>OY720236.1:7810258-9060258 GCA_963082625.1 Pasiphila rectangulata | reverse complement strand
GAAGCCGTGCCGTGGGGTGCCGGCTGTAGAATCTTACCCCCTCTTCTCAAGCCCGCGGATGCAGTACGAACCTGTTAAGGGATACCTCTGGAAGATGGGCAGCGACTTTTCGGTTTTCGTGTATCAACATCCCGTACTGCACTCGCCAACCCGCCTGCCAAGCGTGGTGAGTATGGCAACTACCCCTTATGGAGATCCATTAGGGAGGCCTATGTTCAGTAGTGGATGCTTTACGAAATATTGCTTATCTCACTCTACGTACAGGTTTAAGATACGTTAACTTCAAGGATAAGAACAAAGAATTTGAACTGTTAGTCTACTACTGTGTGTGTAGTACTGTACTATTCAGACTTTAGCCTTTCGAACTCTACGTATCGTACTCAAATGTCTTTATGTAACGCCCATTGAGGTCAATTGACAGCGAACTTATCTTTCACCTGGCTCTTATTAACTAGTCCTTCTTTCCCTCTTCCCTTCCCTTCTTCTACATTTCATTCTTAAGTCTGCGCCTCCACTGAAGTCCGATAGACGCAGCCGCTATCCTAGAACTGTATGCAGACTACAGACTTTACTGTAGACTTTAGTTCCCGGTTTTTAGTTTTCCGTAGTGCAGATAATCCTTAAATTTTTTTCTTGTTTGAAACCAGTGAGGGTTTGCGAGGTCAATTTTTCGATTAAGAGTTTGGTTTTCTAAATATTATAGTTCTCAATATTTGTAACGGCGTCCTCTCTCCTCTAATCAAATCTAAACTGATCTTATGGACCGCAGCCCCCTTACAAATCTGAGAAAAATCATGAATCATGAATTTTAATCAATTACTCTCTAGGAAAACCATAACGGTTAACGGAGAAAATGTCGCTTAAATAAGTGATATGGTTTACCAAACGTACCGGAATACACATTTTGTAAAACCCGGAATTTCTACGTAGTATTGTAACGTCGAAGAATATTCCGACATGTTTAAATGAATATGAAATATTTAAATGAACCTTAATTTTGAAAGTGAAATAGCGGAATACTTTTGACTGAAAACGTATATATACCAATGTTACAATTAATTTTTAATTACAATTAATTTTTTTAAACACGAGTTTTAACGGTGAAGGAAAACGTATTGACCTGTTCTTTCCTCTGACTTATAGCCGACTAAGCTTTCATACATGTTGCTGCATAAATCATCTTTAATAGTTTTTTTTTATTCATAAAGAAGGGCTTTGTCGCTTATATCTTTAATAGTTGTGAAAGGCCACGTGTGTATTTTGTTATCTACATCAACATTATATCGTATTTTTCCATACAATAACAAAAGCAAATCCCCGGGCACTCTCGAGTACATAAATTCCTTTGAAGCAGCTTGAACTAATAACAAAACGATAGCCCCCACATGTTGTCTGGTATATTATAATCATTGTAATTTTCTTTACGGCCACTTTTGCCCATTTACCCTGAGCCTTTCCTAATTAAGAAATAAGGAGAGATAATTTTGACTAAGAGTTAACTTCAGTGGAATTTTAGGTCGTGTATCTACTATGGTAGATAGGCGGGTGGAGGTGAGGAAAACTTATTATATCGGATAGTGGGGTGCCGACAGTAGAATGTTTTCCCCCCTATCATGCTCTTGGATGCAGTTCCACCTCTGGAAGATAGGGAGCAGCGTCTATCCGTGTATCAACATCCCGTACTGCGATTGCCAACCCGCCTGGATTTATCATCGATCCTGTCATCAGAACTAGGTGCGTAAACAAGTAAAGTGAAGCGAAAACCCAACGGCAAGATTAAATTTGGGGCATGAAACTATGCTTCAATACCCCAGTGTACTATCGAGTCTGCTGTTACAATTATTTAATTTATCATGGATCCCAATATTAAAATCGAGTTTTGAAACGTACCATAAAAGAAAAAAGAAAGAATCTTCAAAATCCATTCGTTTTGGCGGAGTAACGTATGTGGTATACATATATATTCATAATAGCGTAACAAACACACAAGCAAAAAACATATAGTCGAATTAAGAACCTCCTTCATAATGAAGTCGTTTAAACTGGTATTATTTGTAAACTGTCACAATAAATAGTATGAAGTGGATACCTGTCAGAGCCCAGAATATAAAAGACAAGCTGACCCAGCGAACTTCGTATCGCACCTATAACTAAAACCACCCTTTTACAACTTACCCTACAACTACCCTACAAATACCCTACAACTACCCTACAACTACCCTACAACTACCCTACAACTACCCTTCAACTACCCTACACTACCCTACAACTACCCTACTACTACCCTAAAACTATCCTAAAACTACCGTACAACTACCCTTCAATTACCCTACAATTACTCTACAACTGCTCTACAGCTACCCTATAACTACCCTACTACTACCTTACTACTACCCTACAACTACACAACTACCCTACAACTACCCTAATACTACCCTACAACTACGCTACAGCTATCGCTGAAACATGTGTTTAATATTTTTTATTAATACAAACTTTCATCCCCTATTTTAACCCTTTCTGATTTAATTTACGCAACGAAAAGTAGCCTATGTCCGTCTCCATGGTCTAATCTACTCCTATACTAAAATTCATCCAAATCGGTTTAGCGGTTTTGACGTGAAAAGGGAACATACATACATACATTCTTACTTTTATATTATAGTAGGAGTAGGATTATTACTTATTATTATTTTATTACTCCTTGCAAAAGTAATTTTCACGAGATAGTGGCGCGGTGCCCTTCCCTCGGGATTCCGCTAAATTCCCGTTTGATGTTAACTTACGACCTTATCCGTATAAAATTTAGGTTATGAGGCAGCTTATTAGAACCTTCATAATTTCTGGTCCCGTATCGTAGTTTTACAGCACCGCATAATTTTTATTAGTAGATAAAATATTTTATTTTTCTCGTAGGATTTTTTTGAATGTTTTGAATGTTGATTTATACCCTGGCGCAGTGTATAAAATAATAATAATAATCCTATCCTACTCTTACTTTAATATATAAAAGTGAAAGTAGGAATGTATGTATGTATGTTGCCTTTTCACGTCAAAACCGCTGAACCGATTTGGATGAATTTTTGTATTGGAGTAGATTAGACCATGGAGATGAACATAGGCTACTTTTCGTTGCGTAAATTAGTAGTAGTAGGGTAGTTGTAGGGTAGTTGTAGAATGCCAAGGGTTACCTCTGGAAGAAGGACAGCAGCGTTTCCGTGTTTCAATATCCCGTTCTGCGCTCGCCAACCCGCCTGCCAATCGTGGCGAGTATGGCAAAAACCCCTTCATAATCCTAGAGATACATGAGGCCTATGTCCAGAAGTGGACCTGGAATGCATTTCTACGGCTAAGATGATAATTAATTGGTACTTTAGTGATGCATAGTTTATGATCTTCAATCTAACTTTTAAATCTTTAATCTTGTGTTTTTTTTTTCTACTATTTTTCTGTGTAATTTTAAGTGTGTTTGGTTAACTAAGTTGGTCTCTTCTATCTTCGTTTTGTTTCCAAACAAATGTTTATCTTATCTTACTTTTCTTATCAGGTTGAGCGCTGGTGCCCCTAGCTACAAGCTGATCGTCGCCATCCCCACCTTTGCGCGCACTTGGAAGCTGGACTCTGAGAGCGAGATCGCTGGTGTCCCCCCGCTACACGCCGACGGCCCTGGTGAAGCTGGTAAGTCGGAGAGTCCAAAAGCGTCAGCACAGTCCACCACTCAAAGCGCGTTTCTACGACCTAACTACTTAATTCAAATCAAAATCAAATCAAAAACGTTTATTTGCAACTAAAACATTAATTAGATAAACCTTATTAATTATTAATAATTTTATTCAAGACTTCTTTATAACTGTACGTCTGCATAATATTTGGGTATTATTTAAATACATTATTATTAAATATAATTTTAAACAAAATTGTAATATTTCATATTATTCTTAGTATAGTTGGTTAATTAATTATTTATTGTATTAGATTACTATAATACTATTACTATTGTATATATGTATGTATGTAATTACTATTGTTTTTGAATGTTTTCTTATTATTTTATGTGTAAACCTGTGTTGGGTATCCTATTATAATAAATAAATAAATAAATAAACCTTTATATATCTAAAAAAGAATACAAAATGACAAATACGATATATAATACTATTAAACTTAGTTTTAGCTACAAAATGGTCCCAACTCAGCTTATGCAGGTTTATTAGGTTATTAGGTTTATTGAAGACTTAACTTTGTCAAGGCGCCCAAACTAACTTGACACCATAACAAAATAGATAATTTTATTCTAGTGCTATCAGTTATTTAGTATATATATATTATATAAGTTTAGTTTAAACCCAAATGTAGATTTTAATCGAACTGCCTGATTTTATGCAAACCGTCTGTTATCCAAAAGTTAACCATAAGCGTCTGATTTTACTGAAAAATCCGAGTTTACTTTTTAGCGTCTTATTTTACCCGAACCGACTGATTTTACCCAAACCGACCGACTTCACCCAGACCGTCGTACCAAAATTTTACCTTACCTAAATCGCTCTTTGTCAAGTGAATGATTTATGAATGGTTTTATACATTTGGGAGTTATTTTTATTCCTCCTTCTTTAGTTGTTTCTAAACGTCTAAGTTCAGTTAATATCAACTGAAATTCAACAGGTCCGTACACCAAGATCGATGGTCTGATGAGCTATCCCGAAGTGTGCAGCAAGCTGATAAACCCGGCTCACCAGAAGGGAATGAAGCCTCATCTCAGGAAGGTCACTGACCCCAGCCAGAGATTCGGTAAGTTGGAGTTAATTATTTGTATCAGTTAGAACAAAAAAATATGAAAAATAATACGAATATCCGATTTTTTTCCCTTCCAAAACTACTTGTTTTCATAGGCTACAACCCTTTCGGGAACTAACCTTTCGGGTTAGTTCGCATACTTTGAAAAAAAAATATCTATATGATGCCATAAAAGTACAGAGTGCTGTTTTTCGACGTTTGAAGAGTTCTGTTTGAAGTTTTGTTGATTTACATAATAAAGCAATGCTCCTTTTAAGTATAATTTGATAATTCCACTGTTTAGGGTATTTTCCCTCCAGGTAGCATTAAAAAATTCCACCCTGTAAATAGGTGGCATACTCTACAAATATAGATGATTGCAGACCTTAGAAAAATCGGGAATGAGCGCATATTTAACATTTCAGAAATGGGCTTAACGAAGGACGCCGATTTATCTCATATGTTTGGTTGGTACTCATTCTTAGCTTGGCTTCTCTTACTTCTATGTGATGTTCTCATTAAAGAAGAACAAAATACGTGTCCTAGTTTTGGTAGAAAAAAACAATTGTGAGCCGTCACGGGACGCCTGGCAGATGTGAAACATCGACATTATTTTGTGAAAGTAATATGCAGAAAAGAACAGATTACGATAGGAACTAAATATGACATAATGATAAAATAGAATATTACGTTTTTTTTATTCATACATTGTTGATCTGGTGTTGGTATTTTTGTTTCTAATCGTATTTTTAAATATCGATATAAATAAAATATTACAATTTTTTTCCAGAAAATGATGACTGTTTATTTAATAAACATTTAAACGGCTTACATTTTTTTTACTACCAGGGGCCACATCGTGCACAATTCCGCGACTAAACATAGTATTATGCTGTACTACATACTATTAATACACCTTTTGTGGTCACCCAACGATTAACCTAGTGCTTTCAAGTAGAGAGTTCTAGTATAACTATTTGCTATAATGTGGTATTTGCAGGAACATACGCCTTCCGTCTTCCCGACGACAGCGGCGAGGGTGGTCTGTGGGTGTCCTACGAAGACCCCGACACTGCTGGACAGAAGGCTGCTTACGTGAAGTGAGTATTCTTAAAAATACATCATCATCATCATCATCATCATAATTCGCAGCCCGCCTTCACTTGCTGGGTATGGACCTGCATATATTTGTGCCACATTTCACGGTCCTGCACGTTGCAGTTTTATAGTTTCATTTTCAAGTTTTATATTATCCATTCTTATGTGACCCTTTAGCTTACCGCCATAATTTATACAGCTATGTGATGGCATCTGACGTTTACGAACATTATAAGGTAAGTTCTATTAGATAACGTGGGCATGGTGCGTCATTGACAATATGGCGTTGCTGCCATTGCTTTTAAAACAAGAACTGCATCATTTATATCGAGCAAATAATGGCAAAATAATCACTTTTGTTGTATGGGAGCCCCCCTCAAATACTTTATAAAGAGCAACACTGTAGGTATTTTATATGTTGAGGGAGAGTATGTGTATTACGAGCCCTAAAACCGTGCAAATAAATACGTGGTACTTGCTGCGAGCCTCGTAAGTAAATCCCGGGATCTACTTCAGTGGCAGTTGGATAAAAAGCAGGGAATCAAATGCTCAATAAGGATGTTTGTGGTATAAACGAATGTTTGAACAGCCTGTTGGGAATATTGCATGAAATGGTTCCTTCTTATTACAAAATTTAAGAAGAGCTGTTGTGACAATCCGCGCTCAGCCCCGCCTTCCATCGTCCATTAGGAAAAATGCGTAGGTTTGAACTTAGAAAAAAGTAGAGGAAGAAGATTATAAGTGCAGCGAGGAGAAACGGAGAGATTCTAACTTGTGTTCACTAGCCATGGACCGGGCAAGTCTTTTAAAAACGTTTTTTAACCATACGCTTGCGTTTGTTCCAGGTCTAAGAAACTCGGTGGTATCTCAATCATCGATCTTTCCATGGACGACTTCCGTGGTCTTTGCTCTGGTGACAAGTACCCCATCCTGCGCGCCGCAAAATACCGACTTTAAGTTTTGCATTATAAGATCGAAAGTTTATTGATATCTTAGTTGTATGTAATATCCTCACATTTTATAGGAACATGTTAACATAATATACCAAACTACAGTTATAGCACTTTGAAACTTTATTAAAGTGTGATTTTCTTTAAGGTATATTGTTTTTATTTTAAGCCAAAAACCGCTCATTAAGAAATTGTTGTTTTTTCAATAGAGGTTTACGAACTTTCTAACCAGAGGTTAAATTAACTAACAAATAAAAAAAACTATGCTGTGTTTCACAGGATCATCTAGCCCGAATGTCAGTTTATTTTAGCGAGCTCTGTGGCGCAGCGGGCGAAGGTCTGCCTGCGGCGCAAGGGGTTGCGGGTTCGATTCCCGCCTTGGGACAAATGTCTGTACGATCTGCAAATATTTGTTCAGGGTGTTCTGGGTGTTTTTCTTTATATAATAAAAATATCTATCTATGTAGTATAATGTATTAAGAATATCAGTCATCTAGTACCCATAACACAAGCTCTGCTTAGCTTGAGGCTAGATGTTGCTGTGTGATTTGTCCAGCATTATTTATTTATTATTTATTTTATGGAGAAGTTATAAAATAGTAGTCAGTACTTAGCGGTGTAGATCTGTAGGTACCCAAAAAAGCTTTCCACGCTAGGTCTCAAAAAGGCTGTGTCGCAGTTATTTGGATATTTTTTTTTATCATTTAATTAAAAAGTACTCCTGAATATGTCAATAACGGAATCAGAGCAGTTGGACCACTGTCACACACATGTAATATTACAAATACAATAAGCCATAAGTGTCCCACTAATGGGCAAAGGACATGTAATATATCGCCTGCAATTAATTTACGAACAAGGAATATTGATAAGTGCTAAAACCTATTGAAATACGCGTTACAAGAGAAATTGATATTATCCCGTGTTTGTATTATGTTGCGGGCTTTTCTGAATACCCCCCCATCTCTCTCCAGCCGCGGCTAATTCGCTGTTCCGCGGCAAAATGTACATTGCATTTTATCAGAGCCTTTTTCATAGTACGACCCTATTATCTATGGTTCACAATGTTATTCCGACAGATTCCGACATCTTCGACTAGATAGGACCTTAGAGATAAGACATACATACTCCATAAATATATTGTCAAAGTTGCACACTGCCTCTATGACTGACTTATAAAATAAGACTAAATAATCGCTACAATTAAAAAGAAGAAGCATCAAACTATTCACCTCGTTTCAGCAAGTGGCAATTTAAAAAAAAATAAGAAGAAGTAGACATAACGTTTCACGAATATTGTAACATATAAAAACAAAATTTCAAAATGTTTTCACGTTGCGCAACTCAACTGGGGTTCAAAAAACTTATAATTGTACCAAGTCGGGTGTATGATCAGAACACTTTTGTGATTTCATACGTGTCTAAGCATTCAGCTGTCTGTCCGGCTATAAAGAGAAATACATGTCCTGGAAGTGGAGGAGTAAAGAGTGGGAATGAAGGCGAAGGTTCTAAGGGTGCCATCTACAGAGTACCAGATTTCAAAAGAGCCGAAAGTTCAGGCCCTGTTCGACTAGGATTCATACCAGAAGAGTGGTTCACATTTTTCTACGTAAAAACTGGTGTTTCTGGCCCTTACGTATTTGGATTGGTTCTCATTAACTACATGCTAAGCAAAGAGATATACGTGCTAGAGCATGAATACTACAGCGGCCTATCGATAGCGCTGATCGTTTACTGGGTGACCACTAGACTGGGTCCCGCTGCGGGCGCAAGCCTGGATAAACAGGTCGATGCCGTGGTCGAAGAATGGATGAAGGGCAGAAATGACGAAATAGCGCATTATGACAATCAAGTCAAAATTTCCAAGGAGGCACAGTTGCAAGCCCAAGGACAGAAATTACTCATGGACGCGAAGAAAGAAAATATCGCGATGCAGTACGAGGCTGTCTATCGCGAGAGGCTCATGTACGTTTACACGAGTACCGTTGGGAGGATGGAATACCAAGTGAAGAAGTATCAGACGGAGGCGAGAATTCATCAGAAGTGGATGATCCAATGGATATTGAACAACGTAAGGCAATCTATCACCCCTGATTTCCGAAAGGCAGCGTTACAGGCGGCCATACAGGATCTTGCCGCAGCCGCTGGCAGTAAATAAACTAGAAACATTTATCGTTGCACGCACGTAATGTTCATAAAAATCCGTTCAATAATAAAACTCTGGTTTTCGAAACTTTACGTGTTACATGTATGTTTATTTCTAATGTAATATTTTTTTTATGGTAATAAACTGTACGAAATTGTAAAGTTACTTTGTACCTTACTATTTCACTTCAGAATGTATATTATGTCTGTAGGATTTCTATGTTTGATTTTAAGTGTTTATGCCTCTATTAGTACGGCTACTTCAGTAAAAGATATTCGAAATACTGATATAAATACAACAATGAAAGAGCTTAATATATCTACAACAATGGAAGAGCTAAATACATCTACAACAATGAAAGAGTTAAATACATTTTCAACAATGAAAGCCAAAAGTAAGTACGAGACTGTGTACGAGCCAGACTTTTTATTTGTAACAAAATTTGCCTCGAGATTATTAAGCCTATCTTCCAAATAAGTGTTGGTTTTATCTCTAGCAAGTTCTACCTCTAATGTTAGGTTTATTGTCTTAATCCCCACTAAACTGTCCCCACCAGTAAGGATTGACAGTTTTTAAAAAAGGTTTGTCGTTTTGGAATGTGAACTAATCAATGGACTATTCCAGGAGTTGTCTAAATGCGAATTCTATTTAATTTCACTCAACCAGTTGTGGTTCGTAATATGTTTTTTTTGTGTTAGTGAGAGTCATGGCATCGGCCGCTCGATCTAGTTGAAGCAACATCGTTGTTAATTTGCTCTGCAATTTTATAACTGTTAATGTGGTTCAAAGTGACAGTGCTGTGACTTATACTGTGGTGTGAACAATAAAAAACACACAACTAGTGACAGTTACTTGAACTTAATTGACTCAGTGGTTCTTATGTTATAGGCAGAAACATTTCCAAAATAATTTGCCAACCGTCTCGAAACTGGCCGCGCTCGGCACACCGTTCGTGCGGCGCTAGCACGTGACTCATCGCTGCAGGGTTAGCATGGGCTAGGAATAAAACTTTTGTCCACCGGTTATTTCCACTGACAAGGAATAAAATTATTTTATCCACCTTCCAAAGCACGGCAACAGGGGGAAAGAGAATTATATCACTTTTCGACATTAGATGTGGACACTCACCCTCCGCCTATAATTTCGGGGACAAGCGTTTCCCCTGGTTTGTCCACCGTGAATAGTTTATCCACCGATGTCGCCATGCTCGGAGGGTGGACAAAATTGACAGAGGGGAATAGTATTTTGTCCTCTCCCCGTGGATAAATCTTCGGCCATGCTAGCCCTGCTGTACTCATCACTGAAGCTGTGTTTACCGAGCTTACGGTCAATCATCGCTTGCGCTGACCGCTGCTTGCCTCTTTTATTTTCGCCGGCTTAACAGAATTGTTAAAATTTTGAATTAAATTATCCTCCGCAATGGAGTGTTACGCATGCCATAATGCTATTGCTGATGGAGAAACCTACCTATCCTGTATAAAGATGGACTGTAAAAAAATATGATCTTATAGGTATGTGTTGGTGTTATAAATCTCAGCGATTAAATAAAAAAGGACTGGGTGTGTCCTAATTGTCGTTGTACCACAAACAGAGGCGGTGATAACAGCCTAACACTAGTGGGGCCGTCCAGGCAAACTCGCGATCCCAATGTTACTTTTCGCTAAAAAGTTACACCTGTAGTCGTACCTGACATCCCTTAAACTCTATGGAAAGCTTCGCCATTAGCCAAAATTGACCGAGACGCACCTGTTGAGACGATGCAGTCTGATATCGCAGATAACCGCTCTCAGCGAACCACTTGCTAATGCTGTGTCTATTATTAAAAAAAAAAACATGAAACAAAATTGGACACTTGTGCCTTGAAAATAGGACACTCAACATTAGGCTGTGCAAAGACAATGATGAAAGCAAATCCGCACATGCACCGCTGAAACTTTCTGGCTCTACACTTCACACACCAACCCAGAAGACCAAACCGCCGAAACCTGCAGCCTCTTCTCTTCACACGCCAACCCAGAAGACAGCTAAGTCATAACATCTGGTTGTGCTTTTAATGGCTCTAAATTATTAGAGACCAGGCCAGTCAAAAAAGCATCAATCGAAGATGCTCCCAGGTTCAAGGCTAATTCTAGGCACCAAGCTGCAGCTACTTCTACAAACACCTCAAATGCCGGTTTAAAGGCTGCCTAACCCCCAAAGGTCGGAAGTGTCGAAAGCCTTTGCCAGATCTCAAAAACGTGATTATTTTCTTTTATTTTCTAGGCTATATATATTTTATTTTATAGGACGATTGCATACCAAAGAAAACGAATTAAGAAAATATGATTGGGACGTTTGGTGCAAGTTTCAATTCAATGGATATAATTGCAAACCTAATCAACAGTATTCAAGGTAAGGACATCTCCCATTTCATTAATTCTTATAAATACATAGATGTATCTAATTGAAAAGATATATTTCAACAAACTATGTAATAAGTTAAAACATTAAAATCATATTACTTATAAAATATAATATTAATCATTTAATTAGGTATGGAATACATTGTGTATCTAAACTACATGATACAGCGTTGGTCACGTGCTTAGTGGACGTGATCACCGCGGCATTGCAATTGTTATAGGTAGAGGTTAACATCAGGTGGGCCTTCGGCTTGTCTCGTCATTTAGAAATATAAAAAAATATATGTATAGAATGTATTTTATAGACTGATAGTTGTTAGATAACAATAATTTATTAAAAACGATATTATATGCAACTGTCGAATCTAAAATTATAAGAAAATTTTATATTGTAAACTAACATGAATACTCCTCAAGTAAGGAGCCAAATGTTGGATTATGATAAAGGGCTTTGCCTGAATAGAATAGAATAGAATAGAAAACTCTTTATTGCACACCACATAAAAAATAGAACATTAAAATAAAGGAATTAAATAATACAATGTATGAGTACAAAGGGCGGCCTTATCGCTATGAGCGATCTCTTCCAGGCAACCTAAGAAATGGCCGCTGAACATCTTAATCTAAGAATCTGCCAGAGGATACCTCTGGCAGATTCTTACCACACCCACGGGCAAGATATAGACGTGGATTGCCGAGCTTACCACGGCATAGGCTAAAGCTGCACTATACCGACGCAAGCTGTGATGCCGAATTCATTGACATGTAGTTATGTTACAGAATAACATGACTTGAAACTCTTACAAACGATTCCATTCGAGGGATAACTTTTCTTACTATATTTCACTTTTTAAATGAGATAAACCGTTTACGCAGATTTTATTACGATATAAAGATGGAAGATTGCGTAACATTCACCTATTTCGGGTGCGAAATACATTATAACAACTTTAATTCATTGAAATCTTGCCAAGATTCGTGTTTTGGTATGTATGTATATTTGGTATGTATGTATACTTCGTCATCTCAGCCGTAACACCGATCATGAAGGGTTGTTGCTTACTTATCCCGTTTATCAGGCGGGTTGACTAGCGCAATACGGGATGTTGATACGCGGAAAGACGTTGCTGTCCATCTTCCCATAGCAGATTCTTACTGCATCCACGGGCAAGAAAGGAGGGGCTTAATTCTACAACTTACAGAACAAGGCTAATTAATGAAACGTTATGACTTTTCTGTAAAGGTGGAATGGTCAAACAAAGGTCTATTTGCAAAAAAAAAAATATACGACTATAGTATACAAGAATAAGAATGAGAGTAGATAAATATAGTAGTCATCATCATTTCAGCCATGAAACGTCCACTGTTGAACACAGGCCTCCCTCATGGATCTCCATCAGGGGTAGTTGCCATACTCACCACGCTTGGCAGGCGGGTTGGTGAGCGCAGTATGGGATGTTGATACACGGAAATACGCTGCTGCCCATCTTCCGGAGGTATCCCTTAGCAGGCTCTTACTGTATCCATGGGCATGAGAGGAGGGGTAACATTCTACTGCCGGCACCGCATGGCAACGGCAAACTATGCAATAAATAATTAGAATTCAAAAAATCAAGCTATAAACTCGTATCTATATTTTCACTATTATTTTATTTTATATTATTCCATGGTTTTAATAATCCTCTTAATATCAAAATAAATTCAAATCAAAATAACGCTCTGCGCTTCGTTCCGCCGGTTTCGTAAATATTTATTTATTTTATATAACGTCCGACACAAATAACGAAGGGGGTTGTGATAAGTTTAATGTGTTCTATTTGATCGTCTGTGGCATCGTAGCTCCTAAACTGCAGAACTGATACTGATGTGGTTTTTTTGTGCGAAAGATTACTAGAACGCGTGTTCTTATTTATAAAAAAAAACCGATCAGCCATTAGAATACCAGGGTTTTAGCACTTATCTGGTTGTGTCGGGGGTATTCCTACCCCGTTACTTATAAACGCTACATCGAAGCAACCTTTCAGTAACGACATTTTGAATGAATTCATTCGTTACCTACATAGAAGCCGCTCAACTAGCGTTAATTATTATATAGTAAATGTTAATTCCTGACTAATACATTACTGTTTCAGAGGAAGGTAAACGTCCTGTTATATATAATGTCTCTATGAAGGCAGTATGTCGCATGCAACCGGACTTTGGAAGGTGTGATGAGTATCATCCTATGTAAGTACTAACTTATCATAATTTATTTACCCTTAACCCATATTATGTCGGATCAACACATCATGGAGCGGATGAGATGAATAAAGAAGAATGATAACATAAACACGGGAATTTATCGCGTGGTCCCGGGTTGACTAGTCAACCCGGGACCACGATTGTTGAAACACAGTCGAAACGTCAGGAATAATCAAAGGTATTACGCCATAAATTCCCGTGTTTATGTTATTATATTATAATGAATAATAAAATGAGGCGTTTTCATTAAAAAGTAAAAACTTCAAAAATAGTTACCTCGAATCATATAGATGGCGTTAGTTTTCTTTTACTGGTAGGCACAATTTTCGACAATGACAGGATTAATCACAAACTTGCTTACTCCGCTTGCTAGCTCCATCTGTTAGGTTTAGTAGAAAACTCTTTTTCTTTTTTTACTGAAAACGGCTCATTGTGATCGCGAAAGTTTACGAAAAACTAAAGAAGAATTCCTTCCATTCACCTCTGTCAGGTTGACATTCACTCTATTACCGCCCTTATCATCTATTACACATTCTGAGTATTACACAATCCATCCTTCTTTTGAGTTGTAATTTTTATAGAGCTAGACCATACTTGGGTAGAACATTTTAAGGAAAATTAAAAACCCTATCAAAAATTTGCCATTGTGGTGAGGTTCGAACCCACGTCCATCAAACGATCTTTAACGCTCCCTAAAGTCAGAAGAACTTTAACCACTAAGCTACGCGTGTAGGTTACGTCGAAATTGTTGATAATATCATATCGGTTGGGAACCGATTTTTTTATTTTATTTTATTTGGGAAACAAACATTACATAAAAATTAAACATAAAATAAACAGAAACCAGCAAAGTTTCCTCTGTTAGGTAACAAAGATAAACATTATTAACAGAGACATGCATAACAAACAAAAATTTAGTTAAAAAAAATATAGTATTAACAATGGAACGAAAGTGATAATAACAATGTCAGGTAAATTTAGAAATTTACTAAAACCACCTCCAAGAAAAAATAAAATAACAATAACACAATAACAATAACATTATGTTTTAACTTACCGGAGTCGTACATTTTGATAAGAATTTTATTTTCCTTGAAACATCCTTCTTTTCGTTGATTTACCTATGCTCACGTGTCCATCTACATTCATATTCAACACCCGTATCGTAACATGACATTTCGTCAGTGGAGTTCTAACAGTGCGGAAGTCATTTTTGACAGTCTTGAGATTTTATTGCCATTGCATTCTGACTTCCGCACTGTTAGAACTACACTGACGATTTGTCCCTCCGCATAACAACTTCATACCACGTCAACCTCATCATCTCAGCCGTAGGTTGTCCACTGCTGGACATACGCCTCTCATGAAACTCCAAGTTCTGATGTTGCCATACTCACCACGCTTGGCAGGCAGGTTGGTGAGCGCGGTACCGGATGTTGATACACGGAAATACGCTGCTGTCCATCTTCCGGTGGTATCCCTTCTAACTGCGTCCACAGGAAAGAGTGTAGGGGCAATATTCTAGCGTCGGCCCCCCACCTCAACCTATTGCTCTTCTATTTTTCTGTCACGGGCGTAACTATGTGTTAGGTAACATTGCTAGATGCTATTGCTTATGCACACATTCACGCACTGGGTGTAATCCATCTCTTTCAAACGCCATTCTTTCCGCTAAGATACCGACTGCACCCATTGAGTTCCACATCCACAGCCTTACTTGAACCATTGCTGGGTATTAGGGCTCCGCTAGTTTGTGCCATCCACCACGGCTCTGTGCTTGTCGTATCTACTAAGATGATAATGACTTTATTTAAAAATACTGGTAAAGTGCGCTATTGAAAAACGGGCTTTTTTCACCTGCAGAGCCGAACATCGACGTCTGCGATATTATAATATTTACCTATCTATATATCGGTAAATCAAATAGCTAGAGTGAAAATAACAAACGGGACGGGACGGGTGTACATTATCACAGTTGGTTTCAGCGCCTCTTTATCCATGTTTGAAGCAAGTTTAATCTGCGGTTTAATCAAGTAATGGTCGCGATCAATCTTCTTTGAAATGGGATGTGCCCTTTTCCACATCCTTGTCCTTAAATACCCATCGGATAAGATGATCGATAAACAATCAATGGAAGTAATCCTTTTAGGCGAGTCAATTTTGGGAATGGCAATGTTTTGAGACCTCGTATTTACACTAGGGAATGCAAGGTTCGGGTTCTCTGGTAAAAACTCTTATATGGGTTTTCGGCTGCGTTCATCGCAGAGACTTAGGAACTTCTTCCTTTTTTGAAGTTTTTTAGTAAAAAATGACTTGAACCCTGGGGATTCGAACATAGGACTATAATATTAAACCAGCTCTTGCTCGGCGTAAGACCGCCGAGCTAGGGCTAGTTTGCTAGGAAGCCTTAAATTAGTCTAGAATTCTCTGGAATTGTTGGTTTTACGCATGCGTGACCCCGAGTCGAACCATTTCAAAAATAAAGTGTAAATGATGTTGGACAAGTTACACAGTATCATCTAGCCCCAAGATATACTTAATATATTATACTACATAGTTTTTTTTTATTTAGTAAAGAAAAAACATCCAGAACACCCTGAACAAATATCTGGTCGTACAGAATGTGCTTCGAGGCAGGAAGCGAACTCACAACCTGTTGGGTCTCAGGCGGCCCTTCGACCGCTGCGCCACAGAGGTCGTCAAATTTAATTCGACAAAGAGGTCGACAATATATACGAATAATTTCTTTATTATCTCAAGGCATTTTCCGTTGGGAGGGTATTGGCACGCCATTATAGAGGCTATTTTTAGATTATTTGGATGCCTACATTTGTGGTTAGTTTTTCTTCTCGAGAATTATTAACTAAATTGTACTTGAGGTGTTTGTGGTATGAATAAATTAGCTTTAATTATCAAAGTGAGACCTTTTTTACATCTGTTGTAGATGATTTATAAAGCGTCAGGTACGTAGCGTCTACGCTGCAGTGCCTAAAAAATTGTTAGATGGATTAGGATAGAATGCAATAAAAATATTTAGTTTCAATTCCGCTTATGCTGAGATGCAGGAGCACCGCCCTCCCGCCCGCTAATTATGCACATGCAGGGAGAACTAGCTTGTCAGTGCAGCATGCATACCCAAACCTATACGACGACACGTGTTTCGCCTCTCCGCGAGGCATCATCAGGTGAGACGCTGAGGTGTTGACTGGTCGGCCGCTGGAACGAAAGAACTCCTTCGTACATCTCAGCATAAGCGGAATTGAAACTAAATATTTTTATTGCATTTTATTGTCATGGATTTCCGCAAAGTAACGCCTGATTTCATTAATTAGATGGATTAGGCTTGCTCAGCACCTATACCGTCCTCTCAGCTCAGGCAGCTATTAGTCAGAGAAAAGAACAGGTTAATACGTCTGAGCTGACTTAGCCGCGGGTCTCCTTACAGTGTTTTCAGCTTTAAAGCACTAATCACAACAGCCCTTTTATTTGATACTAGTCGCGCTCCGCAGTTTTAATTCCCGCGTAATTCCCGTTCCCGTTTACTCAGGGATAATGTAGCATTCTTATGGTGAAATATTTTTTTAAATCGGTCCAGTAGTTTTGGAGCCTATTCAATGCATACAAAAAAAAACAAACAATCAAATAATTCCTTTTTCTTATTAGTGTAGATGTAGATGTACTCGTAGACTAGTGGACTCGGCAAACTTCGTACTGTTCCGCACCGATATTGCATCGCTACATACCGAGTCCAAATATACTATATATTAGGCTATATAAAGGCTTCACTTTTTTACTTTTTAGGGTTTCGTACATGAAAAGGAAAAAACGGAACCCTTATAGGATCACTTTGTTGTTCGTCTGTCTGTCAGTCAAGACCCTTTATCTCGAGAACGTGTTGAGGTATCGAGTTGAAATTAAAACCATATATTGAAATCTACAGCATCTTTAAGCTGTGACCTGAAAAAAAAGATACGACCGTTTATACCGCAAAAAACACATGTTTTGACATTCTCAATGGAATAAAATAGTAGAGAATCAATAAGTGCTACGATGAATAGATAGGTATACATAATAGCTATCTTTAGCAGGAAGAATTTTTATGGCTATCTGTGGTCTTCTTCATCAGTTTGTGTTCATCAAATCTTTCTGAATGCAATAGCTTGACTTTTAGTAAAATATGCCAAAACATATGCTGTAAATATTAAGATATATGTTTATCTACAATATATAAGGAGTTCCCTCGATTCCTCATGGACCCCATAAGAGCTGAGTTCTCAAATCAAAATTTAACTTATTTGAAAGTTTATCTATTCGAACTCAAAATGATCCAATTTCCAAATCAGTTTATAGATGACGGAGTTCTGAGGTAACGAAAAAGAAGTTACTAGATGTTATTATGTGTTTTGGACTAGGTGGTATTGTGTGTAGTGTCCAGCGTTATTTAATTATTAAATAAAAAAAAAACATACAGACGACTTGAGAAACTCCTCCTCTTTTGTAGTTGGTGAATAGCCCCCGACACATAAACGATTTCATTGAGTCCCTCTGAGCCCAAAAAACACTTCTGCTGTATTTGACGATCCTACACACTTCTTCATTAGTAGGTCTACCATGAGTTTTCACAATCTATGCTCGCTAGCGACTGTAGTTAAAACAGTTTATGAAATCTCGTACAACGCCTCTAGCGAATAGCTAAATACGCGAAATGAAGCCCAAACTACAGTCGCTGTAGTTTACTGCGTTAAATACGCAGTAAACTACAGCGACTGAAGTTTGGGCTTTATTGGCTTAGAATTTGGTACCATGAGTAATCTGGCAGATGTCATAGTATAGTACGTTACTACTGTAGTAACGGCAGGCCTGAGCGGCAGGCTATCTAACAGTGACAACTCATTGTTGACACACAGGTAAAGGTTACCATGTTCTTGCAATACCATTGAAGTACCAGGATACCAAATCTCGAATCAATTATCCTATTCGGTCATTATCGGACCGAACTTTCGAGCACAAACTTTGTTCTAAGCCAAAATTTGAATTATGGATTGTTCCACTTAATCACCGGAACTAACTCACCTAGGTGAGTTAAGGTCTTTATGCCCTGGATTACCAATACAGAGCTGATTATCGTGGAAACTGCTTGTTCGATTTTTACCAAATATAGTTAAAACACTATCAAGCCACTTTAGAAATAAAAAAAGATACAATCAGTTCATCCGTTTGGGAGCTACAATCGCACGAAACACAAAGCTAAGGGGCCAGTGAAATACATATACGACATAGAGTTCCAAGGTCACATGAGACCTTAGAACTCTGTCTCAGGGTGACGGGCGTAATGCAATACAGCGTTGGCCACTTCGTGAACGTGGTCACCGGGGTATTGCATTGGTAATAGGTAGAGGTTGGGGGCTGCCATGGGGTGCCGGCAGAATGTTGCTCTTCCTCTCTTGTGGATGCAGTAAGAATCTGCCAAGGGATACCTTCGAAAGATGGTCAGCAGCGTCATTCCGTGTATCAACATCCCGTACTGCGCTCGCCAACCCGCATGCCAAGCGTGTATGGTAAATAATATGTAATTATATATATGTAATTTGCGATTTTCGTTGCTATTTTAGCCTGGTTTCTATTACGTTATTATTCTAAGTTCAAACCTCATTCATAAAGGACAATGGCAGCTTTCCATACCAAAAATAGCCTGGGACAAAAATGGAAGTACCGTAATAAAAAAATATGAGAAGATGTAGGGTTAGTCGTAGAATTTGAAGGAAAAAGTATTCCCACTCGGGGTAGCGGTGAAAAATGATATTGCATTCTAATTATTTTTAGGTAAATGTTTATTTCATCTAGGTATTAGGTGCTAGCAATGGAAGTCTTATAAACCGATGTAATTTAGGTTTTTTTTCAACTTAGATAGCTCTCTAGTCCTATTTAACTTAACGTTAGGTACTTGGCGTTATACTATAGTTACTAATAAATAATTGTATTGTATTGTATTTCTAAGCAAACAATATAATGGATCCGATGTTGCGAGCAGAAAACGTTTATTCTACATTGGGTTACTTAGCTGCCCTGTCAAGAAATTTATAATGATTTTATAGTTTACATTACCTTGTTTCAACAAACTCATCTTATCTGGCGCGATTTGAACCCGCAATCTATTTCTAACTTGTTTAGAGTAACATATGGCAACTATCATAATACGAGTAGTATAATAAAATACAAAAAGATTAATTTGCATACCAAACAAAAATATGACAAATCAATTTCAATACTATCATATTTTATACAGGGTGTATTATAATATATTACTTGTCCGAAAGGGGGGTTTCAACCGTGAATAAAAAGAAGGAAGAAAATTGGGAATTTGTATGTTTTTTATTTTTTTTATATTTTTATTTACAATTTTACTAGTTGATGTGATGTAAAAATTATCTTGAGGTCATTATTGTTTTTTTTTACACTATATAAAAATATCCTCTTTGTGGTTGTAAGTATTTTTTGACCGACAATAAATTACGGAAGCTAATGACCCTGTCAAGAATCAGCTGGTATTTAGGTTGTCGTTATCGTATAATCAGCTGTTAAAGTTAAAATGTTCGCGTTCTTTTCTTGATTAAAAATCACTGAACCCTGAAAAGTTATAGAACGTTGATCTCTGGCATGGTCGGAATCAACTCCTTTTGGCTTAGTACACATATCTCAGGTTCCGGTTTTGTACCGTGATATCTAAGACGAACAATTTCGACTTTGAAATCATATTAACACTTAGTACCGCCACTACAACAAAATCACTACTGGTTTGTGTTGGGGTTCTTTTAAAATCTGAATTTTATATGGGCGCGGTGAAACATACCTACGAACATTCAAACACACATCCAACTAAGTAAATAAGATTGTAGTGTGTTTGTAATGTCAAAATACAAATGTCAAAAAGTATATTTGATAACTACGAGTTTAACGAAAATGTATTTAATTTATTTTCAGTTTTTACGGGCCCACTGCTGGGCCACCTCCCTTTCCTCTTTTCTCTCCTCGCGACAAACGACCTTACGAAAATTCAATTCGTAATTTTTTTGCCGGTCTGTTTGTACACGCTTGTCCCCGGAACGGCTGGACCTATCTTGGCAGGCCTTTCACTGGCAGATAACTGTTTACCTTAGGATATTAACATTTTAAAAAAATAATAAGTCTTCCGGGAAAAATAATAAAACAGGGTTAAAGGCGCTTTTTGCCGTGGGGTGTCGGCAGTAGAATGATACCCCTCCTTTCATGCCCATGGATGCAGTAAGAGCCTGCTAAGGGATACCTCCGGAAGATGGGCAGCAGCGTCTATCCGTGTATCAACATCCCATACTGCGCTCACCAACCCGCCTGCCAAGCGTGGTGAGAATGGCAACTACCCCACATGGAGATCCATGAGAGAGGCCTGTGTTCATCAGTGGACGTTTTATGGCTGAAATGAAAGGCGCGGGCAGAGGCTAGTATACTTTTAAAATAATAAACCTTCTTTAAGTTTTTGTCTTAGTTGGGTACAAATTATAGCTGAACTTTTTTCTAGGTGGTATTATAATATAAACCAGAGAGATTGTCGGGGTTTCTCGTACAGCGGCTGCGGAGGAAATGGTAACAAGTTTTCTACCCACCAGGAATGCATGAAGGCTTGCAGCGACACAATATTAATGTAGAATGAATATATAAGCAAATAAATAAACTACATATTATTATAATTGTTCATTTTGTAAAAAGCGGTGTAAACTAACGATTATATCGTCGATTATTTTGACAAGTTTCGAGTTTTCAAGAAATCATCTTCATGGGATTGAATGAGCAGCACCCTCCGCGCATGGGGTGCTGTGGCATCCGTACGTGTAAAAAATTTGCATAATTTTATTATTGGGATATAAAAATGATTAAACGTTTAGAATATTTAAACAAGCATTGGTATATTCAGGGGTACCAGAAATAGGGGACGAAGGCCTCAAAAGGTCACCAAAGGTCAAAAATGGCATTTTTGGGTTTTTGGACGTTTTCGACCATTTGAAGACTTTTATTTTTTTGGTGACCTTTTGAGGTCACAATAACTTCGGTCCCTGTGACCCTAACAATTAACACACTTAACACGTGCTTTAACGGTGATGTAAACATCGTGAGGAAACCCGCGGCTTGGTTAGCTTCAGACGTATTGACCTGTTCTTTCCTCTGACTAATAGTTGTCTAAGGGCCGATTTCACCAGTGGAACTGAACGCGATCAATTCAAGCTAAACTCAGATAAAGCGTTTGACTGCGTTCAGCGCTCCAGTTTGCATTTCACGAGCATAAATTGAACCGAGTTTAAGCTGAACAGCTGAACCGAGTTTAATTTATGAACGCCCGACATTTAGCACAATAAACGCGTTCAAGGGCTGTCACTTTCACGTCATTCAACAATCATTAAACTCGTGGGTGGAACTTAGACGATGGTTTATTTAATTATTGT
The DNA here is from genome assembly GCA_963082625.1 of Pasiphila rectangulata. NCBI lineage: Eukaryota > Metazoa > Arthropoda > Insecta > Lepidoptera > Geometridae > Pasiphila > Pasiphila rectangulata. Next base: position 9,038,174 of record OY720236.1, on the reverse strand, counting down.
TAGAGTTCGCGCAAAACTTCTTGAGCTCTGTGAAGTTAGCTTCAGTGACTGCGCAGTACACAGTTTTTAGGGCGTTGAGGGGAAGGAATGATAAAAGGGGTGCGAGAGGGGCTCAGTCTGTGACACTAGGGCTGCCAGCGCGAGTTTTGGTGTATTTTCATTTTATCTAGCACACATTTTACTATGCATTTATTTATTTTTCAATTATTAAAACAAATATATTTAAAAAACAATTATTATATTAAATTAAGGATTAATAAAAACTTAAATGCTAGAACAAATTCACCTTTACTTATCGCAAGAAGCCAATTTTTTATACAAAATTTGTAGTATGTGGCAAGATTATTTATAACCTAGTTGGCAATATTGAATGAACATGTCAACATGCGCAACTTTGCATTTGCCGCAACGTTCACAGAGCTCAAGAAGTTTTGCGCGAACTATATGTATGTATGTATGTATTATTATTAAATAATGAAAAGAGCCCTGGCGCTTGGAGAGATATGATGAGGGAGACGTTATTGCTCGTCGCCCAAGATGGATACGCGAGAGAGAAGAGCACTTTGAAACCCTTGATGACAAAGACTCTTTTACAAGATTTCGTCATAGAGTAAGTTGTAAAAAAATCTAAGTTTATGGTACGAACCCTACCGTAATCGAAGATTGTTGATAATGGTGGTTTTTTTAAAATATTTATTTAATAGCAACCTTTTTATTGTTATAGTGTATTTTAAATTGTGAACTTCAAACTGACACAAAATGTATAAATGATGTTGTATGTCATGCAGGTACTCATCTGATAAATTTACAATAACAATAATTTTTATGTAGGTATTTTATTTTGCTACAAAACGTTATTTATTAAATTTGGAAATAAAGTAAGTATTCCTGCTTTTGCTGCCAGTGTTTGTGAATAGTATTAATTACGAGTGGTTTAATTAGTGTTATATTTTTTTTTAGTTTTACTTATCAACAAAATGATAGAGCCAGGTGGAATGGAAACTACAACGAATCTGCAAATGGATCTTCCTGTGAGTAAAAATTCTTAAAACATAGTAATATGTACCCCCCAAAAATTTCATTAAAATAAGCTTTTTTGGGGTCAAATAAATAGTCGGCGACGTTCAATTAGTTCAGTATTTCACATAAGTGAGAATAAAACTTGATTTGCACTTGCTTTATTTTTGCTTTATACTACATGAATTGCACAATCATGATCAAATTTTGAATTTAGTTCTCCCAAAATGTGTAAGTGCTCCATCAATCATCCGTTTTCTTAGTAAGAGCTTTGGAACTAGATGGTGTTGTATCTGTTCTTTCACTGTGTCATTATTATATAATATGTGTGCTATACAAGCAAATAAACGAATGTCTATGTATATGTGTAGCGTTTAGTGTCCAGCATTATTTACATATAATTAGGGGGCTGCATTAAGCTAGATTCACATTTTGTCTGACGTGTTGTGTCGTGATGCATCAGAAAGGTATCGGTTTTATACATTTAATATGTTAGCGTTCACATACGAGTGTCTCTGATGCAGTGTGTTCTGACGGCTTGTGTTGTGTCGCATCAGAAGCGATCCCGGTCCGCGTCAGGTTAAGTGATTTGCGGGGGCAGCGCAACGACACGGCACAACGGGTCAGACTAGTGTGCACGCGCCAGCGTGACGCGTCAGCGACGCACTAACAAGTATAAAATTGCAAATAATCTTCAAAATCTGAATCGGATGATTCATTATAAAACATTGCCAATGTGTAAACTCTCCGAAAGCCAAGACCGGAATGATTAAAAAATGCGTCATAACGCGTCATATATATGTGAACAGTAGCCATCACGACAGAGAACATAAAGACACAACACGTCAGACAAATGTGAATCTAGCTTTAGAATACAGTCACATTAATTTAATTATAATTAAGGTGCTAAACGAAAGAACAAAATGTATTTATGTATTCTATCCATCATCCGTTTTCCATAGCATTGCTTAATTTGGGACTAAAATGATATTGTGTGTAGTGTTCAGCAGTATTTACTTATAATTTGGGGGTTGCATTAGAATACCCGCCGTGGGGTGCCGGCAGTAGAATGATACCCCTCCTCTCATGCCAATGGATGCAGTAAGAGCCTGCTAAGGGATACCTCCGGAAGATGGGCAGCAGCGTCTATCCGTGTATCAACATCTCATACTGCGCTCACCAACCCGCCTGCCAAGCGTGGTGAGAAGGGCAACTACCCCTCATGGAGATCCATGAGGGAGGCCTGTGTTCAGTAGTGGACGTTTTATGGCTGAAATGATGATTAGAATACGGTCGCACCTTTTTAAACCAAAGAAGAAGCTAAGGGTTATCCAAAAACTACCCGATACGTTATTATTACCAACAAACTGAACAAATGAAAATGGCGGACTTTTCCTTAGGAAACTTAATTTTAAAACACGTATAATTCAAAAAATCGGCTAGTTGCTAGTCGGATTTGCGCGAACAAAGGGTTCTGTACCATTATTTGGCAAAACAACTACTTTACTGTGAATATACAACTAAAATAATACTCAGTGAATTTGAAATATTCACATTGTCCTACCTGTTGCCGTTATTAATATCGAGCAAAACACGGCAAAATATCAAGTCTGTATTGGAGCTCCCTTAAATAATTATTTTATTCTAGAACTTGTTAAAGTTTCGCGATTTGCTAACGTATTATTAGTTTTTAAAATACAGGATTTTATAGCGTACCTTTTTTAAATATTTTCCCGACGTTTCGACCGGACTGCACCTGGTCATGGTCGCGGGAGGACCATGACCAGGTGCCAAGTGGTCAGATCGTTGGAAAAATAATTAAAAAAGATACGCGATAAAATCTTGAATTAAAAAAATAATTTGTTTTATTCTGTTTTTAGTACTTGTTGTTATAGCGGCAATAGAAATACATCATGTTATGTGAAAATCAGTTTAACTCAGTTCATGAGATACAGCCTGGTCAGACAGACAGACTGACAGTTTTTGTAATAGGGTCCCGTTTTTACCCTTGGAGTACGGAACCCTAGCAACTAAATATTTTTCGTATAATACAAGTCTCATTCATTTATTATAATATTCGAGCTACCGTATTCTCATGCCGACTGATTATTTATTTATTTTGTTGAAAAAATAAACAAATTATGCTGGACGATTTCCACAGTATCATCTGGCCCCAAGCTAAGCATAGGTTGTGTTATTGGTCCTAAATGACTGATATACTTAATAATGAAAAATGTAATATTTTTTATAATGCTCCTTAACAGGCTATAACCTGCATGTTTCCTTCATCCATTCGCTTCCTGTAGGCTACCATACCGGATGACGAAGAGACGGCCCGCTCGGAGGCATCACTGCTGTTTACCGTGCACAACATCAGTGAACTGGTTGAGCAAGTGGTGTCGCCGGCGTGCTACATCAGGTGCCTTCCGTGGAAGATACTGGTGCTCGTCCGTCATACCGCCACGCCGGAGCGGCGACAAAAGGTATCTCATTTGTTATTTTGATCAGCATCCGACTCGTTTTCAACCCGTCATCATCTCAGACTTACGACTGCTGTTTACGTCCACTGCTGGACATAGGCCTCCCTCATAGATATCAAAGATCTTGAGGGAATTGTTGCCATACTCGCCACGCTCGGCAGGCAGGTGGTGAGCGCTGTACGTGGTGTTGGTACACGGAAAGACGCTGCTGCTCATCTTCCGTATGTATCCCTTAGCTGGCTCTTACTGCACCCATGGCTATGAGGAGAGGGGTAACATTCTACTGCCGGCACCCCACGGCATAGGATAATGTTCACAACCATGATAGTTTCAGAGGTAAATTATGCGTACCTTTATATTTCAAGTCTCTGGGGATATTCATACAATGCAATGGAGAGTGCGATTCGCCTGGCTGGTCGTGCTATGGTGTAGGAGAGCTGAAGCTGATTACACACAAAACTAACGGAGAAAATCTCTGCAAGAAGCTGCATCACATGTACCATTGGTAAGATTTTCTTCGTTTACTGCTTTTAACGGTTCCGTACCCAATGGGTAAAAACGGGACAGACCCTATTACAATGGACCAAATAAATACAGGACTGACAATCCCTAACATCAAAACGTAACACGAAAATTAGTTACTGTGACAACATATAGATGGCGCGAGGAGTAACGATTTTAAAAATTGATAAATTGGTCATTCCCCGACACCTAAATGAGCTATAACACGATTTAGTGATCGTAAAGATACAGGAGTCAAATGAGTCAGATGGCGCTAACATAAAAATATTTATGACATTAAACATGTAGTCGTTATTTATTAATGATGTTATCTCAGCCGTAGGACATCTACTGTTCACGTCCACGGCTGGACTTAGGCCACTATCCTCATGGATTTCCAAGATCATGATTGATTGGGCGAGCGGAGTGTTGAATATTGAAATAGTTTACGGAAAGCCTCAGTCCAGCAGTCTTCTTAGCAGATTCCTACTGCAGCCACGGGCAAGAGAGTAGAGTCAACATTCTACTGTCGGCACCCCACCATCAATTAGTTTACGTTACGCAAAAAAAAATGAATGAGCTAATTGACCGCATTGACTTTCACTTTTCCGATGACAGATGTCACACTTCCAAAAAAAATGCTTAAAAAAATTACCAAAAAAATAGTTCTATCAAACTTTATAGATGGCGTTAGTTTTCTTTTACTGGTAGGAAACACAATTCGACAATGACCCATTGACGAATTGTGATTAATCTCACGAGCGCGTTGAAATCATTCCTGCTTGCGTAGCAAAGCGCTACGACTCTGCTACGAGGGTGCTATACAGAGCATATCTGAGGAAATTATCATTTATATCATTTAATCCTGACGATTTTATTCAGGATAATGGAATAAAATTATCAAATTATTGTATCGTTATCGGTCCTTGATAAAACTACAAAGATTCACTTAAATCTTACCATTCAAGCAGGCCAACCTTCTGGTCAGGTTCAAGGAGTCAGTTACAAACATACAAACACGCACACAAGTTAATAGAAAAAGTGAGCTAAGCGAACGAAGTTCTTAGTGGCAACTAGGCGTAGTATGTATGTCCGCAATTTTTGTGCGAGGATGACCCTTGAACGGATGATCGGATTTTGATGAAATTTAAAACTTAAGAAGGAGATTACATCAATAAAATTGATTGTCGTGGGAGAATTTTCATTATGGGGTAGTTTTTGAGTTATGGGGATTTATTATACGATATATTTTGTTCGAGCAAACTCTTGAACATATATCCGGATTTTCATAAATTTTAATGATGGAGATTTTATCGACTCAAGGCCAGCAGCCGATTGAAACGCTGAAGATTGCAGGTACTATTCCCGCCACAAAGTTAAGTTCAAATGCAATGGGACTTAATTGAAAGAAGTCGCCCGCTTGTTCCAAGACGTGAAAGTGTACTAAAAATACATCGTTGATTTCATATTTTATAACTTTATAGCAAAGAAAACGACTGGGGCTTCGCACATTTTATATCATGGGAGAAGTTGATGGAGCCTGACAGTGGTTTTGTTAGCAACGACTCTATTACTATCGAAGCTCATATCGTAGCAGAGGCTCCACACGGCGTCTGTTGGGACTCCAAGAAGCACACGGGATATGTAGGTAAGATATATCTGGGTAAGACAATCAATATAAATATCAATCATAATTAATGATTCAAAAAAATTAAACCGACTTCGAATGATACAAACGAATTATCAAAATCGGTCTACGGTCATACACTCACATTCACTCTTGTTGAAATTATCTTTTAATTACTTTAATTTTCGCAAAACAAAACAAATAACACGGGTTTCTATGCATACAAACTTCTTGGAGTAGCCTAGAGATAATCTCCTTCTTTTGTGTTATTCTGAATTGACTTCCGTGCACAATACAATTTTTACAATACCCTTCTTTGGCAGTCGGGTAAAAATGTCATAGTTATCTCATATTTTACTGTTGTTGCTGTATTTCTAATTACTATGGCATTATATAAATAGGTCTCGTTCTCACATTTTAAGCGTAAACGAAGTCACGGAGAATCCACACAAAAAGATAATTAACTGATCGTTAACAAATCATTAGAAAATAGATTATTTAAAAATGTAAGGCCTTTGCATCTATTGTAGATGATTTATACAGCGTCAGCTACTGGTATTCATGCTGCATGGGACGTCGCAGTGCCATGGACATTGTTATAGGTTTGCCCCGCTCCTATACTATCCTCTCGGCTAGGTCAGCTATTGGTTAGAGGAAAGAACAGGTCAGTAAAAATATGTGAAAGGATACCAGCAGCGTCTTTCAGGTTAGGCAGCAGCGTCTTTCCATCAACATCCCATACTATTCTCGCCAACCCACCTGGAAACAACCCCCTCTTGATCTGTATTTGGAGATTAGTGAGGTCATGTAGCATGAATAATAGATGTTAAGGCCTTACACTATTAATGAGCCCTATAAATTTGTTGAAGCCAAGTTAGTTTAACTAGATGTGACTTTTTTCTTTTATAAACTTTTATAAGATTTTTTTTGTTTTCAGGTCTCAAAAATCAAGGTGCAACTTGCTACATGAACTCACTCCTGCAAACTTTATTCCATACAAATTTATTCCGGAAAGCGGTGTTCAAAATTCCAACTGTAGGCGTGGATAGTTCTCGATCGGTTGCTTTTGCGATTCAGCGAGTGTTTTATGATCTCGAGTTCTCTGAGAACCCGGTGGCGACAAAGAAGCTTACAAAAAGCTTTGGATGGGAGACTATGGATTCTTTCATGCAGCACGATGTCCAAGAATTCTTAAGAGTATGTTAACATTTTATGATAAGAATATTAAATAAGATCACTGCAGGGCTGCCAGACGTATTAAATAGCGCGAACGTACGACCAGGTCTAAAAAGTCGTATTCTGCAGGAAAATCGAAATAAAAAATCGTACCTAAAATAACTTCAGTAATAAAGGAATACATATTTAAATTGTCTTTATTATTAAATACATAACATAATGTGTAATCTTAAATAGTACCTTTTGAAATATGAAGGTTTACCGGAAAATCTGTAACATTTTCTAAACTTCTTCTAAAAGTAAGATCATGTAGGCTTCACGGTTAACCTATCTCACTTACGAGTAGATAATTAAATTACTTATTTATTTATAAATTTGAAACGCAAAATTTTTATCTTCTGTTGGTTTAAATTTGGTTCAATTTTCATTTCTTCTTAATTTTTGTTTTGCTTACTTAACCGAATCCAAAACAAACCAAACTCGCCAAAATAAATAGCATGTTTTCCTACGATTCTAGTCTCAACATCGTACATTAATAAAAAAGACAAATAAAAAGTAAAAGTACGATTTAAATCGTGCATCAGTCAGCCCTGTCACTCGGTACCGCTGGAAGTATGAAGTTCTGAAAGAACTGGTGGCCGTTAATTGGACTGAAACGGCAGCGGACAGAGGGTTTTTAGTGTCGGGAGGCCACGATCCACTTCGGGTCGTTGCGCCGCAGCTGTGAGTAAGTAAGATCACTCTTCACGATATTATATAATACTAGCCGTGCCGCGCGACTTCAACTGCGCCACTTAAAAGAGAGTGGGTGAGTGAGGGTGGGTCGTAGTTACCCTTAATACAATTTTAAAGGAGCTAAAACTAGAAACCTAAAAAAAATACGGAAACTGGAATAATAAAAGACGCTGGGTAATTCTAATTAAATGTTAAATCCGCATAATAAAAGTGCGCGCGCGGTACTTGATTTGCTGTCGAGTTATTTTAAAACTGTAATATATCCTAAGGTATTACTTCGATAAAATAATAATAATAATTTATAAATACTGATAGGTATAGTAAGAAGATCAGTTCTGCGCGAATTTATCAGTATTCAGTTACGTGCGTACCCGTTTCGCCCTCGATTCTCTAAAGAATCGAGGTGCTAACGGCAGTTTATGGGAAAGCGAAAGAGATATTATGTTGATATGAGTATGAAAGAATTTGTGAGGATTTGTAATGACGATGAGGACACGAGCATTCAATTTTGTTCAAAATTAAATACTTGTGATAAATAACGTAACTCAGATAATGGCTAATACTATTATTTAATTATTTAATACCATGAGAATGGTAAAAACACATTGCTTGAATGCACTAATTTTGAATAAATTTTATAACAACAAAACCGGTTATAGTGAGTCCACGTTCACTGCTGGATATAGGCCTCTTCCATGGATCTCCAAGAGAGTTGTTGCCATGCTCGCCACGCAGGATTGGCGAGCGCACTACGGGATGTTGATACGCGGAGAGACGCTGCTACCCATCATCCAGAGTTATCCCTTGGCAGACTCTTACTGCATCCACGGGACGAGAGGCAACATTCTACTACCGGCACACGACGTCGTATCAGCTTAGCTTTGGCCATACCTTATTCACTAATGTTTTCCAGGTACTGCTGGAAAAGCTGGACAATAAGATGAAGGGGACTGCAGTGGAAGGCACGGTGGCGCACCTGTTTGAGGGAAAGATGACATCTTTTATAAAATGCAAAAACGTTACATGCACAAGCTCACGCAGCGAAACTTTTCATGATATCCAACTAACCGTGAATAGCATGAAGAACAGTAAGCTAGGAACCTTATTTCATTTTGAACTTTTTGGAAAACGTACAGCTAAGATTCCTAGATACAATCATAAACTTAACATGATTGTATCTAGGATCGTACGAGACGTATGGAGACAGACATGACGTACGATCGTGGATATTTATCAAGACTAAATGGTCACTTACGGAATACCATATGATTGCCTACTAGGTTGTCGATGCAAGCTATCTCTGCTTGACTTGCGGCAGATTTTATTATAATGCGGGCTAAGGTCCAACACTGGGTATCTGGATCATGAGACTGGAGTGGAGGTAGTGATGGCAAGTGGAGCAAAACTTTAACCGTATGAAATCCCAGAGATCTCAAACACAACGCTGGCAGACTACATGCTAGATGGGTGGATGACGTCGCTTAGGTTTCCAACAAGACCTGAATGCGATCGGCCCAAAACCGGAAGGAGTGGCAAAAAAGGAGGCATACACCCAGCAGTGGGTTGACACGGGCTGAAAATGATGATAATGATGATGATGCTAGGTTTGTGGTAAAGCGCCTCTTTTTTAGCGAAAAGACCGCCCATTGTAAATTATATTTGTCTGTGTTTCTTTTTGTGAAATTTATGTTATATGGTGAATGTGCAATAAAGAGTTTATCTATCTATCTAAGGGAATGTCTAGATCTGACAGATTATTCAAAAACTAACGCGCTAATGACTCTCCCAGTGATTGCACCCTGAGTATGCTACATCAGTGGTACAATTAGGCGCTTACCGTACGTGCATGCCCCCATATATTTATTATTAGGGTATTTTTCCTTACAATCTTACGGTTTTGAAATTATGAACACTATGAGCTTATTCACTATACGAGCATAGCTTTTTATCAACGCACGTGTGAGCAATCAAGTACAAAAAAAATGCGTTTCCTTGAAGGTGGTTGTGTTCATAATCATAGCGTGGTTCTTTCACGGTACCTACATACATCTCCCATCAAAAAAGAATTATTAAGATTCGATACTACCTTAGCTCTACCTCAGCACTACCTCGCCAGCGATATATTAAGCGACATTTTAGGATTACGTTATCAAAGAAAAAAATAGGTGTCCATTAGTTTCTGTTAATCTATATGACGGACGAAAGCTTAAAATTGAGTAAATTAGCTCATTGTTTTAATTTTCAGTATTCGAGTCGTTCGAGGACTATATTAGCACGGAACTGCTAGATGGCGACAACAAGTACGACGCTGGTGAACACGGGCTCCAGGAGGCTGAGAAGGGTGTGCGCTTCGATCAATTCCCGCCAGTTCTGCATCTGCACCTCATGCGCTTCCAGTACGATCCGCAGAGCGATACTTCTGTCAAATACAATGGCAGGTGAGAAGGAGGTCCTACCTTCTACCTCAGTAAAGTCCCTTTTAATGCGCATGGCCGCCAGTATCCTATCATTCATATTTTCCTTGCTCACGCGCCAAACGCACTTTGAGAAATAGGTTTGATTCGACCAGTTTCCTCCCAGTGGTGCGTCTACTCCTCATTTCAGTTCGCTTTCTTTCTGTCAAACTCAATGGCAGGTAAGACCGTGACCCCACCCCTTATTTTCAGCGTCAGGATTTTCCTGAAAAGTTCCCCTCATGTGCTCAGAGGGACACTTCTGTCAAATTTTATAGTGGAGGTAAGATCACGACAAAGGGTCTCGGTCACGTTTATCTTCAGCTCCGTATATCGACAGCAAGTACGATGCTGGTGAACACGGGCCCCAGGATGGTGAGAAAGGTGTGCATTTCGACCGGTTCCCGTCTGTGTTCCTGCCATTGTATCTGTACCTCATGCGCTTCCGGTACGATTCACAGAGCGATACTTCTGTAGAAATTAATGGCACGTAAGATGCTTTGCCGTGGCACCCCACGGCAAAGCATTAGAATATAGAATGTTACCCCTCCTCTCCTACCCGTGGATACAGTAAGAGCATGCTAAGGGACACCTCCGGAAGATGGGCTGCAGCGTCTTTCCGTATATCAATATCACGTACTGCGCTCACCAACACGCCTGCCAAGCGTGGTGAGTATGGCCACTACCCCTCATGGAGATCCATGAGAGAGGCCTGATCAGTAGTGGACTTTTTACGGCTGGAATGATGAAAGGCCCTTTTAATGCGTATTACCACCCGTATCCTATCATTTCATTCTATTTTCATTTTACGCGCGCCAAACGCATTTTGAGAAAAGGGTGTGCTTCGACCAGTATTTCGTACGATCCAACCCGGATTCTACTTAATCCAACATTGATCAACATAAATATAGAGATGTTCCTAACTAAATATATATACAGAACGTAGATACAAAAGAGGTCCAACTCAGTATTAGCAGATCCCCAATATCCGTTGGAATTATGTACCGAATTTAAATTTAAATTAAACCATAGTTGAAACCAATGGGTCAAAGCAAATTTAATTAAAATTCGTATTTTGCATTAAAGAAGAAGATGTCACTTTAAGGGGCGAACAACAAGTACATTTTTTTGTATAACATTAGGTACTCATTTGCAACAGGTTCGAATTCTACGAGGAGATCAATCTGGACCCGTACCTGCAAGAGGTGGGCAACGCGCCCTTGTATTACACGTTGCACGCTGTGCTCGTCCATTCTGGGGACAACCACGGCGGCCACTACGTCGTCTTCATCAACCCCAAAGGGGATGGAAATGTGAGTTTTACCAATTTTTATTCAAGCAATGAAAAGTACTTGCTGACTTAATGAGTTTACTTGCTGCACGCTCTGCTCGTCCACTATGGACAACGGGTAGTCACTACGTCGGCTATAAAGAAAAGCCTGTGTCCAGCAGTGGGTTTATATGACGACCATGATGCCATCTCGTCGTGCATCTATAATATAGTAGATGATTTATACAGCGTCAGCAACTGGTAATCATACCGAACGGGACGCTGCGCTGCTGTGCCTGGAACATTGTTAGATGGATTAGGCTTGCCTTGAATGTGTTGTGATCGCGTAAGTTTAAAAAAACTATAACCATCTTCTCAGCTTAGTCAGCTATTAGTCAGAGGAAAGAATAGGTCAATACGTCTGAAACTAACTAAGCCGCGGGTTTCCTCACGATGTTACCTTCACCGTTAAAGCACGTGTTAAGTCTGCACATACATACACTTCAAGAAAGAAAAATCCATTAGTGCACGGCCGGTATCCAACCCACGATCTTCGGATTGAAAGTCGGGGGTACATACCACTCGGCTAACATGGCTTGCATGCAAAGATGCAACGAGTAAATGAATTTATAAAGAAAAACTAGAGTTACTAGAATATTACTAGTCAAGGCAATCGTTTCCAGAGATAAAAGTGGACTGTCACCTAAATAATTCTTTAATATTGCTACAAAAAAACCTACATCAATCATAAATTCTAAAATGTTGCTGAAAATACCTACCCCTATATGTATGTTTATGACAGTTGAGTATTTCCCCCGATATAACATGGATGCCATCATCAGAACTCTGGGCTTAAAAGCAAGCAAACATTATTAACTGAAACAAAAAACATAAACACAAGTTTAAATTTAGGGGATATAAATGTGCCTTGAGGGACTCCAGTAGACACTTTTGGAATTACCTTATTTCATTCCAATGACCCTGATGATCATGATGTGGTAATTATGATGATTAGTGGACAGGGATTTCGATGACGTCACCCGTGAATCTTGTAATATTGGTTTCTATAACCATCTGTGGTCTTCCACTTCACCAATCACACTTTCTGAATGCAAATGCTTGACCGTGAGCTTGATTATGATTATTTCAACCGTAAAACGTCCACTGATGAGCACAAGCCTCCCTCATGGATCTCCATGAGGGGTAGTTGCCATACTCACCACGCTTGGCTGGTGGGTTGGCGAGTACGGAATGCTGATACACGGAAAGACTCTGCTGCCCCTCTTACGAAGGTATCCATTAGCAGGCTCTTACTGCATCCACGGGCATGAGAGGAGGGGTAACATTCTACTGCCGGCACTCCACGGCACCGTGAGCTTAAATTTACTAAAAACTCTACATAATTAGAGATACAGCTCCTAGATAAATCCTCAAATATCATGAAACTGTGTTTTGAAATGGGACCTAATAAAAAGTATCTGTTCGAACACAAAAATAATTTTCCGCCGAAAAGAAACTCCTTTTTTGAAGTCTGTTAACAAAAACGAAAACTTTATTGACTAGAACTCTGACTTTTCCTCAATCCAGTTCATTCATTCATTCATTCCAGTGGTGTAAATTCGACGACGACGTGGTTTCCCGCTGCAGCAAGCAGGAGGCTGTTGATTACAACTTCGGTGGTGAAATAAACGCGCCCTACCTCGCCCGCCGTGCCACCAGCGCCTACATGCTTATCTACATACAGTTAGCACTTAAATTATATAAAAAAAATCTTCTGTACTTTTCATCGCTTTTAAGATGGGATGAGTGGAGTGACGAGATATTTCCATTTTCGTCTGATTGTCTCTCAGGATTTGGGATAAGTGCATAAGAGGAAGTGTGATAATAGCGCCAGTGGTAGAAAACAATGAGGAAGGATTGCATAAAAGAAGAAAATGTAAGGAATGAATGTTGAAAGAACGGGTGCGAGGGGCAGGCCAAAGTAGTGATGATTTGTGTTAAAGAAGAGGTGAGATGATGTCTGAGGGAGGAGAGTGGAAAGAATAACGCGGAATATGGACAGGGAGATGATGTTAATTTTTAAGCAATTTTCTACCATTAGATATTTGACTATACATTCGAAACATGTATTAATTATGTATGCACTTCCATTCTTTCATCCAGCACTTCTGTTATACTACTAAGAACTTATGTAATATCATCAAACACTTTTCAAGCAATTTTGTTTTATCAATAATTTAGTATTGTTATCATGATCAAGTATTATATTCCATCTGTTTAGTACCCCTTAAACCGAACACTTGTTTAAAGAAATGAAAAATGCAATCAAAATTTTATCTTCGACGGGACTCGAATCCGCCAATGTTTAGACGAACGCCTTAAACGCAGGCTGCCTTAACCATTTCGGCCACGAAGACACTAGCCGTTGCATCAAAAGTCTTGATTGCCTTTTATCGGTTTTGTAGCACCGAACACTTGTTGTTGAATTTCCAAACTTAGTGCTGGGACAGGTGAACGAAACCGATCTATACCTCTAAATTTTGTGCAAATATATTTCCGCGACTATACACACTTTACAAAATGGTTGTTCGTTTTTACATAATTACCAATAATGATTATTTTAAACGAGAGATTGTTTTGGCGCTTCGACTTTTCATTTTAAGCTGGCTTTTCGCGTATGTCTGTATGCTGGGCGAGGCCCTCAGTCCGCGTTTTAATATTATTCAAATAATTGATCAGTGCGTCGCTTTAACTATTAAGCCTTTTGTTTCTCACTGAGAATTTATATTTGCTCTTTTAACATTAATAATATTTGCAGGAAATCTCAACTGGATTACGTATTACAAGATATAACTGAGGGCGACATCCCAACGGAGCTGTGCGAAAGGATTGCCGAAGATATGCGACATGAGATGGTAAGATCCTGAAAATATCAACAACATATTGATACTAGTTTTTTTGTACCGTATATTTTTTTCTTTTTTTTTAAGAAAAGCTTATTGCCCTTTTCAGGCGGCAGGAAAGTAAAATGCAAGAAATTAAAATCAGACACATCTGTGAGTTCGACGAAGAACCATTGGAAGATATTCGATGCACTAAAACATTTCTTCACTTTACAGGCGCTTGCCGGATCCAAGTTCAAGGGAAGATCATAGACACAACAAATTCACCTCAGATTTAATTCAATTGGAGAATTTAAATTAATTCAACTTTTGAAGGGACATCTTAAACAACAAATTCACTTTAGATTGAATTTAATTGGAAAATGTACATAATATTCAACTTTCAAAGGAATATTATAAAACACAACAAATTCACTTCAGATTTAATTTAATTAAAGAATTTACAATTACTCAACTTTCTAAGGAAGATCATATACACAGGTTAATTTAATTTAATTGGAGGTTTGCAATAACTCAACTTTTAACTTTATTTAATTTTTTAAATATTTAATTTTTTTAGAGAATTTACATTCACTTAACACTCTTTCGGTTTTTGTTTATTCTGTTAAGAAACATTCAATCGCTAAGTATAAGTATACACATTTAGGTAGAACATATTTATTTTTAATGTTGTCTACCGCAATAAAAATGTATATTATAATAGCTTTTTATTTTTAAGCTAACTCTAAGCCGCGGATTTCCTCACGTTGTTTACTTCACCGTTAAAGCACTTGTTAAGTGTGCACATACATTTCTCAAGGAAGAAAAATCCATTGGTGCACTGCCGGTATCGACCGTATAGCTGACTAAGCTGAGATGATGGTATAGATAATTATGGACGCTGCCTAAGCCTAATCCATCTAACAATGTCCCAGGCACTGCAGCGTCCCGTACAGCATATCTACCAGTTGCTGACGCTGTTTATAACATTCTAAGCGTTCCCAATCGTAGCAGGTATTTTTAAAAGACCAGCAAAACATAAGAGGATTAAGATGTTTTTTTATTTTGTCTTTCAACTCAGAACTAGGTTTTTAGGACAAGTCGCATTGGACAATTGATCGCGTCCTGCTCCCTACAGCGGAGCCACCATAAATACTGATTAATTACAATTTAAATGAAGGATATTAACGTACATAATGTATGTATAATATTTATTACCCTTGGGTATGCTAGGTAAGGAGATGATCAGATTTGAAAGTGGCTCCGCTAGGAAGCATGCTCTACAGCGCAGGCACCTCGTACACCTGCCTAGGAAGGACAAAAGCTATCTAGTTTTGGTGTAGGTCTGTTGTCTGCCCTGTTTAAGGCTTGAGCAGACCGGATGCGTATGCGTAGACGTAAGCGTAGACGTGCACGTATCAATGAGTTGTAATGTATGGAACTGTATGAGACAGGACACACCGCTTGCGTAACGTAGACGCGCGCGTCGTCATACAGTTCCATACATTACAACTCAGTGGTACGTGCACGTCTACGCATACGCGTCCGGTCTGCTCGAGCCTTTAATTCGATGTACCTTCTAGTTTTTACATTGTGTACTTGTTGCGAAATTACATTATGTGATAGCGTTTAGATCAATCTTTGGATATCGCCTAGTTATTTTGTGGGAGCAAACGCACGCCGCGCTCTCTACGTTGAGCTTCTGTGGATGAACGCCGCTGATTAGTTGGTGAGTTTGCTCATAATAATGTACATTTTATTTAATTTTTGCTTTTCAGCTGTATAGAGGCTAGTTGTACTGTCCAGTTGTGTGTGGGTGTAGTTGTTGTGTCAATATGACTACAAGGACAAACTTAGCGGAATTAAAACTAGATATTTTCATTGCATTTTTAGTAAAAAGGTTACTTAATTCTATCCAATATATAGCTAATTGAATTCACATAATATTATTTCTGTTACCTGAATGTGCATAATTAGCGGGCGGGAGGGTGGTGCTCATGCATCTCAGCATTAGCGGAATTAAAACTAGATATTTTCATTGCATTTTATTTTTATACCTTATTATAACAAGTAAAGAAATAAAACAATGCAAACAACAGAAAGAATATTGAATCTTCAAGACAGAATATGTCAAAAATGGATAATGATATTTTGTGGTTGTCAAATATTTATTTGAAGGTACATTCAGAAAGTTTATTTGTGACTAATCTCAACATAAAAAACAACAAAAAAAATAACATACGAATTTATGAATTAACTTGACACTGGCGGAATTGTGTAAAACCAAACATGCCATAAAATAAAAAGACAAGACAATCTTAAACTCAAATAATAATTACCTATATGTTTTGGCTAAATTAGGTAGCAGTAGTACTTAGACTTAGGAGTCGTAGAATTGAATTTGTAGAGTAGTAGTACTATAGTGGTTGTAGAGTAGTATTAGTATGAAGCGTTACGTACATAGTTCGCCGAGGCATCTAGTTCTGTTATTTTTCTAATCTAAATGATATAACTGATCGTGCTTCTTCAACACTTCTTATAACCTATTTAAGAATTTCTATTTGAGAGTTAACACTATTCATTGTGATATTAAACGGGCTTTCTACTCACGTTAATTATACGTCGAAAGGTTTCCAACGTGTTCAGTTCCTCCCAGGGGAACTTTCATCAGGGAATGGAGTCTTACGCGGCACCTTCTCCTTCCATCTCGCGCGTTCGCGCTACACTGCGGGCCAGGTCATGCAGGAACTGAACACGTTGGAAACCTATTTTCGACGTATAATTAACGTGAGTAGAAAGCCCGTTTAACAATACTATTTGAGAATTCTGAAAATTCAGTAAAAGCGGAGTGGATACCGTATTTATTATTTCAGCGAGCAATCGCGAAGATGGGACGCATTCCAAAGAAAAAGGAATGTGGGGCACAATCTTGACCTAGATGCTCCGATCTGAGTTGGTATGCCAGAACCTATCAGTGGACTATTTTGTTGCCACCGAGAAATGGTCTATGGCATTTAATGTAGCGCATCTTAGGTAACGCATTTCAGTTACTTATAGTTTATTTTTTTATATAAATAAAATAACGCTAGACATTCAGCACAGTGTCATTTAGACCATAAGTAAGCAGAGCTTGTGATAGTGTGCCTACGTCCGCATTAAATGCGCGGCGACTAGGGCGTCTTGTGATAGTGCACCTACGTCCGCACTGAATGCACGGCGACTAGGGCGTCTTGTGATAGTGTACCTACGTCCGCACTGAATGCGCGGCGACTAGGGCGTCTTGTGATAGTGTACCTACGTCCGCACTGAATGCGCGGCGACTAGGGCGTCTTGTGATAACATACCTACATCTGCATTGAATGCGTGGCGACTAGGTCATCTTGAGGGCGCGAGCGGTGCTAGTGTCGTGCGAGGTGTTGTAACGTTTAGATGTATTTCAGGTATAATATTTAATTTACGCCGTGGGGTGCCGGCAGTAGAAGGTTACCTCTCCTCTCATGCCAGTGGATGCAGTAAGAACCTGCTATCCGTGTATCAACATCACGTACTGCGTTCGCCAACTCGCCTGCCAAGCGCGGTGAGTATGGCAACTACCGCTCATGCGAGATCCATGAGGGAGAACGGTGTTCAGTAGTGGACGTTTTATTCAGTGTATAGTCCAAGCTTGTTTATGGTTTTCACCATGGGCGGCTAGCTGGCTGACTAGGCCTGTAGTGTGGCCATCACGCGCGGGTAGAGACGTTCGAAAACCACGGGCGCGAACTCTACCATAACAATCGCGCTAGGCGCCCGCCATTCGTCCGTACACTATGGATGCAAACGGCGTTTTCTTATGTTTATTATATCGCACCCGTCGGTCGTCGCTACCGCGCCAGGCCCACGCTGTGGCCAAACACATATGGGTACTAGATCATTGATAGTGTACTCAAATAATCATTAAAGTGACCACTGAAGTCCGATAGATGCGGCGCTACTGTCATAGAACTTACAGACAAGAGACTGTACGGTAGTTTAGTTTCCGCTTTTGCCGTAAGACTTCAGTGGTGGCACGGGCGTCGACTCTAAATCAAAAAGCTACGTTGAATAGTCAATTTACAAATTAACCACGGAGGCAGTTTTGTAAAGGGAGTACAGCGATTTGATGTGGTTTAGTAAACTGTTCGTCAAACTTAGCCTTGATTGCTGTGAGAGTTGTCATTGAAATCCCGCCCTTCAATTTCTGCATTTTGTAACGGTTAATATGATTTAATACGATCTGCGGCAAAGTCGTACTTTATGGGTGGGACTGCACGAATAGTGATGCGACCAAGCTAAGTTGCGCCGTGGTGGTTTCGGCACGGTCCGTATAAAGTACAGGTGAACTAATAAAGTGTCTACCCTCAAAATCATAAACATGTACATTTTCTAATAACAAAGAGTTATTGTCTTTGATGCCGAGGGGTGCCGGCAGTAGAATGTCACCCCTCCTCTCCTGCCCGTGGATGCAGTAAGAATTTGCTTAGGGATATCTCCGCAAGATGGGCAGCATCTTTCCGTGTAAGAACATCCCGAACTGCGCTCACCAACCCGCCTGCCAGGCGTGGTGAGTATGGCAACAACCCCTCATGCACTTGGATCTCTTAAGTCAATGAGGGGGCCTATGTCCAGCAGTTGATATCTTACGGCTTTAATAATGATGATGATGATTGTCTTTGATTAATAATTTAACCGGGTATTTATTATAATATTATAACGCGATAAATACCCGGTTAAGGCGGCCTTTGCATCTGTTATAGATGATTTATACAGCGTTAGTAAGTGGTAGGTAACCTTCGGATTGAAAGTCGGGCGTAATACCATTCGGCCAACACGGCTAACAGTTAAATATGGTGTTAATAATGTGTCGCAAAAGTTGATTTATATTAGTCCACGTGCGTGTAGGGACACGCGCTAATAACGGTTCCGTAGTTAACCGTAGACCTGTTGGTAGAAGTGAGTGTATGTTTATTTATGTTTAGCAAAACATATTATTAACAGGAATTTATTTTGAGATTTCGGTTTAAGGTATTCCGGAACCGCATCACTTATTTGAGCGACTATTTCTCCGAAACGAAAATAGCTAGGTTAACCTTTAAAGTTTTTTTATATTCAAGATTTATTTCAGATTTTTAAATCTAGCAGTTTCGATTTTATTAAATATTTCGCAAACGGAACACATAATCGAAAAATTCGCAACCTCTAACTGGTTTTAAAATATCTATTAAGCGATACCACACGATGGGAAAATCTAAAAAGTTCTTATTCTTAAAAAGACCTTACGTGCATGGGAGGTACTCCAAATTAATAATTTTTTCAAGAATTTCCTATCTCGGCGTTGTTATCTTAATTATATCCATGCTAATTACAGATTTCTAGGACTAATAGTCTCTTCGCAAAGCCAGTGACGGAAAGACGGACAGACATACAGACAGTCAGACCAAGCGAAACTATAAGGGTTTCATGGTTTACTACAAAACCCTAATATAGACTATTGCTCTTCTGAAGGTTCAAAAATACCAAGGGTTTTAAATGGAGCAATTGAATCGGTGTAGTAGAATGTACTCCTCTCATGCTCGTAGATGCAGTAAGAGCCTGCTAAGGGATACCTCCGGAGGATGGGCAGCAGCGTCTCTCCGTGTATATATCCCGTACTGCGCTCGCCAACTCGCCTGCCAAGCGTGGTGAGTATGGCAACTAC
The DNA here is from genome assembly GCA_963082625.1 of Pasiphila rectangulata. Taxonomy (NCBI): domain Eukaryota; kingdom Metazoa; phylum Arthropoda; class Insecta; order Lepidoptera; family Geometridae; genus Pasiphila; species Pasiphila rectangulata. The sequence continues at coordinate 9,018,317 of OY720236.1, read as the reverse complement.
CCTTCATGGAGATCCATGAGAGGCCTGTGTCCGGTAGTGGACGTTTTGCGGCTGAAATGATGATGATGATTTATACCGTATTTTTACGTCATGTGCATTAGTTGAGATGCCTTTTAAATATTTACGGGTACTTTAAACTTAGTAACTTGATAAAAGAAAGAACACTGTACCTATATTTATATTTATACCTTTTTTCTTAGAAGGGATGCGGGAGTAAGAGCAAAATCGTGTACTGCTCCACTTCAGTCGATTTTGCTTAAGCTGAAATTAAAGCCAAGGGATTAGATTTTTTTGAGATATCCGGAGTCCCTTGTTGGTTGGACAACAGTAATGGGATCTATGCTGAATAAGCCAAAACATGCTCTCAAAATAACTTGTTAAGCTTTCGCGATTTGTAAACATATTTTTATAGTTTTAAAATTGCAGGATTTTATCCATTTTATTATCCCTCCCGCGACCAAGAACGCTGAAATGTGTTCGAAACGTCGGGAAAATAATAAAAAAGGTACGCGATAAAATCCTGTAATTTTAAAACTAAAAAATATGCTCTCAAAACATTGTTTGGGCTCTTGTTACCTTAATGTGTTGTTGAAATCGCGCGATTCAAATCTTTTTCTACTATAAGTAAACACTTTACGGCATGTATTAAGCACTAAAGCAATGGAGTGCCGGCAGTAGAATGTTGCCCTTTGGATGCATTAAGAATCTGCCAAGGGATAGCCCACGGAAGATGGGCAGCATATCCATATTGTATCAACGCTTGCCAACCCGCTTGCCAAGCGTGGTGAGTATGGCAACAACCCCTTCATGATCAGTGCTCGGAAAATTAGGTACCTAGATCCAGTCTAAAGATCCACTCTGGATCTAGTGAGAGTTTTTACTCTCAGTTGATCCAGTTTAGAAATTTAGTATCGGATATGAGAGAGCCCTTTGCCCAGCAGTGGTTGTCCTACGGCTGAGATGATGCACTAGCATTATTTTCACAGCATGGCTTCGCACGCTTTCTTTAATAAAATAATTATCATCATCATTACATTAGTGATCATCATTAGTCATCATCATTAGTGCGGCCGCGGCCTATAATTCGGTGAGACGTTACAGCACTTCGCTCTCGACAAATAATTGCTTAAAAAAGTTAAAAGCTGTTAAGTTATTAGTTTCTAGCGGAAATCAGTTTAACTTTTCTACCAGTGACAAAGTGGTGTCATCAAGTCATCGATCATATCACCGTATAAAGTTTTACAAACGAATTATAATCTTTAACCGACGGTTATTTGTAAAAACTCGACAGTTACCGTGTATATTGTGCAGTGAGTCATACGCCAACCGCTCAGCGCGCACCAAACGTAAATTGCTGCAGTACTGCTAAGTAATCTGTGGCACGGTCGCAGCACAGCTGACTTACTAAAGGTGCCTACTTACCGTGTTTTGTTTGCCTTGACGGATATTTCTGCTTCTAAAACATGGTAATTAATTGCGCAGCCTGCACGAAGACGATTAGAGCAAACCAACATATAAAATGCATAAAATGTTCCAGTAGCTTTCATCCACTATGTGTAAATCTCTCCGATATTAAGAAATTATCTGAGGAAGTTAAATCAAACTGGATATGTTTCCTATGCCAACCAAAGGCGGCAAGAAATGACAACACGCCCGTGCGTGCGACTGCCACACACTGCGACGATCCTACCACTAATCAGGACGTCCCTCGGAAGCTTACGGTACCTGAAAAATCTCCGTCCACTGCTCAAAATGATACTGACTCATTGAGTATATTGGCTTCAGAGATGAGACTACTCCGCGAAGATGTCGGGGACATAAAATCACAGATGAAACTGCTCACAGATCACATTGAAAAATGCAACTCCCGCTTAGACGACTACTCGGACAGACTATGTGTCTTGGAAGAACGCACCTCAGTAATAGTCTCCCTACAAAACACCATCTCTATCTTACGGGAACAACAAAGCTCGAGTGCCCAGGCGTTACTAAAAAATGAACTGGAAATATCTGGTATTGAGGAATCGCAAAATGAAAATCCAAGACAGATAGTTAAAGCTATATCTGAAAAAATTGGCTACCAGATTGAGGAGGATGACCTGGACTATTCAATTAGAGTAGGTCCCAGGCAGCGCCGAGGAGAATACCAGCCGTCGCCGACCAAAGATCCATCCAGGCCCCAGTCCCGACCTCTAGTTGTCAGGTTCCTTCGTCGATACCAGCGTGATGACTTCCTCAAACTAGGGAAGGCCAAGAGAAAACTTTGCAGTTCAGATATAGTCGACTTCGGATCGCGACAAAACATCTACATCAACGAGAGACTTACATATGAAAATAGGCAGTTATTTCGAGCAGCCCGCCACCGCTGTAAAGACTTCGGTTTTAAGTACTGTTGGGTCAGGAATGGCTCAATCTACGTCCGTAAGCAGGAAGGAAACCCACCTATCCATATTAAATCTATGGACGAACTGCTTGCCCGTGTCTACGCTTCTCCTACTGACTAACATCCTCGTCATAATAGTTAAATTAAATAAATGTTTATCGAAGGCTTTTCATACACAAACCAACACCTTTTTCCATTTATCAATGAAAGTGGTATTGGGTTTACCTTCTCATAGATACTTATTAGGTAAGGTTTTAATAACATATTTAATAACTAACATGTTAATTTTTAAAACGAACTTAGGGGACGTTTTGGCTTTGTTTTGGTCTAAAAGTAATAAATGGCATGATATTGTATGTCATACAAACACTCTAACGCATACTGTAAATGTCAGCCTTCTACATACATACGAATCTATTCACAACATAACAAGCAAGAACAACACATCAAATTTTGTGTACCTATCAATAATGTCGAGTGAGTTTGTGTGTGCAAAAATGTTTTTATTTTTAAGTAAAATAGGGAATGAAACGATATCAAAATTAATCATTAGTTTTTATACAATACTAAGCAGTTTTTTCGAGCATGTAAATATGCAATACGACACCTTCTACACTCTGATTTACACTATACAAGCACAACAATTCAAGCCTCACTCACACATACACGACACGCACATAATCAATCATAAGAGCAGTTTCGCAACTACCCAATCTATTAGCGTTGGCAATAAAATGACAGACTTCCTTTTGAAATTAACAAAACTCAATTTTTTAACTTTTAAGCATGGTTTTATTTAGTGTTTCTAAGGATATTGATGAAACCGTATCTATTGACTGTCATACTCACAAATCTTTAGAAAGTTGCAAAAAATATTTCACTGGAAAGCTTTTTAATTTTAAAATACTTTCTTTCAACATAAGGAGTTTACAACGTAATTTCGACGACTTTACAGTGGCCTTGAAACGTCTTGACTCAGATGTGGACGTAATCGTACTAACCGAGTGTTGGCTCTCAGATGCATCTGTCATCACGCCTTTGCCTGGCTACAACGCCTATCGCTCTGAGGTACAGCTGAATAAAAATGGAGGCGTAGTAATCTATGTTAAACATTCCCACGCAGCCTCACAGATCCATGCCTCACTGAATGACGCCGACTGCTTATTATTAACCCTGGACAGTAATACTGCAGTACTGGGAATTTATCGTTCTCCCTCCACAGTTTCACTAGACTCATTCATGAACTCGCTGGACAGTTCGTTAGTCAGCCTAAGAAGTAAGTCTAACATAATAGTTGCTGGTGACATGAATATAGACATATGCTGTCAAATGTCAAATCAAGCCTCCGACTATCTTTGCGTTATGGCATCCCATGGTCTCCTACCAGTCATAACAAAGCCGACAAGAGGCCAGTCTTGTCTCGATCATATATTTATCAAGTCTCATGCAATCTCTTGCGGTCATGTTTGCGAGTCTTCCATTACTGACCATGACATCACTTTGGCTGGGCTACTCTTACCCAAACAAAATACTCTTGTACCCCGCTTTCGCCCAAAACTTGATATAGACGCTGCTGCATCCGAATTTTCATACACAGACTGGTCCCTTGTTACCAACGAACAAAGTGTTGACACTGCAATCTCCACTTTTTATGAACTGGTTAATAAAAGCATCAAAAAACACACAAGGAAAGTCAAAATCGGCCGTAACATGGTAAATATCAAACCTTGGATAACACCTGCGCTTATCAGGTGTACCAGACATCGAGATAAGTTGCACAAAGAATCACGGTTACATCCTAAGGACTCAAATCGACGACAAGTGTACACGAGGTACAGAAATTTCTGTAACAACTTGCTACGGAACACTAAGTCTGAGTACAACAGCCGACTTATAGAAGAGAACAAACATAATCCAAAGCTACTCTGGAAATCTATAAAAGGCATCTGTTATAAATCCTGTCGTAGTAATGACCTAACAGAACTCCTTAAAACACGTCCAACAACCAAAGAGTCACTCAGTCACTGTAATAGTCATTTTGTAAATGTAGGAAAAATGCTTGCGAACAATATTCTGGATAAGTTACAATCAAATGAAGAATTATTAATAAATAACTTCAAATCATGCAATCGGATCGCCGACTCCATGTTTCTTTGTCCCACTGATCCTAGTGAAGTTCAAGGAATAATCTGCTCTCTCAAACAAGATAGTTCACCAGGTATTGACCTTATTACTGTGCCCTTGATTAACAAATGTGTGTCATTTTTCGTTACTCCCCTGACTCACATAATTAACCTTAGCTTAAAAACAGGACTATTTCCGGACTGCTGGAAAGCTGCTGCGGTGTCTCCCATCTTTAAGAGTGGCCTAAAAAATATCCCAGATAATTATAGACCCATAGCACTTCTTAGTATCCTTTCCAAAATTCTTGAAAAAGTAGTTAACACTCGTTTAGTAAAATATTTAGAAAATAAAATGATTATCTCCGAAAGACAGTTTGGTTTTCGAAAGGGCAGATCGACCGAAGACGCTGTCTCCTTACTAGCGGATCTAGTTTCTACTTACACGGACAGAGGGGAATGCTGCATCGGCGTGTTTCTAGATCTAGCAAAAGCTTTTGACACCGTCTCGGTCGGCCTGCTACTGAAGAAACTCGAATGTATTGGCGTAAGAGGGATCCCTCTCACATGGTTCAGGAGCTACCTAACAAACCGGAAACAATGTGTAAAAGCAAACGACATCTACAGCGAGCTACTTCCTATTGATTACGGTGTCCCGCAAGGCAGCATACTTGGTCCGACCCTATTTATCCTATATATAAATGACATCTTACAAACAGAAATTGAAAATGGTGAAATGGTTGCATATGCGGATGACACCGCAGTTTTATTTCATGGAGAGAGTTGGAAACAAGCGTTCTCACTGTCAGAAAAAGGACTATCTACCATCAGTAAAGCTCTCGATCACAGTCTTCTTACATTAAACGTCAAAAAGACGAAATACATAACTTTTTCGAAAACTGCCGCTGCATGTCCCCCAACCACTATGTCGCTAAGGATGTACTCATGTACTCAGGACTGCCAACTATCATCATGTATCTATACCTCAATAGACAGAACTAGCTCAATTAAATACCTGGGCGTCACTATCGACGAACACCTATCCTATAAACCACATCTGACAGATCTCTCAAACCGTGTCAGAAGACTAATTTTCATTATGAAAATGCTCCGGGACTGTACTCCACGCGATATTTTAAAGCTGGTCTACACTTCTCTATGCCAGTCGATCATACAATACTGCATTTCTGTGTGGGGTAGTGCGGGAAAGAGCTACTTCATTCAACTAGAAAGAGCCCAGCGGGCACTTTTAAAAGTTGCCTTCAAAAAGAACTTCCGTTTCCCTACTGATGATCTGTACAAGGAGGTAAGGGTTCTTCGCGTCCGACAGCTATACGTTTTAAGTGCTACCACTAAAACCCACAGACGCATTAGATCTCGCCCTGACTACGAGACTATAATTACGAGACGCACCTACAGGATACCTCTCCCAACTGTCCAGTCGCTGATGGCTAGACGAAATCCCTCTTTCTCCCTACCTCAAACCTACAACAAAGTGTGTCAGTTGTTAGATATAAAGAACTGCAGTAACTACGCCTGTAAAAAAGCTGTAAAGGAATGGTTGCTCACACTGACTTATTGCGACACAGAACAACTTATCTAGCCCTCTTAATCTTTCCACATATGTCAATACCACACCACGCTCTCACAAACACACACACATACTCACACACAAACACAAGCACACGCACACATACACATTCACCCATCACACATACACATGCACATACTAATTCACACAATCTCACCACCAGATAGATGCTCTTTTAATACCCATGTTAATACCACTACGCTAAAATATAATTCTTTTTTATATAATTTTTTTTCTATTTCATACAAACAATCACAATCATTTGTCATTTAGTCTAAGTTTTGTAACGCGCCACTCAAATGTTTATTATTATTCCACGTCGTCCTGTTAACGCGCACTCTGATTCCCAAGATACAAGCTTTTAGCTTAGTTTGGGTGTCAACGGTAATCTTATATCTGATCTGTATCTTGTGTTTTAATGTAACTCTGCGCTGTATAATTTGTTTTCTTTTTGGTAATAAATATGATTTATGATTTATGACAAAAAAAAAAAAAAAAAAAAAAAAAAAAAAAAAAAAAAAAAAAAAAAAAAAAAAAAAAAAAAAAAAAAATTACAGCCGTAAGATATCCACTGCTGGACATAGGCCTCCCTCATTGACTTAGAGATCCAAGTGCATGAGGGGTTGTTGCCATACTCACCACGCTTGGCAGGCGGGTTGGTGAGCGCAGTTCGGGATGTTCTTACACGGAAAGACGCTGCTGCCCATCTTCCGGAGGGCAATATCCCTTAGCAGATTCTTACTGCATCCACGGGCAGGAGAGGAGGGGTGACATTCTACTGCCGGCACCCCACGGCAAAATAATTATAAGTAATAAATATTCGTTGACTCTTTTGTTGCCCTAAATGAAGCAGAGCTTGTGGGTGGTGTAGGTCTATTGTCTCCCCTCATGGATTAAGAGAGGTATCAGAAAAAAATCCTGTTGTCTCCCTTAGGCAGGGGAGATATTAGATCTAACTTGTTTTTGTTTTTTTTGTAGATGTATGTTTTGTGATTTGTGCGTGTGGTATATAAATGTTTTTCTTGTTCATCTTTTTCTTTTTCTAATTTTTAAATAACTGTTTTTGGTAGTTTTGTCTCCCCGCAGGACTTATTCAGGATGTTTCTACTTTTATCATCAATAAGGTTAGTACCTACCTAACAAACCGTCCTGTACTATTAGCTTAGCTGTCTACTACTAGCTTCTGCCCACCGCTTCGCATGCGTTGTACCCGAATAAAAAGTAGCCTATGTGTTAATCCTGGTCAACTTTAATACGTGTGCAAGGTTTCCGCTCAATCCGTAGCTTAGTTTTTGCGTGAAGAGGTAACCATCTAAACAAACTTTCAACTTTATAATATAACACAACACAGCTCTATGTAATTTGAGTCTAGAATTTTAAACATTAACTGTAATTTTTGACATTGACCGTCATATTTGCCATGTCGTGTCAAAAACAATGATTGGACATAGTCGGTTTTTTAGGCTTTTACATCTATCCCTATCTATTATATTATTAGTGGATACTGTTTTTGACACATGTCAGATATGACAGTAAATGTCAAAAATTACAGTTAATGTTTAAAATTCTAGTCTCAAACACATGAGTAGACAAATGAGTCAATATTGTTGGTAAGGTAACGTTTAACCATGTCGCTAATTCCTGGGTAGTTTGGCTCGGATTGGCTTCCATGATCTCTTTCAATTCATTGTTATTCACCTGTGTGTGGTTTTCCACGTGGTTCGTTTTTCAAATCAAAGTTTCCATCACGAAAACGTTTAAACCAAAATCACACGGTGCGTTCATTAGCAGTCCCCTCTCCAAACGCAACATTGATATTGCGAGCTGGTTCTGCCGCGTCAGTTCCGCGTCGGAACTCGTATTCAGATATCACTCGAATTTTCGAAGTACCATCTTTCGTGTCTAAGCTGAATAAAAAAACAACAGGAAGTCGAGTAAAATATTGCACATTTTTTTTAAAAAGAACCATGTTACCAATGTGAAAAAAGTAAACTCAAAAATCCCAAACCATGAAGGTTCTATGTCAATTCGAAGTACCTATTACAATAAAACGGCAGTTTCATACATGATGGGTTAAAGTATGAAATTGCCTTGTTATGTTAAACGGGTTTTCTACTCACGTTAATTATTCGTTGAAAATAGGTATCCAACGTGTTCAGTTCCTCCCAGGGGAACTTTCATCAGGGAATGGATCATCATGGAGCTTTTACGTGGTACCGTCTCCTTCCCTCTCACGCGCTCGCGTTGCACGCGTTTGGATACCTATTTTCAACGAATAATTAACGTGAGTAGAAAACCCGTTTAACATAACAATGAATAGTGTAACTCACGAATCATTTGAAAGTGAAATATGAAATTGCCGTTTTATAATTTATAATAATGACCATAATAGCCGACATAAATGCATCGTCATCCTAAGAAAATATGTATACAAAATTTCAGCTCAATTAGTTGAAGATATCTGCTTCAAAATTGAGTTGCAAAATTCCACCAACAAACATAGTTACATACATACATACATACATACAGGGCAAGTTTAAAGGCTTGTAAAAATAAAAACTTGATATTAGAATTATTGAGCTCTGGTGAGGTTTGAACCAGGTCTTTCGGATTGTGAGATGGGCGTGATACAGCCAGACTGCATAGCCTAATACGTCAAACAAAAAAACAGTTTGAAGAAATTAAAGTTGGACTAGAATATATTACTACAATATATTACATAAAGATAAGATAAAAAAGATAAAAAATCATTTATTTGGACTAGTTACAAAAGGACTTAAATTCTAATGAAACTTTGACACTACCGAAGCTTTACACAACTGTGTGGCAGTGTCAACGCCCAACTCCTAGACATTACATGGATTCTAAATATTTAAAGTAAATAAATTAATTATGATAAACTAAATGGGATGTGTGCGAGTGTGTTTTGTATGTGTGTGTGTGTGTTTTTTTATATATATGTGTGTGTTTATGTGTTGTCTGTGTGTGTGTGTGTGAGTGTGCGTGTCTGTTTGTGTTGTGGGAGTGATCCCCTGAGGCACCCGTCTCTTAAGAGTCTAGGCAACAGGAGATTTCAGTGTTGAATATGTGGTATTGTAGAGATCTATTAAATCTGTAGAGAATAAGTGTAGTAAGTGTATCAGTGAGAAAAGTATGGGATCATTATTATTTTTTTTTATGTTAGATAGGTTAGCTCTTGATTTCATCCTTGCTATCGCAAGAATGAGATCGACGATGGAGCGAGCTTCCCTAGAAAATGCCTATTAACTCTTTTCTTAAACGTAATCGGGTGATAAGTTTATTTTAACTGTTCGGTTTCCTCATATGAAAGAGATAGCAGCCAGGTAGAGCACTTGATTTTGCATTTGTACAGAAGGAGTGGGTATATACATATTTAGAATTTTATTTATACGATTATATAGGGATGGACTTAAGAAGTGGAATTGGCGACCTGCTGCATCTACCCGCCTTAGCTCATTTTTGCAGACAATATCTGAGCGTCGTTTTGAATATTGTAGGGATGGATCATATTGAAGATCTGAGTGTTTACGCAATAGTGTAGCTAGAACAAACAGTTGCCGAACAGTAAGCATAGATCATAGATAGATATTGTTTATTATATATAGAAAAATATCCACAACACCCTGAACAAATATCTGCAGATCGTGCAGACATTTGTCCCGAGGCGGGAATCGAACTCGCTATCACTTGGGTCGCACGCTTACCTTCGCCCGCTGCGCCAAAGAGGTCGTATTAGGAATGTAAGGTCCATAGTCACCTGACGACCGGCCATTGGATGACACCGATAATCAGTATGCAGGCGTGACTCACCGGAACTTAGGCGATAGGCATTCGTATGCCTCGTGGGCTTGTATCGTGAGCATATTACCTCATTGGACATCGCTCATTCCATTTACATGAAGATGCGCCTAATAGTGATTGTTGTAATCAGAAGAAGACATTTTTAATCTATGTCGCGAAAGCCGAGAACAACGGATTATACAAAATGGAGTTTCAATGCCACCTGGAGGGAAAGTACTCTAAACAATGGAGATGGCAAATTTTGCAGGAATCATTCCTTTTTTTTTGGAACGAAACAACACTACAATTAATGTTTTTTTACCCCTGACATAAAATAGGGGTGTTATAAATTTCATCGTTGTGTTATAGGTTTTACGACTGTGTCTGTGTCTGTGGCACAATCTGCAGTTTTTTTATTTAATAGCTGATTTTCTAGCGGTGGTTGTTAAACATTTTTATCAAAATCAGTTAAGAAGTTTACAAGAAATGAGGGTGAAATATGGACGAATAATCGAATGTTTCCAAATATACCGGTGTTTGGTATCAAATTAAAGGAAATTATGTGTAGAATGCAAAACTGAGGGTACACAATACAACAAAAATTTAGTAACCCCCTAGACGTCGACCCCCTAGTATCGCGAAGAGTGGAAGAAGGGAACGGAGGCCTTTGCCCTGCAGTGGGACACAAATGGCTGAAAAATAAATAATAAAATAATAGACTAGGAACAGTGTCGGGGGTAAATAAAAATGTAACATTTATAACATAAATCGATAGGGTTAATCCTAAGAAGATAATCTTTGTAAGTTCTGTAACAAACATAGTCATCATTTCAGCCGAAAAACGTCCACTACTGATTACAGGCCTCCCTCATGGATCTCCATGAGGGAGAATAGTTGTCACCACGATTGGCAGGCGGGTTGGCGAGCGCAGTACGGGATGTTGATACACGGAAATACGCTGCTGCCCATCTCCCGGAGGTATCCCTTAGCAGGCTCTTACTGCATCTACGGGCATGAGAGGAGTAATATTCTACTGCCGGCACCCCACGGAAACGTAGGTACGCGAGTATGGGTAGTTTCAATTTCTTCGGCAGTTTCTCTGCTTGAAGCCTTTTGATATGCTTCAAAATATGTCAATACACATAGGTTCTGTATTACAATGGGTTCTGTACCTTAGTGGTCAAAGCACTTCAGTCTTTAGGAAGTGTCAAGTATCGGATTGACAGACGTGGGCTCAACGTGGTGGTAAATGTTTGATAAGGTTATTCAATTCTTAGAAATATTAATACAAGTACCTACATCAACATCGAACTAGTCCTGATTCCTAGGGCTATTCCTAGGAAACACTCTGTACGTTGTGACTACCCTAAACCTTACGTAATCCGTTGGACCCTCGAGTAAACGTGCTCTATCTTGTCCTTCGTTGTTTTTTTTTCATTATATTTTCCAGTTGTATAGAGATTTTATCCTTATGTTTGACATCATCGATAGATAGCAAAAAAGTATAGAATGAAGTTTTTGTAATTTTAGTTAAGACGATTCCTGGTCTATTAAAAAAAATTGTAAGTGCAGTTCTGTTTCATTTAAAAAATTAAGGAATCTTTCCTTTAAGTGAAATTTGCTATCTCCATTATTTAGAGTACTCTCCCTGAGGTGGCAATAAAAAAGTCGCCCTGTATAACAATGGAATTAGGTACTTTTAGATTTTTAATTACATTTAAAAGAAACTTTTCGAGACAATAAACACTTCATTGATAAACAGTAAAACAAAAACAAGGGAAGATAATTCCTTCCCAACCTTCCTAAATCACCGACTGCTACAAACTTATACAAACAAACTGACTGTAACTAGATACTTAATGTTTTTGGACTGCCTGATTTCATATTCTCTATCGTAAACTTATTTTGAAATTCTATTAACTTTGCGAAGTTTCAAGCACTTAAAGCTCCTTAAGCTTCTAAGGATTAAGGATTGTAGAGGTGCTTGGGTGAGTAGTCCTCGGTTCACAGTTTCGGGAGGTGTGAGTTAGCATATTGATGGAGCGATGTCGTCGGCGTCCATGGGTTGGGGTCCGGGGCGCGCGGGGAGCGATCCCGGCGGCGGAGCGGCGCGGGCCGCGAGCGGTGAGCGAGCGGCGCGGCTCACTACGCGCGGGACCTTACGCCGAGCGTCCACGCGCCGGGAGCGCACGGCACTCGCGATAAACTTACAAACTGACATTCCGCCGACGGAAACCTGTTTCGACTTCGAAAAAAGTTCTATTACAATATATCAACCTCGAGATTCATTCCCGAACCCCACGCATTGGTGCTGTGACACTTGTGAACTTTTAACTCTAATTTGTGGTTTTTGAACTTTTAAAAGTTTGTTTTTGAACTTGCGGTGAGCGTGTGTTACAAAGAGTCATGGCTGGACATAGTCCTCGTTGAACCGGTAAGTAAAACGGACTTTACTGGAAACTTATTTGAATCCTTGTACATGCCCGCAGCGGAATGATTCGCCTTTGTGGAATGTGCCCCTAAAAGCTGGTCTATTTGGACTTTAATTAGTGGTCATGCACGGGCTTTCGATTTGGTCGGTTGGGTCAGCCGCAGTACAAAGGCAGTAATGTGCAGCAATTATATAGCAATGTTTGTGTGCGCTATGTTCCTCGAAGTGGCAATGTTTAGTGATGCATCGGCATTGTCTGTTGTTATCAACTTCTTGGTATTGAACATAAGTAAGCTATGCTATGAGGCGCTGCTCTTGCGTGGGACTGCATGTCGATCGCTTTTGTTTTATTTATTTGTTACATATCGCCTAAGCAAATTATTGATAACCCTACTTATTCTTCCTTATCTTACTTATAAAAAACTAAACTTTTAAATTAAATCTCAATTTTATTATCATTAAGATAGGCACATAGACATAATCCTTTCACGGTACACAAGCCTATCCTAATATTTGTAGTACTTAGGTGTGTCATATTTACCTACACATAATGGAGGTTCTAATGTACCTATGAGCTAAGCTAAGATTAAGTTACAAGATATTCTTGGAATTTCAATAGAGCTTGGTAATAAAGTAATAATAAGTTCCTAGCATAAATTAGTCCTTCGACTCAAGAACAAAGATTTATATCGGCCACTACGAATGGAAACTGATTATAATCCCGGATATTACAAGCTATTCCGCGATCAAATCTAAGGCATAACTTCAGCCACTTAACACTATACAAAATTTAAGGAAAAATCGGCCAAGTGCGAGTTTGACTCGTGCATAGTTCCGTACCATTAGTCTCTGAGAATATTTCAAGTCTACCTGTGGCCGTTATTAATATCGAGCAAAAAAACGGCATTAAAATCACGTTTGATGTGTAGGAGCACAGATAGTAGGAGCCTTAAATAATTATTTTATTTTAATTAATTTATTTCTATAATCAATTATACAACTAGGTTCTGTAAATATTTCAAGCGTCTACCTGTTGCCAAATTTTAAAACCAAATACTTAATATGTTATCAAATCGCGAAAGTTTAACAAGTTAAAATTAAAAAGACCAGAAGACTGGCATAGTCGCTGTCGTCGTAACTCCTTTTAATTTATTAGAATAAAAACAAAGTCCCGAAGATGAAAATAAAGCTATTGTATAAACAGTAAAATAAAGACGATATTAGGTACCTTTTTTGGATACAACTCGTATTCAAAAAAAGTACCTAATACATAAATAAAAAATTGACATTTATTCAGAATTAAATAACTTGGACGCATATTTTGGCTAAACTGTGAGATTTTGGTTAAAGTAAGCCAAAACATTTTTTTTTACCTTTTATGTTTAAGTTAACCTTGTGAACAAGAATGTGAATGGTACAGTAAAATAAACCCGAAGCGTATGTATTTACAAAAAAAAAGTTTATAAGTATTCTATAAATGTTGCCTCTCCTCTCTGCCCGTGGATGCACTAAAAATCTGCCAAAGTATAGCACCGGAAGATGGACAGCAGCGTTTTCACATGTAACTTCGACTGCGCTCGCCAACCGTCCAACCGTCAGAGCTTCTAACTTTTTCTTCTTGATCTCTCGTAAAGTCCATGTCTCCGCGGCGTATAAAAATATGTGGAAAATATGTGTTTGGACGAGCCAGATCTTGGTGGCTTTATTAAGGTTTTTGTTCTTCCATATTTTCTTAAGTCTATCCATAGCTGTTTTGGTAATTTCCATGCGTCTCTTCAGTTCATCTACGCATCCACCTCCATTCGAGACCTAAGCTAATAATCATAATCTATATCTATCTATCTATATCTATACTAATATTATAAAGAGGTAAAGTTTGTGAGTTTGTGAGGTTGTAGAGGGTAATCTCTAGATCTACTGAATCGATTATGAAAATTTTTTTACTAATAGATAGCCACATTATTTGTGAGTGGTATGAGTGTTATATATTAAAAAAAAAAAAAAAAACTTAAACATGCCGTTGCTTATTTCATTGCAGAAATCTACATACTAATTTTCAAATGTCTATCTATCGTGTACGGTTACGGAGATATGTCATATTTTACTCTGAACTTTGAACCCAATTTTGAAGCCCTTGGTGTGCGAATTTTCAAAATTTCTTTCTTAGTGAGCATCTACATACCAAAAAAAACATATCCTTCAAATTTCAAGTCTGTGCGATCAGTGGTTTAGGCTGTGCGTTGATATATCAGTCAGTCAGTCAGTGAGTCAGTCAGGACTTTGAATTTTATATATACATATATAGATAAAAAATGAAAAGACTTTTTCGTGGTAGTAATATTTGTTACCGCCCGACGAAGTGGGCACGTGTCAGCTAGTTAGTTATGAACTTCTAGTCCTTGTATTTTGTATGGATTTTAGAGCAGCAGTTATGCCATAAACTTGGTGACTGTAAGTTAGTATTCTTAGTGGTGAAATGTTGCATAGTCACAATCGACTTGGGAGCGGATTAGTCATCAATTAGATAGAATGAATCAAGTTTTGAGATTTGTATGTTCCGCTGTGCACGCCTACCTCCGGTAAAGTTTCACTAAGCTCTCGTCGGTATCTCAAATTACAAAGAGGATTATTACGGATCTCACTCATCTCACTTCTGGGAACGGTCGTTTTCATTTTGGCGTTTAGAACGGGAGTTATGACCTAAATCAATCAATCATTTACATAAAAATCTTAACAGAGTATTACATATTAGATGAGCGCACTTTTCAAGACCTTACATCCCGTGCTAGTTAAAAATGTGTTACGGCAAGGTAGTCTCTTCAATTATGCACATATAAAAATACCTTAAAAAGATGTGATGTGATGTAACTTATAGAGACCTAAACTTGGTATCTATAAGTTACTATTGTTAGTGGTAAATGTTGCTCAACCGTGCACAATTGACTTGGGAGTGGATTAGTCATCAATTAGATAGTATGAATCCAGTTTTAGGATATGAAAGCCTAGATAGATAGCAGATAGAAAATGCTTTATTGCACCTTAAAACATACAAATTTAAATTTAACAACCTTAAGAAAGTGACCAACGGCGGTCTTAGCGCTAAAAAGCGCTCGCTACTAGACAACCATGGATGGACTAGATTGTTTGATACGACATGGGCCTACAAACTCCCAAAATTCTGCTAAGATCTTGTCGGTATCTCAAATAACAAAGACAAATCTCACTCATGCTCACTTTTCCAAGAAAATGAATCTTCGTAAGCCAGTAAAATGTTTGAGATTAACCCCCGACCAGGGGTGGTGGTAAAAAATTAACGTATTTTCTACATCTTCTTTTTTTTCCTTTTTGTCTAGGTATGGTATAAGTTTTTTTTTAAATAAATAAATAATGCTGGACAGATCACACAGCATCATCTAGCCCAATAAATAAAATAATGCTTTTCTTTAACGTATTTGTGACTGACTATTCTAGCTGTCAACGGCTGATCCGATTTTGATTTTTGTGTCCAAAGGTGCGGTGATCGATTGTTTCGTTAGATGTCTAGGTTTTAAATTTTTCATTTAACAGTATAACGTCTATGAGAGACACGGATATATGGGCCTAAAATGACGATGCTATTAAAAAATGT
The DNA here is from genome assembly GCA_963082625.1 of Pasiphila rectangulata. Lineage (NCBI taxonomy): Eukaryota > Metazoa > Arthropoda > Insecta > Lepidoptera > Geometridae > Pasiphila > Pasiphila rectangulata. The sequence goes on along the minus strand of OY720236.1, from coordinate 9,002,363 downwards.
GTCCGAACAGTTTTCAATGATATAAATAACGTGAGAAATATAGTAGGTAAGTACCTTCCTAAAGATATAGGCTTTTGATTGGTAGCCTATATATACTATGGTAACTCAGGCACTTCCTATTATTAATTAATTAATTGAATCAATATTAAACAAACTATAACTAGAAATATTATAAATGTATTATTTAATATCGGGTTATTATATGTATGTTATTTTTATTGCACTATATTATACAAATTATATTTGGTTAATTCTTTTCTTTTGAGGGAAAATTTGAGCAGCTATCCAAAAAGAAGCTAACTACTATTGGAGAAATTACAAAATTGTATTCAATTAACAGTATAAGTTTTAGCTAAGCTCTGAAGATTAAAGCCAGATGAGCCAACAAAAGCATCGTTTTCAGACAGCTTTGTTAATTTCAATTTTACTTAAAGCGAGCGCTTAATGGTCCTGATCAATTTTACGGAGATTAAATTAAGACCTACTTCGTTCTTCGCCTTTTAATATCTCATCACCTTTGGATAATTTATACAGTGGATGGATTATTATTTTTGTCATTTTAATTGCGATGCATTATTAAGTCTTTTGGTAGCGCGCTCGTGTATTAAAGGATATTACAACTAGCACCATATACTCCCATAGTAAGCAAAACAAGTGTTTTGCGTATGGGATGGTTGTTATAATACTTAAATACATTATTTTTGTAAATACGTACATATCATACTTAAGTTTAGGATTGAATATATTTTATTTATTGTATTCAATTTGTACATTCGCTTAAAGTTATTTATATGCTGTATTCGTTATAGTGTATTGTTTTGTTAATTAATAATAATTTGCGTCTGTAATTGGATATTCCGTTCTAGGTAAATAAATAAATAATACGGAGAAAAATACCCAGAGCCGAAACAAAGATCTGCAGAAAAGCAAACATTTGTCACCTGGAGGGAATCGAATCTGCAACCTCTTGCGTCTCAGTATTAAAGTAACTGACCCATGGAGGTCGTCGATGTTATTTTGTCTCGATTAATCAATTGAATGCTTTGCTGTAAGGGGCCGGCAATAGGCGGCTAGTACCTCTCCTTTCTTGGTCATGGATGCAGTAAGAATCTGCCAAGGGAGATGTGCAGCAGCGTCTTTTCGTGTATCAACATTCCATACTGCGCTCGCCAACGCAGGTGGCGGTGAAGCGTGGCGAGTATGGCAACAATCCCCTCATGATTTGGGTATCCGTGAGGGAGGCCTATGTACAGCAGTGGACGTGAACAGCAGTCCGGCTGAGATTATGATGAAGATCAATTTAATGCAATACGATCAACCAAAGATAGATAGATAGATGGATAGATAGATAGAAAATGCTTTATTGCACACCATATACTAAACAAATTAACAAAAAATAAAACCGGGCAAGAGCGAGTCGGACTCGCGCACCGAGGGTTCCGTGCCATCATACAATATAATATATGATAAAGGCGGTTTTATATTTGTTGGAGAACCTTGACAGCGCCATCTCTTGTCTGATAGCGGAACTTATGTAGATTTTTTACACTTTCGATGATTTCTAAAAAAGTATGCTATGTAGAGAGATTGTAATAAATTTCCTCTAATCTTTACATACACTTCTAATAGCAATAAAAGTTTCAGAGGTTTATCTCCGCAAACTTCGGAGATAAGGGGGGGGAACGCTATTTTTTTCAACATTTTTGTAAATAACTCAAAAACTATAAAACTTAAAGAAAAACTAAAAACTGTTTATTAATGTGCAAAAGAATACCTTTTATATGATACCCCACATCACCTAGTAACTTTCCAAAAATTTTGAAAACGCCCCTTCCACCCCCATTGTCTAAAAATCTATGCAAATTAGAGAGTTCGCTATAATTTTCCTATAAAGTTTACATATACTTCTATTAGCCATAAAAGTATCACGGGTTTATCTCTGCAAACTTCGGAGATAAGGGGGGGGGGGGAACGGTCGTTTTTTCGACATTTTTGTAAATAACTCAAAAACAGTAGGGCTTAAAGGGAAACTAAAAACTGTTTATTATTGTGCAAATGAATACCTTTCATATGATACCCCACATCACCTATTAACTTCACAAAAGTTTTGAAAACCCCCCTTCCACCCCTCTTGTCTAAAAAACTATGCAATGTAGAGAGTTCGCTATAATTTTCCTATAAAGTTTACATACACTTCTAGTAGCTTTAAAAATATCACGGGTTTATCTCTGCAATCTTCGGAGATAAGGGGGGGGAACGGTCGTTTTTTCAACATTTTTGTAAATAACTCAAAAACGATTTGGCTTAAAGAATAAATAAAAACTGTTTATTAATGTGCAAATGAATACCTTTCATATGATACCCCACACGGCCTAGTAACTTTACTTAAAAATTTTGAGCCCCCCTATCCGCCCCCCTGCAATCAAAATAAGAATATTTTTTAACATTTTCATATATGCTATATTAGTAAAAAAGTCTTGTCTTTTACCATTTCAAATTTCAAGTCGATAGTATTAGTAGTTCTCGAGATATCCATCTGTGACAGACAGACAGACAGAGTGATTCTATAAGGGTTCCTTTTTTACCATTTTGGTTCGGAACCCTAAAAAGAGAAACACTACACATAAAGTGACAATCGGCGGTGTTATCGCTAAAGAGCGATCTCTACCAGACAACCTTTCGATGGATTGGATTGTGGTAATGAGATGGGGTAAATTGGTGTAAGATTAAAAAGAAAAGTAAATTAAAAAAAAATACCATATATGTATATATAATTATATATGTGTGTAATAATGTATATATATATATATACAATATAAAGCAAGTTATAAATAAATACTTATATACAAATAAATAAATAAATATACCAAAGACCCTACGGTTTACGTTAGATAATACACAATAACATGGTCCAATTAATGTCATGTTGAATTACGAATATGCTGGTTATACTGTACAATTACCCAATTCAATTTATGGCATGGGCTGCCCTCGATTTATTAGCGGGTAGACTGGCGGCTCTAAGGCGGTTAACACTCTGCCACGCACCACGCTGCATGTTGCGTGAATGCGTCTTCTAAAGTTGCTTGTAAGTATCTCCGTTTGTATAGAAAACACGCACAGTCCAACATACAAAAAATGAATCCACGCGCGTTCATGCAGATCAAGCACTCAAGCGCGGAGAAATATGCACCCACGCGCGTAGGTGCGGAGCGAGACGCAAGGTATGGCACACCGAATCTTGCAGTCTAGCGAACAGATTTTAATGAAATGTGTTAGAGCCGCCGCGCGCCGTGTATCCACAAATCGCAACTACGCGCGTGAGTGCGTGGTAAGTCCGCACGATGATGCAGATCTGCTCTCCCGCAAGAACGCGCGTAGGTGCGTCGACACGCAACATGCAGCGTGGTGCGTGGCAGCGTGTTAACCGCCTAAAGATGAATGATCTTTATGAATTGCATTAATTTATCGCTTTACAACGAATAGAATACAATCAAGCGAATCACGATACAAAAACTTAATTTACCAAATACTTGAATTATTTGGTAATCTAAGACGAATAATTGAATTTCACCGTCTGCTTCATCGAATTAAATAAATAGATAGATAGATAACACTTTATTGATCACCACATGTAGCAAAAAATATACCGAGGTATAAAAACAAGCAAAAATATAATACAATTTTGGGCAATTCAACGGGCGGCCTTATCGCTGGGAGCAATCTCTTCCAGACAACCAATTGATACAGAGAGCATAGATATAGGCAAGAAGAAGGCAAATAAATCTTTGATATTATGAACGACTGTGTCATTTGTAATGGGTTTGATGAGTTCGAAATAGTAATTATAAATTATTAGCCAAGTTTACCCTCTGCAAAACATTGTAAGCCCACCTTTGTGAATAAATATGTTTTTGAAAAAAATCTTTTTGATATCCATGAAAGGGTTTGACAATAAATACGTAGAAGTTGCTCGCGCCAATTATAATGTTTCAATTAGATAGCGTTCTAAAGTTTACCTTGTTAATATTTTTGTAGACTAAAATAAATATGAAAACGTATGACAACGTGTATTGTGGCTGAAAAAACAATACTCTTACTTGTTATCAAGTTACTCGTAGTAATTGTTATTTGTCTTGAGAATAAACGATACTAAACATTGTTTTTTTCAGTTAAAAGCGTTATTGTAAATCCATTCTGTAGAGGTTTCACCAATTCCTGCAAAATAATGATTAAAGAGGAGGGATATCGCGCAGCCGAGAGTTTTCGGTAGGCTTTAGAATCTGTGACGGATGACTTGCAAATTGATTGCATGAAAATACCACCTGGCACCCGGCGATCCAATAGCGTGGGTGTCCAATGAACATTAGACACCTGTTCATTGAAAAATATCTTTGGTTGTGCTGGCATAAAAATCTAAATTATGTTTAGGGCGTCAGTTAGAAAAGCCGTGTTGGCCGAGTGGTATGTACCCCCGACTTTCAATCCGAAGGTCGTGGGTTCCATACCGGCCGAACGCCAATGGATTTTTATTTCTTAAAAAATGTATGTGCACCTTAACACGAGCTTTAACGGTGAAGGAAACATCGTGAGGAAACCCGCGGCTTAGGTAGCTTCAGACGTATTGACCTGTTCTTTCCTCTGAATAATAGCTGACTAAGCTGAGAGGATGGTATAGGTGCTGGGCAAGCCTAATCCATCTAACAATGTCCCAGGCACTGCAGCGTCCCGTACAGCATGATTACCAGTTGCTGACGCTGTATAAATCATCTATTAATAGATGCAAAGGTCTTACATTATATAGGAATACTAAGCGAGGAGTATAAATCTGTTTGGCCGCTTACCACCTCCTAAACCACGCAACGGATTTCAATGTTCATTAATAGATAGAGTGTTTCACGAGCAAGGTTTAAAAGTTAATTTCACGAAGGGCCCCCGACGCGCAATATGGAACGACGGGGTTCCATGAGGTTTAAACGCTCCGCGCGCTAAGTGTACCGACGGGTGTTCATAAGTTAAATCAGGTTAGTTATTTTATATTTTTTAAAATACATAAACACGTATAAAATTTCAATACGAATCCAATGGTGTATGATTTATAACAATATTATGTGGTGCTTCTGTAAAATTCATTTTTATTGCAAGTAAAGCACCAAAATCAAGCCCCAATAAAAAAGTTGACTCACCCGAGGGGTAAAAGGAAATAAACGAACACGAGTTTTCTTCTAGAGCTAAATAGGTATTGAGGTCTCCATTCTGAAGTTTCGTTCTAAACGACATGCAATATAATATATTGCATGTCGTTTAGAACGAACTAAATATTATTTAGTCTAAAGTTTTTCTGGCTCTGTCTTAGATGTGCACGTTCATGAAACAAGAAGTTACGATAACAGTGCTTATAACGTACGTACGTAGTTTTTGTGATCTATTAACATACACACATGCATTAACAAACACTCTACACACAAACTTGAGTAGGCTGTTTTGCCAAGTTTAAGTTTTATATTAATTTCCCTATGTATTTACATGCGGTTCTTTATTAGTTTCTTTGAAAATGTGTATTAATATAGAGCCGTTGAAAAGATCCCTCGCATCTAAAAACAAGTCTAACTTAGAGCGAGGACTCAATGTTAATCTCAAGACTCATAATTTTTCTAAAGCGCCCAAAAACCGTTAGTTGTTTCTTCTTTTTGTAAATAATTTTGTTTTTACAAGCTTTTATTTAGCTTGCCCTGTACTTATGTAGGCATGTAACTATGTTTGTTCGGGTGGAATCTTGCAACTCAATTTTGAAGCAGATATCTTCAACCAATTGAGCTGAAATTTTGTATAATTACATGTTTTCTTTGGATGACAATGCATGGTCAGCTATGTGACGTCACTCTGAATCCAACATGGCGGAACACCCAATATGGCGGACTAGTTATTTTTAATGGACTTCTACAATATGGGTATCAAATGAAAGGGCTTGCTGAGAATAACTCAAAGAAATGACGATACTCTAAATCCAACATAGCGGAACATCCAAGATGTCATATTATGCCATATGCCATAATGCCTTATGCCTATGGTTATTCTTAATGCACTCCTTTAATATGGGTATCAAATTAAAGGCCTTGCTGAGAGTTACTCGAAAAATTAAATGACATCACTCTAAATCCCACATGGCGGTATACTCAAGATGGCGGACTAGTTATTTTTGATGCTTTCTTACAATATGGATATCAAATGAAAGGCCTTGCTGAGAGTTACTCGAAAAATTAAATAACATCACTCTAAATCCAATATGGCAGAATACCCAAGATGGTGGACTAGTTATTTTATTAATGCACTTTTACAGTATGGATATCAAATAAAAGGGCTTGCTGAGAATTACTTGAAAAATTATATGACATTTCTCTAAATCCAACATGGCGGGCACGAGATGAACAGACAAGAAACCAACTGGCCAGTGATAACTAAAATGTAAAAAATAAATTAAAATTAAAAAAAAAGTTTTAACAAACAAGCTTTTATTTAAACGTACTAAAATAAGAAAATAAACCTTTTCCATTATAGTTTAATGTCAACTTAAAACGTTTTTATAGAATGTATGTTTATAAAAAAGCTTGTCACGACATTTAAGCAGGTACATACTCGTATTTACATTGTTTGAAAAAAAAAAATCAATTAGATCAAGTTACAGGTACACAGTTTAATAGCTTTAATTTTGGAGCCTTATAAAGTGCTTTTGTTATGACCACGCTTGCTGTTGGGTGCCTTTAGTTACGGAACAAAATTACTTTCTTGGAACCTAGAACTGTGAAAGTAACGAAAAGTGTATACCCGTTATTCGTTACTCAACTTATGAGCACTCGTATTGTATCGTTACGTTATGTCACGTTATTCTTTACTTTTGATACCATCGAATTGTTTTCTTTTAACTTTTAATTGTATTTTGTTCTATGATTTAATGTGGTGTGTACAAAGACTTTTTCCACTGTCTTTGGGTGTGTACAATAAAGAGTTTTTTAATCTAATCTTATCGAGTACCTGCTAGAATAACGATTATGTATTTTTTTAATAGGGTTAATATTATTTTTGTCTGTTTAATGTTCGTTATATAGATAAAGATGATTCATTTGTTATTCAAGATCGTTAGTTATTGAAATTTTCTATGTTTTATAACTTTGCAATCCCTCTTAAGCAGCTTGTTAAAAGTTATTGAACTAATATCCAACTTTGACAACGTAATCAGGAACAATATTGGCATTCTAAGCCGTTTCAACATAAAACTGTTCTAACAAACGCTTCAACAGTAACTTATAAAATTGGGGAGCGGGATAAAGAAGAAACAGTAATTACGAGCCATTTTTTCTTTCCAATTTACTCACGAGAAATTTCTCTTTGATGTATTGAAGTTTTTATTATAAGTATATTAGAGTATAGTTAGTATATTAGAGGAAGTTTGAAAGTTGCGCCAGTGACGGATAAGTTGAGGAGTAATGGGTTTTCATGGTATGGGCACATTATGAGGAGGGAAGAGGGTCATGTGACGAGAAGAATGTTAGGTTTGAATGTGGAGGGATGTAGCGGAAGAGGCAGACCAAAGAAAAGATGGATGGACAGTGTGAAGGAGGATATGGGTAAGAAAGGAGTGAGTGTTGAGATGACGGCTGATAGAGCGGAGTGGAAGAGGAAAACCTGTTGTGCCGACCCCACATAAAAGTGGAATATGGGCAGGGAAATGATGGATTGAAGGTTTTTGTATATTGATGATTTTTTGTTGACTACATCTGCGAGTTGGTTCGTGTTGCAAAAAGCTGGGTTGTAGATTTATTGCATGGTTCTGCTGTTTACTACAAGTGTTGTGTATCCGTGGGGTGCCGGCAGTAGAATGTTGCCCCTCTCCTCTTGCCCGTGGATGCAGTGAGAATCTGCTAAGGGATAACTCTGGAGGATGTGCAGCAGCGCTTTTCCGTGTCATCCCGTCATCCCGTTTTGCGCTTGCCAACCCGCCTGCCAAACGTAGCGAGTATGGCAGTGAACCCCTTATGATCATGGATATCCATGAGGGAGGCTTCTGTCCAGCAGTTGACCTGGACAGCAGGCCTATGGCTGAGATGTGTGTTTATCAGTGTTAGTTAGTTAACACTAACACTGATAAACACCATATCGATACTACCAGTAGTTGGCAGCTTAATGAGACCTAGAATTTGTATACGAGAACCGATTCGGCCCGTATTTTTGTATAAAACTATGTTACTTTGACTCATACTTTAAAATTAAATTGTAGTAGAAACCAAGCATGATTTTCCAATCATGGACATTACACACATCCCCATCTAGCCCCAAAGTAAATAGAGCTTGTGTAAGGAATACCCGATGACTGATAGAATCATATCAGTCGTAGGACGTGCACTGCTGGACAAAGGCCTCCCTCATTAATCTCAGTAAAGTACTGTAGTTGGAAGCCGTCTGCATCCACCGCCGACCAGCGGTTCTCACCAAGTCGTCTGCCCATCTTGTACGTGGACGTACAACGCTTGCCGGTCCGTGGCCTCCATTCGAGAACTTTTCGGCCCCATCGGCCATCTGTTCTGCGCGCTATATGGTTTGCCCATTGCCACTTCAACTTGATTGATAGAATGTTTTAAATATTTTTTTTAAATACATGCTTATTATTTATAGAAAAAAAACCCAGACCCGGTACAGATATCTACGAAAAACAAATATTTGTCCCGCAGTGGGAATCGAATACGCTACCTTTTATGGCTATAAGACTAATTGAGCCACGGAGGCTACCGTAAATATACCGGTGATTCAATAAGGTCTGAATATCTACTCGTACATCGTTTCTTGTCACCCGTCTTAACCGTGAAGTGAAAATCTATGTTTTATAGAGCAGTTTTTGGGATTGTATTCTGTTGATAATAGTCAACCTATCGTGTAAATCAACTACCAATTTAAAGTTAAATTCAAAAAGTAAAATATATATTCCGAATGTTTTGTAATTGCTGAAAAAAGTTGAAATCGCTGCCGATATCGCCAATGCGTCGTAAATGGCAAAGTGCAGCAAAATAGCAACGAACTTTGTAAAACAAGTTCATTAAAATTGATTTGACATACTTTGCGAACAAAACTTGGCACTTTTGGAACTGGTCGCGGTGATGGACACCGCGTCCGCGTCCAGTTCGAAAAGTGCCCTACATACACTCAAAATCAAACACAAGACACACACACACAAGACTCGAGAGTCAGGTTCAGGTCAGTGTCAGGTTGACATTACTTATATTATATTAGTTTAACTGTTATTAGCTTTTTGAAAAAATGGCGCATCTGTTGTGAAAAATGAAGTCGATAACCTTTCCATCTCTAGAAGTGTTACTGGCGTCACGCATCTGAAGATCTATCATGTCAAGAGTTTATGTTTAATAATTATGTAATTAAATCAAATCAAAATTCTAATATCTACGTGAAAACCTAGTATATAAATAACCTAGTTTTGGAGGGAGTCAAAGCTAAACTTACTATGTTATTTTGATTTTACTCAATAAATATATTTTGAGAAGATAAGGATAAACATAAAGGATGCATTTATTTACCACAAAAGAATTACAGAGATGATAATGAATAAGTGTTGGTAAAATAAAAACGCGGTTAGAGCCGCGGGCAGCAGCTTGTATAATCCGTCAACCATTCCATTATGACATTTTCTAAAACGCCAACCATTTGCACCACGATTAATTTGGCTTTTGTAGAATAGAAACATATTGCGAAGACGTGTCATCCGAATTCCTTGGAAAAGGTTCAAATGATTCAATACCGTGTCTTTACCTGCCGCTACCTGCGCTCGACGTGGACATCAAATTGGTGAAGCGTTTTTTCCCGACTGCGGTCGAGCTTATAAGCTCTTTAGAAGTATCCATGTATGTATGTATGTGGGTGAAACTAGACCCAAATTCATCGATGAAAAAAGTTATTAAAAAATACAAAACGGTTTTAGTTTTTTAAGGACCTTTACATTTTTTATTACTAGTGGTGGATCCCATGCTTTATAACTTTTTAACAAAGTCGCGCAGTAAGAGACAAAACGAAGGATCTTCCTTTTTAGGGTTTCATAGTACAAGCAACACTAATAGTTTTGCTGTGTCTGCCTTTACGAAGAAGATATTAATTATATACACATATTTTATATGAGTCATCATTCCAGACGTGAAACGTCCACTACTGAACACAGGCCTCCCTCATGGATCTCCATGAGGGGTAGTTGCCATACTCACCACGCTTGGCAGGCGGGTTGGCGAGCGCAGTTTGCGATGTTGATACACGGAGAGACGCCCATTTTCTGGAGGTATCCCTTAGCAGGCTTTTACTTCATCCACGGGCATGAGAGGAGGGGTAACATTCTACTGCCGGCACCCCACGGCATATAATCAGTAAACATTAATTATTGTATTTCATTATATTTATAGAGTTCTAGAAAGCTGTAATTTTTTTACATGGACATACAAAATAATGACGCCAAGATAACGGTACAAGAAAATTGCGGTAAATACACGTGAGATGGGATAGACTTTTTTTATTGATTTTAATCGACATATCATAATAACTCAATATTGTTTTATGAATTTTTATATGTGCCGCTTGCAAGAGATTAATAGTTATTCTATTTTATCTGATATTAAAACTTTTTACGAATATTTCGTTACGATATTGCAATTAACTATGCGTTAAATCATTAGCTTCAATCTGGCGAGTTTTAAAGGAAAAGTTCAGCTCCTCCAAGGCAAGTATCACTTAGCATATAAAGTGGGTTCGTAGTTAAAATGCAGGGCGATACACAAATGTTAATTGTAATAACATACAAAAAAGTTAACGAGTTTCTATATTATAATTTTTTTTAGTGAAAAGACATTCTTCTGCTTCGTGCTTCTACGTAGGAATATTAAAATGCTGTTAACTGCCCATAATATAAAAATACTATATACCTTACCTACCATACAATAATGAAAATGGAAAATATTATACAATCATTGAAATGAATATTTATTATAAAATTGTTTAAATTGAAAATGACATGTAAATTACCTTTATGAATAAATTCTTGTATTCTTGTAACAGGGTTCCGTACCCAAGGGGACTAAAAACGGGACCCTATTACTAAGACTCCGCTGTCCGTCTGTCTGTCTGTCTGTCACCAGGCTGTATCTCATGAACCGTGATAGCTGGACAGGTAAAATTTTCACAGATGATGTATTTCTGTTGCCGCTATAACAACAGATACTAAAAACAGAATAAAATAAATATTTAAGGGAGGCTCCCATACAAGAAACGTGGTTTTGATTGAATAATGGTGCGGAACCCTTCCTGCGCGAGTCCGACTCGCTCTTGGCCGATTTTGTGTTTTGCCTTTGTTGTATCGTTACAACAATGCGTTGGTTAAACGCGTGCTAAAGCACGTGTTTAATTAACACTCCTTTATGCACATAGTGTCCATTGCAGTTGACACTCACGTCTGTCAAAACTGCGGTCGCGCAGTGAGGTCAAAGATAGGACTGTTTAGTAATTTAAAATAAAACCGGGCAAGAGCGAGTCGGACTCGCGCACCGAGGGTTCCGTGCCATCATACAATATAATATATGACAAAGACGGTTTTATATTTGTTGGAGATCGTTGACAGCGCCATCTCTTGTCTGATAGCGGAACTTATGTAGATTTTTTACACTTTCGATGATTTCTAAAAAAGTATGCTATGTAGAGAGATTGTAATAAATTTCCTCTAATCTTTACATACAATTCTAATAGCAATAAAAGTTTCAGAGGTTTATCTCCGCAAACTTCGGAGATAAGGGGGGGGAACGCTATTTTTTTAAACATTTTTGTAAATAACTCAAAAACTGTACAACTTAAAGGAAAACTAAAAACTGTTTATTAATGTGCAAAAGTATACCTTTCATATGATACCCCACATCACCTAGTAACTTTCCAAAAATTTTGTAAACGCCCCTTCCACCCCCATTGTCTAAAAAACTATGCAAATTAGAGAGTTCGCTATAATTTTCCTATAAAGTTTACATACACTTCTAGTAGCTATAAAAATATCACGGGTTTATCTCTGCAAACTTCGGAGATAAGGGTGGGGGAACGGTCGTTTTTTCAACATTTTGGTAAAAAACTCAAAAACTATAGGGCTTGAAGGAAAACTAAAAACTGTTTATTAATGTGCAAATGAATACCTTTCATATGATATCCCACATCACCTATTTACTTTACAAAATTTTTGAAAACATCCCTTCCACCCCCCTTGTCTAAAAAAACTATGCAAATTAGAGTGTTTGCTACAATTTTCCTATAAAGTTTACATACACTTCTATTAGCTATAAAATTATCACGGGTTTATCTCTGCAAACTTCGGAGATAAGGGGGGGGGAACGGTCGTTTTTTCAACATTTTTGTAAAAAACTCAAAAACTATAGGGCTTAAAGGAAAACTAAAAACTGTTTATTAATGTGCAAATGAATACCTTTCGTATGATACCCCACATCACCTATAAATTTCACAAAATTTTTGAAAAGCCCACTTCCACCCCCCTTGTCTAAGAAACTATGCAAATTAGAGAGTTCGCTATAATTTTCCTATAAAGTTTATATACACTTCTATTAGCTATAAAAGTATCACGGGTTTATCTCTGCAAACTTCGGAGATAAGGGGGGGGGGGGGGAACGGTCGTTTTTTCAACATTTTTGTAAATAACTCAAAAATGATACGGTTTTAAAGAAAAATAAAAACTGTTTAATAATGTGCAAATGAATACTTTTCATATGATACCCCACACGGCCTAGTAACTTCACTTAAAAATTTTGAGATCCCCTTGCCGCCCCCCTGCAACCAAAATAAGAATATTTTTTAACATTTTCATATATGCTATATTAGTAAAAAAGTGTTGTCTTTTACCGTTTTAAATTTCAAGTCGATAGCATCAGTAGTTCTCGAGATATCCATCTGTGACAGACAGACAGAGTGATTCTATAAGGGTTCCTTTTTACCATTTTGGTCCGGAACCCTAAAAATGCAACACCCAAACCACAGAATTACCTGAATCGTCTGTAATAATAGCTTTAACGGTGAAGGGAACATCGTGAGGAAACCCACGGCTTAGTTAGCTTCAGACGTATTGACCTGTTATTTCCTCTGAATAATAGCTGACTAAGCTGAGAGGATGGTATAGGTGCTGGGCAAGCCTAATCCATCTAACCATGTCCCAGGCACTGCAGCGTCCCGTACAGCATGATTACCAGTTGCTGACGTTGTATAAATCATCTATAATAGATGCAAAGGCCTTACCTTACCTGTAATAGACGAAAAGGCCGATTATGATGATACACATAGTCGAGTTGGAGAGACTAATTGACGAGACAACCCGAATGCCCACCTGATGTTAAGCGGTAGCTTCTACCTATTACAAGTGCAATACCGTAGTGATCACGTTCACTACGATGAACCGATGTGGAAGATTATTTTTATTTGGGTTTGAATATATTTTAATCAGGCAACTGTTTTCCAAAACTCGATTCTAATCGTATTAGAGGAATTAACTAATTGTAATAGTGTCTATGCCGTGGGGTGCCGGCAGAAGAATGTTACCCCTCCTCTCCTACCCGTGGATGCAGTAAGAGCCTGCTAAGGGACACCTCCGGAAGATGGGCAGCAGCGTCTATCCGTGTATCAACATCCCATACTGCGCTCACCAACCCGCCTGCCAAGCGTGGTGAGAATGGCAGCTACCCCTCATGGAGATCCATGAGGGAGGCCTGTGTTCATCAGTTTTATGGCTGAAATGATGAATAGTGTCTACTGGAGTCCCTCAAGGAATAGTTAGATGCCCTAAATTTAAATTTGCGGCTGGGTTTTTGTGTTACTTCAAAAGTTTGCTTTTTTTAGGTACCCAGTTCTGGCGATCTATTATGGATCTCAGTGTCAGAACTGCGAGTAAAACAAGCAAAATTACCCTCAAATTTCAATCCAGGGAAATACTCAAATAGACGTACTGTGGGGTGCCAGCAGAATTTTGCCCCTCCTCTCTCATCCGTGGATGCGGTAAGAAGGGATTCCTCCGGAAGATGGGCAACAGCGTTTTTCCGTGTATCAACATCCCGTGCTGCGTTCCCGGCAACTCGCTTGCCAACGAGCGTGTTGAGTATATGGCAACAACCACTAACAACAATAGACGCGCTCTGTGGCGCAGCGGGCGAAGGTCTGCCTGCGACGCAAGGGGTTGCGGGTTCGATTCCCGCCTCGGGACAAACGTCTGTACGATCGGCAGATATTTGTTCAGGGTGTTCTGGGTGTTTTTCTGTATAATAAAAATATCTATCTATGTAGTATAATGTATTAAGTATATCAGTCATCTAGTACCCATAACACAAGCTCTGCTTAGCTTGGGGCTAGATGATGCTGTGTGATTTGTCCAGCATTATTTATTTATTTGATAGCCCCATCTAAGTTTAACCACACACGTAAGTAATTTAATATTATAAGGGCTGACTTTGTTATTTGTTTTGCTAGTTCTAGTGGTTGTAGCTGTCGGAACTTAGTTGACTATAAGCCCAGCAAAGCCGCTGAGTCAACAGACGGGCTTAACATAAGCCGAAGCTAGCCCAGTTCCGTAGCTTTACAGAAATGAAATTGCCAATCAACATTTTGGATCATCTCGTCATGTGGACTTTTTTATACTTTGTCTTTCATATGGACATTTTTATTATGTGATTGTTGACATTATTTTACCTAGACATTTTTCATTTTATACAACATTATGAACAAACACGTGCCGTGGGGTGCCAGCAGTAGAATGATACCCCTCCTCTTATGCCCGTGGATGCAGTAAGAGCCTGCTAAGGGATACCTCCGGAAGATGGGCAGCAGCGTCTATCCGTGTATCAACATCCCGTACTGCGCTCATCAACCCATGCCAAGCGTGGTGAGTATGGCAGCTACCCCTCATGGAGATCCATGAGGGAGGCCTGTGTTCATCAGTGGACGTTTTATGGCCGAAATGATGAACAAACACCTTCCTCATGGATCACTATGTTCTGATCATGAGGGGTTGTTGCCATACTCGCCACGCTTGGCAGTCGGTTGGCAAGCGCAGTACGGGTTGTTGATACACGGAAAAACGCTGCTGACCATCTTGCAGAGGTATCCCTTAGCAGATTTCTACTGCATAAATGGCCAGGAGAGGAGGGGCAACATTCTACTGCCGGCGCTTCACGGCATTATTATGTCGATAAATAAAAAACGATTCCCATCACTAATAGCATAATATGCATAATGCCCTCCAGAAATGTTTCCGGCCCAATGCCACAGTCTGCCAAACTATTATGAACCCAGAAATATTTTGAACCGGCCCACCGGTGAGCCGGAAGAGTGTATAGAGATTAAATTATAGTTAAATCTAAAATATTTTAGGTAAAGGACCATGATTCAAGTGAATTATTTACATTTAATTTATATATATTTTTTGAACTATCATGGTTGTGAACTATATGCAATATATAGAGGTACAGGATAAATACAATAGTTTCTAAATCTCTGACTGCGAATGAGGGTCCAGTAGTAGGACCATCATTTGCAGTGAGAGACAGAAAGAGGTTAGATCGTTTCTTCTGCCAATCAAAAAAGACAAAAAGAAAACAAGAAAAAAACACTCGCAAAAAACTTATAAATATAAGGGAAGCTTATGTCAGCAGTGGATGTCCTACGAGATGATGATGATGATAAGGTGAATTGTATGTATCAACAGAACCACAGAATTATTAAAAGATGAACAGAACAAACTCACGTTACGGTTTATCCTAGGAGCCAGATCAATACACTAAACAGCGTCAATATCTTCACAATTTACTCGCGATGCCAATTTTGTTTCCTTCCATGTTTTATAGACGCGTAGCAAGGAATTCCATGTAGAAATGTGAACGACGTTTCCACTCAAGAAACTCATGTTACGAGGAATTGGATCACAAACAGCTACGTGGCTGAATATAGGTGTACGTTTGCACACGAAGAATGGTCTGAAATGTCGAATACTTTTTAATTATGAATAATGAATAATTATTATATTAACCGTGGGGTGCCGACAGTAGAATGTTACCCCTCCTCTCATACCCATGGAAGCAGTAACAGCCTGCTAAGGGATACCTCCGGAAGATGGGCAGCAGCGTCTTTCCATGTATCAACATTCCGTTTTGCGCTCGCCAACACGCCTGCCAAGCGTGGTGAGTATGGCAACTACGCCTCATGGAGATCCATGAGGGAGGCTTGTGTTCAGTAGTGGACGTTTTACAGCTGAAATAATGAATGAATAATTCTGGACAAGTCACACAGCATCATCTAGCCCCAAGCTAAGCAGAGCTAGTGTTATAGGTACTAGATGACTGATATACTTAATAGATTATACTACATAGATAGATATGTTTAATTATATATAGAAAAACATCCAGAACACCCTGAAAAAATATCTGCAGATCGTACAGACATTTGTTCCGAGGCGGGAATCGAACCCGCAACCTCTTGCGTCGCAGGCGGACCTCGCCCGCTGCGCCACAGAGCTTGTCAAATTATGTACAGACCTACTTCGTTAACTGTACACATGGCCATACCATTGGCGGTATGGTGGGCTTAGAACCATTAGTACCGAATAGGGATGGGCCTGTAAGTCTTATGTTTATGTTCTTTTAATGTGGTGTGCAATAAAGAGTTTTCTATCTATCTATCTTATATTTGACTCAGTACTTCCCATTCACATGCCTTCAAAACCTTTATTTGGTTCGTCCAGGACTTAGTAAGTGTCCTTGAAAGGTTTTTAGATACTCAAACAGAATTGTAATTTATTGTTTATCGATATATAAAACACATAATCATATTACAAATTTATTTACGTCAAAAAAGTAAAAAAAAGTGGAAAGATATTTTATTGACATATTACAGTGCAGCATACAAAATTGATCCAAAGGCTCCTGATCTAGTAATAAACTGTGTTTCAAGTTTCAAATAGAAGTGAAAGAGTGAGGTTTCTTGTTCGCTTCTTTCTCTTACCTTGAAAAAGTTATCTGAAGCGAACGAATTCAATTATGTGCTTTATTCATATTAAATTTAATCTTCTTTTGTAAATTGACTATTCTATGTACCTAGCGTTTTGCTCTATTGAATAAACACTTATTGACTTTTGACTTTGACTCTTCAGGAGCCAATATACTAATTCACTCAGTAACTCATACTGCACGGAACACTGAGATGGTTACCATTGGTGCTGGGTAAGCGCAATCCATCTAACAATACCAAACATTATCCATATAAATAGTTATAATAAGCAACCGTTCACACAACCGCAGGCTGATTTCGTATCTCGCGACAGGTTTGCAACAGGCGTATATCTCGCGATCTTTTCTGTCAATGGTTAATTTTGTAGTTCATTTCGGCCGTAATACGTCCACTACTGAACACAGGCCTCCCTCATGGATCTCCATGGGGGGCAGTTGCCATACTCACCACGCTTGGCAGGCGGGTTGGCGAGCGCAGTACAGATGTTGGTACACGGGAAGACGCTGCTGCCCATCTTCCGGAGGTATCCCTTAGCAGGCTCTTACTGCATCCACGGGCACAAAAAGAGGGGGACATTCTACTGCCGGCACCCCACGGCAAATTATTAATTTTGTAGTATATAGAAGCAAAAATATGACGTTTGTAAGCAATGATCGCGTGATATACGCCTGTTGCAATCCTGTCGCGAGATACGTAATACGTAATCAGCCTGCCGGTTACGTTACTGACGGCAACTGTTTTAAAAGCGTTCCGGTTCAAAGCTCACTTATACTATGTGTTTTACACTCCAATATGAAGGGCAAAGTAAAAAATGCAATCATGCGTGGACTGGGGCTGGATTTTTAAATCGCTCGACTATGACTCGCATGACTTTCTCGTGAGTTAAATCGTCATCAATGAGACGAATACATCAAATTAAAAAAAAGTCGCATCTTACTATATGATGCGACTTTTTGGAGTCATTGTTGAAGTTCCGTAACATTCCTGATCGCCGTCTACCAAGAGATCACCAAAGTTACGCTACGAAGGGACAATATAAATGTAGGTTTTTCAAATATATTCAATAAATGTAATATTTGTAGTTATTAGATGTTCACATTTAACAGGTGCTTTAGCAGTAAAGGAAAACATCGTTAGGAAATCCGCGGCTTAATCAGCTTCAAACGTATTGGCTTGTTCTTTCCTCTGACTAATAGCAGACTAATCTGTGGGGGTGGTACAGGTGCTAGGCAAGCCTAATCCATCTAAGAATGTCCCAGGCACTGCAGCGTCCTGATCAGCATAAATACCAGTTGCTGACGCTGTATAAATCATCTTTAATTGATGTAAAGGCCTTACTTTTTTCTAGTTAAAAGAAAGGTCAAATATGTACATATTCTGAAACTTCCTATTCGAAAATAGTTAGGAAAATACTAGCTTGTGCCTGTCGCTTCGTATGCGTTGTACCCGGATAAAAAGTAGCCTATATGTTATTTAGGTCCACATCTATACGTGTGCAAAATTTCAACTTAATCGGTTAGGTAGTTTTTGGGTATACATATACATACATATATATATATATATAGTAGTCCTCCTTATCGGTTTCGATGACGGCGACTCTAAACTAATTATTACCGAATATTTCTTAAATGAGCCCTGATAAGGCTCGCTAGACCAAACTTGGTTTTAAATACCCTACGACACGTATGGCAGTAGAGTTGGCCCGCAGAGTTAAACGTGTATACGTACGAGGGCTTAGGTCTCTCTATGCGTTGTAAGTTTTTGGGTAAAGAGGTAACAAACCTCCAAACAAACTTTTGGCTTTATAATATTCGTGGGATTATCGCAAACGAAATCAGAGTCTGTCAAAATCATTGGAAACCACTCGCTTCCAGTGACGTACTCGTAATCATACGATTCAACAACAGAGAACCAAGACTGGCCCACATCGTCAACGGTATATGGGCATCGTGAATCGATAATAAGTAAACAAACTAACACTACTTAACTTGTTTAAACTTAACGAGTTTTCGCTGAGGCTCTTGAGATTTGAGTAGGTCAATCAACGTGTGCATATTCGAACGAATGATGTTAAATAGTACGTTTAAACATGAAATATGTAAACTATGTAGAGAAAATGGATTTATTGACAACATTTACGAATTGATATTTGACGAGGACGTTGTTCGCTGATTACGATCGTTATTTTTTTAGTTTGCATTATCCATCATCATCTTATTTTTCCGATTTCAAAAAGTTTGTAAAATTCGGGACTGCGTGAGTAATCCTTGTATTTTATAATAATAATAATAATTGAATTCGTGCGCTTCAGATATTTTTTCCCAAGTGAAGGAAAGATGCTTACAAGAAATCTCTCTTTGATCATCATCCACAGTCCGATTTCACCCACTGCTGGGTATTATAGGTCTCACTAAGTTTGTACCATTCACCACGATCTTGTGCCAGTCTCATCCATTGACGCCCTGCGATGTGTACCAGGTCGTCGACCCACCTCGCCACCGGTCGCCCGACACTTCTATGCCCCATCCTCGCTCTTTCACTCATTCATTATTATAAACATAATTGGCAGATAGAACTCTAATAATGACAGAACGGGTAGTCCAGGATAAGTGGAAGAAGAGAAGGGAGGCCTTTGCCCTGCAGTGGGATCCAGCAGGCTGTTTATATTAGATTACATTGCCTATTAGCATAGGCAATAATGTAATCAAAAATATGTAATAAAAATATAAGGCCAAAATTGTTTAAAAAAAATGTTGTTTAGTAAGTTAATGGTGTCGCTTCTGTTTTACACTTTCTAAAACTAACTATAATTAGAGACGTTTCTGGATTTAGAACTGTTTTCGTAAAAATTGGTAAGGATATTTCGGCTTATTACTATGGCATCCACAAATTAATGATCACCGTCTCCACGCAAAATAGGCAAGTACAGTCTATAGGCAAATTCGTATTTTAAAGTACCAGGCGACCATATTAAAATAGGAGGTTAACATTTTTCTTTGATCATAAGCATAACACAACATTGAAAATAAATTTCGTAGTGACTAAAATAGCTCAACAGTATGCCTAATATCATTCAACGAACTGTGTGAAATTGAGGGGACATTTTAATAGATGTAGAGGGTCTTACAGTAGATAGAGTAGACGAGTGAGTAAGTATACTTACTTTTACTTCAAATGCAAAAGTAAGGCCTATCCTGTAAAGGGATTAGGCTTGCAGCACCTATACCATTCTCGCAGCTTCGTCGACTCTTAATCAGAGAAAAGAACAGGTACTCGTCACGTTTTCCTTTAACTTTTAAGCACGTGTTAAATGTGCACAGTTTTCAATAAAGTTTTCAAACCATTGGTGCACTGCCGGTATGGAACCCACGACTTTCGTGTTTCCAGTTATATTTCCCACTCTGCGATACGGCCTTTTTATTTCAAATGTATGTGGTGAAGGAAAACATTATGAGGAAACCTGCGCCTTAAGTTCAGACGCCTCAACGGCATAGAGACGCTCGTGCAGCTGCAGCTGCGCTGAGGAAGACCGCCTCACCACGCCCGTGTAAGGGCGGGCCTCAACATTAGGCTCAGTTGAGCCGACCAGAGGACCCCTTGATTGTGATCAAGGGCGTATTAAGAACACCGCAGGCAGGGGCTCACGCCCGGAACTGCTTCCCTACGTGGGTTTCGCCCACGTGAGAAGAAAACCCGGAAAAAAAAAGTTCAGACGCGCTGACTTGGTTTTTCATATCGCTAATAAGGTGCTCTATGAGCATCTAACAATGTCGAACGAATATATGTCCATGATGATAGACAGATGATACTAGCAGCAAACACTTTATAAATCAACTTTATAAATTAATAATAATACACTTGAATGGCCGTACTTCATGGTATGTTTACATCCGTAGCAATGAAGGTCGAGTCCTAAGAACTAAAGACAGAAAACAGAGAACCCTTTTAACAAATATATTCGTAACTTTCTAAATTAAAAGTTGTTTAGTGTCCTTTCGTAGTCTACGCCACGATCCGTTCTCGTTTTAGGGTGGGTGGGCAGACAATAAAACGCTCTGACCTCTTCCTTATAGGGTTTATCTTGGCATGGCAAGCTTGCGAATGTAGAACTGGGCACCCACATACGAGTATGTTTTTAAGCCCAGGGGTGATGTTTTGCCACGAAGTTTGACATAATATTGCTTACCTACGAACACCAACGGACGAACTAACACACCTACTTAAATCAAACTTTTGTATAAGCGCTGGCATAGTGACTCGCAGGTTTTTGTGTGCGCAATGAATGTTATATTTGGATGATTCTAAAAAAATGTTTTATACTGTAATGCTCTTTAAGTGTCACGTTACCGATACATATAGATATAAATCTATAGATATAAATGTAGAATATTGCACCTCCTTTCTTGCCGGTGGGTGCAGTAAAAAACTGCCAAATGATGCCTCCGGAAGATGGATAGTTCCTTTCCGTGTATTAACATCCCGACCTGCGCTCGCCAACCGTGCTCTGCCAAGCGTAGATTATGGCAGGCACCAACGCCTCATTACCAGTATTTGAGATTCATACATAAGGGCGGAATACGTACAGCAGTGGATGTGACTCCTATGGCT
Organism: Pasiphila rectangulata; assembly: GCA_963082625.1. NCBI lineage: Eukaryota > Metazoa > Arthropoda > Insecta > Lepidoptera > Geometridae > Pasiphila > Pasiphila rectangulata. The sequence goes on along the minus strand of OY720236.1, from coordinate 8,980,676 downwards.
GAGATGATCATATAGAAAAAGATTGCTATATGAACGCTCCACGACAACCCAGGTTAAAAGTAAACTTGAACCTCGGTGAGACAACTTCATCTACAGCATTAATTAATAGTATCGCAATAAAATACTTTGGTATTGTATTGTATATAATGTATCTACAGAAAGTGTATGAATGAGACGCAGATATATGTCAAAAAAATATGCCGTAGAATACTTTTATACGTATTAAATTAATTATTATTTATTATAAATAAATAATGCTGGACAAATCACACAGCATCATCTAGCCCCAAGCTAAGCAGAGCTTGGGTTATGGGTACTAGATGACTGATATACTTAATACATTATACTACATAGAAAGATATTTTTATTATATATAGAAAAACACCCAGACCATCCTGAACAAATATCTGCAGATCGTATAGAATGTTGTCGTGGAGCATATGGCAATCTTTATCATATTAGATAACAGTACAGTCAGAAGTACCAAACTATGCCGTTTTTATTTTTTATTTAAGCCGCATAAGTTTGACTTAAAAAAAGACCCTAATAATACCATTCTCCTCCTTATCTCCGAAGCGAGCAAGGATGAAAAAAAACAACAGAAACTTTCATAGCTGATAGAAATCTATGTAAATTTTACAGGAAAATTAAAACGAACTCATTTTTCAATTATTTTTAACAAACTATGCTAATGAGAGATAGCATAGTTTGTTAAAAATAATTGAAAGTCTAATAAATCGACATAACTTCCGCTATCAAACAAGAGATGGCGCTGTCTCGTTTCGGCAATAAATATAAATTTCGCGTCGGCGGCAGCCGTCGACGCGTCGACGGCAGCAGTCGAACTATAGCGACGTATTGACTGCTGCCGCCGACGCATCGACGGCTGCCGTCGACTCGTCAACGGATGCCGCCGACGCGTGTCGACGGCTGCAGTTACCTATGCCGTTAGTAACATGCCGCTCGTGTGTAAGAGCTCTTAGCCAGTTCTATCCCTCTGCAGGCACCGCTGATCTCTTAACTAAAGCAACCTGTAAAACAAAAAATAAGTGTGTTAGAACTGTATTTTGGTTGGTACCTACCTTTACCTAGCAATTTAGTTTGATAAAAATAATAGAAAACAAATGTAACTCTACCTTTTTTGCTAAGTATTTTTCATTTGGTGCATTATTTACGAAATTCTCGATAGCCGGTGGATATTTTCTTGAGAAAAGCCGTCAAATTTACATATTTTTTATCTTACTATCTGTATAGTTGTTCGTAACATTGAATATGTGCTCCAAAGCGTAGAACTTTGATATTTTTTGGAAAGTTCATCAAAATACGTAAGATCTTTTCTCTTCTATTTGCAAATTGGGGTCTCCATTGACAAATAAAGACCTTTGCATATATTAGGTACAGATGATTAATCCAGGGCCAGCAACTGGTTCTCATGCTGCACGGGACGCATCAGTTCCTGTGACATTTTAGATGGATTAGGGGTGCCCAGCGACCATATACTATCCTCCCAGACTAGCCGGCTATTATTCAGAGGAAAGAACAGGTCAACACGTCTGAAGCTGACTAAGCCGCGGGTTTCCTCACAATGTTTTCCGTAAAAGTTAAAGCACGTGTTAAATGTGCAAACAGTTTTTGAGAAAGAAAAATCTATTGTATATAAAAAATCTATAGTGCACGGCCGGTATTGAACCTACGATACCTACCTACTAGGACTTTATTATACTCGTACTTTTAATAAAAGCCATCATTGTCATTACAGCTGTTAAACGTCCACTACTGAACAATGCGTCCCTCATGGATCATGAGGGGTAGTTGCCATACTTACCACGCTTGGCAGGCGCGTTGGCGAGCGCAGTACGGGATGTTGATAAGAAAGACTCTGCTGCCCATCTTCAGAAGGTATCCCTCAGCAGGCTCTCACTGCATCCATGGGCATGAGAGGAGGGGTAACATTTTACTGCCGGCACCCCACGGCAATTTAGTTATTGAGTAAACTAAGGAACAATTTAGTTTATCTGTTGAGGTTATGACGCTTTGTTAGTGTTCTACAGTAACTGTCACAGTTTACATTTCTTAACTTTTGTGGTTTCAACGTTATCGCATGTTATTGTATACATATTATAAAATAAAAAAAATGAAGTCTCCCCCGACACTTTACCAAGTCTCGGAGGTTACCTTATTTTTAGGATTCCGGACCAAAATGGTAAAAAGGAACCCTTATGGCATCACTTTGTCTGTCTGTCTGTCAAAAATGGATATCTCGGGAGCTACTGATGCTATCTACTTGAAATTTGAAATGATTAAAAATGACATGTTTTTACTAATATAGCATAATATGAAAATAAAAAAAAATATTCTTATAATACTTGCAGGGGGGCGGATAGGGGATCTCAAAATTTTTAATTGAAGTTACTAGGTCGTGTGGGGTATCATATAGTGTTTTTCATATATTAGGTCTTTACCTATGAAATTGCCGTTTCGTATGGAATAAATGAAAGTACTTATTTTCCCAATTTTTTTTATTTCTGTTACTCAAAGTAATCACCCATGCAATCGACGCATCTTTGCCAACGCATTGGTAGTTTATTGATGCCCTTCTTGTAAAAATCAGCTGCACGGGAGGCAAAAAATTCTTCAAAGGCATTTTGTACTGCCTCTCGGGAATTGAATTTTTTACCAAATAAAAAGTTGTCTAAATTTTGAAAAAAGTAATAGTTGGTAGGTGCAAGGTCTGGTGAGTATGGCGGATGAGGAAGAGCTTCCAACCCCAGCTCTTGCAGCTTGGAAACTGTCTGTTGTGCAGTATGGGGTCGCGCGTCGTCGTGAAGGAGCAGTGGGGACGACCGATTGACCAAAGCTGGTTGCAGATGTGCAAGCTTCTCCATCATTGTCTCCAGTTCTTCAAAGTATACATCTGCAGTAATGCTCATGCCGTTTTGTAAAAAACTGTGGTGAATCACACCCGCACTAGACCAACAAACAGTGACCATCACCTTTTTAGGGGTCATTTTTGGTTTAGGGCATTGCTTTGGTGCTGAACCAGGATCAAACCCACTTGTTGAGCGCTTTCTTTTGTCGAACAGAATCCATTTTTCATCGCACGTAACAATTCGGTTCAAAATTCCTTCATTTCTTTGTCTGTTGAGCAGCGCAAGACAGGTCACAACGCGTACGTTGCGCTGGCGATCGTTAAGTTCGTGGGGTACTCATCTATCAAGCTTTTTTACCTTGCCAATTTGTCGCTAATGGATCAATATTGTTTTGATGATAACATCAAAAGCTGCTGCTAGCTCAGCTGTAGATTGAGTTTCGTCAGCTTCCACAATCGCGTTTAATTCATCATTGATGACAATAGTCTTCGGACGGCCATGAGCTTCATTTTTCAAGTCAAAATTTCCAGAACGGAACCGGGAAAACCAATAACGGGTTGTGCTTTCCTTTGTACAGTAATCTCCGTAAACGTTTTTGATGTTACGTGCCGTTTGTGTCGCGTTGGTACCACGACGGAACTCATATTCCATAATTAAACAAATTATTAAGGTATCCATTATGACGAAAAATGTTCAAATGTAATGAAAATACAACGCTAATCAATAAACAAAAGACTGAGTTTGTAAAAATAATGTCATGTTTTTAAAACAAAATGAATTTTAATTTAGAATACAAAGCCATGCCAAACTTTTTTTTATTTGAAATTACCAGTACTGAAGAACGGCAATTTCATAGGTAAAGACCTATTATATATATCATTGGTATAAAGGTATTTATTTGCACATTAATAAACAGTTTTTAGTTTTCCTTTAAGCCGTATCGTTTCCGAGTTATTAACAAAAAGGTTGAAGAATCGACCCTTCCCCCCTTATCTCCGAAGTTTGAAGAGAGTCTCACGAGTCTATCACTCGTGAAACTTTTATAGCTAATAGAAGTATATGTAAAGTTACACACATAATAAAATCTTGTGATACATACGTTCCAGCCTGGGATTTCCGCCGAGGGCAAGTAATTAGTGATTTCAGCTGCGCGCTTCTTAAGCAGGTTTCATTAATAAGCCATTCACGGGCATTCTCATATTAGCTGTTCGTAGAACAAAGGTTCCCTTGAGCCATCCAATATTCAGAGATGTGTGCATTTATGATGTTAAGCATCAAAATTTGAAACAGGGCAACCGCAGTCTGTCTCCCAGCGAGCGAATAAGCGAAATTTTGCATAACTTTCGTAATTTTAATAATTACTTATGAAAACAGGGTGGTATATATAATAAAAATAAAGAAAATCATGCAGTTAAATAAGAAACTTACAGTTAAGTAAGTCCTTTGGAAGTTTTGATACCTCCTGTGATCACTTTTCAACCCCGACATAAAAAGAGGGGTGTTATAAGTTTGACCGTTATAGTGTGTGTATCCGTCTGTGGAACCGTAGCTCTGTAGCTCTTATACTAGTAAACCGATTTGCATGCAGTATTATCTATTTAAAGACAGGTTCTTAAATTTGTTTTAACAAAATCGGTTAAAAAATTGACAGAGATTGAGAAATTACCTTTATTAATTTCCGACGTTTCGCTTGGATTGCACCAAGCATGATCCCGGGCTGTTTGACGAATGTTTCTAATTATACCCGAATTTGGTATCAAATGAAAGGAAATGATGTAGAATGCAAATCTGAAAGTTATTAATTATAGAAATCAGAAATCATGAGATATAGGGGTTGAAAGTAGGAGTGAACTATCTAATGTTTTCAAATATAACCAAGTGTGGTATTAAATAAGACGGCATGATGTGTAGATTGCAAAAAAGGAGTACTGATTACAAAATAGGTAAAGTTGGGGGATTACTCAAAACTTTTAATTCCATATAACTTGTTGATAATATTTGTTTTTTCGGGATTTACCATAATACGAAGTTAAACCATCTTAACTGGTGTATATTCCGCTTTCATAATGGAAGTGAGTAAACATTAATTTAGTTAAACAAGATTTATCGTTTGTTTTTTCTTCAACAAAGGGCTTTGCCAAAGTCTGTTCCTGCATACTAATTTATTCTAGGAGGGCGCCTTTATATCCAGATTACCACTAACTAGATTACTTAACGCTTCTGCGACAAAATACTTACATAATTACCTACTTACTAAGACTATGGGGAGTGCCTAGTACCTACTTGGTTTCTAAGTAAATTGGACTTTCACAACTTATTAAAGAACTAGACAATGTAAGTCCACTGATATCCAAGTTGTACGGGACGGTGCCGCATCCGGGACATTGTTAGATAGATTAGGCTAACGGATCTCCTACGAGTATTTCTACTAAAAAAACATTATCTTCATTATGCAGAGATAAACATCTGAAACGTTTTTTAGCTGGAAGAAGTGAATGTAAGGATTCAAGGATAAATAAAACAAACACTCTAATAAATTATATACAATAGAATAGTTAATAGTTAGTTTAACACATCATTAAAAGTTTAAAATTTCTACATTATGCTCCGCTATCAGACAAGAGGCGGGGTGCTGCAGTCAAAGTTCTCTAACAATAATCCTATTTCATGAAAATTTAGGGGTTGATCCCCATCGTAATCATATATTCACCGTAATCAACATACTTCATAACAACAAAATTCATAATGTTTTTCAATTCCTTGAAAAATCCTACTTAAATGTACTATAAATAATATAAATTATCTTATTGTTACTTTCATCACTATCACTGTCCTTTTCAACCTAATGCTGCGCATAATAGACCTCCTTTCCCATTTGTCAGTCGTCTCAGTCGTTCACAATTCTTGGCAACCCAGGTCTTCTGAATATCGTCAACCCTTCTGAATGGTGGACAACCCCTATTTCTTTAACATTTTAACTCCATTCATTTGTATCTTAAGAACCCTTTTCCGTCCGTGACCAGCAAGTCTAACGAGGCTCTGTGGGTGTGGCGGAACACTTTAATGAGCTGAGCTAAGCTGGTCTCATTTGCATAGTAATTACAAAGTGTTTTCTTTTTAATCCCCGAAAAAAAAGAGAGGTGTTATAAGTTTGACCGCTATGTGTGTGTGTCTGTCTGTGGCAATGTAGCTCTTAAACTAGTGGACTGTTTTGCATGCAGTTTTTTTTGTATTTAAAAGCAGGTTATCCGGTGGTGGTTAAAGTTTTTATCAAAATCGGTTAAAAATTTAACAAGGTATGGGGTGAGAAAGGGTATGAATAATCGAATTTTCCAAATATACTCTATGAAATGGAAATACATTATGTGTAGAATGCAAAACTAAGGGAATATAATATAAAAAAAATGGTAACCTCCGAGACTAGCGAAAGTATCGGGGGTTTATTAAATTATTAATTTCTATGAAGGATCATGCAAAATGATTACACAATAAATGATAACAATAACAGTTTGATTTATTGGCAAAACCAGTGTGCGTGCCTCGGTATTAACTACAGACAATGCAACAATTTTAGGTGTCAGGGTACATCTATAATGATTTAAATTATTGGTTTATTGCGTAATTACCTACATTTGAATGATGTTTTGACAGTCTGCCCGCGACCACGATCGGTGCAATCACGTAGAGATAAAAATAAACTACTTCTCGTTAATCCATCTCAGTCGTAGGTCTGGCTGTCACAACATGCCTCTCTCATGGCTCTCTAAGATCATGAGGGGGTTGGCCAGCGCAGTACTGTATGTTGATACTCGGAAAACGCTGCTGCCCACTTCCGAAAATATCCCTTGGCGGATTCTTACTGCATCCACGGGCAAGAGAGGATAGACAACATTCCACTGCCCGCACCGCACGGTAATATCAAATGTATTTGCCACCACTTGTCATTTTTTTGTGATGAGTTCATCAACATAACACTATACCTATTTCTGCCGCCAAGCAGTAATGTGTACATTGCTGTGTTCTGGTTTGAAGGGGGCGGTGAAATTACGGGCACATGAGGCCTTTCAACTCATGACAATGTCTCAGGGTGACGGCGCAATGCTATACAGCGTTGGTCAATGATAATATATAGAACGTGATTACTGCGGTATTGCAGTTGTAATAGGTAGAGGTTACCGCTTAACATCATATTAAGGTTTTGGGTAATGTGCCAACCCGTCCGCCATAAACTTGTCCGCTGCGGACGAGATGGCACATTTAAAAATTAAGGTGAAAAAGGCAAGAAAAATACACAATACAGTGCAAAACAGATATATTCAAGTCTTTTTGTTTTAGGAGTATATACAGTATATGTATAGTACTTACGAGTATATGTATAGTATTTACGAGTATATGTATAGTAAAGCATTTACCCTAGGAAGGAATAGATTCCACTACAAGGGTGCTGTCTGTTTGCCGTTAGCAGGAAAGAAAAATAAGCGTTTAAGAAAGTCTCGATTGGAATTTTGTATCATTGAAATAAAAGCAGCTTAGTCATGGACGCGGGAACTGTTGGATTGACTGGAACAAGGCGCCTTGGGAGTCCTAGAAGTAATCCTTCCTAGGAGCCTTGGTAAAAACCTTTTCAGAATTTCACGATGCTTATATTTTTACTGCACGAGGAAATACATTTTTAAAACAAGATTTTAAAGCTATTTATTTTACTGTCTACTCTGTTTTCTATGTGCATGACATAATTTTTACTGTGCTTCTTTTAGGTTACAAGATTTTGTACTGCTTTACACGAGGAAATAAACTTTTAAAACCAGATTTTAAAGCCCTTTTTAGGCCATATTATTTGGCTAATACACATTTGCTATTGCGTGGCGATGTTTACCCCCGATTAAAAAGAGGGGTGTTATAAGTTCGACCGTTTTGTGTGTCACCGTAGCTCTTAAACAAGTGGACTTATTTGAATGATCGAATGAACGGAAACAGTTTGTTGAACGCAAAACTGAAAGTTTATATAAATCGGTCGAGCCATTAAAAATACACGGGGGTGAAAGTGGAAATGAGCAATCGAATGTTTTTAAATAGACCCAAATGTGTTATCATATCACATCATCATCCCGTTAGTAGTCTATACAATCCATTGCTGGACATAGGCCTCCATCATGGATCTCTTAAACTGATCATGAGGGGATTGTTGCTATACTCACCACGCTTGGCAGGCGGGTTGGCGAACGCAGTACAGGTGGTTGCTATACGGAAAGACACTGCTGCTGATCTTAATGACCCTTGGCAGATTCATACTAAAATCGTGAGCATGAGATGAGCGCCAAGAATCCAAAAAGCCTCACGGCAGAATTATTAAAATAAAAAATAAATAAAATGAATCACATGCTTCCCTATTATGTCCAACAGCGAAATGCGTTTAAATATCCTTGTGGAAGTCAGACTTAAGAGGGGCCAATCCAACTTACTTTTCATACAACCGCTCGTACGTGGGTGTGGCGTCGTAATAGATCTTTCTATGAAACTTTGATCTAATAGGTATCTTGTGCACTATATCTAGGTCTCTATCCAAACAAAAAATCAAAATTTGGAGAAACAAATTCAGTATAAAATGTGTTTCTCCAAATGCGTAGTTCTATCCTAAAACAAGCAAATTCTGCCCCAACTAAGTCCGGACATAACGACGTCTATCTGACAACTGCTATGTCTGAAACCGGTTTCCGAGTGCACGTGCACCGATCTGTTGAATCAAGTCACGGGCCGCCAGCGGGCAATGCCTTCTTACCATGGCCGCATGGCCCAGGCGACTCAGAGCGTTTCTAATTAAGGACGACGGCCGAAGGTGATTGATCTTCACCGGAGCTTCCATGCCTTGCGCCTCCAGTCAGAAGCAGCAAGTCCTACCCCAGTAACGGGAGTTAACGACGCTTGATAAAGATCGTAATGAACTTTGAGGATGCATGGTGAGTGTAAGGTTTATTACATCGCATATTTATTACTCTAAAATTGGGGCATCGGTTAAAATTACATCTGATTTTCCACGGGCATGTTCCTTCAAAAAAGTTTTTGACGGACTGGTTTACAAACAGCAAATACCTTGCGTATAGCTGCAAGCTTTGTTTAAAGAAAAAACTGTGAGCCGTCACAGGATGCCTGGCAGATGTGAAAAATCGACATTATTTTGTAAAAGTAATATGCAGAAAAGAACAGATTATGATAGGAACTTAATACGACATAATGATAAAATAAAGTATTACGATTTTTTCCAGAAAATGATGACTGTTTATTTAATAAACATTTATTTTCATTAAAAACAAAAATTACTGTACAGTACAGTGCAATAAAGTACAGTCCAGTACAGTAAAGTACAGTACAGTCCAGTACAGTACAGAACAGAACAGTACGGTATAGTACAGTACTACAACATTATAGATAGACTGTATATATATACCATCATACAGCGTGCCGACGCGTCGCCACGGCATGCGTCGCCACGCCAGAAATCGGTTTTACGTGCGGCTATAGATGTTTCACATCAAAAATATAAAACATGCAGCCAACGAGTCATACCTGCTGACAATTTACTACACGCTGTGTCAGTCCCTGATAATCTATTGTGCAACTTCATGGGGGGTGCAGCAAAAACTCATCTACTTTCGCTTGAAAGAGCACAGATGGCAGTACTAAAGGTAGCGTACTGCAAACCATACAGGTACCCAACAGCGCAATTCTATGCTGATACTAAACTTCTCACGGTGAGACAATTGTGCATCCAACAATTGATTCTAAGACAGCACCTTATCAAACCTATACAGAGTACCCAAACATCAAAAAGACGAACAAAACGAATTGCTACAGCGCATTGTAACACGTCATTAACAAAAAACATTGTCCTTACCTAGCACCTTACATTTACAAAAAAAGTAAGGCCTTTGCATCTATTATAGATGATTTATGCAGCGTCAGTAACTGGTAATCATGTTGTACGGGACGCTGCAGTGCCTGGGACATTGTTTGATGGATTAGGCTTGTCCAGCACCTATACCATCCTCTCAGCTTAGTCAGCTGTTAGTCAGAGGAAAGAACAGGTCAATACGTCTGAAGCTAACTAAGCCGCGGGTTTCCTCACGATGTTTCCTTCACCGTTAAAGCACGTGTTAAATGTGAACTTACGCTTTTCAAGAAAGAATAATCCATTGGTTCACGGCCGGTATCGAACCTACGACTTTCGGATTGAAAGTCAGGGTTGCATACCATTCGGCCAACACGGCTTACATTTACAACCAAATTAAATATAAAATTTAAAATAAATTACAAACTTACCCCATTATAGGACTTATATATATTACGCAGAATGAAAAATTAAAACTAAAGCTTACTTACAAAACCTAAATTATATTGAAACCGAAAATTTAATGAAAGATATCAGCTAATCTAAAAAAAATAATTTATATATTGTCCAAAGGGGATTGCAATCAACTTAAATAAAATAATAATACTCAAACACACAAACTCACACTTACATACATACTTATTACACACACAGCTACACATTGGTATACGCCTAATCCCACTTATAACAGTCAAACACGTAAACTCACACATAAACATAATACACTCGTTTTCACACGTGAAATGTACATTACACTAACTTACGATTTTTTTTTTATTTTAATTTATTCACGACAACAACAATTACACACAAGTATTCATCATCATCATTTCAGCCGTAAAACGTCCACTACTGAACACAAGCCTCCCTCATGGATATCCATGAGGGGTAGTTGCCATACTCACCACGCTTGGCAGTACGGGATGTTGGTACACGGAAAGACGCTGCTGCCAATCTTCCGGAGGTATCCCTTAGCAGGCTATTACTGCATCCACGGACAGGAAAGAAGGGGTAACATTCTACAGCCGGCACCCCACGGCCAACTCTCAAGTATAACTAAACACAGAAATAGTACTATATGTAGTAGATAAATAAGCGCAATCAACCCCGTTGTCCACGGGTGAAGTACTTGGTAGTAAAATACAAGTTAATACTTAGGTAGTAGTTCCGATGTATAATATGTTTGGGTTCTAGCTTTTAGTTTTAATTTTAAAAAATAATATTAGTTTCTTTTTATCTTTTGTTTTTTTTTATTTATTTATTAAATGTTATTTTTTTTCTTGTACAGTACACATACTTGTAATAGTTAACTGAATTAACATAATATTATAACTTTGTATACCTAAATAAACGATGGTAGAGAACCCCTCGCGTCTATAGCACAAGCCACAACTTAGTTAGAGCGAGGTGTCGAAACCAAACATGTTACATTAGGTCTTAAGTATTAAGCATTTATTTGTTAATAAAAATAGGCTATACAGAATTTTTTTTTTTTAATCTTTATCTTATCTTATAAAGGAATACGATTTTAAGTAACAAATTTTAAAACAGTTTTAAGTTGAGTCTAGAAATACTTGATGTTGTATGTTTTGTCCAGATTTCAGGTCTACTTTTAAATGAAAATCAATTTCACCTGGAAAGTCGTGGAAGTCTATTCCGGTTTGTACACGTAATAAAGTACAGTATAAATTTTCTAAAAATAAATAAAGCTATTAAAAGGTATTATTATAAAGTAATATTTCAATTTGTTACTCTAAATAGTAACAAAATTTCAATTTGTTACTATAAATAGTAACATAATGAAATAATACTTTCATTCAATCGCTTTATGTTATTTTTCAAAGATTTATATTTTTCCTTTTTGGTAAAATTGGTCTTTCACATCCAGAATATAATAAAATCATTTATTTGCAAACGTGGGTAAATATTATAGATGCGAATGCGAGTTTGTTTGTTATTGTAACCATAAAACAATTAAACCAATTTTTAAAATTACATAAATAATTTCGCTAATAGAAAACGAGTAACGTAGGTTTTATTTTATGCCCGTATTCCCACGCGGGTGAAACCGCAAGGCGATGCTAGTATATCGTATAGATAATTTATACAGTGTCAGCAACTGGTACACAGCAACTCTGTACTTAAATATAGTCGGCCATATTCAAAGGAAAGAACGTGTCGATACGTCTGAAGCTAACTGAGGCGCGGGTTGTCTTATGGTGTTCTACCTTCACCTATAAAGCTCGACAAAAATGCGCATAAATATTTTGTTGGAAAAAAAGATCCTTTAGTGCACGTCCGGTATCGACCTTCGGATCGAAAGGGGGCTATATTACATGTATTATTTTGACTTTTAAAATGTATCTGAAGTGTATTGTAGTATTTGTAGTATTGGTTTTCTTAGTTTCAAATAAAAACTATAGATTAAAAGTCGTGAGTGCATACCACCACCATACTTTAACCATTATACATCTCATATGGTTCATATTCTATGTAAACTTAGATGAAACTTTCATTGATCGTGACTACCGGTCGCGATACGCTTCTGTGGGTCACTCGCTGACCTCCGCGGATTCATTCGCTTTTCATATACCTAACGGCTTTCCATTTCCTTCGATTTCCTGAATAGCAGTGAGGAACTATTTACATTTGAAATATTGGACGGCGCCGCGTTCCAACAATAAATTTTCCAAAGGGGGCTTTGTTTTTTATGTGTTAGTGTAACTTGTTTAGTTTATTACTTATTTACTTGTTGGCCTGGCGCAACGACCCAAAGTGGATATTGGAGTCCCACACCAGAGATCGTCAGCTATCTCTCTTTGCCGTTTTAATCCAGTCGACAGGACCCATCTCTTGCAGATCTCATTATATCTGGTCGTTCCAGCGGTACCTCGGACGCGACCTCTTCCCACAAGGTCGACCCTTTATTACTAGCCTCAACAAGTTTCTTTAGCATTGTTGAAGTTTAGTTTTCTTCCAATGGTCGCAGCGAGCCGCTCGATGCTCGCTTTGAGTGTTGCGCCGGTTTGTTGGCGATTCCTTTGAGTGTTACGCGGTTCACTAAGTACGCTGCAACACGTCGTCACGAGCGCTCGCATACACTCGTTCCTGTTATTCCGTATTATTATATTATTAGCTCATTTATTTCAAATTACAAATTTATATCACCTATTTCATATAAGACAAAGGAACACACATATACGTACGTTTATTTCTTGAAGCATGAAGTGGGACTAAGAAAGACATTTTAAGAAGAACCATTATTATGGAACCCGGCTTATCCAGAACATTATACAAATAAATAAATAAATAATGCCGGACAAATCACACCGCATCGGGTACTAGATGACTGATATACCTAATACATTATACTACATAGATAGATATTTTTATTATATATAGAAAAACACCCAGATTACCCTGAACAAATATCTGCAGATCGTACAGACATTTGTCCCGAGGCGGGAATCGAACCCGCAACCCCTTGCGTCGCAGGCGGACCTTCGCCCGCGGCGCCACCGAGCTCGTCAAACAAATTGAAGAAAGAAGACGCTTGGGTTAGGTAAGATGACTGGCTGGCGAATATGAAGTACAGAGTTCAGTCGAGCATGTTACACCGTTTTTCTAACACAGAGCGTAGCATGCTCGATGCGAATGTTACATTACATCCCGTAACTTAGGTCAGTACCCAGCTGTAAACTCGGACTGAGCATTTGGTGTTTATATAGTTAACTATTAACATATTTTCGGCCGAATAGTTCTCAAATAGAGGCCACGGACCGGCATGCGCAGCTTAGTACGTCCACTAACTAGATAAGCGGGCGACCTGGTAAGATCTCCAGTTCGCTGGATGCGAGCCGCTACCAACCGCAATACTCGCAGGTCCAGCAGTGGACGTCCTTCGGTTGAAATGATGATGAATGATGATGACTTACATATATGACCTGTTTATACTCCACCACCTGAAGTACAAATACATCACAATCACACAATCATGCGCATTGTGTTCGATAATCATGCTGTACGGGACGCTGCAGTGCCTGGGACATTGTTAGATGGGTTAGGCTTGCCCAGCACCTATACCATCCTCTCAGCTTAGTCAGAGTATGATAATGTAATTTGAGTATGGTACTTGTGTTTTCTATTGTATTAATTTATTGCTATTGTTTTATATTTTTTTAAATGACCGTAAGTACTGCTAATCTGTTATGTTTTTTTTGGAAGCTCTACTAATGTGGAATTGAGTTTGGACTTTTCTTAAAATATTATCTGATCTGAACAGTCTGCTGGATTGTGTTTTAAAAAAATATCTATACAGATATACGTTGCAGAAAGGGAATATATCACTTGAAAGTTTACCAAAATGTCCTCAAACTCTCAAACTTATTCAATTTTAAGCCCGAAAATGTAGCTGCTCACCTTCCGATTGATTTTACTCGGTGTAAGGGTTCCGGACTAAAATGGTAAAAAGGAAACTTTATGGTGCTTTTAAGGAAGTTCGTTATAATTTTGCCATAATTAGGATACCCCACAAGACCTATTAACTCCATTAAAAAAATTTGGAACCCCTTTCCGTCCCCTTTGCGGTCATAATGATAATATTTTTCAACATTTTTATGTATGAAATATTAATAAACTATATCAATAAACTATATAAATAAATAAATAAATAATGCTGGACAATACACACAGCATCATTCTAGCCCCAAGCTAAGCAGAGCTTGTGTTATAGGTACTAGTTGGCTGATATACTTAATACATTATACCTAGATAGGTATGATAGATATTTTTATTATATATAGAAAAACATCCAGAACACCCTGAGTAAATATCTGCAGAACGTTTAGACATTTGTCCCGAGGCGGGAATCGAACCCGAAACCTCTTGCGCCGCAAGCGGACCTTCGCCCGCTGCTCCACAGAGCTCGTCAGAGAATAAACGTAAATAAACGTTATCTAATATAATTTCAAATTTCAAGTCGATTGTCGATCTCAAGATATCCGTGACAGACAAAAAAACTGACAAACAGAGGAAGTCACACGATTTTACCATTTTAGTCCGGAACCCTAAAACCGAGTAAAAATCAATTGGAAGGTAAGCTACATTAGCGGGGTTAAAATTGAATAAGTTTAGGAGTTTGAGGAAAGTTTGACAAACTTTCAAGCGATTCCCTTTGCTGCAACGTATATTTGTGTAGCTATGACCGAAATAAGTGGAAGAGGAGAAGTGAGGCTTTTGCCCAGCAGTGGGATCCTATATATATCCTATATAGATCCTATATAGATATAGGATAGATAGATAGTACACAGTAGTGTGTACTATCTATCTGCGACAGGCATACAGACAGACAAAGTCACACCATAAGGATTCTTTTTTACAATATTTTTAAGGGTACCGGATCAAAAAAATATTTTAGAGAAACCTGCTTTTTAAAAAATCGGTTAAAATTCCTTTGTTCGCGTCTCTATTAATGTTGCCAGTACAATTGTCAACGCGCAAGATACCTTTACTGATGCCTTAACTTTCCTAGACTAGTATCCAAGTACTCATCTTACGCATATGAGAAGTAATGAGAAGACGTGTGATTGCGATGGGTTCGCTTCAGAATATAGTCACGTAATATATGAAGCAGCGTACGATAAGTGACGCGGAATCAGCCTGCGGTGTTGATGAGCTTCGACCATTTGAACTTGGGGGTATGAGAACACGGAGAAATCATATTAGCTTCTTCTTTAGCTATTTTAATGAATACTAATCTATATCTTTACTCATATTTTATAGAGCTTTGTATTTTGTATGTTTGTGACGAATGAACTACTGGACTGATATCAAAAACTCTTTCACCGTAAGAACGTTATACCTATTATCCCTGAGTAGCATAGGCTATATGTATTACTAGAACAAATAGGGATACCTACTATAACTGCTATTATGTAACCCCAAGGTGTAAAAAAGCACGCCTCTTAAGCGATTTTGAATTTTTTTCAGAAATGGTAAGCTAAATTGTCAGAGTTACTCTGTGACATTATGCTAAGTATCTTTTATTCCCGTATTCCCACGGGCACGGAAAGCACACGGGTGAAGCAGCGGGCGCTGCTAGTATATAACATCTAGTCCCAAACTAAGCAAAGCTTGTGTAATGGAAACCAGAGGATTGATAGCATACCATATATATTTTATTTTAAAGAAACATACTTATTAGTCCGATATATTTTTGAAATTTATAAATATTCGAAACAAAAGACATTGTACGACGTTGATGCTAAAAATTCCGAAGTTTCCTAATGCTGTCTGTCATAAAAGCGCCCGCCCACGCCTAGGCATTTTATTGTAAAAACATAGCGGTACTTATGACAGTTTACTTAATTGAACGTTTAAATGGAGATATAAGATAAAGAATAATAAAACAGATTTTTATTTGTTACCCATATATAGGTCTTGTGAAAACAATTTGTGTATTAAACATTCTGTTGTCTCCGGACTTCCATTCGAATACCAACTGTTGGTATCCAATTGTGCTAAAACTTGTCATGAGAGTCACAAATTAAAGTCTGAAAACCAGTGTCACACCGGTCTGCAGACTTTAAAGCGGGTTCGTACTAAACATACAATAAAAGCAGTAAAAATAATCATATAATTAGTAATTATATGTATGACACGATATCTTAGTTCGTATGCTAAGCTTCAAACACCCACAAACCAGTCCTTATTTTGCATAGTAATAAAATATGTAATTCCAAAACAGTCCTCGCTACGCGATGCGCGCAGCATAATAATAGCCCTCCGACTCATTATTGAGAAGCCTATTCTTTCAAATTAATTATTAAGCGGGTATCATATATCACGGGATCGAATTAATAGGACGTTTCCATAAGTGTAGAGTTCAATGACAGACTTAGAGGCCTTACTTACACAAGCGCAATAAGCCCGTAAAACAGAAACAAGCTAATAGCAACCTTCTTTACTTGTGCCGGGACAATGGAAGAACACAAGCACTTCAAAACCACTTTTTACAGTTGTATTTTAGGTGCCAAACTGTCAGATTGCGGAATGCTTTACCACTTAGTATAAAAATAACTAATATTGCTTTACATTTTTTGAAATGTCATCATCATCTCAGCCGTAGAATGGCTGTCCACGTTCACTGCTGGACATAGGCCTCCCTCATGAATCTTCGGAGACAGGACTAAGGAGAATGTTCTCGAAGATAAAACTATGCCCAGCAGTTGGTACAAATTGGCTGATGGCGATGAACCTGAATGAACTGGTTAATATGTTAGCCACGGGCTTTCTTAAGATGTCCTTAACTAAAAGGCCACATACTCTTTAAGGCTTTCAACATTTATATGTAGACTTTTTAACAGCGTAGTAACTGACATTGATGCTGTACAGGATGCTGCAGTGCTTTTGACAATCTAAGATGGATTAGACTTGCCCAATATACCTTCCTATCAGGTTTGTCGGCTATTAGTGAGGGCAAGGAACAAAGTCAATAAGTGTGTAATCAATAGAACAAAAGCTAAAAAGAAATAGTCAATTTACAAAAGAAGAACAAAGCACATTTAAATTGAATAAAGCACATAAGTGATAACATTTTTTCACGTAAGAATATGTCAATACGTCGAAGCTGACTAAGCCGCAGGTGTCCTAATGTTTTCCTTCGCCTCTAAAGTACACTCTTGCCTTAATGTTTCATGTAGAAATAGCCAGATATGAAACCTGCAATCGAATACAACTGGCGGACGTATTAAGCCGATTCGGCCCTCTTTCTTTACAATGGTAAGTGCTGATCGGCCCGCTCTAACCAGCTTTGTGGGTGGAATGTAGGCGCGTGCTTTATCGCTAGCCAGCAGCAGCGTTTATTATGCAACGGCTTAGAACCCCGTAACGAGGAAGTCGACTTCTTATGCGGTCACATCTGAGGTTATCAGGGTATTATACTTTTGCGATCACAATTCACTACAATAACAAAAACATTTAACAACGAGAATTTATCGTATTACCTTGGATTATCCAACGTTTCGACTCTTAATCATCGAATGTTTTAACAAGCATTGGTACGGGGGTACCAAAAAAGGGGGCGAAGGCCTCAAAAGGTCATACTTGTCATTTTTGGGCTTTTCGCCGTTTTCGGCCATTTGAAGACTTTTTTTTGTGACCTTTTGAGGTCACAATATCTCCTTCTCTCATTAAGACGGTGCTAACAAAAAAGGTTCCATGTAAATCGGTCAACGCGTTCGGTTGTAATAGTCTCATGCACAGACAGACAGACAGCGCTATGCATATTAGGGGGCCCTTTGCCTTCGCCGCCTAAAAATCCGCGCATTTAACGTAGGTAAATTATATGTATGCCGTGGGGGGAGTAGAATGTTACCCCTTCTCTCATGCCCGTGGATGCAGTAGAGCCTGCTAAGGGATACCTTCAGAAGATGGCAGCAGCGTTTTTCCGTGTATCAACATCCCGTACTGCGCTCGCCAACCTGCCTGCCAAGCGTGGTGAGTATGGCAACTACCCCTCATGAAAATCCATGAGGGAGACATGTTCAGTAGTGGATTTTTTACGGCTGGAATGATGTTGATGATGATGATATTGTATGATGGCACGGAACCCTCGGTGCGCGAGTCCGAGTAAGGGGCCATCTCCACTAGCGAGGGAATCGCGGCAATGTTATCGTCGTGTCACGTATTTCTATACACTCTCTTAGAGGCCGTTTCCACGAGCGAGAGAATCGCGACGACCGCGGCGCTATAGAAATACGTGGCACAACGATAACATCGTCGCCGCGATTTCCTCGCTCGTGGTGACGGCCCCTATGGCTTTACCGAAGCGGGCTATCCACATGCTCTCAGGCTCATAAATGAAAAATTCAGCCCAACTCAGAACTAACTTAACTTCTGGTCCTTGCAATTTCAATGATGAATGTGTTATATATATACTGTTAACGTTCCTTTTATAAATAAATAAATAAATAACTCCCTAATTAATATATGTATGTTTTTAGTAAATATCGAAAGTTTAAAAAAATCCGCGCTTTTAACGTAAATTATATTCTACGGAAACCTCGGTGCGCGAGCCCTAATACTTATATTTGCCGTAGGGTGCCGGCAGTAGAATGTTACACCTCCTTTCATGCCCGTGGATGCAGTAAGAGCCTGCTAAGGGATACCTCTGGAAGAATGGCAGTAGCGTCTTCCCGTGTATCAACATCCATACTGCGCTCGCCAACCCGCCTGCCAAGCGTGGTGAGTATGGCAACTACCCCTCATGAAGATCCATGAGGGAGGCCTGTTTTCAGTAGTGGACGTATTACGGCCGAAATGATGATGATGACTCGTATTTACAGTACTTTTACAGTGGCTGATACTAAAGCATTCTGCCTTATCTAAATTTTAGCATACAGTGTTGTGTAAGGTGAGTATGCACTTGGCGGTTTGAGTCCACTTAGCGGTTATTTTGCATTTGAAAGGCATCTTGCTTTTAACTAGTGTGGTAATGCGCTAAAAGCAGACGTTCTTTGCGCTACTGTTAGACTAATGAGTCTAGATTCAAATGCATGGACAGCACCTAGCTTTACGTCCAGTGCAGCTTCTGGATACCTCAAAACATATTACAAGGTCAGGTCGTTGCTACGACTTTTAATTACGATGCTTTCGTCAGCTGCTCATATTTACAAAAAGAAATAAATGGTCTTTTAGTATTCCTGTCTTCCACGAAATCTAGATTCAGTGCTATGTTTAATATATCTATTTATCACAGCATCACTCCTAATAGACACGGAGAGCTACATCCGAGGAATCCCGAGATATTTTTATGACACGTACGTGCTCGCAATCTCGGTACTTCATATAGAGCTTCAATCTTAGTAATGTTCCTTCTTGTAGCTGTTAATTCGTAGGATTCTATTCTGTCTAGAAATCTGTATTGTGGGTGATTCTCATGAATAAAAGGTTTGTTATAATATGATGAACAGATTGAAGCAAAACATCGTGAAACAACCTGTACAGCATTTAATTGTCTGGTGTTGATAAGTATGTGCACAAAAAATATATTTAAGTAATCTAACATGCATCCTATAACATAAGCTCTGCTTATTTTGGGGCTAGATGGTGCTGTGTGATAGTTAAAAAAAAACATCGAAATCAGTAAATTCTTGTATTTTACGTAGAGCTTAAACCCGCGGCTTAGTTAGCTTCAAAGGTATTGACCTGTTCCTTCCTCTGAATGCAGACTAAGCTGAGAGGATGGTATAGGTGCTGGGCAAGCCTAATCCATCTAACAATGTCCTAGGCACTGCAGCGTCCCGTACAGCATGATTAACAGTTGCTGACGCTGTATAAATCATCTACAATAGATGCAAAGGCCTTACTATGTAGAGCTTCAGTCTTGGTAGTGTTCCTTCTTGTAGCTATAAATTCGAAAGATTCTATTATGTCTTATAAGTTATAACTTGTACTGTGAGAATCAGAATGTTATTATAAGATGTGGAGTGATGTAGTACACTTGATAAACATAATGGGGGAAATATCGTGAAGCAACTTGTGGCTTAGTCAGTTTCAGAACTTTAACATGTTCTTGCAAATTTAGCTTCCAGTATTTGCTCCGCACCATCAAAATCATTGAATGTTCCTAAAAAGCTTGTTTTAAAATCGTCTGGTATTTTAATTTACTTCACCCGAATTATATCCCTGAGTGTAGTCTCTTTCACTATTTTAGCTCCAGCGGATTCCGGTTCAGCATTACCAAAATAACTTTGATGTTCAAAGGATCGTAATTATGCGAATCGGACAAAGTCTACAGTCCGTTGAAAGCAGCGGAGTAATTACAATGTAACTGAATTAAAACGAGTACTGTATGCGGACTTTGCCGAGCCTCAGTGCCTTGTTAACTAATGCATATACAGGGTGTACTAAACCAAAGAGGAGTTTGAGCCCATGAAAACAAGTCTTTTAAATCAGGAACTTTTTTTTTTATTATTAATATTTTACACATATTAACTAGGTGATGTGGTCTGAACATAGTCCTGAGTTCAAAATATGAGTTTTTTGGTGGCCTTGCGAATGTTTATAGTCACCAGGCAGACTACCAGTCAGGTGGTCAGAGGACATTGTAAGCGTAGCGGGAATTCAATGGTGAGGAAGATGAGATGATGATAATGAAAAATTATTTGACAGCGTTAGCACGCAGGTATCCTTGCTGTAGGGTGCTGTCAGTAGAATGTTACCTCTACACTCTTGCCCGTAATGCAGAAAGAATCTACCAAAACAAACCTCCGGAAGATGGACAGCTGCGTCTTTCCGTGTATCAACATCTCGTACTGCGGATTGGCAGGCCAACCCGCCTGCCAAGCAAGTCCTTCCGATTAAAAGTCTATTTATGTGAATATAATACGATGGTTAACCTTTTGAACTGACAAAAACACAAGCTCTGCTTACACTGTAGCTAGATGGTACTGTGATGTTAATTAAAACATTACCCAACTTTTAATTTTCCTGTGTACATAATAACCACATTACATAAATAATAACCCTGATTCTCACTAAATATATCACCACCAAACCAAAATGTACGAAATTTAATACTGTTATAATTTAATTCTCGCTTACCCCCGGGTTTCTACAGTCATAGGTTCTGATGTTGGTAATCGGGAGATTTTACTAAAGGAGAATTTTTATGTATCCTAGCTTTGTGTTTGTATTTCACGGTAAATATTAACTGCCGTGGAGTGTCGGCAGAACAATGTTGCCTCGCCTCTCTTGCCCTTGGATGCAGAAAGAATCTGCCGAGGGATATATCCGGATAATCGGCAACAGCCTCTTTCCGTATATCAACATACCGTACTGGGCTCGCCATCCGGCCTGCCAAGCTTGGCAAAAACCCCCTCATGATCTTGCAGATCTATGAGGGAGGCCTATGCCAGCAAGTGGACAGCAGTCCTACGGCAGTATAGATGATGATGATGATGAAAGAAAGTGACGCGAATACAAGTTTATAAATTACTTAGAGTAGGTAAATAACTCCTTTGATAAGAAGCTAAGATTTTTGATGAAGGTAACTCTCATCAGAACGGAGTTTTAGTTTCTTAAAAATATTAATTTAGCAAAGTTTTCAGTAAAAATTTATAACTGGGTAAGCAGGGTGATTGTTTTTAGTTATTAAAATAAAGCCCACTGAAATAAATTAATTTTAATATTTATCTGTTTTAGCAATTGACAAAAGAATTAAGAAAATTCTGATTCTTAAGTTTACATTATGTCGCTAAAAAATATACCTACCTAAGTGTAAAAGTTTTGGAATTTAAACTTAAAATTTTTAGTAGCAATAGAACTTTTTGTAAATTCATTGTTGAGTTCATTAGAACGCCCCTTTGAAATTATGGGTAGATGAGATCTTACAACTCCATGTCTTATGGTGTCCGACGCAATGCAGTGCAGCGTTGGTCACGTGCTTCGTGAACGTGACGTTAGCGCTTAACCTCAGCTGGACCTTCCGCTTGTCTCGTCATTTAGTCGTATAAAACATAGATTTAGCAAATTTTTTTGTAAAAACGAACAGGTTTTTAGGGTTCTGGACCAAAATGGTAAAAAGGAACCCTTATGGTATCACTTTGTCTGTCTGTCTGTCACAAATGGATATATCTAGAACTACTGATGATATCGACTTGAAATTTGAAGTGGTTAAAGATAACCCTTTTTTATTAATAAAGCATATATAAAAATGTTAAACTTATTATAGTTGCAGGGGGGGCGGATCTCAAAAGTTTTCAGTGAAGTTACTAGGTCGTGTGGGGTATCATTTGAAAGGTATACATTTGCACATTAATAAACAGTTTTTCATTTTACTTTAAGCCGTATCGTTTCCGATTTATTTACAAAAATGTTGAAAAAACGACCGTTCCCCCCCCCCCCTTATCCCCCTAAGGAGTGTATTTAAAGATTACAGGAAAATTATAACATAAGTACCCTCTAATATACATACATACATAGGTTTTTAGAAATCATCGTAAGTGTAAAATATTTACATAAGTTCCGCTATCAGACAAGAGATGGCGCTGTCAGGGTTCTCCAACAAATATAAACCGCCTTTATCATATATTTCCCATTTTGTTAGTTCACTAAAAAAATATGTCAGAAAATGCTGATTCATAAAGTGGTTGTACATACAAGAACTCGTATGAATACTCCCTAAGTAATACACCTTCGTCTTGCTTTTGTGTTTGACCTTCAGCTGAGGACACACTATCATTTATTCTGTGAGATCATTGACCCATGACTGCATCGGTCTTCCAATGAAACTTTCTTTGAAGTTGTTCTTTATTTTTTACTAGCCGCACTCCGCAGTTTCACCCTTGTAGTTCTCGTTCTCGTAGGAATACGGGGATAAAATATAGCCTATGTTACTCAAGGATAATGTAGCATTCTAATGGTGAAAGAATTTTGAAATTTAGTCTAGTTGTTTTTGAGTTTATTCGTTACAAACATAAGTTTTTTTTATAAACAATATCAATAATTTCCTTCTTCTAAAATAATGACGTTTGAAAGGCGCGCGGGATTTCAACTTTTTTCAGCAGTTACAAAACATTCGAAATTGATATAATTGTGTTTAAGCAATTTCATGGCCATTACTTCCAATTGGTGTGTTTAAATGATTGGTTGACTACATAACAAATCTATAAATAAAAAAATCGATTTTCATGGCTCTTAATTTTATGTAAATATTAGTTTATACGCCCTTTTCAAGATGGTGGTTGCTTGTTATATAAATACGAATTGTTTTTATTTTTAACGAGATTTGGTATTTTGGCGCTACGACTTTTTATTTCAAGCTAGTTTTTCGCGTCAGCTTGTATGCAGGCGGCACTCTCAGTCCGCGATTTACCATTGTAATATAAACAACTTCATTAAAATACGAAAGATTAAGGCGTAAGGAAACGGGTTATTTTCCGTATGAAGGCCGGTACAAATAAGTCTGTCACGCCTCCAAACTATTTAATTTTAATAAAACTTAAAAGCTTAGTTTTCTAATATTTAGATTGAAGATTTCATATATTTTCTATAGGACAGGATATTAAGTATTCGTTGAAACTATTTATCTTATAAACTCTATGTTAATCCCGTTGTCTTGGTTAAATTCCTATAGACATTGATTTTTATTTTGTACGACAGGTAAATTGAAAAATGACTCTCTATTTCACACTTCAGCACCTGGGCCGCAGGTTTATCGTATTTTTCTTTACTATAATGAATCCACGGAAAATGATGCCAATACTTGTGAAATATTACCGCGCTGGGAGCTCCCAAAATTGATATGTTGTCGGTTTATCACCCAGACCCAGAATATACAGGTGTTTTTTTACACTATAATAATAAAAACCCGATAATTTATCGCTTTATACTTTTGGTTATTCTTATTTTGTGAGTTTTTTTACACGTCGGTATTATATTTCAGCCATTTTAAATATTACCAATCTAGACGGAAACCAAGTAATTTACCAGAAAGAACGTAAACATTTAAAAAATAAGGTAAAACAATAGTCATCATCATCATCATCATCTTAGCCGTAGGTCGTCCTCTGTTGAACGTAGCCATGAGGTCCATGAGGGACAGGAACCTCCAAGAACTTGAAGTGACTTGAAGTAGTATTGTTGCTTAATTATGTGTAATTGTGTTAATTGTGGACATTTAATATTATTGATGTGAAACATCTTTTGCGGGGGATGAAACCGATCGGACGATAGGTGACGCGTGACGATGTGCGATTTACTAGTTACCGACTTTTACAGCTTAACTCAAAAGCTACCAGTTGGATTTTCATTGTATTACTTCCGATTTGCCGTGGGGTGCCGGCACTAGAATGTTGCCCCTTGTTCGTGGATGCAGTAAGAATTTGCTAAGGGATAGGCAGGAAGATAGGCAGCAGTGCCTTTCCGTGTATCAATATCCCTCGCCAACCCGCCTGCCAAGAGTGGTGAGTATGGCAACAGCCTCCTCATGAACTAGGAGATCCTTGAGTGAGGCCTATGTCCAGCCCTACGGCTGACATGTTGATGAAACTACATACAGCTAAATCAGAAGTCATCATGACTTCTGATATCTATGTAATATGTGTTATTAAAAAAATATCTGCAAAAGTTTTATGTAAACTTGCTATTTTTGTGCCAGCCAAGGCTACCCAGAACTGTCAGCTGATATCACCTAAAGGTTATGTCTGGTTTGGTAACGGCCGAAATAGTCAAGTTGAAGGTCAACCGGTTTTGTCTGTGTGAGAATAGTCTTCGTGCTTTTATATATTATTCGTAAAACTCGTACCTTCACCAACAAACTTGGGTATGCAAGCCACCAGAGAGCGCACCAAAGGGTGGAACAATTACACCCCCATAACCCTCAAATAAGTCCTTATAGTTGAATATGTCCAGAAAAATTCAGTCGCTGTGGTCGAAATCGGCCAAGACAGATATATATATATATATATATATATATATATATATATATATATATATTATACAAGGGATTTATCACGGGGTTATCGATGAAAGTCGTTTTGAATGCTGCCTGCATTCAAATACTTGAATTGTTTACTTACCCTACTTCCGGTTGCATTAATCCTGTGATATTGTATATTAATTTTATGTTATCTTAAGTGAAGTCATTACGGTTTGCAACTTTAATGAAAAATGATACCTTAGTGTGTAGGTAGGTAGCATCTATTACGAATTGATATTTGTTGGGTTAATAGACAATATATGATTATTTGTGTAGAAATGAAATATGCAATCATAATTATGTCTCCGAAGGGACTTGTACCCGCAACGTTCAGATGAACACCTTTACGGCGCTTTGGTGAGCCAATGACCTTAAGAGTTTCGTTCCTCGTGCCCGTTGTAGGAAGAGTTTTTTACTTGCGCACGGTCGTTATTGCAAAAATAATTCATGATAAATTCAAAGTTTTTGTCAAAAGTTTTTAATAAACTACCCGTGTTGGGTGTAAAAACAAAAAAAATTACTTCAACTTTATAAGAACATAAAGGCTTAATGTTTTTTGTGAGGTTTCTTTTTGAATTGATACTGAAGTATATACGACGTTAAAGCAAAATTTTAATAGGGACTTTAATAATAAAATGTAGAATATTTTTAGTAACCTTTCAGTTATTTTCCACTAGGTACCTGTATTTATAGAGGGTATAGCATCTGAAGAACAGCAAAACTCCGCGATCAGCTCCGTACCGCGCCTTAACGCAGACTGCCTTTACCATTGCGATTCTGAGGTGACGATGATGAATATTGTGCCTTCTATCCAAAACTTTCAAATGAATTATTTCATCACATCCTTAATAATACAGAGCTTGATCCAAAACCCAACAAAGCCGTGTTGGCCGAGTGGTATGTACCCCCGACTTTCAATCCGAAGGTCGTGGGTTCGATACCGGCCGTGCACCAATGGATTTTTCTTTCTTGAAAAATTTATGTGCACACTTAACTGTTCTTTCCTCTGAATAATAGCTGACTAAGCTGAGAGGATGGTATAGGTGCTGGGCAAGCCTAATCCATCTAACTTATGTCCAAGACACTGCAGCGTCCCGTACAGCATGATTACCAGTTGCTGACGCTGTATAATCATCTATAATAGATGCAAAGGCCTTACTTAATCCAAAACCCATACTAACAGTTCCAGCTCAATTAAATAAAAGAAACGTTTTTTTATTAGTATCAAAGTAAATTTCGAAAACACTTATTTTCCTTTTCTCATCTGCAAATAAAGCCCATTGAATTTATAAGGTTTTATGAAATTGGAAATGTTTTATGAAGCATAAAAGTAATTTTAGATTCATTCGTCTAATTCTGACAAAGTCGAACGAGTTAAAGTGGACTGATTCAATTCCAGCGGTCTTATTAAACCAGGTTCTTTGAAGGTTTGCTTTTGCTTACGTCAAAGCCTGATTTCTTGCATGGGAATCTTTTCTTCCTTCTATAACTTTATTTCTTTCTGGTATAATTTTTATTCGATGATTTTCTAGTTGACAGATTCAATTCTAGCGGTCTTTTTAAACCAGGTTCTTTGTAGGTTTGCTTTTGCGTACGTCAAAGCCTGCTTTCTTTCATGGGAATCTTTCCTTACTTCCATAATTTTATTGCTTTCTGGTATAACTTTTGTGCGATGGTTTTCTAGTTGACAGACTGATTCGATTCTAGCGCATAGCGGTCTTGTTATACCAAGTACGTCATAGACTGTTTACTTTTGCATACATACGTCAAAAGCCTGCTTGACATAACTTTTGTTCGATGATTTTCTAGTTGACAGTTTCGTGGACCTTAACTACAAATAATGGAAACTTGTCGGCATATAGAATAAGATGTAAACATGACTTGAAAAAAAATATCTCATCATCATCATCATCCACTACGATCCTGTTATCGATAGCCTTATAACATCTATGAATGTAAAAAAATGACGTGGGTTGCCGGCAGTATAATGACCTCTCTTGCCCGTAGTTGCAGTAAGAATCTCCTGAGGAATACCTCCAAAAAAGGTACAGCAGCGTCTTTCCGTGTATCAACATCCCACATTGCGCTCGCCAACCCGCCTGCCAAGCATAGCGTATATGGCGACAACTCCCTCTTCATCTTGGAGATCCATGAGGCCTATGTCTAGCAGTGGACGTGAACAGCAGTCCTGCGGCTCTGATGCAATACAATACAAAATACTTTATTGCACACCTTAAGAAATTACAGAAAAAACAAACTAACAATAAAAATTTGGTACAATGGCGATTATAAGTAACTTTACCGGGAAAATTGAATTTTTCTTAATAAAATGCAATGAAAATATTTAGTTTTAATGCTCTAAAACTAATATTATAATTAATGGAATCAGGCGTTACTTTGCGGAAATCCATGACAATAAAATGCAATGAAAATATTTAGTTTTAATATTTTCATTGCATTTTATTGTCATGGATTTCCGCAAAGTAACGCCTGATTCCATTAATTATAATATTTTTCTTCTTTAAGCACTAAATTGCTCTAAACCATGGATCTAATTGCAATTGACAATAAATGCTTTAAGCCTGTAATCTTTTTTAATATCTTTCCACGACGAACGTTCATCATCATCATCATCA
Organism: Pasiphila rectangulata; assembly: GCA_963082625.1. Taxonomy (NCBI): domain Eukaryota; kingdom Metazoa; phylum Arthropoda; class Insecta; order Lepidoptera; family Geometridae; genus Pasiphila; species Pasiphila rectangulata. The sequence goes on along the minus strand of OY720236.1, from coordinate 8,952,803 downwards.
TCACAGCCGTAGGACTGTTATCCACGTCCACTGCTGGACATAGGCTCCCTCATGGATATCCAAGATCATAAGGGAGTTGTTGTCATAATCGCCACGCTTGGCGGGCGGGTTGGCGAGCGCAGTACGGGATGTTGATACACGGAAAGACGCTGCTGCTAATCTCCCGGAAGTAGCTCTTAGCAGGCTCTTACTGCATCCACGGGCAAGAGAGGAGAGGCAACATTCTACTGCCGGCACCCATCATGAATGATAATGATGAACATCAATAGAAAAACACACAAAAATAATTCGACACGTGTTTTGCTTCCTGGAGGTGTTGCCTCTTCGACCGCCTAACAGAAAGTGACCTATTTTAACATTATTTTAGCTTGCTGTTAATGTTGCCGCTCCTCTCTTGCCCGTGTATGCAGTAAGAGCCTGCTAAGAGCTACCTCCGGAAGATGGGCAGCGGCGGCATTCCTTGTATCAAGATCCCATACTGCGCTCGCAAACCCGCCTGCCAAGCGTGGTAAGTATGGCAACTGCCCCTTATGGACATCCATGAGGTAGGTCTGTGCTCAGTAGTGGACGTTTTACGGCTGATATGATAAGATACAGCTCAAATCGATGCAAAATAAAAGCTTGATTCTTAAAGGTAATTAAAGTAGGTCGGAATCTTTTCATCACAGTTCCACTTCGTACTTGACAGGTTTGTTTATTGTGATTGTTAAAGTTTTGAGTATCAAATCAATCCTAAGTTGAAAGTACCGTACCGGCCTATATATTCTTTCTCTGACGAGCATCAACTTTTAGGTAAGTATTGCCTTAAGACACGCGCTAAACAAGTTTGTAAGTTAAAATTGTATTTTCTCCGAACGACAAACATAAATGAGAAAAGTTTTCAAAAGAATATCACTACTTTATAATGCAAAGTTGTGAAGCTGGAGGCTTTTTTGTGCGTTAAATAAATATGACCGGAATAATAAAATAAATTACGATTATGTGTCCCACCGAACTTCGTACCCCTCAAATTCACCAACTTTTACATCTACTAACTACTAGTACTAACTCATACATATATCTAAACTACTACTCCTACTCTACTACTACTACTACTACTATTACATGTGGTAACAGTTTGTATGGAGAAATACATTTACTATTTTCTTCGCAATTTCCACATTTTCTCTACGCTTAAACCATTCCTTGACTCCCAGAAATATATCAAAACCAAAATTAGCCAAATTGGTCCAGTTGTCCTCGAGTTTTAGCAAGAGTAACGAACATTAAAAAGGCTTTATTTGTATTTGAATTTAATCTCTACGTCATTCTTAATTTAGATATTTCAAATACCAAAATAATTACCAACAGCTTAAAACACAAAATAACTGTAGTAAGGAGATTGCATACATTAACGACTACATATACCTTGGTCAAATAGTCTCTTTCCAGGCGAGACAAGAAAACGAAGTTGCACAACGGACCGAAAAAGCCTGGAGGAGCTATACTGGGCCATGAAGAAACTCATGAAGGGACATTTACCACTATCACTTAAACGCAATGACGTATGCATTCCCCATCCTACGGCGCTCAAACTTGGTCTTTGACTGCTCAACAAAGATCGACACTCAAGGTTTGCCAACGAGCCGTGGAGCGCTGTATCCTTGGCGTTAAACTTACTGACCGAATTCGCAACACCATACTGCGCGCCAAAACTCTTAAACAGATTCACTGAGAAGGCTGCCAGGCTAAAATGGGACTGGGCTGGCCACGTCTGTCGTATGCCGAATGACCTTTAGGCTTTCATAACAACGGAGTGGGTCGCCAACGCTAGAAGGAGGCAACGCGGCTGACCCAGACTGAGATGGCGCGATGAACTTGACTAAACTTCTTCTTACAAGGTTGGTCCTCCACAGGATCGGGATGAATGGAAGCGGGATAGGTAGGCCTTTGCCCTGCAGTGGGACGATAGGAATAATAATAATAACAACTTCAAAACCCACACCATACTATAAATACACCCCCAAAACTGTTTTGGAAAACTCCTTATTCAAACTTTATTTTTATAGAGCCATTTTAACTGATAAAACCGTTCACTTCAATAGACCAGACTTAACTTTCCTAGATAAAACTAATAAAATAGCACTTCTCATCAACATTTCCATCCCCAACACCCACAACCTGCAGAACACCATTGCAGAGAAATTATCCAAATACATTGATCTCAAAAATGAGATAACTCGCATGTGGCAACTTCAGAAGGTTACAATAGTTCCTATAGTTTTATCAACCACTGGTGTTATCCCTAAACAGCTGTTTCACCCGTTAGATTATTTCCATATATCAAAACATACATAGATCCTACTCCAAAAAGCAGTACTGTTAAATACTTGTAGAATCGTGAGAAAGTTTCTACAAACCGAACTTCCCAGTGAAGTCCGACCCACTGAAGCGCACTTGGCCTAGGTCCGTGCGATTCAGTTATTCCCGGTTTATATACCGAGTAGATGAAAATCTACAATTATAATAATATAGTTGCTGCTTAAATTAAACGTGTATATAGCCTGTGCCCAAACAAGATACTATTTATCAGTAAGGTTCTCAGTTTCAAATTACCCAGTGATATTGACTCTGCAAACAGGCAAGTTCATACGGGTAGTCGTGAAGGCAAACAATCCCCTGTATGTGTATGTATGAAGGTAGGAAAACACTTAGTGGCTATTTCAGCCTGAAATCTCATTTCAACCGTTGTTCTGGGATTGTCATTTGCTGCTATTTGAGGGCTTGAAATATAATGTAATCTTACCTTGAAAATTTTCTTGGGATAAACTATTAATTCTATACAAATACTGGGTTTCTTACGTTATTATTTTCAGTTGGATATCATGCCGACAAATTTCGATTTCTTCAGGGCGAAAGAGAAACAGCAAACGCGCGCGTTAGTCTTATCGTGACTTCTGCATTCGCCGCAGCATTTCTCGATATTATATATGTTAAATATGATACATTTGATGTTACTGCTCTACTTTTTTACCATCTACAAGCGTTAACTATGAAAGTGGTTAGCATTCATCATTCATCATCATCATTTCAGCTGTAAAACGTTCACTACTGAACACAGGCCTCCCTCATGGATCTCCATATGGGGCAGTTGCCATACTCACCACGCTTGGCGGGCGGGTTGTCGAGCGCAGTATGGGGTTGATATACGGAATGACGCTGCTGCCTATCTTCCGGAGGTAGCTCTTAGCAGGCTCTTACTGCATCCACGGGCAAGAGAGGAGGGGCAACATTCTACTGCCGGCACCCCACGGCATGCTTTTTTTGCACAAATCATACTTTCTGAATGTATTGGATCCACAAAACAAAACTTACAAAGATAAAAAATAACGCATAGGCACTGATGCATCAAAAGCACAATTTATTTGAAAGGTTGACAATTTGTCATGGCTATAATGGCTTCCGTTCGTTTGCACTAACTGCGATTCTGTGCCCTATTTTCTTAAGATGAAGTGCCTCACCTTGCCGTGGGGTATCGGTTCCTGTCAATACAGTTAGAATCCCCCAAGGGAAGAATACCCACGGAAAATGAGCAGCAGTGTTTTTCCATGTAAGATCGACATCCTGTACTGTGCTCGCCCACCGACGATGCCGTGATGATTTGTGATAAGATAATTTTGCCTTGTTATCATCATCATTTATTTCATCTTTTAACTTGTTACAAGGGCTTAGATATGTTTCAGTACACAAATGTTTGCAATTAATAGCATATAAACATAATTATAGTAGCTAGGTACATTAGGACTCATTTTACATCATTTTAAGCAAACCTTACAAAATAAATAATTAAAGCTTCGTCAATTGTATAATAACTTTTAAAATTTAAGTGTTTTTTTATACAACTTAAAAATTCAATGTCATCTTTCCTTCTTATGTCAATGGGTGTTCTATTTTACAATTTTACTGACATACATAAAAACATTTTAAAATCTTACTTAATCTTGTCCTTGGAGCTGCAATATTTTCCTTATTTCTAGTACGTATTATGACAGCTGAAAATTTGCCAAAGGGCAATGGAGCGTAGCAGTCTCGGTGGTCTCAGCTTCAAACGGATCGACCGAGCGTCCAACACCGTGCTACGCTCACTAACCGGCATTGCCGACGTCGGCGAAAATAAGACTAAAGTGGGAGTGGGCAGGCCACGTCAGCCGCATCCACTCAGGAAAGTGGGCTTTTGTCACCACTCAATGGCAGCCTGAAGATGGGAGGCGCCGTCGGGGTCGGCCTAGAAAACGTTGGCATGACGATCTCGATTGTTTCGAACCGGACTGGTGGGACCATGCAAAAACCAGGGATGACTGGAAGGGTTTGTGGGTGGCTTTTGCCCAGCAGTAAGAAAAAAGGCTAAGTAAAAAAATATATACCTAATGCATCGCTTTTCTAGTAGACCCTAAAAAGCGCGTGTAAGCCCTCCTCATGCTATCAGCTCCAAGATTCCATAATATCATCCTAGATATTCGAAAGTTATAAGGCGTTCAGTTCTACTTAGATAATTTTATTTCATTCTAACGCGCTTTCTGGTTTTGAGGCTAACCTATAAATGAAAATTCTGCACATTGCGAGGCGATGAAAGACTTCCTTCCGGTGAAGTTACGCGCGGGAACTTTAGAAGCTAACAACTTATTGATAAGTTTCAGCCGGCTTCTTAATCAACTTCCATGAATATTGATTGGTTTCCTTTTGGTACGGTTTTAAAGGATACGGTGGTAAATTGTTTTTGGTTTTGGCTTTTTAGTTTTTAGTTTCTGATTACTTGACCATTGCAAAATTATGTAACTCAAATCTGTAAAAAATGTGAGATACGCGCTTTTTATTATCGGGGCCAGATCGTCCGTCTACAACACCTTTTACTTGCCGGGAAAATCTTACAGAACTTGCACTCCATTTGATCCAAAAAGGGTAAATAGCATCAAATGTAGTTCGATTGTTTGCTCCACACTTTTAATAAGAGCTACGTGACCTTGCTTAATGTAAGGAAGGGGCTGGATTTTTTTTAAATAGCTTTAGAGAAATTTACCCGTACTTTCTTACTAATAGGTGACTAAACTGGGAGGATAGTATAGGTGCTGGGCAAACCTAATCTATCTAAAAATGTCCCAAGCATTGCTGACGCTCTCCTATTAAGGATACCTATTTAACACTAATGTTAAGTGATATATTAATATCACTTAAAATTGGTGTTAAAGACCTTTTTCCACTGTTTCGATAATTTCGAACCTTATAGTTGCACCTATTACCGATGGACTATTTATCTACCAATCATACTAACTTTATAATTATATTAATAATGATACTTGAGTAATTGATTAATCGAAAAACGCTAAAAACATAACTACATATGTATGATTTACTTGTGTACTATAAGTGAATCTATTAATACAGGGTGTTTGGTGCAACGTGTGCCAAATTGAAATGGTCGACTGGGGGGTCATCTGCTATCCTTTTAGACCCCTAAACACTTATCATGACCTGTGAATTTTTTTCATCGACTTTTTATTGTTTTATTAAAAATATACCTAAATTTTATATTCAAATACAAATAAAAAAAAGTATAAGGCGTAGTAGTCTCTGAATTTTAATTTTATATGCATAGATGTGTATTATATAACAGTACTTTTGAATTCAAAATAAGTGATATTAGCCATCTAGTTGTTTTATAATTTACTCGTAAAGTTTCGGCCTTCTATTAAATAGCTGTAACATGGACACATGCTACAGCTATTTACACGGCTATAAAAAATAGCACATAAAAAAATGGAAAAATAGATATTAATAGATAGCAGATGACCCCACTAGTCGACCATTTCAATTTGGCACACGATGCACCAAACACCCTGTATAATTAATTATTTAATAGCCTAATGATTTTCCACTGCAAAGCTTAACATTCCTTTCCAGTTTTAAGGTTCTGTAGTACAACTAGAACCCTAATAATTTCGCTTTATCTGTCTGTCCGTCTGTCTGCGGCTGTACAACGAAAGTATTATTAGTACTTTATAATTGTAATTTATTTGGCAAGGACATATAGAATAATCACAACAAGATAACGTTAAAAAATACTGAATAAATCAGTAATTTAGCGTACCTCCCAAATACGTACTGATGAGGATGTTTTTTTCTTGTTTACAGGGAAAATATATATGAAAATATATAGGATGGGTCGTATTTTAATTCATCGTCGTTTTCAAACCGAGGTTGCGATAAAAAAAATAGATTCAGAGTTCCGTTTGCGAAATATTCAATTTTTTAAATATTTTTGAGCGGAAAGCACTCAAAAAACTTTTTATGATTTTATATTGTGTGTTTTTATGTTTTTTTTTCTTTTGTTTCGCTATGAACAACTATCTGTAAAATAGTTTTTGTTTCAACTTTGCCATTAAAATTTACCTGCTCTCTAAAATTTTAACGCCTAGAATTAAAAATCTGATGTAAGAATGATTGATGTAGTTTTACCATGAACTATGAATTTAAAACTACTAGGTACTAACGGTTAAGCTACCTTTTTTAATTTCGGAGAAATTGTCGCTCAAAAAAGTGATACGGTTTTCATACTCGCACTTTAAACCAAAACTTTTAATACCTGCTATTGTTTTTGTAAACTTAAGTATAACCTAAAGCAATATCTGGTAGGTTAGATTTGTTCGACCTACGATTCCGTAGAAATTCCTATCTAGGACATGCAGGTTATGAGCTAAGTAGGTAAGAAGCTACCGGAACGGCTAATTAAGTTATCGGTCGTTTAATTATTGCATGCGGTGAAATCGATATCATATTGTTAAGATGTTCAATAATAACGTAAATAATCACAGTTTTATTTATGGATTTGTGATAATAACGGAACAAATAGAAAATATACTTTTGATGGAAAAAAAACAGCGCGAAAAAAAACGCGGAACCCTTCGTGGTATGAATCGAGGAGTAATAGGGTCCCGTTATTATATATATGTATATATATACATATATATTTATTTTATTTACTAAACATAACAAAAATGACCTTAATCTAGACACAGTCCCACAAAACAATTTTTTATAGTTTGACTGTGGGATCAGGGATTTTGTAAACATTACACAGTTATATTTAGTTAACCATCATGACTATTTATTTTCTGCTGGATGTATATTTCCGTACCCCTTTTGGTACGGAACCTTAAAAACACGTATCTATTGTTTTTGTATTATCTACGGCCTAGATAGAATTTTGATTTTTAGACCCTGTCAACATGCCTATATTAATTAAACAGGAAGTGTTTTTTTTTATCGAAAAGACAATATAATGTTGTTGACCACAGATGGCCATGACAAGTTATCGGACTGTAATCCAACAGGAGTGCTGGATGTCTAGTTTTAAGTGTCCCCGACTCGAATCGGTTTGCGTCGATTGGTGCTGTTGACATTAATTGATGCAGTCACTCTGTTCATGAAGTGAAGAGAGCGCTGGAATCGAATGTCAAGTGTCCGTGTTTGATGCTAATTAGTTATGTCTGTTATCGATTCTGGTATAAGATCTCAACCCAATAGGGTTAGCATACTTTTTTAGAAATCATCGAAAGTGTAAAAAATTTACATAAGTTCCGCTATCAGACAAGAGATGGCGCTGTCAAGGTTCTCCAACAAATATAAAACCGCCTTTGTCATATATTATATTGTATGATGGCACGGAACCCTCGGTGTGCGAGTCGGACTCGCTCTTGCCCGGTTTTATTTTTATTTAAAAGCATTTTTTATCAAAATTGTTTTAAAAGTTTACCTATAAGATACTAGCTTGTGCCCGCATGCTTTATACCCGGATAAAATCTAGCCTATGTGTTAATCCTGGTCAACATCAATACGTGTGCAAAGTTTCAGCTCAATCCGTAGCCTAGTTTTTGCGTGAAGATCCATCCAAACAAACTTTTGGCTTTATGTTGTTTTAGTGAAAGAGGAGATGAATAATGGAATTTTTTCAAATATAAATAAATAAATAAATAATAAATAAATAATGCTGGACAATTCACACAGCATCACCTAGCCCCAAGCTAAGCAGAGCTTGTGTTATGGGTACTAGATGACTGATATACTTAATACATTATACTACATAGATAGATATTTTTTATTATTATATAGAAAACATCCAGAACACCGAGGCGGGATTCGAACCCGCAACCTCTTGCGTAGCAGGCGGACCTTCGCCCGCTGCGCCACAGAGGTCGTCTGTGTCGTCAAATATACCCGAATTTGGTATCAAATGAAATAAATTAATGTGTAGAATGCAAAACTGGAAGTTATATATAAATCGGTAGAGCCATTAATGAGATATGGGGGTTGAAAGTAGAGGTGAACAATCGATGTTTCAAAAATACCCAAGTGTGGTATCAAATGAAAGGGCTTGCTGTGTAGATTGCAAAACTGGGGGTAGGTACACATCACAAAAAAAATTAGGTAACCTCAGAGACTAGGTACAGGGTTACATAAATATTTTAATTATTGTAAACTTGTTTTAACTTACAATGGCTGAATGATTGTGGGGGTAAATCCTTTTAAGTTACATTAGAACCACTTCCTGAGATTTATGTTTGTGGATGCAGTTACTCTGTTCATGAAGTAAAGAAGAACTGAGTAGGTCCAGAGTAGTTCTCGAGATTATGGTCATTTGGAGTTTGACAGCTGTCATCGAAGAAGTAGGTACATTCAATGACATTGGGTGGATTCCACTGAGACTAAGACTGTAGGTTTGATTCCCGCTGCTCGATGAGACATTGAAAAGTAATTGTCCCAATTACTTTTTAATGTCTAGGGATTCCGGGGTTAGATATTGTTATTATTATAGTACTAGTTTATGCCCGCCGCTTCGCATGCATTCATCCCGCATAAAATGTAGCCTAGGTATCAGTTAATCCTGGCCAACATCTACGTAAGTGTGTGTGTACAAAATTTCAGCTCAATTCGTAGGCTAGTTTTTATAGCCGGGTACAGGTGGGTAGACGAACGCAGAACGGGGTGGTGATACACAGAATGATGCTGCTGCCCATCTTCCGGAGGTATCCCTTGGCCTATTCTTACTGCTTTCACGGGCAAGACACAAAATTCTACTCCCACCGCACTGCAACGTTCATCTCAGTTAAATTCCCATTGTCCACAGGTAACTCTCAGAGAAGACCGGATACATTTTGAGCGTACGTTACCAAGAATGAGTGCCAATGTTTAAGAAAACATACAAAACTCATTACATCCGGGTGATACTAAAGGCAAGAGCGTGGAAGAAAGCGCCGATGAAGCTGCTAAAGTGGAAGAAGAAGATGTCCTCCAAGGACCAAGAGTACGACCTCGTGACGAACGATGAGTTCGATACGAGGATCCCACTACATCCAGACGAGGCTTTCACCTACGGGATCACGTTTGAGGCAAAGGTATGTTTTTTTATTCTCAACATCATATCAGCCTTAGAACAAAGGCGTCACTCATTGATCTCCAAGTACTGCGGTTGGAAGCGGCCAGTGGCGCCGACCTGCGGTTCTAACCCAGTCCCCTGCCTTTCTTGTAGGTGGACGTCCTACGCTGCGCTTGCGGGTGGCCTCCATTCGAGAACTTTGCGGACATCGGCCATCTTTTTTTACATCGGGCTAGTTTAATCCACTGGCGATCATACTGCCTCCGATTACTATCGGAGCAGTATGATCGCGAATCACATTTTTTGAGTGCTTCCCTGCTCAACCCATGATTTTTCTACCCAATAGGTATTTTGCCTTGTTAGACCAAAAAGGTTTGATTTAAGTTCCTATTTCAACCCACACCTACTTATTTAAAATTTATATTGTTCAATTTAGTTTCGTCTCCTTTTATCCCTAATTCAGGCAATTAATGTAACTAAAATTTGGAAACATGAGAGATACACATTTTATTATGACTAGCTCCGTGACTCACTTGATCTAATAGCCGATTGATACGCAGGAGGTAGCGGGTTCGATTCCCGCCTCGGGAAAAATGTTTGTAATTGCTCCTTTTTTTAAGTCCGTTAATAACCCAAGCTATTTCTTTTGTGTATATTCTGTTGGTGGCTCAAATAATACCGATACCATCTAGCCGCAAAGTAAGCAATGCTATGGGTGACCAGATTATTAATATAGCACTAAAATATTTTTTTATAAATACATACTTATCATATATAGAAAACATCTAGATCAGGTACAAATATCTGCAGAACAATTACAAATTTAATTTTGTCCCTCGGCGGGAATCGAACACGCTGGAGGTAGTCCCCCTGCGTTTTAGTCGGCTAAACCAACCTAGCCACGGAGGCAGTCAATCTCTCAGTATTATAAAGAGGAAAGATTTGTATGTTGTACCTATTTTGTATGTTTGTAACGAATAAACTCAAAAACTACTGGACTGATTTCCAAAATTCTCTCACAGTTAGAATGCTAAATTATCCCTGAGTAACATAGGCTATATTTCATTCCCGTATTTCTACGGGAACGAGAACTACGCGGGTGAAACCGATGAGTGCGGCTAGTATAAAAAAAATAACAAAATAAAGCAGCCTGAAACGTTTTGCCTGAGTAAGTGAACAACAATCTTAGTCTAGGAACAAATATTTTGAAACTAATCAGAATTTAGTGATTTAGGTTAAATATTCAAAAACTTTTTTATTCCACGGCCTGGTTTCCCTACTCAAAGTTTCAATTTGCCGACTGGAAGGGGTGGTACATAAAAGTCAACCCCTTGCGGCAATTTCCAATACGATGAAATGGTGCTCCAATGTGGGCCTAACTTTCATTATTTATGAGAGAATTATTCAACCTTTATATAGTTAAAACTAAATGAATGAATCTAGATTAGCTTTGAAACAAACAACACTGGAGTTATAAATTTTATAATTATTATAAAATTTATAACTCCTTGGTTATGATGTCAGTACAAAAAAAGATGAGTCATTGCATCGAGCTATGTATCTATTTCACTCGGAGTTTTTTATATTTTTGTTTGAGGAACCCGCTATGTGTCGTGTCCAGGTGCAATTCCATGAGTCGCGCTAGGGACGTGAATTGCCCATTAACAGAACATAGAGCAATTTGTATCACCGAATTAGTATTAAAATCACTATCATAGGTTTTACAGGTGTCATAGGCATCTAAAAGGCAAATGCAACTTTAAAAAATAAAAAATAACATCATTTTGACCTCGCCTGTACATTCAAAAACAAAAGACAACAGTAGGCAAAATGTGCTCTAGGTTTTTTCTGTACTAGACAATTTGTGTTTGGCAGATTTGAGTGTTCGACCCATTATTCAGTTGTGAATTTAAGCTCTAGGCAAACATCAAATATAGTCAAATTGTGTTTTAGACAGTCCCATCAAAATCCCGAAATAAAAAAAAAAACTCATAGCGGATTTTGCATGAGCAGCGACGATAGAAGGATTCTATCCTCAATAAAAGCAAGTTAAAATAATTAGCTATAAATAGTGTTCCAAGTATCTTCCAAGTGATATTGGCACCCGAAAAGCGCGGAAAGGCTTCTAAGCCTGGATTACACAGGCTCTTCAGACCCCACTACAAGCCCCGGACAAAAGGTTATCTTTAACGTGCATCGCTTCGACCTTACAAAATTTTTCGCATTGAAAGCTCTGAGTAATATGTAAGGATCAACGTGAACTCTCCCCTTTTACTGATGAACATCTTATTCTATTGGCACTTCTACTTCCACACATTTTTGTTATGTGGTACATGGTACGGGAATATTTCAGTAAACCTGTGTTAATATTAAAGAGAACTGGATGTGCTAAATTTGTACCACCTAAGAATCAACCTACTCCTACTATACTTATACTCTACTAATTCACCTTAAAAGATATATTATTCAAGATTAGCTTTGAATATTGAGAAATAGTGGTACAAAATGGGAACCCTTCATAACTAACTATATAATAGAATAAAAATAACCCTAATAACACACATACAAACACGCACATAGCGGTCAAACTTATAACACCCCTCTTTTTGTCTGAGCAAGTGAACAGATTAATTTCCTGTTAACATACTCGTAAGATTAAATAATACTTTTTTTATATTTTGAGTGAACGTGTATATTTTTTGTAAATACTCTATATATAACTATAATTACAAATTAATGAATTTTTAATTTTCTGAAACGTTTTAATTTTAACGTTTGACATTTCAACGTAGGTACAAGTTTATAAAATTAAAAACCTTAAGTAACCCCCCACACTTTACCTAGTCTCTGAGGTTACCTAATTTTTTTAGTAATGTGTACCCTCACTTTTGCAATTTACACATCATGCCTTGCGTTTGATACTACACTTGTGTATATTTGAAAACATTCGATTGTTCACCCCTACTTTCGACTCCTCAACCGATTTTGATAAAACATGTAACATGAACTACCGCCAGTTAACCTGTTTTAAATAAAAAAACTGCATGCCCATCGGTCCACTCGTTTAAGAGCTACGGTGCCACAAACAGACAACAGACACAGTAACACACATAGCGGTTTAACTTAGTCAAACTCATTTTGGCGGGGGTAAAAAAAAAAATTCACGAAATCACTCGATCTCTATCTATCCGTCATGCCAAATCCCTTCCTATTTTCAAAAACTTGGTTCATCAATTTTATGTGGATTCCCGTGATAAGCCTTCGTAACTTCGTAATCCATGTATTTCATTGATAAGTCTATATTATATATATTATTTATATTTATATATATTTATATACGTATGTTTATATTTTGTGTAATCTGTTTTATATTTATCTTTAGAGTTATGTGTTTGTATGTTTATTTTATCGTTATTTATTTTTTTAAATCATATTAACTACATATTATATTTAATATTACCTCATTTGTTTAGTCTTCACTGTTTTAGTACGCCACCGTCATAAATAAATTGAAATTTATCCTGTCCATCCAAAGGTTGCCTGGAAGAGATCGCTGTTAGCGATAAGGCCGCCCATTCCACTTATGTTTGTTTGTAATGACTCTTCGTTTTCCTGTAACTCTCTTGATTTTGGTGTACAATAAAGTGATTCATTCATTCATTCATTCACTCGAGGCCTCGGGAATTATCTTAGATCACTGAGAGAGTCCGTTTAAACACGACCCTCGGGTCACCGACGTAAGTAATTCAACATCGAATGAATCTAACACCAATTATGAACAGTGAGCCTGTGAACGATCCTAATTGACTAAAGAATAAAGGGGCGCATTTTCACCCAATTACTCTTCACACTCCCTCGCTTGGAAAGTAATAAAAATTGGTCCTGTGTGAAAGAGGTTCGGCGTCTGGCCTGTATTGAAGCGAGGGTACACAATACGCGGTCACAAAGGCCCTATTCATAGATTTGGGCTCACTACGCACCGGATAGTGAGTGACTATGTGAAACCGAGCCAACCGAGCCCCGAGCGCTTAGTCTACGCGCTGAAGGTTTTATTATGTATATAACTTACTAGAGTTCACTTCATTCTACGACGTCTATTGTTCGACTATTATATTCGCATATTAAACGTAATTTTATTCTTGCTGTGGGATGCCGGCAGTTAGATTTTGCACCTCTTGCACTTACATGTCTAGAATCTGCCAAGAGATACCTCCATTAAAAAGGCAGGAGCGTATGCTTCTTACTGCTATCGTCAACCAATAGAAGCCGTAGAATGAGGTGAGCCTTAGAAGGATGTAATAAAACATTTAAATGTATTTATTACTTCCTTCTAAGGCTCACCTTACTCTACGGCTTCTATTGTACAAAATTTTATTCAATTTTCAAACGCAATAAATTTTAATCTTGTACGTTTAAAAATGAACACTCTGAGCGCTTAGACGTAGCTTAGCGTAAATGTTATATTACAACCTTATAGGGCTTCCCTTTGTTCTTGCGCGTCTATTACGACGATGTACGAATAGGTACGAGTAGGTATTGTATTCGAATTTAGAACGTCATGTTCTATATTCTTGATTATTTGAAACTGAACCCCGAGCCGTGGGGTGCCGTGGGGTGCCGGCAGTAGAATGTTACCTTTCATGCCCGTGGATGCAGTAAGAGCCTGCTAAGGGATACCTCCGGAAGATGGGCAGCAGCGTCTTCCCGAGTATCACCATCCGTACTGCGCTCGCCAGCCCGCCTGCCAAGCGTGGTGAGTATATCAACTACCCCTCATGGAGATTCTGAGGGATTATTTTTTATGACATTTAACTTCAATATTAATTCTAATGACGTTATTGTTATATATTTCATTATTGTAAACTCCGATGAGTAAATTGTGTGTGAACTAATTTTAGGTAATAAGATCAACCTGTACCACAACTACAATAAATAAATGGTTTCAATTGTTTCATCATTCTTCGGCATCTATCATATGAGTAATATTTGGATTTCGAACGTTATATTTTATTCTTAACATGCATTCAATTGGGGTATAAAGTGCAAGTTTCAGATAGTTTCGAATTTCGAACGTCTATGTATTCTTGAGTGCCGTGTTGGCCTAGTGGTATGTACCCCCGACTTTCAATCCGAAGGTCGTGGGTTCGATACCGGCCGTGCACCGATAGTTTTTCTTTCTTGTAAAATATATGTGCATACTTAACACGTGCTTTAACGGTGAAGGAAACATCGTGAGGAAACCCGCGGTTTAGTTAGTTTCAGACATATTGACTTGTTTTTTCCTCTGACTGTTAACTAAGCTGAGAAGATGGTATAGGTGCTGGGCAAGCCTAATCCATCTAACAATGTCCCAGGCACTGCAGCGTCCCGTACAGCATGGTTACCAGTTCCTAACGCTGCATAAATCATCTATAATAAGTGCAAAGGCCTTACTTTTTTTAATGTTTTCTTGTGGGGTGCCGACAGTAGAATGTTTCCCCTTCTGTCTAGCCCGTGGATGCAATAAAAATCTGCTAAGGGATACCTCCGGAAAATGAGCAGCAGCTTTTCGTGTATTAACAACCCCTAATGCACTCGCCGTGGGGTGCCGGCAGTAGAATGTTACCCCTCCTCTCATGCCCGTGGATGCAGTAAGAGCCTGCGAAGGGATACCTCCGGAAGATGGGCAGCAGCGTCTTTCTGTGTACCAACATCCCGTACTACGCTCGCCAACCCGCCTGCCAAGCGTGGTGAGTATGGCAACTACCCCTCATGGAGATCCATGAGGGAGGCCTGTTCAGTAGTGGACTTTTTACGGCTGGAATGATGATGATGAATGCACTCGCCAACCACCCTGCCAAGCGTGACGAGTATGGCAACTACCCTGTCTTGACATACGTAGTGGCCATAGTCCAGCAGAGGAGGTCTATATACGGCTGAGTTGATGATGATTGTATTCCTAACAAGATTACTCAATTGTGTTAAAAAGTGCACGGCGTCTGATAAATTAGAATTTTTAACGTTAAATTTTAACTGGTATTCAATTGAGTAATAAAGTTTAAGTTCTGGGACTCATGAATTAGTAACTTCATTCGCGGATAACTTAAGCTGCCTAAAAGCTATTATCTACGCCAGGGTGAATTCAGCTGAACGACATTAAAGGAACGAAAGCGTTTTACAAATGCGTCTCACGGGTTCGCTTGGCAACCAAGTGTCGTTTCTGCTACTAAGAACTTTTTCTAGTTGGTGCGGTCACTGATTGCAGTGATACGAGTAGTTTGTGTTAACTATGCAGATGGAATACCGTCGATCTAGCCTAGATAGAGCTTTGTTCAAATAAAGTTTCTGCAAAGCATTTGTACCTCGACATCATTTGACAAAGTGGTAGTAGGATTCACGTACCTATCACACATAAATATTTACGAGTAATATTTGAATTTCGAACGTTATATTTTATTCTTAACATGCATTCAATTGGGGTATAAAGTGCAAGTTTCGTATAGTTTCGAATTTCGAACGTCTAAATGTATTCTTGAGTGCCGTGTTGGCCTAGTAGTATGTACCCCCGACTTTCAATCCGAAGGTCGTGGGTTGGATACCGGCCGTGCACCGATAGTTTTTCTTTCTTGTGAAATATATGTGCACACTTAATACGTGCTTTATTTATACTATTTGTGCACGGCCGGTGTCGAACCCACGACCTTCGGATTGAAAGTCGAACAATTTTAATTTAAAGTTTTCATGTACGTATGGTAAATATCATTAATCCCCTTTATTCTTGTAATTTTGTGTTTATTTTTGCTGTGGGGTGCCGTGAGTAGAATGTTGCCCTTTCTCTCTTGCCCGTGGAATCTGCTGCGATTTGAAAAATCTGCCAAGTGATATCTCTGGAAGATGCGTCTGTCCTAGAGGAGACCAGCAGTAAAAGTCCTACGGATATGCTGACAGAGGCACAACACATATTTGTGAAAAAGGTAGACGCCTGTGACAGACAGATAAACTGTAAGGCTTATAATATTATATATAATATTAGTACCATTTTGGTACTGAACGTAAAAAAGACTAACAAGCGACGAATCACGCGGATGACCGCTCTGTTGGCTAAAAATCGTTGAGAATAGGCATGCATTCGGATTTGAATTTTGCTGAATATACGATTTGCGCACTACCAAACCAATCAAAAGGAAACCGCAACGATTCCAGCCACAACGGCACACGAATCGCGAAATCGAAAATGCTCGGTGACAGATGAGGCAATTTGTCCAACGTGATCTACAAGATCGCTCCTAAATCACGCTATATGTTTGCAGTCCACAATGTGACGGCAAAACATTATCGGGAAACGATTTGACCTGACTGGTTCCGTCTTAGGGCAGGACTGACGTCGCGGTACGGCACGGCAGTGCGTGCTTCGGCATCCTTGTGATGAGCCATGCGGCATGTTATGACCTTTGTACATGCCGCAGTATGCTACGTATCAAAATATAGCATGAATTCTGAACTCATTGAAGTAATGATACAAAGAATATGATAACAAATAACATCCTGGCAGCCTTGTGATGAGCCATGCGGCACGTTATGCCGTTTGTACATGCCGCAGTATGCTACGTATCAAAATAAAGCATGAATTCTGAACTCATTGAAGTAATGATACAAAGAATATGATAAGAAATAACATCCTGGCAGCCTTGTGATAAGCCTTGCGGCATGTTATGACGTTTGTACATGCCGCAGTATGCTACGTATCAAAATATAGCATGAATTCTGAACTCATTGAAGTAATGATACAAAGAATATGATAAATAATAACATCCTAACAGCCTTGTGATGAGCCATGCGGCATGTTATGTCGTTTGTACATGCCGCAGTACGCTACATATCAAAATATAGCATGAATTCTGAACTCATTGAAGTAGTGATACAAAGAATATGATAAGAAATAACATCCTGGCAGGACGATGTGGTCGCCCAGCGACAAAGTCCTTCAAACAAATAAAAAAAAAAAACATCCTGGCAGCCTTGTGATGAGCCATGCGGCATTTTATGCCGATTGTACATGCCGCAGTATGCTACATATCAAAATATAGCATGAATTCTGAACTTATTAAAGTAATTATACAAAGAATATAATAAGAAATAACATCTTGGCAGCCCTGTGATGAGCCATGCGGCATGTTATGTCGTTTGTACATGCCGCAGTATGCTACGTATCAAAATATAGCATGAATTCTGAACTCATTGAAGTAATGATACAAAGAATATGATAAGAAATAACATTCTGGCAGCCTTGTGATGAGCCATGCGGCATGTATGTCGTTTGTAAATGCCGCAGTGTGCTACGTATCAAAATATAGCATGAATTCTGAACTCATTGAAGTAATGATACAAAGAATATGATAAGAAATAACATTTTGGCAGCCTTGTGATGAGCCATGCGGCATGTTATGTCGTTTGTACATGCCGCAGTATGCTACGTATCAAAATATAGCATGAATTCTGAACTCATTGAAGTAATGATACAAAGTATATGATAAGAAATAACATCCTGGCAGCCTTGTAATGAGCCATGCGGCATGTTATGTCGTTTGTACATGCCGCAGTATGCTACGTATTAAAATATTGCATGAATTCTGAACTCATTGAAGTAATGATACAAAGAATATGATAAGAAATAAAATCCTGGCAGCCTTGTGATGAGCCATGCGGCATGTTATGTCGATTGTTCATGCCGCAGTATGCTACGTATCAAAATATAGCATTAATTCTGAACTCATTGAAGTAATGATACAAAGAATATGATAAGAAATAACATCCTAGCAGCCTTGTGATGAGCCATGCGGCACGTTATGCCGTTTGTACATGCCGCGATATGCTACGTGTCAAAATGAAGCATGAATTCTGAACTCATTGAAGTAATGATACAAAGAATATGATAAGAAATAACATCCTGGCAGCCTTGTAATGAGCCATGCGGCATGTTATGTCGTTTGTACATGCCGCGGTATGCTACGTGTCAAAATGAAGCATGAATTCTGAACTCATTGAAGTAATGATACAAAGAATATGATAAGAAATAACATCCTGGCAGCCTTGTGATGAGCCATGCGGCATGTTACGTCGTTTGTACATGCCGCAGTATGCTACGAGTACGTATCAAAATAAAGCATGAATTCTGAACTCATGGAAGTAATGATACAAAGAATATGATCAGAAACAGAACCCTGGCAGCCTTTTGATGGGCCATGCGGCATGTTACGACGTTTGTACGTGCCGCGGTATGCTACGTGTCAAAATAAAACATGCATTCTGAACTCATTGTAGTAATGATACAAAGAACATAATCAGAAATAACATCCAGGCAGCCATGTGACGAGAACACGATCACAAATAAAATCCTTTAATGTGCCGTGCCGCGATGATACCAGCAGAGCCGGCTCTTACCAATTCTGTAGCTTGACACGAATTAAATTCTCTCGCGACTTAGTTATTTGGCTCGTTACGTCGCGTGTGGTATCGAATACTTGAGCGAACAGTTTGAACATTCGCAGTTGTTAATTAGTTTGTTGGATTATGTAAACTGAACTGTGGGTGTCTCATTTATAGTGTTATACTTGGTGGTATCATTTCTGTTGAGTCACAGTTCTATAAATTATTATGTCTTAGTATGTTTTAGTAGTACAAAGGTAATTCATTTTCATCATTTCAGCCGTAAAACGTCCACTACTGAACACCTGGATGTATCTCCATGAGGGCTAGTTGACATACCACGCTTGGCAGGCGGGTTGGTGAGCGCAGTACGGAATGTTGATACACGGAAAGACGCTGCTGCCCACCTTACGGAGGTATAACTTAGCAGGCTCTTACTGCATCCATGGGTATGACTGTAGGGGTAACATTATACTGTCGGGATGTTGATACACGGAAAGACGCTGCTGGCCATCTTCCGCAGGTATCCCTTAGCAGTCTCTTACTGCATCCACGGGCATGAGAGGAGAGGTAACATTCTACTGCCGGTACCCTTCGGCAATATTTACTTCGCCGTAAATGCAGACATTGTCCCTATTATAGCGGCACCGCACAGACCACTGCGTTTACGTCATTAGCGTCTTTAAGACAAACACTTAGGTAAGTCTGACTCACTGCGATGACTCAAACTCATTAAAATGCAATTTTGTGAATGTAGATACTACGTTGGTTCTAGCGGGTTATGTCAACAGTAGAGTAAAATATACACACGCTTTTTAAAATTATCTATAAAAATAACAAAGAGATTTATTTATATATTTATTAATTGAAAAGGTACAGAATAACATAAAGCTGCCGTGGGGTGCCGGCAGTAGAATGCTACCCCTCCTCTCATGCCCGTGGATGCAGTAAGAGCCTGCTAAGGGATACTTTCGGAAGATGGGCAGCAGCGTCTTTCCGTGTATCAACATTTCGAACTGCCCTCGCCAACCCGCCTGCCAAGCGTGGTGAGTATGGCAACTACCCATTATGAGGGAGGCCTGTGTTCAGTAGTGGACGTTTTACGGCTGAAATGATGATGATGAATATTTTTTACAAATAAGCTGATCTGATTTAGAAAAAGCACAAAGAGAAGCGTAGAATGTCAAAACATGCGTTTTTGCGTCATAAACGGTCGTATCCGTTTTGTCAAGTTAACTATTATTTTTTTCACAGTATAAAGAGTTTGTAGATTTGAGTGTATGGTTTTAATTTCAACTGGATACCTCTACCCGTCCTCGAGATAAAGGGACTTGTCAGACGCATAGAAAGACAGACAGACGGATGACAAAGTTTAATAAATATAATACGGCTTACACCACGTACCTAACTTATTATCATCTTGCTGACGTTTCGTAGACCATTTAGAGGCCCTTCTTCATGAGCACCGTTCGTGGCCGACTCCGAGGGCCGCGAGACGAGAACTAGCTTGAGCGCGGCGTTCGGCACGGATCGCGCGGCTGGACATAGCCGCCGGCGCTGGTGGTGGGGGGGATCCCCCTGCTAAATCCTCATCACTTGTTTCGTCCGTAGCGTTAGGCTGGATACACACGGTGAGAGATTTCAATTCAGGGATGACAAAGTGATCCTATAAGGGTTTATTTTTTTTCCTTTTGAGGTACGGAACCCTAAAAAACGATGATACTTACCTACTGAAGTACTTTCTACCTATGAGAAGATTAATTTAATAAAAAAAAATGGTTAACCTAACACATCATTAGTTCGCAGTATCAGGTAAACCGTTAAGATGCGTTCCCACTAAGGCAGACCGGAGCGGGACCAATCGACCAATCACAACGCTCGTAATGCACCTTTAGGGACAAAGATATAACCAAAGTGCCCATAGCATACATCATTTAAGTAAAAGACGTGCAAGTTTCACTAACTGTTATCGTTTGTTTGGTGGTTCTCGCGAAAATTCCATTCGATCCGCCGCTGGTAGGTACTTTTTCACTTTGCCCTCTCTGAAACTTCAATATGAGATGGCGTATAAGTTACGTTAACATTGAATCTGTTTCGTTCATGTTGTTTTTGTGGGATTGTTACGGACTTTTTGCTGAGTGGTTTGTTTGTTAATGATTTGATATATGTACATACGTGCGGTGAACTTCTATAAAAGAAAAGTTGTATTACTTCTTACGATGATCTGATCAGAGAAAAGATTTCAGCTCTGTTCTATTCTGATTCAAATAACAGGGAATAATAAGTTTTAGCCGTGGGGTGCCGGCAGTAGAATGTTACCCCTCCTCTCATACCCGAGGATGCAGTAAGAGCCTGATGAGGGATACCCCCGGAAGATGGGCAGCAGCGTCTTTCCTTGTATTAACATCCCGTACTGTGCTCGCCAACCCGCCTGCCAAGCGTGGTGAGTATGGCAACTACCCCTCATGGAGATCATGAGGGAGGCCTGTGTTCAGTAGTGGACGTTTTGCGGCTGAAATTATGAAAATGATGAATACATTTCAGAATATTTCCATTATATTTTAGATGCGATATTCTCTCAATTTTTCCCAGCCAATCTCTGCAAACAATTTCAATTTTGTATGAAATCCTATCCAAATATTAACATTGATTTAATGTAAGTAGGTTTCAGATTGACAGTTCACTTTTGGAATTAGAATTGATCTTTGATATCGAATCTTTAAGACATCTTGATTGACCTGATTTTCTTTAGGTTTCCATTGAATATTTAAGAATAAGGTTATTTATTTTAAACACAAACGTTTATAAGGCATTATGTGCAATATTTCGAATCAATGAATGTGAAAAACGTCAATCATGCCAGCAATGTAAGGCGTTACCCAGACAGAAAAGGTACGTCGGCTGTGCGGGGCAATGTTGATTTTAATATAATCCTCGATACAGGCTATGTTGATTTTATTATAATCCTCGATACAGGCTATGCCTGGTGAGAAAGCCCACTATAACCAAAAGCTCATAATCATCATCATCATCGCAGCCGTAGGATATCCACTGCTGGACGTAGGCCTCCCTCATAGATCTACTGTGATCATGAGGGGTTGTGGCCACACTCACCATGCTTGGCAGGCGGGTGAGTAAAGCTATATAAATGACTTTTTTAGTATTACATAACTTGTACATGTTTAATTAGCGTACAAATTGTACACAGCGAATATTGCAATAAGTGCTACACTGTACTTGCTGTAATGAATATTATTTTTATTTCAATATCAATATCTGCCGGCGCCGTGGGGTGCCGGCAGTAGAATGTTACCCCTCCTCTCCTACATGTGGATGCAGTAACAGCCTGCTAAGGGACACCTCCGGAAGATGGGTAGCAGCGTCTTTCCGTATATCAACATCCCGTACTGCGCTCACCAACCCGGCTGCCAAGCGTGGTGAGTATGGCAACTACCCCTCATGGAGATCCATGTGTGAGGCCTGTGTTCAGTAGTGGACGTTTTACGGCTGGAATGATGATGAACCTTACCCTTTGTACAACACTCAACTCCGGTTTTATGGAACGTCTGGTGTATCGCGAAAGCTTTGAGAGCCCAATGCTCGTAGCATGCTATGCTCCAAGACGCAAGTTAACTGGCTCGTTAAGATTACAATGACGGCCTTTAACATCTAATGTTGCACATTTGTAGAGCGTCAGCAACAGGTATTTACGCTGTACAAGACGCTGCAGTACCTGGAACATTGTTAGATAGCTTGCTCCTATACCAGCCACCCAGCTTATTCGTAGTTATCTATTAGTCAGAGGAAAGAACAGGTCAATACACTTC
This sequence comes from Pasiphila rectangulata, assembly GCA_963082625.1. Lineage (NCBI taxonomy): Eukaryota > Metazoa > Arthropoda > Insecta > Lepidoptera > Geometridae > Pasiphila > Pasiphila rectangulata. The sequence goes on along the minus strand of OY720236.1, from coordinate 8,930,162 downwards.
CGAAGCGCAACCGCGGGTTTCCTCACGATATTTTAGTTCACCGTTTATTTTCACTTACTTAATCTAAACAATATACAGGGTGTGAGACTCTCTTTTAAGTATATAATACCTGTGCTAGAGAGTCTCGCTCTACATCACGGCTCACAATGTAATTAGTTAAGTAAGGCAATTGAATCTTATATTTAAACAATCTATGATATATACAAAAAAAAAATAAGGTAATGTAAAGGTATGGTGTAAGGTATATAGTGATAATAATAAATAATAACTGTGATGATAAATACATATAATATAGATAATTATTTAAATACAAATATAGATCTATGTATATTCTATGAATTATTTTATATATCTAATCTATGTATATATTCGATTATGCAGATAATATCGTATATTATGTACCTATAACAATGCTACACTATAATTTCCGTTAGTTTTTCAACGTCCTCATAATTTAGTGTTTGTAACCACGTTATAAGGGTTTTTCTGCATAAAAATTGGTTCATGTTTAATAATTATGCACATATTATGAATATAACACATTTACGTGCCGTGGGGTGCCGGCAGAAGTAGGATGTCCTCCCGTGGAAGCAGTAAGAATCTGCTGACAGATATCACCGGAAGATATACATCTCATAATGCGCTCATCAAACCACCTGCCACACGGCAACAACCCACTCATGATCAGTACTCGGAGATTCATGAGGGAGACCTATGTCCAGCAGTGGACGTCCTATGGTTGAGATGATAGATAGATAGATAACACTTTATTGATCACCACATGTAACAAAACAATATACCGAGGTATAAAAACAAACAGAAATATAATAAAACAATTTTGGGCAATTCAACGGGCTCTACCAGGCAACCAATTGGTTCAAAGAGAGCATAGGGCAAGAAGAAGGCGGTGGGTTATGATGATGGTGTCACAAAGAAAGACCACTCTCCGATATTTGTATGTTTACATAACGGGCTCGTTGCTAGACCCAATTTGAAAAGTAAAGAAACAATATTGGGTGTTTGGACCTGTTTTCGTTCAATTATGTACACAACCGTCTTTTTCCAGATCGCGGCCAACACCAGTATTGTGTTTATTTTCCATTTTTATGGCCTTCGACTGATATCATGATTCACACTTTTGATAGTGTATGTACAGACAGCGTCATAGATAAGTATCTACCTTGCACAGACACCCTGCTTCAAATCCCTATGGCAGGCGGCGGGCGCGGCTGGGTATTCCTTATTTGTGACGCTAACTTACTGTACAATGACCCTTTTTCACGACGGAGAATCAATTAAGAACATGGCCGGTGCTTATATAAAAGATGCATCCTGATTTGATTAATCTATGACAAAAGAAACAAAATATAATAAATACAGCACAATATTAGTGAGTAGAATTTAAAAGTGTTAATAATTATGATAAAATATTGCCTTGGAGTCCCGGCATGTTGCCCCTTCTCTCTCAAGCAGATCAGTAAAATTCTGCCGAGTCACGCCTAGCCACCTTCCAGAGGAATCTCTTTCGGATTCCTCCGGAAGATGGCCAGGCGTGGCTTTCCGTGTATCAACATCCCGTACTGCACTCGCCAACCCACCTGCGAAGCCTGGCGAGTATGGCATCTACCTACTCGTGATCAGTACTTGGACATCCAAGAAGGAGGTCTATATCCAGCAGTGGACTTCCTATGACTGAGATGTTGTTTATATAAATATTTCCATTACTATCACATTATCATATCAAATTCAAAGAGCCCTAATACAAAAGTAGGGGTACGGAAATTGTGTCTGACGCTGACAAGCGCACAGTTAATCCTTGAAAAAAATTATATTAAAGTTCTCGGATTTGGTTGGGAACTAATGTATGAAAGTTTTCTTTTCCGAGCACAATTGGTTTGGATGTGGTGGGTAAGTAGCCTCGATAATGGCCCTCCAGTACCGACAGAAAAGTCATGACCCCAAACTGTTCACTCGGGCTGAAACTTACATCAGGAGCTAGACGATTCGTGGTTTCTTCCTCCTTTATAGGGAGGTATTTAATGAACATTTAGTAGATTTTCTTTAGCGCTTCTAAATTATCAAAATAAAGTTATTTGGAAAATATAGTCTCACAAATAAAATCGTTATTCACCTTACCACATAGTGCACACAACCTTCGATGATACATAAGGAAGTGAATAATAAACCTGAGTGGCTGTTGTACCGAACACATTCTTTAGTCATTTATAGTCAATTATAGTCATTGAACTCCTGGATTTATAGCGGCAAAAATGGCAAAAATGCATCAATGTCGGATCTAAACAATACCGTAAGGGTCCATCTGGCTTATGCACCGTCATATTACCATTTGTGTTCAAGTTCAGTATGTTCATTTGTATTACAAAATATACATATAATATATAATTTATAATCGTACAAAATATACTGGCAATCAGAGCCATTTCAAAAGCTTTTAAATAAGTAGGGACTTTAAAATCAATTACCTATAGATGATATTAGAATCCATTAATTACTAAGGACTTTAAAATCTGTTACCTATAGATGATATAGAAGTGTTAGCAACCCGTATTCTGCTATTCGGAGCCCTTGCAGTTGTTGAGACATTCTTAGATGGAAGTTTGCCTAGCACCTAAACTATTCCCCCGGCTTAGTCTGCTATTATTAGTCAGAGGAAAGAATAGGACAATCTCAAGCTGACTAAGCCGTAGGTTTCCCCACGATATTTTTAAAGCGCGTCTTAAATATGCACATACATTTTTCAAGTACAAAAAACTGGTTTACGACCGTCTGATCGAACGTCGGATAGTATCACTCAGCCAACTACGTTAACCAAACATAATCAAACCCTTTTCCTGCAAAGCTAACAGTGTATTGTGAGGTATTGTGTATGTAAGTTGTCTCTGAAACTTCACATCGCTCAGGATATTAAGGTGTCAAGCCTGTTTGGCAACCACTCTCGAGGATTTGAATACAATACACGTTTTAATACAAAGTGGTGAGATGAAATTCAGTTTGTAGGAGATGGCGCCATTAGTTTAGCTTTAAAAATTACTTTTAGTTAGAGCGCGCCCTAGTACTCTTGTCACCGTGACAAAAAAGGCTCTGTCTTATTAGATAGATAGATAATTTCTTTATTTGTAACAACAAGCGTATAAAGCATTGATTACATAAAAAAGACAAAAAAAATGAAGCCATGCTTGAGTCACAAAAAGGTATTAAGGTATATTAAGTCTCAGCTTAATGTTGGCTATGTTAACCAACGCTGGTCTTCCGACTGAGCCGTTTATTGGATATCATCATCTCAGCCGCAAAACTGCGGTCCACGTACACTGGTGGACGTAGGCATCCCTGATGGATCTCTAAGATGCAACAAGAGCAAGCTAGGTTGTTGCCATATCACGCTTGGCAAGCGGGTTGGCGAGCGAATATTTCACTGTCAGCGGGACAAGCTATGCTTGCTATTACAATAATTCTTATTATGCCGGTTATCCTCGTATTTTGAAAATCGAACAATTTTATTTCAGTGGTTTTTTTCATTTACGTATCGTTTATTACAGTTACTATACAGTAAGTAAGATGATTTAGTTTTTCGTAAACTTTCGCGATCACAATTCATTATTATATAATACTTAATAACAAAAACACAGGAATTTCAAAGGTATTACGCGATAAAGTCCCGTGTTTTTGTTATTATATTATAAGATAGTTTAGATTTCAATATTGAGATCTCATCATTAACTCCTTTAAAGCCAAGGCCATGTACTCGCGGCGAGTGAAATTAATATTCGCTTCGTGCTGTTCGCAACACAAGTCAAAGCTTCGATCGGCCGTTGGAATTCCTCTCAACCTCCTATGTATTTTAATGTGATCGTGTTGTTCGATCAACACATTCATTGAGGAGTAATACTAATAGAAATAAGGATTGACGTAATCTAGGCACAAGTGCTCTTTGATTTTATTGGAATGGCTCTAGCCGCCCAAGTATTCTTTGATTGCCTATAAACTGCTTAATATGTATTATAATGCCTCTCAACCGCCTATGTATTATATGAGGTCGTGTTGTTAGATCAACACATTACATTCATCATTTCAGCCGTAAGACGTCCACTACTGAACACAGGCCTCCCTCATGGATCTCCATGAGGGGTAGTTGCCATACTCACCACGCTTGGCAGGCGGGTTGGCGAGCGCAGTGCGGGATGTTGATACACGACAAGACGCTGCTGCCCATCTTTCGGAGGTATCCCTTAGCAGACTCTTACTGCTTCCACGGGCATGAGAGGAGGGGTAACATTCCACTGCCGGCACCCCACGGCCAACATTACATTCATTGAGGAGTAATACTAACAGAAATAAGGATTGACGTAATCTAGGTCCATGTATTCTTTGATAGTCTCTCAAGCCTTTGTATTTTAATGTGATTTTGTTGTTGTATAAATGTCTAGCTTTATAAATATATGTTTTCTCAGGGTCTATAACCATTGGCATGGTAGAATATCAGCGCCTACTAGAAGGCTCTAGTGGTTAGGCTTTCATGCGTGACCCTTTTTCTACAGCACTTAGTACAATACCATTTTTGCGAAATTTAAGCATTTTCTATATGTAAACATCGGTCTATGTTTTGAACAATATTTCCTAGACACCTGGGATTTAATGGGGGCGTTACATATCACGATACGATAAACTTAAACTGTAGATATGATTTTTTTAAAGAAAACATTAGTTCGTCAGTTAGGATAAAGAATGATCCTGGGAGATATCTCTAGCGCTCGCGACCGCCCATTGAGATAAAGCCGCCCTTTGTACTCCTATATGTTTTATTTAATTTCTTGTTATATTTTGTTAATGAAGAAGCAGTAGAAGAAGAAAAACATTGATCTACCACACGCACGGTACAATAAACCACAAAAAATATAAAAATGAAACAACACAACAATACGGACAGGAAGATGAGGATATGGGGGGGGGGGGGGGGAAATGGGTCCCCAACTCAGCATTGTGTAGCACCTGGCCAGGCTCAGATGCTACGCTGGTTTGCAGTTGGGGCCCTGGGTGATTTCACGACCACGGAGAGAAGGAGACAGGAAAGGAAATAATAAACAGACGGACGGAAAAACAAAATCAAACTCAAACAAACAATAAAACCGTATACAAACAAAACAAAATAAAAACAAAAACACAAAAAAAACGTTACAAAAAAAATTTAAAATAACAAATTACAGTACTTACATTTCAGAAGGAAAAGAAAATCCGTCACGCTTAAAAAGCTGCCAGACAGGCAACACCAGGATTATGTCTATTTGTCAGCGAGCCGTGCCAACCTGACACGCCTGGTATGATACCTGTTTTGCAGCCCCAATGAGGGTGACGGACATTAGAAAATGCATGAAAAAATTGGAACTTTTATATGAACATAAATGTCTTGGACTACCTACAGTGTGCAAGTGATTTATTATTAATAAAAAGCGAGAACGGGTTAATGCGGTGTACAATATTTGTAGATTATAGAGTTTTTAATCTATTCTAATCTATAATAATTTGTGATTTCTTCCCGAGAATTTAGGTCCCTATTTATTTTAGAAAAGACTTTTAGAGCAGAATTTTTGAACCATTAGCTTGCATTTTCACAAATATGTAGTTTAAAAATTCTCTCAGTTGCGTCTCTGGTGGATAATTGGGTTATAATGTGCAGTATGAATGACTTTCAAGCGCGCAAACATGAGTAGGTCGCTGAAGAGAGAGCCTTTTGTTTTTTTAAGTTTTTTGTTATTGCAGATATAGTTTATGGTTGTTGATGTCTCGGATCTAGGTGCTTACTTTATCTTATATAAAGTGTTGTGAAAATACTGGGTCAATATTTTTTTGTCATTTACATTGATTTTCGACCCTTTACAAAGATCTAACGATAGTAAATGTTACCATGCCGGATTGGCCTATCTTTCAGCTTAGCAGAAAAAAAATCAAGCCTTTATCACAATAATTCAAGTTACCATAAATAAAAATCTGATCGTACTCGGCGTTAGGTTAGATTAAAAAAAATTAAAACTCTGAAAATACGAAAAATCGCGGAACATACATGGGGGCGATTGCCCTCTACCTCCCAGCTTTATTATATCACTACTTCTTGGGACACCTTGTAGATATATAGATAATGCATTTATTTGGTACACACACAGTACAGAATACAGACAAACTTTACAGATTAAAGTTAGAACATAGGACAACAAAGCGACACAGAGGAATTAAGAAAAAAATCAAATAAAACGCTTTAGGTAAGTACACACAAACAAAAAACCAAAAAAATATAACATAAAAATACAGTTGGTAATTCAAGAGGCGGTCTCATCGTTCAAAGCAACATTCCAGGTAAACAGCCTACACAGAGTATAGAAAGCTTTCAAACTTATTATTATAAATATAGGGCCCACAAATTAGTATGTGCTAATAACAAATATATTTAATTAGTTTATCAATCATCTGGTTTCTAAAGACCAAGCTTTTTAAGTTGGGACCAGATGGTAGTGCCTAGATTTTTTTATATTTCTTTATACGTTTTGATCCTATGATTTTAGGGTTCTCACTGTTTGTGCATCGTCTCCACTTCTCATACATAGAGTTCATCCTTTTTTTTTCAATTGGCAGCTTAGTCAAATAATGATTAACTATTCCGTAGGTTGGCCGCGGACGTGTGCCATTGCAAATAGATGCTTATTTCCTATGCTATAACTGACTATGCGAACAGCATACTAAATAAACATTAAGGAAATAGGCATCGTATTTAAAACTAGCTGTGCCCACGACTTCGTCCGCGTGGACTTAGATGTAGTTAGCCTACTTAAGACCGTAAATAAGCCGTATAATACTCGTATCTCGGCCGTGGGGTGCCGGCAGTAGAATGATACCCCTCCTCTCATGCCCATGGATGCAGTAAGTGCCTGCTAAGGGATACCTCCGGAAGATGGGCAGCAGCGTCTATCCGTGTATCAACATCCCATACTGCGCTCACCAACCCGCCTGCCAAGCGTGGTGAGAATGGCATCTACCCCTCATCCATGAGGGAGGCCTGTATTCATCAGTGGACGTTTTATGGCTGAAATGATGAATACTCGTATAGTGACCATAATAATAACCAGAGATATCAAAAATATTCGAAGAATGCTCAGAGCGCAAGTCACTTAAGTATTTTTAGTTTGTTGACCCCACACAGCGTGTTGATAAGATAAAACTTCTAGACCATATCGCAACTCATTTAATTATTTTATGCGTTTTCTTATATTATTTGTATGTGTCGTGTGTCTCTAAAATAAATTTATTTTGTTTGTTTCTTTCTTTTTGCGTCGGAGGTTAAAATCTCAGGTAATACGACACAAAACTCTTGCATGCTTCAGTGCCCATTCAGCTATTTCCAATAAACACTATTTTTACTTTGGCCTGATAGAGAGCTCGGCTGAATTTGTTAGGGTTACGGACTAAAATAGTAAAAAGGAACCCTTATGGTGTGACTTGAAATTTTAAATGGTAAAAAAACGCCTATTCTCTAAGATGGAATATATGAAAATGTTGAAAGATAAAAATTATTATTATGATTGAAAGAAGGGCGGAAACGGTGTCTCAAAAATGTTAAGTAAAGTTTCATAAAGTAAAGGTCATGTGGAGTATCATATGAAAGTATTTGGTTGTATATTAATAAACAGTTTTCCTTAAATATGTATCGTGTCTGAGTTATTTACAAAAATGTAAAAAAAAATACCGCCCCGCCCCCCTTATCTCCTAAGTTTGCAAAGATAAACCCCTGAAACTTTTATAGGTAATAGAAGTGTATGTAAAAAGAGCCGGTACAGGAAAATTAAAGAGAACTCTCTAATTGGCATAGTTTTTAGACAAGGAGAGCGGAAAGGCTGTCACAATTTTTTTGTGAAGTTACTAGGTCATGGTCATTCATATCATATGAAGAATATTCATTTGCACATTATTAAATGGTTTTTTTAGTTTTGCTTTAAGCCGTATCGTTTTTGAATTATTTACAAAAACGTTGAAAACAATACCGTTCCTACCCTTTAGCTCCGATTTTTGCGGAGATAAATCCCTTAAACTTTTATTGATAATAGAAGTGTATGTAAAGATTACAAGAAAATTATAACGAACTCTCTTTATTGCATACTTTTTTTAGATTCATCGAAAGTGCAAATAATCTACGTAAGTTCCGATATCAGACAAGAGATGACGCTTTCAAGGTTTTCCAACAAATATAAACTGCCCTTATCATATATTAATTACTTAAGGTTAGCAGGTAAGCGCACTAATGCGTAGACTAATGCGTAAAATATTAAAAAAAATTAAATGTTCTCAACCAAGTGAATATTATTGTTCATATTGAGAAATAAAGATTCTTTAAACCGTTATTGTATGGTGGCACGGAACCCTCGGTGCGTGAGTCGACTCGCTCTTGGCTGTTTTTATTTTTAACCGACTTAAATCGATCTTTGTTACTTCACAATACCGTCGTTTATGTACCGATTTGAAAAATAAATTTTGGGTTCGTATTAGATATGCTTTGAATTATGTCCAATTATTAAAAAAAAATGATGACCGTTCCATAAGGAATCACATAGCGATTTCAGGATTAAGCATTCCAAGCATTCAGAAAGTATGATTTGGTGAAGTGGAACTGATGAAGAAGACCACAGATGGTTATCAAAACTCTTCAATTTCAAAACTCTATAGTAGAGGTACAAAATGCATGGGTGACGACATCGAAAGATGGCTAAGATAGTATATCCCTATCCAATAATCATCATACTTACCTACGCATCATCATCACCATCATAACCAGCATCAGGGTCATTGCTACCCTAGTACTATTCTACAACTACTCCACAATCGATCTACAACTACTATACTACTACTTCATACTTCTACTACTATTCTACACCTACTTACTACTATTACTATACTAAGACTAAAATAATAAGCATCTCAAGTTTTATTATTTGAACCTTTAATATTTGACAACCAAGAAATGTTGACACGTCATCAAAAATGAATTTACGTTATTTACTACAATGTTTTAACATGGTCTTAACCTAGTATATCTTAACCCGCAGGGTGATTACATATAACGCGACAGTACAGACGATAACAAATGTCAATTCCATGCTGTTCATACAAAATTGAAGTTTAACAGCAGCGAACGTCTGTAGCGAGATACATAATCACCCTGACGGGCTATGATAAATCCAAATCATCTAAGATCATTGAAATCGGTGCAGCTGTACTTGAGGTAAAAGTAGTGTAACTATTATGACTTTGACGATGCCGTGGGGTGCCGGCAGTAGAATGTTACCCCTCCTCTCCTACCCGTGGATGCAGTAAGAGCCTGCTAAGGGACACCTCCGGAAGATGGGCAGCAGCGTCTATCCGTGTATCAACATCCCATACTGCGCTCACCAACCCGCCTGCCAAGCTTGGTGAGAATGGCAACTACCCCTCATGGAGATCCATGAGGGAGGCCTGTGTTCATTAGTGGACGTTTTATGGCTGAAATGATGAACTAACACGACTTTGTTTTATATATTTAAATAATTGTAATATAATGATATAATAGATAGAAAAATTACTATTGCATCCAGAACCTAGTGATTTATGTAATTTTAAAGTATGACGTGGAAAGAAGCACTAAAGAGCTCTTGGCATAAAGCCAGTTGGTGCAGTTAAAGAGGTTCCCACTGGCAGGTATTTCTCTTTGCAGTATTAGTTTCTGACTACGCTAATGAACTTTATGGTAATGAGAAGTACTACGTATCTTCAGAAAGTCGAGCTAGAGAGTAACTGGATCGGTAACTTTGAATAAATGTGTGCTTCCGTAACCCTCTACTTTGCCTTCTACCGTAGATGCAGAATCCTAACTGAGAAAACGAATGCAAATGTGTGTTTGTTTGTGACGACTTCACGCCTAAACTACTTAACTAATTTTAAAAACTATTTCACCAATGGACAGCATAAAAGTGGAACTGGGCCGGACACGTATGCCGCATGCCCGACGATTTTTGGGCGAAAATAACAACAGAGTGGACCCCAAACGCATGTCGGCCGCGCGGACGACCGAGAAGGAGATGGCGGGACGAGCTGGACACTCATATGAGCACGTGGCCTGTCACAGCGTTAAATCGCGAAGAGTGGAAGAAGGGAAGGGAGGCCTTTGCCCTGCAGTGGGACAGTGGAGGCTAAATAATAATAATAATAATAAATAATAATAATAAATAATATAATAATAATAATGGACAGCAACATTATCAGCGCGTAATCATAGGCTTTATTTCTTCCCGGATTTCCACGGGAACGGAAGCAGGCGTAAATCTTATAATCATCGCTGTCAAAGTTCAATTTTGTATTAGATAGCAGGACCTCGTTTCATAGCGATGAACGCGAGATTAACGCCTTCTGCAAACCTTTCGCGAGTTACGTAATCACCCTGCCGATAGAGTTGTCGCAGGCCTTAGTCAATTGTCTACTGGCAAAGTTAGAGCTAACCCATCACGGGTTAACCAATAAACTAGAGACTCATTAGAGACTGGCTAATAAATTCGAGCTAGAGGCGCCTAAGTCGTCTTCAGCAGTTTCAAACTTTTAGCGTTACTTAGCCGAAGAGATTAATATGAGACAGTTGGTTTTACAAGTGGATGAGAGGGTGTTGCGGGTTCGGTTGTCGCATCTGTACAAATCTATCTATCAGCTCACGTTCACCCACTGCTGGGTATAGGCCTCCCCTTTGTCACGCCATTCTTTCGGACCCTGCGCCAACTGCATCCATTGGCTTCCCGCTGCTCTGACAATGTTTACTGACCACGTGGCTGGTGGTCTGCCTGGTGATCCTGGTACCCTTCGCAGGGCCACTATTCTGTCACCGCCTTTGTCCATGTGCCGTCTTTCCGCCTTGCCATCTCCAATTTAACTGATTGATCCAAATTGAATGCATTATCTTGATTGATCGGTACAAATAAATAAAAAAAAATAAACATTTATTTTTCTCTCACAAATGTTTGTAAGTTGCCTCTAGATATTTTTCTAGATACTACCATAGTAGTGTGGATCACTCTCAAAAACTGGATCTATTGAGAGTTTCTTATTTGTTTGTACTCTCAGTAGATCCAGTTTCGAAAATTACATTAAATTAAAAAAATGTAACTGTATCTATGTTAATGCGATTATAACTTGAATCTTCAGGTTCCATATCGATATTTTTGACAGATGTCATCTGTTGGTGTATTTTCAAAACAAATAAGTAGTTTTCTATAAACCATCTGGTACCAATAACAGAAGCTCTGCTTACATTGGGGTTAGATGGTGCAGTGTAAAAATTCAAGCATCAGTATAATTTTTTTTTAAAGATTTTTGACTTAAGTTTACCTTATAGTTATGTAGTGTTGTAAGGTCTCATGTGCCGGTAATTTCGTGCTACAGGACTATTAATAGTATCCTTATCGAATACGGAAGCATTTATTAATGGCTTTGCACATTATACATTACACCAAATGGATCACACAGTATGCATATATAGCGAGGGATCGCTACTCTTCATCATCCTGTCACTTTCACTCAAAATCCAATCCTCCTGTCTGACGCCAAGGCGCATGTATTACATTCATTCAAGGGAGGCGGTAATATAACATTTTTTCTACTTTATTTTATAGTAGTTCAGCCAAATTTGATGTTTTTCGTTTATTTATTTATTTGAGCCACAAATAGGAGATACAGAAAGAAAAAATACAAAATTTAAAACAATAGCTTGGGCTGGTGTGGTCCCAATTACAGGATAATTATCATTAAAATATAACTGTTACTTTAGTTTAAAGGGTGGCGATTCTGTTATTGCACTTACTAGCTGATACTAATTAAATTAACGTGAAACGAAGTGACTATGTACAGTTTATAACTATGTTATGACGTGACGAGTCCCACTTCTAAACTTCAATGCGCTTTATCTATGTTACCTATTGTTTAATTTATTTGAACAACTTAAGTTTAAAAAAGCCGTGGGGTTCCGGCAGTAGAATGTTGCCTCCTTGCACGTGGATGCAGTAAAAACCTGCCAAGGGATACCTCCCAAAAATGGACAGCTGCGTCCTTCCGTGTATCAAAATCCCATACCGCGCTCGCCAACCCGCCTGCCAAGCGTGGTGAGTATGGCAACCACCCCTTGATCAGTACTTGGATCTCCAAGTCCATGAGGGAGGCCTTTATCCAGCAGTGGATGTCCCACGGCTGTGATGATGATGAAGTTTAAAAACTTTTTTGAACTTAACTTGTTGTTACCATCTAGCACCAAAGTACTCAAGGCGGAGCAAACGAGTCCAAACTCGATGGGGTAGTGTTGTTTAACCACCGAGTTCATACGGCCACCTTCCGGTTCCATCATCAGATCAGCTCCATGTCATAATTTTGCATTATCATCCGATTTACACATGCATGCCAAATTTCAGCTCAATCGGTAACCAGGAAGTGTATCAAATTAACTTGCAAGATTTTATTAGAGACAGACCTCAAGGACAGGTGATAAATGAAAGCTAGAAGAAAGCAAGATATACGTATCCAACATTTTGTTATATCTAACTGACGGAGTAAATATGATTTTGATTTTCATACTCTGTCAAGTAGCTTATCCTCTCAAAAAGTTTACCGCTTTTGGAACGCACCTGGACTTGACGGACTGAACTAAATAGAAATAATAAAAGTTTAACCCATGTCAAAGAAAGGGCGTGATGGCTGCGACCAAGCTACGGTTCTTTTTCCCACAGTGAGTGGGGTGCCGATAGTGGAATGTGTAAGAATCCGCTAAGGGATACCTCCGGAAAATGGGCAGCAGTGTATCCGTGTATCAACATTTCGTACTGCGCTCGCTAATCCGCCTGCAGTCCGTGGCGAGTATGATACAAGTCCTCATGATCAGTATTCGGAGATCCATGAGGGAGCCTGTGTCTAGCAGTGGATGTCTTACGGTTCAGAGATGACGACAAGAAAGACCCGAGAGTCCCGTGTGTGTGAAAAGTCTATGTGAAAGTGTAACGCGACGTTCACTTGTTAACCACGCGCGGTTCACTCGCTAACCACGCGTGTTTCTCTGACTGACAACGCGGTGTCCACCCATAGACCACCTGTCGACAACGAGTAGACGACAAACATCGAGGCGGTGTTGGTCAGTTGGCGGGCCAATAAGCTCCATCAATTGACGGCTAATTAATTTTCATTTCAGCTATTAGACGTCCACTGATGAACATAGGCCTCCCTCATGGATCTCCATGAGGGGTAGTTGCCATTCTCACCACGCTTGGCAGGCGGGTTGGTGAGCGCAGTATGGGATGTTGATACACGGATAGACGCTGCTGCCCATCTTCCGGAGGTATCCCTTAGCAGGCTCTTACTGCATCCATGGGCATGAGAGGAGGGGTATCATTCTACTGCCGGCACCCCACGGCGGCAGCATTAATCAGCGTTTTTAAGTAAGGGGTACATCATTTTCATAACCAAGCCGGCCGTTCACTGCAAGACTTGATGGCTCCTTAATGACTAGCAAGCCTTACATTGCTGGCTTTGATTGTAATTTTTCATATCATTGCTAAAAATGTCAATAAATGTCAGAAGTGTAATTCGAGCAAGTTATTAATAAGTCATCTCATTTCGCAGTTGACAGCCCGTTTAAACCTGTCCAATTTCACAAATTTCAGCTCTCTATCTGCTTATGTTTTCAGGGTATTATTTGCACTTAACTGTCTGCTGTCAGTTTTATTTCGTGAAAATATATAATAAGATTATAGTACAGAATGGCCTAAAATAACGCAACACGGTTTTATAAAATATTTTATAAATGCACATGAATTAAGAATTATAAATATACACTTTGTTTTATAAGATAAACCCTATTTATTATTTGTGTTGAAAGCAAACTACTTAACGCGGATACATAGAAAACAAAACATACGAAAGCTTGGTGATTTTTTTCTCGGTCGATTCCGATTGATTTTCTATCGATTTTTTATCGATATTTTGTCCCACTTCCGTGTAAGAATTGGCTTTAGCTCTTCAACCCCTTTAGCTCGCTAAGAACAGGACCATGCTTCTAAGATATACCATAAACTCTAATCCATCGGATTCATATTAGGCGAATAGAGTGGGCATTTTTTGGAGTTAAACAAGAACTGTTAAACACGAACGCCCTGTGAGCTGGAGTGCTAGTGCCTGGAAAATTATTAGATGTAACAATTTCCCAGGCACTACAGGGTCCGTTCTGCGCCTCATTTGAGAGAGAGAGTGTGCCGCCGGCCGTAGGCACCTACAATTAAACTGCGCGCGCGGAAAAACTGTGAAATCTTCTAAGATATTCCTTAAATTCATATTAGTTCAAAAGGCAATTCTGTTCAAAAATTAATAGTTATTGATGAACATCGTTTTCTTTGGATACGGATTGATACTATGTGTATAAAACACCTTAGAATAATAAGCATTATTTTAGATTACATTTTATAAACATAAAAAAGGTTATAGTGGGTCAACCTTAAAAGATTGACATATGGTAGGTATCGTTGACTATTTAGAAAATATTAAGGGGAACAACTGCCATCATGATTGTAACTTTAACCACAGATTACAGAAACTAACAAATACACCTCTAATACAAAAGCGAAAACACCTACGCTATAATAGCCTACAAAATCGTATTAATAATACCAGCAGTTCACAGCGAGAAAGAGTGTACCATATGAATGCAAGCATAGAGTTGAGATTGCTTTGCTCACCCGCCCCATCTACTTGCAAGTAATCTGTGAGTGGCTAGGGTTGTTTCTACGATGAGTGATGTTATTAGCTTACTAGCTTGTGCCCGCCGCTTCGCATGCGTTATACCCGAATAAAAAGTAGCCTATGTGTTAATTTTAGTTGGTTAATCCTAGTCAACATCCATACGTTAGCAAAATTTCAGCTCGATACGTACGCTAGTTTTTGCGTGAAGAGGTAACAAACCTCCATACAAACAAACTTTCGGCTTTATAATATTAGTGAGATAGCCCTCCTTAAAAGTTGGGCTATCTAACACCGAAAAAAATTTTAATTTCTGACCAGAAGTTCCTGAGATAAGCGCGATCAATGAAACAAACAAACAAACTCTTCAGCTTTATAATATTAAGTATAGATATTTCCAGATGTAAAGGCCTTACTTGCAGTAGTTTCTTTTACCAACTAAACATTGGTTACATTTTGCCGATATTGCGCGGTCTACCGACAGGAATGTCGGATATTTATCAAAGTCAACTCATCAGTCATTTTCGCTCGTTCTAAACGTAGCGTTATATTCTCTTTGTTCGTTTATAGCTTAGGTGTTGGCTTGTTGACACTTAAAAGTAAAAAAACCCTGTTACATCAATTGAGATTTATATAGCATCAGCTACTGGTATTCACGCTGTAAGGGCCTATAGGCTTGCCCAGGATCTATACTATGTGTAAAACCGCCTAATAATCGATGCTCAACCCTACGTACGTATCTGGTGGACGCACGGGTGTGATGATCGGACGGTGATACAGACACTAACTCCTACTGTAGGGCAACCCCGTGCTTGGTACTTTACCCTATGTGTGGGCGTTGCATGTAGGTACACACGGGTGTACTACAAGCATAGAGCGTTCCTACTCACTATTACCTAATCTACGTAGCCTACTCTACGTCTACCTAATCCCTAAGCCTAACCCCTACCCGACCCCTACCTACGGAACCTACTTTGGACCCTAACCACGTATGTTATCCTGTCAGCCCTAACAGTGTAGCCCTATCCCTAACCATATAAGTGTACTAGATGAATATATATATAAAACGGGATGTCTGTTACCAGGAGACCTAAGGTAACAAACGGAAGGTGGGAAGGAAACAAGGGCGTGTACGGCGTGCAATGTACACAGGGAAGGATTTTCTCACTGTCGGTCAAGCAGACTCACAGGACCGATTAGAAACTAATGGCTAAGGTAGTCTTGGCCACAGTGAGAGGATGTTGGAGGTATGAGCGTGCAGCTCATCCAGCGGATGCTGGGAACTTCTGGGCAGCTCGTCAGCGGGTGCTGGTACTTCAAAGCACCTCCAGCGGTTGCTGGGAACCTCTGGGCAGCTCGTCAGCGGGTGCTGGTACTTCAAGGCACCTCCAGCGGTTGCTGGGAACCTCTGGGCAGCTCGTCAGCGGGTGCTGGTACTTCAAGGCACCTCCAGCGGTTGCTGGGAACCTCTGGGCAGCTCGTCAGCGGGTGCTGGTACTTCAAGGCACCTCCAGCGGTTGCTGGTAACTTCT
Organism: Pasiphila rectangulata; assembly: GCA_963082625.1. Taxonomy (NCBI): domain Eukaryota; kingdom Metazoa; phylum Arthropoda; class Insecta; order Lepidoptera; family Geometridae; genus Pasiphila; species Pasiphila rectangulata. Next base: position 8,913,840 of record OY720236.1, on the reverse strand, counting down.
GGGCAGCTCGTCAGCGGGTGCTGGTACTTCAAGGCACCTCCAGCGGTTGCTGGGAACTTCTGGGCAGCTCGTCAGCGGTTGCTGGTACTTCAGGGTCCGTAGGGTCTTCGTAGAGGGGGAGGAGTAATACTCGTTCAGTGCTTCTTTCCAATACGTTTATTTCATAAAAATTTACAGTTTATATACAAAATTTATCTCAGTAGAAGGGGAAAAATTATTGCTGAATCGTCCCTACATTGACCGTTGGACTTTAAGATACATGCTGTAACCGCATAAACGCATCTAGGCTAACATTAAAGGTATTAGTTTTGCCGTTGACTTGGCTTGTTTCGTTGATGAATTTATTACACTTGTATTTGGTTACAGCAAAACAGCTAATAATTATATAAAATTAATTTAGTTCTAACGTAACGCTACATTTAGAATAATAATGTTTATAAAAAATAAAAACATGTTCAATGGTTTGAACATTCTGGGGCCTCTCCAGGGTAGGACTTTAGTTCGTAAAGTTCTAATATGGTCTGTTTTTTCTCAGACTCGTCATATGCCAGGTTTTGTATCCCTCTTGGTGGCTTCTTCGGTGGTATCTGACTGAATAGTGGTTCCCTGTGTTTTTTGGTGATACTGGTCCGTAGCTGCTCTGAGTTCGGCAGCGGTCCAAGTTCAATGGAGACAGAGGTGGACTTGCTGGTTGGTTTATCGGCTCGGCCCTTGAAGTTGCGTAGGCACTGGACCAACTGTGGTGCATAACACACTGTTAGCAACATAATGATGAGTAACACTACAGCTGTGATTGCGATAGTTGTATATGTGTGTGACGTGATTTGGGTCCAGATGGTGTTATCTAACTGGGCTCCTAAAGCCTTTTCCGAATTTGTAATTTGTTGTAACTGTAAAATGTCCTTTGAACTAGAAATGACTTCGTCTTTGGTTATGTTAAATATGGTATTGGTAGTGTTTATGGTATCTATAGAGAAATCAATTTGTTTTGAAAAGGATTCTACTGTTTGTATTGTTATTGTCCTCTTTGCTGCTAATGTATTACTGGGTGTTTTTATGATACAGTTATCAGAAATTTTAATTACACCCACGTTTCGAAGTTCTATCTCTTCTCGTTGTCCATCACAAACCACTGATGTTGTGATGTAGCCTTTTACAAGAAACAACCATGTGTTTTGTACATACAACTGTTTCCATAACATGTTGTTAGTTATGTCAAATGTTTTAGTTTGACATTTAGATGTTGTTTGGTTCTTAAATAGTTTGTCAACAATGCAATTCTCATTTAATTGCATGTTCTTCACCGCACTAGGAAAACAGATGAAATTACTTAATTTTTGTAGGCAACTTTTGAAGTCTTCGTGATTGAGATCAAAATACTGCTCATTGTTATAATCCAAACCTATGTATGGTTTTTGTACTTCAATGCTTTTGAATAACTGATCTCGTGTTTTTTCCGGAACTGCTGTTATATGCATAAGAATGTACTTTGTTGTATCTTGTATGGGAAAGTATGCGTAAACTTGTATGTGTGTTTCATTTTCAGCCATTTTTGTGTCTAATAACTGTTTCTGGACTATTTTCAAATTACTGGGTAGCTTCTGATTCGCCGTTAATATTAATTCCCTGACATTTTTTGGTGTGAGTATACTGTATACTGTGCCTTTGGACAAATATACTTCCAGCAATCCGTCATAACGTGCTGTTATTTCATTAACGTAGTCATTTGCAAGTTGATATGTTTCCATTATTTGTATATTTACCCCATTTTTGTTTACACCTTTATACCAGTAGTTAGTGTCACGCATAAAGTTTACTATTTCGTTTATTTTGTTTGTGAAGTTATTCAACTTGTTTGTTACCCTATTTTCTGTTTCATTAATTTGGGCAATAGTTGATAGCATAAATTTTGTTTGGTGATTTGCAGCTTCAATCAATTTCTGCTGGTTCTTTTCGAGGGCATCTATATTTCTATATGCTTCGTCGTTTACTCCAAATATTGATGTCATTAATTGTCCTAGTATTCCTCTCTTTTTTCTAGTTTGGTTTACTTCCGTTAGGTATTCTTTTGTTCTCTCAAACTTCAACTCTTTTTCTTTTAGGTGTTGATAGAATTGTTCGCAATGCGTGGTTTTTTGGGTTATAAAAGCTCTTAATGCATCTGTCGAGTTTCTCCACATCATTACCCCATACCTTAGTGTTGAACACACGTGGCTGTGGTAGACCATAAACGCTGTGTCCATGTTTGTCAGGTTTTTAATTTCCCTGAGTGCATAAACAATTTTTTTCGCATACTACATCTACATGTGCCTTCCAATTACAAACTATTCCTAAAAAGGATAGTTTTTGATAAGAGATCAATGAGGGAGGCCTTTGTCTAGCAGTGGACGTCCATTGGCTGATGTGATGACAATGATAAATAACATCATATTCAGAATTATAGTGCTAGTAGTTTTTTTATGACTTACTTACCTTTTTTAAGACGTACTTACCTTTTTTTATGACTTACTTACCTTTTTTTTATGACTTACTTACCTTTTTTTATGATGTACCTTTTTTAATGACGTATCTTTTTTTATGACGTACTTACCTTTTTTATAATAATAATAATAATAATAATCATTTATTTAAGATAACATAGATCCGGAATATTAGGTACACAAACTATTTAATTACATTAATAGAGAAGGATTTGGATCTCTGAGTGAGTGACCACATCAACGAGCCTTCAACCTTGTTTGCAACAACATTTTTTACTAAGGGTCTTGAATTTAGACACGCTTCCGTCTGGTGCAAAAACGTTGTCATCTCTTCATACGTTAACTTCTGATAGTCTAGATCTTTTCCGTTTATTTTAATAAAACGATACATCTTCTCGGTATCTGCCATGAATGCTATTCTATGTTTTCGCCATCGCAACAATATTGCTGCCAAGTCTGCTTGTAGCCTTGGTCCGGTGAACATGTTATCATTCAGGCTTACGCCGGTACTTGTTTTGCTCGAAGCATCAAATACCACTCTTAGTTTGGTAGTTAGGAATTCTTCCCTTATCACTGGTTGATGTGGAATATAATATTTTCCTTGGGAATGTTTTTGTTTATCATTTTTTCTCATGTGTCCCATTTCTAGGTATTCATTGAGAAAATCTTGATAGCTTTCTTGTAAGCGTTTATTTTTGTCGATTTTTCGTTCTAATTGCATCAGCGTTGCTGCTGCTCGTTGACGTGAGTGTCCTAATTCTAGGTCTGGGTTTTTGAACGGAATCCTTACAGTGTAAGTTCCATCCGTGTTCCTTATGGTTGTTTTTTGGTAATAGTTTTCGCATGCTTGGGCTCCTAATATTATATCTATTGGCCCTCTTTTGTAGTACGTTGGATCGGCAATCAGTTTATTCTCTTTAAACTTGGCCTCTAATTTTGGTATAGTGGTTTTTGGTAGTGCACTTGTAAGTTTTGGAAGAATTATAAGCATTACTGGTAGCTTAAATTCACTTGTAAATCTTGGTTGCAGCTTCACATTAATAGAGTGATTCGCTGTTTTTGGTTTTTCGTCAGCAATCCCGGCGACTTCTACATGAACTCTATTTCGGGGGTATGCCAATAGTTGTGCTACTTGCTCAGTGCAAAACGAAGCTTCTGACCCTTGATCACATAATACCCTTAATAAGTGAGATGTGCCATCAGAAGATATTGCGTTTACTAGAGCTGTTGCTTGTAACGTTGTCTTGGGTATTTCTGTTGGTATTGTTGTTGTATGTACATTGTTCGTTCTTGTTTTAGATGTTAGATTTTTAGTTCCATTATACTTCTCAGTTGTTATGTTTTTATGATCTTGATGTAAGTAAGAATGATGCCCTTTCTTTCCACAATATCCACATGTTCTTTGACTAAAACACTTAGTGGATTGAGTGTGCATTAGACAGTATCTACACATTCCTTTCTCTTTTACAGTTTTTTGACGGTCTGTTACTGACTGTGCTTTAAATACCGTGCACTGATAAATTGTATGGTCTCTTTTGTTGCAATACCAACACACACTATCTTCTGTCTTTTTGCGGTACTCGTTTGTGTCATAGTAATGGCGCGATTTGTAGGTTGTTTCTTGACTTATGAGTCTGTTTATATCTTCGGTTTTTACGCTCTCCATTTTCTTTCTTGCAGCTCTGAACCCTACACTATCCGTCTATCCAGGGATTTTGCCTATCACTTAGTTGCTATCTGGTGCGTTACAGAATTTGCGACTTCTCAGAACCCCGGTGGAACCCGCTGGTGGGAAGCCGGAGCCCGATCCGCTTCTGTACGAATGTCAACTAAGAGATTTAGTCAGTACTTGAACGTATTACAAACCTAGTATTTTTGTTTACTACGTCAGTCTGCAATACGTCAAGTTGTATGTCAGTCAAATTTTCAGTAATAAAAGGAGCGCGAAAAAAATATATAAAAAAACAAAACAAAATGTAAAATTACTGGTTCAAATCCTCGAAGGACCAAATGTAATGCCGCCTAAATCCGGCTCGAAGGACCAAATGTAAAACCGCCTAATAATCGATGCTCAACCCTACGTACGTATCTGGTGGACGCACGGGTGTGATGATCGGACGGTGATACAGACACTAACTCCTACTGTAGGGCAACCCCGTGCTTGGTACTTTACCCTATGTGTGGGCGTTGCATGTAGGTACACACGGGTGTACTACAAGCATAGAGCGTTCCTACTCACTATTACCTAATCTACGTAGCCTACTCTACGTCTACCTAATCCCTAAGCCTAACCCCTACCCGACCCCTACCTACGGAACCTACTTTGGACCCTAACCACGTATGTTATCCTGTCAGCCCTAACAGTGTAGCCCTATCCCTAACCATATAAGTGTACTAGATGAATATATATATAAAACGGGATGTCTGTTACCAGGAGACCTAAGGTAACAAACGGAAGGTGGGAAGGAAACAAGGGCGTGTACGGCGTGCAATGTACACAGGGAAGGATTTTCTCACTGTCGGTCAAGCAGACTCACAGGACCGATTAGAAACTAATGGCTAAGGTAGTCTTGGCCACAGTGAGAGGATGTTGGAGGTATGAGCGTGCAGCTCATCCAGCGGATGCTGGGAACTTCTGGGCAGCTCGTCAGCGGGTGCTGGTACTTCAAAGCACCTCCAGCGGTTGCTGGGAACCTCTGGGCAGCTCGTCAGCGGGTGCTGGTACTTCAAGGCACCTCCAGCGGTTGCTGGGAACCTCTGGGCAGCTCGTCAGCGGGTGCTGGTACTTCAAGGCACCTCCAGCGGTTGCTGGGAACCTCTGGGCAGCTCGTCAGCGGGTGCTGGTACTTCAAGGCACCTCCAGCGGTTGCTGGGAACTTCTGGGCAGCTCGTCAGCGGGTGCTGGTACTTCAAGGCACCTCCAGCGGTTGCTGGGAACTTCTGGGCAGCTCGTCAGCGGTTGCTGGTACTTCAGGGTCCGTAGGGTCTTCGTAGAGGGGGAGGAGTAATACTCGTTCAGTGCTTCTTTCCAATACGTTTATTTCATAAAAATTTACAGTTTATATACAAAATTTATCTCAGTAGAAGGGGAAAAATTATTGCTGAATCGTCCCTACATTGACCGTTGGACTTTAAGATACATGCTGTAACCGCATAAACGCATCTAGGCTAACATTAAAGGTATTAGTTTTGCCGTTGACTTGGCTTGTTTCGTTGATGAATTTATTACACTTGTATTTGGTTACAGCAAAACAGCTAATAATTATATAAAATTAATTTAGTTCTAACGTAACGCTACATTTAGAATAATAATGTTTATAAAAAATAAAAACATGTTCAATGGTTTGAACACTATGTTAATAGCTTAATCAGCCAGTGAGGGTCAAGACGAATTTTCAGAAACAATTACGATGGACTCTATGACACGTTCAAGGGCGCTGGCAGTATCATGAAAACAGTTATTAGTTATTTATTACACTCGAAATATTTTTAATAACACTGTGCGTTTACTTTAAAGTTTGTGGAATATTTAATCCTGTATTAGATAAGTTCACCTTACCTTAACCCTTGAAGAATTCGAAATTAAGTTTTGGATTTTAAATGTTTTGGCTACTTGGGTTTAATATCCTTGGGACAAGCATCATTCAAGATTATTGCATAGTTCTAGATATTTGAAGATAAGTGTGACAGTGGGCCTAACTCGTTTTTGACAGCCATTAGGCTAGCAGTCAACTCTTTGAGTTTGACAAGGGCTCCAGGAACCCCTTGTAATCCGTTTACGCGTCGAGTGACCTCCTGCGGCAAATAGCGGCGTTTTGACAAACACTTTCACCTACATAGCCTAATGCTTGACTCAATTTTGATAAACTACTTGTTTACATTGTGTTGGCGGAGTGGCGTACACCCGACTTTTGATCCGAAGGTTGTGGGTTCGATACTTGTGTTTGAACGTGCACCAATGGATTTTTGTTTCCTGAAACATGTATGTAGGTATATGCATAATACACTAAACATACCTTGTCATTTTTCATTTTGGACCAAAGTCGTCAAACCCACTTGTATCATGCATCTGAAACAAAAGTTTTCTGTAGCGAACGAATTCAATAATGTTGCATATTTAATTTTAATGTGTTTGGCTTTTCTTTTGTAAATTGACAATTCTATGTAGCTTATTCACTTTGACTTTAACTATAAAACATGCTATATCGGTGCAGGAAACCCGTGGCTTAGTTAGCTTCAGACGATTATTATGAGAGACCTACTGGTGCCCTGCCCGACTATCATTGCTCAGTGTTAAGTATGTCTTGTGTATGCATGTTAACATGTATATTTTCAATTATTTTCTTTTCTTTTTTATTTTCAATTGTATAAGTCTATGATTTAAGTTGTTTTTTCTTTGTATTCTGTTTTTGTCTGTGCTGTTTTTGTTGCCAAATCTATCTATCTAAATGCTGATGCATAAACCATCTAAAAAAGATGATTACTGTACACTGTGTTGACCGAGTGTTATATACTCGTACCCCGAATTTCAGGCTGAAGTTTCAATAACGACCATGCACAATAGACCCTTTTTAGAAATTAATGTTTGAGCATCAAATGTACGGTGGTGGCAAAACAAAGTTACTTTGAAGCTTCAAGTATTTTGATCTGTTATTTCGAGCTGAGTCAATATTGGAAATTGGTTAGTTTTTATTTTTACTTAATTTTATTTTTAGTTATTATGCATGTCTGTCTGTCTATCTGTCTGTGCATGACACGATTACAACCGAACGCGTTGACCGATTTACATTTAACCTTTTTGTTAGCACTGTCTTAATGAGAGAAGGGTACTGATTGATTTAAGTGACCCTTGGGTCACACGGACCGGAGTTATTGTGACCTCAAAAGGTCACCAAAGGAGTAAAATGGCATTTTTCGGAAACCTTCGCCCCCTTTTCTGGTACCCCAAACCAATGCTTGTTGTTATATCTCTGAAGCGAAATGGCTTCTGAGATAATGCTAAATTAAGTTGAAATATAGAAAATCAAGATGACTTTGGTTGTGTTGTAGCCTAGGGCATATGACGAATCTATCGACACTTTATTCATCAAAACCGTTAACTGTAAGATTTTTTTTTAGATTAAAAATTTATTCGTGTTATCCTTCCGTTATGCTCGCCGGCCTTTCATTGCTGTTTTTGTTTGTCATTAATCAAAATCAATGCGAAAAATGCCAATCACTGCCAACAATGTACAGCAAGAGGACGGGGTGTCATATTATTTCAGATTATAGCGTTGGTGTAAAGCTCGCAGATATGATAGTCAAGATTTAATTAGCCCAAAGCTTATAAAAACAATGCTAAAATGTATACTTTTTGTCCTCCAGGTAATGACAAAAGCAGAAACAGTAAGCATGCCAACATTTTCTACAACACGGTAATATTCTAATTTGTACAAAGCGCGCTGCTGCCACGCGAATGCAGTGTAAAATGTACTTGTGTCTCTCTCATAGCGAATTTATACTGTAAGAGGCCAATAAAACCATAAAAATTCACAAGACTGCATTGATTGTCATTAATCGAATCTCCGTGGGTTGCCGGCAGTAGAATGTTACCCCTCCTCTCATGCCCGTGGATGAAGTAAGGGATACCTCCGGAAGACGGGCAGCAGCGTTTTTCCGTGTATCAACATCCCGAACTGCGCTTGCCAAACCGCCTGCCAAGCGTGGTGAGTATGGCAACTACCCCTCGTGAGATGCATGAGGAAGGCCTGTGATAGCAGAGAACGTTTTACGGCTGAAATTATGATGATGAATCGAATCAATGCGAAAAATGACAACCAATGCCAGTAATATAAGAAGCAGACTCATTTTAGCTTGCAAGTCTTACATTGCTGGCATTTACTGCCATTATTTGAATCAATGCGAAAAACATCAAACAATGCCAGCAATGTACGGAGCGGAGCAGAGTCATCCGTGACATATCATAGCTTGCAAGCCTTACATTGCTGGCATTTACTGCCATTATTTGAATCAATGCGAAAAACATCAAACAATGTCAGCAATGTACGGAGTGAAGCGGAGTCATCTGTAACATATCATAGCTCGCAAGCCTAACATTGCTGGTACTTATTGTCATTATTCGAATCAATGCGAAAAACATCAAACAATGCCAGCAATGTACTGAGCGGAGCGGAGTCATCCGTGACATATCATAGCTTGCAAGTCTTACATTGCTGGTACTGGTTGTCATTGTTCGAATCAGTGCGAAAAATGACAACCAATGCCAAAAACAAAGCAATGCTTGCGAGGCAAAATTTGTTATTAATAACCCAGACCCTCCACAAGACCCTCCCAGATGCTCAACTTAGTAATTACGAGATGTCCCATAAAACTTGGTCTGAATCCTTGGGAAATCAGTTTTTGTTGTACATCAGGTGCTCTCGGTAAAGTCAGATAAATCATTGTGTCGACAAAACTTCGCTCAGTACAGCTCCGAAGGCATCTCCTAATATACGAAAGCGTAAGTTTAAATGCGAGGTTGTTTGTTATCAGTATCACACAACAACAAACTAATGTCATGAAACTTTGTTTCGACTAACATGAAAAAAAACATTTATGTGCACCTAAATGTTTTCCCCGTATTGTAATAATTATAGTATTAACATTAGATATTAGGGATTAAATTATGAAATTGCCGATTTGTACTAAAAAACTAAAATTCGTTTATTTTAATTTAACATATTTATTTAATAAAAATAATTACAATTATTAACTATACATTACTGCCATTTAATAGGAAGGTCATTTTATGCCTTTGCGATATAACTCTGGTGATCTAGAGTCGACAAACTATGTGAAAGCATTTTGTACTGCCTCCTGAGAAGAAAATTTTTTATCACGTAGAAAATTGTCCAAATCAAGAAGAAAATGGTAGTCCGTTGGAGCAAGGTCTGGCGAATACGGAGGGTGACGAATGTTTTCTAATTGCATTTCCTGTAGAGTTAAAACGGTTTCTCGTGCTGTATGTCTCGCGTTATAATGGTGAAGATCAATTCATGAGTCGAGGATGATCAGAGAAAGCTATAGTGAATAACGTCATGCTGAGACCACCAAACAGTTACCATTACCTTTTTATTGGTAAGCTTTGCTTTAGGACACTGTTGCGGCGTTTGACCTGGGGTCAACCATTGCATTTTTCGCTTACGGTCATCGTAAGAATCTACTTTTCATCACATGTCACAATTTGATCCAATATTCCTTAATCTCTGTATCGATTCAACAAGGCAACACAAGTCAAATCGTAAGGCACCCATTTTACATATTTTTTATCTTATTGATTTGACGCAAATGAGTCAATATTGTTGGTAAGGTAAAGGTTAACCATGCCGCTAATTCCTGGGTAGTTTGGCTCGGATCGGCTTCCACCATCTCTTTCAATTCATTGTTAATCACCTATGTGGGCGGTCTTCCACGTGATTCGTTCTTCAAATCAAAGTTTCCATCACAAAAGCGTTTAAACCAAAATCGGTGCGTTCATTAGCAGTCCCCTCTCCAAACGCAACATTGCCAGCTTGTTTCTGCCGCGTTAGTTCCGCGTCGGAACTCGTATTCGAAAATCACTCGAAAATTCGAAGTATCAATCTTTCTTGTCTAAGCTGAATAAAAAAATCAACTGAAAGGTGATAATCGAATGTTGTACATTTTTTAAAAGAAAAACTTCATAGGTACCATGTGAAAAAGTTTCACTCAAAAACCCCAAACCATGAAGATTCTATGTCAATTCGAAGTAAGTACCTAATACATTAAAACGGCAATTTCACAATACTTTAACCCCTATTATGAAAACTAAATAAAACCGGACAAGTACGAGCTGAACTCGCCCACCGAGGGTTGCGTAGGTATGTAGGAACATAATAATTAGCTGATCTGATTTCCTAAAAGTTTTGTTCAAAAAACAAAAAGATTCGGTCACCCATCCAACTTATGGTTGCTTAACTTCTATTGATTTCGTACTTTCTTACAGACGATTTTACTATGATTTCATTGCAAATGTTTATTTATTCTCTGTATCTACAGTATAGGACGATATACCATGCCTCGCATACCCAGTGTTTAGTTTAAGGTGTGCAATAAAGCATTTTCTATCTATCTATCTCTATTAAACAGAAAATTTAATTGAAAACAAACAAATATATTCCTGATTCCTCACCATCTATCAAATCAAAGTTAGGTACCTGAAACACGGTCCCAACTAAATTATGTTACATAATTTATTTCAGCCCAAGCTTAAGAATCCTGAGGGAAATATTTAAACAGTGATGAGTGTGAGGTTATTTACCTACACTTTAATACTAATACTGCTGACATCCCACGGGGCGATGCCGTATCAAAGAACTGACGTGTTAAAGAAGCTTTATGCAGAAGCTTTTCAAAATTTCAGACGTCAACGACCTAACTTAATTACGAGAGTCAACTCCCCTTTAAGTAGTTTTGCCACTTTATAATGGAGATTGTTATGAAGCTTGAAAGTTTTAGTGAGTCTGACCCAGCTATTTACAGGTAAAAAAAATACTGGACAAGTCACACATCATCATCTAATGTACCTATGTTTATGATTTATAGTTATATTTATTTGATATCCCTATTCTTTTATATTTACGCCACTGTCATTCTTACATATAATTCTATATTTCCTGTCCATCCCAAGGTAGCCTGGAAGAGATCGCTCATAGCGATAAGGCTGCCCTTTGTACTCTTGTGTGGTTTTGTATTTATGGTTCTTTATTTGTTTGTATATCTCTCAATGTGGTGTACAATAAAGAGTTATCTATCATCTAGCCCCAAGCTAAGCAGAACGTTAAGGTGGCATGGAAATGCAGGGCAATATGCAGATCAATTGATAAGAGTTGTAGGAAGGACAAACAGCAGTTAGTTGACAACATCTGCAACGAAATTAAGCTACACTTCCTAAAGTTTCAAACCACTGAGCTGTTCAAGAAAGTGCGCCTTCTCTCAAAACAGTTCAAGCCTTAGTCGAGGGCTATTTTTAATATTGAAATAATTTTAATACACATTTATTGTAGATCGATGACAATAGTTTATTTTTATGTTTAAAAAAGTTACATTACATTAAGCCGTAAGTGTCCCACTGCTGGGCAAAGGCCTCCCCCTCATCTCTCCATGCATGTCGATCCGCCGCAAAAAAAGTATTATCGTAAACATGCAGATTTCTGTATCTACTTCGCTTTTATCTGTACTTATGAATTTATGAAATCACACCTTGGTACAACATGCATATAAATAAAGTAACTAACATTAAAAACAGAACGCTACCGAAATTGCGGGCATTGTAGTATCGTATGCGCTGATTAAATTATGAGAAAACTGTTTGGGATGAATAGAGAATAATATAGCTAATACATCTCATGCAACTAATATCACTGTTGCTTCACAATGTGATTTAAAAAGCAAAAAATGAAGGCCTATGCATCTATTATAGATGATTTATACAGCGTCAGCAACTGGTAATAATGCTGTACGGGACGCTGCAGTGCCTGGGACATTGTTAGATGGATTAGGCTTGCCCATACCATCCTCTCAGCTTAGTCAGCTATTATTCAGAGGAAAGAACAGGTCAATACGTCTGAAGCTAACTAAGCCGCGGGTTTCCTCACGATGTTTCCTTCACCGTTAAAGCACGTGCTTTAACGGTGAAGGAAACATACATCTCAATCAAGAAAGAAAAATCCATTGGTGCACGGCCGGTATCGAACCCACGACCTTCGGATTGAAAATCGGGGGTACATACAACTCGACCAACACGGCTTTAGAAAGTAAAGAAGGCTAGATATTATGCAAAACTAACTAATAACAAGTCTTTACACATACATTACAACTGCAATAGCGGTATCCTGTGTTTTGTGCACGTTTCAAGCTAAAATAGGGTAAGTTAGCTACAACTACAAGTCCCTAAACATCATATTATATAAATAAATTAGGCCAGGTGCGTGTCGGGCCATGCGCTTTGTAGGGCTCCGTAGTTACCCGAAGACCTGTTCTTAGAAGTCGGTGCATGTTTTATTTACTATCATTTACAGTTATTAATTGAGTATTGTGTTTAAAGTATTCCGGTATGTTCGGTAAATTGTATCACTTATACTAAGGTATAACTTTTAGCAACAATTTCCCCGAAACAAAAAAACATGTTATAGGGAGGTGCCCCGAATCATTTTTTCAGTAGTTTTGTAACGTAATCACAGCTTTACTTATAAGTCAAAATTACAGTTTTCTATGATGAATAGCTTCGTCAATCCGCAGACAGACAAACAAAGCCAAAGTGTTTTACTACGGAATCCTAAAAAGTCGTAAGCCGCAGTATTCAAAGGCTAAGTAGAAATTTAATTTCGGCATAAGTTTTGAATTCTCCCGCACAGCTGATCCCATATTGCTCTTCCGTGCTAGCTAAAGTTTAGTGTAAGGCATTATGTAAATACTCTAATAACATCGCTGGTGAAGTAACTTGCGTAACTATCAGGGCTGTGAGCACTAGCAGTAAACCGTCTACTACTGAACACAGGCCTCCCTCCTGGATATCCATGAGGGGTATATGCTATACTCACCACGCTTGGCAGGCTGGTTGCCGAGCACAGTACGGGATGTTGATACACAGAAAGACGCTGCTGCCATCTTCCGAAGGTATTCCTTAGCAGGCTCTTCTTTAGGCAGATAGTTAAAGTGACGATCTTATTGGACTTGCGGAACTTAAAGGACCGAGGAATAGGTGGGATATCTGGTTGGATATCAGAGTAGTACTTGCCTTTACACAGCTTCGAAGTATTCCACAAATCATGGATCCACGGGCATTTCTACTGCTGGCACCCCACAATTATAAACTACTAGCCGTACTCCGTGATTTCACCCGCGTAGTTCTCGTTCCCGTGGGAATACGGGGATGAGATATAGCCTATGTTCCTCAAAAATAATGTAGGATTCTAATGGCGAAATAATTTTTCAAATTGGTAGCTTTGTAGCCTTTTCAATGCATACAAACAGACAAACAAACAATAAAATCTTTCCTCTTTATTATTAGTCTACATAAACAATATGTAAGGGATATGCACCACATGATTAAATTAATTAAAAAATTAAAGTAATAAATACTGTAATTATTGTATACTATTAGTGTTGATGCCGTGGGGTGCCGGCAGTAGAATGTTACCCCTCCTGTCATGCCCGTGGATGCAGTAAGAGCCTGCTAAGAGATACCTCCGGAAGATGGGCAGCAGCGTCTTTCCGTGTATCAACATCCCGTACTGCGCTCGCCAACCCGCCTGCCAAGCGTGGTGAGTATGGCAACTACCCCTCATGGAGATCCATGACGGAGGCCTGTTCAGTAGTGGACTTTTTACGGCTGGAATGATGATGATGATGATAGTGTTGATGACTTATCGTGAGGAAACCCGCGGCTTAGTCAGCTTCAGACATATTGATCTGTTCTTTCCTCTGACTAATATCCGGCCATGCAGGAGGATGGTGTTGGTGCTGGGCAACCCTAATCCATTTAACAATGTTCCAGGCACTGTAGTATGAAATACGAGTTGCTGGCGCTATATAAATCATCTTATAACAGATGTGAAAAGCCAATGTCTACTATAGTGTTGGTGACTAAAATTACAGCACAGATTAAAATCATTCTGAACAATGTATGAAAAGAAAAAATATCGTCCTTGAATGGAATGAATTGTTGGGCTGTAAAACGGGTATCGATTTTGTTGTTAAGTTAACCCAGCGATCGCACTTGGGTCTATTTGACCCAGGTCATTTTAAAAATTGATGTATTTCTTAAACAATTGTGTAAAGTTAAGCATTTAATTAACATCTACAGCTTAATAGATGAAGATTTACTTTATTTTAAATTTCCTTACCCAATTTTAGACTAATTAATGTTTTAGAAATAGGAAATCATTTTTTCCATCTAATTTTACGACAAGTTACTTTCAATGATTGATTTTCACTGTCAAGTTTAACATTATCAGCGCAGCGACGTCACTTATTCCGGCCTCTTTGTGAGCTCACCTTTTATTATTCGTCCCGTCTCCAGAAAACGTCAGATTTTCAGTACGGTTATTATTTTATTACTTTCAGCACATGAACATTAACACGAACGAATCTCTGCTGACGAATAACCCGTCAACAGAAGTTGGTCGTCGTCGCCGAAATATGCCTTCAAGACATCATAATCCGTGCACCAATGGATTGTTCTTTAACTCATTTAACACGTGCTGTAACGGCGAAGGAAAACTTCATGAAAGCCGCAGCTTAGTCAGTTTCAGACGTATTGACATGTTATTTCGTCTGAATATACCCGACATTGCTGAGAGGTTGGAATAGGTGCTGGGCAAGCCTAATCCATCTAACAATGTCCCAGACACTGCAGCGTACCTACAGCATAAATACCAGTTGCTGACGCTTTGTCATCTAATAACAGACGTGAAAGACCAATTTACTAAGAGTAAGTTCCCTTGTTTCATCTCATTCAAGGGACACTGAATACAAGTATGACATTTTCGCAGCATTAGAACAATTCATTATATTTAGCATTATTATATAGCATTAGAACATTGGCCTTTTGCGTGTTGGCCGTATACCTCGAACCGCGATTAAGTATTTACACTTGCTAGGTGCATTTAATTATCAGGCTACTAATGTATTTTAGCAAAGCAAATTGGCTTTGTTTTTCAGCACTGAATATTGCAGGCCCTGGTAACTACGAATTGACTTTTCACACTCCCAGTTCAGCATTTTCAATAAATTATTTTAATAGGTAGTAAGTTTTACGTTCATCAGCACTGATTGACGAGCTCTGTGGTGCAGCGGGCGAAGGTCCGCCTGCGACGCAAGGGGTTGCGGGTTCGATTCCCGCCTCGGGACAAATGTCTGTACTATCTGCAGATATTTGTTCAGGGTGTTCTGGGTGTTTTTCCATCTATAATAACAATATCTATCTATGTAGTATAATGTATTAAGTATATCAGTCATCTAGTACTCATAACACAGGCTCTGCTTAGCTTGGGGCTAGATGATGCTGTGTGATTTGTCCAGCATTATTTATTATTATTATTATTATTCTAGGGACACTGAATACAAGTATGACATTTTCGCAGCATTAGAACAATTCATTATATTTAGAATTATATGTATATAGCATTATATATAGCATTAGAACATTGGCCTTTTGCGTGGTTGGCCGTATACCTCGGACTGCGATTAAGTATTTACACTTGCTAGGAGCATTTAATTATCAGGCTACTAATGTATTTTACGTTAGCAAAGCAAATTGGCTTTGTTTTTCAGCACTGAATATTGTAGCCCCTGGTAACTACGAATTGACTTTTCACACTCCCAGTTCAACATTTTCAATAAATTATTTTAATAGTAAGTTTAACGTCCATCAGCACTGATTGTCGACTAAGCGACGTAACTTATTCCGGCCTCTGAGCTCACCTAACGTTATTATTGGGACCGTCTCCAGCGAACGTCAGCTTTCCGGGCCTCGTTAATTACAAGGTTTACGGGATCACTGATTTTGCTGAAATCCGCCCCACAAAGTGCTGTTTAGGCGCATCGTTAACTTTACGTGTGACACTTATGTCACAGTTCGTAGTCATAGTTTCGTAGTGCCTTAGCACAACAAGATTACCTACATGATTATTGACCCTCCCGTTTTGATTTTATTAATATTACAATTCTATCTATTACGTGATCTCAGCTCAATCAGTCTTTTTAACCGGGTATTTATCGCGCAATTTACCTTTATTATTGCCCGACGTTTCGACAGGATTGCACCCATCGTGATCCCGGGAAGACTTCTCGGGACTTTACGGGAAGACTTCCCGATAAATACCCGGTTAAATATGTGTTAATAATATCTCAGCTCAATGTCCACTGCTGGACATTGGCCTCACTCATGGATCTGCAAGTACTGATCATAAGTGGTTTTTGGCATACTTAACAATCTTGGCGACGGGTTGGGGAGCGCAGTGTGATACACGGAAAAACGCTGCTGCCCATCTTCCTGAGGTATCCTTTGGCAGATTCTTACTGCATCCACGAGCAGGTCTTCACTAGATAACATTTTACTGCCGGCATCCTACGGCAGGATATCATATATGCTTACTTTATTATTATACAATTGTGAATGTAAAACTGTGTGACTCTCACGAATTCACGGCACAGGTGATTCCGAAGTTAAAAGTTTACATTTTGTCCCAAAACACACAGACGAAGTAGCAAGCACCAGCTAGTTTTGATTTTATTAATATTACAATTCTATCAATACCTACAATCCTAGCACTAGGATGTTATCTATACATCTATACTAATTTTAAAAAAAGGGAGGTAAATTTTGTGATTTGTGGGGGGGGGGGGGGCTAATCTCTGGACCTACTGAACTGATTTAGAAAATGGGTATAGGTGTTTTTTACGGTTCCGTACCCAAAGGGTAAAAACGAGACCCTTTTATTATGACTCTGCTGTCCGTCTGTCCGTCCGTCCGTCTATATGTCTGTCTGTATGTCTGTCTGTCTATCGGTTTGTCTGTCTGACTTCCTATGACCACCTTCCGACTCATCAGACAAGCTCCATATTACTGTATTGTCCGCTTATAGATACCTACGCAATTATACCAAATTTGAGTCCATTCGAACGTCAGTAAGTGGTTCTAATTTAGCTTCAAGGATTTGATCCACACTATTAATAGGGCAAGCTAAATAAAAGCTTTAATAAACTATTTTAATGTTATACTTTATTCAAAAGTTTTCTACAAACGATCTTTTTTCCGTCCAGTCCGCATTTTCAACCCCCAATAGTACTAGCACCCGGCGATATTTTTTGCACGTCGAGCTTTGAAAAGAGACAATCAATTAATTTCATAGTGCGCTATCTCTGTCACACTAAATACTAACAGTCCGGTAATCTATTAGGAGCTGTTAAAACCATTTTAATTTGATTTTTTTGATAATTCGTTGTAGTCTTTTTTCAAAAAGGAAGAAACCGATCTGCAATATTTATCGCCGGGTAGTGTAATATATGTAAGGGTTAGTCTTTCTTCCTTTCCAAATATTTTCACTAGCCTACTTACTATTTATGTATTTTGGTTTATTGTTCAAATTGGATCGCACCAAAGCTTTTTGTTGTTTTTCAGTAAGCATTGCGGTGGTGAATATAAGCAACTACTCTGAATAATACATGATCCTTTTCCTTCTTATGAGCAACGATTCTTGAGTAAAAGGCAGCTTGGTTTTGTTTTAGGGAATAAAAAGTGTGTGGGATCAACAGATCTCGCTTTTGGATATCGATATGTCATCGACCGGACATATATTTAGATATGCACAACAGATCCGCCATTTTTAAAAAAGCTATAAAAACTAACATTATGTTGAATATTATTATGAGAGCCAGTAAATCGTTCACTCCTTTTTTGTATGTTTACTGAGTTGGCATCAAAGGGAAACGTTCGTACTGTTCGTACCTTCTAACGCCTCATAAACAGAGTGTGATTCATTCGACTCACACATTATCCGGTCTGTTATATACTTTTTAACTGGCTTCAAAAACGGTTGACGATATCGAAAGATGATTATGATATATCCCTATCCACTATTATAATCATAATGCCAATCCTTAGAGATGATTTATACAGCGTCAGCAACTGTTATTCAAGCTGTACGGGACGCTGTAGTGCCTGGGACATTTTTATATGGATATGGCAAGCCAGCACCTATAATTTCCTCTCAGCTTAGTCAGCTATTATTCAGAGGAAAGAACAGGTCATCGTCTGAAGCTAACTAAGCCGCGGGTTTCCTCACGATGTTTCCTTCACCGTTAAAGCACGTGTTAAGTGTGCACATACATTTATCAAGAAAGTAAAATCCATTGGTGTACGGCCGGTATCCAACCCACGACCTTCGGATTGAAAGTCGGGGGCACATACCACTCGGCCAACACGGCCTTTTTTTCACCTTTAAAGCACGTAGCAAATATGCACAACTTTTTTGATTTTTTTTCCGCTCCATAGAACATGAAAAGCATAACAATACTCAATACAAAGGTTTTATATAGTAAACCAACTGAATAATAATGCCTCTTACATCCTATTCTGAAAGACTCTTACTACTATTACTTGATTCATAATAGTTATTGGAGTCCTCATTTTATTTTTATTGTTAATTCACAGCTTTCAATAACCTAATTTTAAATAATTTTAGTTCAGTTTTTTGGTTTAGTATGTTGTTTTTGTAGTAGTGTACAAAGAACTATGGATTTTCCTACAAGGATACAGCAGCGGCGTTGAGACTTTAATAACTTTTGGTGTCGCTTCGTTCTTTTATAGTGTATTTTATTATTAGTTCGCAATAAAGATTTTATTTCTATCTATTTTACCTTATTAACCGCACTCAAAAGCCTTAAACTTACCATCTTAGCGCACTATTTGCATTGTTTTGGCGAGTTTTTACTTACATTACAATTTATGTAAAGCTAGGTAAGCCGCTGTAAGTCACATTAACATTTGAAGATAAGAAGGACTATTTTACTTTCAAAATTAACGTGAGATATTATTCAGTTTTCTCTTGTCTTGCCTTTTTATTTTATGGCTTTTTGTGTTTGGTTTTACACAATTCCGCCAGTGTCAAGTTCACAATTCTTATGTTAGTTCTTATTCAGTTTTAAAAACGGGGATTACTCACGTAGTATTGTAACGTCGAAGATTATTTCGACACATTTTGATTTTCGATATATCAGTGTCATGTTGTGACAGACTGTCGGTTTATATGACAAAAAAAATTGTTTTGCTATAATATCCTTATTTCCAAATTGAAATGGGACTGGGCCGGACACGTGTGCCGCATGTCGGATGAAATGTAGGCTAAGATAGTGGGACCCACAAATTCAGAGACCCCGCGGCCAGCCCAAGTGCAGGTGGCTGGATGAACTTGATGCCTATTTGCCCAGAATGGCGGACTATCGCTCTGGACCGAGACGAGTGGAGAAAGGGAAGGGAGGCCTTTTCCCAGCAGCGGGATCTGATGGGCTATTTAGATTAGATTCGATGTAATATCCCTGTGCAAGCGATTTTATTTTTTGCTATGTGTGAAGAAATAAACCATGTTACTTATAAATTCCGACGCGATTGCTCAATAGACGAGATATGGACATTATAATATTTATAAGTTACAACTGATAAATGTATTTGTATGTTGATTGATACACGAAAAGATGCTGCTGCTCATCTTCCGGAGGTTACTCTTGGAAGTTTCCTACTGCATCCACGGGCAAGAGAGGAGGGGCAACATTCTACTGCCGGTAGTAGTAGTAAAATGGAAAAATTAAGTAATTGTTCTTTTTATGAATCAAAAGCGACAAGACTTTGCAGTTATATTTGTTTGCGCGTGGTTTTGTGGTCAGAGCCCAGTCACGACTGCAGAAATCTCATTAAATCACTATTACAGAGCTTGCTTTAATTTCGGTACTAAAAATAATACAAGATGTTATTATTTATGTGAAACCTCTTATGCAGGGGTGTAGACTAAACACAGCAGGGACGATTGCGCGCGGGTACCATCTATTCTAGCAATGATCTGGTACACATAATACAAGTTCTGCTTACTGTTGGGGCTGTGTGAAATGACCAGCAATATTAATTAGTTAGAGACCCATATCGCACCTCCAGTCGTAGACTGACTCAATTCAAAATTTGGGTGAATTAAGTTAAGTAAACAGAACGACTCAAAAAAGTGCGCTCTATCTTCTAGTAAATCAGAAACAGAGTAAATCATAAATAAACTGTAATAGCTCTCTGTTTCATAAAGTTATAGTGTGATTTATCAAAAACTGTCAAGGACCCAAACACATTTCCTTCATTTCCCAAAAAACATGAATTTTGGATTGAGTCAGTCTACGACTGGAGGTGCGATATGTGTTCAAAAATCAAATAACTACTAGCAATATGCGATTTGCACCAAATCGGACTTATAATAATGAAACTGGTTTAACGTCGATGGCAGCTTCACCGGAGTGGATGGTACTTTAAACGTGGGGAAATAATAAAGGTAATTAACGCGATTAATACCCGGTTGCATGTATTTAATAATGAAAGATACTAATTTTCTGCCTGTATTGAAGGGACAAAGCCACCCGGGAGAATTGAAACAAGTTAAACCAAGTTATGCTGAAATTCGAGGTGAAAATATGTAATATTGTTGATTAATTTAACTTCCTACCTTGCGTTATCACGAGTTCTTAAATGCTTATTACACTGACTTGTAACCTATTGTTACTAGTAAATGCATTAAAACCTAATCAGTTTAAATTTGCCGTGGGGCAGAAGAATGTTGGCCTTCCTGTCTTTCCCGTAGATGCAGTAACAAAGCCAAGGGATACCTTCGGAAGATGGGCCGCAGCGTCTTTCCGTGTATCAACATCCCGTACTGCGCTCGCCAACCCGCCTGCCAAACTTTGATTTACATTCGACTACATAATTGATTTACATCTAACAAATAACACGTATTATATAATGCGTGTTAATAATGGTACTCGTCTTCACTAGCTAGTAATCAAAACTTTGCCATAATGTTACTCGGGGGATATCTAATGTTGAATACGTACCTAATTTCCACTTGGAAGATTAACCTAAATATTTCTATATTTAATACAAATAACCTAGTGTGTACATGGTGTACGATGTAGTAAGAATCTGCCAAGGGATACCTCCGAAAGATTAGCAGCAGCATCTTTCTGCAGCTTGGATGCTGACAGAAGTCATGTCTAAAATATTAGAAGCGTTTGAGGTGTAGGTTTACAAGCGCATGCTAAGAATTTCTTAATGCGAAATCGGCTCCAGAAAAACTTACAACTAAAACGAAGGAAACTTGAGTATTTTGGACATGCGATGCGTAACACGGAAATGTACTCCTTCAACTTATCATTTAAGGTAAAGTGGCAGGCAGAAGGAAGCCTGGCCGCAGAAGAATATTATGGGTCAACAACTTACGTCAGTGGTTTTGGAGGAAAACTAAAGCACTATTCAGAACACCGGTCTCTAAAGTTAAAATTGCCTTCATGATTGCCAACCTCCGCGCTCGTACAAAATATGCGTACATTTGGATCTTCTGGTAGTTTTTCCTATGAGGCGACGTGTGAATTTTTGTCTTTTCATATAATTAAGGAATGTGACACACCTTGAAATGGGTGAAATTTAGATGAACACTTAGGTCATAAGAGGTTGCTTACATTCATAAAAAATAGTGTTCTTCGGTAAAATATAGTAAATAAATGATGCCTAGTTGAATCGATGGTAACGTGATGTAACGGTTATTGAGACTTTTAACGCCAATTTTACAACTATTTGAATTGACGATATTCATAAAAAATTAAAAAAACACGGACTGAATGTATTAAAACGTTAGGCATTCATTGAGGTGGCAATCCACACAAGTTCTCTCAAAGATTTTGACAAAAAAAAGAACTTCAAAAAGATCTCATGAAGCACGGTAAAACAGCGTAAGCTCTTACGAAGTTATACAATTTGAGTTTGCTTACAAACTTGTAAAGCCAGCAAAAAGAAACAAATTGTGAGCATTCACTGTACCGACACCATTTCCGCGCCCGTCGCGCCGCAGGTTTTCACCCTCATCCGGAAAATGGGGAAATTCAACGGAATTACTTTCTTCACGTGTTGACAGATGAAAATCTACATTCTTTTTGTCGCGATGGTCGCTTTCCGCGCGTTGCGACATTTACTTTTTATAAGTTGTGAGTGTTTTGAAATTATCTAACACATGCCATAGTTTTTAAATAAGGCCACCATTCTGTACATAATATATATTCAATGGTATTACATCTGTTGTGTTTTATTTTTTGTGTACACAGAAGTTTGTGTTTATTTATTGATTCTTAGTAGTAGTTATGAGTGTTTTAAAATTATCTGACACCACACTTGACGCATGCCATAGTTTTCAAATAGGAAAATTCAAAGCAAAAACTTCATTCACGTGTTGACAGATGGAAATCTACATATTTTTTGTTGCTCGATTGCTTTCCGCGCGTTGACACTTTTACCTTTTATAAGCTTTGAGTGTTTTCAGTTATCTGACACCTGACATACATATGTGAGGTAGGTATGCGAAGAAGACACAATATAAGGCATGACATAGTTTGCAAATTGAAAAATTCAACGGAATCACTTTCTTTACGTGTAGACACATTAAATTTACATAATATTTTGTCGCGACGGTCGCTTTCCGCGCCATGTAATATTTAAACATAATATTATAGCACGAGATATGACGCGAGAAAATGACGTGCGATTCCCAACTTTTACGGCTCAACTCAAAAACTACCAAATGGATTTCTATACGGTTTTTGCCAATAGACAGAGTGATTCAAAGGTTAAGTTTGTGTGTAATATGAATAAATATTATAAGACACTTCACTGAAATATAACGATAACGGAAAAATCAAGCCGACTGGAATTTATCATCGAAAACGCTGACACCACACCTTAGTCCCTTTGAGGTATAACAAAACCATGTACGTCGGAATTGTTTCTCTTTTAAAGGTCGACAGTAAATTTCTACAATAGCTTTTGTTTATCTTTTAAGGATAGCTTACAAGTTACATCAAAGATTAAAAAAATGGTCTTATTATTTATTTATATATATAAATACAAGCTACTTAGACGGATACTGTATTAATCTTTTTCAAATAAATACGTTATTTACCTTCAACATTTATTTTCTCGTTTCACTAATCAATTTAAGTAAACATTTTAGCAGTTATCACAAAATTAAAGTATTTCACATCTGCCAGTCGGTCGTCCTGTGACGGCTCAGTTGTTTTGAACATTGCGAATGTTTTAAAATTATTTGTTAACTACTTTTGCAGTAGGGCAGACAAAAAAGGCATAGTGACAATACCAGTCAGTTATTGATTAGACCAATTAGGCCGCCAGCTGTACATAATTATATACCTAATAGTTATTACATCTGTTGTGCACATCGAAGTCTGTGTTTATTCATAAATTGATTTCTAAGATACTCGTAAAGCGTTTAGGATTTAGGAGAACCATAAGAGTGGTCATAGTCATCTCAGCCGAAGAACGTCCACTGCTGGACATAGACCTTCCTCGCGGATAGCCAAGTACTGAGCAGGAGGAGATGTTGCCATACTCACCAAGCTTGGCAGACGGATCGGGGAGCACAGTACCAAAAAATTAAAATAAAGTAAAAATTAAAAAAAATGTCTCGATAATTTTCTAATATTAATTAATACTAGAAATGCGAATGTGGAGCTCGTTTGTTTGTTTGTTACGCTTTTACGCATAAACCACTAAACCATTTTTTTTAAATTAATTCACGAAAAGCCACAATAACAGCTAGTAACTTATCCCATACTTTATCCCCGTATTCCTATGGAAACAGGAACTATGCAGGTGAAACCACGGGAAGCTGCTAGTATAACATTACAGCCATATACGTAGGTCAACCGCAAAGAGTTCTTTCTGTCTTTATTATGTCCTTAATTACAAAACTTTTCATTGAGCTTACGCTTAGGAGTTTACTTAGCTCATACAACATGCGAAAAAGTAGAGACGTACAATGGAATGCTTATTTAACATTGTCAGTCCGTGTGCAAACGGAACGTGCCTGAAACTGGAAACTAACGCCTGGTGTAGTTCTATCGGCAGTGTCGACCGAGTTTAGTTTCATTGCTCTACAATTTACGGAGGCGTTCCTCTAAGAGAATTCGTCTTTAAGACTGTGTTTTTTGTACGTGATGGAAATGGCTAATGGGATTCTGCTGTTTTAGTGTGTTTCTATGCTTTGAGAGGTCTGTTTCTGGATTAATAGCATTTTCAGTGCAAATTTACACGATATTACTGAAAATACGGAAGAGAACTTTGACCCACTTACTTTTCTTTTCAATTTATGTACGTTTCGGGTCGCAGTTCAAAGAAACGGAAGGCACAACACAAATGGCCTTATTTAAATAATAAGCAATGAGAACATTGCGAAAAAGAAAAACCAGTGTACCCCCAATTACGAGACCTGTTACGCTCATTGTGCTTCCCAGGTTTACAAATAAATACAATCCGTATTATTTAAGGGTCATCATCTCAGTCGTAAGACGACCACTATTGGACATGGCCTCGCTCATGGATCTCCAATTACTGATCGTGAGGGGTTGTAACCATAATCACCACGCTTGGCAGGCGGGTTGGCGAGCGCAGTATGGGATGTTGATACACGGAATTATGCTGCTGCCCATCTTCCGGAGGTTGCTCTTAGCAGGCTCTTACTGCATCCACGGGCAAGAGAGGAGGGGCAACATTCTACTGCCGGCACCCCACGATGCTTCAAAGATTTCCTATTTAAGGGTAATACTCGTTTTATTTTAATTTGGACGCCATTGTTGCGTCCGCAAATTATGACAATGAAATGGAATATCCGATTGTTTGGTGAATAGGTAATTAGTTTATTCAGGTCGAACATTGCGGTAATCCATAATAAATTAATATTATCTAGATTACAAAACAAATATTTATTGTTTATTATCGAGAGATTTGCTGTGGGGTTGCCGGCAGTACAGTGTTACTCCTCCTCTCTCCAGAAGATGGGCAGCAGCGTCTTTCAGTGTATCCATGAGACAGGCCTATGTTCAGCAGTGGACGTGGATAGTCAGTCCTGCGTCTGGAATGGAATATATAATATATTATTGGCAATAGGACTTATTTGAAAACAGATCGAAACACTGCAAATGAAATAGTGTTATAGGATCAAAATAAATAGTAGGACACGTAAAAAGTATGTGTGAGCAACATTGACAACTAACCTTGTGTTGTCTGTGCCAAATCCAATAAACTATGACGAGAGATTGCGGGTTCCATTCCCGTCGGGTGACAGTATGTTTGTTTTTTTTTAATAAATGACGGAACGAAGCTTTCTCGGGTTTAAGCGAGTCGACAGAGTGCGCAACACAATATTGCGTTCCCTAACCGGCATCAAAGATGAAGATAGGCCTGTCTCATGGATCTACGAGATCTCGACACGCTTCGCAGGTGGGTTGGCGCGCGCAGTGCGGTATATTGATACACTGAAAGACACTGCTGCCCATCTTCCGGAGAGAGGAGTAACACTGTACTGCCGGCAACCCCACGGCGAATCTCTCGATAATGAACAATAAATATTTGTTCAATGATGCCGGCAACAAAACTGCCACACTTAAATGGGACTGGGCGGGCCACGTGAGCCGGATGCCACCGGAGAAGTGGGCTCACATTATAACACCATGGCTTCCTCAAGGCGGAAGGCGGCGGCGTCAGGGTCGGCCGAGAAAGCGTTGGCGGGATGAACTCGTCACCTTCGACAGAGGATAGTGGGAGTCTGCGAAGGATCGGGACGGTTGGAGGACATTGGGGGTGACCTTTGCCTAGCAGTGGGACGAGATAGATATAAAAAAAATGACGAGACAAGCCGAAGGCTCATAAGATATTTTTGTTATTTCTTTATTTTGACCTGGGAGTTTTAGTCAAACAATTGACTATGCAACTACCGTAATACACATAGGTACAAATATATCTGCTGCTTACTTAAACCTATATAAGTGTGTTGTAACAAAGATATGTTACATACGAACCTAACTGACTCAACCTATCATAAACTACTTACAGAAGCCTGACCTAATAAATTATCCATCACCAATACAGCTTATATTTAGCTTGATTAGTTTCTTGCTCCGTTGGATAAAGGCGAAGACAAAAGACTATTACCATAATAATAACCCATCTGATGTTAAGCGGTAACCTCTCCATATCATTACAACTGCAATATCGCGGTGATCATGTCCACTAATAAGCACGTGATTAACGCTGCATCGCACTGCGCCCGTCTCCCTAAGAGCTGTGCGATCTTATGTACCCGTAATTTCACCGGCCCCCTTACCCTTCAAACTGGAACACAACAATAGAGACATTACGTGACACTACTGCTTGGCGACAGAAATACGTATGGTGGTAGTAGGTACTCTATCTGCAGGTTATCGTTAGCGATTTAGTATAGATAGATAGATAGAGCTGGAGAATGCTTCATTGTTCACCATATACACAAAAAATACAAACGGTAGAAATTAACAAAATGACAAATAATCATACACAATGGGCGGCCTTATCGCTAAAAGCGATCTCTTCCAGGCAACCTTTGGATGGACTCGAATAGGTGAAGAAGAGTTGACGGTGGCGTACTGAGAAGTTCATAGGCAAAAATGTATATTATAATATTTATAATTAAAATAAACATACATATTCGACAAACATATATAATACATACATTAAAATATATATCTACTTATAATATAAGTAAGTATAAATGTATAAAATAAAAAAAAATAAGTAACCCCCGACACTTTACCTGGTCTCGGAGGTCACCTTATTTTTTTTTGTAACGTCTACCCTCAGTTTTGCATTCGATTATTCACCCCCTCTTTAAACCCTCGTACCTCATGAATGGCTCGACCGATTCTATATAACTTTCAGTTGTGCATTTATCACATCATTTCCTTTCATTCAATACCACATTTAGGTATATTTATAAACATTCGATTGTTCACGTACAAAATGGGCGCTTTAAGGAAATTACATTAATTTTAATCGTGCCGGCTTTGATCCTACTACTGATTCATTATGGAGGGAATTGTCAAACACCCTTAAATATTTCATGTGGTACGTGAAAAGCGTATTAATGTCTCCAATCCAATTGTACCTAGCTCGCTTTATTTCAGGAGAATCATTCAATTATTCAGGAATATTCAGCGAATTTTTATTAGGCTGACAATCGGTTCAGACAATACATCACTTTTTACTTTATTTTGAGAGTTTACATTTTTGAGTATTCCCCTCGATTTATCATGGATCCCATTGTGAAACCTAAAAACATGCAAACATTATTTAGTGAAATTAATGGAATCAGGTGTTGACTGGTCGCTGGAAAGAAAAATTTGACTTTTTGACTTTCGTTCTAGCGGCCGACCAGTCAACACCTCAGCGTCTCACCTGATGATGCCTCGCGGATAGGCGAAACACGTGTCGTCGTATAGGTTTGGGTATGCATGCTGCACTGACAACCTAGTTCTCCCTGCATGCGCATAATTAGCGGGCGGGAGGGCGGTGCTCCTGCATCTCAGCATAAGCGGAATTAAAACTAAATATTTTCATTGCATTTTATTATTTAGTTATCCAAAAAAACCCAACCGCAAGTTTAAACTATGCGTTGAGGAACTCTCATCACAGTAGACACTACAATTATTTAATTCATCGGAATCGAGTTTTGATAGAATGGCACCTAATTTAAAGTGTTAAGTATCTATTCAAACTCAAAAAGGATTTTTCTAATCGGTTCATAAACGACGGCGTTGTAAGGTAACCAAGATTAATAAGAATAGACGACTCGAGAACCTCCTTATTTTTTTTGAAGCCGGTTTAATTAAATAAAATAAATAAATATTGCTGGACAATTCACACAGCATCACCTATCCCCAAGATAAGCAGAGCTTGTGTTATGGGTACTAGATGACTGATACACTTAATACATTATACTATATAGATAGATATTTTTTATTATATGTATATAGAAAAACATCCAGAACACCCTAAACAAATATCTGCAGATCGTACAGACATTTGTTCCGAGGCGGGATTCAAACCCGCAACCCTTTGGGTAGCAGGAGAAAAAAACATGCTTCGAACGCACTCTGGCCGCGGTAGCTGCGTTTCGATCTTCGGTATAACCTCCGATTCGAAATGATCGAAGTCGGACTCCGTCTGCCGTGGAATGCCGGCAGTATAATGTTGCCTGTCCTCTCTTCCCTTTGTATTCAGTAAGAATCTACGAAGAGGTACCACCGTATGATGGGCAGAAGCATCTTTTCGTGAATCAAAATTCCGTGCTGCGCTCGCCAACTTGCCCTCAAAGCGTGGCGAGTGGAAACAACCACCTGATCTTGGATACCCATGAGAGAGGCCTGTCGAAGTGGACAGTAACCTACGGGTGAGATGAATGAATGAAGTCAAAGGTGACAACCAATAGGTTCGACCTGTCGGAGTGGGTTAGTAACATCCCTAATTTAAATACAGGCATGCTTGCTTACGAACCGGCAAAATTTTATCTCTATTTATTTATTTATTAAGGTCAACCAACAGTTGTTAAATTATTTCATACTTAAAACTAATTAAAACTAATAATACACAAAGTACATTATTATTATAGTTAAATGCACAACCACTTACAGGTTATTATTATTATATTATTTATATAATAATATTATTTATTTATTTTTATTATTTTATCTCTATTATTTCCTTACTAGCTTTTGCCCGCGACTTCGTCCGCGTGGAAGTCATAAAACGTAAAATCCCTTTTTTCACGCAGAGCCACTTTGATTCGAAAATATAAATTATTTATACCATTTATTCCCTATCCCGTGGGAATTTCTGAAAATCCCTTCTTAATGAACCTCTAGGATACTAAAGGTATATGTATGCCAAATTTCAAGACTTTAGGTCCAGTGGTTTAGGCTGTGCGTTGATATATCAGTCAGTCAGTCAGGACTTTGAATTTTATTTTATATAAAATTCAAAGTCCTGACTGACTCACTGACTGACTGACTGACTGACTGATATATCAACGCACAGCCTAAACCACTGGACCTATATATTATATAGATTACGTACTAATGTAACTCTCTTCCTCTTTAAAACATATTTACCTCGGGTCTTTGACATTGATATAATCTGATTATGATGCTCGAAGCACACGGGTGCTTCTGGTACGTGAAGAGAAAACAGTATAAGGCACAAGATTTAAGGGAACGGAGCGGCTCTATGACTAATTCCATACAAAATGGTTAGATTCAGAAGTTGTAGAGGTATAGTTGAACTTTTATTGTACTTATTTTTCGGTCTCGGTATTATCAACAAGTTTATAAAACTACTAGCCGCACCCCGCAGTTTCACCTGCGTAGTTCCCGTTCCCGTGGGAATTTCGAAAAATCCCTCCCTAGTGCACCTCTAGGATACTCAAGGTATATGTGTGCCAAATTTCAAGTCTCTAGGTCCAGTGGTTTAGGCTGAGGTTTAGGCTGTGCGTTGTCTGTCAGTCACTCAGTCAGTGACGGAAGAGTTTTATATATATTGATTAAAAAAATTAAGTAACCCATTTTACCTAATCTCTGAGATAACTTATGTTATTTTTTGTGATGTGTACCTTCAGTTTTGAAATCTACACATCATGCCCTTTCATTTGATACCACACTCGGGTATATTTGAAAACATTTGATTGTTCACCCCTAATTTCAACCCCCATATCTCTTATATGGCTCGACCGATTGCTATATAACTTCGGTTTTGCATTCTATACATTATTTTCTTTTGGGTATATTTGTAAAAATTTGATTATTCATCCCCTCTTTTACCCCTATATTTTGTAAACTTCTTAACCGATTTTGATAAAACATGTCTAACCACCGTCGGAAAACCTGCTTTCAAATAAAAAAAACTATATGCAAATCGGTCCACTCGTTTATGAGCTACGGTGTTACAGACATACATACATACACACAGACACACACACACACACACATATAGTAGTCAAACATAAAACACCCCTCCTTTGTGGCGTGTTAAAAATAATAATTTAAGTCGCTAATTTAGAATGTTTTTTTTTATTGTAACCCAAAAGGGTAAGCGAATGGCAGGGTTTACAATTTAAACAACAAGAATAAGAAGTGTTGAGATTTCCAAAGTACAAGCTTTGCTTACTTTGGGACTAGATAGTGTTGTGTGTAGTATCCAGCGCTTTTTAATTTATTTATCATTGTTAAAAATTAATCCAAAATATGCGTCTGACGCTATTAATTTTCTATATTAGCAACAACAATGGATCATCATCATCATCATCTTTTCAGCCGCAAAACGTCCACTACTGACCACAGGCCTCCCTCATGGATC
The DNA here is from genome assembly GCA_963082625.1 of Pasiphila rectangulata. Lineage (NCBI taxonomy): Eukaryota > Metazoa > Arthropoda > Insecta > Lepidoptera > Geometridae > Pasiphila > Pasiphila rectangulata. The sequence continues at coordinate 8,883,327 of OY720236.1, read as the reverse complement.
GTGAGGGGTAGTTGTCATACTCACCATACTTGTACAGATTTTAGGTAAAATATGGACAATATCGCTCACTCTCCAACTTCTGCTGCTTAACATTTTGACTCAATTCAATCATAAGTTAATTTTATTTTTTAGCCTATCAAGTTAAAACAAAAGCTATTGGACATGTAGTTTTTTCTGTTTGTGTGTATTTAACTCACGGAATTAATATAAAATTAATTTCCCTGGTATTAACGTGAGTAAAAAATCCGTGTAACATTACAATTTTGTATGGAGCTTAGCGCTGGAGTTATGTCCCTAAGCGATATCCAGCCATTTCACCCGTTCGAACCCTTGGCGTGTCCTAACGAGGATTAAGCTGAGAACTTGTTAAGCTTCCTTACCCATTTACCTCCGTTTATATCTCTTGTATTAACTGAGGGTGTGAAATAATAAAAACAATATTGGCTACACACCATTCTTCATTTACATTAATTCTAATAGATAGTATGTGTTATTATAGCATTATGTGTACTGCAATGCGAATCATCATCATCATCATCATTTCAGCCATAAAACGTCCACTGATGAACACAGGCCTCCCCCATGGATCTCCATGAGGGGTAGTTGCCATTCTCACCACGCCTGGCAGGCGGGTTGGTGAGCGCAGTATGGGATGTTGATACACGGATAGACGCTGCTGCCCATCTTCCGGAGGTGTCCCTTAGCAGGCTCTTACTGCATCCACGGGTAGGAGAGGAGGGGTAACATTCTACTGCCGGCACCCCACGGCAGCAATGCGAATATATAAATAAAAACTATTGGTTATAATGTAACATCAAACCACGATATCGAAAAGGGTGTATACCTCTAGACTTTAAAGTAAAGAAAATTAAGAGACATAAATCGATCCCGTTCACCTGTAAGGAGAACATCTATGTTTTTATAGAGCTGTTTTTGTGATTTTTCCTATCGTACTGAACCAATCGAATAAACCAACTACCAATTTCAAGTAAAGAGCATGAAAAATTCAAAACATAAAATATCAGTACCGAGTGTTTTGTAATTGCTAAAAAAACTCTAATTCTTGACGCCCATTGCCAATTTTTTTTTTAATCTTTACATGCGTTACGATTTGGATAACCGTTACGTTGCGTAATGAATGAATAAATATATAATTAATATTTGCTTTAGCACTTTGTTTGCTGTTTTTCTTTTATTTGTTACATTTATCTGATATCATGCTATTTTACGTATTTCAGTATATCGGAACAATGGACGTGCCGCGGCCGACGAGCCGAGTGGAGATCGTCGCCGCGATGCGCCGCGTTCGCGTAAGTAACATCAAAGATAAGATAATTTAAAGATAATTTATTTTTACTACAAGCATCACAAGTACAATTTAGTTCTTAATTCTACTAGAATAAAAACTATCCAGAACGGAACACACAGGCACCCGAACTAGGTATGTATAAATAACCTGTATGATGGCGTGCCTATACCCTCCTACTAGAAAATGCACATTGAATATTTTGTCACGATAGCATAAGGTTTTCATAAAATTTAAAATTTCGCGAATTGCACCCCATAGCTGTGACAGATAATTTAGAATGAGCCGTTTTCAGTAACAAAACAAAAAGAGTTTTCTACTAAACCTAACAGATGGAGCTGACAAGCGGAGTAAGCAGTTTGTGATTAATCCTGTCATTGTCAAATTGTGCCTACCAGTAAAAGAAAATTAACGCCATCTATAAGGTACGAGGTAACTATTTTTGAAGTTTTTACTTTTTAATGAAAACGCCTCATTGAGAATGTATTACATTTTAAAATTGAAAATTTGCATTTATTTAAAAGAAGATTAAAAATTGCCGTGGAGTGCCGAAAGTAAGAATATTGCCCCTCCTCTCTTACCCGAGGATGCTGTAAGAATCTGCCAAGTGCACCTCCGGTAGATGTGCAGCAGCATCTTTCCGTGTATCAACATTCCGTACTAAGCTCGCCAACCCGCCTGTCAAGCGTGGTGAGCATGGCAACAACCCCTAATCACCACGAGGGAGGTCTATGTCCAGCAGTGGAAGTCCCATGGCTGAAATTGTGTGATGATGAGGGTTAAGCAAATATTTACACACAAAGAGTATTATCACGTACAAGAATATCTTACTGACAAATTTAGCCTAAGTCTTAGAAAATTACTTAACCCAACTGACATTGTTGTATAAACTATTCTTTAGTTGTTATAATCTACTATTATTTGCATGCAACTGACTTTCAATTTTAATTTTATAGTCAGCATGTGACAGCATGTCATTTCTCTACCTGTTAATTTTTGTATGCCATCTACGGTGAGGCACTGAATTTATTTAAATTAAAGACCACAATTTGTAACATAAGTTTCCTACAAATAAAGTTCTTGTATCGTTCAAAATACACTATAGCCCATAAAACTTAGCATGATCGCTGCGACAGATGTAGTGCTGGGACGATGTTGAGAATATACTATTACAATTATCGTTTGCTGTAATTATTATCGATACCTGTTTTAATATTTTTTTAATTATGTTCAGTAATAGAAGAAAAATAATCAGAAAATCGAACACGAGTTATAATTGGTTACATGATATTATTATCCTAGAGGTGTACAACTTAAATTGTTACAGTCAAAATCTGAGTCAGAATCACTGGAACAGTCTTGCAAAATAATTAACTCTTTTTCGCTTACAATACTATCAAAGTGAACGTCGCGCTTCCATTCTTCTTGTACTTTTCTATTTTTTTATCTACCTCCTTCTCATCGCACATTACTATTCGTGCAGTCCCACTCATAAATTTTGCATTCTACACACCATTTCCTTTTATTTGATACCAAACGCGGGAACAATCGATTATTCCACTTTCACCCCCCTCATAACTTGTAAACATCTTAATCGATTTTCTAGCGATGGTTCTTCCAAATCCATCTACTCGTTTCTGAGCTACGGCGCCACAGACAGACACGCCCACATAGCGGTCCAACCTCTAACATTCCTCTTTTTGACGGGGGTTAAAAATAGAGCCCCATGGAAAAAGAGGTAAGTGTACCTACTCGAAGCCAGAGCCAATTGATATTCGAGGCCTTTGGAAGGCTTCGAAGCGTCCGCTCAAGGCACTAACTATAACTGGAGTCGCATCATTCCGCCCTTCGGTCCCAAACCAACATAAAAAAAAACTTGTGCCAATAGGAATATGCATGTTTGTCTTTGGTTCTTAACACATTCTCATCCTTACTTCTTATATAACAAAGTCTGCCTGTCTCTTCGCGAAAGCTCAGAAACTTCTGAACGGATACATGTGGTTTTCACTAATGGTATTGAGTAATTTAGAGGGACAGTTTTAAGCTAAAAAATAAAAATGTTAGATAAAAATTTCGCCGAGCTATGTTGATGAGAGTTGAACAAGTCGGTAAATGTATTGCCGACTGGGAATTCTTTTGGCGTGCGCAGCGTAAATCATTTAACTGCAAGTGATGTATAAAATAATTGCTTCTTATAAATAGGTCTACAAAAAAGTCCGCGACAGCATATTATTATGTCTATCCACAGAATACAATTCTGTATTATGTGTGTCTATCATATAAGGTTGACTCATAGTAAGCATTTTTCTAATTTCAATTTCGATGAAAAATACAGACGACTTCAGAAACTCCTCCTTTTTTTAAGTCGCTTAAAAAGTATGCATTATTTTCGAAGTCTTTTAAGCAAACACGGTGTGAATATATAGATAAAACCTATTTTCCCTTGAAATCATATAATTAAAAAATCATTAAATCAATACTTATCTTACGAGATATAGCGAAATTAAAACTCGCACAGATAAATAATTACAGTAGTGGGGGCGTACATCGAACTCCTTCTTTACAGCTGGACCGACACAATTGAGCCCGGTACATGGCGCTGCTGTCAGTGTGTTTCCAAATCACCGGGCAAGACGACGTCTGCCAGGTCTGCTGTGATAACTCTGAATACTACATACAATACCACCTAGACCCAAACTAAACAAAGCTTTTTTTATGGAAACCAGATAATTAATAAAACTATTTTTTTTAATACTTACTTTATTATACATAGAAACGAACACATAGTAGAACCAAAGAGAAGTCTGTAACAGACTTTCGTCTTAAGGCACTGAGGAATTTTGGACGAAAATACTTCTCTACGCCATCTACGTCAAAAAGTCTGTAGACTTTCGTATCACCATGTAATCAGTGTGTGTTACCAGATATTCCATGTGCAACCGAGACGTGGTCATTCACTATTGACCTCATGGAATCTCAGAGTCGCGCAACGAGCTATGGAGAGGGCTATGCTTGGGGTTTCTTAACGGGATCGAATCAGAAATGAGTAGATACGTAGAAGAACTCGGGTCACCGACATAGCCGAGCGGATTAGTAAGTTGAAGTGGCTATGGGCAGGCCATGTAGCTCGCAGAACAGACTCTGGTGAAGACCGCAGGTTGACGGTGGATGCAGGTCGCTTCCAACCGCAATATAATTAAATAAAAAAGACCGCAATATAAAAGATTCTATAGTGATAACCTAGATATAGGTTTTTCGTATGAAGTGTTTTATTTAGTTCTTTTTTTGTAAGTTAGGCTAAGTAAGTCTGTAAACCTGTTTTGAATAAATAAATATATAATAAAAAAAAATGATTTCCAAATAACTGGAAATCCATGAGGGAGGCCTATGTCCAGCACAGTGAATGTCCTATGGCTGAAATGATGATATAGAAGAATACACAGACCAAAAGCAGTTTTAGACCTCCGCCTTTTTGTTCCACTGTAGTTTCTGTGTAGCCTCATTACGACTCACCAAATGTCGTTATTTTTCTAACGAACTAGTAACCAATAGTTATTCATCATCATTTCAGCCATAAAACGTCCACTGATGAACACAGGCCTCCCTCATGGATCTCCATGAGGGGTAGTTGCCATTCTCACCACGCTTGGCAGGCGGGTTGGTGAGCGCAGTATGGGATGTTGATACACGGATAAACGCTGCTGCCCATCTTTCGGAGGTATCCCTTAGCAGGCTCTTACTGCATCCATGGGCATGAGAGGAGGGGTATCATTCTACTGCCGGCACCCCACGGCGGTTATTCATTAATTCATTATTCATTCATTAGTGTAAATAAACAGCGTAGTGTACATTCGTGCCTCAAAACAAAAGCAATTTGAAACGACCGAGTTTTGTTATGCTACTAATTTAAGATCGTAAGCGACCCCCGCGTCCAAAGTAAAGAGAATTTAATAACATAACTTGTGTGTCTTATCGTTGAGTTCCATATAATTTCCAAGAGGATTATACTTTATAACAGAAAAGTTCTTCGCATTTTAATGCGAATGTTCCGTTTAAAATACCGATGTTAACATTATATTAACATCGGTAATTTCCGACTTCAAGAAGAGAGAGGTTCTTAAGTCGTCTGTATTTAAGGTGCTAACAAATTAGTCACGGATATTTTTACAGCTGATAGTACTCGGTTCTCGGAGTACATTTAAATATGAAACATCATAGGTTTTGTTTATGTTTTTTTGGAGAAAACTAGCAAACAAATTTGCTACGTTAAAACACCCTGTTAATAAGATAATTAAATGAGAACTCTTTAGACATACATACATATAATCATAATGACATTTAAGAAAAACAACTTTTGATGTGACATGACAGACAGTGTTAAACATCTTGACAGGTACATAATAGGGGTGATTATTTTAAAAATTAATTATAATTTATTTTTTTGTTCATTATATGAAAACAAAAAAATTATATACAAAGGTTCTTTATTTAAAGTTAAAAGTAAATTGTTATAATGTAATGTATTATCTCTTAAAATATCCGTGACTAATTTGTTAGCACCTTGTATATATTTTTAATCTTTGTTCACCTCAGAATTCCATCGTTTTACACTAGGTAAACTTTAATTAAGGTATCATTTTATTCCTAACTTGTTTCTTTTTATGGAACCCCATAAGGAATCAGGGGAACTCCTCAAATGTTTTAGGTAAACATAGAGTGATTTTAGCATATCTAAGTCAAGTTCAAGCATGGCTTTTTTGTTTTACATAATAATGTTAGCTTGTTTTAAAACCCAGTTCTGATGATGAGATCCATGTTAAATCGAGGGAAATACGCATACTTATAGAGGTTTAGGTAATTTCATCAACTATTTAGGTTCTATCATTTAAAGTCAGTTGTTTTTGTATAGTATAATTATTAGTTATAGGTATTCGACTTAATATAAAATAAATGTATTATAATAATGATTCCCGCGGCTTATTTCCGGTTTCTATATTCAACGGATAGTCATAGTATAAAGGCTATGAATAGTTTCTACCTAACCAATAACGAGTATTACGTATTGTACCGGCCAAAATAGAGCGGTAACCTAGCTTCGTACGGAAAATAAGTAAGACAGTTTAACTGACGCTTGACGTTTTTGTCATTTCCATACAGAGCAGTTACGGAGCGTTACTAAAAAACTTTGTACACGCCTGGTGTGTTATTTTACTTGGCGTAGTTAAAACGTACCGATTTATTTTTATAGGAACAGGGCATTAGTCAGCTTCAGACGTGTGTTTTTCTTCTGACTAATAGCCGAATATTCTGGTAGGATGGTATAGGATGCCGTGGGGTGCCGGCAGTAGAATGTTACCCCTCCTCTCCTACCCGTGGATGCAGTAAGAGCCTGCTGAGGGCCACCTCCGGAAGATGGGCAGCAGCGTCTTTCCGTATATCAACATCCCGTACTGCGCTCACCAACCCGCCTGCCAAGCGTGGTGAGTATGGCAACTACCCCTCATGGAGATCCATGAGGGAGGCCGGTGTTCAGTAGTGGACGTTTTACGGCTGATATGAATGAATGGTATAGGTGCTAGGGGAGCCTAATTCAACTAACAATGTCCCAGGCAGCAGTCCAGTACAGCATGCATGCCAGTAGCTGACGCTGTATAATTCATCAGCATTATATTAATAGGTGCTAACCGAAAAGGGTTTAATTATGGTTTAGTCCCATTTCTTCCGTTATTTTGTTCCATTAACAGAAGAAATGGTACATACTATATCCCATTTGTTCCAATAACAGAAGAAATGGGATATAGTATGTACTATTTGTTCAATTATGCATTCAATAATAGTCATATTATATAAGTATTATTTCACCTCATTCACCTAAGCTAGTTCACCTAGGTGAGTTATGGTAGTAATTTAAAAAATTCGCCTGTAAAAAAAAAAAATTTGGGTATACTTAACACTACGCTAAAAAAATTCGTTTGAAGGTAAAATTTACCTGATATTCTTCTACTTTTTTTATCTTGTCATGTTTGAAAAATCGTATATTTTTAAGAATTAATGATTACGAATAAACATTAAATCCACAAGCAGTCAAAAAAAAAATATACGATTGGCCTTCAGTTCACCATTCTAGTCGTGATATTATAATATGAAATCTGGGCTGCTAAAACCGTCGCAAAAATTACAATCTGTAATTTTCAAGCATAACCAGATAAAATATAATATATTATGCCAATTTTCCACCCGGGTGCCTTCCCAGCCGGCGGAATCCACAATTATTTTTGCTAAATATTTTTCAGACAAAAGAAAAAACGACAATGCCGGCTTTCACGCTATTATCATAAAAGTGGTCTTTGCAACGAACCTTTGAATGGGATACAAAATTAGATGATTTGTTAAAGTGCCAATGTCAGTAAGCAACTTTCCAAAGTTAATGTAAAACCTAGCATTTTTGTGGGTTGTTCCGTATTCATCTTATGACGTCTCATCCCCTTCATGTAAATTACAATGTAAGTTGACGTGTCTATATTTTGTAATTGCAAACTATGGAAATAAATGAATGAGTTTATGAGTTTACTACTACTCTACAACTTCTCTACTACCTAAATTACCCAAAAATTTATTCAGCTTCAGGGTTTTTTTAATCATAAATAAGGGCTTTGTCACTTATGCAATCATGACACCCCTGAAGGGTTTGAGAAATCAGCATTTAAGTCACAATTTAATCATTTTAAGAGCCATACATAATTGACAACCAAAAAAATGTCAATACCCATTATTTGTACACTCGTATGTATGAAAAAAAAATATTTACGTTATAATTTTTTTTTCTGTGAACTTTTATGATATTTAAATAGCCTATCCCGGGCGCAGAAAAACCTTAAAAACTTTAAATAATTAAATCGGTCTAACCATTCTCGTGTTATAACAATAAAATAACTTTATCATTTACAAAACACATAAGTATAAAACAAAACTTAATATTTTACAGCAGTAGGTAGACGCAATATTATTTTTAAACGTCACTTATCAACTAGCTTCTAGATTGTTCTTTCTTCTGTGTACAGCCGACAAAGCAGAGATGATGGCATGTAAAAAGGCCCAACATAATATCAGAAATGAATGTACTCTACGAGTAAAGTGTATTACGGGCTTTTAAGCTCGCGCTTCGCAAAACATGTGCAAAACTTAGTCACTGAATATGAATCATGTACGCTATATAGGCACGCCGCCGCCGGCGGTACAGGTTTCACATCGCCCTAATTAATAATTAATTTAAATCTTAGTTTTGTGAGGTACTGAGCAATATTGTTACTAGTTTTTATATCGAGTGCTGTACACTCCTGTAAAGGTGTCTCACACGGGACCGGTATTATGATAATTTACTTTGTGAATGTAATGTGAAGATGTCGTAGGAGTGTCTGTTCGAGTGAATATTCCAATGCATTACGAATAGAAAAATACCAAGGTAACATATTTTCTTGTATCTTACTTTTATCATACATGATGGGAAAATGCGAAGATGTATGTTTCCACTGAACGCCTGACTTATGAAGAATTATGATGAAACATCTATTAATTGTAGTAAGTATCCTGCAATAACTCACGACCCTAATATTCTTGTACCCCTACTTATATATAAAAGTGAAAGTATATGAATGTATGTATGTTCCCTATTCACGTCAAATCCGCTAAACTGATTTAGATGAATTTTAGTATAGAAGTAGATTAGACCATGGATATGGACATGGGCTACTTTTCGTTGCGCAAATTAAATCAGAAGGGGTTAAAATAGGGGATGAAAAATTGTATAGGAATATGTTTTTCGATTAAATTGTACGATGAAATGTGTAATGCTTTGAAAATACGAATGGCATAATTTAATTCCAAGTATAGTTACATAAAAACGAATAACGTTCCCTCCGTATAGACTTGCAAATGTCTCGAGCAAAGTTCGGGAAAGAAGCTTTCAAGCCCATTTACCAGTATTACGTCTACGCTTTCAAACAAAGATCTTGAGGTCTAGTTCTTTTTGTCTACGTGTTTTACATTATATGAGAAGGATATTCTAGGTCTGATGTAATAGTTTCCATATCTTAGATAGGTTTACAGTCCAATTTTCGTGTCAGATTTTTTTTATCTACGTATTATTTACATTGTTAATAATAATGTCAATAAGCAATTACAAAAAAAATCAAAAAAAAGAATTGACAAAATAAACAATTTTTTATCTTTATCTTTATCTCATACACAGATTTACTCCTACTATTTCAGGTATGTCCTGATTAATACATTAGGTCAGCTGAGTGCCGGGTCACGCGATGTGTAGGGTTCTGTACTTACCCGTAGACCTGTTGTTAGAAGTTGTATGTTTCTTTAGATTTACCAAAACATACATATTTACTTGAGTTTTCGGTTTTCTTCCCAACCCAAAAATGGTTTTGAATTACCTATCCAACAATTCTTCACACGATAGGAAAATCGAGAAAAAAATCATCTGCATTTTACGTTTATCGCTGATACATATTACCGGCGGCTTGGCTTTTAAAAATTAAAATTAAAATCTTACGTGTAAGGTAGGTACCCCAAAATAATATTTTTTATTATTATTAAGTATATATTATTAAGTATATAAGTAGATATGTAAACATATCTACTTGTACCTATTATTCATCATTCATCACCCTTTCAGCCGTGAAACGTCCACCACTGAACACAGGTCTCCTTAATGGATCTCCATAAGGGGCCTCACTCACCACGCTTGGCTGGCGGGTTGGCGAGCGCAGTACGGGATGTTGATACACAGAAAGACGGTGCTGCCCATTTTCTTTCACAGAGCTTTGACGAGCTCTGTGGCGCAGCGGGCGAAGGTCCGCCTGCGACGCAAGAGGTTGCGGGTTCGATTCCCGCCTCGGGACAAATGTCTGTACGATCTGCAGATATTTGTTCAGGGTGTTCTGGGTGTTTTTCTATATATAATAAAAATATTTATCTATGTAGTATAATGTATTAAGTATATCAGTCATCTAGTACCCATAACACAAGCTCTGCTTAGCTTGGGGCTAGATGATGCTGTGTGATTTGTCCAGCATTATTTATTTATTTTATTTATTTCTGGAGGTACCCCTTAGCAGGCTCTTACTGCATCCACGGGTATGAGGGGAGGGGTAACATTCTACTGCCCACGCCACCTAGTATTATTTTTCTTCATCCAATTTAAGATTTTCACTCGTGTCGGTCCACATGATTTGATGCAACCCTTACCATTTATTATTTATCTCCCGGGCAGCCTTTACCTCCTTGTACGACATCACATCAACTTTCTCCTTCACCTGGTCCATATTGTAATGCATGGTCTTCTATTATTATAACTATTCCAAGGGGGCCGGTGAAATTACGTGCACATGAGACCTTACAACTCTACTTATATGTCTCAGGTGACGGGCGCAATGCAATGCAGCGTTGGTCACGTGCTTAGTGAACATGATCACCGCGGTGTTGTAATAGGTAAAGATTACCGCTTAACACAAGGTGGGCCTTCGGCTTGTCTAGTCATTAAATCGTAAAAAAAGTGCGAGTCGGACTCGCGCATAAAGGGTTCCGTACCAATTTTTAGCAAAACAACTACTATAATATAAATATACAAATATAAATATTTTTTTTATTTTGTTTTTAGCACTTATTTTTATAGCGGAAACAGAAATATATCATCTGTAAAAATTTCAACTGTCTTACTATTACGGATCATGATATACAGCCTAGTGACAGACAGACAGATGGACAGGCATACGGATAGCAGTGTCTTAGGAATAGGGTCCCGCTTTTACCCTATAGGTACGGAACCCTAAAAAAACACCTGTAAATGTACTGCAGTTTGCAATAAAAATACTGTGTTCCGTATTCTGCTAACGAAACATATATATATTTCACACTAAACTAATTTACTCGACACGGCTACGAACAGAGAGACGTACTATTAAGTGTTGTTTAATTTTAAAGCCAAAAAATGCATAGTTGGCGACTTCAACTATAGTTCTGATAGCACAAACTGTTTCAAAGATTTTCAATTTGTCTTGGTTAAAATTCCACCACCTCATTTGTACTGCGATTCTTTGCCAAAGATTTCTAATAAATTCTAATTTCCTACGTTTAATTATAAACATGCCGTGCCGTGGGGCAGCAGAATGTTACCCTTCATCTCATGCTCGTGGATATCTACAGTCTCCTCATTCTTCCCCAAGTTTTATAAAGAAAGCTGTTAACTGCGAGCAGAGCGGACTCATCCCTCGTCAGCATTAAGCCGGCTACTCACACACCTGCCGCAGAGCAACAGCGGCCGTAATTAAAAGTCCGACTCCAATATTGCATCTGGTATTGATTGACATTTTTCGAATCAATGCGAAAAAAACAATCTTTCTCAATAATTCCATCGCTGGATTGGAGTGGAATAAAAAGTAGAAACTGGTCCACTTGTGGATCAGTGGATCAGACTGGAACAGAGCTATCGTTCGAGCGATTTATTACTGTGTCAGCTCCGATGTGGCTTGGACGGGCCGCTTAAGATTTTCATTCAAGCGTTTGACGTTCTTCCATAAATTCCCCTTATCATCTCAGCCTTAGGACGTCCACTGTTGGACTGTATGCTCCCTCATGAACACATGTACTGATCACGCTTGGCAGGCGGGTTGGCAAGCGCAGTACGGGATGTTGATGCACGAAAAGGCGCTGCTGCCCATCTCTCGGAGGTACCCTTTGGCCGATTCTTACTGTAACCATGGCAAGAGAGGAGGAAGGAAATCTACAGCCAGCACCCTAGGTCCTTAAGTTTTTCACGGCCTTGTTTTTGGGATGATAAAGTATAAACATACACCTAAAACAGTTAAAACTTCTGAGTTGTGTCAAATAAACCATTCAGTGAAACCGATTTCCAGAATCGAGGGTTACAAAAGTATATTCTAAATAATAGCCTCTTCAACATAATTGACCGTTAACTTTATACGACTTCGGTAAAATGCTCTCCCTTTATTACCTCATAAGATGTTCCTTTCCATTTCACTTACTTTTTTATAACAATACTCCAAAGACTGGCTTAATATCTTCTGTAACGATGTGCTTCGCCTTAGAACTTTGCTGATACTGAATATCTACTTCAAGTTTTTCAAACGTGTAGGTACGTGCGTATGTGAGTGATTGTGGCTACGACTGTTAGATTTAAGAGAGCATAGCAATCATAAAAAACTTAGCTACTCCGGTTAAGGATATAATTAAGCCACAAGTTTACTTTTGATACAAGAACTAGTAACATTCCATTGACTCTGCAATCTCTCATAAAACTCGTTCAATATACATATGTATTAATTTTGTTTCTTTTACGAGCTCTATATAACTTGCAATATTTATATGTTTGTCCGGTTGAATCTTGCATGTTAAAAATGATAAAATTTCAGGTAAAGGGCTCTTAGATCTGATTAGCTGAAATTTTGCAGACCTAACTTTAAACAAGTCTACCTTATAAGCAATACCAGTACTTAATATTACCTTCAAATTAGATGGAGTCAAGATGCCCGGTGATGTATTTTTTGTCAAACGCCATAAGATGGGTATACAACGTGTTACAAAATATAATTAATTATCTAAGCCAAAAATATTGTCAACCCTAGTAAGCTGTCGTATCAGGGAACCAGATTATTTAACAGAAAGGCCTGGTACTTGTCCAGTTCGTCCCGCCATCTCCGCCTGGGCCTGCCAAGACGCCTTCTCGCTGGGTCCGGGCGCCACTGACGTGACCTTTGCCCACAGCTCTCCTGGCACGGCCGACGTGCCCAGCCCAATCGTATTTAAGCTTCGCGGCTTTCTGAGCTACGTCTGTGATTAATGATTTAACGTGAATATTTTTTATTTTTCGTTTATTTATAAGCCTGATGTTTTCCACTGCATTCCCTCCTATATAATTTAATATAATTGTGAATATAATTGAACGTTTTTTTTATTTCAGTACGAGTTCAAGGCGAGGGGTGTAAAAAAACGCAAGGTGGCAGTGGATGTGTCGATCGACGGAGTACGCGTCACGACCAGGAGCAAGGCTGTGGGCAAGGTGAGTTTTGGTGTTAGTCTTTATAGGTTAAGGTTATATTTAAAACGACTTAAAAAAAAGAGTAGTTTCTCTAGTCGTCTGTATTTTTTTGTTACCTTAGAACTCCGTCGTTTATAAACCGATTCGGAAAATTATTTTCTCATTTCATTTGAATAAGGTCTCATTTTTTTAAACTCGGTTCTGATGCTGGGATTTATAAGGAATCGAGAGAGCTCCTCAAGTATTGTGTTTATCGTAATTATAGTGATTTTGGCATATTTCGCTATTATGATAAATTTACCTAACGTTTCGGTTGACGTCGTTAATGTAGACGCAACATGATACACGAAAAGCCGGTATTGCCCATCTTCCGGAGTGTATTTATATATATATATATACCTCCTATATATACACATATATAAATATATATATATATAGATAGATATATGTTAATATATATATATACATATATGTATGTGTAGACGCAACATAGAACTCGATGCCCATTTTAGACATTTCATGGTGGAAATCATAGAATAATTAGAACAAAGTGTTCAGCTGAGGTCTGTCTTTTGCTCAGAACAAGATTTTTACATACAGTTTTGTTATCAAATCTAGAAAAGATAATTATTACAAAACGAAACAGAGTTTCCGAAAATACAATGTCTTCCCGCCTTTCCATAGACAGCGACACAACTTCCTTTAGTCTATGACATACCTCTATCATGGTATTCTGACTTTGACATTTGAATGTGTTGATAACACGAAACCTTGTCCAGGCGGTTGTCAAAGAATTAAGAGTCAACCCAAGCAAATAGTTTTTAAATATACTTTATTTCGTCATGCATTATGAAGGTGTTTTTTTACGATTTAAATCCTAAAGATACGACATATATATATAATATAGCATTTACATTCAGGAAGATGAATCATATGATTTGGTGAAGTGGAACTGATGGAGAAGACCACAGTTCGTTATCAAAACTCGTCACCCGTGAAATTTGAAATTACAAATTCACGGGTGGCGACATCGAAAGATGGCAAAGATATTATATCTATATCCTCCAATCTTCTTAAAACTATGGCTCATTTAATATGTGAGTAGTTATATATTATATCATCATCATTTCAGCCGTAAAACGTCCACTACTGAACACAAGCCTCATGGATCTCCATGAGGAGTAGTTGCCATACTCACCACGCTTGTAAGGCGGGTTGGTGAGCGCAGTTCGGGATGTTGATATACGGAAAGACGCTGCTGCCCATCTTCTGAAGGTGTCCCTTAGCAGGCTCTTACTGCATCCACGGGTAGGAGAGGAGGGGTAACATTCTACTGCCGGCACCCCACGGCAAAAGTTTCCTATTAAGTATATATTATATACTTAATAGAAAACTTTTCTGGGGATTAAAGTAGGGACTGTTCGTTACCCAAATAAAAATTCCATTAGTTCCGTTCATTTTGTTTTACCCGTAAATAATTCTAAAGCTTCTTATTTTGCTTGTACTACATTATTTTGACGGGTAAAACAGAATGTTGCCGTGGGGTGCCGACAGTAAAATGTTGCCCCTCCTGTCCGTGGATGCAGTAATAATCTGCCAAGGGATACCACCGGAAGATGAGCAGCACCGGATTTCCGTGTACAACATCCCGTACTGCGCTCGTTAACCCCGCGTGACATGCGTGGCGAGTATGGCAACAACCTCCTCACGATTGTGGAGATTCATGAGAGGAGGCCATGTCCAGCTGTGGACGTGGACAGCAGTAGGACGTGGACAGCAAGCAGTCTACGGCTGAGATGATGAAAAGAGTATGTGTTTCACACAAAAACGTTAAAATTGACATAAACTGTGAGCCCGCCGTGGAGTGCCGGCAGTAGAATGATACCCCTCCTCTCATGCCCATGGATGCAGTAAGCCTGCTAAGGGATACCTCCGGAAGATGGGCAGCAGCGTCTATCCGTGTATCAACATCCCATACTGCGCTCACCAACCCGCCTGCCAAGCGTGGTGAGAATGGCAACTACCCCTCATGGCGATCCATGAGGGAGGTCTGTGTTCATCAGTGGACGTTTTATGGCTGAAATGATGTGAGCTCAATTCGAAGTAAAATTATCCTTTTCCTGTTCGCAGTGGTTCCCGATTTTTTTAAATTATCAAGATAATTAGGTATGATGGATCAGATACAACAAAAACAAAATAAAAAAATATTGCTAATAATACACAAAGCACCAACTCGTTCCAAGTTTTAATCTGTAGGTATGAAGAAAGGCCTTTAAGTTATTATGTATGTTTGTATGTTTTACTAGAATACAAAGCATGTACTATATAAAGTCACGTCGTCGCCCTAATTGTTCAAAACTTTGATAAATGTTATCCCTCTAACTTGCGGTGCTTTCCGCAAAGAAATACAACGCAGAAATGGAAGTCAATTTTTTCGCAGATCGTCAATCATGCTCCGGCTATTATAGGGGGTTGTCAACCTGATGTCTCCTGGAGACAAGTAGGCCCATTGTTGTGTACCCCATTGTTACCGCTTCCCACGAAAAATAATCCCGGTCTCTTAAACTCGGCTGGTAATTTTTTAAATTCGGAGCGTCTTTGTTGGAGTTTGTCCAAATATAATAATTAAAAGTGACATTTACTGAAGTTTGAAATAACTAGTTTGAGTTGTTTAGCTATTTGTCATCTGTCATATGTTTTTAGTGCTACTAACTGTAGACATTGAAAGACTGATGTCAAGGCCATGATTATAGAAGAAGCTGAGCATGATTCTGTTAACAGCGTAATACACACATTGGGTGGCATTGTATTTTGTTGTTAGTGATCTGAGACATAAAGAAATCCTTACAGTTGCGACAGACATAATATTACGTCTTTTACCTATTTATTCTTTGCGTTTTTACACCAGATGATCTGGAAATCGAAATGATTCATTTGCAAAAACCAAGTAGCTACTGCGTTACGTCAATACTAGAACGGTGAGATATCGATGTCATAGAAAAAACTCTGTACTCTATTTATTTTATTTCAGAATCACGCTTGATTCTTCCCAAAGGCTTCCCTTCTCTCCCTCTACTGTACTCTACCGTAGAAAATTCTGAAAAGTATTCCCTTAGCTCATAATCTTGCTCCATTGTCTGACAACAATCCATAAACCGGAGCGCGGATTGCTAGCGTCATTCACCGCCCATGTCGAGGTATTAGCTCTGATCCACTGGAGAGCTTTCCGCGGAGATGGCTTGTAATTATGTTACTGGCGAGCTCAGGACTATTATATTGCAATTTCTTATCTGACACAAACGTCTGGGAACATTTAGCGTCGTGTGTCTTACTGCTTTATAAAACTTAGCTTCATGGCTGTGACAATTGCCATTAAAGTCCTTTAATTATTGGAATCAAGCGTTACTTTGCGGAAATCCATGACAATAAAATGCAATAAAAATATTTAATTTTAATTCCGCTTATGCTTGTCTATTATTTTTGTAATAACAGACTTTGATTAACATGAGACTTTGATTTTCATAAGCGGAATTAAAACTAAATATTGTTATTGCATTTTATTTAAATCCTACCCATCAAGTTCTGTATTTTGTAATTTTGAGACGGAACAGTAAGTGCCTTGACCGATAAAGTGACAGGAAAAAGTTTTTATGATATTCTAAAATGAATAATATCACAGATTTTGGGAATACTGTACATAGAGTCTGTAAGAAAATTGTAGCTTTACTATTCTCCACTTGAGTCGCCGTAAGATAAGGCTTATTGTAATTGATTAGCCTTATGAATTCCCTTGACATTACTAATTTGTTCCCTATTAAAGCACAAAAACTGTTTTGAATGCCAATCGGTGCTTGTTTTTTTATAAGAATTAAAAGTCTCTACTAGACCAACTCAGGCTGGAGTACCAGAAATGTCGGAAATTGCAAAAAACGTTTTCCATTCATTTCGTTGAGAGTCGCACTTCTTCGGAGATTGCTTGTAATGTTACGGACGAGCTCAGGGCTAATGCGGAAACGTGACTTTGTCCTAAATTATGTGTTTAGTTTTCGTATCAAAAGAAACCTCTTTTGATACGAAAACTATCTCTAGGTATGAAGAAAGGCCTTGAAGGGTCTGTGAGCGCTTCGTTAAGCGCTCACAGACCCTTACTTGACCGTTAACGCTGCTAGCTACCCAGACTCCTCTTCCATTATTTTTGCGGAGTAAAGCTGTCTGTCCATGAGGAAGGCCTGTGTTCAGTAGTGGACGTTTAACGGCTGCAGTGAAGTGAAAGCTATCTGGGTTCCATGGGGAATATTGCTCAATACACCATAATGTGGGACATCAGGGCAGATATGCTATTGAAATCTATTGGACGCGTTTTCTTTCTTAACGTAATCCAAAAATAATTGCTATACATTATACCGAAATGTTGCGTGAAGTCACACGCTGGTACGCGGTGATATGGCTCGGTACAATATAATGATGTCACGGGCCCCCACTCCTCATCAACTTGCTTTATCTAAGACAATCTAAGTATTGTTTCATAGATTTGAAAAAGGAATAAATAATTGTTTATTATTTTTGTAATAACAGACTTTTATGAAACTTTGATTTTCATACCGTCTAAGAGTAAAAAACCATCATCATCATCATCATCATCTCAGCTGTTAGGCGTCAACTGTTTGACAAAGGCTTCATGGGTCTCCAAATATAGATAATGACGTTTTGTTCCCACCACGCTGGGTTGGCAGGATGTACGGGATGTTGATACATGTGTAGATGCTGCCGCCCATCTTCTAGAGGCAGATTCATACTGGGTCCACGGGCAGGAGAGGAGAAGTAAAACTGCCGGCACCCTACGGCAGCTGCCGTGAATAGCCGCTGAAAAAATAATAATTCAAGGGTAATCATTGAAATTCTAGAAGAATCGGTTCACTGCTTTATAAGTTACCAGGTTGAGAGTGTTTTTTTTTTTAATTTTGTTCCTAACTAACATTTATATATATGAAAATCTAAATCATTTCCCTGTTGTCAATACATTCCTCATATCAACCTCTTAAAGTTTAATTTTCGCAACGAAAAGTAGCCCTTGTCCGTCTCCAAGGTCTAATAAATTTATGTGCTAAAATTCATCAAAATCGCTTAAGCCGTTTTGACGTGAAAAAGGAACATACATGCTCGTTATATATATAGAAAAGTGGGCCGAAACCGCTTCCCAATTGCTTACAAAACAATCTCCTTTAAATACTTCGTCGATGTTGTTAGGGAACCGATTAAACTGTCTGACGATCTGAATGTGACGAAATGTACTCTCTCAACCTAGTAGCTGATCAAACGTAGTATGGCAGTAGGCAGCTTTTGTATGATGTAATCAATATTAAATTAATTCTTGTTTCTCTTTAATCTGTTTCGGATCTTCTTTTCGGACTTTTCGAAAGTACTCTCCATAACCCAAACTATCAATATGTGCGGACCCTGCGGAGGTTGCTACGGTGGCTGTGGCGGCTGCTGTTGCCCCAACATCACGATCTACACTTGCTGCACAAAGATCTGCTAATTACAGCGTAGCGGCGTTCTCAGTTTTCTGCTGCTGGCATTCGTGCTAGCGTTCGACGTGGACGCTCGTCTTGTATGCTTCGTGCTATTATGTGAAATATATGAAATATATATAAATATATGAATGTATAGGTATACGGAGTTTAGCGAAGTTTACGACAGCCGACAACAATCAGCACTAAAATTCAACAGATAAAGCTGGTGCTTATAGTATTACTACTAGTGTATTATATTATCTGTGGTATTACCGAACTACGTATTTTTATGTCTATTTATTGTCGGTTGATAAAACATTTCTTTGTTAAAATTTTTGCAACAATCGACAACGACCAAGTATGTGATTGTCTTATTCGTTCAGGTCAAAAATAAATGGTTTCGTAGTTTCATTAAAAAACTAAAAATAGAAATTATTTTTTTAATGATGCTCCGCTCCTATTGGTTATAGCGTAATGTTATAAGCTTCCTAGCCAAATAGCCTTCCTCGATAATTGAGCTATCTAACACAGAATTATGTTTTCAATTTGGACAAGTAGTTCTGGAGATAAGCGCGTTCAACCAAACAAACGAGCAAAATCTTCAGTTTTATAACATTAGTATAGGATGTATGATCCCATTTTACCCCATTCTCTCCGCTCTTCACGATTGTGCGCCATCCTTTTCAGTGGATGATACAGGTTAACAGTAACAGTATCACAATATAGATGTAATCGCGAAAGTTGAATAAAAAATATTTTTAATTAGGTTACCTTTCTTTCACAGACGAAAAAGAAGACCACATTCTTCGGCCGCAAAACCACCACGATCATTGAGAATGCCGAGCTGATGCATCACCCGATCTACCGCATCTTCTACGTGTCACACGACAGCTCTGACTTGAAGATATTCTCCTACATCGCCAGAGATGGCGCCACCAACGGATTCAAGTGCAATGTCTTCAAGAGCAATCGGAAGGTATGTATGACTAAGCAAGATGGTATAGGCGCTGGGCAAGCCTAATCCGCCCAACAATGTACAGGCACTGCAGCGTCCGGCAGGGATTACAAATCTCGCGACAGGTTTGCAACAGCTTGTCCCGTTTGACAGCGATGATCGTGAGATATACGCCTGTTGCAAACCTGTCGCGAAATACGTAATCAGCCTGCTGTACAGCATGAAACCAGTTGCTGATGCTGTATATATGTTGATTGTTACGGAACCCACAAGATTTTTTGAGGGGATTCATTAATTATCATCATCATTTCAGCCGTGAAACGTTCACTACTGAACACAGACCTCCCTCATGGATCTCTATGAAGAGTAGTTGCCATACTCACGACGCTTGGGAGGCGGGTTGGTGAGCGTAGTAATACAATAACTTTATGCACGGAGAGACGCTGCTGTCCATCTTCCGGTGGTATCCCTTAGCAGGGTCTTACTGCATCCACGGGCGTGAGATGAGGGTAACATTCTACTACCCGCACCGCACGGCTAGCTGTATTAGTTACTGATTTGTTTTATATAGCTATAGCCATCCTCAATAATTGGACAATTTTGGCAATCTTGTACAAACAAGAATCTGTATAGGATAATAAAATGGCGCTTTTCCTTATTTTGCTTGTGCCATTAGCTTGTGCCTCAGAGTGCAAGGTGTTCAGTTATAGAATTAATAGTACATTGTAAAGAAATTTAAAAAAATAAACATATTTGCTTTAAAAAAAGTAAAGTAAGGCCTTTGCATCTATTATAGATGATTTATACAGCGTCAGCAACTGGTAATCATGCTGTATGGGACGCTGCAGTGCCTGGGACATTGTTAGATGGATTAGGCTTGCCCAGCACCTATACCATCCTCTCAGCTTAGTCAGCTATTATGCAGAGGAAAGAACAGGTCAATACGTCTGAAGCTAACTAAGCCGCGGGTTTCCTCACGATGTTTCCTTCACCGTTAAAGCACGTGTTAAGTGTGCACATACATTTTTCAAGAAATAAAAATCCATTGTTGCACGTATCTGTATCGAACCCACCACCTTCGGATTGAAAGTCGGGGTACATACCACTCGGCCAACACGGCTTTTTTTTATTTATTTGCTTTATCCGGTTAAGATAAACGGGAGTCGTCTTTCCTTAGGGCCGTTAAGGTTATCGCACTCTTATCTTGTAAAGCGTGTCATTGATCCCTTGCATAGTTCCCAGAAGAACAGGTGTTAGATAAACGGGGTCGTAGGTAAGTTTTAGCCACGTCCAAGACTAGAAAGTTTAGCCTTAATCTGGAGGATAGACGCTGCGCTGGGCATTTCCTGGGCTACAAAGATGTAGGTTCACATATGCCTAATCTATTTACAAAACACAAGCCTTCTACGGTTCTTGTGTATTTCTTTTTTTTGCGTAGTAACTTTAGTCTAAAAGTAAGTTTTTTTGTCGCCGAAGGAAATTAATAAATCTAACAAAACGGATAAACAGTAAACACACAATTTGTTCTCAAAGCGCCGCTTGTACGGTAATCACACAAGATTTATAGCTCGACATATTTTATACGCAGTGTTCGCCTTAAGAACTCGCTTTGTAAATATCTCAGAGGGAATCATAATTTACCTGTCTTTGTCAGGCTTAACAACTAACTACGCTGCCGGGCATTGCAGAAGAATTTTTCGAGACTTACACGAAATATCTGAGCCGTGTTGGGGGAGAGGAATAATCTCCGAATTTCTACCGGAATTTCATTTCGGATCACTCTCAGTAGATCCAGTTTTAAGAACAGCGATAAATTTGCCGTGGGGTGCCGGAAGTAGAATGGTACCCCTATTCTCCCTACCCGTGGATGCAGTAAGAGCCTGCTAAGTGACACCTCCGGAAGATGGGCAGCAGCGTCTTTCCGTATATCAACATCCCGTACTGCGCTCACCAACCCGCCTGCCAAGCGTGGTGAGAATGGCAACTACCCCTCATGGAGATCCACGAGCGAGGCCTGTGTTCAGTAGTGGACGTTTTACGGCTGAAATGATGATGATGAATAAATTATGGATCTAGTAAGAGTGTTACCTGTTTGTACTCTTAGTATATCCAGTTTCGAAATTTAAAATAACTTAAACTGCATCTATTTAAATGCTTTCGTGCGTTCGATGCCGAGAATTTTCCTATTTTGAATAATGAATGCGCACAATTAGTACCCGCTTTATCGGCGAAGGAAAACATTAGCTTTATTTGTATTTAAGGGGTATAGGTGTTGTGCCAGCCATCTAAACATGGCCAAGGCTTGCGGCGTCACGTACAGCATGAATACCAGTAGTTGAATAAATTATCTACATTATTTGAAAGGCCTTAAACGAAATAATAAGAGAAAAAAATACCCTGAGGCGGAACACAGCGTTTTTAGGGCTTATTCGTGATAAGTACTTTATACGTTCACTGTTACGAAGTGTAGTGCTACTTCGTTAAATATCGCGCGTTTTACGGATATTATGCCTTTATATTTCTGCTTCATATTTCGCCGTGGGGTGCCGACAGTAGAATATCACCTTTCCTTTCTTTCTCGTGGATGCAGTAAGAATCTGCTAGGGGATACATCCGGAAAATGGGCAGCAGAGTCTATCCGTGTATCAACATCTCGTACTGTGCTCACCAAACCGCCTGCCAAGCGTGGTGAGTATGGTAACAATCCCTCATGATCAATACTTAAAGATCCATGAGGGAGGCCAATGTCCAACAGTGGACGTCCTACACTACAACTGAGACGATGATATTTCTGCTGATAATATATAATAGAAAAGTTCTGAAGGTATTCGATACCAATTACAAACGGGTTGAAGTAAAGTATATAACATACTAGCTGTACCACAGGTTTCTTAAACCTTTTTCAGGCACCAGTCTATCACAATGCAGGTTAATTATAACAGTATCTTAAGAACTTGTAGATTAGGTACCTCTAAGAACTGTTGTGAGAGAAAAATAAAGGTTTAAATTATTTATTTATTTATAGCTGTCCCGGCAAACTTCGTATCGCACCTACACTACAACTACTTGCTACTACTAAAATATAAACATTTCCAGTTTATGTTTAATCACAATATAAACATTCTGGACGAACCTTTAAATATTTGACAACCAAAAAATGTTATCATATCATCCATGTAAAGTATGAAAAAATGATTTTAGGTTATTATTATTTTTTCTGTGTTTTTTTTACGATATTTAAATGGTCTACATGGCATACTCGGGCTCAGATAATTCTAAAACATCTAAGATCATTGAAATTGGTCCAGCCGTACTCGAGTTATAAGCGGTGTAACTACACGACTATATACATAAATAAAAGATATAAGATAAGAATAAGATATTTTTTTATATATATTTTTTCGTTTTGTAAAACATTTTTATGCCTGCCAGTTTTTGATTAAAAATGTCTTCGAATTAAATTTCCTACCTCTATAACCTCTTGCGTCGCAGGCGGACCTTCGACCGCAGCCCCACAGAAATCGTCTAAATTACGCTGACGGGGCGTCGACCACCGGTGCATTGACCACTGGGAACCAAAGCCTAGCCCACAGTATACAATTTCGCGTATACTGTAAAAATATACTTAGACATTTCAACTTTATAACATACAAAGTACAGAAATACTCTTTCTAAACAAGAAATCTAAATTTCCTGAATGTAATGGATAAACTGGGTTGTGTAAGGTTTTATACCCATAAGCAGCTTAATTCAAAGGCGTTTGAACATTGTGTTGCAAACTCAGAGGCTGAGCTCGGAGAGTTTGAGAGCATTGCAGAACCTAACCGAGAAATGGTCAGTGAAAACTGTTTTTGTAAACCATCATAGTCCCATTATAATGTAAATTTGTTTGTATTGTTTAATTATACATACAAGCCGGTTGAGTTGACGATTTCTTGCCAGTGAAAGTACGTTAGAATCACGTGTTAGTGCTAATACGTTGGAATCATTAGTTTTTCAACCATGACGCCGACGCCATGTGAATGGCTAAGCAGGTCATCCCGATAATTCCCCTTTTATCTCCTCGTCTGTGATGCTACAAAAGTAGCACGTAAGCAACCCGTCGACCCTCGAGTCTGCGTATTTTCTATGTATGATAACAAGTTTGTGCTTACAAAAAAATATGAAAGTGTAATATTATCATGGCCACGTGAGCAGAATGCCAGCAGAGAAATGGGCTCAGAGTGTAACACCTCGGCTCCCTGATGAGGGGTCGACCGAGGAAGCGTTGGCGGGATGAACTTGCTACCTTTGACAGAGGATGGTGGGAGTCTGCAAAGGATCGGGATGGTTGGAAGACTTTAGACCTTTGCCCAGCAGTGGGACAACATAGGTTAAATAAAAAAAAAATATTAACCTGTTTAATGTTTAAACAAGAAGTTAAAAGTAAAAAGTTTAATCCTTAAGTTGAGCCAATTCCTAGGACACATTAGTAGTAGAACTTTTTTGTGAAGAGTTCATCGGGGAAGTATTACTACCATACCATTCTCCCGCCAAGCAGTAATGTCTGCATTGCTGTGTTCCGGTTTGAAGGATAAGGGGGCCGGTGAAATTACGGACACATGAGACCTTACAACTCTATGTCTGAGGGTGACGGGCGCAGTGCAATGCAGCGTTGGTCACGTGCTTAGTGAACGTGATCTGATCACTGTGGTATTGCAGTTGTATAGGCAGAGGTTACCGCTTAACATCAGGTGGGCCTTTGACTTGTCTCGTCATTTAGTCGTCGAAGTATTTCAACATAAATAGAGCTTGAGAGAGAGCTCTCTCCTACTGCTTGCATTATTTATTAATTAGGTGCCGTGTGGTGCCGGCTTTAAAATGTTGCCCCTTCTCTCTTGCCCGAGAACGCAGTAATAATCTGCCAAGGGTTACCTCCGGAAGATAGGCAGCAGTGTCTTTTCGTGTATAAACATCACGTACTGTGCTTGCCAACCTGCCAAGTATGATGAGTCGGGCAAAAAACCTTATGGATCTCAAAGAACATGAGGAACTCCTCATCATTCATAAGGGAGGCCTATTTATTTATTTATTTATTTATTTGAGCCACCAACAGAAGATACACAAGTAAAAAATTACAAAAGTAAAAGCAATAAAAGTCATGAGCTAGTGTTCTCCCAATTACAGGCAGCTACATCTTACTATGCCCACCAGTGGACGTGGACAGCTGTCCTAAGGCTGAGATGATGATGATGATGACGTGTTTAATAATAATGATTTACGGACCTAAATAAAACAGGGAAATCTTCCAATGACTACAGGGTGGGGAAAAACTTTGGCTCCTTCAGGGTACTTGTTTCTTTTGTAGATTGTAGATTGTTTCATACTTGTTATTGTTCTTTTAAACAAAATAAAATATGTTTTTCTACCAGTACAATCAGCAAAAAGTTGGGTTGATCATAACGCTACCCTGAAGGAGCGAAAATTCCGCCCCTCCCAGTATATATCTACTACTTGATGTAAAATTTCGGCCCATTAGACATAATTTGTATTCTGAGTTGAGAAGATAAACAAATAAGCTTAGGGAAAAACTTCGAAACATTGTTAATAACAAAATTCATAAAGTCGGTGCGTTATAATGACCTTCTCACTTCGTGAATTACATAATTTGGTCAATCCACTACGAGATGAGCCGTGGGGTGCCAGCAGTAGAATGTCACCCCTTCCTATTATGCCCGTGGATGCAGTAAGAGCCTGCTAAGGGATACCTCCGGAAGATGGGAGCAGTGTCTTTTCGTGTTTCAACATCCCGAACTGCGCTCGCCAACCCCAGGTGGGGTTGGAGCCTGGGGTACGGGACGTTTTTCGGAGGTATCCCTTGACAGATTCTTACTGCATCCATGGGCAAGGGTGGAGGGGCAACATTCTTATGCCGGCACCCCACGGCAGTGCACAATACGCGTGAACAACATTTCAATGATTCAGAGATATCTGAGAATGCGCTTGGCCGAGAAGACAATCGGCCGTGACGATAAATTGAGAAGAGTAAACTGGATTCCGTAATAGACATTTTCTCTGATTATCCACAGTTTAGAAATAGTTATGTGGACTGTCCACCGCGAGATCCGCGGGATCATAAATGACTCGTAAGCCTCATCATCATCATCGGCCTTTTCGTCTATTTCAACAGATTCAGGTAATGCCTGTGGTTTTGGCTGTTGCATATTTTTAAATAACAGTCGGATCCTTGACCTCACCGCGCGACCGCAGTTTTGGCAGACGTGGGTGTCCATTGCAGTTGGTAGATTGGAGGTCTTAAGAAAGAAGTTAGGAATCTTTCAAGGGATACCTCCGAAAAACGATACAGAGAAAGACGCATCTTTCCAAGCCAAGCGTGGCGAGTATACCAATTCCCCCTTCATCATCTCAGCCATAAAATGTCCACTGATGAACACAGGCCTCATGGAGATCCATGAGGGGTAGTTGCCATACTCACCACGCTTGGAAGGCGGGTTGGTGAGCGCAGTATGGGATGTTGATACACGGATAGACGCTGCTGCCCATCTTCCGGAGGTATCCCTTAGCAGGCTCTTACTGCATCCATGGGCATGAGAGGAGGGGTATCATTCTACTGCCGGCACCCCACGGCAATTCGTCTTATGATTGTTTTTGATTGATTGATTATTGTATTGTAATTGTATTGTATTGTACTACAAAAAAGGAGGGGTTGTCTAGTCGACAGTATTTACAAAAAATAGTTGAGTTCGATAAGATACACTTTGAATTAAGCCTCATTCTTTCAAATCTTAATTCTGATGATGGGATCCTTGAGGAATCGAGAAAACACCTCAAATGTTGTATATAACGATTTTGGCATATTTAGCTCGAGATCAAGCATTTGCATTCAGAAAGTATGATTTGGTGAGGTGGAACTGATAAAGAAGACCTCAAATGGTTATCCAAACTCTTCAATATCACAAAATTGACGGATGACGTCATCGAAAGATGGAAATAATATATCCCCATCCACTAATCATAATACTTGCCTCTTTTTTTTTCGATCAACCAACACAAACGGTAATCCATGGCCGCCAACATGGCTGGCCAAATAACTTACGAATTTATAAATTAACTTGACACTGGCGGAATTGTGTTAAACCAAACACAAAAGGCCATAAAATAAAAAGACAAGACAATACTTGCCTACACATCATCATAAGTATCATGGTAATTGGAATGAAAAATAGTGTGTACTGCATACTCACACTCAAGGTGTTATGGACAGAATTTAAACTTACGGTTGAATTTTCTGTTTCACTCAATAATGTTTGCTTGCTTTTAAACACAGTTCTCATGACGGCTTCCATACATATAGTAGTTTGGGTAATTTCAGCAATTTTCCTATTAAATTCTTATTGCTTTTTTGATAAAATATATTAATTATTTTTAATTAAAACCCTGGCGACAATATTCGAAAATCTCGGCCGGCACCTTACTTTTATTTTGATCAGCCAAGCGTCTGATATTATTCCGATTGAATTGTACGTACCTGAATTCTAATTCGATTCCGAGATGTTGCTGGCTTCGCGAAGCTTTACCACTTTTTTTACAAGCTTTTATTTAGCTTGCCCTGTATGTATGTATGTATGTAAGTATGTATGTATGTATGTATGTATGTAACTATGTTTGTGCGCGGATATCTTCAACCGATTGAGCTGAAATTTTGTATACATGTTTACTTTGGATGACAATGCATGGTCAGATATGTGACGTCACTCTGAATCTAACATGGCGGAACACCCAAGATGGCGGACTACTTATTTTTAATGTACCCCTATAATATGGGTATCAAATGAAAGGGCTTGCTGAGAATAATATCAGCAATATATCAGAAAATAATAAATAACTCAAAAAATGAAATGACGTCACTCTGAATCAAATGTTTTTCTTCTTCTTCTTCATCTACTGGTGTACGTGCATCTCAACTGCTTGAAAAGATCTGATGATGATGAAGCTGAAGGGAGCGTCTCAAAGTAGCTTTCGCAAACACACCTTCTGTTTACAGTGTACATAAATCTCTCCATCCGCAACCAACCCGACTTTTATAATCAATTACAGTCGCGATCTATCGTTCCCGAACGCCATAAATATTCAAGAAGTAGCAGAGTTGTTTGCGTTCAATCGTTTGCGGTACCATTTTAATTACACCAATTGATCGGCCGGCATTTTGTTATTACCAGGGTTACGATTATAGCGCTATTATAAAGGTCACGAGCGCACGTGTTACCAGAAATTTTTACGATTTCGTACTTCTGTAGCGGCAGTCAATATTGAGTTAATGGTTCTTTTCAACATCAATAACTTCCAATGAGGGATAGGTGGTTGCGTTAGAATACTTTCATGGTCTCAGCCGTAAGACTGCTATGTCCATAGCCTATGTCAACTGCCTATGTCCATAGGCTCCCTATCGGATCTCAAAGATCATACTGGATTTTGTGGCATTATGAAGACTCCAAACTAATTTAATTATAGTTCATTTCACCTATTTCCAAGATTGTCACGGTAAATAATTTACAAAACATTACACTCCTAAGGTTGTTGACTTTCCATTCCTTGACAAACTTTGAAGTCCTTTGTGGTTCCATTGTGTAAATCGATCAGTAACGACTTATATTTTCTATTGTTACTCTACTATACATAAAGTAAGGTACAGAAGCTTAGGTTTTCATTTGCAGGGAAATGGGGCCAATGTATTTTCTCTTTTTCTTATATTTATGATCATCGTCATCATTTCAGCAGTAAAACTTCCACTACTGAATACGGGCCTCATCATGGATCTCATGAGGGTTAGTTGCCATACTCACCACGCTTGACAGGCGGGTTGGCGAGCGCAGTGTGGGATGTTGACACATGGAAAAACGCTGCTGGCCATC
Organism: Pasiphila rectangulata; assembly: GCA_963082625.1. NCBI lineage: Eukaryota > Metazoa > Arthropoda > Insecta > Lepidoptera > Geometridae > Pasiphila > Pasiphila rectangulata. Next base: position 8,854,574 of record OY720236.1, on the reverse strand, counting down.
TTTTGGAGGAATTTCTTAGCAGGCTCTTAGTGCATCCACGGATATGAGGGGAGGGGTAACATTCTCCTGCCGACACCCCACGGCGATATAATTATTATAGCGATATATATTTATGATAATATTATAATCTCAAATTCATTATAGTTACCTGAAAAATCACATTATATTTTGACTAGAAGATATGTTGTGAAAGAGATATTAAGCTCATAATTCGATCTCTATTTTTTTTAAGGTTTTTTCAGTTTTAAGTGCTTGTCGAACTGAACCCTTGCGCACGAAGGGTTCAGTACCATTATTTGGCAAGACAACTACACTCTAAATATGCAAATATTCTGTCAATATTTCAAGCGTCAACTTGTTGCCGTTATTAATATCGAGCAAAAAACGGCATTATAATCACGTTTGTTGTATTGGAGCCCCCTTAAATATGTATTTTATTCGGTTTTTAGTATTTTTTGTGAAAGCGGCAACAGAAATATATCATCTTTGAACAAATTCAACTGTCTAGCTATCACAGTTCATGAGTTACAGCCTGGTGACAGACAGACGGACAGCGGAGTCTTAGTAATAGGGTCCCGTTTTCACCCTTTGGGTACGAAACCCTAAAAATACCTCTGACATAAATACTCTTCCATACCTAAAACCACTGACGTAATATTTTTTTTTATTTATTGAAATCAATCCAGCTGTTTATTTATTTATTATTTAGTTTACACGCCACGTCACGATACACATATTACATTATACACATTGTATAACTTCACAAGCTTAAATTTTATTTAATAGAATCTAATTGTTTATTTAACTATTTTATGTTCTTTGATTTTTTTTTAAACATTGCAATAACAATATATACAATAACATAATATATAATACATTTCAATAACAATTAATTTCTATTGATACGCTTGGTAAGATTCTTACTACCAAGGTATAAATAAAAAATAATAATAATGCTGGACAAATCACACAGCATCATCTAGCCCCAAGCTAAGCAGAGCTTGTGTTATGGGTACTAGATGACTGATATACTTAATACATTATACTACATATATTTTTATTATATATAGAAAAACACCCAGAATACCCTGAACAAATATCTGCAGATCGTACAGTATGTACAAGTGTTCTTTAACTTAGTTCGGTAGGCAGAGTTTATAAGAGTACGTTTTGTACTTAATTGAAAGAAATATTTTTATATTATTATTATCTAGATAAAACTCTCTAATTAAACACTCAAAAATACTCAGATCATGGTAAATACTGTATGTGGATGAATAACAAACCAACATCGACTAATCCCAAAACATAGCCCGATTGGATTTTATTGCTGTGCCCTCTTCTATACGCTGCAGAATTCCTTTCAAACGGAATACTTTACACAAGTAAGTACACTCTTGTAAAGCTTGAAGAGAAAAGTTGAAACGATAGAAATCCACATTATGGTATCATTATAAAAGGGATCGAGTCCTGTTAGAATCTAAAACATTGATTGCACTTTTTAGGGATTCCTAGTAAAACCAGGAACCCTTATAGTTTCGATTTGTCTGTCTGTCAGTCTGTCTGTCGTCGGCTTTACGAAGAGATTATTAGCATATAAGTCCTAGAAAGCTGTCATTTTGTATGGTCAAATAAAATAAGGGGGCGGGTGAACTGTTACATGCACAAAACCAATGTTTTGTGCATTTTGAAACTTTTTTTTGAGTGTTAAAATCTAAACTCCTGACATAACAAATTTGAATAAAATCATAAATGTAGTTTTAACCATGAACTTCATAGGAAACCTATAACGGCTTTTTAGGAAAGCTAAAGCTTTATTAGTGTGAAGAAATTGTCGCTCAAATAGGTAATACGGCTCACCAAATGCACCGTAATACTTTAAACCGAAAACTCAGTTCATCATCATCATTTCAGCCGTAAAACGTCCACTACTGAACACAAGCCTCCCTTACGGATCTCCATGAGGGGTTGTCCCGACACGGATCTGGCCTAATTTATTAATTTAAAAATTGCCTCTTCTACCATGAAAAGTAGCATTTTTAAACATAATTAAAATATTATCCATTCAACTACGCCTAGTCTTGCTTTATGTATTATATTATCACATTATTCTTATTATTTTTCGCCGGTAAACGCATTTAACATCGGTCCAAAAACACAATATTATTTAAACAAAGTTGATACCTGTAAATTTTTATAGTTGATGTAAAATTAATTTCGTCTTTTCGTGTATCCCGAACTGCGCTTGCCAATCCTACTTCCAAGCTTGGTGAGTATGGCAAAAACTCTTGGAGATCCATGAAGGAGGCCTTTATCCAGCGGTTGACAGCAGCCCTGCGGCTGAAATAATGATGAAAGTAAAATAAACTTAATGGGTGTTTAAAATTTTGTAAAGTTTCTAAAATTAACTCATTTAATTCATCATCATCATTTCAGCCGTAAAACGTCCACTATTGAACACTGGCCTCCCTCGTGGATATCCATGAGGGGTAGTTGCCATACTCACCACGCTTGGCAGGCGGGTTGGCGAGCGCAGTATGGGATGTTGATACACGGAAAGACGCTGCTGCCCATCTTCCAGAGGTATCCCTTAGCAGGCTCTTACTGCATCCACGGGCATGAGGGGAGAGGTAACATTCTACTGCCGGCACCCCACGGCATTTAATTAAATTCTGAATAATACAATTTTGAAATGCCTATACGAGTAGGTACAAACGTGTTTAGAGACACTGAATTGCGATGAAACAAAGCAGGTGTGAAACCCATCTGAACTAGATATAAGGAATAACATATGTATGTCATGCCAGAATAGCAATAGGTACAAATCATATCAAATTGCTTGCGTCAGTCTGGGGAATCAGTTCTGGAGAAGTTTCTGCCTGTGTTTTTTAATTCATAAATCATAAAAGTTTTATTTGTTGAAAAAAATAACATAATGTAACAAGAATTACAATTAAAGTTTATAAGTAGGTGCCATATATAAAACTATAATCTACGCTTAAGCTAAGAAGTAATAAGTAACTTATTTAGTATCTTAAAAAATACATAAATTAGTGACAAGCATACATATTTTCTGTAAATATTAACAATTTAATTGTAAAGACTTTTTCTATCATTCAATAACCTGTAATTCAGTCGAATATTTAAATGTCAGAGCTACAAAAACGACTAATAAATATTTGCAAGGCCTTTTTTATTGTTCAAGAAATAATGAAAACGAACCGGTAAAGACTAAGTATTTGTAGGAAGTCATAGTGACATTAAGATACAAAGTTTATGTTTTAAAAAGATGCTAATTGGCCCTGATAATAATAGATTGATTTGGCTAGGTGAGATTATGTTTCAACTTGTGTGATTTTACATTGAAGCACATTTTGTTACAATTGCTCGAAAGGGTTCGCCCTTTAATTAAACAATGTAAGGACATGGGTTGCGGTTTTATAACTTAAGTCGTCATGATTTTTAATAATTAATATAAAATAGAGTATTTACGCTAAGGACTGGCTTAAACTTAGCATGCATAAAATTGCATTGTCTATTAAAATAACAGAACAAAATTAATACTTAGATAACTCTCTGAGGTAATTCAAATATGCCATTCACAACTCATCAGCTGCTTAAGCTCAGACGTGAACTACTGTTATCACATACAATGTTGTCTTGATCAGTCTGCACAAGGTAGCGATGCTGCTGAAACATGCAAATGTTTATTTGCGGTAGTTGGGGAAACGCGCGACGCACGCGCACATCATGCCGCCATTCCAGTTGTTTCTGAAGCGCTCCGAAAGCGCGCGTCCGTCCGCGCTCTGCGTTTTCGCGATTACATGTTCTCGGAAACGAAACCAACATGTCCAGGGATCACAGCAAGCAACGGCGAAATGACCACCATTCTCTGAAAAACTTACCTGCCGAAGTCCTACTGAAAGCCAGAAGCACACTTTTCTCGCTAGGCGGAGCGCTCAAACATAAACATGACCACGATAAAGAAAAACCATCGAAACAAGAAAAGTTGAAAGAAAAAAGAACCCAAGAGAGATTAAAAACCAGTCGCTCCGAACCAGAATTTGGCGAAATTCGCAAAAAACACAGAAGTAGACTAGAGGAAAGTAATGCACGTGAGTATAACGGTGCCACAAGACAGCGGCCGATATCCGTCGGTGGGTCCAAACATTTTGATAATGATTTAGAAAATTTCCGATGTAGAAGTTTTCCAAGAGATACGTCACCTGTGCAAAAGCGTTCAGATTCTACGGAAGAAATTTGCGTTCAATCTCGTCTTTATATTCCTGTTGCAGAAAAACTCAGTAATCAAGATGGTCAAATGCAAGATGGTAATGAAAGACCTAGAAAAAAGCTGTCATTCAGGGAGCCTGAAATAATAGTTTCTAGTGATTTCTGTGGTGTTTCAACCCTAGGACGTTCTAATAAACATATGGGTGTAAATAGTTTAACAAGAAGGCCAAATAGGACATCAATAAGGAATGAAACGTTTAGTTCTAGCATAGAGGGCTTGGAATCAGACCTAGAAGTAAGTATCCTTGTACATTATGTCTGAAGATGTCCCACATTGATCTTACATTAATAAATTTGAAACAACAAACTTTCACGCTATTGAAAAACTATACATTAAAACATGTTAACTGACACAGACATAGCCCCCACAGAAAGTAAATTACACTTTCCCATCTATGCTTCTCTACCTCTGTTTACATTAACTCCTTTCATTGCAACAATTTCGTGTTCGTTAATTATTTAATTGGACTATAACCTTGCTGCGCCGTTAAATTTTAATAGAGAGCAATAAATGTTTGTCAAGGCGATTATTATAAGCTGCCTCACTGGCACCACTAGCTGGTTTCATGAAATCGAAATGGCTTTGCAGTGTTGTTTGAATAGTTAAATGTGGTACCTACGCTTGTACGAAAAGACATTGCATTACGTCAACTCGAAGTGGTTCCAAGTCCTGAACATGAAAGCCAAGAATTATCCGAGAAGTGATGTGATAAAGGTGATATATGAGCATTGGCCGAGCGCGGCGGGTGAATTGTTTCATGTTTATTTTGACATCGCCGTCCAAGGACCTACGTACGCGGAAACGCTTGGTTTTTTTTCATAGCACTAGTGACATATTTCACCGTGGTTTTGCGTGAAGGGCGACACTTCCGTCGTCAAACATATTTATTATTTTGAAAACTTTCGGCAAACTTGCTATGTTTGTGCGCGGTATTTTGGAACTGTCGCAATGCCGACCTGAGAATTACGCACTGGAGTTTTACGAAAACATTCTTGCTATCATTAAATCACGAAAGTTTACGTCTTAAATCAACAACCGACTGCTAATGGATGAAAATTAAGTGTACACAACCGAAATTAAATCAAAACAGTCTTGCGTAATAGAAAGACATCATTTAAATCTTGATAATTACAAGAACATATAAGCCAAATATGTACTATGCAAGTAGGTATACATATAATAGGTTGTCAACGTTGATATTTATGAACATTATTAATTATTGAAGAATTCAACAGTTATCCAACCGCAAATTGTAGTTGAATAAGGAAGACTGTTAGGTTCAACTTTTTTTCTAAACACGATTTTATTTGATGTTATGTAGCTAATTCTGCCAAAAAATTACTTTAATCTATAGTAGGTGTACAATAGTATAGTATTGTTGAACACACAAAATTGATAATATTCATAAATAACATTTATTATATTTTAAGTAATATAAATAACTATTACGTATGTTCACCATTAGCTTTATTACATCAAATTATGAAGGTCCTACTGTCTGTCTAGTATAAATATTTCATCAAAAATATTATATAATAGTCTAATAAGGACGCAAGTCTCCCTCGCACATGTTGACTTTGTCATTATTATAAGACTGAAATATAAAAAAAAAAACAAATTACTTAAGAATTAAATTAATTATCTGGTTTTCATAATAAGCTGTGCTTAATTTGGTACAATGTGTAACTTACACAGTGGACACTTTTCCAGCATATTTTTATTATTAATAACTCCGATTTAAATTAAGCACAAAACGTGCTAGGCAATGACCACCTTAAATCATTTTAATTGACGGACAGAAAAAACCAAGCAATCCGTTTGTTTACCGTAAAATATCCCGGCAGTCACGTACCTACAAAAGCTTTTATCTAAAACGTACCTACCGCATTTCTTCGACCTCACTCTGCCAACCGAAATAGAAACTGGCGTGTTGAAGGTACATAGCTGTTAAAAAATGATCTCTTCTTGACCAAGTTTTTTTTGTCGCATATCTATTTGATGTCAGCGACGCATCTGTGGATCAGGTATAAATAGAACTTAAAAATAATAGGGATTGCTACGATGAGCGACAGGGGAATAGCTAAATCGCAGCTGATCGACGGCTTTCGAAATAAAGGCACTTCAAACACTTGACCTATTCTTAAATCAATCGTGCTAAAATAATACCGAGTAAAAAATACAACTCCATACATTGCTTGGGTTGGGCCTCACACAGCTTTTTTGTGATATATACAGTGTTAGCAAACTGGTGTTCATGCTGTATGGGATGCTGCATTGCCTGAGACGTTGTATGACTGATAAGGCTTGCCCAGTACTTACATCCTCCCAGCTAAGTCGGCTATTATTTTATATATATTTTTTCATTTCATTTTGATTATTATGCAGAGAAAAGAAAATGTCGATTGATCTTAGGCTGATAAGACCGCGGGTTATCTCACGATCATGGTAAATATGCCGTTCACCGTTAAAGATCACGGTAAATATGCACATAAATGCAGAAACAAAAAAATCCTGGTGCACGGCCGGTATCGAACCCACGACCTTCGTATTCCGACTTTCAGTCGGGGGTGTGTACCGCCACACCGTACAGGCCACACGGCCAGTACGGCTTACACAATCATCATCATCATCATCATCATCATCATCTCAGCCGTAGGACTGTTGTCCACGTCCACTGCTAACAAAGGCTACCCTCATGAACCTCAAAAGATTATAAGGTGGTTATTGCCATAATCGCCACGATTGGGAGGGTTAGCGAGCGTAGTACAGATACACGGAAAGACACTGCTGCTCATCTTCTGGAGGTAGGTACCAGGCAGATTATTAATACATCTGCCAGGAAATCTTTGATCATTATTTCCTATTCTCATTTAATTTGTATGTTGTATATTATTGTTTATGTTTAATTAATGTTAGTGGATGTAATCACCGTTTGAATTAAAGTTAAATAAATAAATAAATAAGAGAGGAGAGGCAACATTCTACTACAGGCACACCACGGCAATACAGAATACGGTCTATTATTTATATTATAGCTTCGAGTATTACGTAGATTCTATAACAAGGGAGTGGTAGACAGATAACCAATTAACAGAGTGCCTTGTAAATAATATATAAAGGGCATCGTTACTATTTGACACGTGTTATCTACGAGCATACTAATATTATAATAACAGGAGAAGGATGTTTTAAAAGTGGAAATAAGGAAAGAACTAATGACGAGCTCTGTGGCGCAGCGGGCGAAAGTCCGCCTGCGACGCAAGGGGTTGCGGGTTCGATTCCCGCCTCGGGACAAATGTCTATACGATCTGCAGATTGTTCAGGGTGATCTGGGTGTTTTTCTATATATAATAAAAATATCTATCTATGTAGTATAATGTATTAAGTATATCAGTCATCTAGTACCCATAACACAAGCTCTGCTTAGCTTGGGGCTAGATGATGCTGTGTGATTTGTCCAGCATTATTTATTCATTTATTATTTATTTAACTAGATTTAAAACGAGACAAGACCGCCTGGAAAATAATAAATACAACTTTGGTAATTTCTCTTTCAAAATTAACGTGAGATCTACTCCGCACGGCATTCACAGGACGGGCATTCCTTGATGATGATTTTCTTGAAAAATCGAAACGTTTCGGAATAATCTTCGACGTTACAATACTACGCGAGTAATTCCCGTTTTTATATTCCTGTTTTGCAGAAAGACTCAGTAATCAAGATGGTCAAATGCAAGATAGCAATGAAAGACCTAGAAAAAAGCTGTCATTCAGGGAGCCTGAAATAATAGTTTCTAGTGATTTCTGTGGTGTTTCAATCCTAGGACGTTCAAATAAACATATGGATGTAAATATTTTAACAAGGAGGCCAAATAGGACATCAGTAAGGAATGAAACGTTTAGTTGTAGCATAGAAGGCTTGGAATTAGACCTAGAAGTAAGTATCCTTGTACATTATGTCTAAAGCTCTTTTTTTTCTAAATGAACTTTGTCTACTTGCAGTCGTACGCTTAGTGCTTAGATCGATTTCGCAGACACTCGTCAAATGGGTCCCCACACACCCAGATCTCTGAATTAATCGTAGATCCTTTTAGTGGACTGCAGCCGAAAACGGCCAGGTTTATTATACTTACTATTATGTCATACATAAGTCATAAGGTGAAGAGTTTGTATGTTTTTAAAGCGCCAATCTCAGGAACAACTGACTGATTCGAATTAAAAAATAAGTATTTTTTACAAAAAAGTAAACCGACGAATATTAACTAAAAATTTGTAGAATAATTCTACTTTTGGGTCTTATTATTATTAGTATGATTTCTATTATACCCGATTATGTTTTGCCGTGGGGTGCCGGCAGTAGAATGTTACCCCTCCTCTCATGCCCTTGGATGCACTAAGAGCCTGCTAAGGGATACCTCCGGAGGATGAGCAGCAGCGTCTTTCGTGTATTAACATTCCGTATTGCGCTCACCAAACCGCCTGTCAAGCGTGGTGAGTATGGCAACTACCCCTCATGGAGATCCATGACGGAGGACTGTGTTCAGTAGTGGGCGTTTTACGGCTGAAATGATGATGATGGTGTTGATTATTTTTTATACCAAATCCGACTCAAAATTACAACTATTTCACAATTTTAGGGTTCCGTACCTCGAAAGGAAAAAACGGAACCCTTATAGGGTCACTTTGTTGTTCGTCCGTCTGTCTGTCAAGACCCTTTTTCACAGAAACGTGTGGAGGTATCAAGCTGGAATTTGTATCAAATACTCAGCTCTACTGTCCCTTGGAACTGTGAAAAAATCGAAATTCTAAGCCGACGCAATCAAAAGATACAGCCGTTTAGCCGACTTATTCCATATTTTTAGTAGGTAGTTGATTTTGGGCGGCACAAAGTTTGCCGGGACAGCTAGTGGATACAGAAATCTTGAAAATGGAACTACAAAACTGCGAAAAATTTTTAAGTTGACTGTAAGCTGCCCTAGATATCTTAAATAAGTAGGTATCCCACATATATAATTTATGCTACGGTATATCTGAAAGGCACGTGTCACAAAATCGTGTCGTGTCTTTTTGTTGAAATGCGCGAGTATCCTAATATCATTTCGATCTCTGGCTTCGCTCCAACCCCCCCGCGAAACTCAATGATCCACTCCAAACATTATGCCGGTGTTCTATTTAATAAATGTTTGATACGTCCAATTTCCTGGTTTGTATTGCGTCTACGTTTATTGCGAACTGTGGAAAGTTAATTACCATTTTCATTGTACTGTCACAATAAATGATACCAAATGGCTTAAAGTTTCATTGTTTTTTAGGATTTCTCAATTTCCTGAAGCTGCGAGTCGACAATGTAGCTTTATATACATTGTTCGCTGCCTAATAGTAGAATAAATTCATTGTATGGGCGTACGTCGCGAAGCTCATGAAAAACGGTTAAAAAGTACCTGATTTAAAACGTATGCTCAACTCAACCTAAATAATATCTGCTGAGAGAAACATTAATTAAACATATGTCATCTCCCACGCTCGCTTCAGCCCCTTTTGTGAAGTATATATTTCGTTGTTACCCTTATTTCCATTGTCTGTCGCTTTTTAGCCGGGTCAAGCTCCGTACTTAGTTCAAAGGCTACGAGTATGTGTGCCACGTTTTAACCAATTCGATGCACAAATTAATTCTACGTCAGTGCTTTTGTGCTACTCGAATGTGTAACATGGACTCTACCATTTGGTTTGGCAATGTAGGTTTATTAGTGAAGAGGTGTCTCTATTATGCTTTCACGATCAATAATGGTATATCGTTGATAAATGTGCGTCGCCTTAGTGCTTTTTTGTTCTATCTACCATTAGTACAATTTTAGAGTAGAAGAATTTCTTGTTATATTCCTTATAAATAGTTTTAGTTTCTTAATTTTAACGTTTTGCTTGATAGACGAGTAACATAAGAATTGACAGGTTAAACTTTTCTTATGTGATAGTATTTAAAAATACGTTCTTTTACAGGTTTTATAAGGAGATAGCACAATAATGCACAAGTAGAATACTGAACGTGGACTTAGAACATCACCTCATTATAGAGGTAGATAGGACAAAGTGACTGTTCCATTTTTGTGTGCTTATTTGTTCTATATCCCAGATGTTTATAAAGGGTGGTTTTATGACATTTTTTCGACACAATATTTGAGTTTGAAGGAAGATAATATTAACACTCTTATTAGTTTTTATGGAAAAATATTTGGAACATAGTACGTATTTACCAAGATCAGCAACTAGATTACACATTATTATCTTTAAGAAGATATAATTTTGAAAGTTTTAAGGGTATGTATCCTGCCGTGGGGTGCCGGCAGTAGAATGTTACCCCTCCTCTCCTACCCGTGGATGCAGTAAGAGCCTGCTAAGGGACACCTCCGGAAGATGGGCAGCAGCGTCTATTCGTGTATCAATATCCCATACTGCGCTCACCAACCCGCCTGCCAAGCGTGGTGAGAATGGCAACTACCCCTCATGGAGATCCATGAGGGAGGCCTGTGTTCTGTAGTGGACGTTTTATGGCTGAAATGATGAATGATGAAGGGCATGTATATCGTAGGCACGTATTTACGAATTTATTTTAAATTCGCCAAATCACGCGCGGTTATGTACGTACTTAGCCGATTTCACCGATTATAGGTTTTTGGAGGCAAGACATTTTCTATACCTACTTGCAAAACCGGGAATCAATCATTTTGCGTCGAGGACATATTGCACTTTTTCATAATATTTCTTGAGCCTTGTATACACTATTTAGCTTGGACAATATTCGAAGTTATGAAAAAAGCAACACCCTGTTTCAAATTTATGAAGAAATCGAGTGAAAATCAAAATGTACTTACTGCTCAATTTGCGGCTGAGTCTGCTCATGTTCACTTATACAATAGGTTCCAGACATGATTTCTCAAAGTCTGAAATAAATTAAGCACCAAAAACACAACAATTTATATAATTTTAGAATAATTTTCTGTTTCAATGAGGTGATACTATTGATGTCTCCAGCCAAACAACAACAAAGTGTTAATACAAATAAAATGGCGGAAACCCAAGCCTCATTAGACGTGTTCTCCCCTCTAACTAATAGCATACTAAGCTGGCAGGATCGTATGCAATGCTGCTGGACAAGCCAACCAAATCTTCTAAAGTCCCAGGCGGTGCAGTGTCTCGTAGAGCATAAATACCCGTGGCTGTCGCTGCATAAATTATCTATGATGGATGTTAAAGGCCTACTATTCCGAGAATGTTGTTAATGTTTCAAAGCTTCCCAACGGACGAAGTTGTGGTTTCTAAGCGGTTTTCATAATTTATGAGTTGAAAGTTATTAGCTCCTGTGCGACACAGTCTAAAACTTAAAGTGCACTTCGCTTCTACTGATTATTTAATCGATTCTTAGTTAACACGATGTCGATAACCTCTTGAGCTCATAAACAACCATATTTGTTATGCAAGAGCAGCGTCGTCATAGATTTTGTGGCAATCTATGTATTTGCATTCAGGATCTACAGCAAAGTTATCTATTCTGTTTGCTGCGGCATTGGCTTCTTGGCTGACACACACAGTACACACATAAAACCATTTTCGCTATATACACGCAATCCGTTTATTTTCTCCGTCACTCGAGGTGCAGTTAGCATCGGATGTTCCTCAGCGTGCAGGGTAGCCAAAACGATGGGTTTGACGACTTGGGTCTAAAATGAAAAATTACTAAGTATAACCGCTTGTTTGGTTTTGACTTCGCTCGCGACCAAGATTTTTTAGCCGTTTTTAGTTGTTTGGTTTTGGCTTCGCTAGCGACCAGCGAATTATGGTTCCACTAAAAAAAATATTATCTTGTCTTGTCTTGTCTTTTTATTTTATGGCCTTTTGTGTTTGGTTTAACACAATTCCGCCAGTGTCAAGTTTATAAATCCTTATGTTATTAAAAATAAATTTCATGTTTTTACATTGAATTGTAAGCTAGACAATAGCAAAAATATTATTGGTAAACTATAGTGTTTATCAACTTTTTGTTTGTTTTGGAGCCTTCTGAGTGAAGTTGACAATGACAATAACAAATTAAATTTACGTCGCCCAAGAAAAAATAATTTATTTCGATTAAATGAGGTGCTTTCATTAAAAAGTAAAAACTTCAAAAATAGTTCCCTCGAACCATATAGATGGCGTTGGTTTTATTTAACTGGTAGGAAACACAATTTGACAATGATAGCAATTGTGATTAATCACAAACTTGCTTTCTCCGCTTGCCAGCTCCATCTGTTAAGTTTAGTAGGAAACACTATTTTGTTTTTTACTGAAAACGGCTCATTAAAATTTAAAAAAAAAATATGCATAAAAAATGCATTTTGGAATTACGATTAGAATAATATTTTGTTTGAAGACACCTACTTATTTTATTATTTTTAGTGAGGTTATACTACAAACTATGAATAAAAAGCAGAAAATGTAGATAAATGATGATAAATTTTGAATTACAAACGAAAATATACAAAATAAAAAAGTCAACATGAAAGAATGACAAAGTATAAAAATGTCCAAATTAAAAAATGACAGTATAAAAATGTTCACATGAAAAAATTACTAAGTATAATAATGACAAGGTATAAAAATGTCAAGGAAAGTTAAAGTTTGCTAAGTTAAAAAAATACTACATCCCACTTTATGAAGTTCTAATTTATATAATTTATGTATGCTCTCAGACTATACATCCATATTGATCTAGAAAAGTCTGAAATGACCTGTATTAGATTTCTCCGTTACCAATGTGTTGTTATTTATGCAGTCGAATTGCTCTATGGTATCAAGGTATTAAAATAGTATGTATTGTCAAGAAGAGAAGAAGAGAACGTCACTGCTACGTCGCCGTGGCAGACCGAAGCGCAGATGGCGGAACGAACTCGATCAGTACATCGTTGACTGGAGGGAAGCAGCTCAGGATCGGGATATATAGAGAGAATTGGGGGAGGCCTTTGCCCAGCAGTGGGACCCAAATGGATCATAGTAATAAAAATAAAATTAATGTATTGTCAAATCTACTGTATTCTTTTGTATTTAGTTTCGAAATGAAAACGTATCGCATTTTCAACCGACGAAAAAACGAAGGAGGTTCTCAAATCGACGCGTATAAAGACATATATTTTACAAGCTTTTATTTAGCTTGCCCTGTATGTACATATGTATTTGCTGATGATGTACTCGTATGTATGTAACTATGATTGTTCGCAGAATCTTGCAACTTAATTTTGAAGCAGATATCTTCAACTAATTGAGCTAAAATTTTGTACTTATACATGTTTTTTTTTTTATGACAATGCATGGTCAGCTATGTCACGTCACTCTGAATCCAATATGGCGGAACATCCAAGATGGTGGACTAGTTATTCTTAATGCACTCCTATGGGTATCAAATGAAAGGCCTTCCTGAGAGTTACTTGAAAAATTAAATGTCATCACTCCAAAATGGTGGTATACTCAAGATGGCGGACTAGTTATTCTTAATGTACTCTTACAATATGGGTATCAAATAAAAGGGCTTGCTGAGAGTTACTCAAACAATTATATGATATCACTCTTAATCCAACATGGCGGGCATGAGATGAACAGATAAGAAACCAATTGTCCAGTGATAACTAGAAAGTAAAAAATAAATAAAAAGTAAAAAAAAGCTTTAACAAGCAAGCTTTTATTTAAACGCATCCACTAAAAATAATAAAATTAAACATTTTCTATTAAAGTTTAATGTCAACTTAAAACGTCTTTACACAATTTATGTGATAAAAAAGCTTGTCGCAGATAAAAATGAACTTTTGTAAATAAGGTATTTTTGTCAGTTTGGAGGCTGTGATACAATTGACGGTGACTGTACCGACGTGCAAGCTACGTTACGTTACAGATGCCTTGTTTGCGTTTTCTGGTATTATGCCTTTCATATAAATTATCAGATGTGTCTTCTTAAACGACTTTAAATACAAGGAGGAGGTTCTCAAGTCGTCTGTATTTTTTTAAATCTTTGTTAACTCAGAACTCCGTCGTTTATAAACCGAATTGGAAAATTATTTGTGGGTTCGTATAGATACACTTTGAATTAGGTCCCATTTTTTCAAAACTCAGTCCTGATGATCCATGAGGATTCGAGGGAACTTCTCAAATGTTGTAGGTAAAAATACAGTGATTTCGGGATGCAAGGTCGAGCATTTGCATTCAGAAAGTATGATTTGGTGAAGTGGAACTGATGAAGAAGACCACAGATGTTATCAAAACTCTTCAATATAACAAAGATCACGGGTGACGACTTTGAACGATGGCTAAGATAATATATCCCTATCCACTAATCATCATGCTTACCCTACTCATCATGATCATCAGGGTCATTGGAATGAAATAATGTAATAGTGTGTACAGGAGTCCCTCAAGGTGTCATGCCTGCATTGTTACTTCATAATATTTACTTTCTTTTAAACACAGTTCTTATGATGGCATCCATGATGACAGCATACATAATAGTGGTTTGGGAATTTTCAGCAACATTTTAGATCTTATCATTGAAGTCGGTTATTTCATTGAGAAATTATAGAATTGTATTATTTGTTTAGTAGGTTATAGATTTTTAATTAAATTTTTTTTTTTGCAGAGTCAGGCAATGCGTATCGTTCGCACTGTGGGCCAAGCATTTGAGGTCTGTCACAAGATGCAAGTGAACTCCCCTGGCGAGCCGGCTCAGTCCACCTCGTCTGCCGTCGACGAGCCAGCTCCCAGCTGCAGCGATGCAGCCATATCTAAAGGTTTGACTAGAATATATATTATCATTTCAGTCAGGAGCCTACCCTTTAATGCGATGAATCGAAATCGTTATCACACCAAAATAACTCCTATGGCCACTACATAAAGATTTCCATTCTGACGATAATATCGTAATCGATTTATCTACTACTTTTAATACTTTAATGCACAATTACAAAAGGTGAGCTTAATGCTAAAGCATTCTCTACCAGCCAAACCTGTAGTTTAGAGTGTGGTTGGCGTGCTATAATGGTACTTAATTAAAAACTAAATAAACACAAGATAACATTTGATCAAATTACACTTCACAATAGAACAGCCGAGGGTTAAGCAAAGGAAGATGACGATGAACCTACGGGTATATTTTATCAAGAAAGTGCTTGCGGGTAAGTCGCTTAAAACAGTCCTTTGATTGTACCTTTTTGATGTCGAGAGGTATGTAAATCATTCCAAAGTCAAACAGCCTCCACTGAAAAGGAGTCATCCCAAAAAGAAGTACTATGCTCTGTAAGTATTTAGTAAGTTTTCGGAAGATCTTAGCTGTTTGCTGTGAGTGTCAGTGCAAAAATTAAACCGTGCCTTGAGGTAGACGGGAGTGAAAGGGTCTTTGAGAACAGAAAAGAGTAAACATAGGATTCTGCGAACTCGGCAATGTCGAATGGGAAGACATTTAGAAAGAGTTGAGCATGGTATTTACTGACATGTTCATATTTACGCAAACAGAAGATAAAACGGATACAAGTGTTCAGTAGGCGATCAAGTTTGTTTAAGGGGTAGAGTTAAACGAGAAAAGCAACATCTGCGTAATCAATTATGGGTAGAAGGAGCCAATTAGCAAGAGATATCTTAGTAGAAGTGGCAAGGAAATGTTTTAAGCGAATAACAGCGTCGAGGGAACCATTCAATTTGCGAGAGATTTCCTTAACATGGGGGATTCACCTAAGTGTAGAGTCAAATATAATGCCAAGATTTTTAACAGTGGTGGTGAAAGAGATTTTACAATTATTGTAAACCGCATTCGGAAGTGCATCTAGGGGACCCAGCTTAGCAAGTTGTCGTGAGCTCCCATTGACCATAGCCTGACATTTGTCGTGGTTGACTTTGATGCCGAACCGTTTGGACCAAGTTTTTAATCTAACAAGGTCATCAATGAGTGTATTAATAGCATCACTGAAACAATCTACCGATGCTGATGAGTAGATTTGTAGATCGACCTCGTAAAAGTGGTATTGTCTACGAAGATGTAAGGTTAATAGGTTAATAAACAATGATAAAAGGAGCGGAGACAGTATGCTTCCTTGTGGAACGCCTGCATCAACATCCATCCACCCTGAGAAATAATTTCCATCTTGGGTTCTTCAAACAAAGAAGGTCGTGGTGCAAGAACGCAGGAGTTTTGTATTGATGTTATCTCCCTAACGGCTTCCGTGGGGTGCCGGCAGTAGAATGTTGCCCCTCCTCTCATGTCCGTGGATGCAGTAACAGCCTGCTAACCGCTACTTCCGGAAGATGGGCAGCAGCGTCATTCCGTGTATCAACATCCCTTACAGCGCTCGCCAGCCCGCCTGCCAAGCGTGGTGAGTATGGCAACTGCCCCTTATGGAGATCCATGAGGGACATGTTCAGTAGTGGACGATTTACGGCTGAAATGATAAATCTCCCTAAGTTTAAAATTTCATCAAAATCCGATTATCCGTTCAAGAGTTATCCTCGGAAAAAAATTGCGGACATTCATACAAACAAACATTCAACCGAAACGTCTAGTTGCCAATAATAACTTCATTCGCTTCGCTCACTCGTTCGATTAAATACATTGTGCCGGATATTTACAGCACAATCTAGCCTTAAAGTTAGCAGAGCTTATTTTAAGGGTAAATACATGTGGACAACCCGCTTTTTTTGGGGTTCTGTGGTACGTTCCGTGACGACAGAAGTTTATTTTCAATTCATCGTTTATCCCCATATAAATCAACTTCAAACAAAAACGAAAATGTTCCTCAATTTTAAGCGTATTTTTATCACAAAGGGTTGTACAGCGTTTACTTTGCAGCACTTTTAATTAAGGGCTGTTTACATTAACACAGTTCAAATAAAAAAATTAGATTAATTAGGTATCTCAGATAAACATAAATAGGCAAATAGAGCTATCAAAATACGAAAGTGCGACAACAAAGCTAATAGAAATTCAAAAGCAAATACAACTTGTCAGTTCAGTACTCCACTAATAGTCGTGTTTAGAGACGTCACGTGTCTTCTAATATTTTCGCTCAGAATATTTTCGAGTGCTAATTGTTACCGATGACAGGACCGCGGACCTTAGAGTCAGCGCCACCCTTAGGATAATGATATAATAGATGTAAGGCTAAAATACAATTCTGTCTGAGCCTTACTTCAAGTTTGTAAGAAGTAATCTTTATATCTAACTTCACGTTTATTAGGTATTGCTTTATTTAGTTTTATACGTCATAAGTAGAACCAAATTTAGAACCATTTTACTGTTTATGTACGCCATCCTTGTAAATTCCAAAGAGTATGACTGTATATGCATCTCTTTCAAAATCGGTTATAATACCATTAATAAAAAGAGTACAGAATGATTGATTTATGTTGCTATTTAAGCTTGGTTTCTATTAAGTTATTATTCTAAGGTGCCACCACTGTCGGAACAGAATGAACTATACAGTTCTGTCTGTAGTCTGTATCTAAATACAAAAAAACCATAAAAATATAAAATACTAAATAATAACATAAAATACACAAAAATATAGTTCTAAACTAATTCTATAGATGATATTCAGATAGATAGATGATATTCTATAAATGTTAGAACTAATTCTAGGATAGCAGCGCTGCGTCTGTCGGACTTCAGTGGTGGCGCGGATAATAAATAATAAATAAGCGGACTCGTGTATTAGTGTATAGCTATGTATTTGTTGCGCGCGCTCCGTCTGTATTTTACTTATAACCACATAATTTTACCTTTATTATTGCGCGACGTTTAGACAGGACTGCACTTATCGTGGTCCCAGGAAGACTGGCGTGTTGGAGGTAACCGCATTAAAGCGAAGTTGTATTTTCAGACTACCATCACTTGGTCTTCATTATTATAGGAACTTGAGATTAAGGCTGGTTCACACTGAGACAGCAAACATAGGTTGATTCACACTTCGAATACATTTGGCTATCATTAAGAGATAGCCCGGTTAACTATGTGTTAATAATGGGTCGTGATGATAAAATTTTAAAAACTACTAATCTGATTTCAGACATTGTGAATCTCAAGTGACATATTAGATAAAGTTGACGACAGGTTTTCTTCCATCTATTTCAGCCGTCATCTCAGAAGGCTTCATAATAACGACATGTGAAATTCGTAAGGCTCTGAAATATCTGGAAAGTTACTAAGCGTATTCGGTGTGTATATTACGTCTCAAAACCTTGGTAGAAGGTAAGTAGTTATTGATGCCTGACATTAGGATGAGTAAATTTCCAGTGGGTGTAAGGTGCTTATTTTGAACTGATGTAGGCGATTAAATTAATTATGTCTTGTTACTGGCAGAAGGTTCCAGGGGGCATTCATCACATGCGTTTGCCTGCCGTTTAAACTTAGTATAATTAGGTAAGGTTAAACTTATGGATACATGTACCCAAACAGTCGATGTATATCCAATTAACTACAAACATTATGTGACAGCGGGGGCTTAGTTAGCTTTCGACGTATTTTACTGTTCCTTCCTTTGAACAAAGCTAAAAGGATAAGTGCGGGGCAGGCGCAATCCATCTTACAATGTCCCAGGCACTGCTGAGTCCTGCACAGCATATAAACCAGTTGCTGACGCTTTATAAATTATTGCACTATATAAGTACTACCCCTCAGACCTATGAGGGAGGCCTGTGTTCAGTAGTGGACGTATTACGGCTGAAGCTATGATTAGTACTATATTATTATGAGTCCAAAAGTTTTGATAGACGTTTGTCACTTGCTCACGCAAGAACTAAAAACTACATTCAATTCAAAGTTTTAGAGCCACAGATAGACACACAGACACATACACATAGCGGTCAAACTTATAACACCCCTCATTTTCGTCGGGATTAATAAGCCAATGTCATGCGCATATCGATTAAAATTATTGCATATGGTTACGAGGTGGAGGTTCGGGATTAAATAATGTAGTCGAATTAGACCAAAATTAACACCTTAATAATTGATCACACCAATAATAATCTCACAGCAGATTCACACTATATTCTTCTTCTTCACAGTTCACTTTTAACCACTATAACACTTGTACACAAATCACTGATTACCACAAGCAGCACTTGTATTCACATTAAAGTCACTCGGATATGTCACACTGTTCACTTCCGTAGCCAAATAAAGACTGTCAGCTCGGCAAACACGCCCACGTATTTATATCGCACATAAAGAACATTCGAAAGTGGAAGTATTTAGATTCACAAACAATAGATTAAAAGTATACCTTGTTTACATCCGCGCTATTGTTAAGAAAACCGGTTTTACTATAAACTCAACTGTTTATGTCCTAAAAATAGAAGTGACCTTTGTACTCTTTATAAGGTGTTTACATATTTATTTAGGTCCTTTGTGGATCTTTCGCTGATTTACTAGTTTGCGTTTGTGTTCACGGCGCAACAATATATTATTATGTACCGCGGCTTAGACAGCTTCCATATAAGGACCAGTATGACTATTATGGTCCAGAAATGGGTCATTGTAGTTCATGTTAGAGGTCTGGTAACAATACTTACACGAATTCAATAGTTCGAAGGGTGGCGAGCTTGAGGGATAATTCACTTAATAAGCGGTCGCGTAACAGTATACCGTTCTGTCGTGGCGTCACTCAATTTATTGAATCAATTTCAAAACAAATAACGTATACTCGTAGTACATATAAATAAATAAATAAAAAATAAATAATGCTGGACAGATCACACAGCATCATCTAGCCCCAAGCTAAGCAGAGCTTGTGTTATGGGTACTAGATGGCTGATATACTTAATACATTATACTAGAGGTACATATGTAGATAGATATTTTTATTATATATAGAAAAACACCCAGAACACCCTGAACAAATAACTGCAGATCGTACAGACATTTGTCCCGAGGTGGGAATCGAACCCCAACCCCTTGCGTCGTAAGCGGACCTTCGCCCGCTGCGCCACAGAGCTCGATATAGTTAATATCCGTATAGTTCTTACATTTTTTTTATACTACTAAATAACGAGACAAGCCGAAGCCCCACCTGAGTGTAAGCGGCAACCTTTACCTATTACACCTGCAATACCGCGGTGATCACTAAGCACGTCACCAAAGCTGCATTGCATTGCGCCCGTCATTCTGAGGCCTAGAGCTCTAAGGTTTCATGTGCCCGTTATTTTATCGGCCCGTTACACTTCAAACCGGAATACAGCAATGCAGACATTACTTCTTGCCGGCAGAAATAGGTTTGGTGGTAGTACGGATGAACTTTCTAGGATATGGATATGGATATGGGTGAAGTTCTACTACTACCTACTAAACCTACACCTTTCCTCCGTCGACCGAGACACATTCTCGGCTTGCCCGTTGACGAGCTCACCGCCGCTAACCCGGAGGTGACGTCAACCCGTCCCACATTAGCTGCTAGGCACACATTCAATAACCGGTCCCGCCGGCGGGGCCGAAGAATACACTCTTCTGTCTTAAGGTGCAGTTTTGCACCTGGACGTTAACCATCAGTACATTCAAAAATCTAGCAACAGTCCAAGCCGTGGTTTGAACCTAAGTGGTGCCCTTGAGCTGGTTGCCCCAACCTAACTTTTGCGGCTGGGCGCCTTCTGCGCTCGCCATAGTCCGGTAACGTTGTCATGACCATCTGCGGTCAACAACATATGTATATTGTCATTTCGAAAAAAAAAAACTAAACTTACACAAATACAATAGGTAAAAAGGTAAACAAACAGGGTTACAGGTAGTTATATTACCTACAGTCACATAGCCACAAAGTAAGCAGTCATCACAATGTAATCAGAATAACAGATATCATATTATATAAACACAGACTAAATTCATAGAAACTCGCCCACGGTGTCGACAAGCCATCCGGCTTGCGGTAGGTGACATTCCGCTGATGTAGCAATGTAGCCCTCTTAGGATAAGTTAGATTGTAAGACTTGAGATCATTCTTGCTTGTAACCACCACTTGTAAAGACGTTAATTAAATAATTCTCCTTTAATTATAATTACGTTTTTTAAAAAGTCTTCCACGCTTTCCCCGAACAAGTCTGGCGCAGCCTATCGGATATTTTCCGCGTTTTCCTCGAAAATCAGCGATCGCGGAGAATACGAACCAAACAAATTCGACTCCCCCGGGAAAAGCACGTGAATTCAGAGTGATTACAAGCAGTTTCACCTGGAGGACATGGGATCGAGCAGCTGGTGAGTAAACCTTTCACTTCCTGTCTTTCATATTCCTGTGTCTTTCCTACCCCCTCGAACATAAATCGTCGAGCCTATAAATTTGCGTTTATCTGATTTTGTTTGATGTGTACAACCTCTACATATTTTTACATTTTCTTAAAGCGTAGATTTATTTGTATTAGATATAATAGTATTGTTTTACACATAAATCGGTAATTCAATTAATTAAGCGTTAGATATAATAGTATTGTTTTACACATAAATCGGTAATTCAATTAATTAAGCGTTAGATTTAATAGTATTGTTTTACACAAAAATCGGTAATTCAATTAGTTAAGAATTAAATTAAGTGATAGATTATTAAAATGACGGAATTCAAATGTATTCCAAAGGAAACCTTGTCATTAATCCCTAAATACGAAGGGGAAGAAAACCTTTTAAATTTATTTATTAATAAATGTGAATATGTGTACAATGGCAGTAAAATCGCAGGAAATGTAAACCAAAATGTTTACCTATTTCATGCCATATCGAGTAGACTCTCAGGTAGAGCCGCTGCTCTACTAAGCGACCACCCTAATATTTCCACATACGAGGAATTAAGAGACCTGCTTACCCAACATTTCGGTGACCCGCGTTCTGAAGAATGCATAGCTATTGAATTGGAGAATTTAAAATTAAAAACACACGAATCATACATACAGTTTTGTCAACGAGTTCAAAGAGTAAGAAGTTCGTTGTTCGCTAAGGTAAACAGACTTACAGACGAAGGTGTAAAAGCAGCAAAAATGATAGTGTACAACAACACTGCGCTCAATGTGTTTTTGTATAACTTACCTGAAGACATGATTAGAATAGTGCGACTTAAGGGTTGCTCATCTTTAGAAAATGCCTTGAGTATTGTTACGGAGGAAGTTAACTTCAAGTTCCAAAACGATATGAAAAGCAAAATTTTAAGACAAACATCGTCAAATGCACAACCCCCTTATTCGCAGGATCAAGTCAAACTTAATTCAGTGCCACAACCACAAGGTTTTAAGCCGATGTTTAATTCCTTAAACACTAATTTCAGACCCCAAAATAATTTTAAATTCGGGATCCCACAGCAAAATAACACTGGATTCCGACCAAACTTTGTGCAACAAATGAGATTTGCACCACCCACGCAGGGCTATCGTTTTGGTATACCCCAAAATGTACCCTATCGTAACTTCGGACAAGCACCCGCGCAACGCGCCCCATTCCAACACGGTGGCTTTAAATACGGTATTCCCCAGCAACAAAACTTTAAGTTTGGTATTCCAAACCACCCCCAAGCAAATAACCATTATAAATTTAATCAACGACAAATACAAGAACCTAGGTTACAGGAATCGGATGTAACTATGCGAACAGCCCCTATACGTCAGAATATGACGACAAACGATCTCTACTACACTGACGAACAGGCACAACAGGATTATTACACTGACTATGATCAAGGATTCATGTTCAATGATGTAGAGTCAGAACAATTCACAGAAATCCCTACAGAATACCCCCAAAATATTGAAAACATTGATGAGGAAACTGCTGCCTATCAGCAGGATTTTCAGGAAACAGCCTCCAAGATGACAACGAGGTAATTAACCTAAATTACTGCAATAGCCTTTTAAAACTACCACATATATGTATTCCCGAAATTAATTCTAAATTCCTCATTGACACGGGAAGCAGTAGATCTTTTATTAGCCCCGAGAAAGCTAATGCGTTTTTCAGTGAGTTCAAGTACATCGAACCTTTCACTGTAGTGAGTACGCATGCTCAAAGCGTTCATAACGAAGTGATATTTATACCGTTACTCAAAACCTTTAAAAGCACACTACCTCATAAGTTTTACATTTATGATGTAGATGGTCGTTATGATGGTCTTATAGGATCAGACCTCCTCGCGAAGTTAGGAGCAAATATTGACATGGGAAACCAACGGTTGTTGACATGGAACACGCAGATTCCAATCTTATATAATCCACCATATGAGATTGACGTACCACCACGATCTGAAACAAGAGTAAAAATTCCAACCAATTTGCAGCAAGGTGATGCAATATTAGAATTCTTAGAGTTTGGCGATGGCGTTCGTATGCCTACCGCCCTTGTTTCATGTGAAAATTATTTCGCTGAAACAATCATTCAAAACACATCGAATGAAAATTTTATTGCGACATTTCAGGAACCATTCGACGTAACTAAATTCGACTCGGAATTTACCTCACATTCATTCGTAAATTGTATGAAAGATGATTTTGTGAAAAGCGATTATTTGCTAAAAGATAATTTAAAGAAATTAAGGTTAGAACATACAAACAAGGAAGAACATGATAAGATCTTTAAACTATGTCACGAGTTTCGAGACATATTCTATTGCGATAAAATACCCTTGTCATTCACAAATCAAGTTAAACACAGCATTAGAACCACAAACGAAGATCCGATTTTTATCCGACCTTATAGACAACCACCAATCATTAACCAAGAAATAGAAAAACAAGTAGACAAACTGTTAGCGGATAATGTTATCACAGAATCACACTCACCTTGGAGCGCTCCGGTCCATCTGGTACCTAAAAAGACAGATGCATCAGGAGAAAAGAAATATAGAATGGTTATCGACTATCGACGCCTGAACGAGATTACCATTGACGATAAATACCCGTTGCCGAATATAACCGATCTCTTTGATAAAATAGGAAAATCCCAATATTTCAGCACGATAGATCTGGCTAGCGGCTATCACCAAATTGAAGTAAATGAGGCCGATAGAGCTAAAACAGGATTTTCAACGCAGACAGGTCATTGGGAGTACAAAAGAATGCCTTTTGGCCTTAAAACAGCACCTGCAACATTCCAGAGGGCCATGGATAACATCCTGAGAGGTCTTCAAGGTATCCATTGCTTGGTTTATCTTGATGACATCATAGTGTTTTCATCAAGTCTGGATGAACATGTAGAGAAACTGCGTAAGATATTCGAGCGACTCAGGCAAACGAATTTAAAGGTCACTTTAGATAAGTGCGAATTCCTTCGTAAGGAAGTACTATATCTTGGACACACAATCTCAAAAAATGGCCTTATGCCTAATAATGACAAAATAAAAGCAGTCTTAGATTTTCCTTTACCACGAACATCCACCGAAATCAAAAGTTTTCTAGGTTTGGTAGGATATTATAGGAAGTTTATTAAAGATTTCGCTAAATTAACACAGCCATTAACATCGAGCTTGAAAAAGAAAAACAAAATAGATCCGACAAAGAAAGAGTTTATCGATGCGTTTGAAAAGTGCAAAGAGCTTTTGACAAATGCACCGCTTTTACAATTTCCGGATTATAGCAAACCATTCGTTTTGACGACGGATGCTTCCAACTACGCTATAGGAGCTGTCTTATCACAGGGACCTATTGGTAGTGATAAACCGGTGGCATACGCCAGTCGAACATTAAATGACGCCGAAACCCGCTATAGTACAATAGAAAAAGAGTTACTTGCCATAGTCTGGGCAACAAAACATTTCCGACCTTATTTGTATGGAAGGAAGTTCACTATTTACACTGACCATAGACCACTTACTTGGATCAAATCAATTACAGAACCCAACAGCAAATTAACGCGTTGGAAATTAAGATTAGCCGAATTCGATTACGACATAATCCATAAACAAGGAAAACAAAATTTAAACGCAGATGCCTTGTCAAGAATTAGGGTAAATGCATTAGGCGGTAATGACAATGACTCAATGAAGGTAAATGTCGGTGGGAAAACCCAAAGAAAAACATCCCGCGCCTCAACACCACGAGAGAGAACACCTTCTCCAATAACTATATCTTCTGGCTCGGAGAATGGTGTCATTGATAGACCGCGATCACCCTATTCATATCCATCATTAGGTAGTAGTACAGCAACCGCATCGGAGGGGCGCGATAATAACAGTATTGGCACAGTACATTCTGCCCGTGATCTTGATACCGACGGTATGCCTATATCCACTAGTTTGGTTACGCGAAAATAATTTTTCGACCCTTAATTGGTTTGCGTTTTGGCGGGAAAAACGGCGGGCGCTCCGCGGGCGCTCCGCGTCAGCGCTAAGTGGATACTGGCTCGGTTTTTACAATGGAGCGTAGCGTGGTATTTACGCTCTATGGAAAGGGTTTGAATGAAGCTTGTCAGTAGAATCATTCATAATGTAGTCTGTGTTCGGGATATACAGCGTAAAAATTATTTTCTATTAATTATTGATTTAATTTTATATAAAAAATACTTTTGTTTGTAATTCAAAATGTATTATCATATATCTACATGTTTTGCGGTATATACATAGTATGTGGTATAACCTCACTATATATAACATAACATTTAGGTGTCTTAGAACAAAATATTTTTTGATCGTAATTATAAAGTGCATTTTTTATGCATTTTTTTTGCGTAATCTTTTTTTTAATTTTAATTTAATCGAATAAAATTATTTTTTCTTGGGCTACGTAAATTTTATTTGTTATTGTCATTGTCAACTTCATTGAGAAGGCTACAAAACAAAGAAGAAGTTGATAAACACCATAGTTTAAAAATGACAATTGTTTTCGTGGAACGATGACTCAACGATGACTCACTGGTCAGTTTACTTACCAAAACCAAACGACGGCTAAAAAATCTTGGTAAGTAAACTGACCAAAACCAAACGAGCGGATATTACAGGAGGCTATAGACACCAAGCCAAATCAAATATTGATTTTTACCTGGAACAGGGATGAACTATCTGTTAAAGATCTGTCTAGGGACAAACAAAAGGTTTTGGAGGTATTTTTACCTTTAAATAACACGGAACTAATCAAAAGATTTCTGAAGTCATATATTAGGCCTAAAATAAAGTATTTCTTTTATTTCGAAAACGAATTACACCGAAAACAGTTTTCAGAAGTTTCCTTATTGCTATTTCAAAAGGGAACTGTGAAGTTCTACCAATGCACAAAGAGAGTAGTTTATCTAAACAACGAACAGGAACAGCGAGATACTGTACTTAAATATCATGTAGGAAAAAATAGTCATAGAGGAATTAAAGAAACATCAGTACATCTAAGACGTCATTTTTATTGGAAAAACATGGATCAAACAGTAGCTAGCATTATTAATTCATGCGAGATCTGTAAAAAAATGAAATACGACAGAAAACCATTTAAACCAGAGTTACAGTTATCCCAAACACAAATAAGACCGTTTCAAGAACTATTCATCGATACATTCTCAATTGATGGAAAACATTACCTTACCATAGTAGATGCCTTCAGCAAATTAGGGCAAGCATTTGAGATCGCCACGAAATCCACTCCGGAAGCAGTTAGAGCATTAATTAAATACTTTTCCTTGTACGGGACACCTTCTAGAATCAGCTCTGATCCTGGTACGGAATTTAACAACACCCTCATGAAAGAAATGTTAACATTTTATAAAATCGAACTCCATATAGGAACTCCTCATAATCCCAACTCTATGGGGATAGTTGAACGATTTCATTCAACTTTGATTGAAATATACCGCATTGCTAAATATGAACAGAAAATAACGGATGCGGCTTCTGTCATGTGTTATGCTATAATGTCATACAATCATTCAGTTCATTCTACCACAGGATTAACCCCATTTGAAGTAGTTTTCGGTCATACTGAATCCAATAGCACATTTTATGTAGATTTTAACAAACAGTTTACTCAACAGTTGGTTAAGGAACATGTTAGAAGAACCAAATTTTTGTATGAATATTTAACAGATAAAATTATTGACAAAAAGAGATCTTTAATCGAGAAACGCGGCGGTGAAAAGGAATTTGACATAGATGTAGGCGATACAGTGTTTATTAAAGGCGTGAACACTAGGCGAAGTAAGGATAAGCCACGATATCAAAAAGCTCAAGTTATCGGAGCCATAGAGAGAAACATAGTACCCGTTGCTACTAACAATCGGAATACTAAAGTTCCCATTAAAGA
Source organism: Pasiphila rectangulata (assembly GCA_963082625.1). Classification (NCBI taxonomy): domain Eukaryota; kingdom Metazoa; phylum Arthropoda; class Insecta; order Lepidoptera; family Geometridae; genus Pasiphila; species Pasiphila rectangulata. The sequence continues at coordinate 8,827,036 of OY720236.1, read as the reverse complement.
TATCAGACGTCCTCCACAGGTTGATTCTGCTAACGGTCCTAGTGATCCGAAGCCAGGCCCTTCATCTGCAGCAGATTGACAAGAACCCGGGTCTGCTACCTGTAAAGGAAGGTCAAGCTGTCATTAGTCATGACGTGTGGACTATCATCAAGATCTTAGATTTAGGTTTACTCCAGGATGAATTGGAATTAAATATAGATAGCTATTTAAGGTTAAAAAGGCAAATAGCAGGTTGTTATGATGCTAAAGGTTTTGATTCAGATTTTATTGAAGTAGGTAAACAGGCAGATTATGTCATGAACATAACTATAGAAAAATATCGACAGTTGATCCCATCAGTAAGAGTGAAACGCGGTTTACTGAACCCCCTTGGTACATTGATTAAGACTATTACCGGTAATCTCGATAACGACGATGCTGTTATGTATGAAAAAATAATTCAACAAGTAAAAACTAAGCAAAATGCGCTTTCACATAAATTAACGATTGTTGCCGAAATGGTGGGTGCATTTACGCAAATAGCTAATTCAACTAAAAGTACTTTCGCTCAAATTGAGGCAAATATGCAAGATATCCACCGAACTCTAAATGAATCTAAATTATTTCATGTAAGTAATAAAATAATTCATTTCTATAATATATTTTCACAGAACTTTCAAATGCTCTATGTTAGATTAAATGAAATTGAAACGGCCGTAGCTCTTGCTAGAGTTCAATTGTTACATCATTCAATAGTGGATACAGAAGAATTATTAGTATTGTTAAAGGAAATTGAGATGTCAGAAAAATTACCTTTCCCAGTGAATACCGAAAATTTAGTTAAAATAGAGCAATGTATAGAGACAAAAGCGTACATGAAACAAAATCAGATAAAATTTATTTTACACATACCTTTAATTATGAAAGATGTTTTTAACTACTATAGATTGATCCCCTTACCTGTCCTTGATAAATCCAGTGGTCTTACCTCTTTCATCCTTCCCAAATACCCTTATGTCCTTGTGAAAGGTTTGAAAACTAGGCCGCTCTCCCAGTCATGCCGGGAAATTGATGAGAACCGTTACCTGTGCTACGAGCACGAGATGTCACTGCTAATCGAAGACGATTGTGTCACCAGTTTGATGAAATTTTCCACAAATATCTCGAGTTGTCATCCAGTACCTGTTACCATCGATGGAGTAAAAGTCAACCCTATACAGCCTAACCATTGGATCATTTATGCGGAAACTGAAACGCTTCTTACAAAGTATTGTGAAGATGAAATAAAACAAGAAACTGTGTATGGAACATACCTGTTAACTATAGACAATGATTGCGAAGTTAAGATAAAAGATTTCAAGCTAAAGAAACGACAAAATCAAGGAAATGAAGTATTTTACAAGAAGTTTCCAGTGATCAACTTACCCAAATTACAGACGAATACTTCAGAGATTCCAAGGAGACCTATTAATCTGAACGAGATTGATCTTACAAATGTCCAGTTCCTGAATTACTTATTGCAGAGAAGTGGAAGTGAAATTTTTAGTGAAAATGATAACTTCAGTGCCCTAGAAAATAGAAGTATTAGTATAGGAAGCATCATGTTTTGTATTATTGTATTAATCTGTCTTTTGTTGTTAGCATGTAAGCATAAGGTTAAGACATTTTGTATTAGGGGTAAAATTCGAGATAATCCTCATCCCTCAGATAATCTCGAACTTACGGAGGGAGGAGTTATATTACCTACAGTCACATAGCCACAAAGTAAGCAGTCATTACAATGTAATCAGAATAACAGATATCATATTATATAAACACAGACTAAATTCATAGAAACTCGCCCACGGTGTCGACAAGCCATCCGGCTTGCGGTAGGTGACATTCCGCTGATGTAGCAATGTAGCCCTCTTAGGATAAGTTAGATTGTAAGACTTGAGATCATTCTTGCTTGTAACCACCACTTGTAAAGACGTTAATTAAATAATTCTCCTTTAATTATAATTACGTTTTTTAAAAAGTCTTCCACGCTTTCCCCGAACAAGTCTAGGTAAACAACAAAAACAGGGTAACCCTGTTTCTAGTTAATATCTAATAACAACATCTAGGCACGCATTTACTAAAAAAGGTACACACTACTGGGTGGCAAATAAAACCTGAGAGCCATATGACGCGTCAGCTATAGTCATGTAAAGTTGGCCTTTCACCTCTGTTATAGATGATTTATACAGCGTCTGCGTAAGCAGTGTTCATGAGTGCCTGGGACATTGTTTGATGGTTTAGATGTTACGAGTATATTCATGAAAGAACAGTCAATACTGAACTTCATAACTGACTATGCCAACGATTGTCTCACGTTGTTTTCCATCACCGTTAAAGTAAGGCCTTTGCATCTAGATGATTTATGAAGCGTCAGCAACTGGTAATCATGCTGTACGGGACGCTGCAGTGCCTGGGACATTGCTTGATGGATTAGGCTTGCCCAGCACCTATACCATCCTCTCAGCTTAGTCAGCTGTTAGTCAGAGGAAAGAACAGGTCAATACGTCTGAATCTAACTAAGCCGCGGGTTTCCTCACGATGTTTCCTTCACCGTTAAGCACGTGTTAAATGTGAACTTACACTTTTCAAGAAAGAAAAATCCATTGGTTCACGGCCGGTATCGAACCCACGACCTTCGATTAAAAGTCGGAGGTACATCCAACCGTTAGTGCACGTATTAAATGTGCACATGTATACGTTTTTTAAAAAAGATTTTGGATTTTTTATTGGTTCATGTTCGGTATCGAACTTCGGATCAAAAGACGGGCTACATACCGCTCGACCATCAAGCCTTACAACAAATACAATTATGTACTTTTAAGTATGCCGTGGGATGCCAGCAGTAGCATGTCGCCTTTCCTCTCCTCTCTGGCCTATGGATGCAGGAGGTATCGCTTGATAAATACCGGATGAAAGACAGCAACGACTTTTCGTGTATCAGCATCCCATTCTGCGCTCGCCAACTCGCCTGCCAAGCGTGGTGACTATGGTAACACCTTTTCATCATCAATTAGCAGTCTATGAGGGAGGCCTATGTCCAGCAGTAGACATTACGGTTGTAATGATGATGCCAGTTAAACCAAGCTTTGGAGAGACTGATAATGCGACAGAGGCGATTAATCACTGCGCCCAATATACACAAAACAGATTTCCAGTTAATTGGATCGCACATTATAGCTTTGTCGAAAGCACACATTGATTAAGTTCATAACACCTGCAGCTGGGAATTGATCACGTTCTCCATTCCCTTTATACGGCCGCTGATCAAAGAGACGATATCGAACTCTGTATTCCCGCGCGAACATTTTTCAGTTTTGAATAATGTTCAGTTGGGCGTTTAGGCCAAATACCGTATTTGGTCAGTGCGTTAAATAAATACGTTCTGTAAATGGGTATTGCTCGCGTGAATTGCCTATCCTATCAAAAACACAAGCATTGGTACGAGGGTACCAGAAAAGGGGGCGAAGGCCTCAAAAAGTAACCAAAGGTCAAAAGTGGCATTTTTGGGTTTTTGGACGTTTTCGGCCATTTGAAGACTTGTATTTTTTTGGTGACCTTTTGAGGTCACAATAACTCCGGTCCCTGTGAACCTAGGGCCACTAAAATCAATCAGTATCCTTCCTCTCATTAAGACGGTGCTAACAAAAAAGGTTTCATGGTCAATGCGTTCGGTTGTAATCGTCTCATGCACAGACAGACAGACAGACAACGCTATGCATATTAGGGGGTTTCGCCCTCTAATAAATGTGAAAATGGGAGCCAAGTTCAATATTTAGAATGTCCGTCGTGGTTGTTGACTTCGCCCACAAAAGAATTGAGATCTAAAAGACGCCGTAGATAATCCTGAAACTTAATTAATAGAATATTGCTGATAACTTAGGATCAGTTTAAGGTCACGTTTTAATTTTACGTGTTTGTGTTTAAAAGATTTTGGTGAAATCTTTTACACAAACACGTTCGGTGGTTCGGGTAAAATACACACTGCTGAGTTCTTGCCCGTACGCTTTGTTTGAACTTGGCTGGGCACGCCACCGCGTGTCTAGATATATAATAAATTTATCATTTCTCATACTCTGAAAGTACTGTTGTTTTTATCTGATTATTGGGTGGAAAATGCTGCTTCCCTCCATAGAGAGGGAAAAACTCATACAAATTACTTTCCATCTAAGGGTCGGAATGAACTTTAAAAATAGAACTGCTGTCAGCTGTGAAGAGTATTATGTAAAAAAACGAATTAAAAAAAATGTGACTTTCTACATTATTATATCTATTGATAATATAAAATATTATTATATATTATCAATAGATAGTTTAGATAGTTTTATTTTCCTCATATTCGAAATGAAAAGTAGAGTGTTTAACACGTGTAAAAGAATCAATTCCTACTCGGACTATAGCTTAAATACCTCGGGAATTGATTATTTCGACCCTCGGTTAACAATCTACTATTTCATGGCATTCTTGTATTTATAGTGTGTGATCGCAGTTTAAAATATACAATTGGTATCTGTCGGGCAGCAGTGCGTCAGTTTTGCGGGACTGATAATGCGACTCACGTTGTAATTAATCACTGCGTAAAAACATTAACCAATAAAATCTCAATTAATTGGATCGCACCTGTTAACTACGCCGAAAGTAAAAATTTAAGATTGGTTACAAACTTCTTTACTTCATCCGGGAAAATGTATTATGAAGCGAACCAATTTAATTATAATATCTTAAATAATTAACTGATCTTTGATTCCGAAAGAAGTAAAATGTCTTTACAAAAAAATACTGGTTTCCATAGAAAAAGCTTTGCTTAGTTTGGAACCAGATAGTGTTGTTCCAAAGTACAAGCGTTATTTCGACACATCACTTACTTCGAAGAAGAATTCTTTCAAAGTCTTGTAAGTGACGTTTCGAAATAACGAGCTGTCGTAGTTCAGTGATAATGATGAGTGTACACTCATATCGTTAGTTCTCGGTGTAGCCACAAAACTCCACGCCCGAGTAAAAACAGTATTTGGTCACTGCATTGTAAATAAATATATAATATCCCTGTATTATAAACATATATAATATATACACACACACATATATACATATATATATATATATTATATATAATACTCGTATTTATAGACACCTCGCTTTCAAGCTTCATAACGTGAGAAATATTTATAGTACCCTCCTTTTCCCTCCGCCACTCGGATGGCATTAAATGCAAGTAAGAATTTATAAAAAGATATGTACCCCCATTTATGACTCCTAATCTGTAATCAAAACCTCTGCATATTATATGTAAGCAAAGAGAGTTATGTACTAGCCGACGCCCCTAAAAAGACAAATGGTAGGCGCCAATATAAAAAAAATATATATATAAAGATTACAGAGGTAGTCATTCAATGTATGTCTTTATAAAAGGAGTCATTCAACATTTTGTTCATATTTGAACCCCGAGCATTATAAGGCTATAAAGAGCTACAGCTATATAGCTTTGACATCAGCTTCTGTTAATATAAGTAAGCAGGATAATCAGATTATTATTCACGTAGATAAACAATTATGCACAAACTTAAAAGAACTGCGCATAAGCGAACTGCAGCTGTATTTGACTATGCTCTTGCGTCCTGTTTTTGTACTTCTCAACTCATTTAGGACCTCATGTAACAACAATGTATGCAATAAATATTTGAGATGATGAAGCCGTTAATCTCATTAACGGCTTCATCATTTGAGCCGTAAAATGTCCACGACTGAACATAGGCCTCCCTCATGGATCTTCATTTGGGGTAGTTGCTATACTCACCACGCTTGGCAGGCGGGTTGGCGAGCGCAGTACGGGATGTTGATGCACGGAAAGACGCTCCAGCCCGTTTTCCGGAGGTATCCCTCAGCAGGCTCTTACTTCATCCACAGTTATGAGCTTACCTAATTATAAATATAAACAAATATTTAAGCATCATCATCATCATCATTTCAACCGTAAAACGTCCACAACTGAACACAGGCCTCCCTCATGGATCTCCATGAGGGGTAGTTGCCATACTCATCACGCTCACGGAAAGACGCTGCTACCCATCTTCCGGAGGTATCCCTGAGCAGGCTCTTACTGCATCCACGGGCATGAGAGGAGGGGCAACATTCTACTGCCGGCACCCCACGGCCATTTAAGCATATTTGTTGTTAATTCAATATTTTTAAAGTTATATAATGCATCTGTTTGAATTCCTGCTAATTATTTCTGCAAATTTTGCCTTTATTTGTTTTGCGAATGTTTATGTAATGATTAAACGATACCGTAGCACATGCAGCCTGGCTAGCTCAGCGAATCTCTTTTATTTTGCAATGCTTAAATTGGCGGATCACATCGAAGATGATGGGCAGCAGCGTTTTTCCGTGTTTCAATACTCCGAACGGCGCTCGACAACCCGCCTGCCAAGCGCGACAAGTATGGCAACAACCCCTTCATGTTATTAACATAGTACATATAACCGGGTATTTATCGCGTAAATTACCTTTATTATTTCCCGACGTTTCGCTTGGATTGCACCAAGCATGGTCCCGGGAAGACTCAGTCTTAGATTATATGTAACATACATATAACCTAAGACAGTCTTCCAGGGACTCCTTCGAATAACCCCTTCATTATCTTGGAGATCCACGAGGGAGACCTATGTCCAGTAGTGAATCTGAACAGCAGACCTATGGCTGAGGTGATGATGATGATTTATACAGCGTCCGCAACTAGTATTCATGATGTCTGGATGTTACGCCTGGGACATTGTTAGATGGATTAGACTTGCCAACGAGTATGCCATCCTCTCAGGAAATAAAAGTCGAATATACTTAGAGGTGGTCAATTCGTCTGAAGCTGACTAAGCCGCGGGTTTTCTCAAAATTTTGTATTTATTTCACAACATTATAACAAATCAAAATATCAAAACAGGTTAACCTAAGGCGATGTTAGGTGCATGCTTAAATGGGTTGTTTACGTACATTTTTTTGAACACGTTTCAATGACAACCTGTGCTATTTCCATTAGATGTTTTCCTTCATCGTTAAAGCACGTGTGCACATTTTTCTTTCAATGCCTAGTTATTAATATTTATTAATATTTTATTATTAAAGCCGTAAATTCCACGTCAGCATGAGAACAGCTTTTAAGTCGTGTTCGTTTTTAATTGACATATCCAGATTAATTATTGTGTTATGTTACTCCATCTTCGTAGACAAATAACACGGTACAAAATCTTGGCATTGACTTTGAACCGTGTATAAAACAATATAAAATTGAAAATAAACACCGTGGACATAAATAAAAGCGTTGCCGCGTTATAAACGATTCACGCGTAACAAGGAATACGATACTGCTCTAGCAATGACGTAACGGATGATTTACTAACGCTGCACGGACTCTCATTAGGGAGCGACAGATTGATACATGGTCACGACCGCTTTACAGTTATCTTGGTACTTAGATGTACTAAGAGATGTGAAATTTATGGGCGAATTTGGCGCTGGATTGAATGTCGTGGTAAAGAGGTAGTATCGATGATAGGAGCCCGGATCTCCAATCACAAGCGGCTGACGTCGGATACCGGTGACTTGTCCGCGTTGAAACTTTTAGTAAGATAATTATGATTCATAAAACTTAGCTCGATCGCTGCGACAGATGCCAAATGCCACGATATCAGATAAGTTCAATAATGAAAAAAAGGAATGTTATAAAAATCTAACACGAGTCACTCGGATATTATTTACATGATTTTGATATCTTAGAGGTGCACAAGACAAATCGTTGTCAAAATTTGGAGCAGTTTTGCTGACTATATTTAACTCTTGTTCGCTTACAATATTATTAAAGTGAACATCGCGCTTCCAATCTTATTGTATTACTTTTCTACATTTTCTTCTCATCGCATATTACTTTCTTATTATATTAATTCATGCCCCATAAAGTACAACGTTGCTACAGGTAATTTATACCGTTACAAAAATCAGTACTTGATGGGCGAGATTTGAATGACACTTTCACAGCGCTAAGTTGTATCCTAGAACTTGGGCGCAAAATCGCGGAAAGAGGTTGAATTAACTGTAACAGTTACAAATTTAATGCAAATTTCGCTACAAAGCAACTTGCTGCAGGTCAGTTCATCATGTCTATGGACCATTAATTAATAATTATGATATAATTAAGACAGCTGGCAGGGATAAGAGGAGGAAAGCTGAATGAAGATCGAGCTCAGTGGCGTGCCATGGTAGTGGTCTATGTCCAGCAGTGGACTGTTACAGGCTGATCAATGAAAGGAGCCTGGATTTTCATACATTAGAATCGTAGTAGACGCAATAGGAGAAGTCATTTTAATTAATCTTGAGAAATTGCCAAGCGACCAAGATTTGCAGCATGACTACAAAATTGAACAAAACATTAAATAACACTCTTTCTATGGCTGAAAGTATATGTGCAATGCTTTTGTAGGCAACACTGGGCGTCCAAGTGGTGACGACCGTAGATATTCCATCCATTTGACAAGTGGCTGAAAGTCGAGTACGTATCAATCAATAAAGGTACCAATCTGATCTTCAAACAGCTCCATTAGCAGTTAATTGCAGCCTCTTAAGATTAAGGTTCTTCGAACCTTCTTAAGACTAGCTGCCTTCACAGTTCCCGGAAAACTTAAAATAGGAACCTATTTAGATCTGTTAGTTGAAAATGGTTTTCTTTTGTACTATTGTGATGGAATAAAAGCATTTTCATGTAGTGATATATTTTGTTTTTATATACAGGGTGTTCGGCAGAACGTTGAACTTACGAAAATGGCAGATATGTAGGGTCGTCTGCTATCTACCCAGCCCAAATGATTTGACCTGGGTCCCATAGACTTTTTTATAGCCGAATTTCATGAGTTTGTAAACTTTGAAGTAAGATTATTTTATGTAGGATAGACGAAACTGGCAACTTTTTTTGTTTTTGTCTCGACTGTTGGTAGACTCCGCTAATATTATTGTTTGGTGTAGATAACAGCTAGACACTAAGTTATGAGCCCTCAAACATGCTGCCAAGATTACAAGATGAATTTTGCAAAACATTTTACATTTCACATAAATCGAATTGCATCAAAATTCCCGTTTTGAACTCAAATTGGTTAATAACTCTTAAGGTTTTCTTTTAACTAAAAAAATTACATGCCGTTCAAAAAGCCATACACCAAGAATGTTTCGATGAAATCCTAAGTCTTCAATCACTTTTTTATTTAATGCAAAGCAAAGAACAGCTTAACATCATGTTTTACCCATTTTTGTAATGTTTGAAGGTTCATAACTTTTTGTTTAGCTGTTATCTGCACCAAACAATAATTCGATTTATGTGAAATGTAAAATGTTTTGCAAAATTCATCTTGTAATCTTGGCAGCATGTTTGAGGGCTCATAACTTAGTGTCTAGCTGTTATCTACACCAAACAATAATATTAGCGGAGTCTACCAACAGTCGAGACAAAAACAAAAAAAGTTGCCAGTTTCGTCTATCCTACATAAAATAATCTTACTTCAAAGTTTACAAACTCATGAAATTCGGCTATAAAAAAGTCTATGGGACCCAGGTCAAATCATTTGGGCTGGGTAGATAGCAGACGACCCTACATATCTGCCATTTTCGTAAGTTCAACGTTCTGCCGAACACCCTGTATATAAAAACAAAATATATCACTACATGAAAATGCTTTTATTCCATCACAATAGTACAAAAGAAAACCATTTTCAACTAACAGATCTAAATAGGTTCCTATTTTAAGTTTTCCGGGAACTGTGAAGGCAGCTAGTCTTAAGAAGGTTCGAAGAACCTTAATCTTAAGAGGCTGCAATTAACTGCTAATGGAGCTGTTTGAAGATCAGATTGGTACCTTTATTGATTGATACGTACTCGACTTTCAGCCACTTGTCAAATGGATGGAATATCTACGGTCGTCACCACTTGGACGCCCAGTGTTGCCTACAAAAGCATTGCACATATACTTTCAGCCATAGAAAGAGTGTTATTTAATGTTTTGTTCAATTTTGTAGTCATGCTGCAAATCTTGGTCGCTTGGCAATTTCTCAAGATTAATTAAAATGACTTCTCCTATTGCGTCTACTACGATTCTAATGTATGAAAATCCAGGCTCCTTTCATTGATCAGCCTGTAACAGTCCACTGCTGGACATAGACCACTACCATGGCACGCCACTGAGCTCGATCTTCATTCAGCTTTCCTCCTCTTATCCCTGCCAGCTGTCTTAATTATATCATAATTATTAATTAATGGTCCATAGACATGATGAACTGACCTGCAGCAAGTTGCTTTGTAGCGAAATTTGCATTAAATTTGTAACTGTTACAGTTAATTCAACCTCTTTCCGCGATTTTGCGCCCAAGTTCTAGGATACAACTTAGCGCTGTGAAAGTGTCATTCAAATCTCGCCCATCAAGTACTGATTTTTGTAACGGTATAAATTACCTGTAGCAACGTTGTACTTTATGGGGCATGAATTAATATAATAAGAAAGTAATATGCGATGAGAAGAAAATGTAGAAAAGTAATACAATAAGATTGGAAGCGCGATGTTCACTTTAATAATATTGTAAGCGAACAAGAGTTAAATATAGTCAGCAAAACTGCTCCAAATTTTGACAACGATTTGTCTTGTGCACCTCTAAGATATCAAAATCATGTAAATAATATCCGAGTGACTCGTGTTAGATTTTTATAACATTCCTTTTTTTCATTATTGAACTTATCTGATATCGTGGCATTTGGCATCTGTCGCAGCGATCGAGCTAAGTTTTATGAATCATAATTATCTTACTAAAAGTTTCAACGCGGACAAGTCACCGGTATCCGACGTCAGCCGCTTGTGATTGGAGATCCGGGCTCCTATCATCACCACATATGCGATCAAAACAGATCAAAAGCGGGGACTTAGCACTGGCCATATTAATTTTCCTATATTCGTCATGGTTTATAAAATATAATTGTACGTCGCTGGCAGAATTGTATCCGGTATACGCAGAAGCCATACATAAATAAATTAGGCCAGGTGTGAATCGGGCCATTCGCTATTATAGGGTTTCTAGTTACGCGTTGTTAAAAGTTAGTGTGGGTTTTTACGATTACCAAACCATATCACATATACTCGTATATACTTCTGTATAGTTCAAAATTCAAAAAATACTTTATTCAGTGCGGCCGCATGGACCTTATTGACGCGTCACAACTTACAAAATAAAACAACACAATAAATAGAATAAAGCACATAATTGCAGCGTCCCTTTCAGCATGATTAGGTACCAGTTGCTGAAGCTGTAGAAATCATATATCATAGGTGAAAAGGTCTTACTAACTGACTTTAAAAAAAAGGAGAAGGTCCTCAAGTCGTCTGTTATTATATACTTTTTTCTTCTTTCTTTTCTTTTTTCTGTCTTCTAATCTTTGCTACCTCAGAACTCTGTCGTTTATGAATCGATTTGGAAAATCTGGAACTCCTTAAATGTTTTAAAGATATATATATAGCGATTTTGGCATATTTTACTCAAGGTCAAGCATTCAGAGACTATGATTTCCTGAATTGGAACTGATGAAGGAGACCACAGATGGTCTTCTCTAATATAACTCTTCAATATAACAAAATTCACGGGTGACGATGGTGACATCGAGAGATGGCTAATGTAATATATCCCTATGCTCGAATGCCTCAATCGAGTCTCCTAACAGGTAGACTAATGAAGATAGACAAGACAAAGGTTATGTCGACTGTCCATGTTGTGCCTGGCTCAGTTATGGTTGAGAACTCGTCTCTCGAAGTTGTCGCCGCGTGTATAGCTAGAACACACAGTCCAATAAGGTAGATCCCACTTCGAGAAAGAGGAGTTTAAAGTTATATTTGTTTTACCACTAGATATTTGTCTCGGGTCAGGAGGCCAATTTTCGTGCATCGATACAAGTGATAAACACTAAAAATAGATACATTTCACAAAAAATGACTAAAGCTCTATTGTAACGTACTATCTGCATTTTCGTGATCTCAAGAGAGACAAATGTGTATTGCAAAGTGCAAACCGATCCTGATTAAAGAGATGAGATCATGATAATAACAGACTTTAATACAAATGTGAAAGTTCGGAGTAGACACAGAAGTGAGATGAGAAAAATTATCAAGCAAAATCGCGATTTACGAGAATTGCCCCTATGTGTTTTCTATGGTATGATTGATTATTTATTTATCAAACGAGTGAGCGAATCGAACGAAGTTCGTAGTGGCTAGGCGTTTCAGCTAAATGTTTGTATGACCGCCAGTTTTGTCCGAGGATAACTCTTGAACGAATAATCGAAAATTTATGATAAAATTTATAAGATTGGCGATGACATCAATTCAAACCTATTGTCGCGGGGGATTTTGGATAAATTGGGTAATTTTTCAGATTTCGGCTTTAATTGTTTTTTTTTTGTCCAAGGATATTTTTTTTAATAAATCACCCTATTTGAATGAAATTACATGCATTGAATTAATTAATAATTTTTTAATGAATTAAAAGCCTTATAAGTGTCTTTTTTATAATTATGGTAGGTAGTTTTTTAGAATTAACAGGACTTATTATATATTTTTCGAGCGTCCGAGGATGGCTTATTTACATGAAATTTAAAACATAACAAAAATTACATCAATACAAATTGATTAACTCTTTTATACATTTCTGCAATCCGGTCCAAATCGCTTCGTAAAATCAAGTTCCAATGCAATGGGACTTTTGAAAAAAGTATATCTATCTATCCACTCTCAGTAGATCCAGTCTTTAGAACAGCAATAAATTATTGATATACGAAATTTCCAAAAATAAGCTGTATGTATTTTAATGCTATTTAAAAGTTCGGGGTGAACAACTACTCTACTACAATTTAATTGAAACGATTACAAGCCGATTATATTGATTATATGCAAAAATAAATGATTCAACCTCTAGTGAGCTCTGCTTAATGCAGTGCTGAGTGAAATTAATATTTATTAATTTAAACGTACATTTTACAATACGCTTGTGGCACTGACAATGCTATCAAGCTACAGATAGATAAGAGTGTTGGTTCAAGGTTCTCTCGACGCACATTTACGCTGATCTCTACTCGTTGCCACTTCGCAAAATACCCCTGGGACATTGTTAGCGTGGAATTTATCCATTTTAGCGTGGAATTCATCCATTCTACAACTAGGGACGTATCTGAGTCGAAGAAAATTGTATCTGAGTATAGGAAATATGGTTGAGGTTGAAAATATACGATGTTCGTTTTGTAAAGCGATTTGATTTCTGCATGCCTGGTTCATGCACTACCAACTTCGTGGCGATGTTGGCGATGAGGAGTTTATCTATTTTAAAAGATTACAATAAATTAAATTAATACTAAGTGATTTGAATTTTCATGTTTATTTCTTCAAATTCGTAGTTGGTTAACACGATTGGTTAAATAATAATGATATTAATAGTATTATTTATAATTATTATATTATCGCCGTGGGGTGCCGGCAGTAGAATGTTACCCCTCCTCTCATACCCATGGATGCAGTAAGAGCCTGCTAAGGGATACCTTCGGAAGATGGGCAGCAGCGTCTTTCCGTGTATCAACATTCCGCACTGCGCTTGCCAACCCGCCTGCCAAGCGTGATGAGTATGGCAAATACCCCTCAAGGAGATCCATGAGGGAGGCCAATATTCAGTAGTGGACGTATTACGGCTGAAATTATGATGAAATTAATAATATTATACCATAAAAAAAATCACAAAAACTACATTATAAAAAAACATAGATTATATGGGTGAGCGAAACCGATTTATGCCTCCAAATTTTCTGTAACTACATTTAAGTCTAACACCCTTTTTGAAATAGTAATCGGAATTTACATAATTACTAATAGTTTTTATATGAAACGAAAACTACTATTTTGGCGCTTACGACTTTTCATTTCAAGCTAGCTTTTCGCGTCAGTTTTTCAGTTTGAACGGATCCAATGTTTAAACGAAACCTGATAGCCGCATGCATATAGCTGATAAACAATTATTTAAGCTTCAATAACGATTAAATAATCGTTTACCATGATGCGTCGCCATAGCGCAACTTTTTAGAAAATGTGGAAATATTTGTTTCATCCATTTCGTTGTCACAAACAGGTTTGTTAATTGACTACCTATATTGGAAATAATTTGAAATACATTGTGTAATCATTTTTTAAAAAGCTTAGGTTTTAACTTAACGCTATTATCATAGCTGGGCAAGGTAAGATGGATAACCATCTTCATGTCCCAAATTGTCTTAGGACCGTACATATTGCCAGTAGTCATTTATTTATTGCTTTAAAAGTTTTGATTTTATTGAAAATAGTAGACCGGCAAGATCCAATGACCTCTTAGAAGCAAGCTCCTCCCAACGTTCAAGATCAATAGCGCAGGCGTTAAGGTGTCTTTTTAACACGTCCTTGTAACACAGATGCTTACCACCATGTTCTCGCTTACCCTCTGCCATCACCGAGTTAAAGACAGCTTTAGTTAAACTGAAGTCATCCATGCGGAGGGCATGCCCACACCACCTGAATTGGCATTGCAATAGAAATGCTTCCATGCCGTTAATTCTGGAGCGACGCAGGGCCTCAGAATTAGGTACGCGGTCCTGCCACTTGATCTTCAGTGTAGATCTCAAGCATTTTTAACTTTTTTATGTTTGGTTTGTATAGGCACCATGTCTCTGGACCGTACAAAAGAACAGGTATATAATTAGTGCTTTATAGACACAAATTTTTGTCACCAGCTCAAGGTCATGGGACTTCCAGACACGATCAGTGAGTTTTCCGAAATTGGCAGCGGCGTTAGCATAGCAATGCGCGATGGTATCTCCGAAGCTAAGATGTTGTCATGCCGGATATTGGTTCCAAGGTATCTGAAGTAAAAAACCTCCTCTATTGGTTTCCCATCTAGATACAGCAAGGATGGGTCAGCTGCACTACCTCTTTGTGGTTGTTTGAGGATTTGGGCCTTGGAAGCACTTATAACCAGGCCAAATTGTTAGCATGATTCATGCAAAGCGTCAATATAGCTTTGGAGATACGCCATACTATGGGACATGAGGCGCACGTCGTCTGCGTAAAGTATCTCCAGTATAGAGATCGTTTGAATTTTGGACTTTGCTCTAAACCTCTAAACTCCGCGGGCCAACTATACTGTCATACGTGTCATCGCGTATTTAAGATCAAGTTTGGTCTGGCGAGCCACATCATGTTAGAAATAAAAACGGGTAGGGTAACTCAGGTAAGGGTCGCCGTCATGGAAATCGATGAGGAGGACTATATATGTATATATTACCAGCTGGTTGCCCGCGTGTTTTTCTCATTGTAATTAATAGAAAAATAAGTTTTCAATTAGATAAGATAAGATAATTTATTTATTTGTAAAACAATTAGAACCAATAGTTCATGAAATCATAGCGTTCAACCAAACAAACAAACTCTACAGGTTTTTAATCTTCTTGATAGAATGCATACCAAAGCGCGTACAGAAGCCAGTATTCAATAATAACAAGCAGGTAAGCACATAACAGTTACTCGTAAATCTTGCGCCAACGATAAGCTCTTGGTACTTAAACGGCTGGCCATGAAAGTAGTTCCATAAAGGTTTATAACCCCTGTTTATATTTTGGGGACCGATCGGGCAATCGGTTTCATGTCGGTTAGTGTCTGAGCTGTCGGGTCGAGATTGGACGTCCATCCAAATTGATACGTTACGATACAATTGGCAAGACAGCTGGTACTTAAACGGGTGGCTATGAAAGTAGTTCCCACAAAGGATAATAAACCCCTGTTAATATATTAGGGACCGATCGGGCAATCAGTCCACTAGTGTCTGTTTGCGCTAAGGGTTTCTAGCGTGAAAACGTGTATTATTATTTTGGACGTATATATGTTGTTATTTTTAACATATACTGTCATTTTTAAAGTTATTGCAGGCCTAATTATAAAAGATGAAGAATCATTCATGTATTGTTTTTTTAGGATGTGACTCAAAAGAATCAAAAAATACTTTATTCAGTGCGGCCGCATGAACCTTATTGACGCGTCACAAATTACAAAATAAAACAACACAAATAAATAGAATAAAGCACATAATTGAATCTGTTCACTTCAGATGACACGCGACATAGGAAAAGAAGTGAACAGAAGAACCTAACTCGGTCGTTATAGTCATCATTTAACAATTTTATTTTGTCTTACTTATGTTACGTTTGACGGAGTTGAAGCAGATTTCGTACCAAGTGGTTTTGTCCTCTAGGTAATCTGATATTTTATAATAAGCTTTATTGCACAGATTGCGTTTGATAAAGTTTTTGAATTTATTCAATGATAACTTCTGCAACTCACATGGGAGTTTGTTGTAGAAGCGTATACATTGCCCTTTAAAAGATATTTTCACCTCATGGAGCCTAGTAGTGGGCACAGCGAATTTATTCTTATTTCTTGTATTAACATTGTGATTGTCGCTGTTTTTTTAAGAAAAGCAATATTTTACGAAGCAATATTTTTATTTTTCTCTATTAGACTCGTTGGGAAGACATTTTATAAATATCTGGAATTATAATAGTGTGTCTAACTAAATGCATGGTAGGGTGCTTAAACCGATGGTCGCGTGTCTAGAATTATAATAAAGTTAACGGATGATCGAGTGTCTAGAATGATGCTCGAGTGTTTAACTGGATGGTAGATTAAACGGACGGTCGAGTGTCTAGAATGTTGCTTGAGTGTCTTAAATGATGGTCGAATGTCTAGAATTTTTGTCGAGTTTTTATCTGTCTACACTACATGGACGGTAGAGTGTCTAAACCTATGGTCGAATGTCTAGAATGATTATATAGTGTCAATATAGATGGTAGAGTGCCTAAACGGATACTAGAGTCTCGAATGATGATCGAGTGTCATGATGATCGATGTAAATGGATGACAGGTAGGTCGACCATAATTCAATACTTGGTGACTCGGTTTAAGCTTAAACCGATGATCTTGAATTATGGTCGAGTATATAACTGAATGGTAGAGTGCCTAAACGAATGGTCGGGTGCTATATGGATGCAACCGGTGTCTAGAGTGATGGTCGATGGTAGAGTTAACGGATGATCGAATGTCTGGAATGATGGTAGAGTTAATGGATGGTCGAGTGTCTAGGATGATGGTAGGGTTAACGGGTGGTGGAGTGTCTAGAATGATGGTCGAGTGTTTAACTGGATGGTAAAGTTAACGAATGGTCAAGTGTCTAATAGTGTTAGTGAATGATAGTCGAGTGTCTTTAATCGATGGTAGAGTGTTAAAAAAGATGGTCGAGTGTCTAAACTGTTACACGTTTTTAGTGTTACACGCTAGGAAACCTTCGCGCTGTCAGACCGAGATTGGACGTCCATCTAAATTGCTACGTATCGTAACTCTTGCTTGGCAAGGCAGCTGCCTATCCAATCTTTTTTCAAGGTGAATAAAGAATTTCCTGTTACTGAATTGGAATACAATGAAAATAAATATAGAACGGTTTTCAATTTGCCTTTGCCGGAGATGTATCTAATGTGGTTTGGAGATAGAGTTGTTTATCATTATCATCATAGTTTAGGCACTCTTTCATACAATTAAACACTCTAATATAATTCAAGACACTCGACCATCGGTTTAGACACTCTACCATCCATATTGACACTACATAATCATTCTAGACATTCGACCATAGGTTTAGACACTCTACCTTCCATGTAGACAGATAAAAACTCGACAAAAATTTTAGACATTCGACCATCCGTTTAGGCACTCTACTATACAGATAAAAACTCGAAAATCGTTCTAGACACTTGACCATACGTTTAGGCATTATACCATCCATGTAGACACTCGAACATCCGTTTAAGCTCTCTACCATACAGATAAAACTCGAAAATCATTCTAGACACTGACCATACGTTTAGACACTCCATCCATGTTGACACTCGACCATCCGTTTAGGCACTCTACCATACAGATAAGAACTCTAAAATCATTCTAGACACTCGACAATACGTTTAGGCACTATTATCCATTTAGACAGACGACCATCCGTTTAGGCACTCTACCATACAGATAAAAACTCTAAAATCATTCTAGACACTCGACAATACGTTTAGGCATTCTACCATCCATTTAGACACTCTACCATCAATTTAGGCTCTCTACCATACAGATAAAACTCGAAAATCATTCTAGAAATTCGACCATACGCTTAGGTACTCTACCATCCATGTAGACGCTCGATCATCTGTTTAGGCACTCCACCATGCAGATAAAACTCGAAAATCATTCTAGACACTCGACCATACGTTTAGGCACTCTAAAATCTATGTAAACACTCGACTATCCGTTTAGGAACTCTACCATACAGATAAAAACTCGACAATTATTCTTAACACTCGACCATCCATTTAGGCAGTCTACCATCCAGTTAAACCATAACTTTAGTTGAACATTCATCAAGACACTCGTCATTCTAGATACTCGACTATCCATTTAGGCACCCTACCATACAGTGAAACCATAATTTTATTCTAAACATTTGAACATTCATCAAGACACTCGTCATTCTAGACACTGGACTATCGCTTTAGGCACTTTTGGTTACCATCCAGTGAAACACTCGGCCATCATTGAAGACACTCGACCATCGTTCAAGACAGTCACCTTACCTGAAAGCTAAAACAAACAGAAATAAACGGATGCTCTGTAACACGTTCCCCTATAAAAAATATCCATTAGTTTTACACCCCGTACGTTTTTAGCCGCTCATAGTGAATTCAGCTTTACACAGTTTTAGTGCCCGCGGTGACGATGTTAACGACCTGCGTACCCAAGGTACGGCTTACACTTGCTTCTACTGTAGAGCTCTCAGCTAAATAAATAATTAATGCTGGACATTTCACTCAGCACACTCTAGCCACAATGTAAGCAGAGCTTGTGCCATGGGCACTAGATGGTTGAGAAATACATAGATAGAAGATAGATAGAAAATGCTTTATTGCACACCTTAAAACATACAAGTACAAAATAAAAAACTAAAGAAACACTGATCATGTGACAATCGGCGGTCTTATCGCTAAAGAGCGATCTCTACCAGACAACCTTGGGATGGATTGGATTATTATATGCAACATGGGGTTCTATCGATGTAAGATGTACATACGGTAATAGTAATAAATTTGAAAATATTATACCATACATAGATGTCGGTTCTCTATAACAGAATAATTCTACCGTTCTTACCGGTTCTGGGTATTTTCTATGTTTTACATGTCATATAAAGAAAAGCAAACATCTATCCCTAAGTGGGAATCAAAACCGCAACCCATTCTCAGCTATTATACCAACTGATCCATGGAAGTCGTTAAATCGAGATATAATAATGACCTGTGTGACCCCATTGATCTTATAGATGGCTGGAGATGTAAGTGTTCGATAATTTTGTATTTGTTTTGTATATTTAAAAACAGTAAACGCGATTAGTCATGGAAAGAAAGAAAGAAAACACATTTATTGACACACAAGACATACAGGTAAATAACAATATCAAAAAATGAACAAACAACATAAAACAACAAAAAGAAGAAGCAAACTATTATTAGAATGCTTTTTCAAATATTTTTGATGTCGTAGGTAAGAGCGCTATGGGCCTGTAGCTACTTGGGTTTTCTTCTTCGCCGCCGAAAGATAGGCCTAATTTTTACTACTTTGAGTTTATCCGGGAATATGCCTTCACGATTTATTATACTTGAAGGCCATCTGTGGTCTTCTTCATCGATTTCACTTCACCAAATTATACATTCTGACTCGTTCCTGAAAAAACCAAAAACACAATATTTGAGGTGATAAGTCATTGCATAAAATTATCATGATTGTGAACCCGTTAGTTAGCCGTTAGGTTAACCTAAGTTAGGTCTTTTTAACAAATTATATCTTTCCGCAAATACCTACAATTTTCCCAAAATCGGGCTGACTAGAGTCGACCCAAGAACTGAGGTTTTACGGCTAAAGCGGGTACTAAAATCTACAGTAAAATTAAACACTATAACAACAGGTAAAAAATCACAGGAAACTGCTCTAGACAAACATAGATTTTCACCCTAGACTTACGCAGGCGTCAACAGTTTTCATACCTCTGTGACAGTGCTAGGTAACATGTTATAGCACCCATTTGGCACAGCTATTGCACGTTCAAAGTTTATTAGTTTCCGCCCAATGATCCGCTGTAGCATGTGTGGAGTTGGCGTGGTGGCGGCTTCATTTAGCTCAGAAGGGCCCTATCAATTTAATTTTATAAATCAAGTTCAATTTCACAGAAAATCCAACACGAGTTACATGATTTTATTATCTTGGAGGATCTCAGCCTTTGACGTAGTGACGGCTTAATATAAGCTCAAAGCCCTAACTGCACCCCGTATCGTATGATCATTTTAACCGTGGCACGATATTTTATAGATCATGCAGGACACTACACAAGTTAACTTAGTACTTTGTAACTTCAGCACGCCAGTCTCCCCGCGAACACGACCAGGTGCAATCCAGTCGAAACGTCGGGATTAAAATAAAGGTAATTACGCGATAAATACCCGGTAATCCAATATAGTAATAATTATAGTACACCATCGAATCTCGAATTAATTTCTTTTCAAAACCAGATTACTTTGTGCAACAGTAAGCATACCTATCGTACAAATTTGTTGGCGAGCGGAGAACAAACTATCGGATTTGTTTGCTTACAATTTCTGGTATGACATTTCTAAAATAAGAGCTGTCATTACTTTATTTATATTATATAGCTCCGTGTAAATTTTATATTAGAATTGCACAAACGGAATAGCCATTATGTAAGTATCAATGCAAATGTGGCAGATAGCTGTTTTTGACTGGGTAACCAACTCCTTCTAGAAAAATAATAAGTTCTTCTCGCAAGAAATATAAAAAAAACGCGGGCAAAGCCGCTGGCAGCAGCTAGTCGTTATTAAATCTATTGTTTTCTGCTACCAGCAACGCGATCAGGCGATAACATGGAACTTTAGGCGCACCCGAAACAAGTTGGCCTATATTGTTAGACCTTTTAGGCAGACTTTGTTAACATCTCGATTGAACGTGATACTGTTGTTTCGTTCTAACAACCCAGACCGGCACCCTCGGCTTGATAACTACGTGCACCGTTCCGATAAGAATAGAATCAGTTTAACAGTCCTTGTTACGTGTACTAGGAGTTTAAGGTGAGATTGAACTACCTCAAAATAAAATAAATAATTGAAATTATTGTGGCTTGACATAATTTAATAAATATAATACGGCTTACACCACGTTTCTAACTTATTATCATCTTGCTGACGTTTCGTAGTCGTAGGTTTCAGTTCTCGTGTCGCGACCCTCGGAGTCGGCCACGAACGGTGCTCATGAAGAAGGGCCTCTATATGGTCTACGAAACGTCAGCAAGATGATAATAAGTTAGGTACGTGGTGTAAGCCGTATTATATTTATTAAAATAAATAATGCAGGACACTGCATGGGTCCCAAACTCAGCAAAGCTTGTACTATGGAAACCAGATGATTGATAGTAAAGTCTTCAACTATTTCAGATGATTTTTACAAAGTCAGGCCTTGATGTCAACGGTACGTAGAACATGATTTGATGAATTAGGCTTGCCCAGCGCCTATAACATCCTCCGAGCATAGTCCGCTATTAGTCAGAGGAAAGATATACATATATACGTCTGAAGCTGACTAAGCCGCGGGTTTCACCGATAAATCACGTGTAAAATGTGCAAGTCAATTTTAATTTCGAGAAACCAAAACCCATTGTTGCTGGCCGTATCGAACTTTGGACTTTTCAATCGAAAGTTTATGTATTATTATTAGCTGTTTTCGTCCCACTGCAGGGCAAAGGCCTCGCTTCCCTCCTTCCATTTCTGCCTGTCGCTGGCTAGTTGAGGCCACTCCTTCAAATATACGTCCAGGTCGTCTCTCCATTTGCGCCTGTGCCTTCCACGCGGTCGTTGCCTATTGGGGACCCACGTTGTATTATTTTTTGCCCATAGTTCTTCCGGCTTTATATAATAATAAGTATATATATAATTAAATAAGTGCTACTCGGCCAACAAAGTAAGCAAATTATTGACAGAATACTTAAACAAGCAGTGGTGGCGACTCTATTGTTGCACTAACTACCTAAAGCTAATTGACGTAAAACGGACTAAAATGACAATCGGCTAGTGCCGCTCTAAAACAAATACGGAACAATCTCTTTTCATAATAAATTCAACAGGAAGTTTTGTAAATACAAATACTTTTGTAAAGACAAATATAGGTTTAACGACCGCATTGGGAACAATAATAACCAAGCCCCCTGACAGCTTTAAATTTAAAACCGTCAATGCTCTAATTATAATTAGCCTTAGGAAGTGTAAACAAAATCAACAACTAGGCAGTTGTAGATATTAATAAATTTAGTAAGCTTTGTTCTTACGGGTGTTTTGATTGAGCTCGGAATGAGTTCACAATAAGCTTTAATCAAGGATTAATGGCTTTTCAGTTCGTAGAATACCCAATGGAATTGTGAATGGTACATGTTCTTACATATGTACATATATAGCGTGGTTAAGAAACGATTCGACAGCTTAACTTGAGTTGAAAGTTACAAATACGATTAATTGTTTTATGTACACAATTACCAATTAATATTATTGGGCACTAATTTGTTTTAATACTTTATTGCGAATAAACTGAAATAAGAGTACAATAATATGTTATTATTGTACTGTTATATACATCATAGCATAAACATCAGTTAATGCCGCTAAATTGGTAAAAGTAAAGAGTATTAAAGAGAGAAGAGGATAATATTTTAAAGTAAGCATAAACTATCTTTGTTATTAGGTATTATAAAGAGACAAAATTGGATTACCTAACCAATCGATATTTTGGATTACCTAATGTTAATAAATACAAAAAAATTTAATTGATTTAAAAAAAAAGCGTTGCACACATAAAATGGTTTTTTTTTATTTAGATACCTATTCCAATATGACATACACAGAACAAAAAAATGCTTCTTGAGACTAAACATTTTGACGAACTTTTATTAAAAGTGGGTTCACCCATAACAGGTGTGATACCTGTGGGTGAACAGAAACCCACAGCTATAACTCCAGCCATTTTCGATATAGAATGTTTGTAAACAAACTATCACACTTAAAATTGAACTGCTTCAACTGCTGCTGTGGTATTGGTAACCACATAAAAAACCAATTGTGTGAATATGTTTATTATCAATAAATTACTATTATGACAATGTTATACTTTCAACCACCGCAACTCTATTGCATTTTAGTTTCGCAAACAACATCGTACTTCTGTCAAGATGTTGACTAAGTAGTATGCAATATCTCACAGTGTAACAAACAAACTATTCTCCACGGCCTTTGGTCATGAATTTTAGAGCACGATATAATCCTGTCCCTCCCTACATTCCACCTGGGGGGCAATTCTCGTGCATCGTGAGCTTAGTGATAAACCCTCAAAATCGATATATTTCACAAAAACTGTCAAAATATTTATTGAAAAGAACTTTCTGCGTTCTCGTAATACCACGATTGATATGTATATATATGTCTATTACAAACCGATCGTGATCCATCGACTGGTAAATAGTGGCTATCGAAATGATAGTAGACTTTTAGGGTGGTGTAACCCTAAAAGTTCGGAGTAGACACTGAGAAGTGATATGAAACGAAGAATCACGCAAAGCGTTTTGGTGTCATTACTGTAAGCTACTATTTTTCTTAATAAATAAATGTCTAATGTCTAAATGTCTAAAGCACGATCCACGAGAATTGGCCCCCAGATTAGAGGCACCTGAAGGTAGCTTTGAATATATCACAAGAAAGAATCAAATTCACGAACAAAACCTTATCTGAATACCTTTATAAGCTCAGTGTAAGATTTAAATTATAAATAAAAAGTTACGGTAACGTTTTTCTAAGAAAAAAACCAAGATTTATTCCGTTTGAGAAACAGATTAAGAGAATTTTAAGAAGAAGTTATTTTAATTACATCGCCAGTGTTTTTAAAGATACAAAAGTAAATTAAATGAAAATTATTTATGAGACACAACTCAAACAATATATTCCGAACTATTTAAAGGCACGGTCTATGACTAGTTTTAACATACTGTATAATAGGAAGGAGAGAAAACATAAAGGTTATAAATAAAGCAGTTCACTCAGCGTATCAAAAATTAAGGTAAAGCCTTTATCTCTATAATGGTCAAGAAGAGTTCATTGCGACCCCTCAGCCTATAAATCCAATTTATATTCTCAGAATGCGTTTCGCTATTTTGTCCGGACTGGAACTGGACAAGCGCAGACGCTTACAGTTAGACTTCCGAGTACCTAAAAAAATTAAACCGGAAGCCTGGCAGATGTAAAATATTTTCACCAAGGCGCCATAGTTGCCACAGTCAATACGATGGGCACGATGGACGAAGGCCAGTCGTCCTAGTACTAACTCGCACATCTCCAAGCGTCACGCGTCACCCCTCGTAAAAGATGTACATATTACATCTAAATGCTAAACACTCCACACAGCACCATCCTGCCCCAAAGTAAGCAGAGCTTGATTTGTGGGCACCAGAAGATTAATATAACTTCTAAATACATATTTCTTACCATACATAGAAAAATACCCAGACCCGAGGCAAATACATGCAGAAAAGGTACCCCGGCGCGGCGGGATTCAAACCCGCATCCTCTTGCGTATCAGCGGACCACTGGACCAACTGAGTCACGTTGGTTGTCGTAATGCATATTGCTCTTTCTGGAAATGGACAAGCCAAGGCGCTTAGAGTTACGACTTCCGAGTACCTAATAATAAGTCATAAGTCAAACAAATAAAATTAACCGTATTGTCTTGAAATAAGACGCAGAATCGCAGTGGGCGCAAACACCGATGAAGACATTTTAACGTTAACTAATTGTGAACCTATAAAGGAAATTATTCTTAGAACAAATGCTTTTAACGCTTCAGTGCATAATGATAATCATTCTTGGATACTCAATCTCAAAAAGCGCTTTTTCCTTCGGACAAAGACTACACAGAAATGTTAATTTACACATTTTAATTGCATAAAATACATAATGCCGTGCCGGCAGTAGAATGTTGCCTCTCCTCTCTTGCCCGTGGATGCAGTAAAAATCAGCCAAGGGATACCTCCGAAAGACGAGCAGCAGCGTCTTTCCGTGTAACAACATCCAGTACTGCGCTCGCCAATTCGCCTGCTAAACGTGGTGAGTATGGCAACAACGCCCTCATGATCAGAATTGGGATCCATGAGCGCTTGAGCCCTGCAGTGTACGTGGACAGCAGTCCTACTACTGAGATGATGAATTTGATATACAAACAATACGTGTATCTTATTTTTGTATTGTCTAATTGACGGTCTAAACATAATATTATTTTCATACCTTGTAAAGAAGCCCTTAACAATATAGGCTAGATGACTTAATTTCATTTGTTCTCCGCTCGCCTACAACGCCATAATATGACTATTATAAGTTACGTTATGCCTAAAATTAAATTTTCAGCAGCAGTATGACTATATAGTTTTACCTTTTGGTCCGTCACGTAGATTAAAACAATCTGTTAGAGACGTATTAGTTCTTTTTAACGTAGGTAATCCAAAAATAACCACGATACACTATATAGAAATGACACTTGAAGTCGCACTCTGGTACGAGCCCCCACTCCTAAACTTTAATTCGCTTTATCCAAGTACTGTTTCATTCTTTCCTCCATCGACCGAGACACGTTCTCGGCTTGCCCGTTGACGAGCTCACCGCCACTAGCCCGGAGGTGACGTCAACCCGTCCCACACTAGCTGCTAGGCACACCTTCAATTTCCGGTCCCGCCGACGGGGCCGAAGAATACTCTTCCGTCTTAAGGTGCAGTTTTGCAGATGGACGTCAACCATCACTCCATATAAAAATCTGGCAACAGTCCAAACCGTGGTTCGAACGCCCTTGAGCTTGTTAGCCCAACCTAACTTTTGCGGCTGGGCGCCCTCTGCGCTCGCCATAGTCCAGTAACGTTGTCATGGCCCTCTGCGGTCAACATCATAATATATTGAAATATAGAAAAAAAAATATTGTTTCATTAATTTGAAGAAGCAAAACATACGTGTATATTATTTTTGTATAGTCTAATTGACGGACTAAATATTTTTTGCCTTTAACAATTTTATTCTCTTTAAAAATGCAAGAGCCCTTTAACACATACAAGTAATGCAGCGTAATCTTATCTCACTAATATTATAAAGCCGAAAGTTTGTTTGTTACGTTCGATACGTTTTCTTTTTCTTTACGCAAAAACTAGCGTACGTATCGAGCTGTTCGCAAACGTATAGATGTTGACTAGGATTAACATATAGGCTACTTTTTATACGGGTACAACGCATGCGAAGCGGGCACAAGCTAGTCTTATATAAGGATACCACAGTAATTGAAGAACCAAATAAGCTGGGGGTGGGTTATTCATGGTTATTGTTACCGTTGAATTGTTTTTTATGCACGGAAAATTCGCAAATGTACGTAAGCGGGAGAATGTGTTTAGTTAAAAATAAATATCATATAACGTAAACCACAAACATCACAGGTACAATGAGCGATTTTCATTAAAAAGTTAAAATTTCAAGGATAGTTCCTCGAAACTAATAGATGGCTTTTAGTGTAAAATCACATGGTGACAATGACATCATCATTTCAGCCATAAAACGTCCACTGATGAACACAGGCCTCCCTCATGGATCTCCATGAGGGGTAGTTGCCATTCTCACCACGCTTGGCAGGCGGGTTGGTGAGCGCAGTATGGGATGTTGATACACGGATAGACGCTGCTGCCCATCTTCCGGAGGTATCCCTTAGCAGGCTCTTACTGCATCCATGGGCATGAGAGGATCATTCTACTGCCGGCACCCCACGGCGGCAATGACATCAATTGTGATTAATCAGAAACTTGCTCTCTCCGCTTGCCAGCTCCTATTTCGTTTAGTAGAAAACACTTTTTTTTTTCAAACAATGGCTCATTTAATCTCAATATTACAACAAAAAAATAGCCAGGATGAACGGAGAAGAATCTGTCAATAACTCCGGAAGAAGGGCAGCAGCGTCTTTCCGTGTATCATCAACATCCTGAACTATGGTCGCCAAGTCGCCTCCCAAGCGTGGTGAGTATGGCAACAATCTCATGATCTCTTGAAGACCCATAAGTGGACGTCCTACGGCTGTTTTTTTATTTAAAAGCAGCGGTGGTTCTTTAAAATGGTTTCTCGAAATCGGTAAAGAAGTTTACAAGATATGGGGGATGAGAGAGGGGTAAACAATAGAATATTTTCAAATATACCCAAGTGTGGTATGAAATGACCCTTTCATTTGATCACCACACACTGGGTATATTTGATGGCATTGTGTAGATTGCAAATATGAGGGGACCATTACAAAAAAAATTAGGTAACCTCAGAGAATAGGTAAAATGTCGGGAGTTACTTAAAATGTTTATTTTTATAAACTTGTTGTTTTGTATGTTTCATGCACCTCTGTCTGTTTGCTTGTGTTAAAACATATTTAGTATTTCATATATTTCTTCTTCTTATACTAAAAAAAAAACTAATCAAAGTTACAATAATAGCAACTTCAGAAATGTCGGTAAGGACAAGCTTGTACCTAGCCCCACATGCACAAAGCATTAATGCATTTAGCGGCCCTTAGTGCAGCACTTATTTAATATTGTATTTTGCTCAGCACTTTGAGAGATACGATGTGGTGGTCTAGGTGAAAGTCCACGGTACCTCTGATAGCTACAGCTTGTTCAGTCTCATCATCATCTCAGCCGTAGGACGTCCACTGCTGGACGCCTGAAATGATGATGAATGCAAAAATAAGCGCAATACATTATATCAAAATATCCCGTGAAGCCACACGCTGCGCGCTAGTATACGCGCCGCGACACCGACGTGTCTCGGTACAGAATGACATCACGAGACATTCCTAAACTTTTACTCCCTTTAACTAGGTACCTATTCTATATTTTTGTAATAAATAACTGATGGACCAATTAGAATTTTGATTTTATATACCCTGTCATCATGCGTAGTGTACGAGCGCGGACAAGCCAGCTTCCACACGCGGCCAAAACAAACAAGAGATGGCAATAGAACGCTGCAGGCTACTAAACATAGCCCTGCAGCGCCTAACACCCGTCAGTCTTTTGGACCAGACGCTCCGTAGAGTGCCATCAACCCTACAACTATCCTACTACCCTAAAATTACGCTACAACTACTAATTTACGCAACGAATTGGAGCCTATGCCCGTCTCCATCGTCTAATCTACTCCAATTCTAAAATTCATCCGAATCGGTTCAGCGGTTTTGACGTGAAAAGGGAACATATATACATACATACATATATACATTCTTACTTTCGCTTTTATATATTATTAGGATAGGATAGGATGGGATGATTAGTCTTTTTGAGTTGAAACTGCGTCGGTTTCGGGAACTCAAAAAGACTCATAAATAATAGTAAACATCCCGTAAATATATATATCCCACATATAAGCCTGCCGTGGGGTTCCGGCAGTAGAATGTTACCCCTTCTATGCCTGTGGATGCAGTAAGAGCCTCCTAAGGAATACCTCCGAAAGATGGGCAGCAGCATCTTTCCGTGTATCAACATCCCGTACTGCACTCGCCAACCCGCCTGCCAGCCACGCGTGGTTAGTATGGCAACTGCATCTCATCGAGGGAGCCCTTTGTTCAGTAGTGGACGTTTTACGTTTCTGTAATCTGTGGTTTTACGTCTTGCGATGGTGAACATTATATGCAATCAGCATATAGGTAATGTTCACCATGATACTTTTTTACCATGATAGCTATATCCACCTTTATGGTTCAGTAGTAAATGCTTTCATCATTTAGTAAAAAAACGGGAATTACTCACGTAGTATTGTAACGTCGAAGATTATTCCGACACGTTTCGTTTTTTCAAGAAAATCACCATCATGGGATTGAATGCGTGTCGTGTCGGCCCCACGACACAAATGCAAAATGAATAGTATATCTCACGTTTATTTTAAAAGTGAAATGCTTTCTTAAGATTTGTGCTCAGTTATTGAAATTTGTATATTTGAGATAGTAATGTCTCTTTCAGAAGCGGCGTCAGAGTGCGGCACGTCCGAGGCAGCCGTGAAGGTGGAGGAACCGATCGCGAAGGAGGAACCAGCTCGTCCCTCGCAGCTGGACCTGTTGCCGCCACCTCCGAGGAAGGAGGGGAAACGAACGGTAAAAAGTCGGCCAAGTGCGAGTTAGACTCACGCACGAAGGGTTCCTTATGATTAAGTATTATTGGTACGGGGTTACCAGAAAAGGGGCTGAGGTCACAATAACTACGGTCCTTGTTACCCTAGAGTCACCAAAATCAATCAGTACCCTTCTCTCATTAATACGGTGCTAACAAAAAAGGTTTCATGTAAATCGGTCAACGCGTTCGGTTGTAATCGTGTCATGCACAGACAGACAGACAGCGCTATGCCCCCTAAAAAACGACATTAAAAAAACGTTTGTTTTATGAGAGCCCCCCTCAAATAATAATTTTATTCTGTTTTTTAGTATTTGTTGTTATAGCGGCAACAAAAATACATTATCTCTGAAAATTTCAAGTGTCAAGCTATTACGGTTCATGAGATACAGCCTGTTGAAATACAGACAGACAGGCATGGATCTCCATGAGGGGTAGTTGCCATACTCACCACGCTTGGCAGGTTGGCCAGCGCAGTACAGAATGTTGATACACGGAAAGACGCTGCTGCCCATCCTCCAGAGGTATTCCTGAACAGGCTCTTACTACATCTGGGCATGAGAGGACAGGTAACATTCATCTTCCGGCACCTCACGGCTATGAATAAAAATAATCTGTATTTCAGACATTGATAAGTAACAAAATCTAAAGCACTTAATCTAATGCCCATTAAATATACCTATACCTCACTGTCTATCATATTAATAATATACCTATATAGTACTCAGTTTGCCCTGCGACATGATACTCAATCGTGGTTTCAGCCAAATATTTACTAGAAAATCGTTAGATACGCCCTAACCATATTGAGACCGCGGCGTTTTGTTTCCACACGAAATGAGATAGCCCGCTCATTTGCAATCAGCGTACCACCGCGCCATTAGCCGGACGTGCTGTTGTTTTCACGAAAGTTTGTGCAATATATTGTACAATAGCAATAATAACAGTATCGCGAAACCAGTGTGCGTGCGTCAGCATTTTGTTAACCCACAATAAAGACAAGGCCAGTTTTTGGTGTCAGGACACACTTAAACATTTGGTTTCAGCACAATTATTATTCTCGATCAGGCGACCGATGTACCGTCGTCCGTATAAAACCCTATGTGGCGAGTTGATATCAGAATTCACAACTATCTCAACTGTCTGTGCACTCGTATATTTTAATCGCAGTAAATACATTTTCCAATTATAATTTAATCCATGCCATTTGCCGGGAAAATGCGAGAGGCAGTGTCTGGCTGTATAGCTGACCATAGATAACATAATATTTTGCATTAGCATCACGACAGTGGCTGCGTTGTTATTCTACCCAACCATAAACATTACAACCTACTATTTTATTATTGGTTTTTCAAACGGTGATACCGTTATGACCTCAGGAACACTTACACATCACACCAACTAGTAGAATTGTAAAAAAAATATATAATTTAAAAATGAAAAATAATATACGTATTCTTGATTTTTTCCTCCCTGTAAATATATATTTTATCATAATTTATCTGGAAGACGGGATGAAAGTAAGCAGACACCATGTGACAGTAAATAGTATTTATTTTATTGCTATACGATTCAGTAATCTTGTAGATGAAGTTGTATTTCCGAGGTTAAAGTTTACTTTTTTAAGTAAATAGTTGAATTAACCTAGCAACAATACTATATATTAACTATATATATTAACATTAATTATATTATATTAACTAGCTACAATTTTAAACACATATACAAGTAATAAATCCATTTTGAAGCGATAGCTTTCATATGAAAATCTTTATTTACGTAATATTTCGGTAACCTGACACTGTTAGAGCATTATATTATTAAATTAGGTGTACCTTTATTTTACCTCTATCAGTACTGTCTATGATTTATTGCGGCCAATTTTGAAAATAAATCTAAATGGTGGCGGGTCACTCTGCCAAAATGTCCGAATCCCTTCGTGCAAAGTTTTATAGCTTTGTACTAGTGGTTAGGTTGCGCGCGAGCTGCATGCAGCATACGAGATTTTCTTTGCCAACCCCTACAAACAAATCCTTAATCGTGACAATCGAAATTCTACACCCATATAATTTTTTTGGATTGACATTAGCGTCCACCATCTTGGATTTAAAAAAATAACATTATTTTCGTAATAAGCACCTCCAAGTTAGTCGAAAATGATACGCATATCAAATTTTTGGTTTGACATTTGCATCTGCCATCATTGATTTTAAAAATAATATAATTTCCGTATTCAACACGCCCAAATTAGTCATTACAATTTTTTGCCCATACCAAGAGAAACATGGGACAAGTCAAGGGGACAGGGGATGAAATTACTTTTACCCTTGAATTCAGCTCATTTAAGCATTTTCCATACGATTCCGCAAAAAAACGCATTTGTATAGGATTTGACAAAAAAACGCCGAAATCTGATCTAAAAACCTTAAGGGTTGCTAAATGAAGTTGAAAAGCGATGTTTTTTTTTCTACTTTTACTTTCCAAGTCTTCCTCTATTTTATCCCACCAAACGGTCACCCATCCGCTGGCTCAATTAAGAGATACGGGGGGTGGGGGTGAAGGAGGTGGAAAAGGGATAGTTTTAAATTTTTCTGGTACTCATCTCCACACCTTCTACACAACCCCTCAAGCAACCACCTAGGGGTCACCAAGTTGATACAACAAACCTACTTCTAGATGGGAAACCACTAGAGGAGGTTTTTCATTTTAAATACCTTGGGAGTCACATCCGATCGGACAACACACTGGCTTTAGAAATTCCATCGCGCATCGCCAACGCCTCTGCCAATTTCGGACGGCTAAATGATCGTGTCTGGAGGTCCCATGATCTTAAGCTTGAGACGAAAATTAGTGTCTATAAGGCACTTATTATCCCTGTCCTTTTATATGGTGCTGAGACATGGTGCCTTTACAGACCAGACATCAAAAAACTTGAAACGTATGTATCATCTTAGGTGTCTTAGATCAATCTTAAAGATCAAGTGGCAGGATTGTATCCCCAACTCTGAGGTTCTGCGCCGCTCCGGAATGTACGGTATAGAGGCTTTGTTGATGCAACGGCAACTTAGATGGTGTGGACACGTTCTGCGCATGGATGACCGCCGGTTACCTAAAGCAGTTTTCTATTCGGAGATGGCTGACGGTAAGCGAAACCACGGCGGTCAGCATCTGCGGTACAAGGACGTGTTTAAGCGACATCTTAACGCTTGTAATATTGACCTGGAATGTTGGGAGGAGCTTGCTTCACAGCAGTCATCTTGGCGAAGCACTATCTATAATAAAGTAAAAGCCTTTGAAGACAATCGCCTTCAGGAGCTAGACACCAAACGCCAACTACGCAAAGATAGACCCAAGCCCTCCTACATTATACACCTACAATGACGCTGGTCAGCTCTACTGTCACTCCTGCTGTAGAGTTTTAAAACCAAGTTTGGTCTGGCCAGCCATATTAGAGCTCATAACAGGTAGTAAAGTAAAGGTCGCCGTCATCGAAATCGATGAGGAGGACTATATACACAACCCCACCCTCGGATTACCCATATTCCAGTCGGAAGTGGGAGATCAATGATGTCAATTAGTGAGTCAGTGAGTCAGTGGTAGTTTATATTAAAGCTATATTTACTTTTGTCCTGTTCGTTAGTTAATGATTGTAAAGGTCATCCATACAAAAATCTTTCAGATTTATTTTATTGCGTCAGCAACTGTGTTTATGTTTTTAAAAATGTTTTTCCTACATAGACGTCTTTTGATGTTATGACAAAATAAAAAGCATTCCCCTTTTTGTTATACCATATTTCGTCCACCGTCGTTTGTTTTACTTCGGGACCTAATAAAAAGAAATTGAAATGAGAAAAGTCACGAAAATAAAATAAAACTCACAACTTACGATGAGGAAGGTTTTCCTTAAAGGCTAAAATATGGTAGAATAAACAGTTGCCGTGGGGTGCTGACAGTAGAATGTTGCTCCTCCGCTCTTGTCCGTGGATGCAGTAAGAATCTGCCAAGGTATACCTCTGTTAGTTGGGCAGCAGCGTCTGTCCGTTAAATCAACTTGCCGTTCTGCGCTCGCCAGCCCGCCTGCAAAACGTTGTAAGTAAGTATGGCAACATACTTACTACATAATCAAATACTCGGAGATCTATGACCAGCCTATGACCATCCAGCAGTGGACTTACTATGGCTAAAATGATAGTATCATAATACGAAAAGTAAACATGTTGAGTGTGACGTCTTTGGTCTATAAAGAATATAAAATTGGCCAAGTGCAAGGCGGACTCGCGCACAAAGGGTTCCGTACCATTAATCTGTGAATAGTTCAAGCGTCTACCTGATGCCGTTATTAATATCGAGCAAGAAACGGCATTAAACTCACGTTTGTTGTATGGGAGGGAGCCACCTTAAATATTTATTTTGTTTTAATTTAATTAATTGTTTTTAAAATGAATTTACAACTAAATGTTCTGTGAATATTTCAAGCGTCTACCTGTAGCCGTAGACGAAAGCACATTTGTTGTTTTGAAGCCGCCCCTAAATATTGTTTTTCTGTTTTTAGTATATTTTGTTATAGCGGCAACAGAATAAAGGAATGTATGAATCACTTTATTGTACACCAAAATCAAGAGAGTTACAGGAAAACGAAGAGTTATTAAAAATAAACATAGGTGCAATGGGCGGCCTTATCGCTAACAGCGATCTCTTCCAGGCAACTTTTGGATGGACAGGATAGATTTCGATTTATTTATGACGGTGGCGTACTAAAACAGTGAAAACTAAACAAATGAGGTAATATTGAATATAATATGTAGTTAATATGATTTAAAAAATAAATACATCATCTGTGAAAATTTCAACTGTCTAGCTATCAGGGTTCATGAGGTTACAGCCTGGTGACAGACAGAGAGACAGACGCCCGTTTTTACCCTTTAAGTACGGAACCCTAAAAATTACGAAGGCAACAAACACAATATAAAAATGTCAACATAAAATAATGTCACAGTATGGAATGAATTGCCTACGTACGTCGCTAATACACTAGGGCGGTTTTTAAGTGTTTTCAATTTATTCTTGTTTATTGATCTTGAGAACCATTTAAACTCGTAGTTATACTGCGGCAACTCAAGATAATTATTATAGATCTTAGTGGTTTTCCTTCACCGTTAAAACACTTGTTATAATCGCCAGGATACCCGCGGCTTAGTCAGCTTTAGACGTATTGAAATGTTCCTTCCTTTGACTTAGCTGAGAGGATTGGGTATAGGTCCTGGGCAAGCTTAATCCATCTAATGTCCTAGGCACTGCAGCATTGCCATTTTTAACCCGCGCTATAAAAACGGGCCACAGACACACTCAAAGCGGTCAAACTTATTACACCCCCTTTTTTGTCGGGGGTTAATAGAAATGTATGATGAGTGGTGGTGGTGGTTGTACTCGTACCTACGTGGGACACCCAGAAAGTTTTGCGAATATAAAATAAGATAAATATTTTTTATTGAACTTTTTAAAGTACTAGCCTCTTAACAGTTTTATAAACGAGTTTGAACCAGTTCTCGAAACACTTTTAATTCCGCCGCAGGCACCTCGTTTGGAGCCTTCTCGAATGCTGACACCGCATCTTCCGCCGACGAAAATTGTATCCCTTTGAGCTGATTTTTTATTTTAGGGAATAAAAATAAATCACCCGGTGCTAGGTCAGAGCTGCAAAGAGGAGTATGACCGGCGTGCTGTCGAAGTAGTCGAGAAGAGCGCGGTGTGCGCGGGTGGAGTAGCGCGCGGAGCCTTGTGTTTGGTCACTTGTTGCACACAACATAGAAAACTACTGCCAAGTAATAGGTCTTTACCTATGAAATTGCCGTTCTTCAGTACTGGTAATTTCAAATAAAAAAAAATTTGACATGGCTTGGTATTTCAAATTCAAATTAATTTTGTTTTAAAAACATGACATTCTTTTTACAAACTCAGTCTTTTGTTTATTGATTAGCGTTGTATTTTCATTACATTTGAACATTTTTCGTCATAATGGGTACCTTAAAAAATCGTGTTATTATGGAATATGAGTCCCGTCGTGGCACCAACGCGACACGAACGGCACGTAACATCAAAAACGTTTACGGAGAGAACAACTGTACAAATGAACGCACAACCCGTTATTGGGTTTCCGGGTTCCGTTCTGGAAATGTTGACTTGAAAAATGAAGGTCGTGGCCGTCCGAAGACTATTGTCAACAATGATGAATTAAAGGCGATTGTGGAAGCTGACGAAACTCAGTCTACAGCTGAGCTAGCAGCAGCTTTTGATGTTAGCATCAAAACAATATTGATCCATTTGCGACAAATTGGCAAGGTAAAAAAGCTTGATAGATGGGTACCCCACGAACTTAGCGCTGGCGAGCGCAACGTACGCGTTGAGACCTGTCTCGCGCTGCTCAACAGACAAAGAAATGAAGGAATTTTGAACCGAATTGTTACGTGCGATAAAAAATGGATTCTGTTCGACAATCAAAAGCGCTCAACAAGTTGGTTAGATCCTGGTTCAGCACCAAAGCAATGCCCTAAAACAAAAATGACCCCTAAAAAGGTGCTGGTCACTGTTTGGTGGTCTAGTGCGGGTGTGATTGACCACAGTTTTTTTTATAAAACGGCATGAGCATTACTGCAGATGTATACTGTTAAGAACTGGAGACAATGATGGAGAAGCTTGCACATCTGCAACCAGCTTTGGTCAATTGGTCGTCCCCACTGCTCCTTCACGACAACGCGCGACCCCATACTGCACAACAGACCAGTTTCCAAGCTGCAAGAGCTGGGGTTAGAAGCTCTCCCTCATCCGCCATACTCACCAGACCTTGCACTTACCGACTATTACTTTTTTTCAAAATTTAGACAACTTTTTAGTGGGTAAAAAATTCAATTCCCGAGGGGCAGTACAAAATGCCTTTGAAGAGTTTGTTGCCTCCCGTGCAGCTCATTTTTACAAGAAGGGCATCAATAAACTGCCAATGCATTGGCAAAGATGCGTCGATAGCATGGGGTGTTACTTTAAGTAATAGAAATAAAAAAGTTAGGAAAAAAAGTACTTTCATTTATTCCATACAAAACGGCAATTTCATAGGTAAAGACCTAATATTTGGTAGTATATCATTCGGCGTTAAGGTCCAACTAGTCGCGGAGGCAAAGTCGTCAGTGAGCGCGACCTAAATGTATGCTATCTGACCTGACATAGTGTGTTTACCCGCGCGCTAGAGTGAAATGCACAATTATTCATTCCTAAACCGACCGCGCAAAAATATGTGAATAGACTTTTAGCACAAGGGTTATTATAGAAAAACTTGAGTGTAATCTTTTCAAAATAATTAAACTATGTCGGAACGGCGTTTATTTTTTCTCCTTATATTATTTTCTTTCGTCCAAAGTTGGGCTCATCAGTGTTGAAATACGAAAGTTTAGAAGCTTGTATTTTTGAAATAAATACTTTTTATACGGTTTGGGGTGTATAAAAACATAGGTTATGATAAGATAAATAGATATAATCCTTAGTGTTGGATGGTTAACGTAAAACAGTGGAGTAGTTACCCTTCCACCTTTGTATGGAGAGATGAGCAACTCGTGCATCCTTAATGCTTCTTCGCTTCTGTTATGGAATTAATACCACCACTCCCATGCAAAGATGCACGTGCAGAATCTCGTGAAGACTTCCTTCTCGTGAGGACACTTGTCTTGAAATCGTAAACAATCATAGCGAGGACATGTTTCCGGCGCAGATCCATTTTTGAATGAGACACGATAATTAAAATTAGCGCAAAAATAGAAGGGAAATATTAAACTAGAACGTTCCTATTTTTACTTATAAACGGCGAATTAAATAAAGCACTTGTATGAATTCGTTCCTTTCAATAAACTTCTTACCAAGTGAAGGAAAAAAGTAGCATAACTTTGGTCGAGTAACCATGCTATGTAAGAATAGGTCGAACGGTGTAAGAATAGATAGACACAATAATAATCTGAAAATAGAAATAGGTACTCGCGATAATCGCTCCCCCACATCGAAACAGAGTAGCTTTACAATAAATCACATCCATAATAATATCATCGGAATCTGAATAACTGAATGGCAGTATGAGCAGAGTAAATCAATTCGTAAAACGACCGTGTGCCAAATAGAAAGTTGGTACACGGTCGTATTTTACGAATTAAAAAAATATTTATTGTTAAGTTGTGTAACATCATCAGCCCCCAATTTAATATGTTTTCAAACTCATACTCAAAAAATCCTTTATTCAGTGCAGCCGCATAGACCTTATTGACGCGTCACAAATTACAAAATAAAGCACAAATTAATAGAATAAAGCACATAATTGAATCAGTTCACTTCAGATGATTAGCCGTGGGGTGCCGGCAGTAGAATGTTACCCCTCCTCTCCTACCCGTGGATGTAGAAAGAGCCTGCTAAGGGACACCTCCGGAAGATGGGCAGCAGCGTCTTTCCGTATATCAACATCCCGTACTGCGCTCACCAACCCGCCTGCCAAGCGTGGTGAGATGGCAACTACCCCTCATGGAGATCCATGAGGGAGGCCTTAGTTCAGTAGTGGACGTTTTACGGCTGAAATGATGACTTCAGATGAAACGCGAGTTAGGAAATGAAGCGAACAGAAGAATAGTTGGTTATTTAAGCATATGTATTCTAATTGGTTAAAGCTATGCTCTGTTTATATTTTCCTCCTGTAAGGGATTTCAGCCCACTGCCTCGGTTACTCAATTTTTTCTCATAAGCACTAGGTTGCCTGGAAAAGATTGGGTATGCTTGCAAATTCTTTTGCAGTCTATTCTCAAGACCTATGTTATATCTCTTGATCAGGGACTATACGTTAAACATGACATTAATAGATAGATAATTTATTTATTTGTAACAACAAGCATTCGCATACAAATGAACATTTTATAACAAAAATAAGAAAAGTAGGTGTCATGCTTGAGTCACAAAAAGGTCTCTGTCTCAGTTGTCCCTCTGTCTAAGTTGGTTATGTTAACAACCAACGCTGGTCTTCCGACAGAGCCGCTTGGTGACGTCACAAAACTAAACAAAACATTGACAAACTGTAATGATGATAAAACAACTCGTTCATATTCATTCGTTTCAATTTATACAGAGTTTTATTTGATCCCTTTCTAAGCCTATTTATCTTCCTCATAATCGGATATTTTGTAATGAGATTTTTTACCCTACGTATTATGTACTTTTACAAAAATAAATCCGAAGCCTGTACTAGCAAGCCCTTTCTTGTTTTTTATCAATATTACGCAAAAGACTTACTCATCCCCTTACTTATAAACGATAATTAATTTAATCAGCACTTAATACGCTATTTTAAGACGCCATTTTATTTTCATACTTACTGAGAAAAATCTGTCTATCCGTCAACTAATTTAAGTCAGCGTATAAGGAGGATGCCGTGGGGTGCCGGCAATAGAATTTTGCCCCTCCTCTCATGCCCATGGATGCAGTAAGAGCCTGCTAAGGGATACCTCCGGAAGATGGGCAGCAGCATCTTTCCGTGTATTAACATCTTTTACTGCAATCGCCAACCCGCCTGCCAAGCGTGGTGAGTATGGCAACTACCCCTCATGGCAATCCAAGAGGGAGGCCTGTGTTCAGTAGTGGACGTTTTACGGCTGTAATGATGATGATGATGATGATATGGAGGATGCTGTGGGGTGCAGACGCCGACACGCCGACGTCCATTCCGCTCGAAGGATTTATTCGCATCCACCATTAATTTTCAGACGACCTTTGCTAGCGTCCTTTGTCACGTTTGCACAATACCTCTCTAGATTAAGCAAAAGGATAAATTTGGAGAATAGTAACTGTTGAATAGAATGCGCGTACCTAAATTTTAAATGGAGAAAAGTTATTAGTTACTGTTGAATTTTATTCGCCATTTGAATTCAGGGTGTGACAAAAATATTTATTTAATCAAAATATAAAGTATAATAAGTATTTATTGTGGAACAAAAACACATCGGTACAAATAATGATGAATTTTGGCACTGCAAAAGTTTAATAACTGTGTAGCAGTGTCAGCGCCCGGCTCCTAAACCAATCACAATTTTAAACATTGGAACATGTAAATAAAATCAAACAAAAAAATCATCCATATTATCTATACATTGATGTCATCTAACAGGAAGGTCATTTATGCGATAGAACTCTGGTCTAGATGATCTAGCTAGATTCGACAAACTGTGTGAAATCATTTTGTATTGTCTCCTGAGAAGAAAACTTTTTATCACGTAGAAAATTGTCCAAATCACGAAAAAAATGGTAGTCCGTTGGAGCAAGGTCTGGCGAATACGGAGGGGGACGAATGGTTTCTAATTGCATTTCCTGTAGAGTAAAAACGGTTTCTCGTGCTGTACGAGGTCTCGCGTTATCATGGAGCAATAATGGTGAATCACTGTGGTGATCGATTCATGAGTCGGGGCTGTTTCACTGCTAGTTTTGCTATCATTGTTCGGAGTTGGGCACAGTAGACATCTGCCGTTATTGCTTGACCAGATCGGAGAAAGCTATAGTGAATAACACCATGCTGAGACCACCAAACAGTAACCATTACTTTTTTATTGGTAAGCGTTGCTTTAGGACACTGTTGCGGCGAAAAAGGCAATGGCTGACCCCAGGTCAAAACCTGGGGTTTGGGGCCATTGGGGGTTTGGTTATCGTAAAGAGTCCACTTTTCATCACATGTCACAATTCGATCCAATATTCCTTCATCTCTGTATCGATTCGACAAGGCAACACAAGTTTCAACACGCGTTTCTTTCTGCAGATCAGTCAAATCATGAGGCACCCATTTTTCATAATTTTTATTTTATTGATTTGACGCAAATGAGTCTGTATTGTTGGTAAGGTAACATTAAACTATGCCGCTAATTCCTGAGTAGTTTGGCTCGGATCAGCTTCCACTATCTCTTTCAATTCATTGTTCCAAAATCGCACGGTGCTTTCATTAGCATCATTACTAGTGTATTATATTATCTGTGATAAGCATAGCAGTCCCCTCTCCAAACGCAACATTGATATTGCGAGCTGTCTCTGCCGCGTTAGTTCCGCGTCGGAACTCGTATTCAAAAATCACTCGAATTTTCGAAGTATCCATCTTTCTTGTCTAAGCTGAATAAAAGAAAACAACTGAAAGTCGATAATCTAATGTTGCACATTGAAAAAAAAACTTCATAGGTGCCGTGTGGAAAAAAATTCACTCAAAAACCTCAAACCATGAAGGTTCTATGTCAATTCGAAGTACCTATTACAATAAACGGCAATTTCATTCTTTAACCCCTATTATAACCGACTATGAGAGGATGTCGTAGCCACTGGGCTAGGTTAATCCATCTAACAACGTCACGGGCATTGTAGCGTCCCGTTCATCAGATTACAAGTTGTTGACGCTGTATGAATCATCCTACTACTATTATTAACGCGAAAGTTTGTGACTATGCATGAAATTTTGCACATGTATAGATGTTGACTAGAATTAACACATAGGTTACATTTTATCCAGGTGTAACGCAAGTGAAGCGGCGGGCATAAGCTAGTCTTTAATATTGTTATGTTAAACGGGTTTTCTACTCACGTTAATTATTCGTTGAAAATAGGTTTCCATGCGCTCGCGTTGCACCAAGCAACGTGAGCGCGTGAGAGGGAAGGAGACGGTACCGTGTAAAAGTTCCGTTCCCTGACGAAAGTTCCCTTGTGAGGAACTGAACACGTTGAAAACCTATTTTTAACGAATAATTACGTGAGTAGAAAACCCGTTTAACATCCCGTACAACCGCAGACAACCCGTTGAATAGTGTAACTCACGAGTCATTTGAAAGTGAAATATTATATAAATGTTAAGGGCCTTACTACTAGATAATAATAATACTATTGGCTTCATGATTTTCAAATTCAAATTTACTTCCAAAAAGCGCATTAAGGCGACGCATTGGTAAACAATACTTGAAGATAATTATTTAAAAATTAATGGTAAAACGTGGACTAAGGGGGCGCTTGCATACAAACTGACATAAAAAGCTAGCTTGAAATTAAAAGACGCAAGCGCCAAAACAGTGATTATCGTTTATAATAAAAAAATACCTAGTAATTATGTAAAATCCAGCTGCAATATGAAAATGGGTGTAAACTTGTACAGAAAAATAGAGGCAAAAGTCTAAATCAGATCCTGTCTACAGATCTAGTCAAGTTTAACTCTCAGATGATCCTGTTTTCAGAATATCAATAAATTATGTATCTAGTGAGAATTTTAACTCTAAGCAGATCCTGTTCCGAAATTAATTAAGAACACTTCGTACGTTCATTGTGCCTCAAATCGGTTCCAACTCAGCATTGTCTTGCACATGACAAGACAATGCTAATCTTCTCTTGGAATCTCTTTGTGAGGCACACGTCCGTTTACAACCAAAAACATTCAAGCAGAAATATCAAGTTTACAATATTAAATTATAATCAACTTCGCTTAGAGAATGGTAAAGGTGGTGGGCAGGCCTAATCAATCTAATTTATCTTTATCTTTATCTAACAATGTCCAAGGCACTGCCACGTACAGCATAAATACCAGTTACTGAAAGATGTTAAAAGACAATAAAAATTTTACAATATGAAAATAATAGAATTAGATTCCGTTGATAGGCATTAACTTAACTATTTCATATTTCTAAAAGCTCACGATTATAAAATTCTAATACAAAAATACACAATACCACTTATCACCACTATTACATTACATTCTGAATAATTAATTTGCGAGGAAGTTACAGTAGAGCTGTTCAATACCTCCACTAAAAGGTAAGCTTCAGTGTCAGGGTCAGAAGACTTATTTATACCGCAAACTTACAATTTCATTCTTAATTCTACTAGAATAAAACCAACCAGGACTTGACACTAACTAGGTTTATGCCATCACCTGTATGGTTTTCCTATAGCTTAAATATTTTCTATTTTTATTATCTTATCCAGCCCATTCAGATTTATTTTGTCAACTTAGATGTGGTTCCAGGTATTGACCGAACATTAACTGCAGATAAATAAACGCTTTTCTGGCCGATTTCACTAATAACGGTAGTTTCAACATAATAATTATTTACTAACGTGTTTTATTAAAAAGTTCATTTACAATTGAATGTTCTGTAAATATATCAAGCGTCTACTTGTTGCCCTTATTAATATCTATATGATGAATCAGATAAATGAGTTATTAATAATATTTGGTACTTTCTTTGACTATCCAACTGTGGTTGCTAGTACCTATGTGAGAATGTACCAAGTATTATATAAAACTCATTTATCTGAAATTGAAATCCTGTTAACGCAATGAGCCGTTTTCAGTAACAAAACAAAAAGAGTTTTCTACTAAACCTAACAGATGGAGCTGACAAGCGGAGTAAGCAGTTTGTGATTAATCCTGTCAAATTGTCAAATTGTGCCTACCAGTAAAAGAAAATTAACGCCATCTATAAGGTACGAGGTAACTATTTTTGAAGTTTTTACTTTTTAATGAAAACGCCTCATTATATTCTCAAGTCTATGTAACTTTAAAACGCAAAACAATAGATCGTGCTAATTTTACCAGTGCTGCCATCAGTTACGCGCGGTGTAAACTTTAATGCATTATTGATTGTTTAATTTAACCAAATACTTATATTGAATATTGGAACAAACTTATAGTATTATTGTATTATCATCGTACCTTGATATGTTTGCAAAATTTCAATTAAATCTAATGTCTTAAACTAGGTTAAAACAACATTC
Organism: Pasiphila rectangulata; assembly: GCA_963082625.1. NCBI lineage: Eukaryota > Metazoa > Arthropoda > Insecta > Lepidoptera > Geometridae > Pasiphila > Pasiphila rectangulata. Next base: position 8,783,780 of record OY720236.1, on the reverse strand, counting down.
GAAGATTCAGTTACTTAGATATGTTAAAAAAATACATTTGTCTCGTGGCGGGAATAGAATCTGCAACTCTGCGTTTCAATCGGCTACTAACCGTGTCTTGCCTGAAAATACTGGCATGGCATAGTTATGCTCGGACAAAAAAAATCGATTAATAAATCCCTCTATCTAAACAACTACACGACTTATCAAAAAGTCCCCATGATAATCGATTTGTATTGATGTTATCTTGCTAGGTTTTCCCTCATACCTCAAAAACTACCTCCTACATTATATTTTTCCCTCGTCCATTAATTTTTCTTAATGCAATCTCAAAAACAACGCCATATATCAAAAATCCCCCACAACAGGTTATTTGTTATAATGTAATATCCTTGCCGTGGGGTGCCGGCAGTAGAATGTTATCCAGTCAGTTACCAACCAATGTTATCCTCTCATGCCAGTGAATGCAGTAAGAGCCTGCTAAGGGATACCTCCGGAAGATGGGCAGCAGCATCTCTCCGTGTATTAACATCTTTTACTGCGCTCGCCAACCCGCCTGCCAAGCGTGGTTAGTATGGCAACTACCCCTCATGGCAATCCATGAGAGGGCCTGTGTTCAGTAGTGGACATTTTACGGCTGTAATGATGATGATGATGATGAATGACCTTAAGTTTTAAATTTCATCAAAATCCGATAATCCGTTCAAGAGTTATCCTCGGACAAAAATCCGGACATACAAATATACCTACATACAAACATTCGAAACGCCTAGTTGCCACTCGCTGCCACGTCGGTTCGCTCACTCGTTCAATCAAGCTAAAAATTGCAAAAAGATCACGTTTGTTGTATAGCCCCCTAAAATATATATTTTAGGCTGTTTTTAGATTTTTTTTTAGTTTGTTGTTATAGTTGCAACAGAAGTGCATCATCTGTGAATTTCAACGGTCTAGCTATCACGGTTCATGAGATGCAGCCTGGTGATAGACAGACAGCCGAACAGACAGACGAACAGCGCAGTCTTAGTAATAGGGTCCCGTTTTTACCTTTTGGCTACGAAACCCTAAAAATTTAAACGATAATCTCAGCTTATAGTACCTACAGAAGAATCCCGACAAACACTGTAATTCATCTGTCTGAATCTGGAGCTCTGAATAGGGCACGATTCCGAACTTACCGCGGTTTCGTAACTCTTTGCATAATGAACTTTACGTGAATTAAGTACAAACTCGAGCTTTCAACATTCAGTCGAATTTATTTGGAATCTTCTGTCTTTGTTTACGCCTTAATGCCATCGATCTTCATTGTGAAAGCATTATGTAGCCTACAAATAGGGTGGGCTTGGTGATTTCAAATTTGATGCTCTTTCTAATTATAAAATAATGGACACATTTCTTTATTTTGGATTTAGAAAATCATTTTCGAATCAATGTTAAGGCGACGCATTGATAAACAATTGTATGATTGTTTAAATTACTCTACACGGATACACGGGCCACCTGCATACGAACTGACGCGAAAAGCTAGCTGAAATTAAAAGACGTAAGCGCCAAAACAGTCAAACTCGTTTTAAATAAAAATAAGAATATTTTTAAACATTTTCATATATGCTATATTAGTAAAAAAGTGTTGTCTTTTACCATTTTAAATTTCAAGTCGATAGCGTCAGTAGTTCTCGAGATATCCATTTGTGACAGACAGACAGACAGACAGAGTGATTCTATAAGGGTTCCTTTTTACCATTTTGGTCCGGAACCCTAACTAATTGTAAGTTTGTAAAATCCTATTACTATTTTAAAAAGGATGTATTCTATAGACTTACATGTCCAGATATCTAGAGAGAAATGTTAGGCTTAAATCGGTTTTGTTTACCTGTATAGTGAAAATTTTGTTATAAATAGCAGTTTTTGGATTTTTTTTCTGTTGTAATATTTATCCAATGGTGTAATGTAAACAAACTACCAGCGTAAAGTTTAGGTAAAACACGAAAAATTCAAAATGTTAAATAATAATTTGCGAATGTTTTGGAAAAAAATTAAATCCCTGACGCCAATATCGTCAAAATGCCAGCTAAGTCGTTTGACTTACTCCTCATTACATTAATGAGCCATCCAAAGATATTTTTTATAAATGTACAAACATCAATTAGCATAATTTATAGACACAGAGTTGCTTAGATCTAGATAGATACATTTCCTGAGTGGATGACATAGGTGCTAAAATAGGATAACCTGTGTGATGGAACACCTATTCCCTCCGTCTCTATATCTCCTCGCAGTAGACAGCTCAGTTTAGTGATACCCTGATTAAGGATTTCCTTTAATTAAAACGCTCTAATTTCTTTCAGCGCTCAAATGTTTTGGACCTCAGCTAAAAATTGGGAATAAATTAAATTATCTTTTTTCAGTAATAAAAGGCCGTGCCAGGAAATCAAAGCAAATGTATTATTTGTGTTTTATTTATATATTTTTGTAAAAGAAACTTCTCATCTCCGAAACCATACCTACGCAAGGTATGATTTCGGGATTTAAATCACGGATTCTTGAAATGTTTCTACGGATCAGTTATAGCTCTAAGCCGAGTATTTTTATTACCGAGTGAAACATCAGAAGGAATGTCATCATCATCATAATTTCAGCCGTAGGATCTCCACTGCTGGACATAAGCCTCCCACAGTGTGGCGAGTATGACCCCTTAATGGGTTGTTGCCATACTCGCCACGCTTGACCGACGCGTTCGCGAGCGCAGTAAAGTGGACATGGCGCGGAAGGTACGCTGCTGCTCATCTTCCGGAGGTATCCCTAAGCAGATTCTTACTTCATCCACAGGCAATAGAGGAGTGGCAACATTCTTCTGCCGGCACCCAACGGCGTCGAAGGAATGTAGCTTATTAAAATCGAATAGAAGCAGTAAACACCCCTTGTTGTCGTGACATCTGCAGTACTGGTGTGAAACCGCACTAGAACCTAAAATAATAGATTATTCTATTTAGCCATATTTACAACATATTACATAAAATTTTAAAAATTTGTGGAAACTTTATTGGATTGTGTAATACTTTATATTTAAGATTTAGATTGTATTATTGTTCTGTGTGTCTTCCCAAATAAACTTAAATAAATAAACATAACATAGAACAGGTACTACTACAGGTGCCTTGTTTATGTCATGTTATGAGTTTTCACAATCCATACTCGCTAGCGACTAGTTAAAAAAATATATGGAAACTTGTACACTGTACAGCGCCTCTAGAAGATAGTTTGGTACTAAAATACGCAGTAAACTAAACTATAGCGACTATAGTTTGGGTTTAATTTGCTTAGAATTTGCTACCATAAGCATGGACCTAATAAATAGTACCTATTTATTTGGTCCATGCCATGAGTTACGAATCTGACAGATGTCATAAAAACGTACTATTACTACTTACTGTAGTATCGGCAGTGATCTCACAATGATAACTCTTGGTAGACACACTGGATATTCTGGCGTTTTATGTATGCCATTTGTTTAAAGTCTGAATAAAATTAGACGGCTAGCATGGTTTAAAAGGACGAAGTTTATGGTTAAGATCTACGTTTTAAAAGTTACCTCACTGAAAGCTAGCCAACTGGTTAAACGTTTGGAGATTGCTTGTTAACATTACAACTTTTTTGTGATAGGCGCTAGACCTTTTTGGTCTCATTTTAAGTGCGTGTTTTTCACCGGGTATCTTTCCGCTTACCGAGACATGATCATTAGTCACATACATTTATTTCTTTGACTCATAATATTACAATTATATATGTCAATAATTGCTTCGGTTCTTGAAATAGCCTAGACTGTGTGTCGAGATCCAAGACTAATCACTATTTATAATATTTTGTAAATAATTATGTGTATATACCATTTACAAGTCAAATGCATTTAGCTCTAAAGTCTTAGCCCTATTTACTTATATAATATCACTTGTTTCGTATTCTTTACATATCCTTTATTCTTTCATTTGTTATCTTTAAAATTTGTTTATATTGCAAGGTACAATATAGTTTTACTTTGCCTATGTTTGCCTAAAAGGTAGCTGTGTTCACTAGGTATAGGGGTGGCATCGCATTAATTTATTTTTACTACCAAAAATGACATTTTTGACCTTTGGTGACCTTTTGAGGCCTTTGCCCCCTCTTCTGGTACTCCCGTACCAATGCTAGTTAAACTAACTTAAGTTTTGTGCTTATCCCGATTTTTTAACCAAACAAAAAAACTAAACTAAACAAGTTTATTTATCTATGTAAGAAATAAATACGAAACACCAAACAAGTTTATAATCAACAAAAAAAATTACAGACAGTTTGTAATTTATTTTTACTATATTTTTCAGCGCACAATCCCCACTCCAACCGTCAACCTGCCCGACCTCCCGGAGTGCATCACCAAAGTGGAAGTGACAGATGAAGTTCTGGATCCAACCACGCCGCTCAGTGCGCAACATCAACTGCAGCTGTTGCGCGAAAGGCTCGACCAGCAGGCGCAACAAACGCGCGCGGCTGTGGCGCAACTGTTGCTGTTGCGCGATCAACTGGCGGCCGAGCAAGCGGCGCGCTGCGAGGCACAGGTTGGTACTTGAACACAATCCCCACTTCAAGCGTGAACCTGTCGGACCTCACGGAGTGCAACACCAAAGTGGAAGTGACAGCTAAACGCTGTATCCAACCACGCCGCTCAGCGCGCAACATCATCTGCAGCTGTTCCGCGAACGGCTCGACCAGCAGGCGATCAAATGGTGGCCCAGAATATCGGCGCGCTGAGAGGTACAGGTTGGTACTTGAACACAATTCCCACTTCATCAACCTGCCCGACCTTCCACCACGCTTAGCAGGCGGGTTGGCAAGCAGAGGACGGTACATCGATACACCTAAAGACGCTGATGCCCATCTTTCGGAGGTATTCCTTGGCAGATTCTTACTGCATCCACGGGTAAGCTAGGAGGGGCAACATTCTGCTGGCACCCTACGGCTCCGTCTCGTCACTAAGCCGTATAAAAATAATTAATGTTGCCCGTTTCACGTTCTAGGCTCGCACGCACCAGCTCCTGCTACACAACAAAGAGCTGCTGGAACACATCGGGGCTCTCGTCGGCCACCTTCAGGATCGCGAGACGGACACTGGCACCTCGCCGCGCCGCCCCATCAATGCACATCAGCTTACCCTCTTACCCCAGGTACAATCTCACTCTTTGGTACTTGCTGATGAGATGAACGGGTTCATTAATGACGCTCGTATGATTCGAAAAATGAAGTGCCGGTCGTATAAAGGCGCGCACAGATCTGACGCCGCGAACTTCACAGGAGCGTTACGGCGACAATGCGTCGCCGTTAACGTTTACCATTGTAATACAAATAAACAATTACTACTTCAAACTCGTTAGCGGCAAAACGGTTCAAAATAAAAAAGTTCAAAGCAAAATCCAACCACCATTTTGAAATGGGTGTAAATGTACAGAAAATTTAAAGGCATAAATCGGTTTTGTTCACCTGTAAAGTTTATATAGGTAGAGCATTTTAAGGGTTATTTTCTGTTGTAATACTTAACCAATCGTGAAAACTAACTACCAATTTGAAATTAAACATATGAAAAAATATTACTGATGAAAGTTGAAGTCCCGGACGCCAATATCGCTAATGCGTCGCCTTAACTAAAACTCACCTGCGCAACACGCGAGTTCGTCAGACCATGCGAGTAATTAATGACACCGACATCTCGCAGTGGACATTTGAACAACCGATAATGAACGTGCACCATCGGCTGTCCACATGTCCAGCATGCTTGTAGCTTGTGTATTTGTCTCTCTTTGAATTTATCACAGCCACTCATTAACACGCATCATCTTAACCTCCTGCTCCAGGTATGATCTCACTCTTTGTATCTTGCTATGAATATATTACATGTAAAAAACGCTCTTGCATGGTCTTACTGCTATTGCTCTTACTCTGACTGACTGAATACTTTCCTATAATTTAAGACTTTTTTTAGATATTATTTTATAATTTATGAGTAGTTTATTTTCTGAGTTTTCATAGAACCAACAACTCAGGGGGGCAACTCTTGGATGCAAATCGCGACGAATCGAAATGTAACTACGACTTCGACTCTAATGGCCTAATGGTTTCATAATCTAAAGATTGCCATTCTGACGATAATATCGTATTCGTTTTCTAGAGTAGGCGCACCGAATTATCTAAGGCCGCTTTTCTACGCGCGATTGCACGATGTACGCTCAACTAAACGATTCAATAGATTCTATTGAAATAAATATGGTTTTATATTTTGTAAAATAATACCTTAAAAACTAGGCAAACTATTTTGTAAGGCAACATGGCAAAGATATATTCTAAGGAGTTCGCTTATTTTTTTTATTTCTGTACCGACATAAAAATTGTGTTTTGATTAAAAAACTAGACGTAAAAATCATACAGCCGGACCTTAGACTATAAGAAACGATATAGTAATAGATTACCATCGAAAACCATTTAGATTTATTTTTGACTTTCTTCTATATTTTTCTTTATTTCTTATGCTCACGTATAACGTAACTAGTCCGGTCTTGGTTATACTTGCTTGCGTTGTTTGCTCATTCGTGTTGATCTTACTTCTAGCAATAAGGTACCTAAGTTGTTTTTTTTTTTCATTTACTCATGAAATAGTTATAATTTTACCCTAGCTTGCGTGTCCCATTCATGTTTAATAAACATATTGGTCACTACTTGTGATTAAGTTATTGTACCTACATTAGTATTAATTAAAAACGAATTTCAATAGATTCATCAGAGCATGTTTTATGTTATGTGAAACATGTTGATATTGTGTGACAAAACATTAGTTGTTGAACTTTAAGCAGAGTTACCAGCATGCTATTTTATGGTGAGTAATAACATGCCAAAATGTGTCATATATTTTTAATAATGCTTGCTAAAATGTGAATTGCCGCTCCAATGCTCGTTTTTGATTGCCAATTAACTTTTTCGCGCTTAAGTCGTATTATACTCGCAATGTAACTTATAGAACATTTCTGTTAATGCTGCCGGATTCAGACGGAGAAGCTCTCTTGCAATGGGAACCTGGCGAGCACCGAAGAACTCATCAATCTGTTCTCACCCAATAACAACTCGAAGGTGGAAAACGGCACCCGATTCCCCTTCTCCGTGCCAGCGTCGCCCGGCGCCGCGGCTTCCTTGCCTAGCTTCGACAACATCTCCAACGATCAGATACAAGACTATCTCATCGCCAAATTCGAAGAAATGGGCGGCTTCCCAAATCATCCGAACAAACCCACGAAGACTGCCTTCAACGCCAACCAGCAGTACTTCCAGAACTGCCAGGCGTTCCCCAACATCCCGCCTCTGGTGAGCCACTATAGCAACACCGATCTGCAGAGCCTTCTGAATCATTCCGTGTACAGCGACGGCAAGGCGCAAGCCATGAGCGTGGGGCTTTCGGACAATTCTATTTTTACCCCTGACCCGGAGAGCGCTGACTCTTCCAAAGACTCGAGTGATAGCAGTTCGGAAGAGGGCATTCCGTTTATTAAGCCGTTGTCGCACAACGGTACGTTGACTGCGACTGGAGAGGATGGTAAGGTGCGTTTGATTGTCCCAGTCAGCCCTTCGGAGAGTGTTTCCGAGGTGAACGATACTGTGGGGGCTCTTGGTGGGAACACTCTAACGGTGCCGGGTAATGGCGGACCAATCACACGTTCCACCAGCGAGAAAGTGCCTCGTAGCGAGATGATGGCCGCCATGCGCCAGCAGTGGACGCGCCATACCACAAAGTAATTTAATATACATTTTTCTGTTCAGTTTCTTTTAGATTGTTTGGCCAAAGATTCAGATCACTCTTCGTTTGAGCTCAATCAGATTATATAAAACCGAGATATAGGAGGTATGAGCAACAACAAACGAAGCGAAATACCAAGTTATAGAAAAGAACTAACCTGGCATTTTTTTAAATTTAAATAGGCCAATTATTCACTTTGCTACTCTTGGTTGTAGGACGCGAATTACTGTCGCAGATTGAGATAGATGTTGCTGCGTTGAAGAGAGTTTATTTATTTTCTTGTTTAACACAGATAGCCATCCCTAACACTGGTTAATAGAGGACAACTTAGTCCACGTCTGCCCTAATCATTAAATTATGCAGTAGATAAATTGTTTTATATAAAATTTTAGATAGGAGTTATCCATACTATGTCCTTGTTAGACAAATGCAATATACAGGGTGTGTACATGTGAACTAACTCGAAAGGGGGATGTCAGCCCATGAAAACAATATTTTTGGATATATTTTTATTTATAATTTTACTAGTTGTCGTTTATATAAAAATAATGCAAGGGTCAAAATTGTTCTTTTTTTAATTTTAATAAAAAAACACTGTGATTATTATTTTTTCTTTGTAGTTGCTATCGCATAATCAGCTATTAAAGTTAAAACTTTCGTAGTCTTTTGTTGAATGAAAATCACTGAATCCTGAAAAGTCGTAGAACAGAAGTTGTTCCTTGGAATGGTTAGAATCACCCCCTTTCGGCTTATTACACATATTATAATACACCCTACATTAAGTAGTATATTTTAAATCAAACCTACCAGGATCAGAAAATGTATGATCACACTAATATTATAAAGCCGAAAGTTTGTATAGATGTTTGTTACCTCTTCACGCAAAAACTACCAAATGGATTAAGCTGAAACTTTGCACATGTTATATATGTAGGTAGATCAGGATTAGCTACTTTGCTACATGGCTACTTTTTATCCCGGAAAACGCTTGCAAAGCTGTGGGCAGAAGCAAGTTGTATACAGTTTCCCTACATAAATTGATTAATGTTTTGTAGTAAGTACCTAATTTATGTCGGTTATTATTTAATTAGGTTTTATTGTTTATAAGTAGGTACATAAGATACGCTTCCTGCTCCGGTAACTTGTGGTAATTCAGTACTTTAAACTATTGATTATCTAGGTAAAATTTAAGGTTTTAGCAGGACAGCTGACCACAACGGGGCTTTATTGTAGGTATAAAAATAATGTGACAATATAATCCATCACTTTGGAAATCACATATCTTATTGTGCACTACTCGTAGATGCGCGTCCTAAAAATATCTCCTTTCTTTTAAAAGATGGTTAAATTAATCAACAGTGATTTAGCGGTTATTTGACATGTAGTTAATTTAAAACAGTACTTGATAATTTAATCTATCTTCTAGCCGTAGGTACTAGTGTATTATATAATATGTGCCGTAGGACATAGGCCTTCCTCATTGATCACTAAGTACTAATCATGAGGGATTGTTGCCATACCCACCACGCTTAGCAGGTGGGTTGGCGAGCGCACTGGGGACGCATCCCTTAGTATGTTGATGTACGGAAAGACGCTGCTGCCCATATTCCGGAGGCAAATTCTTACTGCATCCACGGGCAAGTGAGGAGGGGCAACATTCTACTGCCGGCACCCCACGGTAATTTAATCAGCGTTATTATTTATAAACGCTGATAAAATTGCTAAAACCTTAAAAGAAGGTTCATGTTTTAGTGACAGACATATCTTTTATCATATCGACATAACACTAGGGTTTACTTTTACGGCCGGGTACTGGTTATAAAAGGAGGCAGATATATTTATGGTTTGAATGAGCTATAAAAATCTAATAATAACATTATTATGTATCACGCTGAAGTCTTGAAGCTTGTGTTTGAGGAATGCTCTAGTCATTGTGATAGATAGCTGTATAAATAACTTTTAGAGGATAAGCTCAGTGACGGATTTACAAATTTGCCGCCAGTAGGCAATTACATTTTTCCCGCCCCTAACTACTGTGACCTAAGAGATTAAGAACAATTAAATTGCGACTTTATGATTTATGGTCTATGGTCGTCGTAACATCAGCTTTTCCCGTTATTTGTAGGTATGATTATTAAATTTCCGTGATTAATTTTTTATGTTTTCTAAGACTAAAAAAATTGGTCTTATTATGCCGCTCCCTAGAATCTGCCGCCCTAGGCTCCAGCCTGCTCAGCTTATTGGTAAAACCGGCACTGGATAAGCTCGTAGGCATTGTTTGAATACTTTAAGTAATAATATTTTCTTAACTAGATTTCGATTTAATCGAAATTTGAATAAATAGCTCCCATTTATATTGTTATACATTTAAGCTAAAACCTTAAAGTTACGGGCTTAAATTCCCGAAGAGATTAACTCAGTATCAGTCACTGTTAAGGTTTGTAATAATAATGTATTTTCTTAGATATCTACTGCTCTTGAGTTTATTCAAGAAATATCTATGTATATACCTTATCGTATTATTACTATGTTTCTTTTACGTACCTAATATGATCGTTGATTCGATAAAATGTGCTTTGAAATGTAAGCAAGTAAGTTATTAGTGCCAAACTAAATAGTATTTTGTATCGTATATGTGGACCAAAGGCATCACTTGGTCAGCAGAAACCTATCTTATATATTATATTCTAGTCACAAATCGTAAGGTATATGTACTTAATACTTAGAGGTTCCTCTAACTACTCTACCTAGTTATATTTTATATGATTTGAATTGTAACAGGCGTGATGTCAGGGTATAATAATCAACATTCTATTTAGTTCGTCAGTTAGTACAAAAATGAAAGACACGTATTCTTTTTTCTTCGAATTTATGAAAAAATACTAAGATAAGTCATGCCACAAACTATAGCTAGACGTAATGGCAGGCGTTTCATTATTTCAGCTGTAAAACGTCAGAATAAAAAAAAAGAAAAAAAAAATATACTGAATACAGGCCTCGCTCATGGATCTCCATGAAGGATAGTTGCCATACTCGCCACGCTTAGCTGGCGAGTTGGCGAGCGCAGAACGGGATGTTGATACACGGAAAGACGCTGCTGCCTATCTTCCGGAAGTGTCTTCGCAGGCTCTTACCCCATCCACGGAAATGAGAGGAGGGGTAACATTCTACAACATCCCACGGCACCCAATAAGGCATGTTTTTTTTAAAGTTAACAAAGTATAAAATACGTGTCCAAGAGCTTTTGTTATTCTACTCGTACATGACAGACTAATAATTTTAATTTAGTCATCTAGCCTAGTAACACTTTTTAAAGTAGGTAGTTGTATGTAGATAAATGAATGTTTAGATAGTAAATAAAATATTATGACTGCATTTTATCTCATTCTTGTAGTTGATGAAGCTTTATTTTTAAATAAATAATAACATACATATATATGTAAAATCACTTCATGTCACTATTTATATGTAGTAGGCCTGCATTTTATGCAGATACATATACATATGTCTACCTAGTCCACCACTATTTAACATAATTATGACATCGTGTGTATGATTTAATTTATATATTAAGTATAACATATATTTTTACAAAGATAATTTCATATTTTGTTATATTCACTTGCCGAATAATTAAAAAAAATGTACCTAATAAAATTATAATGTTGTTAAATGTTTGAAATATATATTCGTTACCTTTGTATTGATTAAAATCAAGTCCGCAGATTACGTACATCGCGACGGGTTATCGACAGGCGTAAATCTCGCGATCATCGCTGTCTTACGTCAATTTTATATTAGCTCACAGACCTGTTGCAAACCTGTCGCGAGATACGTAACCAGTCTACCTTTCCGTGGGATTCCTTTAGTTATCTGATAACCATCTGATAATAACAATCTAAGTAGTTTGTGCCAAAACTTCACTTACTTGTTTCAGAGAAAATAATAATAAATTTGTAAGGGGCCATTCATAAATGACGTCACACGAATTTCATGATTAATTATTGACCGTCCAATCCTCCTAGTCACTGCTGGTCACATTTTTGGGATTCCCCTCCCCATTACGACGTCACATAATATATTTTGCAATTTCTCATCTATAAATTATTATGAAACTAAAACAGCAGAGCAAAATTAGTAATCTTATTAATTTTAAAACTTTTTTTTAAATTTGACGCCAGGGATTTTAGGACCTTTACATAATGTCACACTTTGTCGACTCCATAGAACGCAATAAAAAAAAAATGAGCCGTCACAGGGCGCCTAGCAGATATAAAACATTTTCACCTCAGTCGCCGCAGTCGCTACAATAGCCCCAGTTGCCATAGTCACCACAGTGGCAACAGTCAACACGATGGGCATGATGGACGAAGGGCCCAGTATTAGCTCGCACATCTCCAAGCGTCACGCGTCACCTCTAGTCCGATCGGTTTCAAAAGATCAATCGAAGATTAGGAGGCAAAAAAAAAAATGTGGTCGACCCCCTCATTCCCTCTTGACGTGTGGCGCAATCTACCTATGGTTGGCCCCTAATGCCGCAAAGATGGAAAATCAAAATCACAAGTAATACATACCTAGATATAATTTAATCGTTAGAAATAGTTCACACCGTTGAAGCTTACACACATTTTAAATAAGCCACATTGTAATCTAATCGTTGATGTTTTCGATTGTATTTAGTTGTTATAAAATAACAAAATATTCAACTGGACAAAACAGATAAATATACGTGAATATAAAAATTATTTGTCTTTTGTACTGCATCCCGAAAGACTGAGTGAAGACCCTATACTTTAGAACATTGTGTTGTTCGACTGACTGTGGAAGATTGAAAGAATTCAAGAGTAAGAAAAAAATAATATATCGTGTTGACCCCTGTTAGAAACAGCACTTATTTTCAAAGTCAATGACAATTAATCTTTATTGGACACATAATGAGTGAATTGAATCTTCATTTAAAATTAGAAAAAGAGAAGCTATATTAAATACAATGAAGCACGTGATTAAATTCAGTTTCGACATAAGATTTATACAGTCGTTTAGTCTACACTAAACGTAACCAATATTATTAAAAGGACCTTGTTACTCCTAAGACGAGGTAACAACTCTGTCTGGACTAAAAGCTTGATTGCTTCCAATTTGTTAAAGTGCCCAAGCAGTTACTTAAGCATTATAAAAGGAATAGCTCAAAATAAGATAAGATTACTTTTATAAAGAATGAGCAAAGAATGTTATGAAGAAAATACTGATGTTTCTAAAACCAAATGCGTGGTACAGACAGAAGGGGTAACAGTAACTTTTCAGTTGTTTAAGGAGATGTAATAAGCCACATCATCATTTTAAAGATATATTGAACCTACATATACACGAGACGTATTTAAAAATAATCGAATCATTTAATGTTAAAAAGCCGGAGACACCACGTCATGTCAGGGACCATGGAACCTTGCTAAGTAGAATAAATATTTCCAGTGATAATTATCACATCAATGTTATGAATTGAAGATTATCTCGTGTAAGATTGAATCCTTAGACAAGATAATTGAATTGGACGTTATTTGACAGTTTTATTTGTGATATTTTATCTACCGCCTCATGTGGAAAGCGTACCTCGTCGTATTTGTTTCAATCCGTCTCTACCTTAAACTCTTCAAACGGAAGCAGAAAGCTTTTCACGGTATTTTATTACTCAAAAAGCGGTTACTCATTTGAACCCAAAGTCATATTTTTTTATACTCATAAGATAAGTACATATTTAGATAGATATTTTTTGATAGATATTTATTTATTGACTTATAATTTAACAAATATAATTAATAGTGTTTTTAAGCCTATACAAGGTTTGTCTGAACACTATGTTCTCTTAATTAAAATGGTGACAACATGAGTAAATCGCAATTATTAAATGACGAGACAAGCCGAAGGCCCACCTACAATTGCAATACGCAGTAAACACGTTCACGAAGCATGTGTCCAACGCTGCATTGCATTGCGCCCGTAAAACGATATACTTATTTGATTTACGTAAATCACGCAATGGAATTTGTTTGCTAACGATGACACATGACTCATGAAAAGAAGCAAGAACCTAACTCGGTCGTTATATTCATCACTGCAATTTTATTTCTACATTTTGTTGTATTTGGCGGAGTTAAAGCAGATTCAGTCACAATTGATTTTGTCCTCCAAATGAAGTTAACAGCAAACGGTGGTGGTATGTATGTTGGAATGGTGGTGGGTATGTTGGAATGGTGGTGGGTATGTTGGACTGGTGGTGGGTATGTTGGAATGGTGGTGGGTATGTTGGAATGGTGGTGGTACTGTCGAATTAAATGTGTCTAATAAAACAATAATAATAACTGGAGGGAAGTAGCTCAAGATTGAGATGCATGGAGGGAATGGGGGGAGGCCTTTGCCCAGCAGTGGGATCAGATAGGCTCATAATAATAATAAAATAATAAGAGAGAGCGCGTGACTTTTGTTACCGTGATAAAAATATTTCTACACGCAGTCTTCAGACTGTCGCGTCGTAATGTACATCTCAGTATAATGACGTAAACACATATCCACAGACGGGGTAAGAGTGACAAATCAGTCAAGGTAACAAAATTCGTGCGTGCTCTTTATTAGATGCGTAACACTGACTGAAACTTCATATCTGACGAAACATTATGGCATTTATGCCATAATGTTGATGACAAATGACAGGGCTTCGCCCCCTAATATTTACGGGATTTTACCATGATTTGAGTCTTTTTGAGTTTCTTGATATTTCGGCGCAGTTCCACACGCCTTGATCAAATCATGGTAAATATCCCGTGAATTTTGCATAGGGTTCTAAAGTCGTCTGCATTTATTATAAATCTTTGTTACTTCAGAAATGTGTCATTTATGTACCGATTTGGAAAATTCTCTATGGATTTAAAACTCGGTTCTGATGATGGGACCCATAAGGAAATTAAATAATTGGCTTAGTGAGTGTCTTAAAGCAACTTCCTCAAATCAAACCCGCTGTTGTTATTTGTTTCACTTATTAATGTTTGAATAACTTTTAAAACCTAATTCTGATCCATTAGAAATCGGGGGAACTAAGTACTCAAATATAATAGGCACACAAATAGTAGTTTTGGAATTCTCAGCAACTATTCAAGCATTAAATCTTTGAAGTCTGGTGTTTTTTGTAGTAAAAGTAAATATCAGGTCTAATCCTTCACTAGCCAAGATAGATCAGGAAAATAAGCGACGCTATTCTAGACCTGCAGGTGAACCAATTTAATTCATTGATCTAATAGGTCGTTGGTCGATAAATGCATACTTCAATCAGCTAATTGATGGAGTCAGCGCCACCACTTAAGTCTAACGGCAAAAGCGGAAACTAAACTCTACAGTACAGTCATGTAGGTCTACCATGAGTTTTCACAACCTATAATACTCGCTAGCGAAAGAGTTAAAAAAAATATGAAAACTTGTACAGCGCCTCTAGCGGATAGTTTGGTACTAAAATACGCACTATAAATCACGTAGATAACTATCCTACGTTGTGATGTATAGTTTACTACATTGTGGTTAAGTAAACTATACCTACTACAAAGCGACTGTAGAATGGGCTTCATTTGCTTAAAATTTGGTACAATGAGTTTCAAATTTGACAGATGTCATAGTAACGTACTATTACTACTGTTGTTACTGCACTCACCGACATTTTGCTTCTGTTGTCTTTATTTAGGGGTCGAAGCCCTATTATGCATAGCGCTGTCTGTCTGTCTGTGCATGACACGATTACAACCGAACGCGTTGACCGATTTACATGAAACCTATTTTGTTAGCACTGTCTTAATGAGATAAGGGTACTGATTGATTTTCGTGACCCTAGGGTCACAGGGACCGGAGTTATTGTGACCTCAAAAGGTCACCAAAGGTCAAAAATGGCATTTTTCGGAAACCTTCGTCCCCTTTTCTGGTACCCACATACCAATGCTTGTTATTTCTATGATAGGAGCGCCGCGTCTCACGGACTTCAGTTGTGGCGTGGTCTTTAATAAGTAAATTTAACAAAAGTAATGTAAGCCGACTACAGACTGCGGTAGTTGAGTTCTATAAATTCTATGTGGTCCTGATATAACAAAATGGCCCGCGGAATCACACCAATATAATAAAATAAATAAAACGAAGGATCTTCATAAAGATGGGGCACGCTTCTTGATGAAGCAATGTTATTGTATTTTTCTGTGAACTATTAGAAATCTGCATCATTATTATTTACCAGTAACTAGTGTTCATCATGTGTTTTTGTCCTTATAAAACAGTTGTCATCGAGTGCAAAGATAGACCGTTGGTTCTCTCTCCTGCCTGCGACGCCAGCTCTGTCGCGTCCCGAGAGCGGCTTCGTCTCAGGAGTGGAAGATGCTGATGCTGCCCTCGCCGAGGCCAAGCACCTCCTGCTTCAACTGGGTGCTAAGAAGAAACGACGCTTCATACCCTTCCGCTTTAGAAGAAAGACGCTAGCGAATAAACACACGTTACTTTGAATTGTCTTGTAATAGTCCAATAATTAGCCGTTCCTTTTCTTAGAAGTTTCGAAAAAATATTTCGGCAGGTACTGTCACCTGTCAAAAATATCGATATGGAACTTGAAGATTCAAGTTATAATTGCATTACCATTTAAATTTCGAAACTGGATCTACTGAGAGTACAAAAAAATAAAAAACTCTCACTAGATCCAGTATTCGAAAAACTTTAAATACTGGATCTAGTAAGGGTTTTCTAAAATGTAAACTCTCACTAGATCCAGGCTGGATCTGTTGACTTGATCTAGTGAGAGTGATCCCTTTTCACGCCCACTTTATTACTTCACATCAAAGTAAACAGTGAAAATTCATCTTTACTTCCGAGTTTGGTCCCGTGGGGGTGACAAGAAGTAATTTTTTTTGAGCTTAGAGTTTATGAGTATCGATTTTTTTACCTATTTCTATAAGTCTACTAGTATAGTAAATCTAAAGTGCTAACAATGTAGAAGACTGAAGGAAAAAATGCAAAATAGTAAAATTAGGTTTCTATACTTCGGCCGTATTCGATGTGTGCAAATTTAAACAAACAGCCCTTAATTCATCTAAAAATTACTTTCTTCTTATTTTTATGCAGAATTGTTATTCATCATCATCATTTCAGCCGTAGGACATCTACTGGTGGACATAGGTCTCCCACATGGATTTCTAGTTGGTTCTGTTTCCAATTACGGGTTCTTGCTATACTCGCCACGCTTGGCACTCCCGTCACTGAAAATTGTAACCCATTCTGTCGAAAAATCAAAGTTAACTAAGCTTGCAAATTTTAAGTATCTCAGTTTGTTTACATTTTGTATACATTGACTTTGGCTGAAGTATACTCACGTGTTTATTAGAAAAGAAAGGTACTGAAATATCGTGGTACTTATTAAATTAAGGAACTATGATAGAAAATTATCAAGAGGCATTGAACGTTTGTTAAAAATTACTATATGGAGTTTTATAACTAGACTACTCATGTATCATTAACACACTACTCGATTCTTTGAACTAACTTTTCCTTAATCTCAGCTTTTATCATGTAGAGTTAATAGCAAAAGTATTATTAATGTAAATAACTTAGTTTACAATAACAGCAGCTGTGAATAAACTGCATTTTATATTCGTCTAGTGAAAAATAAGTTAACTCTAGAATGTAGTTGAACCTAGAACAAAATTTCTACGTTAATCTAGAAAATTATGTTTTCGAAATATACTCGTAGTATACGAGCCGTAGATCAATGTGTTCATGGGTCCCAAAGACCATCAAGACTTGACTGCGACTGTCTTGTCTGTGTAACTGCAATTGCAGTACGGGATGTTGATACACGTAAAGACGTTGCTGACCATCTTTCGGAGATATGTCTTTCCCAGATTATTTGGGCATCTGTCCTTAACATTGGACATTTCGACGCACGAGGTTCCTCCATTGACGACCTCTGTGGCGCAGCGGGCGAAGGTCCGCCTGCCACGCAAGAAGTTGCGGGTGCGATTCCGGCCTCGGGACAAATATCTGTATGATCTGCTGATATTTCTTCACGGTGTTCTGGATGTTTTTCTATTTATAATAAAAATATCTATATATGTAGTATACATTAAGTATATCAGTCATCGTACCCATAACACAAGCTCTGCTTAGCTTGGGGCTAGATGATGCTGTGTGAATTGTCCAGCATTTATTTATTTATTTATTCATATTGCCGATTAAGACTGATCTATAGAAGGATACCTCCGGAAGATGGGAAGCAGCGTTTTCACGTTTATCAACATCCCGCACTGCGCTCGCCAACCCAGCTGCCAAGCGTGGTGAGTGGTAGATAACAATCTCCTCATGATCAGTACTTAGGTCCATGAGGTCCTATGTCCAGCATGTCTCAGATGATGATGATGAAATTCATTTAACCGTAAACAGGTCGAAGTCCTATCACAATGAAGCGTTATGTCAATAGAGTCAATTGGTCATTGAAGGTTGTTATCACCTACGTAACACGTGTTATTGCATTTCAACGATTTCGGAATGGAATGCTAACATTTAGTAGGTTATGTACATAGTACCAAAAGATCTGGAGTCTGAATTAGGCCAGTGCTGCCGGGACTGTGGAAGATTGAGCAAGCGAACCTAGTCTCGCAAGATTGCACGTTTTAGGAAACATGGTGGTTAGCCATAATAGTTGTTCTCCCCTTAGAAAAGTTGTGTCCATTATCTAGATTCCTCCACCAAAAAAGGGTAGGCTCATACTACAACTTCAGCCACATTACATGTAGAATGTTTGAAGCATTCTGTCACACATAAATCTCCCCTAGGGGATCTAGCAGGGGAGACAACAGACCTTCATCATAAAATAAAATTGAATTGCTTTCTAAGGTTGGTTTTTTGACCGCGGTAGGTAATAGTAATTTTATATTGGATGCCAGAAGCACAAAAAAGACCAGTCTGGCAAAAGCGAAAGGAGACCTTCTACCCAGCTGTGGGTGATACCGGGCTGTAATGATGATGATGATGATTGAAGGGATTGATCACAAATTAACTATAATTATAATAATAATTCTCAAGTATTGAGAATTTCTTTTAGTATAAGTACTGACAGTAAGTATGTTTACAAACATTCTACGAATTTGCCGAAGTATAAGTATTGAAAACATTGAATAAAATATTTTGGAGTTGCGACTTTGACTTGGCAGAGACTCGTGATATTGAAATATTTAACATAAATATTACTTATCTAGGCTACCTTTTACATTTGCCACGGACAGAGACTGTGATCCATTATAGTTTTAACAAAAAGTAATGCATAACGAAATGATAAACCTCGAATTAAAAGCATAGGTAACTTAAAGATCACAATTTGAATGAAATTAAACATGTTTTAAACTTTATAGTGGCTAAGCGATTCCGGTAGGGAATATATTAGTTTTGAGCAAGTAGGATGTATGTATCTCCTTAGCTAAGTAGGTATAATCTAGATAATATCTCGTGTATTGTATACAGTATACAGCAACCAAAAACGTAACTTTCTTTAATAAGTCCTTATTGCACGGATGGTCGCTAGGTTGGCACTAATAAAACATATTAAATTAGTTTATTATTATTACAGACATGCCTAGCCGTGGGGTGCCGGCAGTAGAATGTTGCCCCTTCACTCTTTTCCGTATATCGATATCCCGTACTGCGCTTGCCGACGAGTTAATTAAGCCGTCCGGTCACCGTGATGAGGCTTGGTGCCATTTAAAGAAAGCAAAATATTTGTTAGACACACACAAAACATAAAAACAACTACCAAAAGGAAAAGTAAGATACATTTAAATATTATTAAAAAAATATTATAAATACGCCCAGCAGTAGGATCAGATGGGCTTATATTATTATAATAATAAAATAAGTAACAAAAGATCCATATTTTGTCACTTATTTTATAAGCAGCTCACTCAACGGGCCAAATAAAAATAGTACTGTGACCAACCCAGGTATCGGACTAGAGGTTGTGCGAGTCCAATCGGACTTGACTCGTCATTATGCTTCCACACATAAAGAATGGTAGTGAGTGCAGGTTTTCAGTCATTACAGGTATACTCCCATTGCTCCTACATAGACAGCACCCTGGTGGCATATGGGAGTAACCAGTTGCCCCGTATAGCAACAGGGAAGTTCATTTCATATCCGCTACTTCCGCGTGTACTATTTTGTGATATCAATACCGATCGACCCGTAGGGCCAACATGGGCTGGTCATACTACATTACTTTCACCTCCTGTAGGAAAAATAAAAGCTAGAATGAAATAAAATTTAATAATAACTAGACAGAACTATGGAGAATCTGTACAATCGGATTGATAGATAGATAAATAATTTGTTTATTTGTAACAAGCATACAGATAATGTTTTTTTTTTATAAAAAGATATAGAGCCATGCTTGAGTCACAAGGTCTCTGTCTCGGTATAAATTGGTTATGGGAACAAACGCTGGTCTTCCCACAGAGCCGTTTGGTTTTGGCACAGAACAAAGAAAGCTCTTTCTTTGTTCTGTGTTTGGTGGTGAATACTTTACGTGCCTCATCGCTTTACACTGCGGGTCATCGGGGATTAAATCGCTGTCTGTCTTATGTCTTATGAACACGATGAGGGGGTTAGGGCGGTCAGACTTCTCCATTGTTGTTTTCGCTCCGAGGGATTTCGCAACTGAATCGCCTTTTTTTAATTCAATCGGTTTTTTAAACTACGTATAATAAGTGGTGTATTTATCTTACTAGACTACTGGTATCCGGTGCCATAACTTTCCTGATTTGGGTACCAAAGGTTCGCTGTTTGTTATATATTGGTCATACATAATTATTATTTTGTTACTACTATAAGGATGTCTCCACTGGAGCGGAGCGGAGAGAGATGGGTAGAGCTGATCAATTACATAACATCCAAATCTCTCCTAGGGGAATAATTTTGCGGCGGGAAGACGACAGGGCGGGAGTCGATGCAGAGGAAACAATTCATATCCATCAGGGGAGAGAACAGTCTTTCATCCAACTTTCGAGAGGGAAAGAGTTGATGATTGGTCAGCTCCACTCTCCTGTCTCCGCTCCGCACCAGTTGGCAGGCAGCCTTAGATCTAAGGTCAAAGCCAATGTATTTAACATTGGCTTTGTTTTCATTTTTAAGCTTTGCGTTTTGTAAAGGGTAGGTATATAGATTTTTTTCAGAAAGAGCCAGATGTTGTTCAGTGGATTAGTCTACGACGTGGATTTATAAATAATCTCCCATTAGATAGATTTAATATCTAGCGTTATATACCTGCTTATATGATCAATTAAATTAAAATTATTTAAGTAACTAGGTCCTAAATATTTGCCTTTCAGGTTAGACTTAGAATAATTATACCTTAATACGCTATCTTTATGGAGTGATTGTATGAATTGACTGACTTAATTATTATTTCGTGCTAAATGTATTGTAATAATGTAAGTTAAGTTAGTGATAATGTCTCAAATATACATTGTATTAGTACTTACAAGTATTTTACTATTTTACTCTCCACCCCTCTGTGCGAGGCCGCTAAGGGTACATTGTACTGTACAAGGGTACATTATGGTTTATGATATTATTAGATAAGGTAAAGGTTAAGTTTGTGATTGTATAACGGGACTGGCATATTCGCTAAGCGAATAAAGTCCTAAAAAAAACAGAATAAAAAAAATAGTTAACTTACTAGTTTACGTTTGCACACGGCGCAACATCTAAGACATAGGTACTCGTATTGTTACATCCGTCATAACGCGCGAGTCGATCAACATGTACTTTATTTACAACCCAACAAATATTTACTATTGTTTCAAAACCGGTTTGTCTAGAAACTTCAAGTGTTTGTGTAGAAAAGAATAGAGAGTGACCTTTGAACTCCTTGAACTTCCGCTAACTTACTAGTTTACGTTTGCGCACGGCGCAACAATATTAATAACTTGAAATATTTACAAGTTGTTCAGCCAGATAATGGTACGGAACCCTTCGTACGCGAGTCCGGCTCGCACTTGGCCGATTTTTCTATATTACTTACCTTAGCCGTAAGCTTAAGCCGTGGGGTGCCGGCAGTAGCATGTTACCCCTCCTCTCCTACCCGTGGATACAGTAAGAGCCTGCTAGGGGACACCTCCGGAAGATAGGCAGCAGCGTCTTTCCGTATATCAACATCCCGTACTGCGCTCGCCAACCCGTCTGCCAAGCGTGGTGAGTATGGCAACTACCCCTCATGGAGATCCATGAGGGAGGCCTTAGTTCAGTAGTGGACGTTTTACGGCTAAAATGATGATGATGATGATGACTTACCTTAGCATGCATAGTTAACACTCTGACCCTTTCACGTACCCACTCGTTTCATTCACACTAGTGATGGTCAACTTTTTGCCTTTAAAGGACGCCAAACCTCTCAAAACCACAGCCTTGCCATAGGTAGATCAGGTAGGTATTTTGGAATGATACAGCAGATACTTACCTAGGTATTAAAGTAATGTATGTCAATGCATTATGACACATTTACGACGCGGGCTAAAGATATAAAAACAAACGCTAAAATGTTGCTAAACTGCATTCTTTGTCGACCAGGTTACGTAATTTTATGATTTTATGTTTATGAAGACTAATGGACTAAAACGAGTGACAGTGTAATTTGTTGGGATTTATTTTATATAGTACCTACCTTACCCCCTTTAGAAATGACAATATATTTTTGTAAACTTTAAAGATCTCTGGCTTGGTAAATTGGGCACAAGTATAAATAGACTATTTATCTCGATTAAGAATAGACAGAACGACAGATCTATATGCGTCGAATCCCTTTCGACGCATATAGATCTGTCGTGCATTCGAGATCGGTGCATTTGCACCGGGGGTTTCTCAGAAAAAATAAAACTGAAAAAGTGCGAGTTGGACTCTCCCTCCTGGTTCCGTAAGGGTTCCGTAGGTATATAGGAACATAATAATTATTATAAATTAGCTGATCTGATTTAGTAAAAACTTTAAAAATGGACAAAAAGATTCGGTCACTCATTTTGAAAATACTCTATGCCATCCTCTCAGCCTAGTCAGCTATTAGTCAAAGGAAAGAACAGGCCAATTCATCTGAAGCTATACCTCAGATTTTCTCACGATCTTTTCCTTCACCAAAATCTCTTGGTGCACGGCCAGTACCGAACCCACGACCTCCGGAATGAAAGTCTAAGACTGCTAAATTCATACGCTTTGCCGTAGTCGGATATACATTGTCAAAGAGTAGTATGTACAGCGTGAGCATGCACTGTAGTTGATATCTAATAATTGGCTGCCCTTTAACCAAGTTAGTTATTAACATGAGTGGATGCCAAGGTGAAACACATTACTTATTATTACAAAATGATCATTTATAGGTACGCTATTGTAGGCACGAGCTTATATATATTGTAAAATAGTACAGAAGGCATGTGGGTACTTATGTACCCGTGACATCATGTTAGACCGTTGTATGTAATGAAACAGTTTCACTACTTTTAAACCTAATCACAGATAATATACTCAATAATGATTTGCTTACAAAAAATCATTACTATTAAAAACCTTGTTTGTACCTCAGACCTAAGTTTTTACCCTACAGCCGACAAAGCTAGGAAAGAAAGACTGTTCCATCTGATTGTGTATCATATCCCTCACAGGTAGATTACCTTAGGTATATGTCCTTGTACATTTTACCCTTGGACTTCTGATTTAGGCGTGTAAACCATACTGTGTTAGGTCTCGGTTACGTCTTCGGTGGGTTCTGATGCAGTATATCGTATATCTTTATACGTGAGTAACCTCTGGAAACTCTTTCGAGCCCGCCTTGATTTGGAGAGGATTAGGTCAGAGCGTGGTTTCGTTCGAGTTCCAGATCGATATCCAGAGAGCCATAAACGAGTCGGTAATCAGATCTGGTATTTAACCTGCTGATCCCGGACACATCTAAACTTCTTATGCGTCATGGACAAAGAGATCTTTAGTTTCTGATATATCGTCACGTTTATGGCAAAGTGCTGAATCTGCAAATATCAAGTTGTTCAGGAGAGCAAAAAAACAGAAAAAAACAGGTTTTTTACATTTTTTAAATAGTATGGAGAGACCTTTTTAGAATTTTGATATCTATTTATGTATTAAACTGAAAGCATCATCATATATGTATACTAATTATTTATAGACATTAATACTGGATTAGCCTAGTAATGCAGATTCGCGACTTTACAACTGCATAGAAAAAAAATCTGCTTATTTTTAGCCCATAGTAGACTTACGTACGTGTCATATTCGCTACTTTGCACCATAAAAATAGCTGTTCGTACCGTTATTGAACTGCAAACAAGCGAATCTGGTATAAAAAATTAATAAAACAATTCGTATGTGGCGAATTAGAGGTTATTATATGATAATCTGTTACTTACATACTTAAATAATAATTATAACTATTAAATAAACAGCCAATTATGTGTCACGATACTCATGATGGTTCCGTAGTAATATAAGTTGCCTTAGATAAGGCATATCCATAACTAGCTTGTGCCCGCCGCTTCGCATGCGTTGTGACCGCATACAAAGTAGTCTATTTGTTAATCCTGGTCAACATTTATACGTGTGCAAGATTTCATATCAATCCGTTGCCTAGTTTTTGCGTGAAGAAGTAACAAACATCCATACATCTAAACAATGTTTGTGGTTTCTTTAACTTTTTATTTTGTTCTGTGTCGTCTCCTTCTTCCATGTCAGGCTCAGGCAGATGGTCCACAGCAGCATCACGCACTGGGAGATTTTCAAAGTATTGATGATATGTTCTTGCTATCAGCAGATCATAACATAAGTTTAGCAGATCATTTTACTTTTGCTTTGGAAATGGGCAATCTTTCAGAGTATACGTGATTTGGAATTATAGATAAACTTTTGAACTTTTTCGGCTTCAGTTTGAATTAAATTAAGCTTTCATCGGTCTACTAGTTTTTACCCGCCGCTTGCGTAACATTTTTTAGGCAAAATTTTAACCAGTTGGATTGAAATTTTCATACAAAAGAAAACCGTTTCCGTTATATTTATCTTTGGGAACTCAATTTTGGGACAAAAATAGCCTATGTGTTATTCCTGGTCACACAAGCTTGTAAAAACATTAATGTTGCTATACATAAACAGAATAGATCAACGATGTTAACTCACGCACGACCAATGCAACGTCAAAATAAATTATTTGTCTTCTATGAACGCAACCATACTCGTAATGACAAATTAATAATAATTAATACTCGAAAACATAATTCTTAAAGACATCAATACAAGACTGGAAAATACTCGAGTCTGACACATACACACATATGCTGTGGTCAAATCAGTGCTCTCATAAATAAAATAAAGTTAGCGAAAACGTAAAACTAACACATACGCTCATAATTGCTGTGGTCAAATTGGTACTCACATCTATAAACAGGTTATCAAAAACGCGAATCTGACACATACGCTCATTTGCTGTGGGCAAATCAGTGCTCTCATCTATAAAATAATGTTAGCAAATACGTGAATCTGCCATTTACGCTAGTTTTTACCTTTGTCATTTTTTGGTTTAAAAAAAGGAACTCAGTAGTAAAATGTTTAATCTACACCTACGAGAATTTACCATACTACAATATTAAAATTTTCTCAAATTCGCTTATTTGCTGTTATCGTATCTCAAAAACTATAAATACTAGAGATATAATTATTTGCCACAATGTGTATCACCGCATTATAAGCGGTTTGGCATTAAAAAGTAATTTTCGCCAAAAGTGCAGATTCAGCACTTTGCCATAAACGTGACGATATGTGGTCATGGTAGAGTTAATTTAGTTTGTTTTCACAGTGTCAGAGCTTCACCACAACATCCACCTTCTTTAGGACTTACTTCTTTTTGAAGCAATTTGTGTGTAGATTTATTTTAATTATCTTTATGAATACATAATTATATATATACATAATTATATATAGTTATAACTAGTGTTTATTCTCACCAATATAGGGAAAGCGTTCCTTGTAAGAAACCCTTATAGTTTCGCTTACAATAGGTACAAACAAATTCTACAAAATAGTGAGATTTTGTTACCGATTTATTTCGAAAAGGCTCTGGTCACTAATACCACTAATACCCAGCGCGTTTCCAAATAATCAACGTTTATTGTCCGGTAATTGGTATTCATCAACCGGTCACGACCGATGTTTGTTGACCACATCGCCACGATTTGGTCATCGGCAGAAATAAACTTTGGTCACTTCAATTGAAATGAACTTGATACCGAGGCCTGTACCTATCCTTGTTGACCTTCCTGCGTCATTAACATTTTGTTATTAGTTATAAACAAGATAAGACAAACTTTATGTCGTGTCAAAACATTGTAAATAAACAGAAGATATGTATATAAGAATACCTATACATAATTGTAACGACCCTCGTAATGCTGATAACTAAGACGCAAGAGGTCGCGGCTTTGATCCCCGCCGCGGCACAATAAATATCTGTAATAACTGTGGATATTTTATCCCTTAATATATACCCCTTTAATATCATCAATATTTCATATATGTAAATATGTATAAATAGGAGCCAAGGTCATCATTTCGATTTTAAATTGTAATTTAGATGGATGCCAAGTTCTTTAGATATGCTGGTTTTTTTGGCAAATCGGTTCATATTTGTCAAAAAAAAGAGCAATATATGCAGATATTACACCTTGGCTCCAAGTTTTACTATTATAACAACAGAGTTCTGGGGTCACATAAGTCCTATCGAAAACATAAATGTGAAAATGGGAGGCAAGTTCAATATTTGGAATGTCGAGGTTGTTGACTTCGCCCACAAAAGAATTTAGATCTACATGACGCCAAGCTCTGGAGATAATTCTAAAACTTATTTAATAGAATATTGCAGATAACTTTGGATCAAATTAAGCTCACGGTTTAATTTGGCTCCTTTTTAACAACATATAATTTAACAAGTGATAGCTCCAAATATTAAAACAGTGCCTAACTCGTCACTTGTGAAAAATAACCAAATTAAACCGGAGCTTAAATTGATCCCTAGTTATCAGCAATATTCTACTAAATTAGTTTTAGGATTATCTCCATAACGGTTGCTTAACCTCGATAATTCATTGCGTTCTATAATAAAGACTATTTTTTATGATTCCATTGCAAATGTATGGTTTTTGGATTTTTATTATATTATTATTGATATCTATAGTGTAAGACGATGTATTTTACAAAATTTCATAGTTCTAGGTCTACGGGAAGTACTTCGAATTTTGATTCCTTTAAGAATGTCGAAACATGCATTTTTTGCGGCGTTTACGCCGCCGTATCTTTTTCAGGTTAGCAGATAATAAAACAAAGAACATTTTGCTTTTGCCACACATTAAGTCATCACATTTTATGGAACAAGTTGTATTTCGCAAGGTTTCGCAGTAGTTCTCAGAGTAACAAAATATATATTTTTTATCATCGCAATGGCTAGATCTGCTATTCGATAATTTCAATTTATTTATTTAATTAGAACGGTACAGAACCACTTAAACTAATTAATATACTTATAGAAACAAAATTAAAACAATCAAATTAACATTACAATATAAAAAGGATAAAATGTGCATAGTTTATTATGTCAAATTAATAATGATAAGCCAGCTTACTTTGGACCAGAGCGTTGTACAGAAGTCGACAACTTGTTCGTTCTTGAAGTCACGACTATTTCTTAACACATAGCCCAGCCTTCTGTAGGACTCCTCAGCGACAGTGTTAATATGATCGTGGAATGTAAGATTACGGTCGAATGTAACACCCAAGTCTTTGGTGACTGTAGATCGAGTGATGAAATTATAACGAATTTTATAGTCATACTGAATTGGGTGTCGCATCCGACCGAAAGACATTACTGAACATTTGCTGGGATTGAATTCCATTTTGTTTTGGTGGCACCAATCACACAAATAATATATCTTGCTGTTGAACCAAACAGTCGTCCTCCGAGTCTACAACCGTATACAGTTTGAGGTCGTCGGCGTAGAGAAGACTTTCTACGTGTTCTAAGATGGCTGGCAGGTCATTTATATTATTTAAAACTAGTAACGGTCCTAGAATAGAGCCCTGATTGACGCCTGATCGCGTATGATAGGGTGAAGACGCATATATTCCAAGGTCTGACGTACTGTTGACGGTCCCGCATATACATAGTCCGCGAGTAGCTGAAGTAGGGTGGGAGCAAATCTTATTACATAAAGATGTGTGATAGTGTGACTATACTATAACACACTGCAGATACGATTTATCCTAAGAAAGTAATACAACAAAATCGTAATGAATGTTGTTGAGTTCGGCAGTAGGCGCTCGCCATGATGCGCTGAGGCACAGGTGTAGGTATAGGTGACTCCAAAGCTGCCGGGTTGAAGACTTTAGCTTCGTAGTAGAGTCGAGAGACATACTACATCGACAGAAACTCAGGTAGCGCTGATAAATATGTAGGTACATACAGCGTCCGTTCCTACTCCAACCTGCCTACAGCTGAAATTTTGAATTTTGAGAAATGAATGTTCCGTTTTTGAGTTATGGGGGTTCATCGTTTTTTTCTGTCCGACGATAACTCTAGAACGGATGATCGGATTATGATGAAATTTAAAACTAAGGAGATTACATTAATACAAATCGATTGTTGTGGGGGAATTTTGATATACGGAGTATTTTTTGGGATATGGGGGATTTCATCATTTTTTTCTGTTCTGACGATAACTCTTGAACGGATATCGGATTTTGATAAAATTTAAAACTTGACGAGATTACATCAATACAAATCGATTGTCGTATTATACAAAAATCAAAAAAGAAAAGGAATGAGTTGATCACTACCCAAAATGTTCAATACAAGAAACAAAAAGCGTTGAGCATTATGAGACCTTCAAAATGAATTAAATGCTTTATGCGCCTGTATTTTAAGTATATTATATTATTAAGTATAGTATATTGTAAGGTTAATAGTCTGTATCTAAATTAAAAAAGTGTAACGTCACCACATTTTATCATAAGAAGAATCCTATAGAGTACACTGAACAACCAATTGACAGAGTTTATGAGGTGAGGGACTTGGGTGTGTGCCTGCTGGACTCCAAGCTTTTACTTGACGTCCATGTAGATACCATTGTTAAAAAAGCTTTTTGTATGCTAGGTTTTGTTTTAAGAGTAAGTAAATATTTCAAACATACTGCTACTTTAATTACTATATAGGTACAATAGTTTTGTAAGATTGACTCTTGAATATGCCTCTGTTGTTTAAAACTCTCAATACAATGTATACATTGAACAATTAATGAAAGGTTTAAGAATAAGAAGAATGAAATCTGAAATGAGAGATTGCAAAACTTACAGAAATTTTAAATATAGATTGCTATAAATAAGTAAACCTTACTTTATTTAACTACGTTACGTGAAAGAAGTGCTGAACCTGATCAAACATCTATGTACATCTACACTAATAATAAAGAGGATGATTTGATTGTTTGTTTGTATGCGTTGAATCGGCTCCGAAACTACTGGACCGATTTGAAAAATTCTTTCAACATTAGAATCACAATAAATATAATGATTAAAGGCTATAATTTATTCCCGTTTTATTCCCGCGGAGTGTCTGCTATTATATTTAAACCACTGATCCTAGAGACTTGAAATTTTCAGGGTACGTTTGTCTTGGTGCAAAACTGCCCACTAAGAAGGGAATTTTGGAAATTCAAACTCTAAGGGGTTCAAAAGGGGGTTTAAAGTTGTTACTATTGTGTCATACATAACTCCAAACCATAACTCCAAAAAGTGCACGGTAGACGCTTGAAATTTGGAATGTAGACTTAAAATAAGCAGTGACATGTTCAAGGATTAACAGTTTTTTTAATGTTCCGTACTCGAAGGGTAAAAACGGAACCCTATTACTAAGACTCCGCTGGCTGTCTGTCTGGCTGTCTGTCTGTCTGTATGTCTGGCTGTCTGTCTGTCACCAAGCTGTATCTCATGAACAGTTGACATTTTCACAGATGAAGTATTTCTGTTGCTTCTCTAACAACAATACTAAAAAACGAATAAAATATAAATATTTAAGGGAGGCTATAACAAACGTGATTTTAATCCGTTTTTGCTCGATATATAACGGCAACAGGGAGGCAACAGCTAGTACTACCTACTATATATTTAAGATTAAGATTGTATTATTGTTCTGTGTGTTTTCCCATATCATCATATCGGCCGTAATACGTCCACTACTGAACACAGGCCTCCCTCATGGTTCTCCATGAGGGGTAGTTGCCATACTCACCACGCTTGGCAGGCGGGTTGGCGAGCGCAGTACGGATGTTGATACACGGAAAGACGCTGCTGCCCATCTTCCGGAGGTATCCCTTAGCAGGCTCTTACTGCATCCACGGGCATGAAAGGAGGGGTAACATTCTACTGCCGGCACCCCACGGCAATCCCACGGTTTTCCCATATAAACTTAAACAAATAAATATTGTAGAATATTGACTCTTTATGCTAGCACGGCAGGCAGGATATGTCACAACATCACCATGCAATCTGTGCGCAGGGAATCCACTATAGGGATGTGGGTTTTGGCTATTTTGAGCCTGTCTATCGTTAGTCTTACAAAAACGAGGATATAAATTACGTCCACACCCCACACCCAACTCACAACTTTAGAATAGTAAGATATGATGGCCCTTATATGTAATAAACAGTAACTTATCAATTGTGAGACACACGGCTGCGTCGTCGCCAGTCTATCTTCGGCAGTTGGTCCAGAGTCCAGCTTCAGATATACTTATTGTAAGTGAGGCTGGAGACGATTATCTGTACGAGCAAAAACTTAATAAACGTTCGTATGTACCTAATAACGACTGAGATCATAGTAGGTACCGACTTACACAGCTGTTGAAGTACTTACGTGGACGACGTAAAACTACCATTATTCGAACAAAAGAATAGGCTAACAGGTATTTTCATAAACGTATTATGTCTTTGTCAATACCTAGTTAGATATAGTTGATCTTACGCAAAAGTAACACACAAGGTTCTCGGTTACCAGCAGATGTCAGGTGGAAAGGAAGGCCCCTCCCTCACCCTAACATACGCGCAAAATGTCAGTTGGCTTCTCGAACCAGTCTTCACAACACGAGCCCGGATGTGCGGGCGTGTGCCACGCATGGCTATTAAGAGAGAGTTCGTGTATTACCGTTATCCATGACATAAATATTTTGTGTGCAATACAGTGTTTTCTATAGGTATCTGATGGATTAACGCTTACGTTCCTAAAAGGTATGTTTATGCAAAACTGGGCCCCATTTTTGCTTTTTATTAATTGAGTGCAACCTTAGACGAAATAAATACTCGTCTAAGAGTGCGACGTTATCGACATTATATGCTTTTAGTTCATAACGAGCAGTTTATAAACGTAGATATGAACATGTCACGACTTTATGTGATACTAATAATAATAAGGTACCTATTTGAGTAGATTAGAATCGAACCGTTGCATCTTACTTGCGGTTACAGTATTGACCAAGAAGGTAGGTATTTTGGTAACTGCTTGAGTTTCATATGGTTGAGGTTTTATTGGATTAGCTCGGTATGCAATACTTAGTCTTAGCTTCCGACGCACAAAAAATAATATAACGCTATTTTATTTAGCTTTAGTTAAGAAGTGTGTTAACAGAATTGAGACGCTTGTCTTAGGCACTCCACCATATACCATTTCACGTTATAGTGTAGGCAGGTACCGACGGAGAAAAAACATCATCGGTCTTTTCCATATGCCCTTTTTAGGTCATTCGTCTCAGTCATGCGTATGCGCAACCACATCAGTTTAATACGATGTCACGATCAGTTTCTCGAATCACCTCGGTGATTCAGTTGTTCTAATAACCTGTGAACCGACTAATACTTATGATACGCAAGAGGTTGTGGGTTCGATGCCTGCCTGGGACAACACCGACAAACATTTGCTGTTATGCAGATATGTCTAGACGAAATGGGTACCTATGGGTACCTATGTCATGTTAAGGCCTAGGTACCTTAACTACGACATAAAACAATTAAGTACCCTACCACAAGTTACCTAACAGATGATTCATCGCCCTGCTTACTTTGGGACTTGTGCTGTGCGAAATGTCCAGCATATAATTAATTATATTTAATAACAAACTACGTAACGAAAAGTTTAAAGTCAAAATTCATGTTATGTAAGTTTAGTAACATTGTGTCATATAAAAAATTAAACATTGTGTTACAACGCTTTTCCTAAATCATCTCCAGCCGTGGAGTGCCGGCAGTAAAATGTTGCCTCTCCTCTCTTTCTTCTCTCATTATGAATCTGCTAACGGTTACCTCCGGAAGATGGGCTGCAGCGTCTTTCCGTGTATCAACATCCCGTACTGCGCTCGCCAACTCGCCTGCCAAGTGTGGCGAGTATGGCAACGACCCCCTCATGATCTTGGAGATCCATGAGGGAGGGAGCCCTATGGCAAGCAGCAGACGTGGACAGCAGTCCTATGACTGAGATGATTTGTACAAACGTTGGGAAATAAAATAATTAAATTCGTGGTGCAGCACATATCTCAAAAGCCATTTGATGCTTGAAGTTGAAATATACATAGGTACCTACTCGTATTATACGAGATGAAATGACTTTGTTAAAAATGTAACTTAAATAATATTCTCGAATCTATTGATTACTTTATTCATCAAAATCAGTAACCGTAAATAAACCTACATACCTACATAGACTGCTATAATAATGACCCTTCACAATTAACGCTGTCTTAACGCGGGTGAAACCGCGCGGGTCAGCCAGTAACCATATAATTATGTGACGAAAGGTGCTAATTTTTCATTAAATTTTCAGTTCAGCAAACTGGCGCCTATGCCAAAGAGCTCGGCAGGTCCCAAGAGTGGGGCCAGCCTAAACAAGACACCTGGAAAGTCCTTAGGGTCCTCAATCAGTAAATCAAGCACGAGCTCATTCGGCTCCCCGAGCAAAAGCTCAACTTCGAAGGTATCCAGCAAGAGCAGCAGGACCGCCAGTTTCTTCGGAGGTGCGTCCGGTGGTAGCTCCGTGACACCCAAGAAAACTTATGAACAGGCCTCCTTTGCGCCGAAAGCTGGAAAGTCAAGCTTCGGGATAATATGGATACCGACAAAGAAACGGGACAGGAAGAAGGATCAAGCTTACAGTTCCATTAATGATAATACAAGAAGAGATGACACGATTCGATCGCCGTCCATGTATAACATGTAAGTACCTAAATATTTTATTTTTATTAGGCAACAACATGTAGAATAGAAACATTTTATGACAAAAAACATTAAATGTTATTGTTGTGCATTAGGCTGTCCCGGCGCTGTTTGTAACGCCTCAAAATTAACCACTTTGGGGATCGAGTAACTCTCGTCCGTGGGAAAGCACCCTACAACGATACCCCACACGGTCCCCGGGTGGTGCAAATCAAGTGACATCTAACTGGTGGTAGGCTTCGGCCGTGGTTAGTGACCAACCTCCAGATAAAGACGCAACGCCGAATGACTTCGTCGTATTCCGTTGCGTTGTCTGGTGAAACCTTCCGAAGGTCGGGTCAGAACAGTTATTGCGTCCCTGTAATAGACCGTACATGATGCATACGAAATTCGCCACATTTGGCGACTAGCCGCGGAGAGCAGGGGAATCCGAGGCACGGTGCACCGCTGGCCGACCGCAGGTAGTAGGGGACCCAAGTAGTGAGCAGCCACTCATGAAAGGCTGCCCCGCCAACTGACGAAAAATCGCGGAGTTGCGCCATCGTGCCGCTGGCGAGCGGATGAGAGGGCCCGATGGACATCTCTTAGGGGGCTCGGGCGTCCCCGCGGTCTCCAGGCAAGTCCCCTAATAACATCTGTGGTTTCAGTTATGTATCTCTACCCAGAGATACACTGTAGACCCCTACAGTGACGCCTCGTTCTACTGCCGACTTTCCGCCTCCTTTACTCCCAAATACGAGAAACAAGCAAAAAAAAACGTTTAACAGCGGTTTCACTCCCTTTCACTCAAGGTAAACATCTGCAACATAAGGGGTTTACACTCAAATCTCATACCAATCTACCACCACCTGGAGACTAATAAACCCCACCTCTTGTTTCTCACGGAGACGCAGATTGGCTGTCCATCCGACGCTTCATATCTCTTTTACCCAGGTTACACACTGGGGCACAAGTTCAAACCGCGTGCGAGCGTTTGCGTATACGACCGGGATGGCATGTGTTTTCGGCGTCTCCGTAAATTTGAAGACCTCAATTTCTCTGTGCTTTGGGCGTTGGCGAATACGGGTACCTATAGATAAATTAATCTATGCATGTGTTTAAGGCCATGAGTTAGTCCCCTCTGTGAATGCTACAAATGTGCTATGCCAAGTCATACATTTTATTATAGACTAGCTGGTCTAGCTGGATGATTATGGATTTTGTTTAATTAAATAAATAAAGGGACTAGCTGGTCTAGCTGCTAGTTTGCCCGCGTTTTGCTTATTTTGCGTGGAATCCTTATTATTTTACTCAAATGTTCTAATCATACATAAAAGCGAATTGACTATTTTCAGCAGTTGACAATTCATAAATGTTTGAGTAATTATTTGAAAACGTGGGGTGCCGGCAGTAGAATGTTACCCCTCCTCTCATGCCCGTGGATGCAGTAAGAGCCTGATACCTCCGGAAGATGGGCAGCAGCGTCTTTCCGTGTATCAACATCCCGTACTGCGCTCGCCAACCCGCCCGCTAAGCGTGGTGAGTATGGCAACTACCCCTCATGGTGATCCATAAGGGAGGCCTGTTCAGTAGTGGACGTCTTACGGTTGAAATGATGAATGATGTACACATTACCTCAGTCGTAGGACTGCTGTCCACGTCAACTGCAGACATAGATCATGACGATGTTGCTATACTCGCCACGCTTAGCAGGCGCGTTGGAGAGCGCAGTACGGGATATCGATACACGGAATGACGCTGCTGCCCATCTTTCAGAGGTTACCCATAGAAGATTCTTACTACATCCACTGGCAAGAGAGGAAAGGCAACTTCTACTGCCGGCAGATCATTTCAGGTCAATCAAGTAGAAACATAATACTTTCAACTCTATATTTTGTCACTCAGGGCATGATGTAGAAAAAATGCTAAAAAAGGTTTTAGCATTTTTGCTACAATTTCCCATAAATGTGAAAAAATAAATATCCGCAAACAAATTTTCATCCCCTATATTTTCACTTAGGGGATGATTTTACAGGAATTCTGAAACACAGGTTCATTAAGTTTTAAATCATAATTATAATGAATTCAACCTTCCTTTTTTGTGTTCGTTATCTTTTTACTCAGCCCCATTGTTTTATATTGTTAAAAATCTTGTCGATATACAGACGTTGGCAAAGTATCTTTTCTGTCACACACGCCATTAACAAAAGAAGAAGAAAAAAAAGCTCGACAAAAAAACGTAACAGTAATCTGCAAAAAAGTTTCAAATTTCTGTTCTTGTTCTTAGCTTTGTGTCGAAAACGATAAAATAATAATAGAAGAGTGGACACAAGATAACATGCTGTATTTCCAAAATTAATTCTCAATTTTGCAAAAACAGACACAAAATAGTTCGTGCCGTAGCGTAGTTTTGTTTAAGTAAGCTCAAAGTAGAATTGAAAAGAAACTCTTTGTTTACATTTTGTCTTTGTCGATCACCTCTCCATCAAAATGCAAGAAAACAATAATTTTGATACAATAATCAGCACTTGGCGTCGAATGTCGGGGCAACAAACTGAGAGCATTGTTAGGTGATTATTCAATTTACTGTGGCCTGATGCAATCGAATAGGTTTCGTGTTTCTACCTCAAACTGCCTAAACTGCCTATTGTTTTTTAGAATTGTCGCAGTGGTAGGTAGGTGGCTGCTTTCATCAGTTGAAATGTGATTTTGGTGATGGTGGTCATGGTATACCACTGTAACTTACTACAAAATATGCTAAAGTTTACTACAATCAATTCAACAAGGTTAAGCTTAATCTGAAAGCTAGAAATATAATAATATAATTTTTTGTCATGAAAAATGTTACTAAAATGTTTGTGTTCTACATGTTGAATATAAAAAAAACTGTATATTCAAAGCACTAATATCTAAATAATACTAGACACTACACAGCACCAATAATTAAATATTTGACGTAATTTCAAAAAGAAATCGGCTAAAAGAACTATCAATGGTTACAGCATGTCAGGTGATTCTTCAGACCTGCACAAGAAGAAAGATGAGGAAGCCTCATTGATTCTGACGGAACGACTAAAAGGTCCAATCGCAACAGTAGCTAGTGCTGGGGCAGGGACTTTAGTGGCTGTATCCGAGGGGCCCGAGGACTTGGAACTTAAAGAAAAACTGCTGAAAAATTACACTGGTGATAACAAGGTGTGTAAAATTAAAAGAGCATATGTAAATTTGAACTTCTGTCTTGCCCATGAATGCAGTAAGGATCTGCCCATGAATGCAGTAAGGATCTGCCAAGAAATACAGCCAGAAGGTGGGCAGCAGGATCTTTCCGTATGTATATATATATATATATATATATATCCCACAATGCATTTGCCAACCCACCTGCCAAGTGTGGTGAGTATGGCAACAGCAGATCAGTACTATGTCCAGCAGAAGACATCCTGGCTGAGATGATATAATATGTCTTAGTGGGGGCAGTGATTGATTTTGGGGAAAATAATTGCATGATGTTAAGATACTGTGAAAAGTGTATTCTGGTTCCCATGTACCATGTATACTGGCTGAATGTTATGTTACTATATCATAAGGTTGTTGTTTTATACCAGGTCCAAAAATGGGATTAACTTAAAAAAAATGTTGATGTCTTCAAACATGCATGAAAAAAAACATTGTGAGAGAACCCATCACATGCCTAAGTCAGTTCTAAAATAATAATGGACTTTACTGGCAAGAACATTAAAAAATAAAATTATTTTTATTTTGTTTAAGCCCGTTTCAGGTGTCATCATCATTTTCATTTCAGCTGTAAGACATTGACTGCTGGACATAGGCCTCCCTCATGAATCTGCAAGTACTGATCATGAGGCGTTTTGCCATACTCGGGCAGGTGGGAGAGCGCAGTGTGGTATGTTGATACACTGAAACATGCTGCTGCCCATCCTCCAGAGGTATTCCTTGGCAGATTTTTACTGCATCTACAGGCAAGAGATTAGAGGCAACATTCTACTGCCAGCACCCCACAGCATGTTTCAATATGTAATTCCTCTGAATACAGATGACTAAAGCTTATAAGATGGTGATTGATTTCCTCTGTGAGTCAAATGTTTTTAAGAACTGCAGATATTTCTCCCATGTCGGTATGATAAGTTTACAAGTGGGCTAGATGGGGATACATCAAAATGGCAAGAATTTTTATTTGTATAAATTGTTATTTAAGGTGGCAGCAGGGGATTCCAGCAGCAAGGAAGGCAGCTACCTTGAAAACAAAGACTCCTTAGCCAGCAATCCGGATGAAAAGAAGGAGAAGTCGGCAGACAAAGTTGACAGTGTGTATGCACCTGCAGCAAAGATCTCTGCTCGCTCAACTGCATCAATACCGGAAGAAGAAGACTGTGCTATCAAATGCCTGTATTACACTTTGCAATGCTGTGACTGTGTACTAATGTAAACCTCTATTATATAAAACTACCTATGAAATTTATTTGGCTGGGGCCAAACTAGCGTAATTTTTTGAGACATGAGTTGCGTATTTTTGCGCAATTATAGTTCTACTGAAGTCGCCGACTGAATTTGCGTCGCCTAGTGGCACAAACACGACTTTACGATTCACTACTTAAAGATTAACTCTAATTTTGTCTCTGCCTTACTGCAAGTTCTAATTTCAAGCAACTTTTAAAGCCAACAAATAAATTGTATGATAAGATAAATCAGTTTGAGACACAAGGTGATCCAATTTGAGCTTTTGATGTTTGCACTCAGTAATACGGAAATAGTGAGATCTTAAAAATGTCCATGTAACGAGTACTTCTTGCGTAAGTTCCTCCAATACGTCATTCTTCCCGAGACCATGGCTGGTGCAATCCAGTTGAAACGTCGGGTAAAAATAGTAAGCAAATACCCGGTGTATATGAGAGTATGTGGAAATCAGACCTTGCCTGATCAAAATCGAATTTTGGCCGAAATTAGTTCTTTTTTGATCTCTTTGCAATCTAAAAATGTTGAAATGACTGCAATCATGTAAGAGAAGCATAGTTATCTGTGTGCATTGTAAATGGTCTAAAATGTGATAGAACCATGTGCCACAACATTCTGTAAACTTTACTTGGTAGTATTGTATTGATAACCCACTTATATCTGGACATTATAAATTAAAATTGTGGGGCAGTAAGTGTATTTTGACCCATAATAATGAGTTAAATACTTGATAAATTTTTAGTGTATGTGTGAGGTGATATAACAAAAGTATATTTTTATAAGCATCATAAGTTAGTAGGTATATAGTTCTAGTGTGTTTGTAATAATCACAAAACTTATATTATTTTATTTTTAAATGCATGGTTACGCTCCATTCGCCAGATAGGAATATAGACACAGTTTCACTATTGACCTGAACACAAAGAATGTTTAATATGAACAGTTAATATATAACCTTTGTAAAATCTTGCATTTCAAATAAGTATCTAAAATTTTTTTATGATACCAATTAATTTAATCTTCTGGAATCAATACATTCCCATGTAGTAAGTATTATAGCAATGTGATAATTTGTATAAATACATTTAGAAAAATTGTCCATATTTCTTAGTTCTTTAAAAAAATTACCATTGTGTCTGAAGTAGACATATCACTTTTTAAAACTATAAAGTCTGATAAACATTTGCGTTCACAATTTTATATATTATACAAAGATCTTTTAGAAAATCTCGTTTATTACTTGTAAACAATGTAATTTAGTAACCTTGGATATTACTTGGTGCTTTCCAATTTTAAGGCATTTTATATTTCTCATTGGTAGGTGTAGTCGAATCTATAATAATTATGAAGTTTGAGAACTTTTTAATCACATGTGGATTTTCGGTGGTTAATTAATCCTGGCTCTAGCGTGATTGACTATTTAGGTTGTTTACTTTTTTATAGGTATCCTAATGGATTCAATGAAGTTTTTTTTTCATTGTGGGGTAATCTAGTACCTAATAAAAATGAGATTTTTAAGGCAATTATTTAAATGTATATTTCTTTAAGAAAATAAACATAGAAATATAACACTTTGTTTTAAATTAATATACCTATAATTATTTAAAACTCACCTTTGTAATAAGGAGCATGATGCAGGTGGAAAAAATTGAATCGAGACATCTAGCTGAAGTAATTTTGTTAGGTTTTCGTAATAAACAATGTGTTAATACCTACCTAAGTATTTGGTGTCAATGCGCTATACTTGCGCCGGTGTGTGTACATGATCGTGTGTAGGTATTTGAGAAAAAAAAATACGGTCACACCGATGTGACAGAAAATTTTAATTATATATTTCCCATTCACTGCCTTTCTGAAAAGTAGCGACTTTACCCAGATGCCGCCAGACTGTGATATACAGCCCGCCCATCGGCGGTACCGGCATCTCGATTAAGTATTCTTGACCGCCCATCGGCGTTTTCGGCATGAAGCGGTATATTTCAACGTGAAGTTTTATATGTCCAGTTTACATGTACTGTACCGTGTGAAAGCGTGTATGTGTAGTTTTCTGCGATATTTGTAGCAAAATTGTGACAGTTTTATTGGTTTTTATCTGAAACAGTAATGGAGCATGAATGTAATTCATAACTTACAGTTAATTGATCTAAGCTAAAGGAAAATCATATAAACCTTTGTACCAGATATAATTAAGCCAACATTTATGTAAAGAAATCTAAAATGTCTTTAAAAAGCTCACATTAAAGGACTTTTATAAAAATCCAGGTGTATTCAACCTTTTTACTGCTGTTAAATTAGGTTAAAATAGGTAGCTACATTATGAAAATTGATTTTAAATTTTTTTTTTTCAAAATTAGCAAAACAGAAGTGAAGTGAGTTTAAAAAAAACGCAAAGAACGAGATGCACCGGCGCATTCTATTTTTATTTTTTAGCTGGCCACAAAAATGCCTATAAAGTACCGTATGTCCTTGTACATAAGGTTGATGTGCCTTAAAATAGCACGAACACATAGAAAAAATACTAAACAACTGAAGATAGAATAGCTGCTTTCCCACCTTTAAAACTAAACAAATGATAAAAAAAATCTGACTGAAAATCTGTGACATCCATAGATACCACAGAAAAGTGGCATTCTACTAGTTATTTTTTTTCATCATTGAATATTGCAAATGCTTAGCTCAAATTTATTTAGTTTAACCCTAATTTAGTAAACAATACAAAAATATTACAAAATTTGTAATGCATTAAGTTGATTTATATTATATGACAGCAATCCTCAAATAAAGGTAAATAATAGTGCATTATGGTAAATGTGTGTAATGTTGGTGATTATTACCGCTGAGGCGCCATTGAGACCCGAGCCGTTACGTGAGGGTCTTATGAGAGCCGAGGACGGCTCTCTCGGCATGAAAGGTCAGAATTTACTTTTCCAAATCCTTACATATCTGCAGGCCAATTTGGTTACAGATCTATTTCAGTCAAACAAATAATTCCACAAAATATTCCTTTACTCAAAAGGTTTTTGGCTAAGATATCGGAGTTTTAAATCCAACCGCCTATGGGCGGGCTTGGCGTGTCTGTTAAAAAGTTTCACCCGCCGATGGGCGGGCACGGCACTGAATGGTCGGTCACACTAGTGTAACAATAAAAACATTTTATATAGATACAGCCGTGATCAGTAACCCAAAACAGATGTAGGTTTCTATAACAGCCTTCGGACATAGCAGTGGGACTAGATGGGACTGGGTGCAGTGCATAGCTTTAGGACGCCGAGTAAAATGTCCTGCTGTTTTTTTTTTTGGAATTTCATTAGATTATGTCTGGCTCATACCTAACAAAATTGTTTGTCTACCATACAATTCTGTTAGGTATGAGCCAACGAGTCGCCGCCACAACTGAAGTCAAAAGCAGGAACTAAACTCTACAGAACTGTTTTTTTTATTTACACAACACAAAACAAGGCTTTGTCGCTGAGCAACCACACAGAACTGTTTAAACTCCGTATTTAGTTATATGATAGCAGCGCCGTGTCTATCGAATAATAGAAAAAAAATAAAAAATACACTAATTCAGTGATTAAAATGGTATATTTCTTACAACCAGTAAACAACTTGATTTCAGTATAAACTACCATTGAGTACATAGTTTCATAAATTATGTGGAAGAGAGTTATCAAAGATGCTTTCACAGAGCCCATATTCGGTTATACGAGATTCCAATTAACGGAATTGCACATTGTCCTCCAATTAGGTAAGTACATTTAGCATTTATGATAGACCTTTACAACGCTATACCCTTACCCGGTAAATTACGGGCACATGAGACAGAGCGTCTCAGGTGACGCAATGCAATAAAGCGTTGGTTACATGAATCGTGATCACCGCTGTATTGCAGATGTAATAGGTAGATGTTACCGCTTAACATCAGGCGGGCCTTCGGCTTGTCTCGTCATTTAGTCGCATAATAAAAAGACCTTAAATTTAATTTGAGTGGGTGGTCGTAGTTAAATTTGAATCAAGTACTTGAGCCATGGTACCTTTTTTGTGCTTTATTGTTGCAATGTAAAAACCAGGAAATGTTGGTTTTATGAATAACGAATGTGGGCTTAGTTTATATTTTTAATCGTAATGTAAATGTGTTTTATTTATAAATAAAATAAAAGTATTTTATTTTGTGTATCAAACAAAAATACAAAGGAGTGATTAAACATATCTAATATAGGCAGACAATTTTTATGTGCACAATGCATAATTCTTTTTAAATGGAAACCAAACACTTTAAAATATTTAAAAAAATAAATAGGTAATTTTATTAAAAATGTGAAAATATAATCTTAAAAATATAAAATGCCATACTAGTTTTTGGTAACTAATAATGTAATCCAGCTCAATTCAAGTCATAGGACGTTGAGTTTATGCACTGAGCCAGTGCCACCAAACACAATAACGTATTGTCTATAAATTAAACTATAATATAAAACAACACATATTTTTTTTACAACATAAACATATTTTTGGCATGATCATACAAACAAAAAGTAATATTCTCTCAATACTTATAAATTTTAAGTGTTTTTAAGTAAAATCTCACTCACGTTCTACTTGTTTTAAGCATCACGACTTTATTTGATGGAGTTGGTCAAGAGGTATTTTTAGGTAAAACTGATTTTTATATAAAAAAAACATTTTCCAAAAGACAGTTGAATTGATATTTTGTTTAGCTAGTAGTTATAAAGGGTATTTGACTAATATACACCCTGTAAATACAGTCCTAGGTTCCTTTGACAACACAAAATGTCCAATGTCCTAACCAAATCATCTCTACCTTGTTTTCATATGAACATAAATCCCCTACGACAAAACTCAGCGCCTCTTGGCGTTTTACAAAAATTAACAACAAATCTTATATTATGTCTTATCAAATCATACAAAATAATCACATGAAAGATACCATTAGTAAATAAAAAACAACAAATATTATGTCTAGCACCAAATTTTGATGGGAATAATACGCATATAAGTAGGTATTTAAACAGTTTTCATCAGTTTGACGACCTGCAGAAAAAAATACACTAAGGGGAATGCCACGAAACATTTACAGTCAGACTGCAAAATTATCTAACTGTAGATATACAAAAGATTGTGCGGTTGATTGAAAAATGCAGAATCATTAT
The DNA here is from genome assembly GCA_963082625.1 of Pasiphila rectangulata. NCBI lineage: Eukaryota > Metazoa > Arthropoda > Insecta > Lepidoptera > Geometridae > Pasiphila > Pasiphila rectangulata. Next base: position 8,741,015 of record OY720236.1, on the reverse strand, counting down.
TTATTGAACTGTAAGAATTATACAAGAAATTATATTAAAAAATTATATTGAAATTATACAAGTCACATCAAATAAATAGACCGAAAACAAATCAAATTCTTAATACACATTTTATAGCTAAGAAGAGGATTTTATCAAGACAGATATAGATTTTCAATACATTTAGAAAATAGAGTACAGTCAAAAATAGAGTTAACTTTTCTATAATTATAATACTGTACTTATCAAACCTTTAAATATTAAGTACTGCATTCAGTATTGTTGTCATAATATTAAAACTGTGCACGCCATTTCTACTATTACATATAACCTATTACACTAAAATGTTTACTACATGTTATTAGTAATTTCATATTAGATGACAATTCATCCACGAAACACTTAACTTCACTGTATTTTACTGGGAATATTGATTATTTTAATTCTAAGATTTAAAAGTGGTTACAATTTTTCTATTACATCTAGGAAAAACACATTGTGTTTGTTGCTTCTAAAATTAGACTACTTACACATTAAAACAATAAAAATATACATGGAATATGATTCCAAAGTCGAAGTCAAATACGTATTTTTACTACAACCCACTATTAGAAATTATAATACAGTTTAGTTATGGCATTACAAGAATCAGGTTTCTAAAATGGTCTATTCTTAGTGGTTTTGATAGCCATAGCGTTTATCTAGCTTCTTTGTGGGGCACACTTATTAAAACGCATACAGATAGAATCCTTTGCAGATCACTTTCGCCGTCTGACTTCATAATTTAGGAATTCATCCGGTCGACATAACAATAGTTAATGTGACCTGGCCAAACAAATATACAAGTATTAATGTGAAGTGTGGATGCCCGCTTGATAATCAACAAAAAGATCAAGGCAAACTAATTGGCTATCAGGAGACACATTAGTTTTATTCATTATGCATAAACTCGTCAAAAACTACTAAATAGTACTACTAGTTCAAAAATTACAAAATGTGTCATTCCTGATTTTATAATTTATAAAACGGACTGTACTCGCGTTACCGGTCTGTATAAATGCAGATCAAATTATTTTCAGGCGACGGACGCATTGAATTCAATTGTTTTAATTATAATGGTAAAAGGCGAACTGAGGGAGGCGCCTGCATACAAACTGACGCTAAAAGCTAGCTAGAAATGATAAAAGTAGTGGGCGCTAAAACAGTAATTCTCGTTTATGGTAAAGTGTTGGTAGTTAGGTAAAATCCAACTACCATTTAAAAAGGGTGTAGTACAAAAGGAATAAGAGGCATAAATTGGTTTTGTTCACCTCTAAAGTAAAAATCTATGTTTTTTATAGAGCATTTTTTGTGATTTTTTCTTTGTTCAATGCGTCGTCTTAATTGAACGTTACGAACTTCCATCCGCGAGTTTGCTAGACAATCGTTGAAACTAACGTCCAGCATTATTTTTACATTAACCTATTCAATCCTACCGACATTCCGATAAGTCAGCGGTCAAAAACTCTGATTCCCGAGACAACAAACCGTCGGTACACTCGCGATTTATTTATCTAGCAAGGATTATAATATCAGTTAACGTAATTACGTTTGATCTGGTTTCGCGCCGTTCGTCACGTTTAGTTTATGTGTATTGGTAATGGGTGTGCCTCTGTGTTGATGACGTACTTGCTAAGGTCGATAAGATACCGGTCATCACTGAACAGTAGATAGAGGTACTTGAGCGTCTCCGAGAGGAAGAAGGATTCCATTTGGTCGCGTTGCACTGGACTCTCAGACTTCACGTTGGCTAGCGACGAGTAACCGTACTGCGCTTTTGCGTATTTCTCGAAGCCCTGATAGAAAAATATATATTAGACTTTATTATTGACAGAACAGATCTTGAATGACGTAATTAGGTAGGCAATGGACGATCAATATCTTTCGGCGCCCAATCCAATCCCACCGGACCCTAACAGGGCAGTGATCATTTTTAACAAGAACGTCTTCGTCAGTGAAACATTATTTTGCATTTATTTATTTTTCAAAAAAATGCAAAACCAATGTGTACTAGACTAAACGAAGACACGCCAAATATCATTAATATAATAAATGACAAACAAGATATTCGGTTTATAGGAGAGATTACTTTATTTATTCCTATAACATGTTTATGTATGAATATTTCTAATATAGCTTTATGTGGTATTCCTTTTTTATCTGGGTTTCACTTTAAAGCTTTAATTTTAGAGATAATAAGATTTAGAAATTTTAATATTTTAATTTTTTTTATACTATATTTTATACTATTCGATTGACTATATATTTTTTGACTATACAGTTTTTAATTTTTATGATGAAGATTATGTAATATTATAAATAATAGTACTAGTTTTACCTGGTAAATCTCCCAGCCCCAGTCCTGGTAGGTCGTGTTGCCGGTGATCTGATACAAGTACCAGAGGCTCTCGACAAACTCGGGGCGAAGGAGGCTGTGTGCATCTGCCGCTTTCGTGTACATGTCGTCTGTTGTGCTAGCCTGAAACCAGAAGGTACATCTGTTAGATACTTTGTAAACTTTCGCGATGTGTAGACCGTAATTTATATAACTGATAAAATTATGTAATTACGAGACAAAGTCCAGTTAATCAGTTTTGAAATTAAGATATTATTTGGCAACAAGACAGCGGGCCGCACTGTATTCAAAATGGCGTTGTAAAGTGTCCCGCGTCTCTGTTAATGGGGCCTTAGGCCAACCGAGCCACGGAGGTATACTCGATGCCATTTAGCGTGGCAATACAGGTCATTCATCTACCTTCACTACGCTATCATAAAATGCAATGAAAGTGTCGCTAATTCTGTCGCTTACCATACAACCTATCGAAAACGTGCTATGTGGTTTGTATGGTAAGCGACAGAATTAGCGACACTTTCACTGCTTTTATGATAGCGTAGTGAAGGTAGGTGAATGACCTGTATTGCCACGCTAAATGGCATCGAGTATAGTCAAGGACGCTGCTCCGTGATCGCGGGCGCAAAGCGTCCCTGTCGATCCATTAGGCTTTATTTACGAAGACGCGGGGCAAGTCACAAGTCTGCGCGCGGCGCGGTCCGCAATGAATTCAAACTTCGCCGTGTACGAACTTTACACCAAGGCATTGAAAGTTTAGCGTGCCACGCGCGATGCGCAACGCCCCGGGTCTCTGTAAATAAGCCTAAGGCCAACCACGCTCCGGAGGTCGTCAATGACGCAGCTCCGAACCAAGTTGAAGTGCGTGATCTCGGGCGCGAGGTGCGTGGTGTGTACTGTCAAGCGTGTAGAATGATGGTCGACCTTTTGACGTACAGACGTGACGCGACTGTGGACACTAAGGAGAACTGAGCCCTGCAGGTGGTCAACGACGCAGCTCCTTACCAAGTTGAAGTGCGTGATCTCGGGCGCGAGGTGCGTACTGTCAAGCGTGTAGAATGATGGTCGACCTTTTGACGTATAGACGTGACGCGACTGTGGACACTAAGGAGAACTGAGCCCTGCAGGTAGTCAACGACGCAGCTCCTTACCAAGTTGAAGTGCGTGATCTCGGGCGCGAGGTGCGTGGGATGCGCCGCGTAGGTCAGGTAGCAGGTCTGCGCCAGCTCCTCCGCCATGCGCATGTGCCAGTCGGGCAGCCCGTTGGCGTTCCCCAGCGCGAGCGTGCCGGGCAGGAAACAGGTTAAGTGGTCCATTTTGGGATTGAAGGCCTGAAAGTAATGATTGCATTACTTGCGGCGCTGATTTTCAGGCACTTTATCAATATAAAGTGCCTGAAAATCAGCTTGCTAACTGGTTGCGGTAATACTGAGGCAGAGTCCATTAAAAAAGTAGATTACAGGTTACATCTATATACATATATATAATTCAAAGTCCTGACTGACTCACTGACTGACTGCACAGCCTAAACCACTGGACCTGAAGACTTGAAATTTGGCACACATTTACCTTGAGTCTCCTAGAGGTGCACTAAGAAGGGATTTTGCGAAATTACCACGGGATAGGGAATAAATGGGATTTATATTTTCGAATCAAAGAGGCTCTGCGTGAAAAAGGGGATTTTACGTTTTATGATTTCCACGCGGACGAAGTCGCGGGCAAAAGCTAGTCTTGTATAAATGTAAAGGCCTAATTTATACAGCATCAGCAACTAGTAATACTGCTCTACAAGTCGCTGCAGTGCGCGGGGCGTTGTTAGATGGATTAGACTTGCCCTACACCTAGGTACACCATCTTCTCAGCTTAGTCGACTATTAGTAAAGAACAGGTCAATACGTCTGAAGCCGGCTATGCCGCGAGTTTCCTCGCGATGTTTTCCTGCAATATAATGTATGTCCATATTTAAGTAGATATAAACGTGATAATTATACCGAAGGCGCTGCTGCCCATTCCGGAAGTATCCCTTGGCAGATTTTCACTGCATCCAATGGCAGAGAGTAGCGGCAACATTTTACAGCCGGCGCCCCACGGCTTCGGCTCTATGCCACTATTATAAAAGCTCACCTCGGAACCAGCCGATAGTTCCCCGATGAAGAGTCGCTTGTTCGGCATAGAACGCTTGGCTAAGAACTCGCGGATGCCCTCTATGGAGGTCAGGTAATCGTCGAGCAAGCTGTAAACAATACATACTGTTGCAATGTGCATGTTGCTTTACGTCTTCTTTCTAAATAAATGGAAGCTAATGTCTGTTTGTAATGTGTTTTCTACTAAACATACCAGATGGAGCTGGCAAGTGGAGAAAGCAAGTTTGTGATTAGTCACAATTGGCTGTCATTGTCAAATTGTGTTTCCTACTAGTACAAGAAAACTAATGCCATCTATAAAGGTTCGAGGGATCTATTTTTGAAGTTTTTACTTTTTCATAATAACGCCTCGTTCCATAGAAATGTATATAGGGTGGGCCAAAATTTTGTTTCCAGAGGTATTCCTTCTTGTCTTTCTAACTACAAAAGAAAAGGTAGCTCATTTTCTTTTTATTTTATTTATTTATACTCTAGACTCGTGTTTGGGTCTGAGGGTTTTCAAATTAGTCCCTACTTACAAGTTAATGGTCCTCCTAGTTTGCAGCCACTGTTTGAGCAGATGCTCGTAGTAACTATCGCCGCGCGCGCCCAGCGATATAGTGACTGTTTGAGCAAATTATGCTATTATATTTTAATTAATAATTCATGTTTTAACTATAAGCATTGTCAAATCCTTTTGAGCAAATAAATTATTCTTATACGTAGTAACTATCGCCGCGCGCGCCCAGCGTTATAGTGGCATACAGCAGGAAGTGACGCGTGTTTTTGTCTGAGGGCTTCAAATTAGTCCCTATTACAAGTTAATGGTCTTTCCAGTTTGCAGCCACTGTATGAGCAGATATTCGTAGCAACTGTCGCCACGCGCGCCCAGCGTTATAGTGGCATACGGCAGGAAGTGACGCGTTTTTGTCTGAGGGCTTCAAATTAGTCCCTGCTTACTAGTTAACGGTCTTCCCAGTTTGCAGCCACTGTTTGAGCAGATATTCGTAGTAGCTATCGCCACGTGCGCCCAGCGTTATAGTGGCATACGGCAGGAAGTGACCCGTGTTTGGGTTTGAGGGTTTCAAAGTAGTCCCTACTTACTAGTTAACAGTCTTCCCAGTTTGCAGCCACTGTTTGAGCAGATATTCGTAGTAGCTATCGCCACGTGCGCCTAGCGTTATAGTGGCATACGGCAGGAAGTGACCCGTGTTTGGGTTTGAGGGTTTCAAAGTAGTCCCTACTTACTAGTTAACAGTCTTCCCAGTTTGCAGCCACTGTTTGAGCAGATATTCGTAGTAGCTATCGCCACGTGCGCCTAGCGTTATAGTGGCATACGGCAGGAAGTGACCCGTGTTCGGGTTGATGAATATCGGGACTAGGCCGTGCTTTTTAGGCAGAAGATGTATCTTCTCCGATACGGCTGCTGCGGCATCCTGCAAGTTATAAAGTAAAAGAGTGCGTTAATAGTCATTTATATGGAGGGGTGGGCACAAATACCCAATAATTGAGAAATAGATATAAAACCTAGCATGATGAAAGTTATTTTTAGTTTAAGTATTGACAGTTTGTTGTTGTTGACAAACATTCTACATCAAATTTGACTGAAGTGAAGAAAAGGTGGACCAACAACATTGTTGCTGGTACAAGGTACAATGGTATTAGTAATTATGTTCCTTGAAGACGGGATTATGGCTGGGCAGAACCTATATTGGAACTTGATGGGATTTAAGGAGACTTGATGGCAGGTGGTTAAGTCCCTTGATTAAGTGACTACTTGAATCTAGCAACTATGTGACACAGTTAACCATAAAGGCTCGAGCAGACCGGATGCGTATGCGTAGACGTGCACGTACCACTGAGTTGTAATGTATGGAACTGTATGAGACACGACACACCGCTTGCGTAACGTAGACGTGCGCGTTATATGTCAGTTCCATACATTACAACTCAGTGGTACGTGCACGTCTACGCATACGCATCCGCTCTGCTCGAGCCTTATAGCCTGAACATTGGTACCTATAAGGAGTAAGAAACCTTAACTTAGTGGTGGCTTGTGGAGACCTGTCTGAGAAGACCTTTGCTCTTAACTTGACTGGCCCCAGGGATTCAATATACCGCTAGAATCTAGCAACTATGTGATACAGTTAACTATAAACGTCATAGTTGCGGAACAGGGTCCGAATGGCAGTTGGGTACCTCGAAGGCTGGGTTATGGCTGGCTCGGGACAGCTCCCTGAACTCCAGCTGCACAGTGGTGACCTCTGCCGTGGTGCTGTAGTGCGACCACTCCGGCGCGTGCGCGGTCCTCTGCCCGAGATTCACGTCCGAGTATGGAATGCCGGACGGCGATGAGAACGCCGACATTAGACGGTCGCCGAGATCCATCTGTGCAATGGAAACAAACATGACTATTAGTTTCAAAATTAACATGAAACAAATTATTAATTTATAAAATAAGGGACTCACTTGCGTCATCATTTTAAATCTGATATCATGCCGCCGAGTTTAGATTTTCAAGAAAAGTATTCAAGCCTTCACGAAAGAGCTGCTACTCTCACATATATCTTCACCCATAACTTTTCGGCATGATATCCAACTTAAAATTATTACGTCAGTAATGACGGGGATATTTTAAATCGATAGATCATGTCTAAATTCTAATCCGATATTGAGCCAAAGGGTGGGTTCATATAAAATATAGGCTCTCTGTCTTTGAATAATAGTAAACCTACGCCACCTATCATAATGACTGTCCGTTGCGGCGTTATCATAGAAAGATAAAACGTCTATAAATTAGTTCCGCAGAGCTCATAGATGGCGTTTGTGTATGTTCATCAACCGGGTCATCTGCAGCTTCTTCTTCTTGACGCTGCGGGTAAGGGCCTTTAGCAGCGCTATTTACCCTGACTTCATCTCTCAAAGCTACCACTTTTAGGTCACGGTTTGTCCTCCAGACACATTCCTGTCTTGAGGTGGTCCAAAGGACTCGTGTTCTCCAGCTTTTCTTCTACTTCGGAGACAGATGCTTCCAGGATTTCTCGCTGCATGGGACGCCAGTCTTTGGAGGTCAGGTGGTCGTGTGTGAAGAGGGGCATTCCATTGTGGTGGATACAATAAGAGTTGTCGGCGCGGTCGTACATGCGACGCGCCAACAGCATCACAAAGGCCTTAATGCTGGGAATTTGGACATCACGGGCGATCACGTCGTTTCTCGTATAGCTATATACTCACAACAGACACCTAAGATCTTCCGAAAACTTACTACTGGACATTCCAGAGCATAGTACTTCTTTTCGGGATGACTCCTTTTCAGTGGAGGCTGTTCGACTTTGGAATGATTTACCCCTCGACATCAAAAAGGTACAATCAAAGGACTGTTTCAAGCAACTTACCCGCAAGCACTTTCTTGATAAAATATACCCGTAGGTTCATCATCGTCTCCCCTTGCTTAACCCTCGACTGTTCTATTGTAAAGTGTAATTTGATTAAATGTAATTTTGTTTGTTTAGTTTTTAAGTAAGTACCATTATAGCACGCCAACCACACTCTAAACTACAGGTTTGGCTGGTAGAGAATGCTTTAGCATTAAGCCCACCTTTTGTAATTGTGCAATAAAGTATTAAATAAATAAAATAATAAAATAAATAGCGCCCCGCTCCTATGCACACGCAAAGGGCGACGTTCTGCTGAGCCTGCAGCTGCCTCTTGTTAGTCTTCGAGCACAGCGCATACCAGGCCGGAATGCGCATACCACTAGGTCTACCATGAGTTTTCACAATCTATACTTGCTAGCAAATGTAGCTAAAAAAATGTATGAAAACTTGTACAGCCCCTCTAGCGGATAGTTTGGTACTAAAATACGAAGTAAACTATACTACAGCAACTAGTTTGGGCTTCATTTGCTTAGAATTTGGTACCACGATATACAAATCTGACGGATGTCATAGTGACGTACTATTACCACTGTGGTAACGGCAGGCGATCTAACAGTGACAACTAATGGTAGAAACACTGGCCGGTGTTGTTAGTTTATTGGTAGTAAGCAACTGACATTGACAGAACTATTGTTAGAGGCCGCGCCACTACTGAAGTCCGATAGTCCGAAGTATCATATAACGAAATAAAGACTTCAGACTGCTCTGTAGAATTGAGTTCCTACTTTTACTGTAAGACGTCAGTGTTGGCGCCGACTCTACTTACGACTCTACTCGCCCAACGGCTCTGATATAACACAAATAAATATATAAAAATAATATATACTCACAGCTTTGTTTAGAAAAATTTCATCAACAGTGAAATGGTAGAGACTCAGTAAGCCGCCGAGAACCCTGATGGTGACTTCAAAGAAATTAACATCTTTGTTTTTCGTGAAAATAAGCTCATTCTTTATCCATTCTTTTCCATCTTCAAATTCTGTAACAAGATACTTGATATTACAATTTCTTATAATTTTTAAGCTTCTTTATCTAGCGGTTATAATAATGACAGTGTACGTACCTACAATGATACTTTAACTTGGATATATACCTATACATTCATTAAGATTATGACCAGTATTTCAGGCATAACTTTTCTTCGCTAGTTTCCCTCACTTGGAAAAAAGCTTTCCGAAGCAAACGAATTCAATTATAAGCTTTATTAAATTTTAATGTCTTGTTTTTATTTTGTAAACTGACTATTATATGTAGCATTTTGCTCAATAAACACTTTGACTTTATAGTAGTTAAAAAAGTGTTGCGTGAGGCCAAAAAAGGGAGCCTGTCTCAGCATAATGCCAATTCAAGCTGGTTAGGCTATCCGTGGCTTTAATTTTTAGACAGGTCCCGTGAGGGTGACGTCACGAGCGTCCGTCAGAGTACTTTCACGTGCTCCACTATCTTTTCTGTATCACTGTTCTTTATCTGTATCTTTATATTGTTTAATCTTTCCTGTCCATGCAAAGGTTGCCTGGAAGAGATCGCTCTTAGCGATAAGGCCGCCCATTGTGCATTCGTGTTTATTTTAAGTTTTCGTACTGTATTTAATTTAAGTTTTGGTGTACAATAAAGTTATATTCATTCATTCATTCATTCACTGTGTGAAATAATTACCTTCTTTTAGTCCCATAATGTAGGCGGTATCGAGTCCATCGACAATGGTGAGGCCGAGCGAGAACCAGTCGTAGGCCATGCCAGACACCGGCTTCAGGTTGTCGCGGCCCCACGCGTGGTCCTTGTATCCTTTCCACGCGAACTTGAAGCTTTCCACCACAGCGCGCTGCCGGTCATTTGTCGGCCCTGTTGTGGACATGAAACTATTATAAACAAATATTTCAGTTCAAGTTCCAAAGTTTTATTGCGTTCATGTTGTAAATACAAATACAGCCACACGTGAGCAATCAAACAAGAGCCCAGAGGGAGGGCACAACTATGTATTTAAATACCTGCCTATATTCTAGGAGTACAAGATATCGCCGTGGGGTACCGGCAGTAGAATGTTACTCCTCCCTTCATGCCCGTGGATGCAGTAAGAGCCTGCTAAGGGATACCTCCGGAAGATGGGCAGCAGCGTCTTTCCATGTACATATGTACTAGGTTACATTGTTTAACTAGGTTACATTGTTTAACTTTTTACACTTGTAAAATTAATATAGGATAATTAAGTAATGGTCGCAACTAACAAATTGTTTAAAGATTTTAACTGTGTTTGCAAAAATTTACTATGTTAACTTACCAGCTAGCCGGTAAGGTGTCCGGCACGTCTATTGTCTTTTGCACATAGCTGCTCTTAGTGCGCATTTAAACTGGTCAGTACATGTACAGGATGGGAATCGCATCTGCCTCGCCGTAACACAGTCTTGTACTAGCACGGGAGGCATTAGGCTCCTTTAACTGTATGCATGCATATTGACACTAAATAAAGTCATAACACTATTCACCTTTAAGTAAGTGCATACTGTTAATTTAAGCTTGCAAATTTGTTTTTGTGAAATAAATATATTCTTATATTCTTATGTATCAACATCCCGCACTGCGCTCGCCAACCCGCCTGCCAAGCGTGGTGAGTATGGCAACTACCCCTCATGAAGATCCATGAGGGAGGCCTGTGTTCAGTAGTGGACGTCTACGGCTGAAATGATGATGATGACAAAATATCTATCAAAGTTCATTACCATTGATACAGACATTACCTATTGATAATTTATATATTTAAAAAGCCCCTTCCGAATTTTAATCCGAAGGTCGTGGGTTCGATACCGGCCATAAGCCAATGGATTTTTCTTTCTTGAAAAATGTATGTTTACATTTAACACAAATGCTTGAGGGTGAAAGAAAACATCGTGAGGAAACGCGAGGCTCAGTCAGCTTCAGACGTATTGACCTGTTCTTTCCTCTCTATCTGACTAACAGTCGACTAAGCTGGGAGGATGATAAAGGTGCTTATACAACAAGTAAGGTAAAAAAAATAATATAATCTGAATTTTTCCTTTAATTGTGCCATGTGTTTTGCATTTTTGCCATTTTAATACAAATATTTTACACTTGTTCACTATAAATAAAAATAAAATAAATAAACAATGCTGGACAAATCACACAGCATCATCTAGCCCCAAGCTAAGCAGAGCTTGTGTTATGGGTACTAGATGACTGATATACTGAATACATTATGCTACATAGATAGATATTTTTATTATATATAGAAAAACACCCAGAACACCCTGAAAAAATATCTGCAGACCGTACAAACATTTGTCCTGAGGCGGGAATCGAACGGTGCGCCACAGAGCTCGTCAATACACTATAACTCCTGAATGCCCTAAGGTGAACCTTGGTTTTTGAGGCTATCACTGCCCATAGACCTTGATGTTTGGTATCAAGTTGATACCTTCAGCCATTTCGGAGAAAATTCTTTAAGAAAAATGTCCGAGGACATTGTGAATGCCTTTTCCATCAGGGATCGTCCCTTTTAGCCAAGTGTCTCGCCCATCTCCACTTAAGCTTCGCAATCCGAATGCGTACATGTAATTTTCTTACCTGTAAATATCATAGGCTGCGTCGGCTCATCCTCAATCTCAACTTCAAATACAGTCTTCTTGGGTTCGGCCGCTTCCGCTGGCTCATTGACTAGAGACACATTCTTCAATACTTCCTGAAACACGAAAAAAACTGTTAATATAAACAAAACCACGAGACGGGTGATAACTAGAGTTAATAATGTATACTAGCTAATAATTTATAATCATTTGCGACTTTTTATCTCTTGAAATAGGAAACACGAATAATGGACATGTTGACGGGTTTATTCAAAAACAATATCAAGTCTGTCAGTAAGATAGTGAAATAATAAATAATAAATGCTTTTTACAAAAAAAGTAGACCAACGAATATTAACTAAACATTAGTAAAATAATTGTACTTTTAAGTAGGATATGAGATTTCTAATTGGAATCATCATCATCATTCCAGCCGTAAAAAGTCCACTACTGAACAGGCATCCCTCATGGATCTCCATGAGGGGTAGTTGCCATACTCACCACGCTTGGCAGGCGGGTTGGCGAGCGCAGTACGGGATGTTGATACACGGAAAGACGCTGCTGCCCATCTTCCGGAGGTATCCCTTAGCAGGCTCTTACTGCATGAGAGGAGGGGTAACATTCTACTGCCGGCACCCTACGGCTATATAATTAGAATGATTATGTTTTATACCAAACTGACTCAAAAGTTTACAAATTTTTAGTCATTTTAAATAGTTTACACACTAGGGGTCGAATTTTGTTTTTACCTCTATATGGGACCACCCCTGTAATATCTTCTTTCTTACAAAAAAAGAACCATCAAAATAGGTTCATAAGCGGCGAAATGATCCGTGAACACATTAAAAAAAATACAAACGGTCGAACTGAGAAACCTTGTACATATATATTTCTTTTTCACATTAATCAAAAAATACTAAGATTGAAGCCGCATTTAAGTTTATAAAGCGAGGACTCGTGACCTCACAATGTGCTTAAAACTGGATTGCTGTGTGTAGTTACTCTAATCTTTGTACTCTAAGCAGAGCACTTTTTAAGAATCTATTTTATTTGTGTGATAGGTATTAACAATGGACTAAATATTTTCAGGGCAATTTACCGGTCGCCTGGTTGCGTGCACGTAGGTACTCATAATGTCATATATGTAAGGTAGAATTCAACCAATGTGCGGCACAAATGTTTGAATGTCATTTGAAACCTTATTATTAGGTGAAAATACCAAAATTACATTCAAACATATGTGCCGCACTCTGATGGAATTCTACCTAGAATAACAGCTATGTATTCGACATTAAAATTGAGGACGATGGTTCAATTTTATCCGAATCATGGACCACAGCATGAATAGAAGGCGTTATTTCTATGTGACTATGCTATTCCCTGAGAGATGTTGACCTCCTGAATAGATTTTGATCTGGTTATTATATTTATAAAATGTGCCGCACTCTGATGGAATTCTACCTAGAATAACAGCTATGTATTCGACATAAAAATTGAGGACGATGGTTCAATTTTATCCGAATCATGGACCACAGCATGAATAGAAAGCGTTATTTCCATATGACTATGCTATTCCCTAAGAGATGTTGACCTCCTGAATAGATTTTGATCTGGTTATTATATTTATAACCTGGACTTTTTTATTTTTATTTATGACAGGTGGTGCAAGGCCACAACTGAAAGGTGGCCAAGGAGGGGGCATAAAATTGTTGGGTGATCGTGGCGAGTTGGGTCGACGACATTATACAAGTCACGGTTCGCGGGGCGTCAGTGGATGCGACTGGCACAGGACCCAGAAGGATGGCACAAACTTTAGGGAGTTTAAGATTTCCCTAGGTTTTCTTCGGTTTTGCTGTGCATGATGATGATAAACATAATTGAGCAATGCATGTAAAGATTGATGAGCGTTACCACTGGACAGAATAAGAATAGCATTAGGAAACATAAGGATACCTAATAATGTTAGTTATTGTTTTTTTTAATTTATTTTATAATTCGAGCGCAGAGCGCGAGCGGCCCTGTTAAGTTGTGAATTATGAATTAGTACTATTTCATAGCAAAAGTTAATAATATAGCTAAGAATGCCATTTGTTGGCCACAGATCGCTGTGACATCGTTACCGGACTATGGCGAGCGGAGAGGGCGCCTATCTGTTAAGTTGTGAATTATGAATGACTATTTCATAGCAAAAGTGAATTATACATATAACTAAGAATGCATAGTTGTTGGCAACAGATGGCCATGACATCGATACCGGACTATGGCGAGCGAAGAGGGCGCCTATCTGTTAAGTTGTGAATTTTGAATTACTAGCATACCCAGACATTGTACATACAGCAGCATCCAGCACCAAAGTATTTTTTTGTTGTGTTATGGATAATGCTTGCTGGTCATGGCCTATGACCATGGTCATGGTCATGGTCATAGGTCTCCTATTCAACACGACAACGTAAGAAGTCCTACGCTAGCCTCATCCACTATCGTCTGCCAATCATGACTATATCGTCCGCCCATGAGGCAAGTGCCTCAATGCATTAAATGCCACTTAATTTATTTAGAGCTTAGAAGAAAATGCAGCTTGACACATTTATCGATCGTCGTCAGTTGCAAGGATATACACTTATTTATAGCAACGCCTATTGAAAGTAGGCTAAGTCGGCATTATAACAAAGGGGCAGCGGAAACAGACAACAATGAGTTTAACTTGAAAACCATGCTACAATCAGTTACTATGCAGGTGATACAATGGTCCGCGGTGACTCACCATAATCATATACTCAGAGATGTGCACAGTGCTAATTTAACTCAATCAAGCTTTATGAACGTGCCGTGACGTGCCGGCGCAGTAGAGTGTTGCCACTCCTCTCTTGTATGTGGATGCTGTAAGAAGCGTACCCCCGGAAGATGGGCAGCAGCGTATTTCCGTGTATCCAAAATCCCGTACAAGGCTCGCGAAATATACAAAAATACAAGTGTAGAACTTGGTTAGAGCAAAATGTTTAGGGTTTCGTAGTAAAACAAGAAACCCTTATAATTTACTTTGTCTGTCTGTCCGTCCGTCCGTCACCGCGTTTGCGAAGATATCCTAAGATAGTCCTAGAAAGCTGTAATTTTGCATGAACATATAAAATAACTAGCGACCCGCTCCGGCTTCGCACGGGTGCAATGCTGATACTAAATATACTACAGAATACATAAATATACCATCGCGGACTTTTTTGTAGACCTTTTTAAGGTGTCGAATAATGTAGTACATTATTTTGATCTATCTCGTAGGGTTCAGCCAGCTTTTGTAATGTGAGCGCAAAAAAATGTGTATAAACACATTTTTTTGCGCTCACATTACAAACGTGAATAATCACGACCTCACATTAGAAATATCCTAAATGATCAGTGTTTATTTACTATATTATGCATGTATTATACATATAAACCTTCCTCTTGAATCACTCTATCTTTAGAGATCTAAGCAAATATAGGGACAGACAGACAGCGCGAAGCGACTTTGTTTTATACTATGTATTGACAACACCGAGATAACGCTACAAGAACAGGCTGAAAAAAAATATTGGCGTACATACCATATATGTACATAAGGCGAGGATGATTTTTTTGTGTATTTCCGTTGTTTTTATAGTATAATTTGATTTTAGTTATGTTCTATTTTCTGTGTGGTTTTATGCTGTAAATAGTTTACCTATCTATCTGTGTACATACCTGTACCAATGCACTATTCTTAGGTATAGTTTTATCCATATCATCATTATGTACATCTGGCTTCCCTGCATACAAAATGACCAGGATTGTCACGGTGATGATCACCACTGCATAGATGATGGAGCGCTGCAATCTGGAGAGACGATTCCATCGCTGCAAGGTAAAAGCTCAAGATTACTATAATTTTTACTCTTTTAAATTATTGATACCATAAATTTCACACTGCTTTATCTAGCCCATAGTAGCCAAGTAAGCTTGTATTGTAGGTACCAGATGATTGAAATAATACTTCAATACCAACTTATCAAAGATAGAAATACCCAGACCTAAGACAAATATCTGCAGAAAAACAAACATATGCCCCCCGGCGGGAATCGAACCAGCAACCTCTTGCATCAGTTGATCAATTGCATCTCAGGACTCGTCATTGGAACTGACATTTGAAACAAATTTAAAGATTGTTCACACTTGGATTTTAGTGCAGGAGTAATTTTGAAATGCTACATTCTTATACATTATCTCTAGTCCCTTAATTTCTAAGTTGTGCAGTAGTAAAAACTGACACAGTTGTCAGCTGTATCCAGAGGAAGAACAAGTCAAAATCTTATAATATTCTTACCCTGACAATTTTTCTATGTGTCGCTCCAAGGTCGGTTAGGTCCAGGGTAGAGTCTGACCGACGGCGCCATTTGTTCAGGATGCTTTCGGGCACTGTGTCGTTTTCATCGTCACTCAGGTCAAGGTGTGCTTCTACAGATGGTAGCTTCATTTTGGAGTTTTGGTAACTTAAAGATGATAGAACATGATAATCCCCGGCAGGCTGTTACGTGATTTTCTACGGTACTACAATAGTTGTACGAATGATATACCATTGACTATCCTAACACGAAACATTTCAAATTAGATATTATTTTGTCGCATACCGATGGCAGGTCTTATTTGGTTGCAAGCAGCAAAAACACACATTTTATATAACATACGCAATTAGTCAACAAAATAATTATTTTGCAACTTACTTCCACGTCCCCAGGAAGAAATGAGATTCGCTCACCGCAGCGATAAAATCCAACAATTGCAATGAATGGATGGTACGTATTTACAATCGAAAATTCACAGTTCTAAATTCTGACTAAAAAGTGAATACTCTGCTAAAAGTTTTCTTGTTATTTGGAATGCGGTAATATTGGCGATGGGTACAATTATTAGAATCAAAGTAATTTTGGAAAAACGTTTCGTTTCTTTACTTTTTTCAGTCAGTCAGTTCAGTTCAGTATCGCCCCGATCGCCCGCACGCACAGATTCACGTCATCGTCATAATTCGTCAGATCAGAATGTCAAAATGTCAGACAGAATTAGCAGGAATTAGCGATCTTCCTTCTTCTTTAATTATGGCAACGATCAGATCTTTGATGTAAAAGATTTTTTTGTAAAATATCCAAGAATGTTTTCCTCTGTGTAGGTATTAGAACAATTTTACCATAAATTAAATTGTTATTATGCTCCTGAAGCTTCATCTGGAAACGAAGATGAGAGAGCGCCGTTTCGTTGCATTATTTCTCCTGTTCAGCATAATATTTCACCTTATTATACAATTCCGAAATTGTTTTAACACATTTACCGCAAAGATTTCGTTTGGCAATCTATAATGATTTCGAATTAAAATTGTACTCATAATTATCAGGCAGCCGAGGGTATAAATTAAAGTACCCGCTCATATTCAATCATTGCGTCATCATCTTCATCAGGCAGCACTTAAGTCTTCCAGATGAAGCTTCAGGAGCATAATAACAATTTAATTTATGGTAAAATTGTTCTATTATGCCCCTCTTCGCTTCATCTGGAAACGAAGATGAGACGTGTTTGTTTTCGCCTGATGACAATTATGAGTCGGTAGGTAATACCAAATAGGTACAATGATCAATACCATATAAACAATGTTAATATGTTACCAAGGTAGTTACCAAACATGGTAGGTACACCGAGAAGGATTCATGTAGGACCTTCTAAAAGGTACAAAAAAGAATCATGGTTATTAATTCTTCATTATTTTGCAAGTACATTAAAAATAAGGCATGTAGGTAAAAAACTGGACTGGACAGCGATTTTTACAAGTTTTCATCCTGGCTGGTAATTTGATATATATGTTGTCTTAGACCAAAATGTAGGATAGAATGCAAGACTATCCTTGATCTACAAAGACTTTGTTATAGATGCATTAAAGGCTTTAGTTATCTACTTCGTTCAATTTAAAGATGGTTTGATTTCTAACCAATTGTAGTGTAAGCGCAACCTCAGCGGATTCCTAATATAACCATATCCCGATTATCTTGAGACTATGTATTCAAATAGAACACATCGCAGCTTCGCTCAATAAACCCATGAAGCTCTATCACTTGTCACATCCCCCCGAAGTTACCACAGATAACACCATTCTCTACTAGACCAGATGGATTCCATGTATAGTAAGTGAACTTTGCTTTAAAGCTATTTTTTAAGACCTTTGATCTAAATATCTTGTTAACAAATGAGTTAAAAACCCGAACACGAGGTCCACTAATAGGAAACCACCAATTTATGTATAGGTACTAAGTAAAACTTATGTTAAGAGAACTCAGCAAATCTATTTCATACTGAGCCCAATGGTAAAAGTTACTATAGGAAATTCCTATAGTAACTTACCATCCCGTACTAACCAAGGAGCTCAAATATCAGATTTCAGACATTAGGCGGGGATGACCCGCGTCGTGTCGATGAGGTTTTTGTACAGGTTCAATTTTGGCATGAGGTTTGCTAGAGGTCTCGACATGAGGTCTGCTTTGTGTTTTAAATGTGTTGTCCCATCGCGATGCTACAACGGCCTGTCGTTATGAATTTTTAAACATTTTTGGGAATGAATGGGTCGTTAAAAATATCCGACTCAGCTCGAAAACATTAGCACCCTTAGACGCAAGCCTTGGAACCAGCAGAATGCTGGTTGACGATCCGCAGAGGTAAAAGAGACTGAGGATCCGCAGTCCCGTTTAGATAGCCTGGCAGACGTAGGGATACTTACACAAAGCAAAGATTTCAATCGACATAAAGCAGATCTGAGCCAGATTACTTCAGATCTAAGTAGGTATAAGTCTTGCCAGCATATGAAGCTTTGCCCCCTTGATTTTTCAGGTATGTAGTACGATAGTCCGACTGAAATAACAATGCTTTGTTTTCAGCATTTTTGTTGGACAAAATAGCTTTGCAGTTATATATAGCTCCTTTCGGTTGCAATGCCAGTCCTATTAATGTGCAAGGCCCCCCTCGTAACTCGACATGGCTCTGCTACTCAGGATGCACTTCGCCCCATCCGTAGTTAACCCCATTAATTCAAAAATAAAATGATGATGTTTAGAGGAATCAATGACCGCTGAAACACAGCCTTTTTGCCACCAATAATCCTTTTGGATACTTAGTAAGACTCACCTTGGGACTTCGACAAAGAACCCGTTTGCAATGGATCTATAGTTTTATTAATATTCATCTGCCGTCTTAATGGGTCAACGTAAATTTAGATAACTCAAAAGAACCTGGCTTGTTGTAGACACCGCTTTGTTACCGAAGCGAAGATGTTTAGTACACATGCCAAACCGGATAGTATAGACATGTTATTATGCCTCATTTTGCCTTGATGAACCGGTACAATCGGCAGATGAAAACAGGCATTCGATAAGTCGATTTACGATACAGGTTGTAGAAAAAAAATACTTTGTCACGCTGACATAAGAAATAAAGAATCTTCAGATTGCATAAGAACGATACAGGCGTTGTCTAGGTATCGCGCTTTTATGTTGAAACAACGGAAGCTGTCGTTAAATATCTCGAGTAGTTAAATAGTTCTAACTCGGTGTATGCTCATCCCCGGGGTGGAAACGCCTTGCAGCTTCTCTTGCTCATAAGTCTATGTGTAGCAGCGAGAGTATCTGATGACACGCCGCTGACGTGTCAAATGGTTTTCGTTTTGGGTTCGTCATAAGAGAGCAAAACCCTGGAGTCATTCTTTAAGTCTTGAAAAAACGGAGTGTTCATTCATTCAATAAGCACAGCCAAGTTTTTGAAGCTTAGTCCTATCTTCGTTCTTGTAACTGAACCGACACGTTTTCCTAGAAAGTTGCATCGGCAGATAATAAAATGAACCTCAGGGCTCTGTACTAGAGCGAAAGGTAAATAATAAGCTCAGGTTTATCAATACAATTGGCATGCATTTATCAATAAAACTGGAACTTTCAGACGAAGGCAACCCTTGCCCAGTCCATTGGATATGCAGATGAATCAGCTCAAGGCTAAGAACGCCTTAAGAGCCACTGGTACTTCCAGACAGAGGGAAATCTTGCCCAGTCTATTAAATAGGCTGTTTAATAAACTAAGGGCTTAAAATTACCTGATGAGCCACTGAAACTTCCAGACAAAGGCAAACCTTGCAAAAGTCAATTGGATTGGCAGATAATTAAGAAGACGTAAGGCTTTAGTTAGAGCGTCTGGTAAGCCTCTAATTAGATTGCCCAGTCAGTAAGATCGGCAGATAATTAAGCTCAGGGCTTTAGAGCGCCTGATACACCACTGGAAATCCCAGACGAAGGCAAACCTTGCCCAGTCAATTTGATCGGCAGATAATTAAGTTCAGGGCTTTAGAGCGCCTGATACGCCACTGGTCCATCCAGACAAAGGCAAACCTTGCCCAGTCAATTGAAGTTGCAGATAAATTAGCTCAGGGCTTTAGAGCGCCTGATACGCCACTGGTTCATCCAGACAAAGGCAAACCTTGCCCAGTCAATTTGATCGGCAGATAAATAAGCTCAGGGCTTTAGAGCGCCTGATACGCCACGGAACACAAAGGCAAACCTTGCCCAGTCAATTTGATCGGCAGATAAATAAGCTCAGGGCTTTAGAGCGCCTGATACGCCACGGAACACAAAGGCAAACCTTTCCCAGTCAATTTGATCGGCAGATAAATAAGCTCAGGGCTTTAGAGCGCCTGATACGCCACGGAACACAAAGGCAAATCTTGCCCAGTCAATTTGATCGGCAGATAATTACGCTCAGGGCTTTAGAGCACCTGATACACCACTGTTCTCCCAAACAAAGGCAAACCTTGCCCAGTCAATTGGAGCGGCAGATAAATAAGCTCAGGGCCTTAGAGCGCCTGATACGCCACTGGTTTATCCAGACAAAGGCAATCCTTGCCCACTTGCCCAGTCAATTAGATCGGCAGATAATTAAGCTCAGGGCTTTAGAGCGCCTGATACGCCACTGGTTCATCCAGACAAAGGCAAACCTTGCCCAGTCAATTGGATCGGCAGATAATTAAGCTCAGGGCTTTAGAGCGCCTGATACGCCACTGGTTCATCCAGACAAAGGCAAACCTTGCCCAGTCAATTTGATCGGTAGATAATTAAGTTTAAGGCTTTGGAGCGTCTGATATCCCACTAGTACTTCAAGACAAAGACAAACCTTGCCCAGTCAATTGGATCGGCAGATAAAGTGTCAGGGCTTTACAGCGCCTGATAAGGTAGGTGCTTCTATAGGTATGTATGTCAACGAGAGATGGAGAAGAATTTCTATTAACACTTGATTAATATGACTCAAGAGTCCTTCATATTTCATTGGAGGTCCTAATATATATAATCCTAGAAACTCAAGCATTAGCGAAGGCACACCACCGATTTTGGGATATTGACAGACCAGCCTAGTCTGCAGACACAGGATCTTTAGCGTGACGTGGATGTGAGGAGAATAATTATGGTTTAGACTATCGGAGACTGCTCCGAAAGAAAAGAACCTACACGTGAGAATTCGTGTGAGGCTGCCCACGAGGGTTCATATCAGATTTACTCAGGGCGATTTAACCGCTCGTTTGGTTTTGGTCAGTTTACTTACCAAGATTTTTTAGCCGTCGTTTGGTTTTGGTAAGTAAACTGACCAGTGAGTCATCGATGAGTCATCGTTCCACGAAAACAATTGTCATTTTTAAACTATGGTGTTTATCAACTTCTTCTTTGTTTTGTAGCCTTCTCAATGAAGTTGACAATGACAATAACAAATAAAATTTACGTAGCCCAAGAAAAAATAATTTTATTCGATTAAATTAAAATTAAAAAAAAAATTACGCAAAAAAAGTGCATAAAAAATGCACTTTATAATTACGATCAAAAAATATTTTGTTCTAAGACACCTAAATGTTATGTTATATATAGTGAGGTTATACCACATACTATGTATATACCGCAAAACATGTAGATATATGATAATACATTTTGAATTACAAACAAAAGTATTTTTTATATAAAATTAAATCAATAATTAATAGAAAATAATTTTTACGCTATATATCCCGAACACAGACTAAATTATGAATGATTGTACTGACAAGCTTCATTCAATCCCTTTCCATAGAGCGTAAATACCACGATACGCTCCATTGTAAAAACCGAGCCAGTATCCACTTAGCGCCGACGCGGAGCGCCCGCCGTTTTTCGCGCCAAAATGCAAACCAAATGAGGGTCGAAAAATTATTTTCGCGAAACCAATTTAGCGGTTAATAAATGTCCTCGTGTGTTAAAATTTGTATTCAGCAGGAAAT
Source organism: Pasiphila rectangulata (assembly GCA_963082625.1). NCBI lineage: Eukaryota > Metazoa > Arthropoda > Insecta > Lepidoptera > Geometridae > Pasiphila > Pasiphila rectangulata. Next base: position 8,719,182 of record OY720236.1, on the reverse strand, counting down.
CGTCATAACAGACAATCATCCTTATTACAATATTATCCAAGATTCGGGTAGGAATTTTTGGTCGAAGAATTTCAATATCTGTTTCAACTAAATTCTGATCCTGAACTTTCATATCGTGATTAATCTGAGCATGATCCCCATTAGACAGTAAACCATATATAGGTCTACCTACTATATTCGTGACGCTTTTTTACGCAAAATACACTGGTCGGGAGCACACAGGCTCCGCCGCCAGCGCCTGTAGTATTTGTAGCTAGAACGTACTACAGGTACAAGAGTTTTACGAATCATCGGATTCAGCTCATTAAATATCATGGGGACTCACCGTAGAATCAGGACCGGAATTCGGTAACACTAATTTCACTGCAATCCAAAGAAAAAGTGCATAAAAACTACAACCCAAATCTACACGATGTTGCACGAACCGAAGCAAACGACGCAATGATTGAATATGAGCGGGTACTTTAATTTATACCCTCGGCTGCCTGATAATTATGAGTACAATTTTAATTCGAAATCATTATAGATTGCCAAACGAAATCTTTGCGGTAAATGTGTTAAAACAATTTCGGAATTGTATAATAAGGTGAAATATTATGCTGAACAGGAGAAATAATGCAACGAAACGGCGCTCTCTCATCTTCGTTTCCAGATGAAGCGAAGAGGGGCATAATATACTATTATTTTGTTTCTCTAAGACACAAAAAGAAATGGTCTAAATTGCCGCCCCCTAAAATTTACCGCCCTAGGTTCCAGCCTATTCAGCCTATTGGTAAATCCAGCAAGCACTTTGTTACCTTTATCTAAGTTAAAAAAGAACCTGTCATTCATGTCAAAAAATAAAAAGAAGAAGTACACAAAGCAAACAACTTTGTTTACATTACACGTACACGAACGAAAAGGATGTTATTTTTATTATAATAATTAAGAAATAAGCGAGAAGTGTTTCGAGGTGACTTCTTATCAAGGAGGTCCTTTTTATCAAGGAGTCATAAGAGACCATACCAATTAATCTATTTCTAATCCCAATCAATTAAAAATATACACAAGCTACTGAAAACTGTTGAAAGGTAAATAACACAATTAATTTACATTTATTTTATTAATTAATTTACACTTCAGTCGTAACAAAAATCCAATAAAAACCAAATATTTCTTGAATAATTCTGAACTAACTACAGTAGACGATATTCGTGATTTAGATGTTATTTTTGATTCTGCCCTAAAGTTTGACACCCATATCTTAAAAACTACCACCAAATGCTTTAAAACTCTAGGGTTTGTTATAAGAAACAGTAAAGAATTCAAAAAATCATCAACTAAATTTAAACTATTCAACACTTTAGTCAGACCCATGCTAGAATACTGTAATTCTAATTATGAAATATATTCCAAACATATTGAAAGCGTTCAGAGACGTTTCTTGTATCATGTCTCATATGATGATAACCAGGCCAAAACATTTAATAACTATGACAGTAGATTGAAGCACTACCACATGAACCTGTTATCGTCGCGAAGAACAATGCTAGACTTAGTATTTTTACATAATTTATATAACAGAAATATAGACTGCTCGGCATTGTTAGGTATTCTTCAAGTATACACTCCCCCTCGGTTACCAAGAAAAAGTGCCTACAACTTATTTTCCACTATATACTCCAAAACTAATTTAGGGAAATATTCACCTTTGCCAAGGCTCTGTAGGTATTATAACTCTATCTCAAAAAGTGATGATGTCAATATGGGAGAACCATTGTCGAAATTTAAAAAGAAACTATGTCATATACTTTACCAGTAGCGTTAATGTAATATTAAATAGACAGCTGCCATAATACAAATTATTATTTAATTTTTCTTTTCCATATTTTTTTATTTATTTTTTTTAATTTTTGTTTGACAATTATTTTCATCTTGTTTACTTGGTGTTGTACCTAGTACAGTAGGTACATATGTTCTATACCAGTTGTTCAGCTGTAGTATGGTACCGTTTTATAGATAAATCACTAGAGATTAAATGTTATTATAACCTACCTAACGTAAAACACTATAAGTACCTACCATGCTAATTTTTATTAAAATAAGATCTTGCATAATGTTATAAAAGTTATGATTAAACATAGTGTGTTGTAGTATTATAGATATAGAAATTATCTTTGTTAGTTAAGTTATTTACCTATATCTAATGTTGTATCTACACACCAGTTAATTATTAAAACTCATATATTTAAAAAAAATAATATATTTACAAAATATAAGAACAGTACACATCACATTTCTTATATAAGTATTCGTAATTTTGAATTTTAAAGACTTGGTATTTTTTATTAACTTATTATTTGTCATACATTCTCGTAAAATTATCTTGTTATGTGGCTATAATGTTGCAAAATTTATATTCCTGCAATCTGTGACATCCTTTAAGTAGAGGAACACGTTGACATACGTTAAATTAGTTATAAGTTTATATATTTTTGTGATTCTTTTGTTGGGTGTCCATAAATAAATAACCTGTTGGTCCGTAATTAAGTTTTGTAATTATACAACAGTGAGTCCATACTCTATTTCCAGTTTCCACGACACCGCCGCCGAGTACCTAGCGTACACCGAAAAAGGCAAACTTATACCAATTATTATTCCCATTTTTTTCAACGCAACTGAACATGGTAAGGCAAGACCTTATCATCACAACACATCAGATACATTACAATTCATCAGACAGAAAATCCAAGGAGATGGATTGTAAGAGGATTGAGGAGAAGGTAAATGAAAGTACCAATTTTGATATAATGATGAAAAACTAATGAATTTGGGGTACCTTCCATACACTTAAGGTGAGGATAAACATTTTTTTTCTTGATTTTTAGCGTTCCATACCCAAAGGGTAAAAAGGGGACCTTATTACTAATACTCCGCTGACCGTCTGTCTGTCCATCGGTCTGTCCTTCTGTCTTTCCGTCTGTCTACCCATCTGTCTGTCTGTCTCTGTCCATCTGTCTGTCAGTCTGTCTGTCCGTCTGTCTCTCCATCTGTCTGTCCATCTGTCTGTCCATCTGTCTGTCCGTCTGTATGTCCATCTGTATGTCTGTCACAAATGGATATCTCGAGAACTACTGATGCTATTGACTTGAAATTTGAAACGGTAAAAGACAACACTTTTTTTTACTAAAAGTTTTTTAGACGATGGACAATGAAGGGGGGTTTTTAAATTTTTTTGAAAGTTACTAGGTGATATGGGGTATCATATGAAAGGTCATTTTTTTTCATCATCATTTCAGCCGTAGGACGTCCACTGCTGGACAAAGGCCTCCCTCATTGATCTCCAAGTACTGCGGTTGGAAGCCGTCTGCATCCACCGCCGACCAGCAGTTCTCACCAAGTCGTCTGCCCATCTTGTAGGTGGACGTCCTACGCTGCGCTTGCCGATCCGTGGCCTCCATTCGAGAACTTTGCGGCCCCATCGGCCATCTGTTCTGCGCGCTATATGGCCTGCCCATTGCCACTTCAACGTGCTAATCCGTTTGGCTATGTCGGTGACCCGAGTTCTTCTACGTATCTCCTCATTTCTGATTCGATCCCGTAGTGAAACCCCGAGCATAGCCCTCTCCATAGCTCGTTGAGCGACTCTGAGCTTGTTCATAAGGCCAATAGTGAAGGACCACGTCTCGGTTCCATATGTCATCACTGGTAACACACACTGGTTGTAGACTTTCGTCTTAAGGCACTGAGGTATGTTGGACGAAAAGACGTTGAGAAGTTTCCCAAACGCTGCCCATCCGAGTTGGATTCGACGATTGACCTCTTTCTCGAAGTTGGACCTACCTAACTGGACTGTTTGTCCTAGGTATACGTACGCGTCGACAACTTCAAGAGCCGAGTTCTCAACCATAACTGGGGCAGGCACGACATGGACATTTGACATGATTTTCGTCTTGTCCATGTTCATTTTAAGGCCTACCCGCTGGGAGACTCGATTGAGGCCTTCGAGCATCGTGCTGAGCTCTTCCATCGACTTTGCCATGACCACAATATCGTCGGCAAATCGAAGGTGAGTGATGTATTCGCCGTTAATATTGATGCCCAGCCCTTTCCATTCCAGGAGCTTGAAGGCATCTTCCAAAGCGGTCGTAAACAGTTTCGGAGAGATTACGTCTCTCTGTCTTACGCCTCTTTTTAAGGGAATGGCCTTCGAGCTCTGTTCTTGTACTCGGACTGACATAGTGGCGTTTGTATACAAACACTTCAACACTTCGATGTACCGATAGTCAATTCGGCATCGTTGGAGAGACTCAAGCACCGCCCATGTTTCGATCGAATCGAAGGCTTTCTCATAGTCCACAAACGCAAGACATAGCGGCAAGTTATACTCTTCGGTCTTCTGTATGACTTGCCGCAGCGTATGTATGTGGTCTATGGTACTGTAGCCTTTTCGGAACCCGGCTTGTTCGGGAGGCTGGAAGTCATCAAACCTGCGTTCGAGACGGTTCGCGATGACCCTTGAAAACAGCTTATAAACATGGCTCAACAGCGAGATGGGTCTGTAATTCTTAAGTAAGGTTTTGTCACCTTTCTTGAAGAACAGAACCACCACGCCCTTGGTCCATGCTTTTGGAGTCGTACCTTCAAGCAAGGCGGAATTAAATAGCTTCTGAAGGACTTTAAGTACCGGTGATCCACCCGCTTTCAGAAGTTCTGAAGTGATTCCGTCCTCACCCGGCGCCTTGTCGTTCTTAAGCTGTTTCAAGGCCATCCTGATCTCGTACAGGCTGATGTCCGGGATATCCTCGGTATAATGTCGGGTCAGTTTAGCTCTTGGGTCGTTGGCCGCACTGCAAACAGGTTTAGTGACCGAATCGTAGAGCCGTCCATAGAACCTTTCGACTTCCCTTAACACTTCCGCTTTACTTGACGTTATGCTGCCATCTTCCCTCTTCGGCTTCGTCATCTGGCTCTGCCCAATAGAACTATCTCTCGCGAACACTTTGGAGCCTTTATTCCGCTCTATCGTATCTTTAATACTGGCTGTATTAAAGGTACGAATATCGTGCCGCAAGGATTTCCAAATTTGTCTATTGAGCTGCCTGTGTGACTGAGCATCACCGGGAGACTGCAGTCGCAAAGAACGTCGTTCAGCCATGAGGTTAAGGGTGTCATCAGAAAGTTTCTGAGGTCTATTAGTACGGGGGGTTTTAAAGAACTGGGACCCCACCGTATGGACGGTTTCTACGAACCTGTTATTGATCTCGTCCACCGATGCATCTACTCCTAGACAGTCAAAGCGATTTGCGAGTTCGAGTTGAAAGCTCTCGAGGTTTTGGATATGTGCGCGAGTGGGTCGGAGCGTAGATTTCATCAAACGGGACCTTTCAAGTTTAACGTTCATATTCAATGTGCCCCTTACAATTCGGTGATCACTGCCGGTTTTCACCCTGTGAATCACAGAGACATCATTGAATATTCGTTTCTTGTCGGTCAGGATGAAATCAATCTCATTTCTCGTAGAACCATTGGGACTCATCCAGGTCCATTTCCTGTGAGGCGGCTTCTGGAAGAAGGAATTCATCATAAAGAGTCCTTCTTTCTCCAGAAAATCGGCCAGCCTCTGTCCCCTGGGGTTCCGTTGCCCATACCCAAATTGCCCCACTCTCAACTCATCATCGCTTCTCATGCCTAGCTTTGCATTGAAGTCCCCCATTACAACAGTGAAGTGAGTGTTGTTCGTATGTATGGCTCTACTGATGTCCTCATACATAGACTCTACTTCTTCATCTGGGTGTGACGAGGTCGGCGCATATACCTGAACGACCTTCAGCAAATATCGCTTAGATATTCTGAGTGTTAGGTACGCGACCCTGCTCGACACACTGTCGATGGTGACAATGTTGTTAATGAGTGACTTGTGAACGAGAAACCCGACACCACCTTGGGACTGTTGGTCGCCCTCCCGGTAGTATAGTAGGTTACCGGACTTAAGGGATATCGTGTCCTCGCCCTCTCTACGGACTTCTGATAGCCCCAAAATGTCCCAGTGTAATCTACTAATTTCTTCTTCCAGCTCAATAATCTTATCGTCTGTCCTCAAAGTGCGGATGTTGTGTGTTACCAGGGCCAGTGGTCGTCGTAGGGGTTGGTAGCCGATCGTCTCCCGGGGATTCTTAGCACCCCTAGCCCCGCCGTTACCGTGACTGCTACCGTAGCCAGGATTAGCGGGGCCGCCGGGGACTCGGGGCCTGGTTTTTTGTTGTGTTGTCATGAGGGGGTTGATGCCATACTCGCCACGCTTGGCAGGCGGGTTGGCGAGCGCAGTAGGTATAGGGTAGTGAAGAAACACGGAAAGATGCTGCTGCCCATCTTCCGGAGGTATCCCTTAGCAGATTCTTACTGCATCCATGGGTAAGAGAGGAGAGGCAACATTCTACTGCCGGCGCCCCACGGCTAATGAAAGGTATTCATTTGCAAATTAATAAACAGTTTTTAGTTTTCCTTTAAGTCTTATCGTTTTTGAGTTATTTACAAAAATGTTGAAAAAAATAGCGTTCGCCCCCCCTTATCTCCGAAGTATGCGGAGATAAACCTCTGAAACTTTTATTGTTATTAGAAGTGTATGTAAAGATGGGCGGACGATCTAGCCAGGGTTGCCGGACGACAGTGGATGAGACTTGCACAGGACCGTTTACGTTGGCGTGCTGAAGAGGAGGCCTATACCCAGCAGTGGGTGTCAACGACAGAACAATTCGATGCCTATTAGGAAGGGCAGAGGAACTACAGCACAAGATTTTTAATCTTAGTGTAGTTTTTCTGCGTATACTATTATCTGTGTTACTACTAGTTCTTATTCTTAAGTCATTGTTGTATGTTCCTAAATTGTATCTTTCTTTTTGTGGTAAATAAATAAATAAATTAAAATTAAAATTAAAAATTAAACGGGCTGATATGATGATGATGATGTAAAGATTACAGGAAATTTATTACAAACTCTTTACTTAGCATACTTTTTTAGAAATCATCGAAAGTGTAAAAAATCTACATAAGTTCCGCTATCAGACAAGAGATGGCGCTGTCAAGGTTTTCCAACAAATATAAAACCGCCTTTGTCATATATTATATTCCATGCATAGCGCTGTCTGTCTGTGCATGACACCCGATTTACATGAAACCTTTTTTGTTAGCACTGTCTTAATGAGAGAAGGAATGAATGAATGAATGAATGAATCACTTTATTGTACACCAAAGAGTTACAGGAAAACCAAGAGTTATTAAAAATAAACATAGGTGCAATGGGCGGCCTTATCGCTAACAGCGATCTCTTCCAGGCAACCTTCAAAGGGTACTGATTGATTTTGGTGACCTTGGTGGGGCACAGGGACCGGAGTTATTGCGACCTCAATGTACGTATTTGAAATATTGAAATTTAATTTATTTGTTTTTTTCGGAAACCTTCGCCCCTTTGCTGGTACCCCCGATGTTATTTATTATAGATACATATATTATATCTTTGACCATTGTACCTACTCTGTATGGAGTACAACAAAGGACATTTCTACCTTATCTCTACATAACTCTGCCCTAAACGTTATATTGTTCTGTGGCCCTAAAGAAGTCCCATTTCAGCAGGAGCGTCACTATAAAGGTTGAAGCCCATGCTTTTTTTTGTTTTTACTTTTGTAATTTTTCTTTGTGTATCTTCTGTTGGTGGCTCAAATAAATAAAATGAAGTTAATAAAACTTTGTAGCGGTTGTACAACCTGTTTAGTGGTGGAAAATAATAAAATGATTAAAGAAAAAAGTATCAATCTACTATTATAATGTCAGGCCAACATCATAGTGACATACTTTGGTGACATAATTGATGGACAACAATTTGATATTATTTACGCTATTACAAAAAGTATTGTTTTCTCAGGATAAGTGTTGCGAGTCTCAATCCAGCAAATGTAATGCCACAGACAGAGCTTTATCCATTTAATTTTGTCAGTCACAAATCAAATGAAGCCGAAGACGATTCCAGTGAAGCAGCTTTGCTGGTAAGTGACATTTACTTTTCCTACTGTTTGTTGTTCATACTGTCTACACCAGGGATTCCCAAACTTGGAGACGCGCCCCCCTAATAGGGGAACGTATGACAATTTTGCGGGGGGCGCTTGCGCACTTAACCTGTCCCCACCAGGCTGGTGCACAAGCTCGCCCTCGGCATAGCCCACGCAACCGTCCGGCACTTGTCACTGGTTACAAATACGCACCCCCGCATTCGTATCAATGTACGAATGCTTTATGTTACAAATTATATGCTTAGTGGTTGTATCATTAGTTTCGTCAAAGATAGTAGCGGGCTTAAACATGTTGTATTCTGTGGAGGGGGGCGTATTACAAAATAGTTTGGGAACCCCTGGTCTACACGCAAGACATTACTTTAAAAAAATATGTCAAACAAAACGCGTCCATTTCTTTGCTGCGTTGCACTGTACAGGCGCCACTGAGCCAGCTCTCCAGCAGGCCTGTGCTGGTGTGGAAAATGCTGAGGGGTAGCCTTGTTTATGTCATACTAGCCGCACCCCGCAGTTTCTCCCGCGTAGTTCCCGTTCCCGTGGGAATTTCGAAAAATTGCTCCTTAGTGCACCTTTAGGATACTCAAGGTATTGTGTGCCAAATTTCAAGTCTTTAGGTCCAGTGGTTTAGGCTGTGCGTTGTCTGTCAGTCACTCAGTCAGTAACGGAAGAGTTTTATATAATATTGATATCGTGTCTAATGTTAAGCTGTGATTTATATGTTTGTGACGACAATAAAAATATTCGTACTGGCTTCAACACAACTTATGATCAGTAGATAAAGACACAAGAGTGAGGCCTATATTGTTTTATTAGGTCGTATTAGGGATAGCCATAACATTTTCGAAATGTTTAGTTCAAAATTTAATTCGCCATGTTACTGATTTTGGAATAAAACTAAGGAACTTATTGAATTATATTTAAATATTAAATAAGGCCGTGGGGTGCCGGCATTAGAATGTTACTCCTCCTCTCATGCTCATGGATGCAGTAAGAGTCTGCTAAGGGGTACCCCCGGAAGATGGGCAGCAGCGTCTTTCCGTGTATCAACATCTCATACTGCGCTCACCAATCCGCCTGCCAAGCGTGGTGAGTATGGCAACTACCCCTCATGGAGATCCATGAGGGAGGGCCTGTGTTCATTAGTGGACGTTTTATGGCTGAAATGATGATTAAATAATTTAATTCCTAATTGTTATTTTGATTTTTTAGTTGGCGATTTACTTTGGTAATTTTGGCAAACGCTATGTACCTCTCTCTTGTGATTTAATCTGTGTACATACGCTAACGTGTGCTGTATTATGTATTTTTTTTTTGGATTTCATGTGTCTGCGCACATCAAAAATAGACAAAGATTAATTTAATTTCTAATTTAATGTCCAGCAGTGGTTGTCCACTGTTGGTCATTATCCTCCCTCATGGATCTCCAAGTATTGAAACTCATGATCAGTAGTTATTGCCATACTTACCACGCTTGATAGGCGGGTTGGCGAGCGCAGTAGTATTACAGAGGTATCCCTTGGCGAGTTCTTACTGCATCCATGGGCAAAAGATGAGGGATAACATTCTACTGCCACCCCACGGCACACCTTATATTACACATATACTTACCTGCCTTATTTGTTTATTTCAGCAAAAACAACTTGGCGATATGGAGGGAGAAGTTAAAGAAATACAAATGGAGTTAGATGCAATCAGACGTAAACGACATGATCCGATTCCCAGAAAGAACCCTGTGGTTCGCTATACGGTAATAAAATTAGGCTTTTTAACAAACCGCCGCCAGAACGGAGGGTTATATGCATGTTATATGAACTTTGAAAATTAACGTGAGATAATTATGAATGTCGTGGTTGTTGACTTCGCCCACAAGAATTGAGATCTAAATTACGCCAAGTTCTGTAGATAATCCTGAAACTTATTTAATAGAATATTGCTGATAACTTGGGATCAATTTAAGCTCACGGTTTAATTTGTTTTTTTTTTCAAAAATAGACATAATTACCATAAATAATACTAATAAATAATACTGATAATACCCTTATTATGGGTAAAATATATTACACTTACGCAAACTTTTTTTCCGAACAATTTAAGGGGAACGATTCCACAATACATGACGGTTGCGTAACATTGCAACTACAATACCGTTTACGCAGCGAACGCAGCGGAAGCTCTAAGGGAATATTTTTTTTCAGTTTATGCAAAAAATAATAATTCGATAATGATGTTAAATAGCCCTTAATCTTTCTCGATAATGGCGAATGCTACACGCTCGACATGTATCGCGATATTTGGATCGTGATCCTGGATTACGATCCAAATATCGCGATACATGTCGAACGTGTAGCATTCGCCAATGGGCTATCCAACACTAGAAAGGAAAGTAGCTGCGAAATAGTTTTTCAAATCGAACCAGGCAATCATTTTTGTGCATTTACTTGTGTTTTTATTCATTCTGTATATTGCAACATGCACTCACATCACAAAACGCAATGAAGTGAGCCACAGAACACAACTATTACATGGCTAAGTTGCGAAGTATCGAATGACTGCGCTTTATGCTACCCGAACTCCTACACGTTAAACAATCCTACTTAATATATAAAAATGAAAGTAAGAATGTATGTATATCCCCTTTATGTTCCCTTTTCACGTCAAAACCGCTGAACCGATTTGGGTGAATTTTAGTAAAGGAGTAGATTGGACCATGGAGACGGACATAGGCTACTTTTCGTTGCGTAAATTAGTAGTTGTAAGGTAGTTGTAAGTAGCGGTTGTAGTAGGTGCGATACGAAGTTTGCCGGGACATCTAGTATAATTGTATAGTAAAGAATAGACTGCAAAAAAAAGGACCTGATATTAGCGCATTCAGCCAAACTCTTCTGCTCTATATTATTAGTACCTTTAGGTTAAATATCACTAAACATGTTTCAGGAGACAGAAGCGTTGAAGGATGCAAAAAGTTACAGTGAGGTGATCCACTTTGTTCACACTGAAAATTACAACAAAGGAGATGTAGAGGTATATATAATGTACTTATAATAAAAAAACGTGCCTTCTATACGTGTTCTAAAATAGGGGCATTACTCACGTTGTAATACAACGTCGTGGGGTGCCGGCAGTACAGTGTTACCCCTCCTCTCATGCCCGTGGATGCAGTAAGAGCCTGCTAAGGGATACCTCCGGATAATGGGCAGCAGCGTCTTTCTGTGCATCAACATCCCGTACTGCGTTCGCCAAACCCGCCTGCCAAGCGTGGTGAGTATGGCAACTGCCCCTCATGGAGATCCATGATGGAGGTCTGTGTTCTGTAGTGGTTGTGTTCGTTTTACGGTTGAAATGATGATGATGCGTAAATTGCAAATCTTAGAGTGACATAAAAGGCGTTATTTATTAGAAAGCTTTTCTATCCCTTAGTCAGTGCTCATCTTATGTAAAATATTATTAGCTTTTAAAAACCTATACATATTTTAAAAAACTAATACCTACTTAATGTTAACATCGCGAAAGCTTTACAAGTTCTTCTAATCTTACGTGTTCTTACGTTCTAGTAATCTTACGTGTACTAAGGATATATATATATATATATATATATACATATATTACGTGTAAAATCTTACCTTTTACACATGTAAAATGATTTGCACGACCAATGTCAAAAAAGAAAAATGTCCAAAGCCAATGTCCATAAGTAAAAATGTCCAATAATAAAAATGACCACAAAAAATCAGCAAAACAGTGCATCCCGAGCAGCCACTAGATGTCCTGTTTAGCCCATAAATTATGAAAAAAAAAAAAAAAAATTGAAAAGATACTGTTTACCACTCCAGCGCAAATAGACTAATCTTGCTCTAGATAATAACTTGTAGTGTTACTAATATTTAATTCCTTAGACACCTGTCTTCAATGGTTATGTGTAGAATCATATAGTATACCGGCTTTCTGCCGATTATTATATACTTAATCATTAAAATTTTGAAATAATAATAAAACCTGTCTAATATATTATGTCGAATGCTACACGCTCGATATGTAACGCGATATTTGGATCGTGATAAAGCGAATGGCGAATCACGATACACACTCGATAAATATCGTGATCCTGGATTTCGATCTAAATATCGCGACACATATCGAGCGTGTAGCATTCGCCAATGAAATGAAGTGTATTTTTGAAAATAATAAAATAAACATTTTACTCTTATTTCTATAACTTAAGAAATTATAAACTTCGAAATGTACTTAGGTATATTCTAAATACGTTATACAACTAACAACTATTATCGTATGAACCGAAGCCATCGCTAATATTTTGAGATAGACGCAAAAAAACTACTTTTTGTATCAACTGCAAAGCGGAAATATCGTTTCGACTTAGTGATTCCACATAGTTTTTATATTTGCGATCGAATGCAATACCAGACTTACGTCGATTTATGCGCATACAGTAATCCGCATTTTATAATCATAACGGACTGATTCTTTGCGAATTTTATACAGAAATAGGCAAAGATTTGGGTTTTTAGGTAGCTTTACAGTAATCCGATGATGCCATCCTTCCAACTAGTTAGTTTTTCGATGTTTATTATTCGCGTAACTAAGTACCTATTATTGAAGGGGTTTTCAGAATACTTTTCGTAATAGCTTCGGAACTTTCTATATCCTTCACAATCTCGAGATATGTTTACTATCTCCAACCAGTAATCTTTGATGCAAGTTTCTTATGAGTCTAATGATATTTCTGCAGTCTTTGATATTGTGAAGACCCAAATCCTTAGCTTTTTTCCACTGCCTTTTGATAGTGAAAAAGACATCCATTAACTTCAACATCTGGGAACACTTTACTACAACATTTATGACCGCTATCTCATACCTAGTCGGTTTTGAAAACGTTCATTCGATTTTTTTCTAATGAGGTGTTTTCATGAAAAAGTAAAAACTTCAAAAATAGTTCCCTCGAACCATATAGATGGCGTTAGTTTTATTTTACTGGTAGGAAACACATTTGACAATGACAGTAATTTGTGATTAATCACAAACTTGCTTTCTCCGTTTGCCAGCTCCATCTGTTAAGTTTAGTAGGAAACACTTTTTTGTATTTTACTGAAAACGGCTCATTGAAAACTCAAAAAATCTCGTATACGTATTTTGGCTTTTATTCGGCAACAAACCATACCTACACCACAGGAACGACGTAGTTTGTTGTAATATTTGACCCTGAATCCAATTGCCGATAAAATATATATATAATATATATTGAATATATATGATATTGAAATATAGCCGGCAAAACGGAGGCGGAGCCCTGTCAAATGTTCCATCACCCAAATAAACATAACTTTTATTTAACATTTTTTTTGCATAACTTCAAAAAACAACTATCAAAGATCATGGAGGTATAAATGATACTATGAACATTTAAATTTACTTATTTTTTAAATATTTACGTACCAGCTCTAACATATTGTCATTGTGTTTCTTTCTTTACTATTAATTTTAATTAAAATGTTTTATTTTCTAACTGAACTAATTGATCTTAATGAACCTAAAGTTTATGTCATAATATTTCATACTTGCTTTATATACTGTTTAAAGTTTTATTAACCTAAAGTTTATGTTACAATTTTTCTTATATTACTAATGTATTATATTATCTGTGCTTATATGCACTAAATACTGTTTAAAAAATAACATTTTTTGGCAGTTGTCGCTATAACTTTGTACATGCTGTGACGTCCTGTAATTACGGGAGCACCAGGCTATTAACATTTAGACCTTAGTATTATGTGCATTATGTGTAACCCTGTGTTGGATGTCCTATTAAAATAAATAAATAAAAATCGTAATTTCCAGTTGTTATAAATTTTCTTGCTAGAGGAGAACAAAATATCAGAATTTTTGACTATGGTATGGAAGACTATGGTTTAATTTTTTGTTTAAAATGATTAATAATGGTCGTGCTTAGTAAACGTGATCACCGCGGTTTGGCAGGTAACAGGTAATGTTCCATCATCCAAATAACAATCGTAATTTCCAGTTTCTATAAATTTTCTTGCTAGAAGAGAACAAAATATCAGAATTTTTGACTATGGTATGGAAGAGACTATGGTTTAATTTTTTGTTTAAAATGATTAATAATGGTAAAGTGCTTAGTGAACGTGATCACCGCGATTTAGCAGTTGTAACAGGTAGAGGTTACCGCGTAGCATCGGGTCGCCTTAGGGTTGTCTAGTCGGGCGGGGGCTTTGCAAAGCCGGTGACGGACGGACTAGGGTTTCTTGTTTTAAACGAAACCCTAAAAAAAGGCAATCATCGCTTACTTATTGTGGGGTGTTTCTATTCTATTTCTTGTAAAGCTAAAGATACGTTTATTTTGTCACACAATTTACAATTAATCCATATACAATAATAAGGTTTAAAAAATAAAATAAAAATGTGACAAAAATGGTCATTACTCAGCATATGCTGTGGCAGAACGGGTCCGTACCACAGCGCTGGTCTTCCATAGTGACCAAAGTATGCGGATGGTGGCTACCGCGATACAAAAATGCTGTACGCTAAAATAAAATATAATAACAAAGTACCTATTAATATCAAAAAAATAAACTAAACAATATATAACTTTTTGTGAATTAGATAACAATATTTACTCATGTGAATGAACTAACCAAAAATATTGAGCTGAAACAATGAAAATAAAATAAAATAACAAGTAGAGAATTATTTACATTTATGTATTCAAAACTTACTTACACCTAGGTGTGGTTTGTCCGAGGCCCAGAACGACGGGTCATATTGACGAAGTTATATTGAGACTATATTAATGACTTTTTTAGATTTTTTATAAATGAATGAACTGTTTGAACTTGTTGCAGGTTTCTCGGCTTCGCGAAGAGTTGATACGAGCGAAGAATGCAGCCGACGAGGAAAGGTTGCAGCGGTTGAAGTATGAAGGGAAACTCAAAGATTTGGAGTTGAAGATTAATAATATCGCCGGTGGCAATGCAGTCTCGGAGGTATGTATACGTTGCACGTATGATATAGTAAAAGAAAAGTAGGAATCAACATAATGATAAGTATAATAAATATAATACGGCTTTCACCACGTACCTAACTTATTATCATCTTGCTGACGTTTCGTAGACCATTTAGAGGTTCTTCTTCATGAGCACCGTTCGTGGCCGCCTCCGAGGGCCGCGAGACGAGAACTCGCAAGATGATAAAAAGTGTTAGGTATGTGGTGAAATCCGTATTATATTTTTTAAATGATGTCAAGCCACGATAAGATATTTCAATAATGGTAAGTATTTACCGTTCAAAATGTATTTGCGTATTATATCAGCCATCTGAAGGTAATGGAAAACCTTCGGCGGGAAATTTAGGTTCATTTACGGTGAGCGTGCATATACTATTATATACCTGGTACTGAGCCCGCCAACCCGCCTGCGCAAGCGTGGTGAGTATGGCAACAAACCCTCTTGATCAGCGCGTGTATATCATCCTCATCATCATTTCAGCCGTAAAACGTCCACTACAGAACACAGGCCTCCCTCATGGATGAGGGGTAGTTGCCATACTCACCATGCTTGGCAGGCGGGTTGGCGAGCGGGATGTTGATACGCGGAAAGACGCTGCTGACCATCTTCCGGAGGTATTCTTAGCATTACTGCATCCACGGGCATTAGAGGAAGGGTTACATTTTACTGCCGGCACCCCGCGGCAAAAGACGACAAATAGTTTATAAAACAATAATATCGGCATAACAGCAATTGTACCATTATATGTTTCTCTAATGACAGGAAACTAAACAGATCGCCGAAGAAGTGGTCTCCCTCAAAACACAGATTCGTGTTATGAAGGAGGATGAAGAGGAGCTGAAGATTTCCCTAAACGAGACCTCGGAGCAGGTTCAGGAATACCGGATGAAGGTAAATAACTAAAGTTATACGAAGCGCCTGCCTAATAAATATTGGTGGAAGTTCCTCACGCAATAAATTTGTCTCGACAAATACCCGTATCTGCAGAATATGTAACATTTGTCCCTCCGTTCGGCAAACTGATTACGTATCTTGCCAGTAGCGATTTAGAAATTTGGCTGCCCGTAGGCTATATTAAATGTTTTCTGCCCCTACTGACCTAAGAAAATTGGAATATTACCCTATAATCTACCGCCCTAGGCCAGCCCACTCAGCCTATTGGTAAATCCAGCACTGTATCATGCGACAGGCGTGAATCACGCGATCATCGCAGTCAAACGTCAAATTTGTATTAGCTCCCTCTCTTCTCTTCCAGCTGTAGGACGTCCACTGCTGACAACGACCTCCCTTAGGGGACGTCTCCACGAGCGATTGAATCGCGGCGATGTTATCGTCGTGCCACGTATTTCTATACACTCTTAGGGGCCGTCTCCACGAGCGAGAGAATCGCGACGAGTCCGCGCTATATTAGAAATACGTGGCACGACGATGACATCGCCGCAATTCCCTCGCTAGTGGAGACGGCGCCTTATTGATCACTTTCTATATAGTACTGATCATGAGGGGTTGTTCCCATACTCAACGCGCTTGGCAGGCGGTTTGGCGAGTGCAGTACGGGATGCTGGTACATGGTAAGACGCTGCATCTTTCGGAGGTATCACTTAACTAAGATTCTTACTGCATCCACGGGCAAGAGAGGAGAGACAAAGGATATCAAGCTTGAGGTTTATTCGCTTCTTTCCCTTACTTGGAAAAAAGTTTTGAGAATCGAATGAATTAAATTATGAGCTTTATTAAATTTAAACTGACCGTGGGGTGCCGGCAGTAGAATGTTACCCCTCCTCTCCTACCCGTGGATGCAGTAAGAGCCTGCTAAGGGACGCCTCCGGAAGATGGGCAGCAGCGTCTCCGTATATCAACATCCCATACTGCGCTCACCAACCCGCCTGCCAAGCGTGGTGAGTATGGCAACTACCCCTCATGGAGATCCATGAGGGAGGCCTTAGTTCAGTAGGTGGACGTTTTACGGCTGAAATGATGAATGATGATTAAATTTAAACGTGTTTTGTTTTTAATTTTGTAAACTGACTAGTTTATGTATGAATTTTTGCTCTGTTGAATAAACACTAATTGACTTTGACGCTGGACAACGATCTATTCCTGGCACCTCACGGAATCACTAGGGAGGGGAGAGTTCACACTAATTTCAACGTGTATTTTTTATTTTACAGTACTTGCAAGCACAACAGCAAGTCGAGGAGTTAAAAAGACAACTGGACATCATGGAGTTTGATAATAAACAGGCATCTGATCAGATCCAGATCGAGCTACAGAAAATGAAGGTATGTTATCAACTTTATCGCCCTCCTCGACGATCTTGGGTCGGTTGGTATTATAGCCGACTGGGATGCAGGAGGTTGCAGGTTCGATCCCCGCCATTGGACGTTTTAAAATAACGTAAATGACATCGAAATTATCGTTTACTATAATTATTATATTATTATTTGACATTTGTTGTAGTGTAGTTGTGGGGTAGCTGTAGAGTAGTCGTAGAGGTAGAGTAGTAGTAGTAAGTAGTAGTGGTAGTAGGAGCGGTACGAAGTTCTCTGGGACAGCTAGTTTGCAATATTAGTGAAAAAGCGTTATCTGATACCATTTAAAATTTCAAGTCGGTAGCATCAGTAGTTCTTAAGATCTGTGACAGACAGACAAAGTCACACCATATTCCTTTTTACCATTTTGGTCAGGAACCCTAAAAGTTAAAGAATTATAGTGCCGTTATAGTACCGCCAAAATGGCGTGATTATTTTATTAAATCCACGGAAAATTACAGCATTATAGTAGCCTCGTTCGTAAAGCCGCTGACAGACAGACAAAGCGAACTTTAAATTTTAATTACAATATTTGCATAATCGATCAAAAATGCTGTGCGAATTGTCTGTCCAGGATTATTTATTTTCTTTTGTTGATTTAGTAGTTAATTACGTGGGGCATTAGAATGTTGTCCCTCCGTCTGTGTTGTGTCTGTGTTCAGTAGTGGTGTATTTTTCTATGTTTTATTAAGTAGGTATTTACAAAAAAGCAGTATTATAGTATTCTGTCAACTATCGGGTACCCACACAGATTTGCTTACTTGAGGACCCAAACGGTGCTGTGTGAAAAGTCTAGAATTATTTATTTATTTTCATTGATTATGGTGATGATGGAAAACGTAGTGCTTGACACACGTGGAAGTGCTTGCCAGAATACCTATTTTTTATGCTATTAAATGACGAGACCAGCCTAAAGCTCGCTTTACTGCAATACCGCGGTGTCACTCTGAGATAGTTGTATCAAATAATATTATATAGTAATATTCAAGGCTTGAGGGCTCAAGGAATATATTTACTTGTTTAAAAATTTATAAAGAGAATGCATAGTGACTTGTCCGCTTCAAAGTTCAGGAAAACATTGGGAGGATACCCCGCGGCTTCGCCATTGCAGACGTATTGAAACGCTGCTGATTAACACGAAAAGACGCTGCTGGCCCATCTTCCGACATCCTTACTGCATTTACGGGCTAAAACTTATAGACCATGAAGGCCATCCGTGTTCCTTCCGGGTCATGGCTGTTCATATGACTGAATGTCCAAATAGTTCGATTACCTATGTGCTAAATAATACGAGTGTCAAAATGCACAAAAGACATATAATACGATTGTTTGAAAGAACGATTGTTATATACATTAATAGTCATAAAGATAATTTGTCAGAACGAGCCAGTATCTAATATACTAATTGTTTAATCTCAGGTAGGTAGACAAAAATCAGGTTATGTAATCGAAGTAGTCCGCTTTGTCCTATGATTTATTCCTACGCGTAGGACAAAACTGACAAAAAAATCCGCTTTGTCTTACGCGTATAACTAAATCGTAGGACAAAACGGACTTCATCATGTAATGTTGATCAGGACGCATTTATACATATATTTTATCTCTGACATAATTTGACGTAAACACATTGTAAAATGTTAACATTCTGACAATAGCATACTGCAGGGCTAGCATGGCCGGAGATATTTTATCCACGGGGAGAGGACAAAATACTATTCCCCTCTGTCAATTTTGTCCACCCTCCGAGCATGGCGATATGGGTGGATAAACTATTCACTGTATTATATTATTAACTATAGGCGGGGGGTGAGTATCCACGTCTAATGTCAAAAAGTGATACAATTCTCTTTCCCCCTGTTGCCGTGCTTTGGCAGGTGGATAAAATAATTTTATCCCTTGTCAGTGGAAATAACCGGCGGACAAAAGTTTTATCCCCAGCCCATGCTAGCCCTGCTGTAACATAAATACAATGTGTACTTTTGTCATTTTGTCACCGCAATATTTTAACCAATAAACTTTGTACATTTTGACACCTACACATTCGAACCATTTGGACATTCAGTCATACGAACAGCCATGACCCGGAAGGTCCGTGTTGATGATGATTTTTCGAGGGCGTGTTGAGTCAGACGGTTTGATAATCATGCTGTAACAATAAATGGAATCAACCATAGCCGTGGGAAAATAAAACAATTGCAGACGATAAAAAGTTCCATCTATCGGGTAATTGAAGCAAACCGGTTTTGCGTTCACCTGATTGCGTTTTAGTAAACCACCCAATTCTTACCTGAAAGTTAAGTCGCTTCAATGAGCGAGGCATTTAGTTGTTACTTCGCGACACAGATGTCGCTGTGTAAAAAGGTTTTAGGTTGTGGTGTCAATTCGTTGGCACATTTCCTAACTTAAGCTAATTCAAATGCGTAAAACGGATTCAAATGACAGAAATATATTCGGTTGTTGCCGTTGTAGAGTTAAAAACAAACAGTATTAGCTAATTTTATGTTGACAGCTCTAAATTTAGAAACGTCAAATCTCTGATTATAATTAGCTTTAGGAAGTGCAATAACTTAATTTGACACCATTTTTAGAACATTGCATAAATAATGCTGAATACAGCACCATTTAGCCCAAAAGTAAGCAGAGCTTATGTTATGGGTATCAGATGGTTGAAGAATATTCAAATGCATTTTTATGTTAGTAAATACTACCTATCGTTCATGGAAAACACCCAGATGCTTCTGCATATAAAGCAAACATTTGTCTCTCAGCGGGTATCGAACCCGCAACCTCTTGCATACTAAACCAACGGAGCCACGGAAGTGGTCAAGTATGTCAAACGATCTTCACATAAGTGTTAGTTTAAATTGAGAATCGTTCTGTAAAGGTGCATCCACACCGCAGCTGCTTTATGTTGAACAAGCATTGGTACTGGGGGTACCAGAAGAGGTGGCGAAGGCCTCAAAAGGTCACCAAAGATTTTTTGTTTTTGGATGTTTTCGGCTATTTGAACTAATTTTTTTGGTGTTCTTTTGAGGTCACAATAACTCCGGTCCCTGTGACCCCAGGGTCACCAAAATAAATCAGTATCATTCTCTCATTAAGACGGTGCTAACAAAAAAACAAAAAAAAAACCGGGCAAGAGCGAGTCAGACTCGCGCACCGAGGGTTCCGTGCCATCATACAATATAATAAATGACAAAGGCGGTTTTATATTTGTTGGAGAACCTTGACAGCGCCATCTCTTGTCTCATAGCGGAACTTATGTAGATTTTTACACTTTCGATAATTTATAAAAAAGTATGCTAAGTAGAGAGATTGTAATAAATTTCCTCTAATCTTCACATACACTTCTAATAGCAATAAAAGTTTCAGAGGTTTATCTCCGCAAACTTCGGAGATAAGGGGGGGGAACGCTATATATTTCAACATTTTTGTAAATAACTCAAAAACGATACGACTTAAAGGATAACTAAAAACTGTTTAATAATGTGCAAATGAATACCTGTCATATGATACCCCACATCACCTAAAAACTTCAAAAATTTTTTGAAAACCCCCCTTCCACCCCCCTTGTCTAAAAAACTATGCAAATAAGGGAGTTCGCTATAATTTTCCTGTAAATTTTACATACACTTCTATTAGCTATAAAAGTATCACGGGTTTATCTCTGCAAACTTCGGAGATAAGGGGGGGGAACGGTCGTTTTTCAACATTTTTGTAAATAACTCAAAAACGATACGACTTGAAGGAAAACTAAAAACTGTTTATTAATGTACAAATGAATATCTTTCATATGATACCCCACACGGCCTAGTTACTTCACTTAAAAAATTTGAGATCCCCTATCCGCCCCCCTGCAATCGAAATAGGAATATTTTTTAACATTTTCATATATGCTATATTAGTAAAAAAGTGTTGTCTTTTACTATTTCAAATTTCAAGCCGATAGCATCAGTAGTTCTCGAGATATCCAGTTGTGACAGACAGACAGACAGACAGACAGAGTGATTCTGTAAGGGTTCCTTTTACCATTTTGGTCCGGAACCCTAAAAAAGGTTTCATGTAAATCGGTCAACGCGTTCGGTTGTAATCGTCTCATACACAGACAGACAGACAGACAGCGCAATGCATATTAGGGGGCTTCGCCCCCTAAAAAAGCTTCTACTTGCTACTGAGCAACATCCGAGCTCCAGATGGTTACTAATTAATTAATTAATTACCTAATGCGCCATTATACAAACCTGAGTATTTATTGCCATGATACGGCAGTAGTTATAAATCAAAAAGCAATAAAAGTTCCGGAAATGATTGAGCTAATTTAGTTGCTAAGACTAAATTACAATGGTAATGGGAAGTTTATTTGTAGTATTGGATACATATAAAAACACATGACGTGTTTTACATTATACGTATTATTATATTATGCGTAGGTACATACTTAAATATTCGCCCCGAACTTAAAACGAGCGAGATTTACTTCTTTCAATGAAGTCCCATTGCATTTGAACTTCATTGTACGCTGGCGATTTGGACTTGATTATTCCAAATTTAAATCGGGCTTTTTGAAATGATATTGTGCTGTGGTCTTGGAATAGATTTTGATGAATGATAATGGAGTAGATACATTAAATAAACCTACAGCAAGTGTGGTGGAACACGTGTCGAATTCTTTTCGAGTGTTTTTAAGCACTCGTTACTTAAAGATTAGCGGATTTGTTACTATATTCATATTTTTGTACATTTTGTACATTCACGTACACTAGGTCGAACTCCGGCACATCTACCTCTATTGTTTTACCTGCACTTAGTGCGCACTTAACTGGGCTTATACCTATGTACGGGACGGGAATCGCACCTGCCTCGCCGTAGCACAGTCTTGTACTAGCACGGGAAGTTCATTTAATTGCATGCCTACTGACACTTTTAACGTAAGTGTGTACTGTTCATTTGAGTTTGTTATTTTTATTGAGAAATAAAAATTACTCTTATCTATCTGGGGGCTCGGTAGGGCTCCCGCCAAAACGAGTCAAGCGAAGGACCAGGGCACTACCAACCTTTTTTCGAAGTGCGCCGTTTTTTTTGATGTAAAACATCTTTTGCGGGGCGTAAAACCAGTCGCGACGAGAGGTGACGCGTGATGCTTGGAGAGGTGCGAGTTAGAACTAGGGCGACTGCCCTTCGTTTATCGTGCCCATCATGTTACAGTGGCGACTAAGGCTACTGTGGCAACTGTAGCAACTGTGGTGACAATGGCAACTGGGGCTACTGTAGCGACTGGACGACTATGGCAACTGTGTTGAAAATGTTTTACATCTGCCAGGCGTCCCGTGACGGCTCAGTTTTTGGGCTCATAAATAAATAAATAATGCTGGACTGACACACACAGCATCATGACTGATGACTAGATGACTGTTATAATTTATACTACATAGATGATATTTTGAATTACAAATAGAAAAATATCCAGAACACCCTTAACAAATATCGGCAGACCATAGCTCTTATCTCGCAAACTTATTAAACATACAAAGTTCCAATTGCATAGCCATTACTTTAGACAAGCATTGGTACAGGTGAAAAGGGGGCGAAGGCCTCAAAAGGTCACCAAAGGTCAAAAATGGTTTTGGACGTTTTCGGCCATTTGAAGACTTATTTTTTTGGTGACCCTTTGAGGTCTCAATAACTCCCGTCCCTTTGACCCTAGGGTCACCAAAATCAATCAGTCACCTTCTCTCATTAAGACGGTGCTAACAAAAAAGGTTTCATGTAAATCGGTCAACGCGTTCGGTTGTAATCGTCAAATACACACACAGACAGACAGACAGCGTTATGTATAGAATATAGATATTTAAAAAAGCGCAATTTCGTCATTGACTGATGATCATAAAAGCTCTAGGTACCAACTTTCACGAAACCGAACCGTAACGTTCCACGAAACCTTCACTTGGGGCGTAAGGGGAAACAATACTCAATGTTCATTACTTTTCTTTTAAACAATAATTCTTGTAGTAACAAAACAGCCAAACCAACATATTTTGACTTAGGTGTAGAGTTTATGAAGTTATGGCGTGTAGAGTAAGAAACTTAGCTCTTGATGAGATCTGATAACTTTTTGACTTAACGGTCTCCTCTTAACAACGTTTTACATAAAAATGTGTTAGTGGAATTCAAGATGTACGGAACCGTACAGTGCCTGGGTCATAGTTTGATGGTTTGCACAACTCCTATACCATCCTCTCAACTCAGTCGGCTTTATACTATGTATACAAAAATAATATGTAAAATTATCGAAATCACGGGAATTTCGCACAATTTCGCATACAGCGACCGCGCGGCCGGCCCAGGCGCAGATGGCGGGATGAGCTGGACATGTACTGTGCTGTCTGGTCGACCATCGCCTTGGACCGGGAAGTATGGAGAGAGGGAAGGAAGGCCTTTGCCCAGCAGTGGGATCCTTCAGGCTGATTAGGTTTGACGGGAATTTCGAGTAATACCTTTGACAATAACGGAAATGATAACGGGTAACGGAAGAATAACAGCGTTTACTGCTAACACAGTAGACAAAAAAATAATAATGTACTGCTATAATCATGATCCTTCCCAATTAACGTTGTCCCTATTAAGGCTGCAGTAAAGAATATATTCAAAGTTTTCAGTGACCGTTTTATTCGCAGATGCAGTTTCAAGAGAAGCTTTTGGAGCTGGCGCCGTTACCGGACCTGCTAAAAGGTGCCCAAATCCAACTGCAAGAGGCGAAGCAACTCCAAAAGTTAGCTGAAGAGAGCTCCCAGCAGATATCTGTTGAATTGCACTGCGTAAAAGAGAAGGTACTAAAACGAAATCACCATCGAATCAACCCCGTGCCACTGCTTGTTGTAGGCTTACTAGACCCGCGTTTCACCCGCGTTAAGACAACATTAATTGAGAAGGTTAATGATATATATATATCTCTGTCTTGGCCGATTTCGACCACAGCGACTGTATTTTACTGGACATATTCAACTATAAGGACTTATTTACTTAATCTTTTTAATGATAAATATATTGGTTAGGTGTGCATGGCCTAAAATGTAATGCCAAAAAGACGGAAAACAAATAGAAACATCCACTGCTGGACATAGGCCTCGCTTATGGTTCTCCGAGATCATGAGTTGGTCGTTGCCAGACTCGCCATGCTTGGCAGACGGGTTGGATGGCATTACTAGATGTTGATGCATTGAAAGACGCAGCATCCGGGGTTATCCCTTGGCAGAGTCTTACTGCATCCACAGGTAAAAGAACTTACCCCGCCTCAAATTTTTACTTACTGCTGGATATTGTGTGCTTTAAGAGCTGTCCAGGAATAATTGTTTATCTCAAAATGGTTTCCTACGAAGAATGCGGTCCTTTGTTTCAGCTTGTGTCGTCGGTGAATAGTTTGAATCAAGAAAAAGCGGAAAATGAAAAGTTAATTGAAGAAAACTCCATCCTTAGAAGTGAATTAGATGACAGGCAACATGATCTCGATGAGCGATGCAAAGCTATGGACGACGACAAGTAAGTTAATTGGCATGATGACAGGGTATGAAAGTCCGTCAGTTAGATAACAAAAAAACAAAAGTCACGTACATTTTGCTTTTTCAAATTAATGAGACAATACTTAGTTTAAGAGTGGGGATCGTGAGGTCATTATTCTGCACCGAGGCACGTCGCGTTGGCGCGTACTAGCGTCTGACTTCACGCGACATTTTGATATTTTGTATCGCAGTTATTTTTTAATTACGCTAAAAAAACACGTGTCCAATTGATTTTGTTATCTACATGACGGACTAACAATTCTAACGTAGTTATCCAGTATTTTGCCGTTTTCAGTAATAATTCTTTAATTTTTCAACACGTTTATAAAATTAAAACCTTTTAAGTTACCCCCGACACAAAGTAAGCTCTAAAAGACCTTCCTGTAATTGTCATCATTTCCTTTAATTCGATATCAAATTCGTGTATATTTCAAAACATTTGATTGTCTATCCCCACTTTCACCCCCCATATCATGTAAATGGCTCAATCGATCTCTATGTAACTTTCAGTTTTGCATTCTACACACTATTTTCTTTTATGCCAAACTTGGGTATATTTGGAAACATGCGATTATTCATAACCACTTTCACCCCCCATATTATCCATGTACTCGTATGCATAAGAATTTGCCACGGTATCAATTCCTCTGCTCTTAGTTAAGCTGGAAAGTCTAGGAATACGGGGAGACCAGCTTTAAACTTAATTTCCTTAAACATATTCTTAAGGCCTTCCCTTGGCCCAAGTCTGTAAAAGCTTCCGACAGCTCTCTTTTGTAAAAAAAAATACTATTGGCATCTGCAGCATATTGCCACACAACAAAATTCCATACGACATGAGAGAATGGAAGTAGCTACAGTAGACTATTATATATATATATTTTTAGGTCAGTTAATTCTCTGATTTTATATACCGCGAATGTTGTAGAACTTAGTTTTCATCCAAATCTTCAATATGTTTACCCCATTGTAATTTTGCGTCTACAGTGATACCGAGAAGTTTGGTATTATTGATTAAGTCAATTACTTAACCATTGATTTGAATAGGCGTTGATAATAGAGGATTGTTTGTTAAAGAAAATTGTATACATTTTATTATGTCAGGGTTGAGAATAAGATTATTAATGATAGCATTAAACCAATGTTGAATGGTTGATAAGGAATTAATTATAAATGTTATGTCAGGATTCGATCTCTTATTTTTAAATAATAGAGAAGTGTCATCGGCAAATACGATGATGTCTGATGATTTTTGCGGCATGAAAGGGAGGTCAATAATATAAACTAAAAACAGAAAAGGGCCAAGTATTGAGCCCTGGGGCATACCTATGGTAAATTCCAGGCAAATCGGCCAAGTGTGTGTGGGACCTTGAGGTTGGGATTTTGTTTCACTTTAAAACGTAATAACTTGTAATTTATCGCCATGATGACTTGACCGACTGCATTAAAATAATTTTGACACATGCCTCCCCCGTCATAGATCTCCAAGTACTGGCCACGAGGGGTTGTTGCCATACTCACCACGCTTGACAAGCTTACAGTAGAAGAAAAAGAAGAAAATCATTTATTTACCACACGCACATTACAGTATAAACACAAAGAAAATAAAAATTAAATATTAAAATTACACATACAAACAAACAAACAAAGAACACAAATAAAACTCAACATTAAAATACGGACAGGAAGAAAAGGATGTAGCGCGGGTAAATGGGTCCCCAACTCAGCATTGTGTAGCACCTGGCCAGGCTCAGACGCTACGCTGGTTTTCAGTTGGGGCCCTGGGTGAATTCACGACCACGGAGAAGAAGGAGACAGGAAAGGAACATTAAACTCAAACAAAACAACATCAAACTCAAACAAACAATAAAACCGTATACAAACAAAACAAAAACACAAACACAAAAACCTTACAAAATAATAATAATAAAGATAACAAATTACGGTACATTTATGAAAAAGAAAACAAATTAAAAGAAAATCTGTCACGCTCAAAAAGCTGCCAGACAGGCAACACCAGTATTGGATGTTAATACACGGAAAGACACTGCTGCTCATCTACCGTAGGTATCCCTCGGCAGATTCTTATTGCATCCACGGGCAAGAGAGGACGGGCAACATGCCACTGCCGCTACCCCACGGCACATTTGTATAGTCACCGTCATTATTATCGAGATAAGGTTGCGCGGGTCACCTTAAATGAAAAAATACACCGTAATAATCATCATCATCATCATCATCATCTGCAACCTGACTTCACCCACTGCTGGGTACAGGCCTCCTCCTTTTTGTGCCACTCCTCACGGTCCTGTGTTAAAGTTCAACTCCACGAACTGACCAACCCCGTACCGATCAAGCGGGGAGTGAGACAGGGAGACATAATCTCACCCAAACTTTTTACGGCTGTCTTAGACGAAATCATAAAAACACTCTCATGGGATGACATGTGTATCAACATAAATGGTCTCTTTCTGTCGCATTTAAGGTTTGCAGATAACCTTGACCTCTTAGCAGATAACTTTAACGGTGTCCAACGCATGTTAAATCAACTGTATCATGCTTACTTGAAAGTTGACCTGAGGATGATTATGTCCAAGACGAAGATCATGGCGAACATCTCCAGTGTCTCAAATTCTAACGTTACGTTGGGAAGTGAGAAGTTGGAGATGATCGACCGATATGTTTATCTCGGACGCATTCTCTCCTTTGGCAAAGAACATCAAAGAACGGAGATCGCCAGAAGAATTCAACTTGGGTGGGCAACTTTTGGAAAATAAGACGCCATTCTTAAATACGCTAATATCACACAATGTCTGAAAACCCGTCTGTGCAATCAGTGTGTTTTGCCTACCATGACTTACGGTGCCGAGACGTGGACGCTCACGAAGGTGTACTCGATGAGAGTTGCACAGAGTGCCATGGAGCGCGTATGCTCGGCATCAAGCTTTTAGACCGTGTTCCAAAAGTGGAAATCCGAACTAGATAGAACTAAGGTGAAATGTATTGAGAATCGTATCACGGAACTAAAATGGAGCTGGGCAGGACACCTAGCACGGAGACATGACGACAGGTGGAGTAAAGCGTCAACTGAATGGCGTCCAAGAACTGGGTACAGAAGTGTCGGTCGTCCGGCTGCAAGATGGGCAGACGATATAACGAGCGTCGTGGGACGAACTTGAATGAGGCTACCTAACCTAAGATTAATTGTTAAAAATAAATTAGGCCAGGTGCGTGTCGGGCCATGCGATAAGCAGGTCTTTTTAGGATTTTTTTGTAGCGTTATCTCGGCGTTGTTATTCTATATGTTCATGCAAAATTACAGCTTTCTAGGACTAATAGTCTCTTCGCAAAGCCGGTGACGGACGGACAGACAGATAGACAAAGCGAAGCTATAAGGGATTCTTGTTTTACTACGAAACCCTCGGGTTTCGTACCATAATTATCACGGAGGTCTGTTTGTCGGGGAATCTCATCATCGTCGGGTTCAATTCGTTTGGTCCAAGGTTATTTTCGTCAAAATCAAATGTTAGACAAAGATGGGCTAAGTCAAAGTCGAAATAGACCGTTCGACAAAATGCTAGTTTTGTCAAATGCGTTTCCTAACTTTTTTTTGAATTCTGCTATGTATCTTTATTATTATAACCAGAATTAATTTGCATTGTTGAAGATGTAGATGCGTTAATATCTATTAACCACACAATCGCTTGACATGGAACTGCTTTTAATTCGTCACGCACGACTCCACCACTCACTATAATAAACCCAAGATAAACTTAAACAAAAACAGTTGCGCGAGTGCGACTTTGACTCGAAAGGTTCCGTTCATCACTATATTCGTCGGAGAATTTTAAAAGCGCCATATCTTTTTCCATAGCTGAAAAGTATAAGCATATATTTTATTCCGGACTGATCAGGATTCATGTTGATGGCTAGAAATTGGAGATCCAGTATGGATCTCACCAATGACTTTTCTTTGAGTTCACAACGAAAAGGATAGGTTGAGCCGTTCTCGAGATGTAGCGGTTAGAATTTTCACAGCTGTCACCGGAAATTTATTTTGTTATTGTTGACTTTGTCTGACTGTCTGTCTGTCTATCACAGAGGGATATCTTGAGAACTACTGATGCTATCGACATCGAAATTTGAAATGGTATTAGATACCGCTTTTTCACTAATATAGATTAATATAAAAAGTTGAAAATATTCTTATTAAGGTTACAAAGGGGCCTGAAAGGCGGTTTAAAAAAGTGAAGTTACGTTAAGTAAAATGTAAAGTAAGTTTAAGGTCATGTGGGGTATCATATAAAAGGGATTAATTTGCGCATTTATAATAGTTTTCCTTTAAGCCGTAAAGTTATCAACTTATTTATAAAAATTATGAATAAAATACCTATCCCCCTTACCTCCGAAGTTTGTAGAGATTTTGCTTGTACACCTGAAACTTTTATAGGCAATAGTAGTGTATGTAAAGATTACAGCGAACTCTCTAACTATCATATTTTTTTAGAATTCATCGAATGATTAAGAAATCTACGTATGTTCCGCTATCAGACAAAAGATGACACTGTCAAGGTCCTCCATAAATTATATTGTATGATGGCACGGTTTTATTTTTTAATTAATGGACTAATTTATTTTTGTTAGTATTGGAATGGGTCCTCGGATGGTAAAGATTCGCAATTGGACTCGGTAGGTGGCGCTCGGTAGATATTACAATCATCTTACACGAACTCATGGATGCGTTAGGATCCCCTCCCCCCCCGATGAATGCGATTAAAAGTCAATACATCGAGTTTTGTTTCACTAGAACAATGGATTTGAATGCTGTGGTAATATGCCTGCCTGTATATGAGGGTTCACAGTGTGGTTTGTGATCCATATTACAATTAATAGACAGACACTTCTCAACTGTTTCTTTAATCAATTTAGGTTCGGAACCCTAAAATCTGTAAAAAAACCTCCGTAAAAAGTAACCTACCTCAACGTTTGAACTCATGAGTAACACTTCAGAGTTCAGTCACAGTGGAAGGTACGCAAGCTAAACCTTGGGGATAATTAGCTTGGTTTTCCTGGATGTATGTGCAATAGTACTCTGGGAACACCCGACCGAGAGCGAACCTGTCTCGAAACCAGATTGAGTCAGCCTGTTCCGCTGATGAGGAAAATTGCAAGCAAAATAATTTACGGATCGACTTTTTGCGTATACGCCAAAATTGTTGCTAGCTAGCGTAGCTATTAGTTTCGCATTTTAGGTTTTTATCAATGAAAACATACACATCAAGTTATATAATCGTATAATACAATTATGATCTTCATGCATTTGTTTGTTTCATTTAACTTGCAAACTTTATTATTTATTTATATTTGTTATTCATTATATTTGTTATCATGTAGCACATACATACAAGTACAACTATTGTATTTAATGACCTTGGCGACCTCTGCTGCCCTGATGAGATCCAAAGGGGAGCAGAGGGAGGAAGGGAAACTAGGCGGTCGACATCACCTGTTCACCATGTTATGGTGGACAGGGTCGACGCGTTCAAGACTGTCAACATTACAGAACATCATGCACTAACATTAAAACTAGTTGTTACATCATCATCTCAACCGTGGGACTGCTGTCCACATCCACTACTGGACATAGGCCCTCATGGATGTCCAAGATCATGAGGGGACTATTGCCATACTCGCCATGCTTAGTTGCAGATATAATTATGCAAGATATAGAAATGTGTGAAAAGCGTTTTCTTGATTATTTTAAAAAATTGCGATTCGATTTGGTTCTTCCTGGTGGAAAGTGTGTAGGGGATTAAGATAAAGTTGTTTTTTTGACAATGAAACTTGGATAACTGCACTTTATAAAATTTTGAAATAGTCATTATTTTTTCTCCAAAAAGAATAATTACCTCCTCAATGAAACTTTCTGTACAAAAGAAAATGTAAATAAATAAATAAATAATGCTGGACAATCCACACAGCATCATCTAGCCCAGCTAAGCAGAGCTTGTGTTATGGGTACTAGATGACTGATATACTTAATACATTATACTACATAGATTATTTTTATTATACATAGAAAAACATCCAGAACACCCTGAACAAGTATCTGCAGATCGTACAGATATTTGTCCCGAGGCGGGAATCGAACCCGCAACCTCTTGCGTCGCAGATAGTTAAATACTCTGAAGGGGTTAAACATTTGCGGGAAAGAAAAAATCTTAAAACCTCGGTCGCGATGGGGAATAACTCCTTCAAAGGTAGGTAAGGTAATTGGCCTATCTAGAGGTATTAAAGATGATTAATACGGCGTCAGCAACCGGTATACATGCGGTACGGGACGT
This sequence comes from Pasiphila rectangulata, assembly GCA_963082625.1. Classification (NCBI taxonomy): domain Eukaryota; kingdom Metazoa; phylum Arthropoda; class Insecta; order Lepidoptera; family Geometridae; genus Pasiphila; species Pasiphila rectangulata. Next base: position 8,687,888 of record OY720236.1, on the reverse strand, counting down.
TGCCGTGCCTGGGACATTGTAGTGCCTGGGACATTGTAAGATGGAAAGAAATACCACACCTGCTTATTTAGGTACTACACTACAGGAACACTATTTTTTGTATGTATAATATGTTACGTACTTATAATGTACCTATATGGGATTTTACACGCACACACAAATGAGCACATAAAAAATCAATAACAATTATGTTTTGCATAGAAATGTTATAACGTTTGTTTTGTAGGATTATTGTTTTGTTTTTGTAAACTATAGAGAAACCTATTATTGGCTGTTCCTATCATATTAATTTAAGACAAACTAGTTTATCTTTGTAGCTGTTGGTTTTTTCAATAAAATAAAATAAAATATTATTTATGTATGGTATATATGTAATTAGTTTAACCTACATACATGTACACCATTATAACCCCTTGTCATATATATTACAATCCAATCCGTCCCAAGGTGGCCTGGTAGCGATCGCTCTTTAGCGATAAGGCCGCCAATTGTCACTTTGTTTTTCAGTGTTTCTTGTTATTATGTTTTGTTTTAAGGTGTGCAAAAAAATATTTTCTATATATCTATCTACACTATAGGTACACTAGCGACTAGTTGGCTTGGTTTTTCCCAACTTATTTGTCATATTTCAACTAATTATCACAAGATATTATTTATACACAAAAAAACTGGTGACGTCAACGAATTATAGGGTATGATGTATCATCATTTCAGTCATAAAACGTCCACTGATGAACACAGGCCTCTCTTATGGATCTCCATGAGGGGTAGTTGCCATTCTCACCACGCTTGGCAGGCGGGTTGGTGAGCGCAGTATGGGATGCTGATACACGGATAGACGCTGCTGCTCATCTTCCGGAGGTATCCCTTAGCAGGCTCTTACTGCATCCATGGGCATGAGAGGAGGGGTATCATTCTACTGCCGGCACCCCACGGCAAGTACGGTATGATGTATACCTTTGCATATTGTGGTCGCACCTTCCTCACCATAATCTGAGTCATTTAAGTCGGATTTTTAGTTAAATAATTAAAGAATAATTAGTATATGTTGCATTTATAAAAATTAAGAGGTACTGTCTTACTTTTAGAGTTTCGTAGTAAAACAAGAAACCCTTATAGTTTCGCTTTGTCTGTCTGCCTGCCTGTCTGTCCATCTGTCCGTCCGTCACCGACTTTGTGAAGAGAGTATTAGTTGCATGGGCATATAAAATAACAATGCCGAGATAACGCTACAAAAAATGCTAAAAAAATAATAATTTGGGGTATAAATTGTCCCATAAACTTGTTTTATTGATTTTCCCATCGTGTGGGTTTTCTTTGAATAGGTATTTAAAAATCATTTAGGGGTTGCGAAGACAATATCGATTAAGGGTACCGTTTGTGAAATATTCGAGCTAGCTTTTTAGTTGCGGAGAAATAGTCGCTCAAATAAGTGATGCTGTTTTCCAAACACACCGGAATACGTTAAACCGAAAACTCAATGAATTGTTAATATGTATTAGTAAAGTTACAAACATGCTTTGGGGTGCCGGCAGTAGAATGTTACCCCTCCTCTCCTACCCGTGGATGCAGTAAGAGCCTGCTAAGGGACACCTCCGGAAGATGGGCAGCAGCGTCTATCCGTGTATCAACATCCCATACTGCGCTCACCAACCCGCCTGCCAAGCGTGGTGAGAATGGCAACTACCCCTCATGGAGATCCATGAGGGAGGCCTGTGTTCATCAGTGGACGTTTTATGGCTGAAATGATGATGATGATGAAAGTTACAAAACTTAGACCAACTTACTACTTACTACTTACTAACTACTAACAACAGGTATACGGTTAACTACGGGCCAGACACGCTGTATGTAGGGTACATACCGCCTGGCCCGTCACCGTTGTGTGTAACTCCTCACAAAGTGAAGAACACAAAAAAAAACAACACTTGTTACTGCAGTAAGAGACAATCTAAACGAAACTTAATAAAAAAGTTGCACAACTACTTCAATAAGGGACATAATAACCTCACAATGAAAACTCCTCCGCTATTGTAATGTGTCCACGTGCAATACATTTTATTGTTTGATAACGATGTGCTCTTAGCTTCCAAGCACTTTCTCAAGTCACTAGTCCTTATACCCCGGTTTCCACCGCCAAAGAGAAATGAGCTGATGATAGCTGAGCAATAAATTTGCGTTTCCACCGCAAAAGACACAAAATTTCAAAATTCAAATTTCAAAGCATTTATTTGTTAGAATGTAGGTCCTGTACACCCTAAATAGACCTACAAATATTTAACTCAGGCGTTAAAGTTATAGATTAAAAATTACGCTTGATTGATTATACATAAAATGTTTTACTCATATCAATTTTTTTACCCTCTTTGACATTTCCGCTCCCAGTCATTTTTGGCGGAAACAGACGTAATTACATCATCATCTCAGCCATTTTGTCCACTGCTGGACAATGGTCTCCCTCATGGATCACTTAGTGCTGATCATGAGGTGGTGTCACTATACTCCCGCTTGGCAGGCGGGTTGGCGTGTGCAGTGCGAGGCATCCACGGGTAAAAGAGAAGGGGCAACATTCTAATGCCGACGCCCCACGGCGGTAGTTACAAAGAACTTATAAATAACTTTTAAATTATACTTTTCCAAAGAACTTAGAATTTGCGCGTGACGCAACGCCAGTGGGGACATTTACTTCGAACTACTTTTGACCGTAACCGTAAAGCCTACAAATTGTAACTTATTAAGTTCCACATTAATATGCAAATCTTTGTAAAAAATCCACTTCTAATGTAATGCCAGCCAGATCTATTGTCTCGGTTTTAGACTCATAAAACCGAGACAATAGATCTGGCTGGCACAAGATGCCGCGCCGTAAGAATCGTATAAGATAAGAGTTATGCAACATTAAAGGGACATTTCCAATGATCTGGTTCATTTTGAGTTTCATAAAAATACGCTAACACGAAATATCGGAAAATTCTAAAATACTCGAATCATTGTATATATCTATATAACATAATATTGCACACAGCGATATTGTCAAAAGTTATATAGTACTAGCGGCGCTCTGCAGTTTCACCCGAGAAGTTCCCGTTTCCGTGGAAATATGGGGATATAATATAGCAGTATGTTACTCATGGATAATGTAGCATTCTAATGGTCAAATAATTTTTCAAATTTGTCCAGTTCGGAGCCTATTGCATACAAACAAACAAACAATCAAATATTTCCTCTTTATTATAAGTGTAATGTAGATAAGATGGTGTTCCTGGCTGATTAGATGGACAGAAGGGTCCAAACAACTGTTTCCCATTGACTGACTTACTCAAAAACCTTAACTTGCTTCAGATGCCATATCCTCAGACTCGAAGAGAAGCTTTCCCTGCAAGAGGCGAGATACAAGGAGAAGATGAACGAATACTCTCAACTAGCCAAGGACCTGCAAGAGTTGAAGGAAGAAAGCACACGGTCGGTAACCCGCGCGAGGGACAGATCGGAGTCGACGAGGCATTATCTCCAGTCGCAGATAGCGGGGCTCGAGAGGCAGATGATTGCTTGCCGCGCGCAGTGCAGGGCCTATCAGAAGGAGCGAGATGAGGTGAGTAAAGGAGATGCTCTAAAGTCAAGTCTTCTGTCTAATGGTCTTTTGGTGTCTAACACGTAGCATTACCAGCAAGAGATAGCGGGGCTCTAGGGGTAGATGCATGCCGCGCGCAGTGCCGGGCCATTCAGGAGTTAGATTAGGTGAGTGTAGAGATTGAAGGTAGAAGAGTTGAAGGAAGATGCCACACGGTTAGTAACCCCATATGATTGTTTGCGTCGCGCAATGCCTATCAGAAGGAACGAGAAAATCTGTATGTATGCATGTATGTATGTATGTATCGATGTATGTATGTACATATGTAACTATGTTTGTTTGCGGAATCTTGCAACTCAATTTTGAAGCAGATATCTTCAACCAATTGTGCTGAAATTTTGTATACTGTTTACTTTGGATGACAATGCATGGTCAGCTATGTGACGTCACTCTGAATCCAACATGGCGGAACACCCAAGATGGCGGACTACATCATTTTAATGTACCCCAATAATATGGGTATCAAATGAAAGGGCTTGCTGAGAATAACTCAAATAATGAAATGACGTCACTCTGAATCCAACATGGCGGAACACCCAGGACTGGACTGGACTGGACTGGCCTGGCCTGGACTGGACTGGGCTGTGCTTGGCTGAACTGGACTGTACTGTGATGTACTGTCCTGTACTGTCCTGGCAAACTATTTATTTTTAATGTACTTCTATAATTTGGGCGATATGGTCGCTAAGCGACAAAGCTCTTTATTGATTAAAATTAACTTTACTAATACATATTAACCGGAGATTAGCCGGAACAATAAGACAGACAAAAATTGTACTTTCATGAGTATTTAGTAAATACGAATGTTTATTTATTTATTGTTAAGGAAGACCGACAGCTTATACCTCTATCTAACACAATATTACACTTATAAATAGATAAAATGAAAAACCAATTATCGGTCCTCACGACTAATTACAATTTAAGGGGTTGAGATGAAAATAAAACATAAAAAATATCATAAATGAATACAGAAAACGCAAAGAAATCTAAATAAGCCAATAGTTGTACTCATATAATTATTAATACGTAACAGTTCTTTTAAATTATTACCGTAGCAATATGAATTAACATAATAAATACTTAACCTATCTATATGCCTAGCTGGAAATAAACCTATTTCATTCAAAGAACCGACTGCTCAGCAGCCGCCGCGCCGCGCACACGCTCGTGCAGTGCAAGTCTATTGTCTCGATGTCTTTACATAATTATGTTGTTAAATTTAGAGCACGCCCTGCATATAAAAGAATTCTGCTTATAATTTATATTAACAAATGGAACGTATAGAGGTGGATTGAATCTTTTCCGTCTGGGGGGAACATTAAACTTGATTTTGCTTAGTAGGTCAGCACAGTCGATATTATTGGATGTTAAATTTAAAAGAGATGTTAAATCAGAAATTTCGCGTCTTAAAAATATAATGTTTTAATGTTGGAATCACAAACACTGTATCCATGTATATAGGCTATAAAAAACCCTAGAAATCCAAAAAAAGGGTTGTTGTGTCCACCGACCTGAATGACTTGTCCTACGACTATGGATAATCATATTGTATAATATTAACTCTTCATACAACATTACCGGTAATTGGTTCATCACCTGTGCGAAGCTCGGGCGGGTCGCTAGTGAACATTATATTTCTTTACCCGAGTGTCGCTTACTTACTTTACAATTTTATCTATGTGTAGCGGAGCTACTACATTGTATTTTATTTGCTTTATTCCATTGGTGTCTGGACTACTCATACCTATTGGTGTCTCGTTTACCCATATCTATTATAAATTGCACATAATTGCACCCTCAAATAAGTCCTTTTATAGTTGAATATGCCTGACCAGTAAAATTCAGTCGCTGTGGTCGAAATCGGCCAAGACAGATGTGCAATTTATGTGTTGGCCGAGTGGGTAACCCCGACTTTCAATCCGAAGCCCGTGGGTTCGATACCGGCAGTGCACCAATGGATTTTTCTTTCTTAAAAAATGTATGTGCACACTTAACACGTGCTTTAACGGTGAAGGAAACATCGTGAGGAAACCCGCGGCTTAGTTACCTTCAGACGTATTGACCTGTTCTTTCCTCTGAATAATAGCTGACTAAGCTGAGAGGATGGTATAGGTGCTGGGCAAGCCTAATCCATCTAACAATGTCCCTGGCACTGCAGCGTCCCGTACAGCATGATTACCAGTTGCTGACGCTGTATAAATCATCTATAATAGATGCGAAGGCCTTACTTTATATATATATATATATATATATATAATTATAAATATAAATTGCACAACAAAATAACGTCTGCAATTCCATGAGAACTTATTCGCCTATTTATGGTTTAAAGCAGTAATTTACCCATTGTTAGATGATCAGATGAGACATGATGATTGTTGAAATCACCGGCTGTGGCAAAACAGGTGATACTCAGATCACTCAATACTAGGTCAAGGACACAATATATCATTGCACTTGGGACTTAATTTTAAATCGCTTGTGTGACACAAACGCCCGGATACAACAAATTTTCGATCGGCTTTCGAATGTCGTATTTTAACCCCCGAAAAAACAGCGGTGTTATAAGTTTGAGCGCTGTGTGTTTGTGTTCGTGTGTCTGTCTGACACCGTAGCTCTTAACCGAGTGGACCGATTTGAATGCAGTATTTTAAAGCAGGTTTTCTAGCGCCATTATATCAAAATCGATTAAGACGATCAACACTATAGCACTTTTCACTTCCGTAGCCAAATAAAGACTGTCCGTTCAGCAAACACGCCCACGTATTTATATCGCACATAAAGAACATTCGAGAAGTGGTAATATCTAGATCCATAAACAGTAGATTAACAGGTAATTACGTAAAGTAGCTAGAGGAAGACCGCTGACACTGCAGCCGCATCGGACACAGGAGCGCCGACGCAGCAATGATGTCAATCAAACAGACAATGGACAATACGTGACCGGACATACTTCTGATTCAAACCTCGACTTGGTCGGACTTATGTATATTAATTAGTTATAGTTATTTTATGTAATTTTTATACATTTTAATTAAAGTAATTTAAAGTTAATTCGGTTTTTTCGGACCTCCGACTGCCACCAACGTATTTCGCACAAATCACAAAACATACATCCACAAAAAAACAACATTAAAAATAAACCATAAATAAACAAGGAGAAACAGATGTGGCGTGTGTAAATGGGTCCCCAACACAGCATTGTGTAGCACCTGGCCAGGCTGTAGATGCTACGCTGGTTTTCAGTTGGGGCCCCAGGTGACTTCACGACCACAAAGGAGAGAAGGAGACAGGAGAGGTACATAGTAAAGAGAAGCTTAGTAGAATTCGAGCGATAATGTCATACGAGCGATTCAAAAATAGAGCCCCTAGCTCTTTCATAGCAGGTTTAAGTGCTAGTTCGGGCGTTAAACTAAAGTGTCCTGACTCGTAAATCCTTGAGCGTGAAGCTGCGTCATTTCTGGGTAATGCAGTCATAAACGAGGACGAATGTTAAAACCCCGCTGCAGCTTGGTTTTTAAAGAAGGGGAAATGTGTTTCTTACTGCTATTGTATGAATTATTGTTATTGATGCCAGTGAACTTCGGAACTTTTAAAAATAACCTGTTAAGGGGGCGTTAAACGACTGCATATACATATTCGATTTTAAAAGGCAGAAATTAAGGCCTTTGCATCTACTGCAGATGATTTTTACAGAAACTGGTATACATGCTGTGTGGGACGCTGTAGTGCCTGGGACATTGTTAGATGGATTAGGCTTGCCCAGAACCAATACCATCCTCTCAGCTATGCCAGCTACGAGTATTAGTCAGAGGAAAAAACAGGGCGCCTACTCTAGAAAACGATTACGATATTACGGTCAGAATGGCAATCCCCACGTAATGGCCACAAGAGTTTGGCTTGATAACGATTTCGATTCATCGCAATTTGCGTACAAAAGTAGCCCCGCAGGTCATTACGTCATAAGCTAAGTGGTTACCTTACGATGTTCTCCGTCACAGTTACAGCACGTGTTAAATGTGCACATAAAATTAATGAAAAATCCATTGGTGCACGGCTGGTATCGATATAGTTTATGATATCGCGTGCTTATGTATCAACTTCAAAGTTTGGAATGCAGTTTATACTTTAGTCCTGCGTTTTTAGAAATGAAATAGTTACCAATGTGTGAAAGTAAATAAAATACGGAGTATTATTTATTTATATAGGTATAAGCCTGATGTTTCCCACTGCAGGGCAAACGCCTCCTTAACATTACTCCTTAACATGCAAGAAAATAACATAATTAACCAATTAAACACCTTCGTCCGGTTTTGCGATCTTATACTATTTTAAATGAATTAAGTAAAATACAGCCGTGGGGTGCCGGCAGTAGAATGTTACCCCTCCTCTCATACCCATGGATGCAGTAAGAGCCTGCTAAGGGATACCTCCGGAAGATGGGCAGCAGCGTCTTTCCGTGTACCAACAACCCGTACTGCGCTCGCCTACCCGCCTGCCAAGCTTGGTGAGTATGGCAACTACCCCTCATGGAGATCCATGAGCGAGGCCTGTGTTCAGTAGTGGACGTTTTACGGCTGAAACAACAACAACAAGTAAAATACTGGTATTTTGACACAGGCACTTGAAAAAAGAGGGGTGTTATAAGTTTGACCGCTATGGTGTGTGTGCCTGTCTGAGGCACCGTAGCTCCTAAACGAGTGGACCGAAATGAATGCATTTTGTTTTATTTACAAGCAGGTTCTCTAGCGGACGTTATTACACATTTTATCAAAATTGGCTAAGATGTTTACAAGATATGGGGGATGAAAGAGGGGTTAACAGAGAAATTGGTCTGTAAGAGGAAGTCTCGTGTGCTGGTTTTGCTGGCTTCGGAACCGTTATTACTTCAGCAACTTTCCATAGATCTAGTACAATATGCTTTAATCTAAAGGCAGCGTTGATTAAGTTTGTTAGTTTTACGACACCTTTTTTTGGTGAATTGTGTAATATGTTCCCCTGATATGAGATCGAATCCAGGGGACTTCTTGACATTTATTATTTGTTTTATCTTTCCCCAGACTTCTCTAGGTGTAACAAGTTCTATGTCTTGGTTATCATTGCATAACTCCGTTGACAATGGTTCATAGTTTTTTAAGCTTTCGTTTGGCCTAAAAATGTTTTCTAGATGTTTTGAAAGAGGGGATGAATTATCGAATGTTTCTAAGTTTGGTATCAAATGAAAGAAAATGGTGTGTAGTTTGCAAAACTGAGGGTAAATACACATAACGAAAAGAATTGGATAACCTCCGAACGTTGGTAAAATGTCAGGGGTTACGTAGAATTTATCATTTTATGAACTCGTTAATTTGAGCATTTTCGTATTTTTCTCCGTGTGGGCTCCATAATAGAGCGAGCGATCCGCTTAATGCACAAAGGGAATAATAACATTCAATCAAGATCAAGGTGTTAGCAAAATCCTCCAAAATAACTGTTTATAATATACCGTTTTGAGATTAAAGATTTAAATTGTTAGATACGCTCGATACGGTAATGAGACGCGCCGTTTTGTTTCTACGGGAAATTACATAGCTCGCTCATGGCTAGATTGGCAAAAACGAGATGAGGTGAATAGGGATCCATGAGGGGGATACTATGTCCTGCAGTAGACGTGGAGAGCAAACGAGAGAGTGAAGCATCATCATTTCACCAGTAGGACTACTGGACATATGGACTTCCCTCACAAGTGGTGGATCATGACGGGTTGTTGCCATACTACGCACCACGCTTGGCAGGCGGGTTGGCGAGCAATTATTTGGCGTTTCAACTAATCCTTGACCCTTAATTAAGCCGAAAGTTCTTTAACCAACTAAGCTATGGAACACTTGACGGGCTGAGTCGACTTGATAAGATATAGGAAGAGCCTCGATGAAGTTCAATAAGTAGAGTTCAATCAAACGAGTGTTTGAGCCTAAATTATAGTCATAATACATAATTTAATTAATGTATGTAATCAATGTGTAATTTATTGATTTTGAACATTATAATAATAATTGTTTTTTTTTATGTGGTTACCAATACCACATGTAAAAAATTATACTTACACATATGTATGTCACGAATATGATTTAAAAACATGTCAAATATAGATCAAGATCTTAAATTAACAATAATAGACAAATTGCATATTATTTCGAGATATAAGGGTAATGTCAAATAATAAATAAAAAACAAATGATTCAATTTACAAGATTTATTATTATTTATTTATTATTATTTATTTGAGCCACCAACAGAAGATACACAAGTAAAAAATTACAAAAGTAAAAGCAATAAAAATCATGAGCTAGTGTTCTCCCAATTACAGACAGCTACATCTTACAAATTAAGTTATCATAGCAAAAGTTAATATATTATGAATTAGAATTTTTAAACATTAACAATTATATTAAATTATATTTAAGAAAGTTTAAACAAAACAAATATCTACGTTCTACATAAGGTTGAATAAAATAAAAAGAAACTAGTGAAAGTAAACTAGTAAAGAAACTATGACTTAGTGTCAGAAGACTATACACAGAGGAGATGCAAGGCTTTTTTTATATTTAAGTAGAGGTTCTCCTAAATCTAGGTCGCTTATTTTCGATAAAGTGTTAAGAGTGTCGATAGATTCAAGTAAACACAAGTGTAAACTTAGAGCGAGGAGTCAATAAGACCGAGAGATTTAGTACAAGCACGAAAGACAAATTGTTGGCCATTTTATATCTTCATCTACATTAATTTGTAATCCTAGGTACTTTAAAAATATATGTAGTATTTTATTTTTAAAATCTCGTAGCCTCGCTAATTCTTCCCTCGATGCCTCGTAAATCGCGTAGTATCATTTAGCTTGGCAGTTTTGTAGCCGACATCTTTGATGCCGAACTTTTGCTAACCTTTGCCCAGCCGTGGGACGACATAGGTTAGCAAAAAAAAATAACAATAATGTTTTCTTGTTTAAAATCTTGTTTCAGATACGTCAACGGATGCAAATACAGATTCACGGGTTGAAAGAGAATTTCGATTTGGTGGAGGTTCGTCTTCGTGGTTTGCAGGGGCAAGTGTCACTCTTGAAGCATTGCTACTCTGCGTCCCTGCCCGAAGACATCGAGATGCACAACGAATAATATTAACACTCATTATCTATACAAATAAATACAATGGAAGTGTCTGTTTGTAATGTCAAAATAGTCTTTTTACTACAGGCATATTACGAGTATCAACGTATTAAGGGTACATTCACTGTGTCTACCATGAGTTGTCATTGTTAGATCGCCTGCCATTACTCCAGTACCTAGTAATAGCACAGATTACAGAAACTAATGGTAATAGTACGTCACTATGACATCTGTCAGATTTGTAACTCATGGTACCAAATTCTAAGCATTCTTTTTTAAAATAGCCGCCAGTATGGGCAGCCAAATAACATAAGATGTTTTAAATTAACTTGACACTGGCGGAATTGTGTAAAACCAAACACAAAAAGCCATAAAATAAAAAGACAAGACAAGATAAATTCTACGCAAATGAAGCCCAAACTACAGTCGCTGTAGTATAGTTTACTGCGTATTTTAGTAACAAACTATCCGCTAGAAGCGCTGTACTAGTTTTCATACATTTTTTAACTACAGTCGTTAGCGAGTATAGATTGTGAAAACTCATGGTAGACCTAGGAACAGAAATTTTTCAATATTTGTTTCCCTTATTTATTTCCCTTCTGTCTATCCGTCTTTACGTTTGTTTCGGCTAATTTCTGAACACCTCTAACGTCGGCCAGTGAAAGACCCGTCAAAACCGTCATAAGTAGTCGTATATGCTAACAAACAGACAATTTTATTTTATTTATTTAAATTGTTACGGATTAATCATTTTCTAGTTATTTTGGTTATTGTATTTGGAATAAACTTTACAATTTGTTGATGCATGAGTTTTTATGAAGGATATTTAGAAATTAATTTAGAATTACATTACATTAAGTCGTAAGTGTCCCACTGCTGGGCAGAGGCCTCCCCTTCGTCTCTCCATGCATCTCGATCCGCCGTTAATTGTTAATTCGACCCATGCGTTATTATATTGGTCTAACCCGTCACGTAATTTAGAATAGGTCAGAAAACTATTTATAACGATACAGCATGGGTTCTAAGCTTAGGCCCTACTTTTAATTTAATTCGAAGACATCTTTAATCAAAATTACTGGCAGGCACCACCACTGGTATACAGTACTGAAAAGCTTTTGCATCTATCATAGATGATTTAGGCAGCGTCAGCAACTGGTAATCACGCTGTACGGGACGCCGCAGTGCCTGGGACATTGTTAGATGGATTAGGCTTTTGGAGATCCATGATGGAGGCGTACGTCCAACAGTGGACGTGTAGACAGCAGTCTGAAGCTGCCTAGGCCACGGGTGATAACACGATGTTGTTATTTTTTTCAAGAAAGAAAAGTTTATTGACGCACTGCCGGTACCGAACCCATGACCTTCCCCAACACGGCTGCGGTACACACTACATTGCATTGCATTGTATGTACAAGAAGCATTAACTATTCAACTAAGCGGTAATAAACCAGTGTTAGTAGGTATTACGTGTCGGTACTCAAGCACGTATGACTCTGAGTGTGCTTTGTTTCGTGCCCTTGCCCGACTACGACCGTGCCTCTCGACTTGCTAGCGTATTGGATAAAGTAGTGTACCGCAACTGTAGAACAGGCATAGAATACATTATTATATGCAATATTTACGGGTTGAGTCTTTTTGCCGTGCAGAAGAATGTTGCCCCTCTCTTTCACGTGGATGCAGTAAGAGTCTGTCAAGAGAACACCTCCGGAATCTCTACAGTATCTTTCTGTGTATCAACATCTCGTACTGCTTTCACCAACAAGCGTAGCGAGTATGGCAACAACTCCCTCGTGATTTTGGAGATACATGAGGGATCATTTCAGCCATAAAACGTCCACTACTGAACGCAGGCCTCCCTCATGGATCTCCATAAGGGGCAGTTGCCATACTCACCATGCTTGGCAGACGTGTTGGCGAGCGCAGTATGGGATGTTGATACACGGAATGACGCTGCTGCCCATCTTCCGGAGGTAGCTCTAAGCAGGCTCTTACTGCATCCACGGGCAAGATAGGAGGGGCAACATTCTACTGCCGGCACTCCACGACAAAAAAAATAATTTTGTAATATTTAATGTAATATAATAAGAGTTTTGATAACAATCATCAGTTCCACTTTACCAAATCATATATTTTGAATTTAAATGCTCGACCTTGAGCCAAATAGGCAAAAATTTGCTATACTCTCTCCTACAATATTTGAGGAGTTCCCTCGATTACTTGTGGATCCCATAATCAGAACTAAGTTTTGAAAAAATGGGATCAAATTGAAATTGTATCTACTCAAACTTAAAAAAGAATTTTCCAAATCGGTTCATAAACGACGGAGTTTTAAGGTAACAAAGATTTAAAAATATATCTTATGACTAGGTGTCCCGGCGATCTTCGTATTGCACCTACTACAACCACTGCTTACAACTACTCTATAGCCTTCCTCGATAAATGGACTATCTAACACTGAAAGAATTTTTCAAATCGGACCAGGTAGTTTCTGAGATTAGCGCGTTCAAGCAAACAAACAAACAAACTCTTCAGCTTTATAATTTTAGTATACATTCTTCATTAGGAGGCAGCTGTCCCGCGAATCGACGCCCTTCGGCCAAAATTTCGAATATAAAAACGTCGATAGGTTTTCAGTTGGAACTCTTATAGCTAACTTGAGATACTCCATTTTTTGAAGTCGGATAAAAAAAGCCTGGCATAGCAGTATTTAATTAAAAATTGATGAATATTTTTTATTAAAAGGTGCAGTTGAAAAGTTGCCGGCTGTAGGATGTTGCCCCTCCTCTCTTGTCCGTGGATGCAGTACATATCTATCAAGGTATACCTTCGTAAGATGGTCACCAGCGTAGGTACTTCCGTGTACCAACCTGTACAGCGCTCGGTAATCGCCCGCCAAGAGTGGTGAGTATGGCAACAACCCCATGTGGTCTGTAGATCTGTGTTTATGTCCAGCAGAGGACGTCCTATGGCAGATATGATGATGATGAAACAGGTACGGTCATGGGTTGAATGAGTAAGATGTGTTTTAATACCAACCGAAAGTATGATCCCAAATGATTTCATCGTCATCAGAAAATCAAATGAAAGTTATATTTATAGAAATTAAAAATGCATTCAAAATTTTGTCTCCGATGGGACATGAACCCGTAACGTTCAGACGAACACCTTATAATTTTGATTGCATTTTTAATTTCTATAAATGATACCACAGTTTAAAAACAACAAAATGCTTACAAGTTATATTGTTTAACTACATTATTTTATCATCTTAGGGACCGTCTCCACGAGCGAGAGAATCGCGACGAGTCCGCGCTATAGAATCGCCGTGATTCCCTCGCTCGTGGAGACGGTCCCTAGGATGATAAAATAATGTAGTTCGGCCTCTAAGAGAGTGTATAGAAATACGTGGCACGGACGATAACATCGCAGCGATTCCCTCGCTCGTTGAGACGGCTCCTTAGAGATGCGCAACCTAAATAGTAGTGATCTTCTACTATTCAACATTTGTTGATCTCCTTCTCACTAGTCCTCCAAACTCACCCTTAAAGTACACGTTTTATTCACTCGGAACCTAACTCTGGACTCCTTGCGGATGAAATCGCGGAACATCACCTCTGCTGGGTAAACCTAGGCCTCCCTTTGTGAACGCTACCTAAGCCGGTCCTGTGCTAAAGCCTGTATTACACGGTATTCAGGGACCCTTACCCTAACTAAGATTGGTGTAATAAGAGTTAGAGCGTAAGGGACCCTAACTAGGGCGACCGGTCGGACCCGGCAAGCCTTGCTCCCTAATCGCCCTAACTACCGGGCCCTGAATACCGTGTAGTGTAATACAGCTTTAAGTCATAAGTCGCGGGTGCCATTTAATAATATCACAAATGCTTTATTTCATTGTTCCTGCAATAGGCAACAATCCCGAAGGTAATCGATAAAGTAATATTCGCAATCCGATTACGTTAAAAGTGAACACAGTACCCTCGAGACCAAGGCAAATCTTATTACCTACAGGTGCGACCTGCCAGGAGAATATAATGATTTAGAGTTACAGACCAAAATGGCAAAAAGGAACCCTTATAATGTGTCTGTCGATGATGCTATCGCCCTGAAATTTAAATACTTTTTAGTTAACTAATATATTGTTGAAAAATATTTTGACGACCTCTGTGGCGCAGCGGGCGAAAGTCCGCCTGCTACGCAAGAGGTCGAATCCCGCCTCGGAACAAATGTCTGTACGATCTGCAGATATTTGTTCAGGGTGTTCTGGATGTTTTTCTATATATACTTAATAAAAAAATATCTATCTATGTAGTATAATGTATTAAGTATATCAGTCATCTAGTACCCATAACACAAGCTCTGCTTAGCTTGGGGCTAGGTGATGCTGTGTGATTTGTCCAGCATTATTTATTTATTTATTTTGAAAAAAAGGGGTATAATTTTTTTGGAGGTATTTAGTCATGTGGGGTTTCAAATACTAAATGGCTTTAAGTGCACTTAAATAAACAGTATTTTGTTTTCCTTTTCGTTAGTTACTTAATCAGAAAAACGTTTTAAAAAATGCCGCCTACCTCCCTTTTCTCAGCAGTTATTTTATAATAATTATAAATACATGTAGCTGGACGCAGTAAGAATCTGCTAAGGGATATCTCCGGAAGACGGGCAGCAGCGTCTTTCCGTGTAAGAACATCCCGGACTGCGCTCACCAATCCGCCTGCCAAGCGTGGTGAGTATGGCAGCAACCCCTCATGCACTTGAATCTCTAAGTCAATGAGGGAGGCCTATGTCCAGCTGTGGATGTCTTACGGCTGTAATGATGATGATGAATTATAAATATTAATTCAATATCTCTTACAAAAAACCTTTACATCAAAAATTGTGTTAATCTCTTGGTTACTTTGCTTATGATTAATATTAGGTCTTTACCTATGAAATTGCCGTTTTGTATGGAATAAATGAAAGTACTTTTTTTCCTAACTTTTTTATTTCTATTACTCAAAGTAACACCCCATGCAATCGACGCATCTTTGCCAACGCATTGGCAGTTTATTGATGCCCTTCTTGCAAAAATCAGCTGCACGGGAGGCAACAAACTCTTCAAAGGCATTTTGTACTGCCCCTCGGGAATTGAATTTTTTACCCACTAAAAAGTTGTCTAAAGTTTTGAAAAAGTAATAGTCGGTAGGTGCAAGGTCTGGTGAGTATGGCGGATGAAGGAGAGCTTACAACCCCAGCTCTTGCAGCTTGGAAACTGGTCTGTTGTGCAGTATGGGGTCGCGCGTTGTCGTGAAGGAGCAGTAGGGACAACCGATTGACCAAAGCTGGTTGCAGATGTGCAAGCTTCTCCATCATTTTCTCCAGTTCTTTACAGTACACATCTGCAGCAATGATCATGCCGTTTTATAAAAAAAACTGTGGTGAATCACACCCGCACTAGACCACCAAACAGTGACCATCACTTTTTAGGGGTCATTTTTGGTTTAGGGCATTGCTTTGGTGCTGAACCAGGATCTAACCAACTTGTTGAGCGCTTTCGATTGTCGAACAGAATCCATTTTTTATCGCACGTAACAATTCGGTTCAAAATTCCTTCATTTCTTTATCTGTTGAGCAGCGCGCGACAGGTCTCAACACGTACGTTGCGCTCGCCAGCGCTAAGTTCGTGGGGTACCCATCTATCAAGCTTTTTTACCTTGCCAATTTGTCGCAAATGGATCAATATTGTTTTGATGCTAACATCAAAAGCTGCTGCTAGCTCACCTGTAGATTGAGTTTCGTCAGCTTCCACAATCGCCTTTAATTCATCATTGTTGACAATAGTCTTCGGACGGCCACCAGCTCCATTTTTCAAGTCAAAATTTCCAGAACGGAACCGGGAAAACCAATAACGGGTTGTGTGTTCGTTTGTACAGTTCTCTCCGTAAACGTTTTTGATGTTACGTGCCGTTTGTGTCACGTTGGTGCCACGACGGAACTCATATTCCATAATTACACGATTTTTTATGGTACCCATTATGACGAAAAATGTTCAAATGTAATGAAAATACAACGCTAATCAATAAACAAAAGACTGAGTTTGTAAAAAGAATGTCATGTTTTTAAAACAAAATTAATTTGAATTTGAAATACCAAGCCATGTCAAATTTTTTTTTATTTGAAATTACCAGTACTGAAGAACGGCAATTTCATAGGTAAAGACCTATTATTAGTATTGTTACTTTCTGAGATATTCACCCCTGTTAGGGTGAATGCCCCGAGCTTTTCCACAAGCTTTTATTTCGGCCTTTGGCTTCCTGCACAAAATCATCACACAATCTTGCACAAAATCATCAGCCCACTGGCGTATTGGCCTGCCTACATTTCTCCTGCCAAATGGTCTTCTTCAACGGGTACTTTTAATTGGCCAGCTTTTATCTTTGTAGCGTGAGACATGTCCTGCCCAACACCACTTGTGTGTCGTTGCATGAAGGCAGTGCATCCTTGATTTTAGTTTTTTTCTGAATTCTGTCTCTTTTCAATTTGAGTAGCTTTAACATGCTCCCTTCCATAGTACTTTTAGTATAAACGATCGTACATATGTTAATGACTATAGCTTATAGTAGACATGGCAAGTGGCAGGTGTCCAATAAAATTTTTTTGATGTGCAAATAGTAGTCGCCTTCTTATTCATTACTACACTTATTAATAGATACTGGTTTTTCCAGTTATATGTCGACGAAATCTATAGGTAATGTTTCCTTTTAGTTCGATAGGCTTTTGGTAACAACTGTAGGTAATTTTTTTTGGTTTTGCTGTTATTCATTTCAAGACCCACTTTAGTAGGTACTCTCTTGATCGAGTGTTCTCACCATCTTCTCCAGATCTTTGGATGTATATGCTAGTAACACAATGTCGTCCGCAAATCTTAGGTGGTTTCGATAACGATTACCTATTTGAATACCTCTTTTGGTTTGCATAGACTCATAAATTAGCTCATTTACATAGACTTACAGCTCATAGAAATGTATGTTAAGAATACAGGAAAATTAAATTGAACTCTCTTATTAGCATATTTTTTTATAAATCATCAAACATTTGAAATATCTGGTATAGAAGTTTCACTATCAAGCAAGAGAGACTTGCTTTGGGGTGCCGGCAATAGAATGTTGCCCTCGTCTCTTGACCCTGGATACAAATAGGATCTGACAAGGGAACCCCCGAAAGATGGCCAGTAGCGTTTTTCCGTGTATCAACATCCCGTGCTGCGTTTGCTTACCTACCCACCTGCCAAGTGTGATAAGTACGGCAACAACTCCCTCATATTTATTAATTTATTTACACACAGTAGACTTGAAACATTACAAGATATGTACCCTAACACGTTAAAAATCTTTACATAAGAAAATCCTCACAAGTCTATATAATAAAAAATCAAGAAATATAAGCAAAATTATAGGTACACAATATAGAAACATGTCATTTCGAAACATAACATTAAACATACATTTTAAACAAATACAAGAATTAATGTTAAAAAACAACAACAAAAAAAAACATAAAGTTAAGTCTAAAGGGTAAAAACATTACAAATTGTCTCAGAATAACTTAAACATGTTTTGACTATTAAAATTTATAGTGTCCGCAAACAAATCAAGTTCGGGGTTATATTTTAGAAGTTTATTTAGGTGGTTTTGGGCACGGCAGACGGGCGATTGTTGTCGCGCAACAGTGCGTCTGCAGTGAAATCTACCGCGCTGCTCTGGTACACAGAGCCGACTAGCTTCGCCTACCAAGTCAGGGCTGTCAAGTAGACCTTGTAGGATACGGCACACACACACATTAGTTGGTCACTTAACCTACGAGTTTCCAAGGAGTTAAAACCTAGTGTTCCCAATAGGTATTTGGTGGGATACATGAGAGGAAAATATCCGATCACTTGAAGATCCATGACATCCATGATTCTACATTAAGCAGTGGACATCCTACGGCTGAGATGATGACGCTCAGGCAAGAGATGGCGCTGATTCTCCAACGTTCTCCAACAAACAAAGCGCAAATTATATTGAAAGACTAGCTTTTGCCCGCGATTTCGTCCGCGTGGAAGTCATAAAACGTAAAATCCCCTTTTTCACGGAGAGCCACTTTGATTCGAAAATATAAATCCCATTTATTCCCTATCCCGTGGGAATTTCGAAAAATCCCTTCTTAGTGGACCTCTAGGATACTCAAGGTATATGTGTGCCAAATGTCAAGTCTTTAGGTCCAGTGGTTCAGGCTGTGCGTTGATATATCAGTCAGTCAGTGAGTCAGTCAGGACTTTGAATTATATTATATTGAAAGATGGCACGGAAATCTCGGTGCGCGTGTCTGATTCGCTCTTGACCGGTTTGATTTATTTTTTAATTCTCCGCGTCTCGCATTTCGCATTTTTAATTTATGTTAAACCTTTTTTCTGTGATGAGAACTTATTACCTGACATATGTATGCTCCAAGGTTATGATTTATAAGATCAGTAGCTCTAATATAATTATTGCTATTAGTTATTTATTTCAGATTAAATACAAACCATATATTAAAAATTATTAAGTATCAAAACACAAACATTTAAAAATAATTGACCACATTAAAATTAAAAACATAGGAACACATGTTGAAAATAATTGAAATACATAAGTATAATTATAAAGATTAACTTTAAATTCAATTATAAAGTCATTATTTCCAAAACAAACGTGGTGAGTATGGCAACTACCCCTCATGGAGATCTATGAGGGAGGCCTAAGTTCAGTAGTGGACGTTTTACGGCTGACATGATGAATAGGTACATGAAAAATAAAACAAACTACATGAGTAATGCTGAGCTCGCCAATGCAGTCATTGACATACAAATTGAACAGCAAAGGAGAGGCTATTCCGCCCTTTCTTACGCCTGATTCCATGCTATATGCATGCTATACGCATCCGATAACGCACCCGCCCACCATACCTGGTTCCTCAGGCAACGATACCTTCAGCCGGTACATTCGATGCCTGCAGTTTCACAACAGTGTCAAAGGCTTTGGAGAGATTCAGGAACCATGCGTATACCGGCGTCTTTCTATCGGTATAGTATCTGACAACTTGCTTAAGGCATAGGATTCTCCGTTGAGAGCCCAGCGCGGAAGCCAAACTGAGCGTCGTGCAGTTGAACGAGTTGTCCGATGCGTCTCCAGTTTTGCACTTTCTAATAGGAACTACTATTGTTTTAGTTAGTGCATCAGGCAAGTAGCCATGGCATAGGCAAAGGTTGAAAAACATGGACAGCACATTCGGCAGATGAACACCGGCATGCTTTAAATGGTCGATACTGAGACACATAACCAGGAGAATTGCCTCTTGTCGTACTACGAATTACTTTACGTACATCTGTGGCTTTAGAGTGAACAATTCGCTCCTGACGTATGACAGTTTCCGCATCAATAAATCCAGTAGAGTCTGACTTAGGACTAACTCGAAAGTGATCTCTGAATAAGTTTGCGATCATCTCGCTATCACTTACATCGTTGATAATATAAATACCTAATCTTATCTCATTAATTGTATAATGTAATGCGGATATTTAAATGCCTGTGAATAAATATCGCATCTGACCTAGTTTATTTTGTAACAGGTTTTATTATTTGAAGATATTCCCTTAATTTTAAACGCCTTTTAGTTTGGTGTAGTTGATTAGGATACCCAGTAGGTAATATTATATTTTTAAATAATTAGTATGGTTATTAGTTACATACATTAAACTTAAAATGTAAATTCATTTTGGTACTTAAATAGTTTTTATCGATTTCGAGCATCTTTTAAATTTAAATTCAAGATTCGTAACTTGACAGGTTCCGTGCTCGTGACGAACGTCTAACAAAAAACGTATAATACCTTTATAGTTTATATTTGATTATAGTACCTTTAACATCTAATATAGATGTTTTTTAGTTTTTTTCTGAGGCGACTACTGCTTTAGATATTTAGTTTTAAGTAAATTGTGTTTTATAATAAGTAGTAGAAATAAAGGCTTTTTTATTTTATTTTATTTTATTTTATTTATAGATGTTTTTTACAGCGTCTGCAATGGTATTCAATTCTTGCTGGACGCTCTAGTATTTTGTCTGAGAGATTGATAGATGGATTAATGGACTTTCGTTAGAGCCCACAACTGGAAGTACTAGAACTGAGCAAGGTTTAAGCTGAGCAGTTCTCGAGTTGTGACAGTTTGGAGTTTGACAGCTGTCATCAAAGATCTCACCAATTCCGATTTCAATGATATTAGATTTTTTAGATTTGTTTGAGCCCGGATTATTATATTGATGGCTATTTAAAAATCGTAAAAAAAAACAAAGAAAACAATATTATAACGTAAAATAAAATTATTTTCTCATACATTTGGATGTACATATTGAGATGATGAATGATGACATATTTTGGCTGTCAATTATTTATAGTTGCGTTCAAAATGTTTATATTGTAAACCCTCAAGTTAATTACATGTTTGGGAAATATAGGTAGTAGAGTAGTTGTAGGGTAGAAGTAGAGTAGTAGTAGGTAATTAGTAGTTGTGGTAGTAGGGCGGTACCAAGTTCGCCGGGACAGCTAGTGGAATGTAAATTATAAATCTTAGGTTGTCTGATTCCTGCCATTAAGAAGCAGCAAGCTCTCGACTCGTTAGTCGTTGCTGTCGATTCTGTTGTTGCTCATCCTAAAGCTAAGCATGATTAGAGATATGACGTTTCTAAATTCAGAGCTGTCAACGTAATATTTGGAAGCAATCACTCGTTAGCGCTTCCACTGATTTTGCACCAATTAAATCGATCTTGCTGCGTCTAATTGGCCATAAGGCCATCATTTTTAGGGTTCCGCAGTACAACAAGGAACTCTTATAGTTTTGCTTTGTCTGATACGCTTTACCAAACATACCGGAATACTTTAAACCGCTCAATGAATGCCTGTTTTGTTTTGGTAAACATAAAAAAACACACACTAACTCTCAACAACAGGTCTACGAGTAACTTCGGAACTCCACACAGCGCGTGGTCCGCTTGCACCTGCTAATTTATTATTTTTATTTTCTTTATAACTTGATTTGTACACATGCAGGTTCGTGTACCTTTTAGTTCTTAATATAATGCAGACCTTGTTTTGTATCTCAATAGCTTGTGTGAACAGCCTGATTGTACAGCCGGTTCGTCTACCGTGCAGTGCACAACTACTTGTTCCTGCTACCATTTTTTGCTTTTGTCTACTATAATAATAAAAACATCATTACCAATCTGGTTATATGTCCAGCAAAATGGTTGTTCTACATTAATGATAAGGTAACATTTTCATAAGTCTGAGTACTGTAGTTAGCTTTATAGATATGTATTTAGGAATTCTCTACACTTTTTTAAGTTAGATTTCATTTGTAGAATATCAAAGGTAAAGCTTTTTTACAAATAAAAGAACAGTTGTCATTCAAACATATATTTATTGTTCGTTTTTTAAATATTTTTGGTGCTCCATTTTTATTTGTGTACTATTTGTTTAAATTATAAATTATAATACTAATAATAGTTTAGGACTCGCGAACGCGCGCGGCTTCCCTTAATGGGCAATGGGGAGCTCCGCGCGGTTTCCGAGGCCCGGGCAACGAGCTCGGCAAAATAAATAATACAAAAGGAATTTAACGAAGGACCATCGGATGGTTCTCACACACTCACGCTCCACACACGCTAACAGTCTTACATCTACACAATATCACTAGCTATACAGAATGCGGCGAGCGAGGCCGCGTGCACTGAACCATTGATGTGTTATGCGGGCGGGTATTCACTCGAAGTGGGAACCCTTGAGCTTCTTGAGGGCGTTGGTGAGGTGCAGCATCTCAGTGTTGAGTTGCCACACGAGCGTCTCCAGCTTGTCCACGGAGTCGAGGACTTCCACGCGCTCCGTGTGCGGGTTGAAGCGCACTTCGAACGGCCGCGACATGGTCGACACCCAGCTCCTGTGACCAAACACGCCATTTACAAGCTATTCTATATGAACCTCTCAACGAAATTATGACATCTAACAAAACCCCTACCTGAATTTTCCTTTGGCATCTTCGAAACTCTCAGCTACGTAGTACACGGGCTGGTATTCCTGGTCCTGGTAGGGCTGCACGGATGTGCTGGCCGGCTCGAAAGCTCTCAGTTCTGGTTTATCGCTGAGAGCGTGCAGTAGCTCTCCAATAGAAGACAAAAGTGCAGCTCCGTACGCTTTCACTTGGTTGTCCTCCTTGCACAGCCCGAATTCAACGGTGAACCAGTACACCTGCAGAAACAAAAGAGTCTTCAAAGAAATCCATTTGTAGGTGAAATTCCGGTACATGCAATTTAATCAGTTTATAAACAGTCGCTACGGCATGGGCCCTTATATAATAAAATTAAAAATTCGCTTAAGAAAAATTAATACATTTTTGTAAACTAAACTTACAGTAGAGAGCTTTTCGATTTCCGGATCGGATGCACCGAGAGAAGCCAATCCGATTTCCTGGGAGAATTGTGCGAAGCTCGGATCAGCCAGCAGAGGGATGTGGCCGAGGAGTTCGTGGATGCAATCGCTAAAATAAAAACGTAAATATAATTAATAGTCCAGCGTTGATGCATAAAACTAACGTCATTTCGTGAGGCAAACTTTATGAGGCGAGCGAAATTCTTAACTTTGTCATCAAGCCGAGATGATACAATCAATATCGTCCACTATGCACGCCTTTGAAGCTGGAAACTACTCCATGAAGCTCCAGTGAAACTCAATTAGCGAAGAAGCATTTAACAACGTTACAGTTCCATCACTGCGCAGCGCTCTTTCTCTGATAAGCAAATTATTCTACCCTGCTTCAATTTATTTCTCTTTGAGAATTATATTTAGTGTACGGAAAGATCCCGACCGCAACTTAATATTTAATGCTCGATCAAATTAAATTTGTAAGTACGAAAAAAACATATTCATAACAAGATATTTCGATTGTTTTATTTATTTGGGAATGCACTGACTTCCGGATGTACTCAAGGGTATCGATAACGCGCTCGTTAATTAAATTACCAGAGCTGTATTTACTTTACATTAAACAATAGAGATGATTTCGTTCAGAAAAAATAAATAAAAAAAATAAATAAATAATGCGGGACAAATCACACAGCATCATCTAGCCCCAAGCTAAGCAGAGCTTGTGTTATGGGTACTAGATGACTGATATACTTAATATATTATACTACATAGATAGATATTTTTATTATATATAGAAAAACACCCAGAACACCCTGAACAAATATCTGCAGATCGTACAGACATTTGTCCCGAGGCGGGAATCGAACCCGCAACCCCTTGCGTCGCAGGCGGACCTTCGCCCGCTGCGCCACAGAGCTCGTCTGAAGGTAACATTATGCATATTACTAATTGAATATCCGCAAAAACACCTTGATATTTTTTTAACACTGACAACCGGCAACCTACAGTTTTATGATTAAGGTTGTGACTTTACTTTAGACCGTTAACAAGATAGAACTTACGGTTCAGGTGTGTGGAAGGGAGAGTTGGCGTGGCGGACATATTGTGTGGACTGGAAGACACGGAAGGCGAGCGAGGCCAGGAAGTCGCGAGCGGTGAGCAGACCGGCGGCTGGGCGCAGCGAGAAACCGGTGTGCTGGCGGAGGAAGTTGCTGACGGATTCTAGCTGAGGAATGGCGTGCGGGACGAAGATTTCTGCTGCCTGGAGCTTGCCGAACGCATCCTTGTACTCTTGGCATGCGTGCTTTGGCATCAGCTCAACAACGGTGTTAAACACTCGCTGCCAGGTCGCGTTCTCGCTCTGAGTGTACGACATCGAGGGAATCTGGTCTCCGTATTTGTAAGAGAACGCCATCTCGGCTATGTGCTTCCTGCGCTCTCTGTAAGCCTTATCCGCGAAACCAGGGTGGTTCATATCCAGTTCAGGCTCGTACTTGGTCATGAGGTGGTTGCAGTTGTCGAGATCGGAGGCGTGGCGGGGGAACCAGGGGGTCTTGCTGGACATGTTGTTGTCGGTGACGAGGTTCACTCCGGCGAAGGAGGTCGATTGGCGGAGAGATCTTATGAGTTGAAGAAGGTTGGCGCGAGTCATGCTAACTTTGACGAGTGCGTCGAACTGAACGCCTTCGACTTGGGAGGGACGGGTCTCGAGATGTAGCACGCAGCCTTTGTAGTTCTCAATGGTTTTTAGGATACGAGCAAGGGAGCCCATGCCGTCGCGCATACGCAGGAGGAGGACCGCTCGCTGGATCTCCTGCTCAGCCTCGGCCGATTCGCTGGCAGCATTTTGGAGTATGACCTCCTCTTCCGTCAACGTATAATCTGGAATACATTTCTTAAATTAGCAATGCTCCTGTAAACGTAATGTTTTTAAGACAAGACTCAGTCATTTTGCTATTATGCAATGCTAAAAAATACTGACCCTCATTGGTTTTCCCGGCGTCGTCTCCTATATCTGCATCGGCTAAAATTAAAATAAAAACATAAAGAAATAAAATAAACAAAACAAAAATTAAATAAAAAATACATTAAAAATTAAATCAAAAGTCAAATTGATGGTAATAAAAATATGTAAATAAAAATTACCCAGGTGTCCATTTTTCGTTTCATCCTGTTGGGTGCCATCTTCAACAGTTGGGGATTTGTCTCCGTTGCCAATGAGCATATCATCTTGGATGTAATCGGATTCCAAGCCAGAGTCTTGAAGGGTAACAAAACAAAAAATAAATAAAAGTCAAAATAAAACAAAAAAAAAAAACATTAAACATCGTGAAACATGACGGCTCCAAATCTTGATAGACCTAATAGAGATAGAGAAGTCTTGAAGTCTAGAAGTCTCACCATTGGCGCGGGCGCGAGCCTCTTCGAGCACACTTTGCTTGGTCTGTTTCACAACCAGGGTTTCGAAGCGGGCGTCGTCTACCAGCGATCTACGGCGAGACGGGTAACCGTTCTGTAACAAACAAAGATTCGGTTATTGCTAGTAGGTACTCCTTATTCTTGAAGTTTGGATATTTCTTTTAATTACGGAGGTAAAACATACAAAGATAATTGTTAATTTAGTCCTAGTATTGTCGCCGGTATGATTAATCGTCGATTCAAGTGGAATCTATTATTATGAACTAAGCAAAACAATGTCATTGAATTGAATAGTACGCTTAATTGTTTGTTGTTTTTATGATGTTCTGCTTGAACGATTAATCGTCTACTTTGAATCGGTTGTCTAAGCACCGTAAAGGTTTCTTCTTCAGAAGGTCATTGTTTAGTTTATGGAGATTAATTCTTGAGCTAATTACTCGTCAACGTTTAGTATCAGGTTAGACCGAACCATTCCTCTTGTACAAGGAACATCATGGCCCTTTTTAACATATTTTTACAACGAAGATGGCCTGATTGGTTGATCCGACAAAAAAATTTAGATACAAGAAGCTTTTTCATTCATATCTGTTCAAAGAAGGTCGCATCGAAGAAAGGCTAAAAATAGTTTCGCCTTCTAAATCCTTATAAATATAAAGCGGTCAAATCGCATTATATTTCATGTGAGAGCGAGAATTGCTTTTACTGAGTTCCTAAGCTTATTTCCTGAGCGTGTCCGGGGTAAAGTGCCGCCATTAGGTACCCGCCTTTGCGCCCGCCGGATGCTCTGTTATACGATTGAAATCCCTTAAAAGGATCTTAGCGAGCTGAACTTTCTGGACCGCTGAGCTCGAATGGAGCCAATTATTACAACCGACGCGCACTTTCAGAACAATTGTACATAGATAAGTACTTAAACTTGCACGTCTTTGTAATTGATGTACAAGACTTTGTAGTACAATTTTCTCGTTATAAATTTTATCTCTTCATCTATACATATAAGATGTTGTTTTATTAAACTACTATACTAATAATATTAGTGATGCTATGTTATCTACCTATCGACCGATTAAATTTATATATAACAGGCAAATTATCTTGTATTTATATAGGCGGATATGTAAAAGTCAAAGTCGATTTAGCAGGGTTTCTCAAAATTAACTACAATCCAAACCAGTTTATTTTGAATATTGAATAAAAATTATAACAAAATTTGGATAAAACCTATAAATACTTATAGGTTTTGAACATAAAAACTTCGTATATGTAAAAAAATCCGTCTTGGACAAACGATTTGTGGATTAATGCGGGCAACGCGAATTTGAATTAGCATTAGAAGTGTATAATTACGGGCTTTGCCGCTGGCGTATGTGTTTGACACGATTATGTCAGTGGCAGCGTAATTTCCGTCGCGCAGCGCCAAGGAGTGCGTGCCGCGAGACCTAGCATTTTCCACTAGAGTGGCCGTGCGGTCTTAACTATGTGTGTCAAGGGTTGAGCTAATCGCACTCCATTGTTACCGAGCTCCTGAAATGCACTAAGACGGTAATCACTCGACCTAAAACTACCTCAACATCTCAGCTAATTGCACTTGAAGATCTCATCTTATGAAAATTACTCAGGCTATGTACGAGTATTATGTCTAGCCTTTGTCTTACTGGATCACGTGATAAGCATTACGCATTATTGAATAGTTATAGAGGCAAGATTGCGGAAACTAGAGTTAAAGGTCCGCCTAACTGGAGCGGGTAGATTCGGAATCCGGTTGGCATAGCCTTGGTGTGCCTGAGTGGCCACTTTACCATTCCAATCGGCGCGCGGCAATTAAACCGAGCACTGACCGTCGTCCCACCGTCACTCCGAGCCATACGCTGTCTTACTTTGCACCAGTTGTCCAGTCCCACTACCGATCGATGGATCAACAAGCAATCTAATTAACCCACGTTTGTTTACCATCAAACCTGACGTCATATTGCAATTAGAATTTTATGTTTGGATTTCAAATCCAACAATAGTTATTGCCAAATTAGCTAATAACCTGATCTGCGTGCGGGTTACAACTACGTTAGTGAACGGAAGTAGATGCTTTTTTGACCAACTACGATGTGTGTAAAAAAATTACCATAATTATACCTGTTTTTTGGACATTAAACGTAAAGAACTTTGTCTTGTCAAAAACCATTGCCGAAGGCCCGCGATTTGTTTTGTATAGTTCTCATTTACTCGACTTGCGTGATGTAGACTACTTATTGATACAAGGTACAACAAAACCTACTAATTGCCACTCAGTCTATTAAATGAGGTCGATATATTATTTCCTTGCGTTTAAATTCGGTCGTAATCGTTACTTTTCAGTTTGAAGTATCTATTCTAAGGGCCGTATTGTCATGTGAGACAAGATCTTTGCAAATACAGTGGACGCGGTGAGCGTCGTGCTGCCTTGCATTCCGACCTTCGACGGTCAAGGAAATACAATCAGTTGCCAATTATAAAACACACGTTAATTTGTAACTGTTTGTTAAAAGGTCCAGATATCGCACAGCGTATGAGGTACTACTAAACTTAAACAAATAAATTACATAATCGCATAGCTAACTAAAAAAGGCGCAAAAAGCGTGTTATCTTAGTATGTTTTATCTTTACGATTACATCTTGAACCAGCCTTTTAGCTGAAACTGTTTTATGCTTATATATTTCGCAGAGCTCCTAAACCCCTGGCTGAAGTCATCTGTCTAATTGTAAACAACATCGGGACTTCAAGAAGTACCTACTGTAGATAATTACAACAAAATTGGAACCATGAAGTAATGATTACGACCGAGACGCCTTGAATATTGACAATGCTTATAATCTTCCTCAAAACAATGATGAGTTTTTTACGATGTAATAGTGTCATTATACTAAAAGGTCAGTGCTTACGGGAATCATGCTATGATTTCTTATTTAATATAGACAATAGCTAGTTTAATTGTCATTGTTCATTTCTGTTTATGTAATACGTCACACGTTATGTTACGATTACGTTGAGAAAGTCTACCCACTTTTCGAGTTTCAATTATGACTTAATTGTGCGAATTATAACATTTAGCGAAGTTCAAAAGTAAGGATGCCGCCGAATTATGGGCTTTTTGCGTGCATTATTTTTCTCCAAAAGAAGGTAAGTATGTTTTTAAATTATTTAATCGTTATAAGATTTACTTTCACACGGTTTCTTTGGCATTCCTACATGCCGCCGCTATTAAACGTTTCATTTGTTATTAATTATTGTAAAATATAGATAAATTTGCTTAACAGATTTTATAACTATTAATTAACAGAATTTGATAACAGACTGTTTGCATTTTCAAACTTTATAGCTATAGGATATGAGATAACTGATACTAAATTGTTTTACTTCATGAAATTGATTAATAAGAAGTGTTAACGTAATATTTAGTTTTGTTTTTTTTTCTGGCAAAATTCACCTTTTATTCAAATTCAATAGTTAACAAATACATAAGTAAATTTCAGTAATTTTTAATTAGCCACTAAATTACCTTGTGAATGAAATGGCTAACGTTTTGTCAGGAATTATCACAAAACTAAAGCCCATAGTTTTAAAATAAATTGCAATTTTGAGGTGTTAATTGTGTAGGCACGATATTACACTTCTGACTTTTTTGTTTTCAATGAAGTAGTTCATTTTAATAGGCGTTGTTACATCACGCAAACTATTCATACATTTAAATTGATGTAATCTTGTGGTAAAACAAATTTAATTTTTACGCAGTTGATTTAAAAAGCTGTAACAAAACGTTTAGCTACGGCGGCAATCATAAAAATACTTTTTTGTAAAGTATTTTAAAATCAAAATTGAAAGTAACAAGAACAATAAATATTTTTGAAACAGTCATCTTAATGTTATTTAACTCCTCAAGTCAATGTTTCCTAGTTTTTAACTTTAAAAAAGGTCAGGATTTTTTTGTAATATAGCTTAGGGGTCATACAATTTCATTATGTAGTTTTCAGTTGGAAAAGCAGGCCAAATTACTGCTACACTATTGAATGAACTTTTGGCAGGTTGGATCACTTTTGTTTACGCGAGTTTAAATCTACTCTGATGAAAATGCACTTTGGGATGACGAAGCCAATAAGACCGTAAAATTTATCATGATGGGAATCCTGTTAAGATGATGGAGGCAGTTCCAAGTCCTGCCGGCGAAACTGAACTCCTCACCTCGATGCTGTATGACTTCTTGATGGCGAACATTTCGCGGTTCTTCTGAGCTGCTGCGACGGCCATTTCTTCTTAATTCACTTCACTGGTTAGGATGCGGCCTGAACTGAAGTTCACTGCGCGTTTAGCTAGCGGGTTGTCTGCGAGAGCTTTAAGTCACGACCACTGGCTTGTGCCTGTCTGTCTGCGACTGGAGCAGTCGTATTACTTTAGCTAACTAAACTTGGGATTGCAAACAGACCAATGCATGATGACCGTTCGCAAGAACAGTTTAAATAGTGTTAGGCGCGCGCCTCCCACCCCGCGGCTCCTTTCGTCGCGCATGCGTCATTGCCGCGCCGCGCGCGCCCCTCCGCCCTCCACCTCCAGGCGCGAAAACCTCTAAACCCCAAATCAACCCTTAACTGTCACTTCTAGTACCCTCCACCATTTTAATTGTTTTTTAACTGGATATAACAGTTATAGGCCACTAAATGTAAATATAGGCGGAATTTGATCCGAGGTCTTTTTGTTTCGTTTTAACAAAATTGAAATATTTTCTATTGTAATTTATAAATTTTTTATTGGAATTTGAAATATTCCGAAACCCTTCACACCGAACTATTATTTCGGGTCCACCATTTCAAGTATCTTTTTAAACTGCGTATGTATGGGTAGTTCCAAATGTGAACCTGTTCCTTTGGTTCAAGGTCCTTTTGTTTCGTTCTAGATTTCTAGATAACTCTTTATGTAGATTTGTACTCAAGCCGCTTTCAGCCCCAATACTTTGAGGTCCACCAGGGCTTTAGTCCAGCAGTGGACTTCCTACGGCGGAAATGATGATGATGAAACTAGTACTTTACCAGGATGTACAACCACTCGGAAAAAATGCACTTCCCCAGATTTCTTTTGTCAAAACGTAGACTTAATAAAGTTATACCTGGAATGTAAAAGGGCCGTAACCTAAGGAATACAGGTATTTATATCCCTCTCTCCATCCTCACGCCTTGGGAGGCATACTTGTTTTTTTATGGAGATGAAGGTTCAACTTGAGAATTTAAAGTGTAGTCATTTGATCCTTGACACATTCTCAACCTTTCAAACAAATGCTGTTATCAGCACATTTCTTTATTGCAGATAGACCTTTGTTTGACCACATCGGAACATAATGCTATTTGACGACCTCCGTGGTTGAGTTGATCTGATAGCCGTGAGGTTACGTGTTCGATTCCCGCCGGAGGAGAAAGTTTTGTTTTTCTGGAGATACCTATTTTTGCCGGGTCTATTTCCTGTGCTTAGTAGGTACCTAAGTATGTAAAGTGTGTTTTTTTAGAGGTAAGGTTATTAAAATGAAAAAAAATCATGTTATTGTAAATTTCATTGCCAAGACATTGCCTTTGTTTAATATATATATTTATGCCATTAGTGCTTAAATGGGCGTCACGGCTCGTTCACGTTCACCGAGGCTTCCGTCGATTGGGACCACTAGGTATTGGGACCGCGGTCCCATTCGCCGGAAAGATTTTTATTTTTTATTTTTCTTCCCCCTACTTTCAAACAGTGCAGTGTTGAAAGTGCAAGTCAAGGTGTAAATAGCTCGACAAAATTTCTATTTATCTTTAAATTTTGCAATCTACACTCCTTTCATTCTATACCAAACTATGGTATAATTAGAAATATTCGATTATTCATCCCCTCTTTCACCCCCTATTTCTCGTAAACTTCTTAACCGATTTTGATAAAACATTAAGTTTAAGAGCCACCGCCGGAAAACCAGCTTTGAAATAAAAAAAAATTGCATGCAAATCGGTCTACCCGTATAATGTATAATGTTCAAAAATAGATGTAACATAACAGATATGTACATAATCTAAATCATTACATCCATCATACCTAAAAACTTTAAATTCATTAAATTCATTCAATTAGGTAATTAATTTTGCCGTGGGGTGCCGGCGCTAGAATGTGACCCCTCCTCTCATGCCCGTGGATGCAGTAAGAGCCTGCTAAGGGATACCTCCGGAAGATGGGTAGCAGCGTCATTCCGTGTATCAACATTCCGTACTGCGCTCGCCAACCCGCCTGCCAAGCGTGGTGAGTATGGCAACTACCCCTCATGGAGATCCATGAGGGAGGCCTGTGTTCAGTAGTGGACATATCACGGCTGAAATGATGATTCAATTAAGAGCTACGGTGCCACAAACAGACACACAGACACACACACAGCGGTCAAACTAAAACACCCCTCTTTTTTGTCGATGTTTAAAAATATATATTATTCAGACGAGGTAAGAACCACCTACTTTTTTAAAAAGTCGGTTAATTTTATGTTCGAATAGATACTTTTTAGGGTTCCGTACCCAAAAAAACGGGACCCTATAACTAAGACTTCGCCGTCCGTCTGTCTGTCTGTTTTTTGCTCGTTATTAATAACGGCAACAGGTAGACGCTTGAAATATTCAAAGTATATTTAGTTGTATATTCATTTTAAAAATAAATAACTACATATAAATGGAATAAATATTTAGGAATAAATATTGCCGTGGTATATCTCTAATTATAATTAGTTTTAGGAAGTGTTAAACAGAATTGACACCGATATAATGGTGCCTTTGTGCTGCAGTGGGAAAATTCGGACTTCCAAATCTTAAATAAATACTGGAACTAATTAATAGTTATATATTTATATTATCAAAGTCGGGTGAGTTACACCACTTATAACTCGAGAACGGCTGGGCCGAATTTAATGACGTAAGATTTTTTGGATTTTCTCGACCCGGAATTACATTGTAAAGTTCACAAAAGAAGATATTACGTGAATTTATTTTCTCATACATTTTAGATGATGACATTTTTAGTTTTCAAAATTGTTGCGTATTTTGTGACTAAACTTAAACTCAAGCTGTTTATATTTTTAGCTTACAAAAGTAGTAGTTGTAAAGAGAGTTGAAAAGAGTAATATTAGTAATAGTAGTAGTATAGAAGTAGAGCCAAGAGTCACTAGTCTACTACTAAATAAAATAAAAAAATAAACTACTGTACAACTACCACTACTCTAGTAGTAGTTGTAAAGTAGTAGCAGTAGAGTAGTTGTAGAGTGATAGTATTAGTAGTTGTAGTAGTAATAGTTGTAATAGATGCAATACATAGTTCGCCGGGACAGCTAGTATTAGATAAGAAAAAAAAAACAATATTTTGTTTGAAATAATAACCAATATTACCTACCTACAGAAATTATAAACGATCGTTAAACTAATTAGAGAAAAAGATTAAACAATTAAGAACCTATGAATTTTATCTGAAGTAGATTTTGTGGTTTATTCATTAGTCTTACCGATTTTCAATTAGTTCGTGTGAATATTATCTATTGAAAATAAAACAAGGTATTCGAGAAGTCAATAAATAAGGAGTAATAGGCGTGGGGTGCCGGCAGAAGAATATGACCCCTCCTTTCATGCCCGTGGATGCAGTAAGAGCCTGCTAAGGGATACCTCCGAAAGATGGGCAGCAGCGTCTTTCCATATATCAACATCCCATACTGCGCTCGCCAACCCGCCTGCCAAGCGTGGTGAGTATGGCAACTACCCCTTATGGAGACCCATGAGGGAGGCCTTTGTTCATTAGTGGACGTTTTATGGCTAAAATGATGAAGGGTTACCTCCAGAAAATGGGCAGCAGCGTCTTTCCTTGTAAAATAAATAATCTTTTGTTCCTAAATTGAGTTAACAATGTAGGTAGGTGTATTAATAGGTTAACCTAGTGAAAATGTAGTTAGGACCTGTGTTAGCTGCTCGAACCATGGACCATCTCGTTCTAACTAAGCTTCAGACTTGTAAAAAGAAACGAGCGATCACTGCTCTAGTCTAAAGAAGAGGTTCATCTCAGTCGTAGGACTGCTTTCTGATCTCTCATGATCTGATCGCGACGTTAATATACGGAAATCACAGAAAATAATATAATTTTCTGTATAGTGAGACGTTTTCAGTAAAAAAGAAAACAGTCTTTTCTACTAAACCTAACAGATGGGACTGGCAAGCGTAGAAAGCAAGTTTGCGGTTAATCACAATTGCCGTAATTGTCAAATTGTTTTTCCTACCAGTAACAGAAAACTAACGTCGTCTATAAGTTTCAAAGGAACTATTTTTGAAGTTTTTATTTTTTAATGAAAACGCCTCATTCAATTTCTTTTTGACAGACCTAAAAAATTTAGACTTTTCAAAATGTCTGTAATTCTAGGGTTCCGTAACTAAAATGAAAAAAAGGAACCCTTACAGGATCACTTTGTTGCCCGTCTGTCTGTCGGTCTGTCAAGATACTTTTTCTCAAGAACGTGTAGAGGTATCGAGTTGAAATTAAAACCATATAAATCTACAGCCTCTTTATGCTGTGAAATAAATCTATATTTCAAGCCCTAAAAAAAGATACGGCCTTTTCTGCCGCAAAAACGCATGTTCCGACATTCTCAAAACAAATCAAAATTCATAGGGTACTTCCCGTATACCAAGAACTATGAAATTTGGCAAGGTATATTGTCTTATACAGTAGATACAGGGAAAAATCCAAAAACTATATATTTGCAATGAAATCGTCGATAAAATAAGTGATGTGGTTTTCCAAACTTTGACTTTGACCTTTAAAGGCGAACATTTTTGCATCTTCAGCTACAAGATACTGAGTTGTTGTCATGTGCTTTTTAAAAAATTCCCACACAAAATAATTAATGAATAAGCAAAAGTACCGTTCTATGTATTTTTCCCATTTGTCATCAAAAAACACCACTCGCCATGACAGTCTCAAAAACAGCATTTGTCATTGTAATAGGCGACAGGATAATAACGTAAACAAACATAAATTCTCAAAACTATTTATCCAAAAATGGCCGCCAACATGGTCAGCCAAATAACATAAGAATTTATAAACTTGACACTGGCGGAATTGTGTAAAACCAAACACAAAAAGCCATAAATAAAAAGACAAGACAACTATTTTAACTATTAGTAGTAGTAGAACTTTTTGTGAAAGGCTCATCCGGGGAAGTACTACCACCATACCTATTTCTGCCGCGAAGCTGTAATGTCTGCATTGCTGTGTTCCGGTTTGAAGGGTAAGGGGGCCGGTGAAATTAAGGCATGAGACCTTACAACTCTGTCTCAGGGTGACGGGTGCAATGCAATGCAGCGTTGGTCACGTGCTTAGTGATCGTGATCACCGCAGCATTGCAATTGTTATAGGTAGAGGTTACCGCTTAACATCAGGTGGGCCTTCGGCTTGTCTCGTCATTTAGTTGTATAAAATATCCTATTAGTTGAACTTGTGAGCATTCCAAGTATCTATACCCGACAGTTAAAATAATACGTATAATATTTATGTTATTTCCTCCGCGTCAAATACTACGTCAACAAAACTGTACTATTAGTTTCCCAGAATATCCATGACAGATGTGGTTAAGAGATTGTAAGCTACTCTACATTCATAGATTTCATGCTGATATTAAATAAATATTTTCGCATTATATAGGAAAAGAGCGATAGGCATTTTAGCATTTGAGCATTGATTAGAACAAAGTTTAATTTAAAAAATCGGCCAAGTGTGAGTCGGGCTATCGCAAGGAGAGTTCCGTACTTACCATTATTTTAATTTAGCGGCAACAGAAATACGTCATCTGTGAAAATTTCAACTGTCTAGCTATCACGGTTCATGAGATACAGCCTGGTGACAGACAGACGGAAAGCGGAGTCTAAGTAAAAGGGTCCTGTTTTTATCCTTTGGGTACGGAACCCTTTAAAAAAATTTAAAAACAAGCTTCTAAAGCACTTTCATTCTATGGCTACATTACGACGTTTGACAAAAAATCCACCATCAACAAAATTTCAAGTTAAGCTTGGAGCTAAGCTATGCACTTCCTAAATGTTCATTTAGAAACCATTAGACATAAATCGCTATTGGAAAGAGCTGACTCCTGACATACAGGTAACCTAAGAGTCAGAGCCAAACACACTGTTAATTTGATGTTACCAAATAAATGAATTTTAATTTTAATTGTTTTCAATCTCTACTGCTACCAATCACTCAAATGTACACTCTTACTTTTGCATGATTTAGTAAGATTTATACTAACACTTCCTGCCGTGGGGTGCCGGCAGTATAATGTTGCCCCTCTCATGCCCGTGGATGCAGTAAGAGCCTGCTAAGGGATACCTCCGGAAATGGGCATCAGTCTTTCCGTGTATCAACATCCCGGACTGCGCTCGCCAACCCGCCTGCCAAGCGTGGTGAGTATGATAACTATGGAGATCCATGAGGGAGCCTGTATTCAGTAGTGTACGTTTTACGGCTGAAATGATGATTATGATGGTGAACGCTTCCTGTATACAATACAGCCTGTTGCAACTTACCTACCCTAAAGAAGGTATTTTTTTAACAACTGAGTGGTCTCATCAGATTAAACATATAAATATAAAAATGAATTCTATTTATTTATATGAAAACTCAAAAAAGACTCGATAGAAACTCAACTTCAGAGACTATATAATGTATTTGTATACATATACATATTTTGCCGTGGGGTGTCGGCCATGAGGGGAGGCCTGTGTTCAGATAGTGGACGTTTTACGGCTGAATTGATGATGATACATACTTTATTAAGTAGGAAATCTACAAATATTCTAGAAAATCCAAAAAAGTTATTCATGTGTAAATGTTTATGACAACTTTGTATGCCGTATGGGCAAAACCGATGCGGGGTAACTTGATTACGATAAAACAAGTTTACGAGACTTCAACAGATACTGTATTTGTATGCAGGTAAATCCACAAGCGTTGACGATGTTCGGAAGACCGTGGGTGCACCTGGCTAAGAATTGCTTATGGCAGAGGCGCATGGCAAACTCAAAGGGGTCCCCTTTGATTTTTATGCCCAGCAGTGAGTCGATAAAGGCTGATGATGATGGTGATGATGATGAAATCCACAACCGACGCACAAAAAAATACTACGAAATATGTTATCACCTCATAAATTTTATTTTATTTTATTTATTTATTTAAACAAAATCCACAGTCCTTAATCTACCTTATCCTAAATTACATATGTATCCTACGACCAATAACGGATTTACATTATATATAAGTACGAATCAGCATCCATAATAATGACGGATAAATGAAAAAACACAGTTTTCAAGACCCTGGTTATATTATTTTAAGATATCAATGTGATTTTTTCGTTGGATGTCCATATTAAATAATTCGACAGGCCACGTATATTTTGTGACGTGAATACGAGTCAATATGAGTCACAATGTGACGTACGGAGCGCCGACCGGGGAGCTGGCTTAGACACAGCCCAGCTCGGAGGGATTCCCCAAGCGTCTGCAGGCAACTTTCTGTTTTCTGCAGGTTGTATTTGAGACGGCGAGCGTCACTTAAGGCGACGCATTGATAAACAATTATTTGTAATTATATTAAATAGCGGGAATGTTCACTTACTTGTTATTGTTGGTGGAGGCACCAACTGTTTCGACACTTATCGAGGGCCTGCCACCTCCGCGACCCGTCGTGCACTAGCCGAGTTCACCCTG
Source organism: Pasiphila rectangulata (assembly GCA_963082625.1). Classification (NCBI taxonomy): domain Eukaryota; kingdom Metazoa; phylum Arthropoda; class Insecta; order Lepidoptera; family Geometridae; genus Pasiphila; species Pasiphila rectangulata. The sequence goes on along the minus strand of OY720236.1, from coordinate 8,650,460 downwards.
ACGAAGGCCCTCGATAAGGGTCGAAACAGTCGGTGCCTCCACCAACAATAACAAGTACGTGAACATTCCCGCTAATTAATATGAATGTAATAACTAATTATGTCACGAAAGTTACTATAGTAAAATATTTGTAATTAGCTTACGCCCGCCGCTTCTCATCGTTGTACCATAAAATATAGCTGTTAACCTGGTCCTGTCCATTTAGTCCATCCAGTTAGTCCTGGTCAACATCTATACCTACGTGTGCAAAATTTCAGCTTAATCCGCAGGCTAGTTTTTACGTGAAAGAGTAACAAACCTCCATACATTCATATATACTCACAAACTTTCGCGTTTGTAATATTAGTAGGATTGTTTAGATTACAATGCTGAGACTGAGGCTGAAACTGACGCGAAAAGCTAGCTTGAAATGAAAAGTGCCATAAAAGCAATTCTCGTTTAAAATAAAAACTAATGTAAGATACAACCACCAATCCGAAAAAGGTATCCATTTCAGCCATAAAACGTCCACTACTGAACACAGGCCTCCCTCATGGATCTCCATGAGAGGTAGTTGCCATACTTGCCACGCTCGGCAGGCGGGTTGGCGAGCGCAGTACGGGATGTTGATACACGGAAAGACGCTGCTGCCCATCTGCTGGAGGTATCCCTTAGCAGGCTCTTACTGCATCCACGGGCATGAGAGGAGGGGTAACATTCTACTGCCGGCACCCCATGGTAATACAATCACTAGAAAAAGGTATATGTACAGGAAATTTAGAGGCATAAATCGACTTCGTTCACTGTAAAGTCAAGTTTGTCAGTTGTAATAGTTAACCAACCGTTTAAACCAACTCCTAAGAAGTCGTAAAAAAAATTCAAAACCTAAAATATCAGTTTCGAATGTTTTGTAGTTGCTGAGAAAAATATGAAATCCTTGACGCCAACATCGCCAATGCGCTTCGCCTTAAGTACGAGTACTTGGAATTACCACGGAGAACGCGGTCGTGTGGTTTATTCCTATCGCAGGTAACGAATGTCAAAATGAGGAAATGCTAATAATGCGTGCGTCGGAGTTTGTGCGTATTTTTCCTAGAGGTAAATTTACCTAATTTTCCTCATTTACGACATTTTAGTTTACCTTGGTTGGAAATGGGGGATCTTTTTAGGTTGTTAACTTATTTGTAGGCCGTTAAGAAACACCATAGAAAATAAAAAAAAATCTTCATCATCATCTTAGCCGTAGGACGTCCACTCCTGGATAGGCCTTCCTCGTGAATCTACAAGTACTGATCATGAGGGGTTGTTGCCATGCCCACCAAGCTTGGCAGGCGGATTGGCGAGCGCAGTATTGGATGTTGATACACGGAGACGTTGCTGTCCATCTTCCGGAGGTATTCTTCGGCAGATTCTTACTCCATCAACGGGCAAGAGAGGAGAGGCATCGGGATACTGCTAATGCTGCGTGGCCACACAGCAACAACAGCAGGATGATGGGGGAAAGCCTCTATCATCGTTACATCGGTGAAAAAAATTAAAACTTTCACAAAATCCTAACTTATATGTATATATATTATTATTATTTAGCCTCCACTATCCCACTGCAGGGCAAAGGCCTCCCTTCCCTTCTTCCACTCTTCACGATTTAACGCAGTATATAATATAATAAAGTAACTTATATCATATAATGTAAAAAAAAAATCACATTATATAATATAAGTTAGGATTTTGTGTTGTATTTACCAACATTTGTGAAACTGGATTGTATGTTACTTTGCTGATGATACTACACTCTTCTTTCTGTGTGTTCTTGTACTGAATAAATTAATGTGAGACATAGACATTTATCTCTACGTATAGACATAGTAGAAGGACATTGGACATACATGAAGGACACAGGTCCTTCACGGTAAATCAGGCCAAATGCAGACCAAAAGGGATTCGTCTTGATCAGTCATTGAGTCAAAGGAACAAAACAGCCTTGAAGGTTTCTTAAGCCAACTAACTACCTGTCAGTCATCTTTTTACCACAGCCCATGACATAGATATTTGCCAGGCTAGCTGCTCGTAAAAGGGTTGACGTATCTCGGTATAATTTTCCAGAATTGACCTTTAACTCTAAATAACTTCCATGTTATCCTACATATGTTGAGATATTGAATTAACAAAAAAGTGTAATAGGAAGGGACCTTCTTTTGGATTTGCCCCAAGATAAAAGTGAACCACCCAAAAACAAAAGAAAAACGCCTCAGCCTTTATTACAAATGTTTTACTGACGCACGCAATTTCATACTTCCTCCATTACATAAATTACTCCCTATAACTCGCAATACGCATCCAAGTTTTGGCTACTTGTACAAAATTTATCGATGTCGTCTGTCCAGCACATAGGCTTGACCTTGAATTTGAAAACTCCATAACAACTAAAAAATCTATTAAAAAGAACTGTGTTTTCTAATCGCTTCTTATAACAGTGCTTAAAACAGGGAAGCGAACAGATTCATTCATGTTCCTTACTTCCTGTTAGTTTAAGATTATATAATGTTTTTTTATTGTACCTATGCTTTGTGATATTGCAAACTATGGAAATAAATTAATGAATTTCTGGTGGGATATAATATGCAAATGTTTATTGCACATAGTGATCACATTAGTCATCGGAGAGGGCAATGACAGCTCAGTTAAATTGTGTATACGCATGAGGAAAATGGATTATTACGTAGCGTTGAGTAAAGTCCAGCAAAAATTATTTATTTATCTGCCATCCAGCTATACAAAGGTTAAATAAAGGTAAGGCCTGGTAATTCATGACATGATACAATTTTTTCGCAATTAGTCGACGGCCACTGCACCCCAAAATATGGACCGTTGTATTTTGTTAAAAGCGAAATAACTTTAGCTTGTTTCTGAACTTGATTGGTTCATCATCATCATCGCTTCAGCCGTAAAACGTCCACTACTGGACACAGGCCTCCCTCATGGATCTCCATGAGGGGTAATTGCCATGCTCACCACGCTTGGCGGGCGGATTGGCGAGCGCAGTACGGTATGTTGATTCACGGAAAGACGCTGCTGCCTATCTTCCGGAGGTATCCCTTAGCAGGCTCTTACTGCATCCACGGGCAGGAGAGGAGGGGCACATTCTACTGCCGGCACCCCACGGCTAGTTTGGTTCGCTAGCATTGTATCCGGATAATAAGTAGCCTATGTATTAATCCAGGTCTATCTAAGGTGCAAAGCTCCAATTTGACAGACTTAAAACAAAAGCGTGTAAAGTTTCTGACTGTGAGATTTTAATTGCAACCTTAAGAACATTTTTTTTGGGTATCTGTTTTGTGCCCAATCTGATTTCGTCCCAGCGAGCTAGATCCTGCTTCTAAGCCCTATAGAGAATGCGTCACGGATATCTTCCAAAATTAAGGCTAAGGTTGTCTTGGGCACATACGCGTTGTTCTTCGATTGTATGGCGGTAAATACATTTTTGTAATTATTTTTCTTTACATTGTATAATTATACTGCAAGGCAACACAACCAAGAAGTATAAATGGAATATGTATCGTGAAACCATTAAAAGATTATTGCCATTTATGTGAGTTATATTATATGATCATGAATTATTGATCAGCGCATTATGTACGCTTACAGACCTTGCTGGAATTATTGTAGTTTATTCTTATACGTAGCCGTATGTAGGTTTATCTATCTGCTTACTTTAATCACCAGACGACCTTAGACTAAGAGGAAAGATGGTCAGCATTTACTAAACGCTACTTGTTTTTAGATTTTTACCCGCCTGCGGGCAAAAACGAAAAAATAACTAGAAAACAAATCATGTTAGCTCATCCAGCCGATCAGTTTCATTTCGCATATTAACAAATCATTTCAGCCATATGGCGTCCACTATTTGATATAGGCTTCCCTCATGGACTTTCAAGTATTCACGACTGAAAGCGACCTGCATCCAACGCCGACCTGCATACCTTACCAGATCGTCCGCCCATTTTTTGACGACCTCTGTGGCACAGAGGGTGAAGGTCCACCTACGACGCCTCGAGACAAATGTCTGTACGATCGGCAGATATTTGTTCAGAGTGTTCTGGATTTCATTCTATATTAACATTTTAGCCGTAAAACGTCCACTACTGCACACAGGCCTCCCTCATGGAGCTGTCATTGTCAAATTGTATTTTCTACCTAGACGAGATTTGATTGGTTTCCAATCACTAAAAGAAAACTAACGCCATCAATATCAGCTTCGAGGGAACCATTTTTAAACCAAGTAAAAAGTTAGTGGACGTTGGTGGACGTCCTACGCTGTGCTACGGACCGGCGTCCGTGGGCTCCATTGGAGAACCTTTAACCCCATCGCCCATCTGTTATTCGAGCTACATGCCCATTGCCACTTCAACGATCTAATCCGTTCTTCTACGTCATCTCCTCATTTCTGATTCGATCCTATAGAGAAACTCCGAGCATAGCCTCTCCATAGTTCCTTGAGCGACTCTAAGCTTATTCATGAGGCCAATAGTAAAGGACCACGTCTCGGTTCCTTATGTCATCACTGGTAACACACACTGATTGAGGACTTTCGTCTTCAGGCACTGAGGTATGTTGGACGAAAAGACGTTGTGAAAATTCCCAAACGCTGCCCATCCGAGTTGGATTCGACGATTTACCTCTTTCTCGAAGTTGGACCTACCTAATTGGACTGTTTGTCTTAGGTATACGTACGCGTCAACAACTTCAAGAGCTGAGTTGCCAACCATAACTGGGGCAGGCACGACATGGACATTCGACATAATTTTCATCTTGTCCATGTTCATTTTAAGGCCTACTTGTTGGAAGACTCGATTGAAGCCTTCGAGCATCGTGCTGAGCTCTTCCGTCGACATCTCGTACAGGCTAATGTCCGGGATATCCTCGGTATAATGTCGAGTCAGTTTGGCTCTCAGATCATCGGCCGCACTACAAACAGGTTTAGTGACAGAATCGAAGAGCTGTCCATAGAACCTTTCGACTTTCCCTAACACTTCTGCTTTACTTGACGTTATACTGCTATCTTCCCTCTTCAGCTTCGTCATCTGACTCTGCCCAATAAACTCTTACATCTCTTGCAAACACGAGCCGTATTAAAGGCACGAATATTGTACCGCAAGGATTTTTGTAATCATCTATTGAGCTGTCTATGTGACTTACCATCATCGGGAGACTGCAGTCGCTATGTGCATCGTACAGCCATGATGACAAGGGTGTCATCAGAAAGTTTCTCTGGTCTATTTGTACGGGGTGTCTTAAAGAACTGAGACCCCACCGTATGGACAGTTTCTTTGAACCTGTTATTGGTCTCGTCCACCGATGCATCCTCTTCTAGACAGTCAAATCTATTTGAAAGTGCGAGTTGAAAGCTTTCGAGGTTTTGGATATGTGCACGAGTAGGTCGGAGCATAGACTTTATCAAATGGGACCTTTTCACCATATAAATCACGGAGGCATTATTGAATATCCGTTTTTTGTTAGTCAGGATGAAATCAATCTCATTTCTCGTGAAACCATCAGGACTCATCCGGGTAAATTTCCTGTGGGGCGGCTTCTGGAAAAAAGAATTCATCATGAAGAGCCCTTCTTCTCCAGAAAATCGGCTAGCTTCTGTCCCCTGGGGTTCCGTTGCCCATATCTAAATTGCCCCACTCTCAACTCTTCATCGCTCTTCTTGCCTAGCTTTGCATTGAAGTCCCCATAACAACAGTGAAGTGAGTGTTGTTTATATGTATGGCTCTGCTGATGTCCTCATACATAGACTCTACTTATTCATCTGGGTGTGACGAGGTCGGCGCATATACCTGAACGACCTTCAGTGAATATCTTTTAGATATTCTGAGTGTTAGGTACGCGACCCTGCTTGACACACTGTCGATGGTAATAATTAATGTTGTTAATGAGTGACTTGTGGACTAGAAACCTCCTTGCCACCTTGGTACTGTTGGTCGCCCTCCCAGCAGTAGAGCCGGTTACTGGACTTGAGGGATATCGTGTCCTCACCCTCTTAACGGACTTCTGATAATCCCAAAACGTCCCAGTGCAATCTACTCATTTCTTCTTCCAGCTCAACAATCGTTTCGTCTGTGCTCAAGGTGCGGATGTTGTGTGTTACCAGGGCCAGTTGTCGTCGTTGGGGTTGGTAGCCGTCCGTCTCACGAGTGTTCTTAGCCCCGCCGTTACTGTGGCTGCTACCGTAGCCAGGACTAGCGGGGCTGCTGTGGACTCGGTGCTTGGGGTTTATTGCCGTACTCGCCACGCTTGGCAGGCTGGTTGGCGAGCACAGTACAGGGTGTTGAGACACGGAAAGACGCTGCTGCCCATCTTCCAGATGTATCCCTTAACAGTGTCTTACTGCAACCACGGTCATGAGAGGAGGGGTAACATTCTCAACACGGCGCATATAGATGCGCCGTGGGGTGTAGAATGTTAAATATAAATTTATATATAATCTTAATTTATATACATTTAGATTTTACGTTCTACTGCCGTATTATGAGTATAGACTCATAATATGTGAAGAAAATTTAGAGACCTAAATCGGTTTCATTCACTTGTATGTGAAAATGTATTTGTGTTTTTATACAGCTGTTTATGGATTGTTTTTCATTTGTAATAGTTTACCGATCGCGTAAACCAATCATCAATTTGAAGTAAAAAACATGTTTTTTTTTCCAAATGTTTAAAAAAAAACCTCTGTGTGATTTAAGGTATGTTTACATACGGCAACTCTTTGCTGGCAGCTGGTTGCTATTGTCGTATAATCAGCTGCTGAAGTTAAAGCTTTCGTGGTCTATTCTTGAATGAAAAATCGTAGATTAGCTCAGTTGTTCCCTGAGTCAGTAAGCATTACCACCTTTCCGTGTACAGGGTGTATTATAACTTATAACACACCTGTATAGTACATGCGAGGTAGGTATGCTTATTATGTTATGTAGTGCAAAGCGATGTGGGTCAATGACCGGCATGAGAGCTATCTGTCGAGTAGGAAGCGCATTGAATGGAAAGCGTGAGTAACATCAAATAATACTTAATAAATACATGTTTACTTTCCAAAAGCCACATTAACATTCAACGCAATAAATATCCATAACCATTGCTTTTTGGGTTTTTGGAAATACCTTAAAGTTTTAATTTGTGAAGTGTTAAAAAACACTTAAAAATAATGACTGAAATCAATTTAAATCTTTGCTTGCAATAACAAAACAAACATTACACTGCAAGTAAAATTAATTAAAATCTCGGTTATCATTATAATCATCTCAACCATAGGACGTCAACCGCTGGAAATATGCCTCCTTCATGGACCTTAAAGTATTGGTCATGAGGGAGTTGTTGGCATACTCACCACGCTTGGCAGGCAGGTTGGCGAGCGCAGTACGGGATGTTGATGGGCGGAAGACGCTGCTGCCCGTCTTCCGGAGGTATCCCTTGGCAGATTCTTACTACATCCGAAGGCAAGAGAGTATAGTCGCTTATTATAACTATGATAATAGGTGGTTTAGTATCAGAAAGATCCATTGTACAAAAAAAAATTTCTTAGCACGATTGCGAATTATTTAACAGGCCATTTTTTTCTGCCCTGCGCGAACTGCATCCTTTGGCACAATCAAGATCGTGTAGTTATGAGTATATCCAAAAAACGTTTATCAACAAGTATACCGTGTTCACGTTTTTGATTATGCTCTTACTTACTAAAAAATTACGCAACTTCTATACAGGCTAGGTGACTCATCATCATCATTCCAGCCGTAAAAAGTCCACTACTGAACAGGCCTCCCTCATGGATCTCCATGAGGGGTAGTTGCCATACTCACCACGCTTGGCAGGTGGGTTGGCGAGCGCAGTACGGGATGTTGATACACAGAAGGACACTGCTGCCCATCTTCCGGAGGTATCCCTTAGCAGGCTCTTACTACATCCACGGGCATGAGAGGAGGGGTAACATTCTACTGCCGGTACCCACGGCTCTAGGTGACTAAATTTTAATATTTACTCCGTCATATAGCTTAACAGAATCTATTGGACACGTATTGTTTTTCTTTTTAACGTACCTAAAAAATAACCGCGGTATATTAAATAGAAATGGTTGTGTGAAGTAACAAACTGGTACGCGCCTTTCAAATTACGTATTTTTTCATTAACTAGAAAAGTCGGTCAAGTTTGAGTCGTACTCGCGCACGAAGGGTTCCGTACCATAAGTCTGTAAAAATTTCAAGCGTCTTGCGGTTACCGTTACGAGTATTAAGATCGAGCAAAAAACGGCAAAAAATTTTGTATGTTTGTTGTATGGGAGCCCGCCATAAATTGTATCCTGTTTTTAGTATTTGTTGTTATAGCGGCAACAGAAATACATCATCTGTAAAAATTTCAACTGTCTAGCTATCACGGTTCATGAGATACAGACTGGAGACAGACAGATAAACAGACAGACGGACAGCGGAGTCTTAGTAATAGGGTCCCGTTTTTACCCTTTGGGTAAAGACCTAAAAAGCAAAAAATACGTGTCTCATCATCATCAATACAGCCGTTAAAAGTCAACAGGCCTCCCTCATGGATCTCCATGAGGGGTAGTTCATCGTTAGTCTCCATGAGGGTACACCTGGCTTATTTTATTTCGTTGTGTCGTGTCTAATAAATGTTCTTCTTTAAGTAAAATCGGTGTCAAAATCGTCATCATCCAGTTTCTCATTATATACGAATGTCTCGTAGAAACATTCTCGGGAACTGACCGAGCAACCTCCCAAGGCCCAATGCGCTGTGGAGGTCACATTTAATAATTCACTTTCTTCGTAATTATTATTTAAATTGTCTTTCTAAGCACGAGCGTGATCGATCTGATCTATATTGTTTTAAACCGAAGTTCATCATTAATCGTGGAATTGACTGTTGAGTGACCAATTATAATCAAATTGATAAAACAATTAAGGGCTACCGTGAGGGTCGCCTTGCCGCACCGCCAAGGTGATGGATCAGTCACGAACAGGACAAAATTCTTAAAAAAATACAATGGAAACGCCCCAGATTAATCATTAAATTGTTAATTCCATTGTTTATTTTCCATTATTGCGTCTTCTTGAAACTTAAGTTTCAAGTTCTCTATCGTGGATTGGTACGTACGGTTATACAGCTGAATTGTTTGTTTGTTTGCTTGAACGCAATACTTAGGAATTATAGTCTTAGGAAGTACTGAACTGAAATCTGTTCTTTTGCAGTTGGATAGCCGAATTATCAAGAAAGACTTTAAGCATTATAACATCACGGTAAGGCCAATAGAAGCGTAGCATCATTGAACAATGTTCCATAAACGTGATAAATATATAAATATATTTCTTTTCAGTGCTTCCGTTACGTGTGTTGTGTAAACGGTTTAGGTTACGCAACCAAGTATGGCGGAATTGTTCCCCTTAAAAAAGTTCTAATTATTGGTCTGGAGATATTGTCCATCTTTGAAGGTTGACCTCCATCCCTTTTTTATTATTTAACCTTTTTTTAGGAATAAAACTTAATCTAAAATAATGCATTATTTGCGAAGGATTTCCGCAGACGAAGTTGCGCGAGACAGCTAGTTTATCTATAAAATGTTATAACATGAAAGAATACTTGGTTAGGGAAACTAACAATACTAATGCAATATTGTCCTTTCCTACTTTTTATGAAGGGTTCCCATCTTGTAACAGTGTTACGGGATAAGAATCACAAAAAAATAGTCCCCCCCGCAATCATAATAAGAATATTGTTAAGCATTTTCATTTAATTATAATTTAAATTAAAATCATGTAAGCTATATTAGTAAAGACGTGTTATCTTTAACCATAACACATTTTAAGTCGTTAGCATCAGTAGTTCTCGAGATATCCACTTGTGACGGACAGACAGACAGACAGAGTGATTCTATTAGGGTTCCTTTTTACCATTTTGGTCCGGAACCCTAACTAGCTGTCCCGGCGAACTTCGTACCGCCTCAGTATAAACTACCTAATACTACTAGTACTATATTTGTAGGTTTTTTATGTCTAAAATCCTACACAGATCACAGATAAGTTACTTTTCAAACTATGTCGTATTATTATGAAATAACACGAAACAAACAATCAAAATCAATCGTAAGGAAATGGAAATCTGCCTTAGGGCTGCGGTCACGAATTCAGCGGCTCGGTTTACTTGTGTAGTTGTAGGGGGAGATTCAATATGTAATAATGATGACGAGGGCTTCCTACGAGCCTCAATTTGTCATGTTTTTTAAACTATCTGACTATAGCAATATAATTGAACAAAAAGATAACGTTATCTCAATTATATTTTAATGAAGCTGTAACGTACTCGTACCGAAGGTAGTTACCAGTTGCCACGAGAAACTCATTAGTACGACAGACAGATGACGAATGATCGTTAGGACGGGACGGGTCGACGTAGTAAAATTAACAAAGATGGTGTATTTACTTTATATGTAGTAAGTTGGGTTTCTTGGGATGTTTTACTTGACCGTAAATAATAATAATAATAATTCATTTATTTTTCAGATTACACAGATACATAATATGTTAGTACAAAAAATTACTTAGGCGCTATATTACGTGCACATAAAAATAAAAAATAATTGCGTCAACATAGTGATGGAGTGTTTGTACATCACTCCATCGAACGTATCGGCTATTACCCTTAGGATGGTGTTGGTACTCCCGCGCACTCTGTTTAGCAGTGAGGCTGCTTTCTTTCTGCAGCAGGCGGCGAACCCGTCCACGCGCGCCTGCGCGATCATGCCAGACGCGCTGCAGAACCGCGGGAGTCCCAGCAGCATCCTGAACGCATTGTTATATTGGACCTGGAGGGCGTTGACGGGTCTCTTCGTAAAGCCTCGGTTTAGTCAGCTTATGATAGAACTTGTTAAACTTTCGCAATTTGTTAACATATTATTAGTTTTCAAAATACAGGATTTTGTGCCTGTTTTAATTATTTTCCCGACGCTTCGACCGGATTGCACCTGGTCATGGTCGCGGGAGGACTTCAGCTTATGATGTTTTGAACATGTTATGCCCTCTGAATATAGCCAAATGAGAGGGTGCTAAGACCGGGCCACGATACCTCAGGAAGGCCTTTAGTCTGCAGAAGGACAGTAGTAAGGCATCTGGTATTCATGATGTACGGATAGCCGCAGGGCCTGGGACATTATTAGATGGATTAGGCTTGCCCAGCACCTACACCATCCTCCCAGCTTAGTCGGCTCTTAGTACAGATGAAAGAATAGGTCAATCTAAAGGTTATCAAGCCCCGGAATTCCTCAAGATGTTATCCATCACCGTTTAATTATAAAACTTATGTAGGTAGCTGGTTACAAAAAAACAGTTATGCTGTTTGCAGCCACAGCTACGATTTATCCTTTTCCACTTCCGTGACCAAGGACATCCGAGGCTCCTTGGTGTACTAGCTGGCTGAGACGCAGAAGGTTGCGGATTCGATCCCCGTCGGTGAACAAATGTTTGCTTTTCTGCATATATTCGTCTCGACTCTGAGTTTTTTTTATGTATGTTAGTGTGTATTTACAAAAAAAAATCAGTTGTCTATCAACCATTTGGTTTCCATTAAATAAATCATCATTTCAGCCGTAAAACGTCCACTACTGAACTAAGGCCACCCCCATGGATCTCCGTGAGGGGTAGTTGCCATACTCACCACGCTTGGCAGGCGGGTTTGTGAGCGCAGTATGGGATGTTGATATACGGAAAGACGCTGCTGCCCATCTTCCGGAGGTGTCCCTTAGCAGGCTCTTACTGCATCCACGGGTAGGAGAGGAGGGGTTACATTCTACTGCCGGCACCCCACGGCTAATTCAACAAATAATGCTGTACAATTCACACAGCATCATCTAGCCCCCAAGTTAAGCAGAGCTTGTATTATGGGAACTATATGACTAAAATATTACTTAATACATTGTACAGTATACGTGCTTAAACAGTGAAGGAAAACGTAGTAACGGAAACGATATTTATTGAAATACACCCAGAACACCCTGAAAATTTATGTGCAGTTCATACAGACATGGGTAATTCTTATAATATAAAAATGCTAAAAAAAACTGAAAATATAAACTGTTTAATAATGTGCTAATAAAAATACCTTTCATATGATACCCCACACGACCTAGTTACATCACAAAAAATTTGAAAACCACCCTTCCACCCCCTCGCCTAAAAAACTATGCAAATTAGAGAGTTCGCTGTAATTTTCCTATAAAGTTTACATACACTTTTATTAGCTATGAAAGTTTCACGGGTTTATCTCTGCAAACTTCGGAGATAAGGGGGGGAACGGTTGTTTTTTCAATATTTTTGAAAAATTATCTGCAGATCATACAGACATGGGTACTTCTTATAATATAACAACGCTGGACTAGTACCACCTTCACCCGCTGCGCCACAGAGGTCTACACAAGCCTCCTATGTTTTTAACATTGGGTTATTGTACAAGCTCTCCTTAGTATGGTACTAGTCCAGCATTGTTATATTATAAGAAATACCCATGTCTGTATGATCTGCAGATAATTTTTCAGGGTGTTCTGCGTGTATTTCAATATATATATCGTTTCCCTTACCACGTTCGATTCCCGCCTTGGGATTTGTCTGAGGGCGGGAATCGAACCCGCAACCTCTTGCGTCGCAGACCTTCACCCGCTGCGCCACAGAGGTCTACAAGCCTCCTATGTTTTTTATATTGGGTTATTGTACAAGCTCTGCTCAGTGTGGTACTAGTCCAGCATTGTTATATTATAAGAAATACCCATTCGCTTTACTAAATCCTCAGCAGTTTCGGCTTGTAAAATTATGCTGTTATTACCACATAGGGGCAGAAGGACACCAGGAAATAAGACCAAGGAAATTTGTTCAATCGCTGATTCATTTGTTTTATTCATTTGTGAGAACAGGCTTTTTGTTTTGTGAGAGTAGTATAAAAACGTAATATTTGTTTTTATTATAATAATGGAATCAGGCAGGCGTTACTTTGCGGAAATCTATGACAAAAAAATGCAATTAAAATATAATGCCGCTAATGCTGAGATGCATATGCACCACCCTCCCGCCCGCTAATTATGCACATGCAGGAAGAAATAGGTTGTTAGTGCAACATGCATACCCAAACTCGCATGACGACACGTGTTTCGCCTCTCCGCGAGGCATATCGGCGTCTCACCTGAAGATGCCTAGCCTGAAGATGCATATTTCAATACATCCTGTATAACGAATAAGTAATAAAAACAAAAAAAAATGCTATGAAAATATCTAGTTTTAATTCTGCTAATGCTGAGATGCATATGCGCAACCCTCCCGCCCGCTAATTATGCACATGCAGGAAGAAATAGGTTGTAAGTGCAACACGTATACCCAAACCCACACGACGACACGTGTTTCGCCTCTCCGCGAGGCATCGTCAGGACGAAAGACAAGCGGAGACGCCGGTCTACGGGAAGATATTTTAATATTTTCCAAATTTACTTGTTTCCGTGGGCTCTTTCGGGTCCATCCATATTATATTTAGAAGAAAAGAAGCCAAAATATATGTCTAGGTCTGTCTGACGAAAAGTCTTATGTTTTTACAAGCTTTTATTTAATTTGCCATGTATGTATGTATGTAACTATGTTTGTTCGGGTGGAATCTTGCAACTCAATTTGAAGCTGATCATCATTTCAGCCGTAGGACGTCCACTGCTGGACATAGGCCTCCCTCATGGATATCCAGTTATTGCGGTTGGAAGCGATCTGCATCCACCGTCGACCTGCGGTCTTCACCAGGTCATCATCCCATCTTGTTGGTGGACGTCCTACGCTGCGCTTGCCGGTCCGTGGCCTCCACTCGAGAACTTTTCGGCCCCATCGGCCATCTGTTCTGCGAGTTACATGGCCTGCCCATTGCCACTTCAACGTGCTAATCCGTTTGGCTATGTCGGTGACCTGAGTTCTTCTACGTATCTCCTCATTTCTGATTCGATCGCGTAAAGAAACCCCGAGCATAGCCCTCTCCATAGCTCGTTGAGCGACTCTGAGCTTATTCATGAGGCCAATCGTGAATGACCACGTCTCGGTTCCATATGTCATCACTGGTAACACACACTGATTGTAGACTTTCGTCTTAAGGCACTGAGGAATTTTGGACGAAAAGACGTTGCGTAGTTTCCCAAACGCTGCCCATCCGAGTTGGATTCGTCGATTGACCTCTTTCTCGAAGTTGGACCTACCTAATTGGACTGTTTGTCCTAGGTATACATACGCGTCGACAGCTTCGAGAGCCGAGTTCTCAACCATAACTGGGGCAGGCGCAACATGGACATTCGACATAATCTTCGTCTTGTCCATGTTCATTTTAAGACCTACCCGTTGGGAGACTCGGTTGAGGCCTTCGAGCATCGTGCCGAGTTCTTCCATCGACTTTGCCATGACCACAATATCGTCGGCAAACCGAAGGTGAGTCATGTATTCGCCGTTAATGTTGATGCCTAGTCCTTTCCATTCCAAGAGCTTAAAGGCATCTTCCAAAGCGGTCGTAAACAGTTTCGGAGAAATAACGTCTCCCTGTCTTACGCCTCTTTTTAAGGGAATATCCTTCGAACTCTGTTCCTGTACTCGGACTGACATAGTGGCGTTTCTATACAAAGACTTCAACACTTCGATATACCGATAGTCAATTCGGCATCGTTGGAGAGACTCGAGCACCGCCCATGTTTCGATCGAATCGAAGGCTTTCTCATAGTCCACAAACGCGAGACATAGCGGCAAGTTATACTCTTCGGTCTTCTGTATCACTTGCCGCAGCGTATGAATGTGGTCTATGGTACTGTAGCCTTTTCGAAACCCGGCTTGTTCGGGACGCTGGAAGTCATCAAACCTGCGATCGAGACGATTTGTGATGACCCTTGAAAACAGCTTATAAACATGGCTCAAAAGCGAGATCGGTCTGTAGTTCTTAAGCAAGGTTTTGTCACCTTTCTTAAAAAACAGTACCTCGACGCTTTTGTTCCATGTTTTTGGCGTAATACCTTCGAGCAAGACGGAGTTGAAGAGCTTCTGAAGGACTTTAAGTATCGGTGATCCACCCGCTTTCAGAAGCTCTGAAGTGATTCCGTCCTCCCCCGGCGCCTTGTCGTTCTTAAGCTGTTTCAGGGCCATCCTGATCTCGTACAGGCTGATGTCCGGGATATCTTCGGTATAATGTCGGGTCAGCTTGGCTCTAGGGTCTTCTGCCACACTGCAAACAGGTTTAGTGACCGAATCGTAGAGCTGTCCATAGAACCTTTCGACTTCCCTTAACACTTCTGCTTTACTTGACGCTATACTGCCATCTTCCCTCTTCAGCTTCGTCATCTGGCTTTGCCCAATAGACATATCTCTCGCGAACACTTTGGAGCCTTTGTTCCGCTCTATCGTATCTTTAATACGAGCTGTATTAAAGGTACGAATATCGTGCCGCAAGGATTTCCAAACTTGTCTATTGAGCTGCCTATGTGACTTAGCATCATCGGGAGACTGCAGTCGTAATGAGCGTCGTTCAGCCATGAGGTTAAGAGTGTCATCAGAGAGTTTCTGAGGTCTATTTGTACGGGGCGTCTTAAAGAACTGAGACCCCACCGTATGGACAGTTTCTACGAACCTGTTATTGATCTCGTCCACTGATGCATGTTCTTCGAGACCCAGACAATCAAAGCGATTTGAAAGTTCGAGTTGAAAGCTCTCGAGGTTTTGGATATGTGCACGAGTGGGACGGAGCGTAGATTTCATCAGACGAGACCTTTCAAGTCTAACGTTCATATTCAATGTGCCTCTAACGATTCGGTGATCACTTCCGGTTTTCACCCTGTGAATCACAGTGACATCATTGAATACCCGTTTCTTGTTGGTCAAGATGAAATCAATCTCATTTCTCGTGAAACCATCGGGACTCATCCAGGTCCATTTCCTGTGAGGCGGCTTCTGGAAGAAAGAATTCATCATAAAGAGTCCTTCTTTCTCCAGAAAATCGGCCAGCCTCTGTCCCCTGGGGTTTCGTTGCCCATACCCAAATTGCCCCACTCTCAACTCATCATCGCTTCTCTTGCCTAACTTTGCATTGAAGTCCCCCATAACAACAGTGAAGTGAGTTTTGTTTGTATGTATGGCCCTACTAATGTCCTCATACATAGACTCTACTTCTTCATCTGGGTGTGACGAGGTCGGCGCATATACCTGAACGACCTTCAGCGAATATCTTTTAGATATTCTGAGTGTTAGGTATGCGACCCTGCTCGACACACTGTCGATGGTGACAATGTTGTTAATGAGTGACTTGTGAACGAGAAACCCGACACCACCTTGGGACTGTTGGTCGCCCTCCCGGTAGTAGAGTAGATTACCGGACTTAAGGGATATCGTGTCCTCGCCCTCTCTACGGACTTCTGATAATCCTAAAATGTCCCAGTGTAACCTACTCATTTCTTCTTCCAGCTCAACAATCTTTTGAAGCTGATACCTTCAACCAATTGGGTTGAAATTTCGTGTACACGTTTTGTTTGGATGATAATCATTGTCATGCCATGAATGGTCAACTATGTGACTTCACTCTGAATCGAATTGAATCGATTTAAAGATATCAAATAGCTGAGAGTTGCACTAGTAACGTGCCTATAGTGCACTGGAAGAGTGCGAATTACACTTCTAAAGACGCCATTTAAAAAAATAAAATAAAAGGATAAATAAAATAATACTCCTAATAAAAGGACAATTTTATAAGTGCAAATGCACTTATGCTTTTAGAGGAGCGTGTACTTATAATGATCTTATAATGTTAACTAGTAAGCGCTTACAAGTACAAGTAACCAGAGCAACTATCCTTAGTATAATTACTCCTCTTTGTGGCTTATATAAGAGTGTTGACTTTATAATAGCATTCATAAATAGGCTTATAGCGTTTTAAAGGATTAAATAAACTTGTAGCCAAACTGTCTCCTATAATGCTATTAAAAACCAAAATCATGTATCAGGATCTTAATAAGCCCTTACAAGATTATTCTGTTTGTTGGGTAGAAGGTCTACTTAAAGAAGAGCTAGACTGTTCCAAATTAACCGGCAAACGACCTTGCAATAATGATGCGTTGAATCAGGTGAACAGACCGAGAAACCTGTCCAGTGATAACTAAAAAGTAAAAAATAAATTAAAAGTAAAAAAACTATTAAACAAACAAGCTTTTATTTATACGAACTAAAAATAATAAAATAAACATTTTCCATAAAAGTTTAATGCCAACTTAAAACGACTGTACACAATTTATGTGATATAAAAGCTAATCGCGAGTATTACCTGTGTACATAAATAACGAAATTAAATAACTTGATCTAATAGATATTTTTTTTTCAAACAAAGTAAACACGCGACAAGCTATTATATCACATAAATTGTGTAAAGACGTTTTAAGTTGACATTAATCTATTATGGAAAATGTTTATTTTATTATTTTTAGTACGTTTAAATAAAAGCTTGAGTGTTAAAAAGGTTTTTTACTTTTAATTTATTTAAAATGCGTCTTGGTCGGAGAAAAGTTAAACAAGATTATACTTAAAATTATTGTATTATAATGTAAATAGCTCTAATTACCATTTTTGTTTTCCTTTTTGATATTATATTTATAAAATATTTTTGTATTAATTTGCAGAAACAAATTGTCTGAAAATGTGTGATTTTACAAAGAGTTATGCAATATTTACCTAATTAAAATTTCAATATTCGAAGTTTGACCTTAATTCAATATATTTTATTATTTCCTTCTACACTAAGGTACTTGTTTCATCATCATCATCATCTCAGCCGTAGTACCCCCTTCACGTCCACTGCTGGACTGGACATGTCCTCCCTCATAGTCATGGATCTCCAAATACTTGTCAATGAGGGTTGTTGCCATAATTAACTAATACCTACGCTTGGCAGGCGGGTTGACGAGCGCAGTACGAAATGTTGATACACGGAAAGCTTTGCTGGCCATCTTCTGGAGGTATCCCTTAGCAGATTCTTAATGCATCCACGGGCAAGCGAGGAGCCGTGAATATCTCTTATTACTATACTGATTTCCTTTTTAATATAATTTATAAAATGTAATGCCATACTCTAGTATTCTTTTGCAGAAACGAATTGTCTGAAAATGTGTGATTTTACACATGGTTATGCAATATTTATTTACCTGATTCAAATTTCAATATTAGAAGATTGGCCTTAATTCAGTATCTATTTTGTTATTGCCTTCTACACTTAGGTACTTGTTTCATCATCATTATCATCTCAGCCGTCCACGTCCACTGCTGGACTGGACATGTCCTCCCTCATAGTCATGAATCTCCAAATACTAGTCAATGAGTACCAACGTTCTTATTTTAGTAGGAAAGAACATGTCAGTACGTCTGAGTGATTCTAAGGTACAACTATCACAGTGATTCTAAAGTACATAGTACATACTATTAAACTTAGGTTATAAACACCAAAAGCTATATGTATATACAGAAGCTATATGTATGTGTGGTTTGGAAGCGTTTAGTTAGGTTTGGCGATCTCTGTTGCGCAGCGGGCGAAGGTCCGCCTGCGACGCAAGAGGTTACGGGTTCGATTATTATATTGCGGTTGGAAGCGATCTGCATCCACCGTCGACCTGCGGTCTTCACCAGGTCATCAGCCCATCTTGTTGGTGGACGTCCTACGCTGCGCTTGCCGGTGCGTGGCCTCCACTCGAGAACTTTTCGGCCCCAACGGTTGTCTGTCAACATCTGTTCTGCGAGCTACATGGCCTGCCCATTGCCACTTCAACGTGCTAATCCGTTTGGCTATGTCGGTGACCCGAGTTCTTCTACGTATCTCCTCATTTCTGATTCGATCGCGTAAAGAAACCCCGAGCATAGCCCTCTCCATAGCTCGTTGAGCGACTCTGAGCTTATTCATGAGGCCAATCGTGAATGACAACGTCTCGGTTCCATATGTCATCACTGGTCAAATTGATTGCAGACTTTCGTCTTAAGGCACTGAGGAATTTTGGACGAAAAGACGTTGCGTAGTTTCCCAAACGCTGCCCACCCGAGTTGGATTCGTCGATTGACCTCTTTCTCAAAGTTGGACCTACCTAATTGGACTGTTTGTCCTAGGTAAACATACGCGTCGACAACTTCGAGAGCCGAGTTCTCAACCATAACTGTGGCAGGCACAACATGGACATTCGACATAACCTTCGTCTTTTACATGTTCATTTTAAGGCCTACCCGTTGTGAGAGTCGATTGAGGCCTTCGAGCATCGTGCCGAGTTCCTCCATCGACTTTGCCATGACCACAACATCGTCGGCAAACCGAAGGTGAGTCATGTATTCGTATATGTCCGTACGATATGCAGATATTTGTTCAGGGTGTTTTGGATGTTTTTCTATATTTTTTTTATGATAAAAAATTTATGTCTATGTAGTATAGTGTATTTCAGTCATCTAGTACCCATAACACAAGCTTTGCTTAGGTTGGCTAGATAATTCTGTGTGAATCTCCGAGCATTATTTATTAATTATTTTTATTATAATGAGGTGTGTACGGCCTTTAACATTTTCGCTACTCAAATTAACTTCTAATTTAAATTTATTTATGAATATTCTTATTTAGGGATCGGTATAGGTACAAGTACTATTGAAAGATTGTTAAAATAGATTTAGATAAAATCTAACCGACATTAAATAGTTTTAGAGAACAAAATATTTGGAGCGTAGTGCCTGCAGCCGCAAATTATGTTACTTATATAATTGTTCACAGGCTGGGTTGAATAGCATGGTCTATATTATATTATTTCTACCTGCGGCTAAGTTAGCTTCAGACGTACTGACCTGTTCTTTCCTCTGTGAAAGTCGACTAATCTGGAGAGGCTGGATTTGTCCAGCGGCAAGCCTATCCATCCATTATTAAAAGTGGAAACTTGAAATTGACCCTCAGATACTTTGAAGCATTTTGCTTATTAGTAGTTTATAATTAAGTTATAAAAATGTACCTAGCTGTAAGTTTTCTTAAAATTAATAAAATAAAATAATACAATAAATAAAATCTAACAAATTCTCAGACACGACAGCGTCTCATATAGCTTGAATACCAGTTGCTGACGCTGTGTAAGTCATCTTTAACAGATCCATACTCGCCACGCTTGGAAGACGGGTTTGCGAGCTCAGTAGAGGATCTTATCTATACATGGAAAGACACTGCTGCCCATCTTTCAGGCTTACTGCATCCTCGGGCGAGAGGAGGCGAAACATTCTACAGCCGGTTGACTGAATTATTAAAATAACTAGTTTCCATTTTACTACCTACCTAGGTCGGTTAGGTCGGTTTAGGTACTAAGGTACCTAGCTATTGTAAGGCCCTTTTAATACCCGGTACACCCATCATGAACTAGGAGATCCTAGAGGGAGGCCTATGTCCAGTTGACTTGCACAGTACTCCTTTACGGCTGTGATGAAGATGATGATTTCTATCATACATAGAGAACACCCAGACCCGACACAAATATCTGCAGATAAAGTAAACATTTTGCAACTTGAGTCCAACTCGCATAGCCGGCTAAGACCAAATGCGCCACTATAAGGTCATCCGATATAAATAAGATGATAAGTTAATTATTAGAATGTACATTATGAGCCAGCCAGAACCGTGTCGAAATAGTATCCTGGTTCAAACTAGTTGTGTTTATTACATTTTTGAAAATCACAAGGTCAGGTTCTCGTTATTTTGCATATATAAACCGCGCCATTTTTTCGACTACGAGATAGAATAATAAATAGGTATATACATATATACACCGTTAAATACCTAGAATACAAGATCTTTGTTATTATTATCATTGACGATGATGCATAATAAAATAAAAAAATAGTCATCATTCATCATCATTTCAGCCGTAGGACGTCCACTGCTGGACATAGGCCTCCCTCATGGATTTCCAGTTGTTGCGGTTGGAAGCGATCTGCATCCACCGTCTTGTTGATCATCTTGTTGGTGGACGTCCTACGCTGCGCTTGCCGGTCCGTGGCCTCTACTCGAGAACTTTTCGGCCCCATCGGCCATCTGTTCTGCGAGCTACATGGCCTGCCCATTGCCACTTCAACGTGCTAATCCGTTTGGCTATGTCGGTGACCCGAGTTCTTCTACGTATCTCCTCATTTCTGATTCGATCGCGTAAAGAAACCCCGAGCATAGCCCTCTCCATAGCTCGTTGAGCGACTCTGAGCTTATTCATGAGGCCAATCGTGAATGACCACGTTTCGGTTCCATATGTCATCACTGGTAACACACATTGATCGTAGACTTTCGTCATAAGGCACTGAGGAATTTTGGACGAAAAAAAACGTTGCGTAGTTTCCCAAACGCTGCCCATCCGAGTTGGATTCGTCGATTGACCTCTTTCTCAAAAAAAAAATAAAACCGGGCAAGAGCGAGTCGGACTCGCGCACCGAGGGTTCCGTGCCATCATACAATATAATATATGATAAAGGCGGCTTTATATTTGTTGGAGAACCTTGACAGCGCCATCTCTCGTCTGATAGCGGAACTTATGTAGATTTTTTACACTTTCGATGATTTCTAATAAAGTATGCTATGTAGAGAGATTGTAATAAATTTCCTCTCTTCTTTACATACACTTCTAATAGCAATAAAAGTTTCAGAGGTTTATCTCCGCAAACTTCGGAGATAAGGGGGGGGAACGCTTTTTTTTTCAACATTTTTGTAAATAACTCAAAAACTATACGACTTAAAGAAAAACTAAAAACTGTTTATTAATGTGCAAAAGAATACCTTTTATATGATACCCCACATCACCTAGTAACTTTCCAAAAATTTTGAAAACGCCCCTTCCACCCCCATTGTCTAAAAAACTATGCAAATTAGAGAGTTCGCTATAATTTTCCTATAAAGTTTACATATACTTCTATTAGCTATAAAAGTATCACGGGTTTATCTCTGCAAACTTCGGAGATAAGGGGGGGGAACGGTCGTTTTTTCGACATTTTTGTAAATAACTCAAAAACAATACGGCTTAAAGCAAAACTAAAAACTGTTTATTATTGTGCAAATAAATACCTTTCATATGATACCCCACATCACCTATTAACTTCACAAAATTTTTGGAAACCCCCTTCCACCCCCCTTGTCTAAAAAACTATGCAATTTAGAGAGTTCGCTATAATTTTCCTATAAAGTTTACATACACTTCTAGTAGCTTTAAAAATATCACGGGTTTATCTCTGCAATCTTCGGAGATAAGGGGGGGGGGGAACGGTCGTTTTTTCAACATTTTTGTAAATAACTCAAAAACGATTCGGCTTAAAGAATAAATAAAAACTGTTTATCAATGTGCAAATGAATACCTTTTATATGATACCCCACACGGCCTAGTAACTTTACTTAAAAATTTTGAGATCCCCTATCCGCCCCCCTGCAATCAAAATAAGAATATTTTTTAACATTTTCATATATGCTATATTAGTAAAAAAGTGTGGTCTTTTACCATTTCAAATTTCAAGTCGATAGTATTAGTAGTTCCCGAGATATCCATCTGTGACAGACAGACAGACAGACAGACAGACAGACAGACAAAGTGATTCTATAAGGGTTCCTTTTTTACCATTTTGGTTCGGAACCCTAAAAATAGTGAATAGAAGAAAATATGTCAATATTGTAAAGGGGATTTGTGGAACTTTTGTCCAGTAATCCTCTTTGCGTGTTCTTTGGGAAACGGAGAGGGATTTCTGGACGAAAAATTCAATAATGCCTTTCGCTGGGGATCTTCGCAGGGGGTTTTTAGTATAAGCCCGATATAGGTATATTAACATGCAGGCACAAATTCCCTGGGTGATAAAATAATCATAAGCCAAGAGCAGGAATAGGCATAAAAATCTGATACATCCATACAAATCATCATTATCATAATTTCAACCGTAAAACGTCCACTACTGAACATAGGCCTCCCTCACGGATCTCCATGAGGGGTAGTAGCCATACTCACCACGCTTGGCAGGCCGGTTGGCGAGCGCAGTACGGGTGTTGATCACGGAATAACGCTGCTGCCCATCTTCCGGAGGTAGCTCTTAGCAGGCTCTTACTGCATCCACGAGAATGAGAGGAGGGGTAACATTCTTCTACTGGCTCCTTACGGCATCTCTCATATATCTATACTAATATTTAAAGCTAAAGAGTTTGTTTGTTTGGCAGCATGCGCAAACTTCGCTTACAACTGGCTCGAATTATTGTAAAGTATCTTTTAGTGTTAGATCACACTAGGTACAATATTATGCTTTTCTCGCTCTGGACTTACCGGCCCCAAACTAAGCAAAGCTTGTATTATAAAAACCAGATGATTGATAGAATACAGAGATGGATTACATATGTAGATTCTTTAAAAAAATATATTACAACAACATTACATCAATTACTTACCTTACATCTTAATTTGCCTATAATTGGTAAAACTAAATGGAACCGCTTAGTTGAATGACTAAATGATCTACTTGGAGTTCTTAGTTTAATATTTCCTAATAAATTAGGGGCATCTATTTTTATCTGTGCTATCTTGCTAAGGAAAACAATGTCTGCAATTTGGCGTCTTTCTTGTAATTGCAATGTAAATGTTGTCTTTTGCATCTACCAACGTTATCGTAGAAATTATCTTGACCTAATTTTTCTGCACAAACCTTTCAACGGTAAAATAGATTGCACTGAATTGACTGGTAAACTACTGATCCACGCCCCAACACGTTTACCAAGGAAGACCTACTACTACTACTCTAAAACTACTTACTACAACTATACTGTTACTAAAATAAAAACATCTTGAGTTCAAGTAAGGCATCTATTATACAGGGTGGGGATAACATGTGTACTAGAAGTACCTAGTAGATTTAGAAGGAAGAAAAATCAGGAAATCGTTTTTTTTATACATTTTTGTGTACAATTTCACTAGCTGGTGTGATGTGAAAATGATCCCGAGATCATAATAGTTTAATTTTTTTACTTTTTATTGGTTATAGGTACCTATTTTTATTTGTACCTGACGGAAACTCTTCGTGGAGGTCAATGATCCTGTCAATAATCAGCTGGCTTTTAGGTTTTTATTGTATATAATCAGCTGTTAAAGTTAAAACTATCGTAGTCATTTCTATAATGAAAATCACTGAATCCTGAAAAGTCGTAGAACAAAAGTTGTTCTTAGGGATAGTCAGAATCACCCCCTCTCGGCTTAGTACACATGTTTTAATACACCTTGTAGATGATTTATACGGCGTCAACTGATAATCATGCTGTACGGGACGCTGCAGTGCCTCCGACATTGTTAGATGGGTTAGGCTTGCCCAGCACCTATACTATCCTCTCAGCTTAGTCAGCTATTAGTCAAAGGAAAGAACAGGTCAACATCTGAAGCTAACTAAGCCGCGGGTTTCCACACGATGTTTCCTTCATCGCTAAAGCACATACATTTTTCAAGAAAGAAAAATCCATTGGTGCACGCCCGGTAACGAACCCACGACATTTTGATTAAAAATCGGGGGTATTAACTGCCTAATTTTTAAATAGGTATAATAGTTATAGTTGTTTTTTTATTTTTTATTTATTCTTTACTATAAAAAATTCATGGTTTTCTTAGTATTATTGTATCCGTAAACCACAGAAGGGTTTGTGTGGATACCTAACATGTTAACTGCAGAAAGTACAACTGTTGCTATTTCTTGTGGTCTCTGTTCCTCGATATAGGATGAGCCTAATGAGAAAGTCCACGTCAACCTCCTGTAGATTTAAGAATTTCGGCATTGCAGATAATGTACCTATTTGTTAATGTTATACTATCTCTTATTATCTCTGAATAATAGCTGACTAAGCTGAGAGGATAGTATAGCTGCTGGGCAAGCCTAATCCATCTAACAATGTCCCAGGCACTGCAACGTCTCGTACAGCATGATTACCAGTTGCTGACGCTGTATAAATCATCTATAATAGTTTTTTTTATTACTATCGTTAATTCGGTAATAAGTACAAATGTTGTTTTTAATGCAATATTTTTCATTCGATATGTGTAATATGCGGACTTCTTGAGAAATTAGCTTAATTGGAAGCATTTGAAATAACTATTTTTAAGGTTGTCTAAGAAATTATCTATTTTCATTAGAAAAACCTGGTCGAAAACTGCACCGAAACGCGTCGGCAAGTGTCGATATCGACATAAATATCGCCGTTATGTTTAGATTAATAAAAAATTATAAATAAGAGAAAATACGTGTCAGTATTTGTTAATTCACACAACGGACTAAAAATAGATTTTTTGTCAAGTAGCGTAGCTCAGCAAATTCATTAAATCTGTCCTTAAACTTCTTATAACTAATTTTACGGCTAAGCACAGTTACTTAGCCGTAAAATTAAAAGATCCTTGAGTCAGCCTAGGAAGGGCAAGTTTAAGGACAGCTTTAATGAATAATGACATGCCTTTCGACCGGAAATTTAATTATACACCACCGATTGAGCAGTGGCTGTATACGTTAGCGGCATTGCTGTTATTCAGTGTGTCTACTATGAGTTGTCACTGTTAGATCGCCTGACGTTACTACAGTAGTAATAGTACGTTACTTTGACATCTGTCAGATTTGTAACTCATGCTACCAAATTCTAAGCAAATGAAGCCCAAACTACCTCTACAGTCGCTGTCGTGTGTTTGCTGCGTATTTTAGTACCAAACTATCCGCTAGAGGCGCTGTACAAGTTTTCATACACTACAGTTAACTACAGTCGCTAGCGAATATAGATTGTGAAAACTCATGGTAGACCTACTGGTCTATTATAATTATTACGCGAATTTTATTTGATAACAAGCGGTTGCTAATTACTCGGACTAGTTGTAAAGTTACGCCTTGGTGGGTATGCTAACCTTGTTGGCTGCCGGGTGCCGGGCTGATTACTGGCCGGACGTTGCTTTTATATTTGACAACGTTTTTTACTTCCGAGACGTTGGCATAGCACACCTATTCCGGAATTTATAACTACAATAAAGGCAATAAAGAACCTTAATAAAAATAGTTGATTCTGGTGCGGTTCGAACTCACAGAGAACTTGTAGATAGCGCTAAATATGACCTGATCACTAATTTCGACTAAGCCGTCGAGGGTTCTACAAATTAATTTGTTAAAGCTCTTTCGACTTAAGTAAGTTTTAGACGTGGGTTCGAACCCCACCAGAATTAAACATGAACCCGCCGTGGGGTGCTGGCAGTAGAATGATACCCTTCCTCTCATGCCTATGGATGCAGTAAGAGCCTGCTAAGGGATACCTCCGGAAGATGGGCAGCAGCGCCTATCCGTGTAGCAACATCCCATACTGCGCTCACCAACCCGCCTGCCAAGCGTGGTGAGTATGGCAACTACCCCTCATGGAGATCCATGAGGGTGGCCTTAGTTCAGTAGTGGACGTTTTATGGCTGAAATGATGAATACAGTTTTTAAATTTGATTTTGAAATTTGAGATTGACTGAAAACCAGCGCTTCCAAGCATTCCTTATGTGTGGGAGCATAATGCTGAGTCAGGCCCCTTTGGACTCACACAACTTTGTGAACTGGTTTGTTCATTAGGTCCCTTCTTGAAATAGTATTCATACTGTTTTGACCCGCTGAGTGAGCTGCTTACCATCTATTTGTCACCTATATCGTAGAATATATAACTGGGTAGGTACTCCTAGTTTAAAATTAGAAATAAGTCAGTGTTTTTACTATAGTTATTTTAAGTTTACCGTGTGTGTCCAATAAATGTATTTCTTCTTCTTCTTCTTCCTAAATTTCTTCACATTACCTACTTAAATAAGCCTGGTTTACGCGGCCCCCCCAGTCTGCGTTTTACCATTGTGATTTAAAATTTAAATAATTGTTTATCACAATGCGTCGCTGATTGCTGACTGCGGGTTTACTAAGTAGGTACTGTAACGTGGTTGTGTATGCAAATCATATTGTAGCTATATGTAGTTGAGTGATTACGATTAGATACGTTTAATTGAATGCCTGTCAACGACAACTTATATTTATGGGTTTATAACATACTGAGTTATTGTATTGGAGCAACTGGGGTATACATATGCCACTAGATCCACTATGGAACTTTTGGGACACGCTATCCTGTTTGCAGTGCCATTAGTTTTGGCCAGCTGGCTGAGGCTGGTCCCAATATTCCCGCAATCTGCAACAAGTTGCACTAAATAAAAAAACATATAATTACCGCACAATACGATATAAAAACAGAAATAAATTAATAAAAAAATATAAATAAAATCATAATACAATATTACGGGCTGGAAGACGTGGCGCGGTTAAAAAGGTCCCTGACTCAGCATTTTGTAGTACCTGGCCAGGCTCAGACGCTTTGCTGGTTTTCAATTGAAGTTACTATGACAGCTTTGCTTTATGTTAGGAAAATAAATATATAAATTATAAAAACGTTTACTCCCAAAATAAGGTCTTACATAGAATGAAAGGACTTTACTAACCATTCTTAGTTTTAGGTAGAACAGGTTTGTGTCCACAATAATAAATCGATGGATTGGAATTTCTAAAGATTAAATATGATATACCTAAATATACTAAAAATGAACATGATTTATGCAAAAAATGAATATTTGTAATATTTTTATAAAATAAATTCTTCAAAACTAAGCATTCAGTCACGACAATGAAAAACAATGAGAAAGCGTGAACAGAACAGTGAAACGCCATTCTTGTTTTTAAAATTTCCGTAAAACAGAAAACGTTAGGTACTTGATAAGTTTTTAGTTTTTGGCTATTTTTAAACGACTTCAAAAAAAAGGGAAGTTCTCAAGTCGACTGTATTTTTATCTTTGCTTCCTCAGAACTCTTTCGTTTATGAACCGATTTGGAAAATAACTTTTGGGTCGAATACTTTCGACCAAATACTACTTTGACTTAAGTCCCTTTTTTCAAAAGTCAGTTCTGATGATGGGTTCCTTGAGGAATAGAGGGAACTCCTAAAATATTTTAGGTAAACAAATAGTGATTTCGTCATATTATTTAGCTCAAAGTCAAGCATTTGCATTCAGAAAATATGATTTGGTAAAGTGGAACTGATGAAGAGGACGGTTATCAAAACTCTTCAATATTACAAATTCGCGGGTGACGATATCGAAACATAGCTAAGATAAGTATCCCTATCAACTATTCTATTACCTACACGTCATCATCATCAACATCGGGGTCATTGAAATTAAATTTGATGGAATAAAATAATGTTATCGTGTGTACTGGAGTCGCTAAAGGTATAGTGTTAAGCCCTAAATTTAAACTTGCGGGTTGGTTTTTATTGTTTCACTGAATAATGTTTGCTTGCTTTTAAACCTAGTTCTGATGCTGGGATCCACGATAAATAAAGGCATATTTATAGCAGTTTGGCTATTTTCAGCAACATTTTAGATTTTATCATTGAAGTCGGTTATTTTTATTAAAAATTAAACAAATATTAAAGAGTTGATACAGTTGTTTTTAGTTGTATTTCACCATGGAATCTCAGAATATGATAGCCGACTGATACGCCAGATGTTGCGGGTTCGAACTCCGCCAGAGACAGTAAACGGGATGTTAAGAACACGGAAAAACGCTGCTGGAGGTATCCCTTGGAAGTTTCTTACTGCATCCACGGCACCCCACGGCAAGTGGGGTGGGGCAACCACATGTTGTTTTTTATCTAATATGTTATTTTTAGATAATTGGCGCTCTCTTTTGGCAGTCATGCCACAAGTGTTCAGCGTTCACTCACTAGCTATAGAAAGAAAGTCTTCCTTGCTGCCAAGACCGAATCATTGGCAACATTAAACACCTATTAGTAAGTACTAATACAAATAAAGTATCAGGTTTATTGCCCTGCCATGAAGTAGACAGCCTAGTGCCTACCACTGATTTCCCTTGCGGCCTTAACGGGCAGAAATAGTAGCCGTTTTAAATCTTCATTCCAGTAACTGTATTAAAAATAATTTTTACCGACTTCAAAAAAAGAGAAGGGCTTAGGTCGTATGTATTTGCTTTTTCAATCCTTGAGTCCTCAGAACTCCGTCGATTATGAACGGATTTAATTATTTTTGTGTTACAATAGATACACTTTCATTTAATTAGATCCCATTTGGTTCTAACCTCAGTTCTGATGATGAGATCCATGACAAATCACGGGAACTACTCAAAAACTTATGCTGTGTGAATCATCCATGATTATCCATGCCGTGGGGTGCCGGCAGTAGAATGTTCCTCCTCCTCTCTTGCCTGTGGATGCAGTAAGAGCCTGCTAAGAGCTACCTCCGGAAGATGGGCAGCAGCGTCGTTTCGTGTATCAACATCCCATACTGCGCTTGCCAGCCCGCCTGCCAAGCGTGGTGAGTATGGCAACTGCCCCTTATCCATGAGGGAGGCCGGCTGAACTGATCCATGATGTGATCCATAATTTATTGTTATTAAACATATATATATTTTGGCATATTAAGTCAAAGGTTTTATTTATGCAGGGTGCATTATAATATAACATATGTACTAACCCGAAAGGAGGGATTTCAGCCCATGAAAACAAGTAGTTTTGGAAGAGAAAAAAAGGGAATTCGTATTTTTTTTTAATTTAAAGGTCAAAAGTGTTTTTATTTTATTTTTTTACATTTTAATAAAAAAAAACCTCTGTGGTATAAGCATTTTTGTTTGTACCTGTACGGCAACTCTTTACGGAGGTCAATGAACCTGTCCAGAATCAGCTGGCATTCAGGTTGTCATTGTCGTATTATCAGCTGTTGAAGTTAAAACTTTTGTGGTCATTTCTTGAATAAAAATCACTGAATCCTGAAAAGTCGTAGAGCAAAAGTTTTTCCTTGTGATGGTTAGAAACACCCCTTTCGGCTTATTACTTGTGTTATAATACACCCTGTATACATTTTATTATTATTATTTATTATGAGCCACTTTCATCCACTTCTGGGCAAAGGCCATATAGATGATGTGGTGTCAAAATGGATCCTAGTTTATAAATGTTTTTATTTTATTTATAATTACATTTTAAAAAAATACATTTTTGTGGTTTTTAGCTATTTTCATTTGTACCTCTTAAGGCAACTCTTTGCGGCGATCAAAGACCCTGTCGAGCTCACAGACGATGTAGAGCCCTAAGTCTTCGAAGAGACGCAGGTTCTCTGTGTGTACTATAACGTCTATATTAATGGGGAATGTTCTGAAGAACAATTTAACGTGATACCGGCAGTACACTTCCATCACCGAATCACTCGACACAAAATCAATTTTCATCCTTACCACCTGGACTTCGTATCGCGCGCTCTTTTTTGCCGCGGACGATTAAATTGTTGAACGATCTCCCATCTGCCGTTTTCCCTCGGAGCTTCGAAATGCGTCCTTCGAAAGGGTTATTTTCCTTCCTCAAAAGCCGGTAGCGCATCAGCCTCGCCTCTGGTGATGCAGATCCATGGGCGACGGTGACCACTTACCAACAGATGGCCCGTTTTTTATTATAAAAAAAATTAGCTGGCGTTTAGGCTGTCATTGTATCAGCTGTTGTAGTTGACATTCGTGCTCTTTCCTTGAATGAAAATCACCGAATCCTGAAAAGCCGTAAAACTAAAGTTGTTCCTTGGGGTGGTCAGAATCATCCCCTGTCGGGTTAGTACACATATTAATAGTACACCCTGTATTTTTTTATTTAAATAATTTAAATCGCAGGTATTTTTTCATATCAATAACTAATTATTTGCGAATGAAGATATATCATTTAATGACCCACTTGACGTATTAGACTCACCTAAAATTATTAGTTACTTTTTTAATAGGTCTTACAATCGCATAATTTCTATTTCTATTTAAAAAAAATACTAAGATGAAGTATTCTAGATTAAAGAGGACTCTTCGAATAACTTACCCTAAACTATTCGCATCAATGTAAACAACATAAAAATACGAATCCACATTTCATACAATAAATATTTACTAGTTCGTAACTCGACTTCAAATGATAATTTTATATGCGTGTTGCTGAATTCACCCAAACCTATCTAAGTCTATTTATTTGGGTATTACCCTCAATTTCACTGAAACATGACCTACCTTATAAAAAGAGAATCATCAAAATCCATTCATAAGTGGCGTAGTAATCGTGTAACAAACATACAAAAAATAATGATTTTAAAATACCTATTCAACGATACCCCACGTGATACACTACGTGGTAATAAAAAAGTCACGGGTACCCCAAATAAAAGCGAAATTTTAAGGGCTTCTTGTTTTACTACGAAACTCTAAAACATACAAAATTCAAATTCAGTCATCAAACCCTCTTCTAATATAATGACTTTTAAAGTTTAAGAGTCGTGAACGAGTCTTCATAAATGACCTGCCGTAAATAAAAATAAGTATATAAAAATAATTTAGTAAATAAAAATAATTGGTGAAGACCGCAGGTCGACGGTGGATGCAGGCCGCTTCTAACCGCAATACCTGGAAATCCATGAGGGAGGCCTATGTCCAGCAGTGGGCGTCCTACGGCTGAAATGATGATGATGAATGATGAAATAAAAATAATAAAACAAGGCGTGACTTAATACGACATTATGACTCCATTATCATCATCTCATCCGTAGGAAGTCGACTGCTGGACACACATCTCTCTACGACTTTGCGTCTCAACAATCATCATCTCATCTCACCCGTAGAACGTCTACTGGCTGGACACATGCCTCTCTACGACTTTGTGACTCAACAATCATCATCTCATCTCACCCGTAGAACGTCTACTGGCTGGACACATGCCTCTCTACGACTTTGTGACTCAACAATCATCATCTCATCTCACCCGTAGAACGTCTACTGGCTGGACACATGCCTCTCTACGACTTTGTGACTCAACAATCATCATCTCATCTCACCCGTAGAACGTCTACTGGCTGGACACATGCCTCTCTACGACTTTGCGTCTCAACAATCATCATCTCATCTCACCCGTAGAACGTCTACTGGCTGGACACATGCCTCTCTACGACTTTGTGACTCAACAATCATCATCTCATCTCACCCGTAGAACGTCTACTGGCTGGACACATGCCTCTCTACGACTTTGTGACTCAACAATCATCATCTCATCTCACCCGTAGAACGTCTACTGGCTGGACACATGCCTCTCTACGACTTTGCGTCTCAACAATCATCATCTCATCTCACCCGTAGAACGTCTACTGGCTGGACACATGCCTCTCTACGACTTTGCGTCTCAACAATCATCATCTCATCTCACCCGTAGAACGTCTACTGGCTAGACACATGCCTCTCTACGACTTTGCGACTCAACAATCATCATCTCATCTCACCCGTAGAATGTCTACTGGCTGGACACATGCCTCTCTACGACTTTGTGACTCAACAATCATCATCTCATCTCACCCGTAGAACGTCTACTGGCTGGACACATGCCTCTCTACGACTTTGTGACTCAACAATCATCATCTCATCTCACCCGTAGAACGTCTACTGGCTGGACACATGCCTCTCTACGACTTTGCGTCTCAACAATCATCATCTCATCTCACCCGTAGAACGTCTACTGGCTGGACACATGCCTCTCTACGACTTTGTGACTCAACAATCATCATCTCATCTCACCCGTAGAACGTCTACTGGCTGGACACATGCCTCTCTACGACTTTGTGACTCAACAATCATCATCTCATCTCACCCGTAGAACGTCTACTGGCTGGACACATGCCTCTCTACGACTTTGCGTCTCAACAATCATCATCTCATCTCACCCGTAGAACGTCTACTGGCTGGACACATGCCTCTCTACGACTTTGCGTCTCAACAATCATCATCTCATCTCACCCGTAGAACGTCTACTGGCTAGACACATGCCTCTCTACGACTTTGCGACTCAACAATCATCATGTCATCTCACCCGTAGAACGTCTACTGGCTGGACACATGCCTCTCTACGACTTTGCGTCTCAACAATCATCATCTCATCTCACCCGTAGAACGTCTACTGGCTGGACACATGCCTCTCTACGACTTTGTGACTCAACAATCATCATCTCATCTCACCCGTAGAACGTCTACTGGCTGGACACATGCCTCTCTACGACTTTGCGACTCAACAATCATCATCTCATCTCACCCGTAGAACGTCTACTGGCTGGACACATGCCTCTCTACGACTTTGCGTCTCAACAATCATCATCTCATCTCACCCGTAGAACGTCTACTGGCTAGACACATGCCTCTCTACGACTTTGCGACTCAACAATCATCATCTCATCTCACCCGTAGAACGTCTATTGGCTGGACACATGCCTCTCTACGACTTTGTGACTCAACAATCATCATCTCATCTCACCCGTAGAACGTCTACTGGCTAGACACATGCCTCTCTACGACTTTGCGACTCAACAATCATCATCTCATCTCACCCGTAGAACGTCTATTGGCTGGACACATGCCTCTCTACGACTTTGTGACTCAACAATCATCATCTCATCTCACCCGTAGAACGTCTACTGGCTGGCGTCTACATGCTTCTCTCATAGATATCCTGGGGAGTTGTTGCCATACTCTACCACTCTTGGCCAGCGCAGTAAGGGTACACGGAAAGACGCTGCCGCCCATCTTCCGGAGGTATCCTGCGTTATTGCCATACTCTACCACTCTTGGCCAGCGCAGTAAGGGTACACGGAAAGACGCTGCCGCCCATCTTCCGGAGGTATCCTGCGTTGTTGCCATACTCTACCACTCTTGGCCAGCGCAGTAAGGGTACATGGAAAGACGCTGCCGCCCATCTTCCGGAGGTATATATATTTATATCTTCCCTTGATCAAAGAATTAATTACTTGCGTTTGACCTGACACTACGACTATCTCCGTTATAATTTGAAAACGTAAACGTGGCGGACTAAAAATTAAAATTCAGTCTATCCTACTTCTACTCTACGAATTGACTTGGCCCTGATGTTGGCAATGTGTGTAAGGTGGACAAGTAATTCCTATGTAATTGAACAAAAGAGGACATTTAATCGAAATTGCTACCAGTAAGGTCGCACTTGCCTTGATTTACTTGCGAATTCATAACATTGTCTTACCCGTGGTTTTGCTCACGTAGCAGGTTAGGTTTTTTTTTATATTTAGGCTTTATTTGCACATTAATAAACAGTTTAGTTTTCTTTTTAGTCGTATAGTTTTTAAAAAAATGTTGAAAAAATACCGTTCCCTCCTCCGCCCTTTCTGAAGTTTGTGAAGATAAACCCCTGAAACTTTTATAGCTAATAGAAGTGTAGGTTTTTAGAGATTACAGGAAAATTATAATGAACTCTAATTTGCAAAGCTTGTTTAGAAATCATCGAAAGTGTACAAAATCTACATAAGTTCCGCTATCAGACAAGAGATGGCGCTGTCACGGTTCTCCAACAAATATAAACCGCCTTTATCATAAATTATATTGTATGATGGCACGGAACCCTCGGTGCCCGAGTCCGACTCGCTCCTGACCGGTTTTATTTTAAGGTAGGTCATGTTTTAAAGCCTTATTATGATGTATTTGAAAAATATATATTTAAGCATTCTTTTTCATAAGGTATTACCAGGTATCAGTAGAACCTAACGCTACCTAAGAGCACGTAGTTACTCGTATTACTTAAGATTTATTTCCGTCTATCGGTATGCACCTTGCTATTATCAACTTAAAACCGATTAAATTACCCCTATTATTGTATCGTTGAATGAATATACTACCTATTATGAGGCTTTAGCAACAGTAAGGCACGATGGGCGTGACACGTGCGGTAACTAGCCGCTTGCGGCATCAGTGACGGATTCAGAATCGGCAGCGTAATTACGTATCTCGCGACAGGTCTTGCAATAGGCGATCGTTGCTGTCAAATGTCAATACCCTGCTGTTCTCTAATACAAATTTGACGTTTGACAGCAACGAACGCCTGTTGCAAAACCTGTCGCGAGATACGTAATCACCCTGTCAGACGGAGATAATGGCGGTGAGTCTGTTGTTGCACTAACTAGCTAAAGCCTGCTAAAGCTAATCAAGTTGACGTACTTAAGTAATTTCAACCAAAGATTCCAATCGATTAAAATCTTTGCGTGAAACTGTCTAAAATTACATATACTCGTAGCTATCCAGTTCGTGCCGCTCTAACATGAGATCGGAACAAAAAGACTCCAAATTTAGAAACGTCATATCTCTAGTTGCCGTGGGATGCCGGCAGTAGAATGATACCCCTCCTCTCATGCCCATGGATGCAGTAAGAGCCTGCTAAGGGATACCTCCGGAAGATGGGCAGCAGCGTCTATCCGTGTATCAACATCCCATACTTATTTTCATAGGTATGCTGATGTTGTAGACGAAAGGCATGACACAATGAGCTCATATACATACGTAGTCCATTGAGTAAGGCATATAATTGAATTCGTTTGCTCGTTTAACTTTTCAGGGCAAACTCATCGCACCCATAAAATACGAAGATACCTTTTAGCAGACTCTTACTGCATCCACGGGCAAGAGTGTAGGGTGGCAACATTCTGCTTCTGGCAACCCACAGCAAGTTTTATGGTTGTGGATATTTAACTATAGACTCCTGGAGAGCAGGGCCTTGTCCTGTGTTAATCCGTCACTGCGCTGAATTAATTCTGTTATCGAATGCATACTGTACGATAATAATTATATAAAATAAGTTCCGTATCCGCAAACATAAATTAAAGATACAATAGTATTTTTAAATAATGGATAGGTACTATACACAGAACCTCTGACACTAAACTAAGCAGAGCTTGTGTTATAGTTACCAAATTTTTACTAAAGTATACCTAAATACATTGTTTTTTGTAAATACATATTTTTAATCAATCATCAATCAAGGGGCAATAACTTTAGCATTTCAATGCCACTTGCACCAACACAATATATTGTTCTTAATAAACATATTTATTGACCACCGCAAAATAAGGTTATTGCTTGCATTATCTTACGCGAAGGTGCCTACTTGTCTGCATAGATTGATTTTTTTTAGCCTATATTGTGTCCCACTGTTGGGCTGCACTGCAGGTCTACCCCCCATCTCCTTCCAATGTTTACGATCACCGGCCACTTCCCACCAGTCTTCCCGGAAGGCATTGATATCGTCACGCCAGCATCTTTTAGGCCTGCCTCGGCGTCGCCGCCCTTATATATTTTATCTTTATCTTTTATCTTCAGGTTCCCACTTAGTGAAGACCGATTCCCACCTATCAGGGTGCATTCTTCTTACGTGGTCCGCCCAATCCCATTTCAACCTGGCTGTCTTTTTGTCTACATCAGCAACATCACAGCAAGCAACAGCATAGATTGTATAGCGTTATAATCCTTATTAGCATAGCAGATGATATGACTTAGACTAGTAAATTAAAAACGCGGAAGTCAAATTTTGGCTATAAATTTTTGACGATAAAAGTATCAAAAAAGATGTATAATTAATCTGCTGTATTCAAATTGAGCATTGACATAATGTTGCATAAGTAGGCCTCAACACATTTGCAAATAATATAATTTTTATAAATTATATTTATTAGGAGGTTTTTCGACTTGATTGTGGATGAATATGTGAGTAGGGAACATAGAAAAATTGCAGGAATTGTGTGAAAGAGGATTACGTAATGTTGTATAAGGGCAAATTTTATTTTTATTTATTACATACCGTTACACACCAATGCCATTAATTTAATACATTTTAGCATTACATACATAAAATTTAAATAAAATAAGAATTACAGATTACAATGTTTATCAACTTGCTTGTCTTAAACATAAACAGCTATAAGTACCAAATCGTTTTGTGTAGGTTATTACTGATTTGATACTATGTTTTTATCGAATACGGAAGTTTTGTAGTTTTACTCATGTGACAGGTAATGTCGATTGTTGGCTTGAAGTCGGATATTGGCAATACGGGGGTGCAAGGACATTGTACCTTCCGGTCACGACACGGTAGGTAGGTAGATATCTAGAGTTGATTTCCTACAAAACCGCAAGCAATTTATTGCTAATCGGCCACAATAGAGGGTGATCTATAACAACAGATAGCTCACCGTTTGTTTGGAATGGCAATTTGGTTAATCATCATCATCGTCATCTCAGCCGTAGGAGTGCTGTTCACGTACACTGCTGGCCAACATAATTACATATACATAATTACAGTTGTCTAATTATCCATGTTTTTGCAAAATCACTGTTTCTGGTTTCTGGTCAAGCATTTAATACACTTTATCCCCCTGATAGCTTCGACGCTTAGGAATCGGAGGTTTTTTCTATAATTTCAATTTAAAGTCTGTCTGTCTGTGCATGATACGATTACAACCGAACGCGTTGATCGATTTACATGAAACCTTCTTTGTTAGCACTGTCTTAATGAGAGAAGGGTACTGATCGATTTTGGTGACCCTAGGGTCACAGGGACCGGAGTTATTGTGACCTCAAAAGGTCACTAAAGGTCAAAAAAGGCATTTTTCTGAAACCTTTGCCCCCTTTTTGATACCCCCATACCGATTCTTGTTTATTTATTCACACACGCGTAAAATTATAGATTCTAGTCCAATGTATTACTAGTCTTACCAATAATAAAAAAAATATGGGATACACAAAATATGGACGGGTATTATGAAAATTACTTCCTAATTGTCTTGTATGACACTTACATTTCAAAAATCACAATAATATGTAGCGCAGAAAATTTAATAAGCAATTTAATACATTTTTAACTAAAATTACTTGTTAATAGCATATCCACGGCTTTTAATTACTGCTTTACACCGGCGAGGCACACTCTGTTAATTTTTGACATTTCGCAAGAGAAATAGCGTTCCATTCTTCTAAAAAAACGTCATACAGCTCTCTTAAATTCCCACACTGTGTATTTGAAACCTTTTTCTTTACTTCGAACCACAGATTCTCTATTGAGTTTGAATCTGGGCTGTTAGCTGGCTAGTCTAAGACAGAAACTGATTGCGCTGTAAGAAATTCCTTTACGGTGCGTGCAGTGTGCTTTGGATCATTGTCATGCTGGAATGTCCAAATAACCGGTAGAACGTTTTCAGCATAAGATTACATTGTTTCTTCCAGTATATTTTTGTATTGGAACTGATCCATGTTACCTTTTATCAACTTTACAGGTCCAACACCATCTCCAGAAAACCACCCCCAAATTTTCACATTTCCACCACCGTGCTTTAATGTAACTTTCTTGTACTTTGGGTCGAATGCTGTATTCGGGGGACGTCGTACGTATAGTTTTCCATCAGAATATACTCTGTTTATTTTCGTCTCGTCAGAAAAAAGTAAATTTTTCCACTGTCGCACAGTCCAAATTTCATACTTTCTCGCAAATGCAAGCCGGGCTTGCCTGTGGCAAAGTTTTAACATGGGTACCTTTCTTGCTATCCTATCGTGCAATTTTTTTCTACCAAACGTCTTCGAATACTGCGTGCTAAGATTGCTG
The DNA here is from genome assembly GCA_963082625.1 of Pasiphila rectangulata. Classification (NCBI taxonomy): domain Eukaryota; kingdom Metazoa; phylum Arthropoda; class Insecta; order Lepidoptera; family Geometridae; genus Pasiphila; species Pasiphila rectangulata. The sequence continues at coordinate 8,611,886 of OY720236.1, read as the reverse complement.
AAGGGTTGTTTTCACCAAAATATTATTTTCTCAGCTTATTGAATTAATTCCCTTTAAAAGGATTTTGAACGATGTTTCGATCATCTCGAGGAGTTGTTTTTCTCTGTACCTAAGTACACGTGGTCCATTCGAAGTACTTTGATACGTAGCAAAATGTTTTACAGCGTGGAAAACCATCATTTTTGAACATTGCAGATGGTCGGTTATCTTTTTATAAGACCAATTCTTCCGGCGAAGTTTTATTAATACTTCCCTTATCAACTTTACAGGTCTTTTATTTTATCAGAACTTTTATTTTTTCCCATTGTTAAGGTATAAACTATTAACCACGGTATAAACTATTCAGCGTTCTTAATTACGTGACCAGCCAGTTAATTGGAATACTGTTTAGAAGTAGTGTAAAAAGTTTGTCTATTTATTTTTAGCTAATCGTGTGTATCAATGAATACAGTGGTATTATGGAAAAGTTTTACGATACCGAGATAAATAAAAAAAATGCATCCAATTAACTTTGCGTCTTAGCTGGAAAAAATCTTCCCTATATAATCAACGTTCTTAATTATATGACCACCACGCATATCTAACTTTGAATTACACAAGTTTAAATCTCACGATTACAAAAACCTTTTTCTTACGCTTGCTTTTAAATTTGTAATATAACCCTAGTATGTACCTTAACAATGACGTCTTCCGCTCTTCTATATTTATTGTTCTGTCCCACAGGGTCTGCAATGCTACCTAACACCATTGTCAACACCATTGTACCTACATTATAGAACACATAACAGTATTGAGTAATTAGTTAAGTAGCTTGGCTTCAGTTAAACTAGGAAGATAACAAAAAAGAAAGAATAAAATAATGAAGAAAAATTTGATAACGTTAAAACGTGAAAATTTGATAAATTAGGAAGATAACAAAAAAGAAAGAATTAAATAATGAAGAAAAATTTCGATAACGTCCTATATAGTAGGTAAACCGAAATCACATAATATACAACAAAACATAAATCAGCTGTAATATATTCAATTTTTGATAAATAGGTAATAAATAGGCTCTGTCTCCAGTTCTGAAGAGAGAACCGGAAATCAGAAAATGCACGCGCGGGTTCCTACGGCCTCCTTCCAGCTCCATCATCAGACCCTTGTTACCACCTAGCACCAAAGTATTTGCCAAGACGAATAAAACTTAACGGGGTTATGTCGTTTAATTACTGAGTTCCTATGGCCATCTTCCAGCTCCATCATCAGACCCTGGTTACCATATAGCACCAAATTACCCGTCAATTCGGATCAAACCAGTCCAAACTCGATGGGGTTGTGTCGTTTAACTGAGTTTCTATGACCACCATCCGGTTCCATCATCAGATCAGCTCCATGTCATAATAACATTGTCATCCGATTTACACATGCATGCAAAATTTCAGCTCTACCGATTGAGACCGGGAAGTGGATCAAATTTAACTTTAAAGATTTGATTACAGACAGACATCGGGAGAGGTGAAACTAAATAAAAGCTTGTACCTAATAATTCAACATAGCCAGCATAGCTCGCTCGCTTGTCAAGCACGTAAAAATACTTAATCCTTTTGAGGGCAATAACTTCAGCATTTTAGTGCCACTTGCAGTACCAACACCATTTAGTGTTCTTATTAAACATATTTTTTGACCACCGCAAACTAAGGTTGCATTATCTTACGCGAAGGTCCCCACATATCTGCATAGATTGTATAGCGTTCTAATCCATATTAGCATAGTAGATATGACTTAGACTAGTAGATTACAAAAAAACGCGGAAGTAAAATTTTGGCAAATAAAAATATCAAAAAAGATGTATAATTAGTCTGCTGTATTCAAATTGAGAGAGAAGCTACGCAGTTTGACAAATACGACACGTTCCTCATCTTGATATCATACACATTGATGTGGCCTTTACACCTTTATGATCTATACATCGTCGGCAACTGGTACTCATGTTGTATAAAAAAAAATGTTTATTTAATATTCTCTCACAAAAGTACAATATAACAAAATTTTAAAAAATAGTGAAAGTTTACTCTGGTAGGTATGCGTACTTGCTTTGTGAGAGACTGGTGCCTGATGTAGGTTCTTTTGAACCTGTATTACAGGTCACCAGGCCATGGGAGGCTGCAGTACCTGGAACATTATTAGATGGATTAGGCTTACCCAGTCCTATAAGTACCATCCTCTCAGCTTAGTCGGCTACTACTTAGAGGAAAGAACATGTCTGAAGCCTACTAAGCGGGCTACATCGGCTTCATCACGATGTTTTACCTTCACCGTTAAAGCACGTGTTAAATTTACGTAAATAAATAAAACAAAAAATAGAAACTTAAATAAGTCAATACTTAGAGAGAACAAAGTACAAAATGAACAATAATCGTGTAGTAAAAATACTGTATCGCGATAATTAACACCCTCCCCAATCTAAAATAGGTATAGCTCTTGTTTTATAGTTGAACTTATTTTCAAATTTAGATTTTATTTTATTTATTTATTTATGAGCCTGATTCTTCCCACTGCAGGGCAAAGGCCTCCCTTGCCTCTCTCCACTGGTCCCTATCATGTGCTTTCTGGTGCCAATTTTCGCTGTAGGAGTCTATCTCGTCCCTCCATCGCCGCCTAGGCCTTCCACGTGGTCGTCGTTGTTGGGGAGCCCAATCAGTCGTTGTTTTTGCCCAGAGTTCTGGGGGCATACGACTCACGTGTCCAGCCCAGTCCCACTTGAGCTGGCCTGCTTTATACGCTACGTCAGCTATTTGCGTTTTTGAGCGCAGTATCGTGTTTCTAACGCGGTCTGAGAGTTTGACACCCAGGATACTGCGCTCCATAGCTCGCTGGCATACCCCGAGACGAGACTTTTGGCATTTTGTAAGTGACCAAGTCTGGGCACCGTATGTGAGGATGGGGAGAATGCACATGTCCATTAGCTTCCTTTTTAAGGATAGCGGAAGAGGTCCTTTCATGATTTCCTTCATGGACCAATAGCTCCTCCAGGCGTTTTCAATACGTCGTGTTATCTCTTGATCTTGCCTCGCCTGGAAGGAAACTATTTGGCCCAGATAGATGTATTCATGGACATGTTCAATCTCTACACCCCCGACTTTTATTTTCCCCTGCGTGCTATTGGTCATCACTTTTGTTTTTGCCATATTCATTCTGAGTCCCACTTCGAGGCTTGCTGTGCTCAGTTGTTCGAGCATTAACTGTAGTTCTAAAGCCGATGAAGAAAACAACACTATGTCGTCAGCAAACCGGAGGTTCGATAACCTCTTCGAGCCGACCATGATTCCTTTATCTCTCCAGTTAGTAGCTAGGTTTTGGAAAACCTCTTCGAGTGTGGAAGTAAACAGTTTAGGGGACAAAGGGTCACCCTGCTTAACTCCTTTTAAGATATGGAAAGACGGTCCACTGGTGTGAATATGGATAGCTGCTGTGCTGTTGCGGTAGATGTTTTGTAACATTTGGATGTAGTTGTTATCTATTGATTGTTTCTGCAGGGACTGAAAAATGGATGAGTGGGATAAACTGTCGAACGCTTTGGAGTAATCGATGAACGCTAAGTAAAGTGGTATTTTAAATTCTTGATGTTTCTCGATGATCTGGTTAAGGGAGTGGAGATGATCAGTGGTCGACAAGCCGCGGCGGAAGCCGGCTTGTTCGGGCGGTTGTTTCAAATCCAAATCATTTCATATGCGGTTTTCTATGACTTTTATAAATGCCTTGTAAAGGTGTGAGATAAGACTTATAGGTCGGTAGTTTCCTATATCGGATTTGTCACCTTTCTTAAGCAATAATTTAATCTGAGAAATTTAGATAGTTGAAAAAATCAAATACTATATACGTTTGTGTGCGTGTGTGTGTGTTTGTCTGTGGCTGTGTAGATGCGTGATAAATCAAACAAATCGGACACGTAGTTGACGTACTAAATACTACATCATCACACCAATAATTTAAATCTTGGCATCCACATCATGATATCGCATCACAATTAATCGTGGAGCGGATAGGTACTGCAAACTTTGGAACCTCTCGATTTGACCGGGTCAAATGCTTAATCCATTTCAGATCAAGGCCAACGTAAGACCTTGATATACAATTTGAATACTGCTTACCTGAACCAAGTTGTGTATATTAAACCAGTTTCGGTACGCTACGTGATTGCGAGCACGTCGCCTTCTAGTACATACAATTCATACTTAAGAAACATACATATTTGCGGAATAAAGAATAAATCGTTATCGGTAATAAATTGGTTCTACCAGGGTTATACCAAATTTACATTCTACGTCTACGTAATATTAGATGATTTATACAGCGTGCCTGGGACATTGTAAGATGGATTAGGCTTGCAAAGCACCTTTACATCCTCTCAGCACGAGCAGGTTTACGTCTGAAGGTGATTATGACGAATATTGACGTCAGAGACTGACATTTTTCAGCAGTTACAAAACAGGAATTTATATTTCATGTTTCGCATTTTTAATGGTCTTCACTTCAAATTGGTAGTTCGTTTACTTTTTATAATTGGTTAACTATTACAATCTCAAAACATCCCAACGGCTCTATAAAAACATAGATTTTAATTTTACGGGTGAATGGTTTATGCTTCTAAATTTTGTTCAATAAAAAATAATACCTTTTTCAAAATGATGGTTGGATTTTAGATAATTACTAATAGTATTTATTATAAACAAGAATTACTGCTTTGGCACTTACGGTTTTTAATTTCACGCTAGTTTTTGGCATTATTTTGTATTTGTAGGTTTAGTCAAGTCTGCGTTTTGCCATTGTGATTTTAACAATTACATTCAAATAGTTGTATAACAATGCGTTGCCTTAAGCCGCGGGTTTGGTTAATTAATTTAATTGTTTCGTCACAAAACACAGAGTGATTACTACATGTAGGAATTTGTTTATCTCTGCTGTAGTTTTTATTAAAGCTTTATCTAAGACATCGTCGTCTTCCTCGGCAAACAGAAAATGACTGGAAACTAATGTCATGTCAACCATAGGACTGCTATGTGACTGCTATCCACGTCGATTTGTTAGATGTTCGTCCTACATGAAGTTAGTCCAAGTCGCGGTTTGTCCAGTAAGCGTTTGGTCCAATACGCAGTTAGTCCTAAAATCTGGACGAACTGCAAATTTACTTGGTAGCAGTTGGTTCAAATCGGATTCGTCATATTTGCAGTTTGACATACCGGCAGCCCACCCTAAGCCCAGTCCGTCTCATACGCAACTCGTCCTATATGAAGGTGTCCTATATAGGTGATTCGCCATTCGCCAATTAAAATAGTATATTACACTACTCTTTGAGGTACACACAATAATAAGTATATAGGTACTGCAAGAAGTCATTAATTGCAAGAAGTCACTAAGTGCGTTAAATACACTAATGAGTTCGTCTCGATGAGCTCTACATTTTGGTAAAACTCACTAATTTGTAGCTCTTTAAACTTAACTTCTAAGTAACTTAGAGACTACGATAGTGTGAAAATATCTACTGAATTCTGACATCAACACACTGATAAGTTTTTAATATGCATTCTGCCCTAAGCAGCCATTGCATTTTGCCTTTCGCAACATACTGCGTTGCATAAACACAATATCTACATAACTAATCATGGGTAATTTGACTGTAGACGAGAATATTACGAAATTACAGTAATATCATCTCAGGCTTCATAACAATGCAATATATTATCTTTAATTTGATCTTTAATATTATGAGACGCAGACGACCTGTCATGTGAATCATGTGAATGTGATTGACATAGATATTATATAATTTGGTTATAATAATATCTATATATATAAAAATAAATTGCTGTGCGTTAGTCTCGCTACAACTCAAAAACGGCTGGACAGATTTTCATTTTTTTTTTGTTTTGTTCGCTATAGTTCAGGGATGGTTTAGAAAAAACAAATTTTTGGATAACCCGAAAGTTAAGCTAAAAAAATTAAAAAAAAAAATCAAAAATTGTTAATTCTGTATCGGAATCGCTATTGTTACGCTTAACTATATATAGGAAAAAGACAGTTGACAGTTGACAGGAAGAAAGTTTGTAGGACATAATCACAAATTTCAAGAAGAAACTCAAGAAGAATGTTTGTGATTACTTTTGTTTTGTAGGAAATTTTAGAGGAATATTTTTTTCACTTGATTTACGTGAAGTTTTACATAAATAGTTAGATAACTACCAACAATATTAAACACATGTTTCAGCGTAAGTTGTAGGGTAGTTGTAGTATAGTTGTAGGGTAGGTTTAGGGTAGTTGTATGTCAACTATCTTACAACTATCTTACAACTACCCTACAACTACCCTACTTAGTAGTAGGGTAGTTGTAAGATAGTTGACAGTAGTAAGGTAGTTGTAGGGTAGTTGTAGGGTAATTGTAGGGTAGATGTAGGGTTTTTTTAGGGTAGTTGTAGGTTAGTTGTAGGGTAGTTATAGGGTAGTTGTAGGGTAAGTTGTAGTTGTTGTAGGTGTGATACGAAGTTCGCCGGGACAGCTAGTTACTTAATAATTTAAACTCGGCTAATCCTTCCTGTAATGAATTACCTTCTAATTGATAAAAATTCGGCCTGCATCCACCACCCACCTGGAGACCTGGCAAGGTCTGCAGGTGGGCCCGTCTAGGTGGTGGACATCCTACCTTGCGCTTGCCTCCATTTGAGAACCTTTCGGCTCCATCGACCATCAGTTCTATATTGTTTTTATTATTTATTCGGGAAACAAACATGAAGCTTATAAACTAAAAAAATTACAGAGTTTTACACGTAATTAAAAAAAAGTTTCCTCTATTAAGTCACGCATACAATGTGACGTGACTGGACATGGCTTTTAAGCTACATGGCCTGCCCATTGCCATTGCTTATCCGATTGGCTAACTCGGTGACCTGAGTTCTTCTACGTATCTTCTTATTGGGTCAATTTTAACAACTGATTTTATAAATCATTTCGGTGATTTTTTTTTCATTTCATTGTTATATAAATATACTGAATAACAAATAAAACTTAAGCTTCTTTGCTAACATGTGCGTGAGTGGAAATCAAATATCCTCAAAACTTACTTAAATATTAAAGGTTGAATTTTTATGAGTACTTACACCGAAATGAAAAGAGTCCACCGATATGATAAAAGTGTCCACTGAAAAAAGAGAATGTGCACTGAAATAAAATAAATAAGCCCACCGAAATGATACAAATTATAAAATAAAAAATATCTATCCATGTAGTTTATTGCATTAAGTATATCAGTCATGGGTACCCTTAACACAAACTCTGCTCAGTTCAATCTCAATGCTGGGTTATAGAGCTACCAGACCTCTTGTCTATGGTCTGATCAAACAGCACACTTATAAAAATATATATTTTACTAGATTTTAATCATTATTATAGGTAGGTTGTATGTATTTTATGCATAGCGCTGTCTGTCTGTGCATGACACGATTACAACCGAACGCGTTGACCGATTTACATGAAACCTTTTTTGTTTACGCTGTCTTAGTGAGAGAAGGGTACTGATTGATTTTGGTGACCCTAGGGTCACAGGAATCGGAGTTATTGTGACCTCAAAAGGTCACCAAAGCTCAAAAATGGCATTTTTCGGAAACCTTTGCCCCCTTTTCTGGTACCCCCGTACCAATGCTTGTTTCATATTTTAAGAATGTATTTATTTATTCAAATAGTATATTTATTAACATAATACTATAGGTATTTGGCGCTCGGTATGACGTCATCCTCAGGGGACCTGTCAGAAAATCTGCGTTACACCAGCTTGATGTGGCATGAGCATATGCTAAGACCAAAAAAGTGTGATGCGTGGGGCAAACAAAAGGACCCTTGTTGGCCCCACGCATCACACTTTTTTGGCCCTACGCATCACGCTTGTTTTTTGTTACTGATTTAACCGGAATAATAATTTACCTTAATTTTAGACATAGGTAAAATACTGCTGTGTGGTGTGTTCAAAAATAAATGTATGTATTTCTTGTTTCTCATAATCTTTTATCGCCATAGCTTCAAAATTAACAAAGCATTAACAAACCTACCTACATATATTGATTAATTATTAGAAATGTTAATTTACAAAAGAATACAACACATTTTAATTAAACAAAGCTCTTATCTAAATTTGTTAGCTTCGGAAAACTTTTTTCAAGTTTTCTTACTTAGAAAGGAGTGAAAAAGAAACCACACTTCAACTTCTATTTTTTTTAATTAGCCTTTTTTGTCCCACTGCTGAATAAAAGCCTTCCAGTAATAAAATTATAACTGAGAGTAGGTACAATAGTCTTAATATTACGCTTAATGACAATAACACTCGCCTGTTACCAGGGCTAACAGCTTCTGCACAGGTCATCATCATCATCATCAGCCTGTGTCTATGTATTGTATAGGTCTCCTTTACTTCCGCCATTCTTTCCGGTTCGGAGACTGTCCTAACTCCGATCTAAGTTTAAGGATATGGTGTTTTCCAGAGAATGTCAAGAACGCGAAACGATAAGTTACGCATAGCCAATACATCCGTAACAATGTCTAGGCGAGACCGATTATTTTTATAACTTGGTAGGTAATAATTATTCTATAAATTGTAAACAAAAAAAACGACTTCCATGACCCTGATCATAATGATGTTGAAGTATGACGACCTTAACATTGAAGATTTTCGATGGCCATCTCAGGGCTGCTTCAGTTCCACCGTATCTAATCACCAGTGGTCTGTTCGGGGCTTGCCCCCTTCCTGATTTCGTCTATTATATCTAGCCGTCTATAGAAACTGTGGATCTTTACCCCCTTTTTGAAATCTTGTACTTTTTATTAGTTCATCCCCACTTACCCGACTTGGCGGAATTACAAATTTGCCGCCAGTAGGTTATTAAATTTTCCTGACCCTACTGACCTAAGAAATTAGAAACGATGAAATTCGAAATTTATTATTTGTGCGCTGTCGTCCTCATTACATCAGCTTTTTCCCTTTATCCATCATTTCAGCCGTAAAACGTCCACTGATGAACACAGGCCATGGATCTCCATGAGGGGTAGTTGCCATTCTCACCACGCTTGGCAGGTGGGTTGATGAGCGCAGTATGGGATGTTGAAACACGATAGACGCTGCTGCCTATCTTCCGGAGGTATCCCTTAGCAGGCTCTTACTGTATCCATGGGCATGAAAGGAGGGGTATCATTCTACTGCCGGCACCCCACGGCGCTCTTTTTCCCTTTCTTCCCTTTCGGCTTTCCCTTATTAGTAGGTATGATTACAAAAATTGCGAGGTTCGTTTCCCGCTGTGTATAATTTTTTTTTGATTCTATAAGAAGACTAAAAAATGGTCTAAATATGCCGCCCTAAGCTCCAGGCTACTCAACCTATTGGTAAATTTCAACCTTTCTACATGCTTGACTTTTAGCTGAAGATACCAAAACAGCTATTATTATTATTATTACTAGCCATTTTCGTCCCACTGCAGGGCAAAGGCCTAATGCAGCTATAATGTTTTAAAATTTTTAAGGAGTTATTTTGATTACTTAGGGCATTGTATACCAAGGCGATTGTATCTTGAACCAAGTTTTGAAAAATGAGATTAATTTTGATAATTTGATATTTTTTTAATTTTTCGAGCTTCATAAAGAACGCAGTTTTGAAGTAAAAAATACTAAAGATACAGAAGACAAATCCTTCTTAATTTTTGAAGTGAGAAGATCTTCCTTTTTGTAGTCGGTTAAAACTAAACACTTGCGAAGCACGAACGAATACCACAGACAATAAAATTATTTTCTTAGCCAGCAAACTGCAGCTAGCCGCGTACTGTAGCTTATTTTACTGCTTTATTAAGGAGCAAACCGGTAGCGCAAGCTGTTTCCTGGCCGCTCAAGTTTGCCCACAGCTTGGGTCAAGGCAACGATCAACTACCATGCTAATACTGCAATCCTTGTCATTCGCTTCTAAACCGAACTCAATGATCTTACCATCATCATCATCATCATCTCAGCCGTAGGACGTCCACTGCTGGACATGGGCCTCCTTCATCACCACGTAGTGATAATTGAGGGGATGTTGCCATACTCACCACGTTTGGCGGGTTAGTGAGTGCAGTATGAAAAACGCTACTGCCCATCTTCCGGATCTTCCCTTGGAAGATTCTTACTGCATCCACGGGCAATAGAGGAGGGGCAACATTCTGCTGCCGGCACCCCACGGCAATGATCAAATGCTTGATTTGAAATGTTTGGTGCTTTTTGCTGAAAATACCCTAACCATACCATTGGAGTAGTTCCTCGATTTGTAATGGATCCCATCCTCACTGGATTTTAAGAATAAGAAGAATAAAAAATATTTATTGCCTTAACAATCCTTGCTCTAAGAATAAGTTGTTACACATAATTAATAATAATAAAACGATTTAACATGCACTTATTACAATTTTAACATTAACAAAAAAAGACAAGTGAGATATTCAGGCAATAGGACCAAGCTCAGCAACATGCCGACGAGCGTTATGCTTGTACAGCGCTGGTTTTCAGCTTAGCCATAATGCTCGACAGTTGTTCGTCGGCCAGTGTTATTAAGATTTTTTTTCGCTTGATGGGTTTAGATTGATTGTGCATAGAGGAAAGTGTTTTATTTAAGTTTAAAAATTGATATCATGTGCGTGATAAAAGTGTGTGTTGTGTGTGTGTGTGTTTGTTTATGTGGAGCTCCCTGCAAATTTTAAAACAAGCAAATATTAATGATTGGCTAAAGGGTCAAGAGCCTCGCTGCAGAATTGATCTATCAATCATGTGTTCCAAGCGATTTCATTCAGTGTATGGACAGGCAATTAAACTCGGACTGAGTTAGGTAATTGTTAGGGCGTTTATTTTCATCTGGTATGCTTTTTGGGGTCCCTTGGTGGTTTGCGTGAGTATTTAAGTTTGTTTGCAAAGGTGCAAGAACATTTTGAGCAATGAATGCTACGATGCTATTGTAACGAGTGGTCAGTGGTAGACAGGACAATCGGAACTCCCGTCTCGTAACGGGTGGAACATGGAATCCAATCCAGGACCAGGTTTTCTGGTCCGTGTTCTTTGTCAGCCAGATCATTTTCAGTGAGTGATTACTCAACACGTAATATCCGAGTATAACATGATTTGTACCTATAGAGCGTCAGCAACTATTTTTTTTTATTTATTCGTAGGAAAATTAGCAGCAATAATATCTTATTATACATTAGTGTAAATTACAGAAGGCCAATTAGAGGTTTTCACGTCTAGAAACATGCTAGTGACAGATGTGAACCTACTTTTAAGTGATATTATTAGAATCTACTATCTATCTAAGACTCAAACATACTTATAATTTAAAATCAATAAAAATGTTTAATTTAATTAGTAATTAGGATCTACTGCAGGACTAGATGGTCTGGTCCGTGGCCTTTGGCAGTCCCATTTTCCACAGGCAGATTTTCTTTGTCCAGAGATTAGGCTACTTGAGTAACCTGACCTGTAACTTTTAAAATTTTATCAATAAATGCTATGAACTATGTAAATCTTTTGTCTAAAGATTTTAACAAAATCTTTTAGACGCGTATATTTTTTTATATTTCAACGAAATCCAATCCAATACGCGCCGAGTAAAAGTAAGCGTGCGTCTTGATATGCCTTTCCACCACACTTGCAGTAGATGAAATGCATTTGCACATAGGAACTCTATTAGTGCATATCATTGAACAAAATCTACGTCAAGGTCACAGGCACAAATGTTAAAGTCCGATTCAAGTGTTTGGAGAGTTTCAGTTGAAATCGCTACGTAAAATCAAGTTCAAATGCAACGGGACTTCATTGAGACTTCGTTGAGAGAAGTAAATCGCACTCGTTTTAAGTTCGAGGCTAACAACTAGCGTAACAACTACCGTCTATGCCGCTAAAAAAAAGCATTTTTCGACATTCTCAAAGAACTCAAAATTCATAGAGTACTTCCCGTAAACCTATAACTATGAAATTTGCAGGGTACAACATCTTTTACTGTAGATATAGAGAAAAATCCAAAAAGCATTTGCATCAATTTGCAGTTGCAAAAATAGACCCTAAAAAAATTACCTACAAAAAATATATTCTTATTCTTATTATTCTTATATATTTTTTTAGCACGGTCAGTATTAGAATGGGTGAACAAATCTTTTGTGCATTTTTAAAACTTTTACTAAATCAGATCAGCTAATTTAAAATAATTATAATGTTCCTACATACCCACGGAACCCTCGGTGGGTGAATACAGCCCGCACTTATCCGGTTTTGGTTTAAAGTGAAAAAGCCGCTAGAAAAGGCGGTAACTAATTAATGAGACTTCAAAGATGTTGTTTTTGTGCGTCTATTGGTTCTCATTAATTTAAATCACGCAACGCAATTGTTACGGTGTTCAGCATTAAGGGGAGGATATCTTTATGATGGACGCGACAGACAAAGACGTAAAAGGCAGGACAAGTTTGAGGATTTTCAAGAGGACTGGACCAACTTAGCATATACAATAGAATAGAAAATCATTCATTGACACACATATTATAGCATTAGGTACAATATAAGAAAAACAAAAGTTTTTATGTAGGATCAAAGGACTACAATGATGTTTTATATCTTCAAATGAAGCTTACCTACTCATAGATATAATACCGATCGAACTACACTCTGCGAAATCGTTTGATCATATAAAATTAGATATTGTCTGAGCTCGATATTCTGACGGAATACCTCATGATCGAGGCGAGAGGAATTAAGGGGTTTATTTTACCCTTCGGACATCAATTGATAATATGTATAAGAATCTATTGTGTTATGAACTAAATATAAATAAATAAATAATTCTGGAAAATTCACACAGCATCATCTAGCCCCAAGATAAGCAGAGCTTGTGTACAAGATCACTGATACACTTAATACATTATACCTACTACATAGATAGATATTTTTGATTATATATAGGAAAAAATAATAGGAAAACATCCAGATCACCCGGAACAAATATCTGCAGATCATACAGACATTTGTTCCGAAGCGGGTATCGAACCCGCTACCACTTGCGTCACAGAGGTCGTCGATTTCACACCGAATGTCGGCGGTTTCTTTAGTAAATAGGTAAAAATCATCATCATTGAAAATGATACCCACGTTCGATGCGTGGTGACCGGACGGCTTCCACTGTCCGAGGTTAAAGTCAAGGCTCAGGCGCAACCTCTCGAAGCACGCAGTGTGGTCAACGGTTCGTTCCGTCTACCAATGTCGAAGGTGAAAGTCAAGGCCGCACGTTACTGATTTAACGACAGAAAACCATGCGTTATGTCATTATCATTCGGCCAGACAGAGGTTAAGCTATTTTAATGTTGTTTGTATCGTTAGGCATTATATTTATTGTGTCACTTCCGCGAGATCATTCTGTTGTGCGGCAATGGATTGCAGATTATTTTGATAACTGCTGCCAACAGTCTATCATGAAAATACTAGTTGATGGCTCTTTATAAATCAACTTTAATAGGTGTTAAAAACTAGTCACCTTATCTAGAAATAGCGTTTGCCCACTTTGCCGTATTTTAGGTAAAAATTGAGCCGTGGGATGCTTTGCCAGAACTCATGATCATAAAATCATTATCGTTGACGAAAACAATTTAACTAGGTGATTGATTTATTAAAATCGATAAAAATATTTGCTTGCCCAACTCCAGTGTAATATTTGAAAACTTCAAAGCGCAGGTTTGTTGCAGTCTTTTGGTGGAATTGTTATTTACCTTACTTCAATAAATATAGGAACCTGGAGGAACCTTGTAGTTAAATACTATTATTATACAAATAATAGCAAACCACGATGAAAATATGTCAAATTGAAAATTATAAAGATAGTTTTGGTACTGCGTTTGTTTGGGAAATTCATCCGTCGTCGTCGGGCCCTAAAACTCATCTGGAATCAAAGTCAAAGTCAATAAGTGTTTATTCAATAGAGCAAAACGCTACTTAGAATAGTCAATTTACAAAAGAAGAATAAGACACATTTAAATTGAATAAAACACATATTTGAATTCCTTCGCTTCAGATAACTTTTATTCCAAGAGAGGGAAAGAAGCGAACAAGAAAACTCACTCTTTCACTTCTATTCATTGTTACAATTTCTGTCTTAGAATTATGCTTAATTTAATGTTCGCAAGGATATTGGATACTTTGGATATTGCAAGATGACATTATTTCTTATCGTGGTCGAACCGAGCAACACTCGGCCAAGGGTCAATATCATTCAAATAATCATCTAAAGTGTAATAATAAGCTTTTTCTATGAAATTTTGTTTTATAAAAAGCCTATCAATCGATACCGCCTATAATCGCCTTAGATCGAAGCTTAGCTTCTATACACAGTATATGTATATTTATATATGTATATATATATTTTGTGCACACAGTTTCCCATAAATGATTTATTTACTTTTTGGAGTCTTAATTTAGGGTTGTGCAATTTATTTTTATTTCTTGTATTTATGCTTTGCAAATCACATCTCTTGATAAAATTATTTCTATTTTTGTGTGCATACAGTAAGTTTTCATTAATATATTGCGAGATAACAGTTAAAATGTTAATTTTCTTAAATCGCTCCCTAAGTCAATCGCGAATTTTGTAAATAGCACGTATCGCCCTTTATTAAATGACAAAGACTGTCTGTATATCGGCCGCCCTTCCCCAAAGCAGGATACCTGACATATGACATATGTGATATCAACTCTATGTCGACTATGGAACTAGCTAAAATAAACCGGTCTAGCTGTAGCTTCATCAGTAATAAATAGATCTTGACTGCATAAGCTGCTGAACTAAGCTAACCTGCAAGTTCATCAATTTTCAGTTTCTATTGAAGGGTAGAATCTATGTGTATACCTAAAAATACTGTGGAATTGACGGGATAAGCCCAACATTATGTTTGTAGGATATTCTTTTACATTTAGTAAATAAATTTTGCTTTTTAGCATTAAGCACTAGGTTGTTTGCAGTAAACCAATCGTAAACTTGTGATAATTAATTATTTACATCGTTATGAACTTTATTCCTATCAACTTTAAAAAATAACGAAGTATCGTCGGCAAATAAAACGATATCACACAAGTTTTCACACACGCTCTCTCACACATACAATACAAATAAATAAATAAATAATAAACTACTTGTTTATTTATGCACACATATTACTCGAATTCACACATACTAAATTAAATTAACAAAATCGTTAATTATTATCTCAACTCCAAAGCAAATACGCAACTTTTTTACACTTGAACCATAACAGCACCTACTGCACAATGGCACAGTGCGGTGACCGCGGTCGACCGGTGCCACCTACCCGCACACAGAAAATGATTATTAGTTGTAAATTTTATTTTCTTTTTTTGAAATGCAAGCGCAAATTTTATTTTTAATTATTTATTAATGATGTGAAATGTGTTAGTAATGAAAATACCTAACACACACATAATTATAAATGTTAAGTTACTGTAAAGTTTATTTTAGTTTGTCAACATTTTAAGATTGCAAAGAGTTCAAAATTAGTACTAGTAAGTGTGTTGAAAAATGATTTTTTTGTATGATTTTCTTCACAAGTGTATTGAAGAACGTCGTATGATACACGTGTGTGTTGATGATTACCGTCCTCGGCTCTCTCAATTGCGCCTCAGCGGTAATCATTAATATTACACACTTGCGGTACCATTACATAGGTACCATTTTTTTTTTTTTTATTTAACCTATGTTGTCCCACTGCTGGGCAAAGGTCTCCCCTAAAGTCTTCCAACCATCCCGATCCTTTGCAGACTCCCACCATCCTCTGTCAAAGGTAACAAGCTCATCCCGCCAACGCTTCCTCGGTCGACCCCGACACCGCGTTCCCTCATCAGGGAGCCAAGGTGTTACACTCTGAGCCCATTTGTCTGCTGGCATTCGGCTCACGTGGCCCGCCTAGTCCCACTTCAGCGTTGCGGCCTTCTTACCGACATCTGTGATGCCAGTAAGGGAACGCAGCATGGTGTTGCGAACTCGGTCGACTCGTTTAAACCCGAGAATGCTGCGTTCCATTGCCCTCTGACAAATCTTGAGTATATTAAGTATATTAATATATTTATTATTATTTATTTACTTCAAATGTACATGTACACTGTTTTTACAGGCGTAGGTAGCCCAATGCATTAGAGTACCTATAGCCTTACAATTTAAATTATATTAAAAAATAATTTAATAAATAAAATCATTACAATAAATACATAACTAAGCCTTTCATTAATAAATGTCTCAAAACTAACAATAATTTTATAACAATAATATAAAGAAATTCGTCATGATATCATAATGAATCCTGGTTATTTAAAGACCTGCATTCTAATTGCCTTTACCGAGCAGCTTCTATATAAAGTAATAATTACTGGTTGTGCCTTTGTGCACGAAGGTCCTTTTAAACACAAAGCCAAATAAACAATAAAAAATTCAATGATTAATTTCTATTAACTTAAGTAATTATTTTTAACAAGAAGTAATTTATATAATGTCGTTAAGTTATTGGTATAATAAATAATATTATTAAGATCCTGCGCAGATAGCGGAATTTTACCGGGGATTTTAATCTTTGACAAGGGCTCTATTTAAGCATGTAAGATAGTTTCGTTCGACTCATCTCTCGCCTATGACATGATCTGTGGTTGAGAAAACATGTTTTCAGCGTCCGCGTTGTTTCCATCCCTCAAAGGGATTGCAATTAGAAGTATAGGTTTTAGAAATGAAAAATGCAAGTAAATTTTGTCTCCGACGGGACACGAGCCCGTAACGTTCAGACGCCTTTAACGCGGACTGTCTGTACCATTCGGCTACGGAGCAATTAACCGACGGATCGAAAATCTTTTAACGGTGGACATATGCCACCCTCGTGGATTTCCAGTTATTGCGGTTGGAAGCGATCTGCATCGACCTGCGCTGCGGTCTCCACCAAGTCGTCAGCCCATCTTGTTGGTGGACGTCCTACGCTGCGCTTGCCGGTACGTGTGGCCTCCACTCGAGAACTTTTTGGCCCCATCGACCATCTGTTCTGCAAACTACATGGCCTGCCCATTGCCACTTCATCGTGCTAATTCGCTTAGCTATGTCGTTGACCCGAGTTCTTCTACGTATCTCCTCATTTCTGAATCGATCCCGTAAAGAAACCCCGAGCATAGCCCTAGCACGATTCGCGACTCTGAGCTTATTCATGAGGCCAATCGTGAAGTGAGTGGCGTGTATCTAAAGAGAGGATGTTATCCTTAACCACTTTTCTACATAACCAACCAAATCATAATTAAGGCATAGATTTTAATTATCAGATGTGCCCTGAAACCAAGAAACTGTGGCATTGTCCATATATGTGTGTTTCACGGTGATCAGTGCACCCCTAAAAACAGCGTTAGCCGGACGCTGTGTGTGTTATTTCACTAAAATTCGTGCAATATGATTGCACAATAAAATGGTAACACTAACAGTTCGGTTTATTGGCAAAACCAGTGTGCCATACATACTTGCTTTGTGCAGTGTGCGTGCGTCGAATTATTGTCAACACACATAAAGACAACGATTTATGTATTTGCCTATAAGCTGTTAATCCACTATTAAAACTGGCCTTAGGCAGTACAACAAATTGCGAAAGTAAGTTGTCTAATTACACAGCTGCTACTGCTAAATAAATTCAGATTACAATCGGTGTTTGCTGTACCTACTGAAAAAAGTAGCCTTGTCCCCTTTATCTTATGTCAGGGCAAGCGGATCAAGGCGAATATGTGCAGTTTATTAGGTATCTAACTAACGACACGATCTGAGTTGAGTGTCTTATCAGTATTGTCCACTATCATCAGTTGGTCACCTTGTTAGATGCCTATTATTAGATGCATGAAAACAATTGTTTTAGTAATTATAAGGAGACTGTTTTCAACCTACTTCAAAAAAACCCGGCCAAGTACGAGTCAGACTCGCGCAACGAGGGTTCCGCACAAACCTTTAGGTATATAAGACCTGAGTATTTGATATGAATTTCAATTTAATACCTCTACGCGTTCATGTGGAAAGGGGTAGTAAGTTTAAAGTTATTAAAAATATATTTATTATATGATGTAAATAAAAATTTACAATTTACGCAATTTTTCCTTTATCTGTGCTATAAGACGTTGCTTCGTACCAAATTTCAAGATTATGAGTTCACGGGAAGTACCCTGTAAGTTTTGATTCCCTTGCGAGTGTCGAAAATTTGCGGAAATTTGCGGCATAAACGGCTGTATCTTTTGATTGCGTTGGCTTAAAAATTTGATTTTAACACAGCTCCAAGGGACAGTAGATTTGAGTATTTGATATAAATTCCAGCTTGATACCTCCACGAGTTTCTGAGAAAAAGGGTCTTGACAGACAGACGGACGAACAACAAAGTGATCCTATATGGTTCCGTTTTTTCCTTTCGAGGTACGGAACCCTAAAAAGGAGGAGGTTCTTTAATAATGAATAAAAAAAAGAGTAAGATGGCCGTTTGACATAAGGGAGCTGGCAGTAGAATTTAGTTTCTGTAATCTGTGGTAGAATGAAGAGTTGTTGCCATACTCCTCACGCTTGGCGGGCAAGCGAGCGCAGTACGGGATGCTAATACACGGAAAGACGCTGCTGCCCATCATCCAAAAATATCCCTTGGGAAATTCTCACTGCATCCACGGGCAAGAAAGGAGAGGCAACATTCTACTGCCGGCACTCCACGGCATATAATTCAGTTGGTTATTATAGCCAGCTGAGATGCTGGGGTTGCGGGTTCCTTTACCGCCGCGGGATAAACGTCAAGAATTTTCTGCAGTTCCGGTTCTGGGAATTATTTTTGTATGAAAAGCCTAAGATAAAAATTGGTTTAGTGCGAGTCAGACTCGCGCACGAAGGGTTCCGCACCAATTGTCTGTGAATATTTCAAGCGTCCACCAGTTGCCGTTATTATTATCGAGCGAAATACGGTAAAAAAAATCATGTTATTTTGTATGGGAGCCCTTAAATATTTAATTTATTCTGTTTTTATTTGTTGTTAGAGTGCGGGTTTTTCACGCACTCACGCGCGTAGTTGCGGCTCTGACTCATTTAATTCAAAGCTGTTCGCTAGGGCAGTGTAAAACTCATTCAGAATGCTGCAGTTATAGTGACTGTTTGTTTTTTGTGCAGTCAAACTAATAGAAATCGTGCCTATAGAAGATACTGGGTACATCGTTATTTACAAACAAAATCGTTAAATGGGTAATTTGTTCAAAATTACTGGGACTTGAGAAAATATGTAGAGAAATTCTTCAACTACACGCGTATGTCAACAGCATCTTTTGATTATTTGCTAGCCAAAATTCAAACAGGCATTACTGGAATGGATACAGATTTTCGTATAAGTATTACGTCAAAGGAGAAACTATGGGTAACACTGAGGTAAGTAAACAATTTTAACATTAACACCTTGCTTTATTTTTTCTTCGACCGATGCATTCTGATCAATAAACATATGTATTACTTCCTCCCATTGTTTCACTTTCTGCGCTCTGTCACTGTATTCATCCCCTTTCATATTCCAAATAGCTGGGCGATTTTCGATTTCGAATATAAATCGATCGATATCGAGATCCATTTTCAAAGACACGTCAAGCCCTTCCAAAATCACGTACGGCACTGTGCTTGGTGTGCCATACCTTGCGTCTCGCCCCGCACCTACGCGCGTGATCTGCATGAACGCGCGTATGCATTTTCGGTGTGTTGGACTGTGCGTGTTTTCTATACAAACGGAGATACAAGCAACGGTAGAAGACGCATTCACGCAACATGCAGCGTGATGCCTAGCAGTGTGTGAGCCGCCTTATAGTGTGTCCCTAGTACAGGGTTCCCTCGAGGTATAGTGATGCCCTAAACTTAAACTTACGGTTGGATTTTTTGTTTCACTTGTTTGATCTTGGCCTGTAACTGCGTTAAGTCGCGTGGAGTCAAAGAAGGATAGGGAGGCTTTTGCCCAGTAGTGGGATAGTAACGGCTGAAAATAATAATATAATATAATGTTGGCTTGTTTCTGTAACCAGTTCTGGTGATGGGATCCATGATAATTATATCAAGAGAAATACTCAAATATAATAGCCGTAGGTACGAACAGTGTATGTGTCAGTTACATACAGCTTGGTTGTTTCAACAACATGTCAAGGATTTTATCTTTTGAAGTCGGATTTTTTTTGAAGTTCATTCAACTAAGTGCCGAGGCAGGCCTAGGAGAGAGGAGGTGCGACGATCTGGACACGTTCAGGGTTGATTGGTGGGACTTGACCAGCTAGCGCGAATCCTGGAGAGACTTTCCTTTTTTTACTTTACTTGCCCAGCAGTTAAGGTTAGGAACAAAAATATTTAAGTTACAAGCTTAATACAAGTGCTTGTGTTTCATGTTTAGTTTAGTCTAAAATGTTCAGGGAGATAACTCCCTATTTAACCGGCTACATATTGTAAAATTAACATTATAAATAAATGTATTTCGTTTGTTTGTTTGTTTGTAATATCTATTGCCAGTCTGTTTCCGCTTGTCATTTCCTTATGTTCGATTGGATTCAAATTTAGCATACTTGCGTATCTTTGGCGACAATACAGTAAAATGGTACCATGGAGCTGGTCTGATGATGGAGTCAGAAGGAGCCTATAGGAACTCCTTAACTAAACAAGTTAAGCCCATCGAGTTCGGGCTCATTCATTTTGTCTTGGCAACCACTTTTAGTACCTACGACTTAAATTTGAAAAAGTTTGTGTAAAAAACTAAACTAAGTTCCGTTTCGTAACATTTAGATTTTATTTATCTAATCATCATCATCATCATCATCCACAGCACGACTTCACCCACTGATGGGTAATAGGCCTCCATTTGTTTGTGCCACATTTCACGGTCCTTTGCCAGTTTCATCCAGGTGAGCCCTGCAACGTTTTTTATGTCGTTTTTATTTATTTATTTTTAATTATGACCATTTTATATGTTTAATTTAAACATTAATTATTGACGCTCATTTACAATTTAATATTTTTTAATCTATCATCATCTTAGTTGTTGTTACTTGTTTTAATTTTAGAAGGGCACAAACCTAGCTGTAAATCATTTTAGTCCATTTTACGCAATTTAAGTTAGCATTGTTAGGAAGTGGGCCAACAGCATTGACACTAGTAAAGTGCTAAAACTCGATGAGAGAATATTTAATTATTAAGAGAAATAAGTCGATCGTAAACCAAGTTTCTTTTACATGTCGTTTAGTGTTCTGAATAAATTCAATGTCAAGTGCACCAATAGTCGTGCGAGGACGCAGACCAGTGAGTCTACCATGAGTTGTCACTGTTAGATCGCCTGACGTTACTATAATAGTAATAGTACGTTACTATGACATCTGTCAGATTTGTAACTCATGGTATCAAATTCTAAGCAAATGAAGCCCATTCTACAGTCGCGGTAGTGTAGTTACTGCGTATTTTAGTACCAAACTATCCGCTAGAGGCGCTGTACAAGTTTTCATACATAGTTTTTACTACAGTCGCTAGCGAATATAGATTGTGAAAACTCATGGTAGACCTAAAAAGCATGGCGTCGGACGAGTCGTGTCGACCGGTTACTGGGGCGAGGTTTTATCTTATAAAAAATCGAGTCATGCACGTAGAAACATTACGGTGCACATCCAGGCTAAGGCTAAATTACAGTGGTATCGTCAGAAAAGTGGCATACCAGAATTTAAGATTTTATAGGGTGGAGTTTTGAGACGGCGCAGTAAGGGCCTAGAATCCATAACTGTTTGGAATATTATCAACTAAATTCACAGGTTTTGGAAAAAATATACAGTCAGCAAGAAAATTATAGTTTTACACAAAAACCTATTATTGATGCCAATCGATCCTGTTTGTTAATATCAAAAGTTTCTACTGGACCGATTGAGGTTTGAGAACAACAAAATTAAATGTCGGAAATTGCAAAAAAAATCCATTAATTTTGTACGGAAACTATACTATTATTATTTATTATTATTATTTAGTCTCCACTGTCCCGCTGCAGGGCAAAGGCCTCACTTCCTTTCCACTCTTCGCCACTTAACGCATTAGAGTTTAATGACAACTTGAACATGATAAAATATCTTGTCGCGAGATTTAAGCTGGAACTCGTATTTACTCAGTTTGAATAAAAAATTCAAGTCAATTTGATCAAGTTTCAGGTACACAGGTTAATCTCGCGACAAGCTTTTTTTATCCAAAGTTTTTATCGCATAAATTATATAAAGACGTTTTAAGTTGGCATTAAACTTTAATGGAAAATGTTTATTTTATTACTTTTAGTATGTTTAAATGAAAGCTTGTTTGTGATTTTTTTTTACTTTTTAGTTATCACTGGACAGTTGGTTTAATGTCTGTACAACAGTTTTATTTTACAACAGTTACAAATAAAAGCTTGTAAACTGTTGTAGCTTGTGTCGGTCATTAAGACGCCAGCATAAAGTGGAACTGGGCTGGATACGTCCACCGTATTTCAAGCGACTTGTGGGCAAAGCTCACCACTGAGTGGATTCCACTAAATCCACGCCGGAGACCAATGAGGCCTAGAATAAAATGGCGTGACAAACTAGACGTTCTTTAAAATATTGGCCTGGAGCAACGTTACGTCGCGAATAGTCGAACAAGGAAAGGAGGCTTTTGACTTATCTCTTCTCTCTCTCTCCAAGCCGTAGGACCTCCACTGCTGGACAAAGGATTCCCTCATTGAACACTAAGTTCTAATCATGAGGGGTAATGCCATACTCGCTACGCGTGACAAGCCGGCTGGCGACCGCATTACAGGATGTTGCTACACGGAAAGACGCTGCTGCCCATTTTCCTGAGGTATCCCTTGGCAGATTTTTACTGCATCCACGGGCAAGAGAGGAGGGGCAACCTTCTACTGGCGGCACCCTACAAGCTTTGCTTTGCAATGTTATGGCTGAAAAAATAAATATTTATAAAATAACAAGGGGATGTAATTTCTGGTTTTACGAGTATATAGGCACTTAGAAAAATACGCAGACCCGGATATCTATAGAACAGTAAACAATTACGTCCTGGCGGGAATCGAATCCACAACCACTTGCGTCTTATATTATTATATCCACAGATGGCTAGATAGGCTAAAAAAATAGTACGTATCAGTTCTTCATTTGAATAATTTGTCTGTGTAAAAACGTAATTAATTATTAATATATAATCGATGAATAACATGTTATACCTGCTTGGGTAAGGAGATTCTAAGTGCGTTTCGAGATTTTCCGACAAATCCATCAACTTAGGTGGAAACTAAAAGCAAAAGCTTATTTCTTACGGGCGTTTTTATGCGAATACACATATATGTATATCCCACAACCCCTTGGCTTTCCAATCATGTATTCATACGTACCTATCGGCGTATTATTTTTCTCTTATGTCGAAATTATCAAACGTGTGGTAAATTATTGTGAATATAATTGACATTATTTGGTGTTACAAATCATTTAGTTATTAAGAATATTATGTAAATATTTGATATTGTACGATTGTTACATGACATTTTACATAAGTAGTTGTAATTAATGGAATCAGGCGTTACTTTGCGGAAATCCAGGACAACAAAATGCAATGTAAATATTTATTTTTAGTTCCGCTTATGCTGAGATGCAGGAGCACCGCACTCCCGCCCGCTAATTATGCACATGCAGGGAGAACTAGGCTGTCAGTGCAGCATGCACCCTATACGACCTATACGACCCTATACGAGCAACCTATACGACATGTCGTCGACATGTCGTATAAGTTTGGGTATGCAAGCGTATGAAGATTGTAAGCACTGTTATACGCTTAGGGATGTCTTATGCAACAGTGTAAAATACTAATTTCATATTAAATTAGTGGATTTTCTCAGATTTTTTATGTAATTTTATTTACCTTAATATGTTTATTTCAATCCAAACTATGGGCCGGCCAATTATTTCCGGTAAGCTTGTGTTGACCTTATATATTTTGTTCCCTATATTTTGTTTTTCTAAGATAAATAAAAAATGGTCTTAATTTGCCGCCCCCTAAAATCTTCCGCCCCAGGCTCCAGCCTACTCAGCCTATTGGTAAATCCAGCACTGCCTACGGGACTTACAAATTTCACACCAACATAGACTGCTAGATATTTTTTTAGGGTTCCGTACCCAAAACGTAAAAACGAGACCCTATTCCTAAGACTCCAGCGTCTGTCTGTCTGTCACCAGGCTGTGTCTCATGAACCGTGATAGCAAAACAGTTGAAATTTTAGATGATATATTTCTGTTGCCGCTATAACAACAAATACTAAAAACAGAATAGAATACATTTTTAAGGGGCTCCCAAAAAACAAACGTGATTTTCTGCCGTTTTTTGCTCGATATTAATAACGGCAACAGGTGGACGCTTTATGCAGGTGGAATATTTCATTCCCAGAATATTTAGTTGTACCTATATTTGTTTTAAACAAGTGGTTTTGCCAAATAATGGTCGGATCCCTTCGTGCTTGGTCCTTCGGGATCGCACTTGTCCGATTTTATATCTGAATTACAAAAGGACCATATCCTGAAAAGACACACAAAAAATATTAGATATAGTAAAAACAACAAACATAAAACTAAAATCTGAGTTTGTCCTAATTGAAGCAACCTAATTACTAAGAGTTAAGGTAATGAATTTATAAATTTTATGAAAACGCACATAATTTTTTTTACCGTGGGGTGCCGGCAGTAGAATGTTGCCCCTCCTATCTTGCCCGTGGATGCAGTAAGAGCCTGCTAAGAGCTACCTCCGGAAGATGGGCAGCAGCGTCATTCCGTGTATCAACATCCCGTACTGCGCTCGCCAACCCGCCTGCCAAGCGTGGTGAGTATGGCAACTGCCCCTTATGGAGATCCATGAGGGAGGCCTGCGTTCAGTAGTGGACGTTTTATGGCTGAAATGATGATGATGATGAAAACGCACTGGGTGTTTTTTTGCAAAATTATTCATTTATTTAGACATTTATTTATTTAATACATTTGATTAGAACGGCTTACACCACTTACACCAATCAATCAATATTAACAAAAAAAAATAACTTACAATAGTCAAGCAAAAATTTCCCTACAAACTAAAATCAATAATACGAAATAAACATGTCAATAAAATGTCAATATGAATTGGTCAGGTAACATTAATTAATTAAATCGAAATACAATTATTTTTAAATACAATTACTTGAATAAAATAAAGCTGAACACATTATTATTATTATTTTTCATAGATGTTCCGCTCCTATTGTACATCATCCTATTGTACGTCATGTTAACTGCTGGACATAGGCCTCTTTTATCTTCCAGGAAGGAGGGTGGTATCCCTTGGCAGATTTTTACTGCATCTACAGACGAGAGAGGATAGACAAGATTCTACTGCCGCCCCACGGCGACCTATAAATTCAAATAAAGGCCAATAGCAACTGGTAGAGTCGGGAAGCTCGCCCACAGTCGACCCATCGAGGTCGCAAGCCTTTGGCCGAAGGCAGACCCGGACCCTGACACAATAAATCTGCACAGTGCCGTCGTAACAATCTTGAGGCGAAGTGACAGCATATTGTATCACCTTGAGTACATACGAGCAAAGATTTAAATCGTGAGATTACCGTAATAAGATAGATAGATAATCAATAAATGTAAAAAAAAACTATATAACAAACAAGCTTTTATTTAAACGTACTAAAAATAATAAAATAAACATTTTCCATTAAAGTTTAATGTCAACTTAAAACGTCTTTACACAATTTATGTGATAAAAAAGCTTGTCTCGAGATTAACCTGTGTACTACGATTAAACTTACTTTATTTTTACTTACTTTAATTATGGATCTTGTGTCTGCAATAAAAACATTATTATTGTTATTAAATATTTTTTCAAACAATGTAAATACGATAACCTGCTCAAATCTTCAAATCCGATTTTTAACAAAACTAGTGTGCGTGCGTAGTCATTATTCTTAACACACATCTAAAGACAATGCCACAGTTTTTCGTTTCAGGCCACATCTAACGATTTCAATCTTAGCATACGAGTACAATAATAAATCGCACAAGATTGAATCGTTCGATTAAGATAAAGATCCTCGTTATTATTGGTCAAATAGGTTGCTTATTAACTGGTGTTGTCGGGCCTCACAGGCCTATCTAAACGTCATTTCACCCCTTTCTCGGTCGTCTCATGTTTCTGCGTTTCGATTAAGGTCCTTCTGGTTGTTGTTAGTGCAATATTATAGACTGATTATTAAGCCTTTAACTGGTGTTGTCGGGTCTCACAGGCCTTACAACACTATCTATACGTCATTTCACCCCTTTCTCGCGCGTCTCATGTTTCTGCGTTTCGATAAAGGTCCTCCTGGTAGTTGTTAGTGCAATATTATAGACTGCTTATTAACCTTTAACTGATGTTGTCGGTACTCACAGGCCTTACAACACTATCAAAACGTCATTTAACCCCCTTTCTCGCGTCTCATGTTTCTGCGTTTCAGTAGCTTCGAATTAAGTTGGAGCAAAATGAGAGCTTGATTTTTACCTGCAACAAATCGAAAACTCTTTGTTGCCAATATAAGTTAACAAATAACACAGGACAACACAGCTAGATGATGCTGTGTGAATTGTCCAACATTCTTATTTATTTATTTTAAGTAGATCTAAAGCCTAACGATGTCCCACGCAATGCAGTGTCTTGTACAGTGTTGTGTCAGCTGAATGTCAGTTGTTATTAGGATGTGCCCCTCTATATTTCCATCAAATGCCTCTTAAAGACTTAACGATCATTTCACTCCTTAAAATAAGCCGTTTTCTTTCAAAAAATCTCTACAGTTTAATAGATGGCACTATTTACACACTGCCGTAGAGTGCCGGCAATAGATTGTTACCCCTTCTCTCATGCCCATAGATGCAGTAAGAGCCCAGCGTCTTTCCGTGTATGAACATCCCATACTGCGGCCACCAACCCGCTTCCAAGCGTGGTGAGTATGGATACTACCTCCCATGAGGGAGGCTCGTGTTCATCAGTGGACATTTCATGGCTGTGGCCGACGCCCCCTGTCAGTGTAGTTTAATTCGAAGACATTTTAATCAAACTACTGGCAGGCATAATACAAATTTAAACACAGTGGACAATGACAGGACCTTGTTCACTCCGCGCGCTATCTGAGCTTGCTCCATCAATTAGGTGCAGTACCGAACGCTTTTTCTTTCCGACTAGAACGGCTAATTTGAAAGGCCAAAACAATTTCCTGATCTATCGACATTGCCGCGTATATTGCACCAGAAATATGTTTTCTTCGGAGCCGCTGGATCATTGCGAAGGCCGTCACAATCAACTGCTCCGCTGTTCTTGGAATATACTGTTCGCTTCACTCAATTAGATGTTTTTTTGCAGAAATGGCAAATAAGAAGCTTGAGCAGTGTTGGATTTTGTAGTATAATTATACTATTTGTACCATTATTTCATTATGTGTAGTATGTAGTATCTTTAAGCCAGAATACTACGCGAAAATACCATAATTTTACCTTCAAGCCGATTGACAACTTTTATTGGTTGAATCATTTTGCTTTTTATTATTTATCCTACAATTTCGGGAAGTTCTGTATGTATGGTAATATCGAATCAGCCAGCGATTAGTGGTGGCTAAAAGAACAAAGTACCCAAAGCCGAAAATAAGCGACAGCGACAAGCTTCGGAGAATCCCCTCGTAGTGTTGTACTTTATCGGTCGTTCTTACAGATGGGTGTGATGGTCGGTGCTGAGATAAACATCTACTTGCCTCAATTTGATTGATTTGTACATTAACAATTACTAAATAAAGAAAATTTCACTTACATATATGCATTTTAATATTGAAATCCACGAAAAACGAAACGTAGTATAATTTTCGACAAGTAGTATATTTTTAATTTCCAAAGACAATAATTTTTTGAGGGTCTGAATCCAACCCTGAGCTTGAGGATGGCTGCGCACAGTTTTCCTTAACATGTTAGTCCTTAAAATTAAGCGAGCACATATATCAGAAATATACCTATATAATGGTTACTGAAATAAATAAATTTTAATTTTAATACCTCTGTGGAAGCGAGATATGGCAACATAAGAGTTTTAATAAGAAAGCCTGCGTAGAAGAACTAGGTAAATTCAATTACAGGACTTAGTCGCGTATCTTTTAGTACCAGACACCCTGTCTTTAAAACGAACTATCTACGTAGTGTGATAATTTATATAGGTAAATAAAAAATACCACTATATCTATTTATTTAATAAGAAAGGCAATACCAATAGTGCACATAGTAAACACTTCAAAATAACATGTTAAAAATACAAATACTATAAAATGAGTAACAGTAAGAGACAAGCACAGCATTTACAATAAAAGCAAGGAAACAACAGCTAAAAAAATCAAAAATACACAAACAAATAGGAAATAGGAAAAAATAATAAAAATAAAATAATTAAAAGAAACTATAGTTTAACAAACAACAGAATCAGGGTCAGATAGATTACCAGAAAAGTGTTTTAACAATTTGTTTTTAAAGATACGTAATGAATCACAAAATGGATCAAGGTCTGCTATTGACTGTGTTATTTTACTATAAAGCCATTATATATTATTACTATAAACAATAAACAATATATTTATTTCAGAAATATCAAGCCTTACAAAAAATATTCTTAAGTCTAAATAGAAGCTTAATATTACACACATAAATGAAATGGTTATTCTATAGGTACATTATGTATCTACAGACTAGTGATAGTTTTGGCTTGTAATGTTTGAGTGGATCATACCTTCCGTTTTAGTAAAAATACTGCGTTACGTAACCTAAAGATAACCACAAAATAATTGTACCTACTTTTGAGTCAGATTTGGTATAAAACATAATCATACCATATATTCTACTGCTGTGGGGTGCCGGCAGTAGAAAGTTACCTCTCCTTTCATGCACGCAGTAAGAGCCTGCTAAGAAATACCTCCGGAAGATGGGCAGCAGTGTCTTTCCGTGTATCAACATCCGGTACTGCGCTCGCCAACCCGCCTGCCAAGCGTGGTGATTATGGCAACTACCCATCATGGAGGCCTATGAGGGAGGCCTGTGTTCAGTAGTGGACCTTTTACGGCTGAAATTATTATGATGATGATAATCATACCAAGTAGAAATCTCAAGTCCGACTCAAAAGTACCTACACTTATTTTACTAATTTTTAGTTAATATTCGTCGGTCTACTTTTTTTATAAAAAGCACTTATTAGCAACAGAAAAACCCCAAATACTGTGTATTGTATACACACATATAGTTGTACATATAAGTTTATTTCCACTACAGGAGAACGAAACCGATTTATTCCGATCAACTTTTCTGTACAGACAAATCTATAGGTATATAATATAAATCCTTTTAAAACTGTTGGTTGGTTTTTACATAATTACTCATAGTTTTTACTATAACTGGTTACTGTTTTGGCGCTTACGACTTTTTATTTCTTCAGCTTTTCGCGTTAATTTGTGTGTTCAGTCAGCGTTTTACCATTGTAATTTAAACAATAATGGCTTATGTTTTCGTCGCCAGCAATTCTAAAACAAAGCCCCGGTAATAGAAGCAAATCTTAAACCTGGCGAACCTCATTTGTCATCACTCCGATTTCGTCTCAACAAAAACAACCACCTCTTGGAACAAAAAGTTAATTAGAACAAGAGTGATCCGTGTGACTCACTTCTATTCTTAACTCCAATTCTAAACGACTCAGTACTTAGGTATTCCACATCCGTAATCCACGTCCAAATCAATATGTAATGACACCTAAGACAAAAACTCGGGTTATATCATGGGAAATGGTGTTGAATTAATTGATATAATCTAGGATTCAGACTGTATCCTATTTTCGTAATGAGGGCTAAATTGGATCTGGTGGTTACGTTGACGACCTCTGTGGCGCAGCGGCAGAAGGTTGCGGGATCGATTCTGGCCCCGGGACATAAGGCTGTACTGACCTGCAGATATTGGTCCAGGGTGTTCTGGATGATTTTCTACGTATAATAGGAAATATTTAACTATATAGTTTATTGTACTAAATAAATCAGTCATCTAGTACCCATTCTTATCTATCTAGCATTCGAAATTCGATAATGTGTTTACGTTATGTTCAGAATAAGAACACAATCTATGAGGCCGAAGGCAACCATTTTTGGCATTTTTTAAAATTAAAACGCTTTGTTAAAGGTCTTAACTCAAACTGGATTGTTTTTATTTCGTATAGATCTATAAAATGAATTTTTCTATATCTATCTACCCATTTGCGCCAAAATGACAGCTGAACATGTTAAGAAATTATAATTTTATTTATTTACTAGCTCTGCCCGCGACTTCGTCTGCGTGGACTTAGATGTAGAAGACCGTAAATAAGCTCGTATAGCGACCGTAATAAATAAGCAGACATAAATAGATATCAGAAAATTTGAAGAATACTCAGAGTGAGAGTCAAGTTAGTATTTTTAGTTTGTTAATTTCCGAAACAGCATGTACGTAAGATACTCAGAAAATTTTACGAAAATAAAGTGCTCTATGGCTAAATATATTTCTTTTAAATAATTTCTTTGAAAAGATAGAAGGAAGTACTCTCCACCAGCGTATAATACAAATACCAACCAGAATACAAACCAGTTTTCGAAACACTTTTACCAGTCCGCCGCAGACACCTCGTGTAAAGACTGCTTTAACGCTGACAGCTCATCTTCCGGCGACGAAAATTGTATCCCTTTGAGCTGTTTTTCTATTTTCAGGAATAAAGAGAAGTCAAACGATGCTAGGTCAGGGCTGTAAGAAGGGTTACCCAGGAGTATGACCGGCGTGCTGCTTAGGAAGTCCCTCGTTTTGAGTGCGGTGTGCGCGGGCGCGTTGTCGTGATGGAGCAGTAGCCCGCGGAGCCCTGTAATTGGTCGCTTGTTGCTCATAACAGAGAAAACTTTTGCCAAGCAAGATAGTTTACTACTCGGCGTTGATGCTTCTTTGGTTCCGTAAAGAAATTGATACAAAATAGCCAGTCAAATTGAAAAGACTCGCGATCAAAATCGTTCCCCCGCTTCTAGGTTGTTTCACTATGGTAGGCGTTGATTCGTTTTGGAACACCGAAACCGAAAAATGGCGCTTAGTTTTTGTATCGTTTTGATAAATCCAGGCCTTATCATCCTGTGAAAATCGTGTAAAGACGCCGATATGTTGCTGATGCATGCTTCGGCCATTGCGTTATTCCAGTGTTGATCTCCATCAAGCAAATGACTTCTACGCATGCAGCGGCAGCGTGGTAAGTGGGGTACAGAACTTTATCAACCTTTCGCAATTCGGCAACAGATGTAGGTCCTTGAACTGTATGTAAATAATATCTAGTATTCGAAATTGTTTGGGTGCACTGTATATACTCTTCTGATGAAAGAATATCTGATAATTATTTAGTTTAATAAAAAAACCTACTTTAATAATACAATCTTAAATGTTGCTGAAAATACCCGAACCACTATACCTCTATGTATGCTTGTTACATTTGAATATGTACATATTTCCGTTGATTTATCATGAATCCCATCATCAGACCTGGGTTTATGAGCAAGCATATATTATTAAGTGATACAAAAAAAACCAACCGCAAGTTTAAATTTGGGGCACAACACTATTAAATAACTCCAGTACACACTATTATTCACGTTATTTTAATCCATTATAGTTAATTCCGTATAATTTTTCCGAAGCCGTGGGGTGCCGGCAGTAGAATGTTACCCCTCATGCCCGTGGATGCAGTAAGAGCCTGCTAAGGGATAGGGGATAAGGGAAGATGGGCAGCAGCGTCTATCCGTGTATCAACATCGCAAACTGCGCTCGCCAACCCGCCTGCCAAGCGTGGTGAAAATGGCAACTACCCCTCATGGATATCCATGAGGGAGGCCTGTGTTCATCAGTGGACGTTTTATGGGTGAAATGATGATGATGATAGATTTAAATAAATTAAATACTTCAGCCAAATCTGATGTAGAATGTTTGTGTACAAACTGTCAATTAACAAAAAAAAAAACCTAAAAATTACTTCTAATAATTATAATAATATGTGCACTAATCCGAAAGGGGGGGGGGGGGGGGGGGTGATCTGAAACCCGTGGGTTTTCGGAAGGGACGAAAATTATGCACTCCCTTCAACATAAATTTATAATATAGACACACTATCAAAACAACGAAGTATTACTGTGATATTACTATGCATAATCTGTATACTGTAATTTAATTACCTACCTATTACTTCTG
This sequence comes from Pasiphila rectangulata, assembly GCA_963082625.1. Classification (NCBI taxonomy): domain Eukaryota; kingdom Metazoa; phylum Arthropoda; class Insecta; order Lepidoptera; family Geometridae; genus Pasiphila; species Pasiphila rectangulata. Next base: position 8,579,483 of record OY720236.1, on the reverse strand, counting down.
TATTAATTTAATGGGTTCAATTTGTGCTCCTGGTTCCGTGTTGGTGAATAGGACGGTAATGGATTTTATCCGTCAACTTCTGATCCGAAGGTCGTGCCGGACGTTCAACAATGGACTTATCGTACATTTTTGTAGATATTGGAGGACCATAATGGGAGGCCTATGTTATGCAGGTGGATGTGACAGCACTCCTACGGCTGAGAAGGATGATGTGAGCGGCCAATTTATCTTATTAAAGTAGCCCAATACTAACTTTATTAAATTTACCACTTTGTTTCGATAAAAAAATTGGATTTATTGCATAACGTTACGGTGATTCATGCTGTCATTAAAGTAATAATAAACAAGCAATTAAAACTACTTTACGGATAAGTAAACAAATCGTTAATTAGTTAGTCGATGCGCCATCTAGTGATTGTCATGCTAAACAAAAACCATTTGAAGCATGTTCTCGCACTGCTTTGGCAAAAGGGAACGTTGCACAAAGTACTGTGGTTCTCTCTTATGCGCAGCTTTGCACGTAATTCATACTCTCACTGCTAGATGGCGTTAAAAGTATTTTTTTTACATTCAGCTACTTACAAACGTAAACATTGTTTTGTTCAGTTACAACTACAAAAATGATAGGACGAAAACAAATTATAATCTGAGTAATATTAATAATCTACTAAATAAATGAGTATTTGAGCATGTGTCTGTGATATCTGTGATAGACAGGGATGTGTAGCGTCACCGTGGCTGTTTAATCTGTTCATGAACAATTGCTTGACAGATTTAAAAGAGAATGAAAGTGGTTTGAGAATGAATGAGTTACTCGTCAAATGTTTTCTCTATGCTGATGACCAAGTATTACTTAGTTTGCGTCTTCGGCCGAGGAGTTGCAGGAGATGGTAACTGCTATGTGTGGAGCTTTCGTTGGAAAGGGAATGAAGATGAATGTAAAGAAGACGAAAGTGATGGTGTTTGAAAGAGATGAGGCAGCGACTGACTGCAATATCGTGATTGGAGGTGAACAAATTGAACAGGTGAATGAGTTTGTGTATCTGGGTTCAAAGTTTACAAGAGATGGAAAGTGTGAGAGTGATATTGAAAGAAGAGTGAATGCAGGAAACATGGTTAATGGAGCTTTGCACTCCTTTATGAACAGTCAGAAGGTGTCTAACAAGGCTCGTTTGGCTGTGCATGAGGGAGTGTTGGTTCCGACACTCATGTACGGAAGTGAAAGTTGGGCATGGCAGAAGAAACATGAAAGCAGAATAAATGCAGTTGAGATGAGAGCGTTAAGAAGTATGATAAGAGTTAAACTGAGTGACAGGATAAGAAATAGTGAGATAAGGAAACGTTGTGGTCTGAAAGAAGATGTAGTGACGAAAATTGAGAAAGGTATGCTGAGATGGTTTGGCCATGTCGAGAGAATGAATGAAGAACGATTGACGAAAAAAGTGTATAAGGCGAGAGTGAATGAAAGTGTTGGAAGGGGTAGACCTAGGCGGACGTTTCAAGACCAAATCAGGGACGTCTTGAAAAAAGGCCAGGTCAAGAGTACCCTAAACCGATGAGCATGTATGAAGGGAATAATGAAAGTGGACGAAGCAAAACAAGTATGTAAGGATCGTAGCAAGTGGAAAGAAGTGGTCTCTGCCTACCCCTACGGGAAAATGGCGTGATTATATGTATGTATGTATGTATGTATGTCTGTGATATCAAGTGCTAAAACAAAGTAGAAATGGATCGTTTTAGAAACGGATAACAACTGGTTCCGAATGGTGCGTAGGTACTTACATGCATTTTTATTTTTATACTATATCTCTGAATAAGAAGCTGACTATACTGGAATGATAGCTGCTGGGCAAGCCTTAATCCATCCAATAATGCCCCAGGCACTGCAGCGTCCCATACTGCATAATATCCGATTGTTTACGCTGTATAAATCATTTAATAACAAATGTTCAACATTAAGTCATCATAATAGTCTTAAGATTTCATACAGTTCATCTGATTACCTTAACCTTTGAAAAAAATTTCATTTTCTAACACAACGAAGCGCCGAAAAATTGCTGACATCACATTCGTATTAAAAGTCACTTCCAATGTCATCAACAGTCCTGATATTTTAAGTAGGATTGATATTAACGTCCCAGCTATATCCACAAAATCATATCTAGCTGTTTATTATAAGTAGGGAGGAGGCGGGAGGATCATTTACGCCTTAAAAGACAAGTACATGATTCCAGTATTTGCCTTATATATTTTTTTCCAATTGTGCAAAACTTATCTTTCCAAGAAAAGTTTCCCTAAATCTGGGATAGTCGTAAATCCACTAATTTCAGATGACTTTAATCATCATCATTACAGCCGTAAGACATCCACTGCAGGGCATAGGCCTCCCTCATTGACTTAGAGATCCAAGTGCATGAGGGGTTGTTGCCATACTCACCACGCTTGGCAGGCGGGTTGGTGAGCGCAGTTCGGGATGTTCTTACACGGAAAGACGCTGCTGCCCATCTTCCGGAGATATCCCTTAGCAGGCTCTTACTGCATCCATGGGCATGAGAGGAGGGGTATCATTCTACTGCTGGCACCCCACGACAATGCTTATAAGCTTATACAAATGACATTTCCAATAGTACCCTAAGTATTCAGTTTCTTTCTTATTTTCTATACGTTATCAACTATAATATATGATTCAAAGCTCTTATCATAATAACTACGCGCTATCAAAAATATCTAATTTAAAAATACGCGTTGTCAAAGAATATCTGCCGTGGGGCGCCGGCAGTAGAATGTTGCCCCTCCTCTCCTCATGCCCGTGGATGCAGTAAGAGCCTGCTAATAGATACCTCCGAAAGATGGGCAGCAGCGTCTTTCCATATATCAACATCCCATACTGCGCTCGCCAACCCGCCTGCCAAGCGTGGTGAGTATGGCAACTACCCCTCATGGAGACCCATGAGGGAGGCCTTTGTTCATTAGTGGACGTTTTATGACTGAAATTATGAAAGTATATCTAATACTTACAAACTTATTATGATGTCACGCGTTGTCCACAGCTATAGGTATTAGTGAAAAAGCGTTATCTTAAACCATTTCAAATTTCAAGTCGATAGCATCGTTCTCAAGATCATCTGTGACAGACAGACAGACAAAGTCACACCTTATGGGTTCCTTTTCACAACTTTGGTCTGGAACCCTAAAAAGGGATTTCATTGAAACCTTTGTAAAAAGGTGGATTTGAGTCCAAGAATACGAGTTCTTTTGGAGGGGAAAAATCAGGACTTTGACAGCGGCCAGCGAAGTGCCAGAACCAAATTCTACTTGATGATTCAATTTAGGTGAAAGATCTACAATTTTAGGAACATTTTATTCATATTCATTTATTTGCGAAACATGAGTTACATAAGATGTCAATAGTACCTCTAATAAAGTATAGTACAGTCATGATCAGCTCATAAGTATGCAAAAAATATTATCGGCTACAATTTGATTACAATTCTATATGTCACGATTTAAATTAAAATAATTAAATGCTAATTAAAGTAATTTTTTTAAGGTAATTGATAAATTCATACCCATTATTCTAATTATTCTACCAACCATCGTTTTTCCATAACACAAGCTCTGCTAACTTTGAGGCTAGAAGGTTCTGAAGGTGAAATATCCAGCATTATTACTTTACTTTACTATTAAAAAAAAAATACTACAAATAAAACACTCTGTAAACCCAAGTGGGTCTGTTTCGAGTGCTAAGTATATTATGCATTTATTTTATTTTGGATCAGCAATCTCGCCACATGTCATATCAACTTCAGTAAAACGAGTAAGTACGTTAGAAATCCTGCACCCGTATTATCGGCATTGGACTTGCAAGTAATAAATAAAGTGTCGATAAGCCAGCTTTGCCGGTAGGTAGGTAATTAATTTACAACACACATTATATACGCTTATATTTAATTATTACCCTTTGCCCTTTGATAATTATCAATTGGCAAAGGGTAATTAGGTGAAAGCAGGAAAAGAAGATTATGGCATTACAGCAAGATATAATATTTATTTTATATAATAGTAAAATTGCCACGCCGTGGGGTGCCGGCAGTAGAATGTCATCCCTCCTCTCCTGCCCGTGGATGCAGTAAGAATCTGCTAAGGGATATCACCGGAAGATGGGCAGCAGCGTTTTTCCGTGTAAGAACATCCTGAACTGCGCTCATCAACCCGCCTGCCAAGCGTGGTGAGTATGGCAACAACCCCTCATGCACTTGGATCTATTAATAATCTCTAAGTCAATGAGGGAGGCCTGTGTCCAGCAGTGGATATCTTACGGCTGTAATGATGATGATGATAATAGTAAAATTAAGTTGTAAGCTTACTAACTTTTAGTATTATTGTTTCTTGTATATTTTGCCTTTTAAAATGTTTATACTGTGTATTATTGTTTTCTTGGATGCAAATAAAAACATTTGATTGATTGATTGAAGATTAGGCCCCTATATAGCCGCTTTAATGATAATGTATGACTTGTATAACTAAAAACATATTTTTATTGTATCCTAGTTTAAGTTACTGACAAAGCCCCTGTACAGCTGCAGAATGAATTTATTTACAATGTAAACATATTTGACGTAGCTAAGTGTTCTTACGATCCTATGGTTAAAATAAATGAATGAATGAATGAATGAATAAAGGATTCAGATTTAATTAAGTAGGTACATAAGGTATAGGTAAATTCGGTTTTTCCAAAATTTTCTTTAGATATATGTACCTACTACTTTTTTCTGTTATCTTTATCATAAAAAGCTTTAAAACAAATAGACCTTCGTTTTAGGAATGAAAAATAACTATATTATATCAACGATTTAAATCGTTCGATACGCCCTCACCGTAATGATAGCGCGCCGTTTTGTTTCCACACAAAATGAGTGAGCACACTCATTTGGAGTCAGTGTACTTTAGAACTGTTAGCCGGACGTGGTGTGTTACTTTTTGTTCACGAACGTTAGATAATCATAGATCATCTTTTAATAAATAAATAAATAATGCTGGACAGATACACAGCATCATCTAGCCCCAAGCTAAGCAGAGCTTGTGTTATGGGTACTAGATGATTGATATACTTAATACATTATACTACATAGATAGATATTTTTATTATATATAGAAAAACACCCAGAACACCCTGAACAAATATCTGCAGATCGTACAGACATTTGTCCCGAGGCGGGAATCGAACCCGCAACCCCTTGCGCCGCAGGCGGACCAATAATAAATAATAATAACAATAATAATTTAATACAACCACAAAGACTATCAAAGGACTGTTTCAAGGAACTCACCCGCAAGCACTTTCTTGATAAAATATACCCGTAGGTTCACCATAGTCTCCCCTTGCTTAACCCTCGACTGTTCTATTGTGAAGTGTAATTTGATTAAATGTAATTTTCAGTTAGTTTAGTTTTTAAGTAAGTACCATTATAGCACGCCAACCACACTCCAAACTATAGGTTTGGCTGGTAGAGAATGCTTTAGCATTAAGCCCACCTTTTGTAATTGTGCAATAAAGTTTTAAATAAATATATAAAACAACCATTAGGTACACCATATAAAATAAAATAATACTAAGAGAATCTTCGGCCTTTTTTAGGGTTCCGTACCTGAAGGGTAAAACCACCCTATTACTAAGTCTCCGCTGTCCGTCTGTCCGTCCGTCTGTCTGTCTGTCACTAGGCTGTATCTCGCGAACCGTGATATCTAGACAGTTGAATTTTTTAAGGTGATTTATTTCTGTTGCCGCTATAACAACAAATACAAAATAAAATAAATAATTAAGGGTGCTCCCATAAAAAAAAACATGATTTTTCGCTGTATATTAATTTAAAAAACAAATTATTAAATTAAAATAATGTTACGGAACCTTTCGTGCGCGAGTCCGGCTCGCACTTGGCCGATTTTTTGGAAATACGTTTCCTAATAATTAGCAAACATAATTGCTAATATTTATAGGCCGAATAGGTTTTGTGGTTTAGGTCTGAAAGCATAACAAACAAACACACATTCACATTTTTAATATTATTTTGGTATGGATTGCCGTGGGGTGCCGGCAGTAGAATGATACACCTCCTCTCATGCCCATGGATGCAGTAAGAGCCTGCTAAGGGATACCTCCGGAAGATGGGCAGCAGCGTCTATCCGTGTATCAACATCCCATACTGCGCTCACCAAGCCACCTGCCAAGCGTGGTGAGTATGGCAACTACCCCTCATGGAGATCCATGAGGGAGGCCTGTGTTCATCAGTGGGCGTTTTATGGCTGAAATGATGATGATGATGGATTGCTTAGAATCATCATCATCATTTCAGCCGTAAACGTCCACTACTAAACACAAGCCTCATGTATCTCCATGAGGGGTAGTTGCCATACTCACCACGCTTGGCAGGCGGGTTGGGAAAGACGCTGCTGCACATCTTCCGGAGGTACCCTTAGCAGGCTCTTACTGCATCCACGGGTATGAGAGGAGGGGCGACATTCTAGTGCCGGCACCCTTTGAAATTAGCACATTAAAAAGCTTGCTTAGAATTCTCGTACCTACATTAAAAAGTTACCGTCCCACAGAAATTTGAGCCAATCGCACAGGTTGGTCAGCTTATTGCTTTTTAAATATTGCTATTAAATTACCTCTGCGGTGCAAACGTATCAGCTTTCAGCTAATGTTAAAGTCGGTTTTTTGGCTGAGCAATACAAAAAGCCAAGGTACCCAGCCTACTGGCCTGAATTCCTTGCACAATAACACAACATGACTTTAATTAACTATATAATTTATGTACGCATGTGTTATTATTACTTTATGTATGACTAGCTGTCCTGGCGTACTTGTTACCGCCACAGAATCAAGTACTCTACATCTACTAAGTACTACCAACTGCATACTTATGGTACACTCATTATCGCTGTGAACTTCTGGTATTATTAATACGATTTTGTAGGCTATTATAGCGTAGGTATTTTCGCTTTTGTATTGGAGTAAGTGTCTGTTAGTTTCTGTAATCTGTGCTACCAAGTGCTACTACCACTATACAACTACTCTATAACTACACTACTACTATTCTACCACTACCTACTCTACTACATCTACTAGTTTATTAAGCCAAAATATGTTTAAGTTTAGTCACAAAATAAAATTTCTGAAACGCTAATAAATATTTGAGAACCAACAAATGACATCGTCTTGAATGTATAAGAAAATGAATTTACGCTATAATTATTTGTTCTGTGAATTTTTACAATGTTTAAATAGCCTTTATGTTATTCCAGGCCCAGCCAAATCCAATAAGTCTTATATAATTAAAATCGGTCCAGCCTAAATATAAATAGGTGATGATATTGGTAACATCTGATTACTTTATTTTCAGTTTCTGTGTTTATTAACAGCATTTGTACTGTTTTTAGGGTTCCGGACCTCAAAAGGAAAACGGAAACCTTATAGGATCACTTTGGTCTGTTTGTCTGTCTGTCTGTACGTCTGTCTGTCTGTCAAGACCCTTTTTTTCGAGAACCTGTAGAGGTATCGAGTTTAAATTAAAACCATATACTCAAATCTACCTCTTTAAGCTGTAAAAATTCAATATTTTATGGTAACCTGAAAAAAGATAGGACCGTTTATGCCGCAAAAAACGCATGTCTCGACATTTTAAAGGAATCAAATTTCATAGGGTCTCCCCTAGACCTAGAACTATGAATAAGGTATATCGTCTTAAACTGTAGGTAGATACCTACAGAGAAAAATCCAGAACTATACATTTGCAAAACAAGCATTGATACGGGGGTAGGTACCAGAAAAGGGGGCGAAGGTTTCCGAAAAAACTAAATAAAATAATTTAATTTTAAAATTTCATATACATTGAGTCACAATAACTCCGGTCCCTGTGACCCTAAGGGTCACTAATATAGTCAGTACCCTTCTCTCATTAAGACAGTGCTAACAAAAAAGGTTTCATGAAAATCGGTCAACGCGTTCGGCTGTAATCGTGTCATGCACAGACAGACAGACAGACAGCGCTATGCATAATAGGGGGCTTTGCCCCCTAAGAACGTCTTAAAAAAAGTACTAAATTAATCATCAAGGTTAAGCAACCCTACGCGCGGTCCAAATTCTATGGGAGACCTTTGTGCATTTTTAAAACTTTTACTAAATCAGATCATCTATTTTACAATTATCATTATGTTCCTACATACCTACGGAACCCTCGGTAGGCGAGTCCAGCTCGCACTTGTCCGGTTTTATTTGGTTTGATAGTATCATCGAGCACAATAGAGGGGAAATAAAGAATTCCGAAACACATTAGTGCTTTGCACTAATGCAATGAAAACTGTCTCTCGCCATTGACAGTACAGCGCCAACAGCCGACCTGTGTACTTTTCCGTACAATTATGAAATATTTTGGCGGAATTGTTGTTTAGACAAAATAAATGACATTTCCTCTCTATTGGGTATGTCCTCGATGGTTATTAATTTTACGTCGCTTCTGTACAAACATCTTTTACCTGTATGACTCAGGTTTCAGGTAAATACCAGCGCTGGTCTATGCGGCACCCAACATTTATGCTGAGCTCCTTAACACAGTACCAAATTTTTATGATAAGAGAGTTAATCTCCTTGATCAGTTCCAAAATATCGCAATCGCCATAAGTGTATCCTTAATATTTGAAAAGTACATTAAACTGCCGTGGGGTGCCGGCAGTAGAATGTCACCCCTCCTCTCATGTCCGTAGAGTAAGAGCCGAGAGATCTTTTTATGGTAGCTTGTTGCCATATAGGAATTAAAATAATTCTTTGCTACCTTTAGTTGTTGCGAAAACGGCCAAGCGTTTTTTTCTAGAAAGCGAAAATGACCTAAAAATTGCGAAAGAATAGTTTCCCTAATTGTCTCAACTCGAAACAACTACACATCATATCTTGTTCAAACCAGTTTTCTTTGTAAGTTCTTGAATCGAACTCGCACCCTCCCGCGTCCCAGTCGGCTAAAAGACTTGCTGTACCACGGATGCCGTACAAATACCATAAAACGATATTTTCCTTTACATGTGTTAAAGCCTCGCTCCTCGCCAAGTTTTATCTAGGTCAACAGGAAGTACCTACAAACCCTAAACGTGTGATTATCAGTCGAATTCCGTTGCTGTGTGGAGGTAGCAGGTTCGATTCTCGTCGCAGGTCGAAAGTTTGTAACTGCAGACAACTTATCTGCAGATATTTCCCGGTCCTGCTCTAGGTATTTTTTTCATAAAAGAGCAAGTCACTGCCATGACAGCGATCACGGCTCTAAGGCTTTCATTCGAGTGACTGTCTGTCTGGCCATGACAGGACTGAATGGATGAATGAATGAAACACTTTAGTAATGCACATAGAAACACACATAATAGAAAAAAACAAGAGAAAACATAATTATGTACAAAGTGAAAACCTACTAGGAAAAACAAGTTCGTAGATAAAACATAGGTAGTGTATAAAAAAATGGATAGATCTATAATGTACTTAGTGAACACCGCTTTACGGTTTTCATTCAAGTCTCTGCCAGCCATGACAGTGAACACTGCCCACAGAACACATAGAAGACACGTTATACGCTCGTATAATATGCGTTATTGCTATGTGTCACCGGCCCACGGTTTTCATTTGAGTCACTGGCCGGCCATGACAGTGAACACCGCCCTACGGTTTTCATCCGAGTCACTGGCCTGCCGTGACAGTGAACACCGCCCTACGGTTTTCATCCGAGTCACTGGCCTGCCGTGACAGTGAACACCGCCCTACGGTTTTCATCCGAGTCACTGGCCTGCCGTGACAGTGAACACCGCCCTACGGTTTTCATCCGAGTCACTGGCCTGCCGTGACAGTGAACACCGCCCTACGGTTTTCATCCGAGTCACTGGCCTGCCGTGACAGTGAACACCGCCCTACGGTTTTCATCCGAGTCACTGGCCTGCCGTGACAGTGAACACCGCCCTACGGTTTTCATCCGAGTCACTGGCCTGCCGTGACAGTGAATACCGCCCTACGGTTTTCATCCGAGTCACTGGCCTGCCGTGACAGTGAACACCTCCCTACGGTTTTCATTCGAGTCACAGTTCGGCCATGACAGTGACAAATGTAAGATAAATAAACTCAACGACACTAGAACAGTACAACTATTTATATGTTTCAACATGGAATGGGGAACTCAAGAATAAAAAGCTCTTCCCAATTGCGGCATGATTATTATATATTACTTTTTCAAAGCAATTGCGTAACTTGTTGCTGAACATACCAAAAACGCTTTATTATTGTAAAGCTCTATAGTTTTCTTTCAAGTCACTGGTCGGCCATGACAGTGAATATCGCTCTATAGTTTTCTTTCAAGTCACTGGTCGGCCATGACAGCGAACACCGCTCTATAGTTTTCTTTTAAGTCGCTGGTCGGTATTACAGTGAACACCGCTCTATAGTTTTCTTTCAAGTCACTAGTCGGCATGACAGCGAATACCGCTCTATAGTTTTCATTCAAGTCACTGGTCGGCCATGACAGTGAACACCGCTCTATAGTTTTCTTATAAGTCGCTGGCCGGCATGACAGTGAACACCGCTCTATAGTTTTCTTTTAAGTCGCTGGTCGGCATGACAGCGAACACCGCTCTATAGTTTTCTTTTAGGTCGCTGGTCGGCATGACAGTGAACACCGCTCTATAGTTTTCTTTCAAGTCACTAGTCGGCATGACAGCGAACACCGCTCTATAGTTTTCATTCAAGTCACTGGTCGGCCATGACAGTGAACACCGCTCTATAGTTTTCATTCAAGTCACTGGTCGGCATGACAGCGAACACCGCTCTATAGTTTTCATTCAAGTCACTGGTCGGCCATGACTGTGAACACCGCTCTATAGTTTTCTTTCAAGTCACTGGTCGGCCATGACTGTGAACACCGCTCTATAGTTTTCTTTCAAGTCACTGGTCGACATGACAGCGAACACCGCTCTATAGTTTTCTTTCAAGTCACTGGTCGACATGACAGCGAACACCGCTCTATAGTTTTCATTCAAGTCACTGGTCGGCATGACAGCGAACACCGCTCCATAGTTTTCATTCAAGTCACTGGTCGGCATGACAGCGAACACCGCTCTATAGTTTTCATTCAAGTCACTGGTCGGCATGACAGCGAACACCGCTCTATAGTTTTCATTCAAGTCACTGGTCGGCATGACATCGAACACCGCTCTACAGTTTTCATTCAAGTCACTGGTCGGCCATGACAGTGAATTCCGCTTACGGTTTTCTTTCAAGTCACTGGTCGGCCATGGCAGTGAGTAATACAAGTGCAAGTTCAAGTAAACTCAATTAAACTATAACACTTTATAACTTTAGACATCAGTGTTTGTTCGAGTTATTAGTGTTTATAAATAATTATCATGATTTGTAAGTTTAACTTAAGGTTGTAGGCCTAGTGCTGCAGCGTCCTGAAACCAGTTGCTGTATATAATATGTATAAATCATACTTTATGATAGGTACTTTTTTGTAAGTTATTATTAGGTTTCGAACAAAGAAGAGAAAAAAAAGCGTGCAAAAGGATTATTCTTAACTATAATATTAAGTTCTTTATATAAACAAACTGTTTACATATAATCACAACAAAATGTACTCCTTGACATGTATGTACATATATTAGGTATTTGTATGTAACGAAGAGAAATGCTTTCTACCAAAGAATGCCTATTCTATCAAAGATTTGAATCGTTCGATTTGCCCTGACACCAAACAATAACTGTGGCATTGTCTTTAGGTGTGTGTTAGGAATAATGCTTACGTACGCACACTGGTTTTGCCAATAAACCAAACTGTTATTGTCACATGCACAATAAATACGCGCTCACGCTCACCAAGACGCCTGCCACGCTCACCAACCCGCCTGCCAAGCGTGGTGAGTATGGAAACTAGCAGTGGACGTGGACAGTAGTCCTACGGCTGTGATGATGATGATGACGATGTTTGACTGACTTTATAGCGGGCTGAGACACAAGGGGGGGATGCGGGTTCGATTCCTGCCGCGGGATGTTTGTAGTTTTTCTTGAGATACCCAGACCAGGGACAAATACGAGTAAATACGAGTAAAACTACATCAAATGTTCTCCGTGTACCAGCTAGTTACTGTGCAAAGGCCTCCGGCTTTAATTAGTATTAATTTAAATTAACCACTAAAATAAAACAATTGCCCGTTTTATTAGTGAGTTTTCTGATAAAGTATTTTACGGTCATGACTAATTGCCAGATTAAGTAATTAATTATAAATAATGCTGGACGTGCCGTGGCGTGCCGGCAGTAGAATGTTATCTTCTCATGCCCGTGGAAGCAGTAAGTGTATAGGACTAAATGATACCGTGTGGCGTCCAGCATTCATTTCAGCCGTAAAACGTCCACTGGTGAACACAACCCTCTAGGGGTAGTTGCCATACTCGCCAGAGCAGAATAAGGCGATTCATTAAAAAGAAAAACTTCAAAAATAGTTTCCTCGAACCTTAGTTTTTAACCCCCGACGCAAAAAGAGAGGGGTGTTATAAGTTTAACGTGTCTGTCTATGTATCTGTCTGTGGTATCGTAGCTCCAAAACGGATGAACCGATTTTATTTTAGTTTTTTTGTGTCATAGATAATTTTATCCCGAGTGTTCTTAGCAATGTTTCATGAAAATCTGTTCAGCCGTGTGAAGGTCATGAGCTCTTTTTTTTCAAATATACCAAAGTGTGGTATCAAATGAAAGGGCATGATGTATAGATTGCAAAACTGAGGTTAAAAATTAGGTTACCTCAGAGACTAGGTAAAATGTCGCCGGTCAATTAAAATTTTTAATTTTGAAAACTTGTATTTTAATGTTAGGAAACACTATTTAATCATTAAATCACAATGCAAGCAATTGTGATTAATCACAAGTTTGCTTTCTCTGCTTGCCAGTTCCATCTATAGGTTTAATTAAAAACACATTTTTATTTTACTGAGAACGGCTCATTGAACACCATAGAGGTAGAGGTGTTTGAATTTGTGACGCGTTCAATCTACGCTAATCGTTATCAGTGCACGTGGGTTGGCGATGTTTGCAAACACAACCGATTTTTAGTTAGCCTCCGCTCTAGGCCTCATGCACCTATGAGAATATATTTGCGCGTTGGTTTTTGCTCAAATTATAATACAGAGTAAATCGTTTGTGAGAAATATCAATCTTTGTTTTCTTTAAAACAGAAAATGAATTTTAGAGGTAGAGGGGTGACAATGATGATGATGTTGATAATTTTTATTATTTACTGTGTTTCATTAGATCAGGAAGTACGCCACTCAATGTATTTCTAAAAATAAAAGCTAGCTCAGGTGCAATCGTGTCTACCAATGGTTTGAGAATGTTTACAGAAATACCCAAGATCTGCAGTTTTAACATTTAACGTTCAAAAGGTTTTAACTATTTCTATGTGTTATAAAGAAAGGTTCTTGTCATCTTGTATAGGTTATCGAAAGCGAGCGCTCAAATTAAGGCATTTCTTGTTAATCAAACCCTCCAACTACCGACAGACGGTCGCCTTGACTTTATCCATCGCCATCGAGCAATTAGCGAAGTGCGATCGTGGCAAGACTGGCCTTTATCAGTCGTTAACTACGTACATCGCTGGGTGCACCGCAGATAAAGGATTTTGCAGTTTGTTTATGCGTTGCACCGGCGCGCGGGGCGCGGGCGGGCGGGCGGCGCTCAGTGAGCGCGCGATGCGTTCGCCGATGCACGCGTGCCGCACGCCCGCTGCGCAGTAGTCCTCCCACACCATGGCCGACTGGTCGCTGCTTGACCTCGAGTGGCTGCCTGTGCAACCACCGGTGCCCTACGGTCCGTTCCAGTACGCGGAGTACGAACCTTTCTACGAGGAGAAGCCGCCGCCGCCCCCGGGAGCACGCCCGTCGCCGGCGCAGCAGCCGCACCAGTCCTTCGCCGCGCCGTCTCCCTCCCTGAAGGTGATGCTGTCCTCGCCGCGACAGATGCTGCCGAGGCCCGTGCCTTCACCGTTCGTGCCGCCGGCTCCCAGAGGGTATGTGCGATCCACTATTTAATATTTACTTGACCTTCGCACGTGAGCGACGTATTCGCTGTATCACTCACCATTGGTGGGATATCTATCGGTAATTCCGGTATGAATTATTTTGAACAGTAGAGCAGTTAGGTACAGAAAGAATCATGTTCGTTTATAATAACATGATCGCTGGCCAACAAATAATCTACCTACCGGCACACCGTCTTAAATGAACAATAGGTAATATTCGACCTAGTGCGCATATTTGCGCTACAGGTTTCACAGTCAAAATTTTCAGTATTTTAAACTAAGTAGGTACTTATATTGATGTTGCGTTGCTGATTAAGCATGCCGTTATTTACTTATTTATTTATAACCAATCAAAATAAGAGGAGATTCCATGTATAATCCTACTTCGTAAATTAAATGTTATAATTTCCGCGTGAAGTTAGGTGACAACGTTATGTTATAAATGGGAATGTGTACTACACTTTTGTTGCAGGTAGGTATGCACTGATAGGTCATAATTCTCTATACCTACTAAACATTTCTGCATTCAGTTTTGAACAACAAATATTCTCAGTGCATTCGTTGTTGCACGAATATTTTGTATGTTTTAATGGACTGTAAGTTTGTAGTTATATCTCCTTCAAAGCTATACCTGCCGTGGGGTGCCGGCAGTTGAATGTTGCTCCTCCTCGCTAGCCCGCGGATGTAAGAACATGCTAAGATATACCTCCGGAAGATGGGCAGCAGCGTCTTTCCGTGAATCAAAATCCCGTACTGCGCTCGCCAACCCCCTGCCAAGCGGGCAGATGGCCTTATTGCCGGCTTACGCAAGATGTTGTCGCGGGGAAGAAAGAAGAAAGGCTAACATCCTGTAACACTGGTACACGATAGGAACAAATTTCTAAAATGTAATCCCATCATATACCAGTGTTACAAGGTTTTAGCTTTTCTTTTAAGCTACCGGTTGGCACTGGGAAATTTTACTCTCCTGTGACACTAGGTACTATTCTTAGTGACTGATTAAACGCATATTATAAAATAGGAGGTTCTCAATTCGTCTTATTTAGGGTTCCGTACCCAAAGGGCAAAAACGGGACCCTATTAACAAGACTCCGCTGTCCGTCTGTCCGTATGTATGTCTGTCACCAAGCTGTATCTCATGAAATGAGTTTCTGAACCGTGATTGCTAGACAAATGAAATTTTCACAGATGATGTGTTTCTGTTGCCGTTATAACAACAAATACTTAAAACGGGATAAAATAAATTCTTAAGGGGGGCACCCAAGCAACAAACGCGATTTTCTGACCGTTTTTGGCCTCGATATTAATAACGGCAACAGTTAAACGCTTGAAATATTATTATTATTATTATTATCCATTTTCAGACGTTCATCTGCTCGACCTCAAAGGTCGGGGAAATAACTAATACACACGGGCCTAAGCCAAGTGTGTACTAGAAGAATTTGTTGGGTTACGAGAACTAGTGACCAGTGGCTGGATGGTGGAAATGTCAGTTTGCAAAAATTTTCGGACAATGCGACACGTGTTCAAGACAACTGCTTTTTGTAGTAGCACAAATGTATTTTTAGGTAGGTCGAGTAAAGTCAGGGATTGGAATAACTGGTTGGGGATAACTCCAGTTGATGAGATAACTATGGGAATTATAGATACTTTTTGTAATCTCCACATTTTAGTGATTTCATTTTTAAGTTCGACATACTTAGAAAGTTTCTCTGCTATTGTATTTTGGATATTATGGGTGTTTGGAATAGCTATATCAATTAAAAGAGCTGTTTTGTTGGTTTTGTCAATAAGTGTTAAGTCTGGTCTATTGTAGTGTGTTGTCCTATCTGTCAAAATGGCCCTATCGAAGTAGAGTTTATAGGTTGTGTTTTCCAGCACAGTTTCAGGAGTGTATTTGTAGTATGGAATTGGTCTAGATGACGATTCTATAAGGTGGTATTTATGTGCCAGTTTTTGGTGTATGATATTCGCCACTTGATCGTGCCTGTACTTATAGTCCGTTTGTGCAATTGATTTACAGGCTCCTGTAATGTGTTGAATAGTTTCCGATGAACTGTTGCACCGCCTACACAAGTCAGAAGAGATATTGCGTACCTTCATGATGTGTTTTTGGTAGTTTCGGGTTTCAATAACTTGGTCTTGGATGGCAATCATGAACCCTTCAGTCTCAGGGAAGAGTTCGCCGCGATGAAGCCACTCGTTCGACGCCTGCATGTCGACGGTGGGATGGCTCAAATCGTGACGATGTCTACCATGTAGAGACTTCTGGGTCCATTCGGAGACTAAAGTTTGTCTGTCAGTCAGTTCTTCATTTTTCTGTTTATTACGATTTTGTAGGTTAAGAGGTGTAAATTTGCGGTCTAGTTCAGTTATTGAATTGTGAAGTTTTGATGTTGCAGATTTCTTATGGAAATATGTTCGCAGTGTGGTAATTTGTCGGTTGTGTAAGTTACTTACATTTATTAGGCCCCTACCCCCATCTACTCGTGGTAAAATCTGCCTTTGAATGCACGCTCTCGGGTGGTGCTTGCGGTTCTTCGTCATAGTAGCATTTATTAGACGTTGCAGATTCTTTAATTCCATCTTAGTCCAGTTAATTACTCCAAAGGAGTATGCTAAGATTGGAATAGCATAAGAGTTTATGGCTTTAGTTGTGTGTTTTGAGTAAAGTTGAGATTTTAAAATAGAATTTAACCTGTGTTTGAAGTTTTGTGTGAGCTGTGTTTTTATTTCTCTGACGTGAATCTGATTTGATTGATGGTAGCCTAAATATTTATAGGTCTCATTTTCTTGTAGGGAGTCAATTACTTTACCAGATTGTGTTAGGTAGGACTGTTCGTGGCATTTTCCCATTCTGATTGAGTTTATCTTACACTTATCTATTCCAAATTCCATAGCTATATCCATTGAGAATTGATCTGTAACTTGTATTAGTAGTTCAAGGTCAGTTTGAGTGGAAGCATATATCTTAATGTCATCCATGTACAGCAGGTGGTTGAGCGTACATACTGTTTGGTCTGTCTGTCTGTCGGTTGTGTTTTCAAGTGGGTAGCCTAGGTTCATCGAATTTAAGGTGTTAGATAGAGGGTTTAAAGCTAAGCAAAACCATAGCGGACTTAGTGCGTCCCCCTGGAATATACCTCTCTTTATTCTAATTGGTGTTAGGGCCGCTCTGTTGAAAGTCTGCGTGTGTAGGTGGGTTGTCCACTTGGACATAGCGCTTGCTAGGAAAGAAACAACCTGTGGATGTATTTTATAAATCTCCAAGATGTTGATGAGCCATGTGTGTGGGACCGAGTCAAAAGCTTTTTTATAGTCGATATAGATGCTGTAAAGGTCTTGTTTTGATTTTTTTGTTTGCTGTAGAACAACTGAGTCGATGATGAGCTGTTCTTTGCAGCCCTGGCTAAATTTTCTGCAACCTTTTTGCTGCTCTGCTAAGATTGAATTATCATCTATATGTGTGTATATCAGTTGGGATAAGCTAGCTGTTATTATTTTATATAAAGTTTGCAGACAGGTGATCGGTCTGTATTTAGCAGGATTCGAAGTGTCATTAGTGTCCTTGCATATCATGTAGGTGATTCCTGTAGTGACATAGCTAGGTAGTGAATCGGGATGTTTGATGAAGTCGTTTATATGGTTATGGAGATAGGGATGAATGTGAGTAAGCTTTTTATACCAAAAACTGTGTATGTGGTCAGACCCAGGGGTTTTCCAATTGTGCGTTGTTCGGAGTACGTTTTGAAATACATCTACAGGAATATATTCGTATTCCATAGGTATCAGTCCGGTGTATCTTTCGCGTTCGTTTTGGATCCAGGGAGCTGCTTCATTAAAGTCGGCTGGGTCTTCCCATATACGGGCCCAGAATTGTCGCAACTCTGTTGAGTCTAAGACATTGCTATTATTCTGGCTATTACCAGAAGCCGTGCGTGATAGCGTTGCGTTGTTAGATGTGCTAGAAAGTGTTTGGTAGAATTTTCTCTCGTTGGTGCTGAACTGGGTGTTCTGTGTCTTGCGGAAAGTGCAGTCTTTATACCTTCTCAAGCGGCTGCTGACAACAACCAGTTTCTGTTTAAGGGTGTCCAAATAGTGAGTGAGATCAGTGTTCGGTAGTTCATGTATTGAGTGTGTCTTATACTGTTCTAATATCTTATTAATATGTTTTGTGAGTACTCTACTTCTATTGCCGTTTATGTGTTGCGTTAAGCGCCCTATCTTTTTCCGAAGATCGCTCATCTTACGTTCAAGGCGTTTTTGCCAATTAGGAGTTATTTTACCTCGTTTCGCCTGGCTAGCAGGTGGTTCAGGTGATAGATTTAGTTTCGAACCATTCATTTTGGCTGCAGTCCACGCTGCACAGTAAATAGATGTTTGGAGGGTTTCGAAACTAGTGTTAATGTTTACATATTCAGGAAGTACTACGGTATTTAGGTAGCTAACAATCTTTGCAAATTTTCTGGAAGTCCTCTGCTTTGGGATAAATGGCCTTTCTGTTGGATGTATATTAGTAAAATATTGTATAGCATTTGCATATATTTCGTCTATTTTCGCGTCCCTCTCTTTCTCATTATTAGTTTGACTATACGATTCTGCAGGTAATAACGTTGCTGGGATATTGATGTCATCGGGGATGTTTGTGTTATTGCTGTCTATGGCATCATACCAAACTGTTGCATTAAGGTATTCTGTGGTTTGTGAATTTAGTTCTACGTTTATGGTGGTGGCTAATTCGTTAGCGATTTCACTACGAATAATACTAAGCCTATGGTCGCTAATTAATTTATGCGAAATAATTACCCTTCTTTGATCTGCAATTCTCTGTTCACTTAGGTGTGATAGGTGAGGGAAAACAGAAATGAAACTTTCGTGCAAGGGTTTCCTATACGATGTCTTATTAGTTTCTAATTCAGTTATTCTCAAATATGCCCTAATTACAGCTTCATTGTATTCTGCAGTCCACTGCATTCGCTTTGAAGAGTGTGGTTTATGAGGAATAGTTGTTGATGTTTGATTTTCTGGTCTTTGTAAATAGGACTCTACTTCAGCTTTAATTTTGGTAACTGTATTATCATTGAGTAAATTGTTGCGAACTATTGCCCTTCGTTGGTCACCTACCCTTTGTTTAGTAACATGCATTTCTGGAAACGCATCAATGAATTTTTCGTGTAGATCAGCCAGGTAAGATTTAGTAGTCGTTTCAAGGTTTGTGATAGTCAAATAGGTACGCAGGATAAAGACGTTCATTTCTTCAGTCCATTTTTTGCGCGTACTAGATTTAGCTTTGGCGGGTGCAGGAATTTCGACAGATGTCGCCTGCACAACGTCCTCGGCCATTATAGAAGTTGAAGGAGAAGAAACAGGTGAAGGTTGAGAGACAAAGTCTAGATATGAAGGAGGAGAAGAAGGAATAGATGAAAAAAGAGATTTAGGTGAGGATGAAATGGATCGGGCTTCATGATTCTCTTCAGCCTGATTGGTTATACTAGGGCCTCGTTCCTCAATTGAGGCCGGTCGCGTAGCTCCTTCGTCAGCTATGCTGAGTCTTCGTGTGCCGGCTCGAGATGTGCTCCGGCTTGTTCTTCTTAGTGGTCGTAGGTTGTACCTTCTATTGGACTCACCTTGTTCGGGTTCCCCGGCAGAGGGCCGCCCATTACCCTCGCCACCGATGGCTTGCATGCTGTGACGTCCAGCATCGGCTCCAGACGTGCCCCGGCGATCACCCCCGGGAAGCGACCATATACGTACATTCTTCTTGCTCTCCATCATTGTGGGTTTGCCATTTCCCTTTTGGTCACCCGCTAAGTTATTTTGTTGCGAGTGTCCGCCCCTCACGTGGCTTAGATGGTCAGCACGGACGTGGGGTTGGGCTTTGAGGGGCTTATTATTATTATTATTATTAGTCATTAATTTTAGATCAAATACAAATCCATATCATTGAAATTATCAAAACACAAAACACAAACATTGAAAAGAATTGACCACAATATAATTAGTAACAAAGGAACACAAATTGAAAAGAGATGAAATAATTATACATAATTAGGTATAAAGATTAAATTTAAATTGAATTTTATAGTCATTATGTCCAAAGCAATACATGAAAAATTAAACATTAACAAACACATAAAGAAAATTAAAACATTAAATTACAAAGTCAATCAACTAACTATGAAATAATAAAAAAAATATTATTATAGAGGTATTTATATTCACAGACCATTTAGTTCTATAAACACTTTACAAATTAATAATTAAATTAAAACAAAACAAATATTTCGGGGGGTCCTCCATACAATTTTCGGGGGGTCCTCCATACAATATAAGTGATTTTTTGTGAGTCAGTGAGTCTGTTATTAAACCGCTCTAGGTGTCGTTCGTATGAACTAATCTTAATGTCACAAATAGTTTTTTTTACAAGTTTTTATTAAGCTTGCCCTGTATGTACATATGTATGTATGTATGTAACTATGTTTGTTCGCGGAATCTTGCAACTCAATTTTGAAGCAGATATCTTCAACCGATTGAGCTGAAATTTTGTATAAATGTTTACTTTGGATGACAATGCATGGTCAGCTATGTGACGTCACTCTGAATCCAACATGGCGGAACACCCAAGATGGCGGACTACTTATTTTTAATGTACCCCTATAATATAAGTATCAAATGAAAGGTCTTGCTGAGAATAACTCAAAAAATGAAATGACGTTACTCTGAATTCAACATGGCGGAACACCCAAGATGGCGGACTACTTACTTTTAATCTACTCCTATAATATGGGTATCAAATGAAAGGCCTTGCTGAGAATAACTCAAAAAATGCAATGAAATCACTCTGAATCCAACATGGCGGACAACCAAGATGGCGGACTAGTTATTTTTAATGGACTCCTACAATATGGGTATCAAATGAAAGGGCTTGCTGAGAACAATTCGAAAATTATTTACCTAGTTGTATTTTAGTATTGAACAAGTTGTTTTGCCAAATAATGTTACGGAACCCTTTATGCGCGAGTCTGACCCGCACTTGGCTTTTTTTCTGTGTCGCTTTACATTCTCAAAGTGTTTCCAAGATTTAAAAAAATCAAAACGCACTAAACTTTTTAATATTGTCGATTTTCTATTTTGATTTACAATCGCTATAAATCCAATATAAAAAAAAACATAAGGGAAGAACCCTTTGCGTTTTCCTTTGCCAATCAAAATAGAGGTGCCCCATGTCTAAGCTGGTAGGCCGAAAAGGTGCTACTTTGTAGTATTTTCAGATATACACAGAAGTTCTATCACAACCTCGTTTAGCTGAACTATAATGCATCATCATCATCATCATCATCTCAGTTGTAGGACGTCCAATGCTGGACATACGCCGCTCCCATGGTTCGCCAAGTACTGGTCATGGAGGCCATAGTCACCATGCTTGGTGGGCTACTTAGGCTTACTAGGCGAGTTGGCGAGCGCAGTGCGTATTGTTGATACACGGAAAGATGCTGCCGCCTATCTTCCGGGGGTATACCCAGATTCTTACTGCGTCCGTTTGTTTTTTTTTGTTTTTTAGAATGGGATTATTTATTCATTATAAAACAACATTACATGTGCAATGCCGCAGTGCCGTGGGGTGCCGGCAGTAGAATGTTGCTTCTTCTCTCTTGCGCATTAAGAACCTGTCAATCCAATACAAACCCTGGAGGTTATCCAATACAATCCAATACAAACCCTTGCAGAAGACAGGCAGCAGCGTCTTTACCTGAAACAACATCCTCTCTTCCTTTTTAGACGATGGATGTGATATGCGGTGTCTGTAAATTAGCACTCCATTCATTTAAAAAAAGGCAAGCATTGATACGGGCGTATCAGAAAAGAGGGCGATGGCCTCAAAAGGTCACCAATGGTCAAAAATGACATTTTTGGGTTTTTAGACGTTTTCGCCCGTTTGAAAATTTTTTTTTATTGGTGACCTATTTAGGTCACAAT
Organism: Pasiphila rectangulata; assembly: GCA_963082625.1. NCBI lineage: Eukaryota > Metazoa > Arthropoda > Insecta > Lepidoptera > Geometridae > Pasiphila > Pasiphila rectangulata. The sequence goes on along the minus strand of OY720236.1, from coordinate 8,557,412 downwards.
ATTTCCGATCCCTGAGACTAGGGTCACAGGGATCGGTTACCAAAATCAATCAGTCACCTTCTCTCATTAAGTCGGCGCTAACAAAAAAGGTTTCATGTTAATCGGTCTACGCGTTCGGTTGTTATCGTCAAATACACAAACAGACGGACAGACAGACAGACAGCGCTATGCACCCCCTTAAAACCCTTAGCAGGCTCTTACTGCATCAACTGTGGCCGGCACCCCACGGCGTTCCATAATTTATAACTAAAAACTGTTGATTTATTAATTATCGCACTAATTCCTTCGTAACTGGTGTCACTAGTGCTGAACACAATTATTTGCATAAAGAATACTTCATCATCATCATTTCAGCCGTAAAACGTCCACTACTGAACTAAGGCCTCCCTCATGGATCTCCATGAGGGGTAGTTGCCATACTCACCACGCTTGGCAGGCGGGGTGGTGAGCGCAGTACCGGATGTTGATATACGGAAAGACGCTGCTGCCCATCTACCGGAGGTGTCCCTTAGCAGGCTCTTACTGCATCCACGGGTAGGAGAGGAGGGGTAACATTCTACTGCCGGCACCCCACGGCTAAGAATACTTACTGCCGAGCAAAGTTCTAACCTAATTAAACTACAAGAAACTCGCTGCTGGCTGCCTATGAACTAAACACGATATTTAGATATGCGCTTTGCTTTACAGTGTGAGTTTGTAACTAAATTTTAAAAACCTGATTTTATATCTTTTTATGGATGAATTTGAGTCTAGTTTTACATAACGCCTCTGCTGCGGGCAAGAGGATGCGTGTTCGATTCCCGCCACAGGACAAATGTCTGTTTGTCCTGTGGCGGGATCTGCAGATATCTGCAGATATTTGTTCACAGTGTTTGGATGTTAATCTATGTATAATAAAATAAATCCAGATATGAGCGAGTCGGACTCGCGCACTGAGAGTTCCGTACCATCCTAATATAATAATGATAGAAGCGGTTTATATTAGTTGGAGAACCTTGACAGCGCTATCTCTTCTCTGATAGCGAAACTTATGTTGATTTTTTACACTTTCGATGATTTCTAAAAAACTATGACTATTAGAGACTTTTCTAAAAAAAACTATGCAAATAACAGAGTTAGCTATAATTTTCCTATAAACTTTACATACACTTTTATTAGCTATAAAAGTTTCACGGGTCTGCAAACTTCGGAGATAAAGAGGGGGAAAGGTCGTTTTTTCAATATTTTTGTAAATAACTCAAAATCTATACGGCTAAAGGAAAACTAAAAACTGTTTATTTAAGTGCAATGTATTTAATATATCAGTAAAATTCCCATAACACAAGCTCTGCTTAGCTTGGGGCTAGATGATGTGTGAATTGTCCAGTATTTTTAAAATAAATATATTACACACTTTATACAACGTGTATAATGTGCACTAACCCGAAAGGGGAGGTTTCAGTCCATGTAAATAAGTAGTTTTAGAAAAAAAAAATCAGGAATTAGTACTTTTTTTAAATATTTTTATTTATAATTTTGCTAGATGGTGTGATGTGAAAATGATCCTGAGTTCAAAATCGTTTTTTTTAGGTATTTTGATTTGTACCTATACGGCAACTCTTCGCGGAGGTCAATGACCCTGTCAAGAATCAGCTGGCTTTTAGGTTGTCATTATCGTATAATCAGCTGTTGAAGTTAAAACTTTCGTGGTCTTTTCTTGAATGAAAATCAATGAAACCTGAATAATCGTAGAAAAAAAGTTGTTCCTTGGGATGGCCAGAATCACCCCCTTTTGACTTAGTACACATGTTATAATACACTTTCTATATATTAGACACTTTATTGAGCTTACTTAACGAACTCAGTCTTTGATGCAAAAGGATCTAGTCTCGTCTTCGAATCAAGATATCTCGTAAATTCTTTGCCTGGCTGTATGATTTATTAGAAAAGTCCCAGCTAATTATAATTTAATTTGGATTTTATTTATATCAATGTTTTAATTTCCTTTCATAAATTATATTGTGCGTACTTACGACCCGCGCCCGCTACGCACAGGTGTACGGATAAACCAATCATCGGTCATCTTGTATGAAGAGTTAAACAAAAATATAACATTCCAAAGTAGAAGAACAGTGGTTCAGGCACAACAACCCACTCGGATTTCTCAGGTTTTTTGTTACAAATCGTATACATGGAAACCAGACCCGGCACAATTTACCATTATAGTTTCATAAAGAATGTCTTTATATGCAATAATATGAATAATGTAATATAATACAATAATAATGAAAAGAGCTGTTTTTCATGAGACAATGATATTAGATATTGTACGCGAAAAGTTGTCGTAAGTCGTAACATAACGCCAAAACAGTAATTCTAGTTTTTTAATAAAAACTATTGGCAATTATGTATACCTACAACCACCATTATAAAAGGGAGTATAAACATATAATGAAAAGAAAATTTACAGGCAAAATTGGTTTCGTCCTGCCAATTCATTTTACAGGTTAACAACAAAAGGGTCAAACCCTTTCGTTCACCTGTAACTGTGGTCTAAAATGAAAAATGACAAGGTATAATTATGTCCACTTGTATAAAAATGTCAATGTGTAAAATAACAATTTGGTCCTAATCTATGTTTTTATAAAGCAATTTTTCTGTAACAACCAGTATGAAGTATCTTTACTTGCAATCCCGGACCCGGTGCGCCTGTTGTTCTGTTTGTTTGTTTGTTTGTCCGGCTCGCGATTAAACAAGCATGGCAGCGATGTTTAGGATATTTGAATATAAGAAATCGAATTTCAAACACGCTAATCTTCAACTGTCTTTTTAAAACTTTCGCGATCACAACACATTACCTATTACTATACTAGCTTTTGCCCGCAGCTTCGCATGCGTTGTACCCGGATAAAAAGTAGCATATGTGTTAATCCTAGTCAACATCTATACGTTTGCAAAATTTCAGTTCGATAAGTACCCTAGTTTTTGCGTGAAGAGGTAACAAACCTACATACAAACTTTCGGCTTTATAATATTTGTGAGATTGGATTAACGGGTATTTATCGCGTAATTTGTCAATCATCTGTCTGCGACGCAAGAGGTTGCGGGTTCGATTCCCGCCTCGGAACAAATGTCTGTACGATCTGCAGATATTTGTTCAGGGTGTTCTGTGTGTTTTTCTATATATAATAAAAATATCTATCTATGTAGTCTAATGTATTAAGTATTTATCAGTCATCTAGTACCCATAACACAAGCTCTGCTTAGCTTGGGGCTAGATGATGCTGTGTGATTTGTCCAGCATTATTTATTTATTTATTTACCTTTATTATTATCCTGACGTTTCGCCCGGATTGCACCAGCACGTGGTGTCACCAGGTGCAATTCGGTCGAATAATAATAAAGGCTACAGTAATAAGGTTATAGTAATAAAATCTTCAATTGTTCTGAGACGGGCGTTGTAGATAGAATTAACTCACCAAGACACGCGGCCGTAAATGTTCGTAGGGTTCCGTACCAAAAGGGTAAAAACGGGACCCTATTACTAAGACTCTACTATCCGTCTCCAGGCTGTGTCTCATGGACCGTGACAGCTAGACAGTTAAAATTTCATAGATGATGCATTTAAGTTGCCGCTATAACAACAAATACAAAAAACAAAATAAATGTATAAGGGGCAAGAAATACATACAACGTGATTTTTTTTAAATAATTTTATAAAATTTTTATAAATTCTGAATGTTCTTGATAATAGGACCATTTTTTGTAGAATCTCATAAGGTACATAGCGGGCACGTGAGTCGATATCCAACATGGTAATTATTCCACGTTCAACGGAATTTGATTAATGCCTTCGCCACGCGTTTGTAGGAAGAGCTGTAGTTTTGACGGCGCAAGTTAATTCGTCGTGGGCTGACGACAGTAGAATGTTGCATCTCCTTTTTAGAGGTCTTGAGCGTGAATGATTTTCTTTCACTTGTTGTTTTGTTTTTATAATTTTGTTATCGTTGCTAAATTCGATTTTTTTGTGCTTTTATTTTATTTTATTTTATTTATTTATTTATTAAGACACTCCTACGACATCTTCACATTTTGTATACGGAGCTAATGTTTTTAAGTTTTTTTTACCGTTCGTCTCTTCGTACGTTTACATAATCACAGTGTTGCTATTGCGAAACAGCCATGTTGAGGACAGCAGTAAAAAATTAACACTCTTTCTCATCTATTATGGATGATATATTGGCCGTGGGGTGCCGGCAGTAGTATATTCCCCTCCTCTCATTCCTGTGGATGAAGTAAGGGCCTGCTAAGGGATACCTCCGGAAGATGGGCAGCAGCGTCCATCCGTGTATCAACATCACAAACAGCGCTCACCAACCCGCCTGCCAAGCGTGGTGAGTATGGCAACTACCCCTCATGGAGATCCGTGAGGGAGGCCTGTGTTCAGTAGTGGACGTATTACGGCTGAAATGATGATGGATGTTGTATACAGCGTCATTAAATAGTTTAAACCTACGAGTATTTTTTTTATAGTATTTATTTAGAACCAAACAACATAATCTAAATACATTCTTTAACCATCTTTTACAAGTAACAGAACTTAAAGTAAACATTGTACTTAAGCAGTCGTGCTAGGACAATCAGCTGTGTTACGGCTGCTAAATTATTCCATTGTATTACATAATACTATATACGTAGATACACATAATGACACATAAAAAGAGTACGAAACTTTGTTATTAAAAAAAGTAAGGCCTTTGCATCTATTATAGAATAGAATAGAATAGAAAATATTTATTGAAAATTGTTGTACATAAAGATCTTAAAATTAGTTTGTACTGTTTTTAACAATTTGTCCTTATCAAGACGTACAATATCAGTAATTTAATTATAACTCTAAAAATATCTACAGAAGAGATGTGCACCTATTTCTAAAATATAAAAAGAGCTTAATCTTAAATAATACTTTGAACTACCTACAACAGTCATCGTTCAAAGTACTCCCCGAGACTATAGAAGGTTTGTGCAGCGTCAGCAACTGGTAATCATGCTGTACGGGACGCTACAGTGCTATACCATCCTCTCAGCTTAGTCAGCTGTTAGTCAGAGGAAAGAACAGGTCAATACGTCTGAAGCTAACTAAGCCGCGGGTTTCCTCATGATGTTTCCTTCACCGTTAAGCACGTGTTAAATGTGAACATACATTTTTCAAGAAAGAAAAATCATTGGTTCACGGCCGTTATCGAACCCACGACCTTCGGTCTGAAAGTCGGGGATACATACCATTCGGCCAACACGGCTGTTTTTTATTAGAACAATTGTAATTGGGCTCGATATGAATAACGGCAAAAGGTAACCGCTTGAAATATTCACAGAAGTTGTAAATTTATTTTAAAAATAAATACTAATCGTTCGTTTCAGCGGTAAAACGTCCACTACTGAACACAGTCCTCGCTCATGGATCTCCATGAGGGGTAGTTGCCATACTCACCAAGCTTGGCAGGCGGGTTGGCGAGCGCAGTACGGGATGTTGGTACACGGAAAGACGCTGCTGCCCATCTTCCGGAGGTATCCCTTAGCAGGCTCTTACTGCATCCATGGGTATGAGAGAAGGGGTAACATTCTACTGCCGGCACCCCAAGGTGGAATTCTATAATACTTATAATTTAATTAAATGATTATTTAAGGGGAACTCACATACAACAAATGTGTACTACTTCTAGTTATTTGCATTAGATACGGTATAACTTATAAACAACAGGCGTTCCGCCTCATAAAATGAAATGAAAACTCCCTGAGAAACCATAACACCTAATAACTTAGGTACGCTAGTTATTTAGCTTGTTTCCTAACAAGCTAAATAACTAGCGTTGTTTATAAAGCCGTGTTGGCAGAGTGGTATGTACCCCCGACTTTCAATCCGAAGGTCGTGGGTTCGATACCGGCCGTGCACCAATGGATTTTTCTTTCTTGAAAAATGTATGTGCACACTTAACACGTGCTTTAACGGTGAAGGAATAATCGTGAGGAAACCCGCGGCTTAGTTAACTTCAGACGTATTGAGCTGTTCTTTTCTCTGACTAATAGTTGACTAAGCTGAGAGAGATGGTATAGCCTAATCCATCTTACAATGTCCCAGATACTGCAGCGTCCCGTACAACATAATTACCAGTTGCTGACGCTGTATAAATCATCTATAATAGATGCAAAGGCCTTACTTTTTTTTTTATAAAGTAGCATTGCATGTTTCACTTACTCCAACTCTACCGGAGAACTGCCATTATACAACTAGGTACCTTACTTTTGTAGATCAAATACGGATTATAGTTATAAACGTATTTTTTCCTTGCTTGGATTTTGCCCCGCCTCTCTTGCGCGTAGATGCAGAAAGAATCTATCAATACTTCCAGGAGATAGACAGCAGCGTTTTCCGTGTATCAACATCCCGTTCTGCGCTCACCAACCATGCTAAGCATGGTATGGCAATCCATCGAAAGGTTGTCTGGTAGAGATCGCTCTTTAGCGATAAGACCGCCGATTGTCACTTTATATTTAGTGTTTCTTTTTTTTTTGTTAATTTGTTTAGTTTAAGGTGTGCAATAAAGCATTTTCTGGTATGGCAATCCATCGAAAGGTTGTCTGGTAGAGATCGCTCTTTAGCGATAAGACCGCCGATTGTCACTTTATATTTAGTGTTTCTTTTTTTTTTTGTTAATTTGTTTAGTTTAAGGTGTGCAATAAAGCATTTTCTATCTTCTATCTATGGCCATCGAGGTACTGATTGCCATACCATGCTTGGCAGGGTTGGTGAGATGTACTTGGAAATCGATGAGACAGGCCTTTTTCCAGCTGTGAATGTCCTAAGCCTGATATGACTAAAGGCTCGAACAGACCGAATGTGTATGCGTAGACGTAAGCGTAGACGTGCACGTACCACTGAGTTGTAAGGTATGGAACTGTATGAGACAGGACACACCGCTTGCGTAACGTAGACGTGCGCGTCGTCATACAGTTCCACACATTACAACTCAGTGGTACGTGCACGTCTACGCACACGAATCCGGTCTGCTCGAGCCTTTAATGTTTGATTACTACTCTAGGCTCTACCGGCGATCTACCGTTTTCTAGGTGCCTACTTTAACTTTTATGAACACTAGCTGACCCGCGCGGTTTCGACCGAATTAAGACAACGTTGATTCGGAAGGATCAGATTGGTAACAGTCTATTTATGTAGGTTTATTTACGGTTAATGTATTTTGATGAATACAGTGTCAATAGATTCGGTAATATGTCTAGGCTACATTTTAACCACAGTCATTTCATCTCCTAGGAATACCTATACGTATTTAAACTTTAATAATACTTAAGGTATATATTTCAACTTACGTACATATCATCTCAGTCGTAGAAATGCTGTCCACGGCCACTGCTGGGCAAAGGCCTCCCTTCCTCATGGGTCTCCAAGATCACGAGGGGGATATTGCCATACTCGCCACGCTTGGCAGGCGGGTTGGCAAGCGCAAACCGTTGATATACGGAAAAACGCTGCTGCCCGTCTTTCGCAGGTATCCCTTAGCTTCTTACTGCATCTACTGGCAAGAGAGGAGGGACAACATTCTACTGCTGGCATCCCACGGCAAATCCATTGCCATAAATTATTTAAATTCAAAAATTTGTAAAATGTTGACAATGTGTCAATGTCAAATGGCTTCACCTCGTGCGCCAACTGCGCTTCTGTTCCTTATAATCGTAGCTGAAAAGTATAACACACTTTGTAGTCTCTAGATTTCTCCAAAAGCTTCATCAAAAGGGTTTATATTGCCTGCCACATGTATAGATTATTTCTAAACCCGGTCTTCGTAGAGCTCATGTTCAACAATGTACATAGTCTTAGTTACGTTGCAATGTAAGGCTCAATTTTCTCTAACACCCAATCTCACGGCACAAGTAAGCTAGAAACTTCGTAATCCTTACAAGTATAAGAGGACTTCTGTGGCGCAGTTCGTCTGAGGTAGCGTTTACGTTGAGTCGACGCGGGGCGTTATCAACCAATCATAACGTTTGATTCCTCGAGCCTCGTAATTGGTCAGTAAAGTCTCTCTCCGACTCAGTGAAAACGCACACTCAGGCCTCCTTTAGCTGGCTACACGGTGTATAACCAGATAGGTTATATAAAAAATAACACTTGAATTCGCGCTGTTTATAATTTTGGCAAATTTAGGTAGAAGTAATAGTAGAGTAGCAGATTCATAGTTGAATAGTTGATGAGTAGTAGCAGAGTCGCGTGTCGCGTCCCGCGTTTCTCCGCAAACGCAACGCGCATAACCAGACTACTATCGAAAACTGAGGGTTACAATCAGACCATGATACTAAAAATATTTAGCGAAATAAAACCGCAAGAAATATGTCAACATATCTACGTCCTTTTTTTTTTTTTTTCTTGTAACATATGCATACTACAACATTATAAGAACAATCCTATCTGATTAACTCATTCCAAAAAGCCAGGAAAAATAAAAATAAAAAATACAGCAATGTATTGCACGCACATCCTGCATAATACACTATTATTAACTCTGGCTACAATTTTTTTTGACAACTGTATTTTTTTCATTGTTTTGGGGCGTTGCACCAACCCTTTTCGTTTTCGGTAGTCGCCTTTTTACACACAATATAAGTTAATTTTAGGTTTTACTGTTATGTACAATAAAGTGTTAATTCATTTTAAGTATAGTCACAATATAAAATTTCTGAACTAACTTATAAAATTTTTTATCATCATCCATCACATACTATGTATGACAAATTGAATTTACGCTAAATTATTTTTTTCTGTAAACTTTTACGATATTTAATTAGCCTAAATAAGCTATAAGATAAAGATATAGAAACGTTTATTTTGTCACATTTTTACAATCAAATAAAAAAAATCATCAATTCGGTTTTAAAACTAGTGACAAAAATGGTCACTACTCAGCATGTGCTGTGGCAGAACGAGTCGTACCACAGCGCTGGTCTTCCGTAGTAACCATGATGTGCGGTTGGTGTTGCTACCTCAAAAACAAGTTTTTGAGGTAGCACCACCCACTTTCGGTTGTGATTGTTAATTATCTACTTACTTTTAAGATAGTTTTATGAATATCGAGCAAAAAACGGTATCAAAATCACGTTTTTTGTATTGAAGCCCCCTTTAAATATTTATTTTTTTGTGCTTTTAGTATGTGTTGATATTGCGGCAACAGAAATACATCAACTGTATAAACTTCAACTGTCTAGGTATCACGGTTCATGAGATACAGACAGACAGACAGACGTACAAACAGACGGACAGCGGAGTCTTAGTAATATAATTAGTTTTACTCTTTGGGTACAAAACCCTGAAAACTGCTTTCAGATCGGTCAATTCGTATAAGAGCTACGGTGCCACAGACAAACAGACACGTACCTAGGGGTCAAATTGAAAACACTCCTCTTTTTGTGTCGGGGGTTATAAATAAAAAACAAAAACATGATTTATAATTTACCGCTCAGCCTTAAAAGAGGTTCAATGTACAACAATGTACCAAAGTGTAGTAACAAGTGTTGCAATGTAAGGCTCATTTTGCGCTAAAACTAATATTTTGAAGGAATAAACTAGCTATAAACTTTGTTGGAAGTTGTGTCCCGATCTACCCTAACGCATTGCTAAGCTCAGCATTCTCAGAAACAACCGCTTGAGAAGTTAGGTACTAGTCTACCTTTAGATAGATAGATAGAGTATGCTTTATTGTACACCATATACACAAAAAATACAAACAGTAGAAAATTAACAAAAAGACATAATGAGGCACAATGGCCTTTAGTCGATGAACAAGCGAGATTCGGTCTCTCTCTCTCTCTCTTACAGTCGTAGGAAACCCACTGCTGGACGAAGGCCTCCCTTATTGATCACTAAGTACCTACTGATCATGACGGGTTGTTGCTATACTCACCACGCTTGGCAGGCTTGAGTAATCTCAACACATAACCATAAATAATGCTGGAAACTGCACACACACTAGTAAAGCCACTCAAGTACTGGCTTACGAGTATCTTGCGAGTATTCTGACGGAATAATTTAGGTATTAACGTCGTTGCAAGCAGATCTACCCTACCGCATAATGCTAGGCGTAGCGACAGACCTGGCGCTGCGTCATGTTCCTTGTCACGTTCGGCGACTGAGCGCTTCGTTTGGCGAAGTGTGCTGATACAGTTAGTGTAATGTGCTGTCCCAGTGTGAACCGGCCTTAAATCTCAAATTTATAATTATGAAGACCAAGTGAGGGTAGCCTGAAAGGACGATTTCGCTTTGCTGCGGTTAACTTCAGCACGCCAGTCTACCCGCGATCACGACCAGGTGACATCCGGTCGAAACGTCGGGATTAAAATAAAGGTAATTACGCGATGAATACCCAATTTTACAATATACCTAGTAATAATGTGTTGTAACCGCAAAATTTTTAAAAATAAATGTACGGTTATACAGAATGTATAACATGTGTACTAAGCCGAAAGGGGGTGATTCTGATCCCAAGGAACAACTTTTGTCTACTTTTCAGAATTTAGTGATTTTCATTCAAGAAAAGACTACGAAAGTTTTAACTTTAACATCTGATTATACGATGTGACAACCTAAACGCTAGCTGTTTTTTTATACTACTAAATGATGAGACAAGCCGTAGGCCCACCTGATGTTAAGCGGTAACCTCTACCTATAACAATTTCAATGCTGCGGTGATCACGTTTTTTTTATGATTCTTATCAGGGTCTTTGAACTCCGCGAAGAGTTGCCGTACGTAGGTACATTAAATATACCTATAACCACAAAAAGGTTTTATTTATTAATATTTAAAAAAATCTAGATGCAATTTTTACCCTAGGATCATTTTTACATAACACCAACTAGAAAGTAAATTGAAATAAAAATATGAAAAAAATATATACGTTTTTCCGATTCTATCCCTTTCAAAACTACTTTTTTTCATGGGTTGAAACCCCCCATTCGGGTTAGTATTATTAACAGGCCTTTGCATCTATTATATAGATGATTTATAGAGCATCAGCAACTGGTAATCATGCTGTACGGAACGATGCAGTGCCTGGGACATTGTTAGGTGGTTTAGGCTTGCTTAGCACATATACCATCCGTTCAGTTCAATCAGCTGTTAGTCAGAGGAAAGAACAGGTCAATACGTCTGAAGCCGCGGCTTTCCTCACGATGTTTCCTTCACCGTTAAGCACCTGCTAAATATGAACATACACTTTTCAAAAAACAAAAATCCATTGGTTCACGCCGGTATCGAACCACGACCTTCGGATGAAGGTCGGGTTAGTACTCATGTTATAATACACCCTGTATGCATATACGGAATAAAAGGATTGATGTGTGTGCGAGCGTTCATGACGCCTTGTACTGCGTAGGTACTGTACTGACTGAATCGGGTAACATTCAAAGGATTCGCCAAGAAACCGGCATGAGCTCTCGGCTTTCGGCTCGCAAAGTAACATGTAACATTACACCTCGTAACACCGGTCACCTTTATGGAAACAGCTGAAAATCTGTGTTAGCTTCTTTAGCAAAGTAATATGCTGACAATTTTTAAAATAATGGAACACACACTTACGTTGCTTGGCCGGATTATTTTTAGAGCTCCGTAGTACAACAAGGAACCTTTATACTTTCGCTTTGTCTGTCTGCCGTTGGTTTTATGAAGAGAATATTAGCCCTAGAAAGCTGTAATTACACATAAACATATAAAATGGCTGAAAAATACTTAATTTGGTGTATATCCCATACACCTAAGATGGGGATGAACTTTCTCGTTTTCCCATCGTGTATCGTTGAATAGGTATTTTAAAACTATTTAGGGGCGGAAATAATGCATATAGATTGTACCATAAACATTAAAAAACTATAAGTGATACGGCATACAAACATACCAGGATACTTGAAACCGAAAACTCAATGAATACCTGTTATTGTGTAAAAACAAATACCAACTTCTAATAACAGAGTGTCTACCATGAGTTGTCACTGTTAGATCGCCTGCCGTTACTTCAGTAGTAGTACTTCAGTACGTTACTATGACATCTGTCAGATATGTAACTCATGGTACCAAATTCAAAGCAAATGAAGCCCAAACTACAGTCGCTGTAGTATAGTTTACTGCGTATTTTAATACCAAACTATCCTCTAGAGGCGCTGTACAAGTTTTCATAATTTTTTTTAACTACAGACGCTAGCGAGTATAGATTGTGAAAACTTATGGTAGACCTACTGGTCTACGGTCAACTACAGAACCATACATAGCGCGTGGCCCGACACGCACCGCGCCTAATTTATATAGTAACCGTTGGTGTCGCCTGCTATTATAAGTTTTTCTCGCTGTACTGTACTTCTGTAATTCAAGTTACAAGTAAATTGTTTATCCATGTCAAGTCGTTCAAATGATAGATAGGGTGGACACAAAAAGACAGAAATATTAACTTCTCATCTCAGCTGTTAGACTGCTGGTCTAGTCCACTGCTGGACGTAGACCTCCCTCATGAATTTCCATTTTCATAAGGGGGTTGTTGTTTGGCAGGCGGGTTGACAATCGCACGAGATGTTTATACACGGAAAGACGCTGCCCATCTTCCGGAGGTATCCCTTAGCAGATTCTTACTGCATCCACGGGCAAGAGAGGAACGGCACCATTCTACTACCGGTACCACACGGCAAAATAAACTTAAATTTTGCTTCTTTACAGTAAAGATAGATTGAATATTTCTATAATTAAATTGTTGTCATTGTTATCCTAAGTACAAGACAATCGTTTGTAATTACTGTAGGTACTTCTTGTTTTTACTTTAATAAGACTATTCAATGTTAATCGAAACGATTACAATGATAGTAGGTAGGTAGTTTAACTACATGATGTTTCTTCTGACGTGACGCTTTAATTGATTTTTTCATGGCCTTGTTATTTTATGGAATTAGCCCTATAGGGCAAATTCCATAAAAACAAGACCACTGACTATAGTCAATCATCATCATTAAAGCCGTAAGACATTCACTGCTGGACATAGGCCTCATGAACTAGGAGATCCAAGTTCATGAGAGGATGTTGCCATACTCACCACGCTTGGCGAGATGGCGAGCGTGAGTCTATAATAGTCGATAAGTGTTTATTCATTACAATTATTCTCCAGATTTAGCTCTTTGCGACTGTTTCTTGTGAGAACCGCTGGTCGGGGGTGGATGCAGACGGCTTCCGACCGCCGTACTTAGGAGATCAATGAGGGAGGCCTTTGTCCAGCAGTGGACGTCCTACGGCTGATATGATGATGATGACTATTTCTTGTTTCCTTGAAGAAATAGCTAGAAATTTGGGACGAATGAAGAGGTCATCGCCGAAAGGAATGCCTTTTTTGAGAGCCTTGAGAACCTATTATTTTGAAGGAACAAAAACTTAGAAAAACGCTGGACTGAATGTACTGAGTCTTAACTCCTCAGAGGTCAGTGACTTTTTGAATAAGTTTTTTTTAAGGCAAATATGCGTCTTATTTTTAAAAATAAGACGCTTGTTTCTAAAAATAAGACGCTTATTTGCAGAAAAAAAAGTTATTCAAAAAGTCACTGACTTATCAAACCGATTATAGGGGTATGCTTTATGTATGACCCACATGGTCAAATACATAAAGCAAATCAAAATAAGTTTTAAAATAGTTGGTTACAACCGACAGTTCTCGCTGAAACTGTAAGAATACATTAAATAACCTAAACTGCAGAACCTACGGTACCTACACCTTGCTGTATGCATCGGAATCTCTATGGTGACCAAACCAAAACATTATCCTAGCATTGATTGTAAACAGTCCATCAAGGCCACCAAATGCTGTACGATTTTATAGTTCAAACAAAAACCCCTCTCTTGAATGGGCAGGCTTCCAAATTTCACTGGAGAAATGCTTGGTGAAGACATAAATTATGCTGTAGGGCTCCGAATGTATGATCTCCTGCCGAGAAAAAACAAGCACGAGATGAGAATAAAGATAGCTCCAGTACACATACACTGTGATTTCTGTGTTTCGAGACATTTTCGAGACGTAATTAGCTCGAGTGCACAATGCACATACACTGTGATTTCTGTGTTTCAAAACATTTTGAGATGTAATTTCGGAAGATAAAGTGTAACCAAAAACTGCGCATTACGTCTCTCTGTGATTTAACTAAAATATATAGGTTTAGCCAGGATAGGCAGCAGCGCCTTTCCTTGTATCAATCAGCATGAAACATTCCGTAATACACTCGCCAACTCGTCTGCTAAGCGTGGTGAATATGGCAATAATGATCAGCCCTCATGATCTAGTGCTTGAGATCCATGAGATCCACAGCACGACCTACGGCTGAGATGATGAGATGAGTTTTCTTTTATAGGGGTTTTGTTAATTCTTTGTTTACTGAAATGTTAAACAAATTTGGCTTCTGGCCACGTGGTTCGACCGCATGGTTCGATTTATCGGAGTACGTGAACTTTTTTTCCAGTTGGTTCGATTAATCGAACCATGTGTTTTTGAGACTCCTGATAGTTCGATCAATCGGACTACGTGAACTTTTTTTTCCAGTTGGTTTGATTAATCGAACCATGTATTTTTAAGACTCTTGATAGTTCCATCAATCGGACTGTTGTCTCGTCTCTGGATATTTTTTATGTATGATAAGTCATTACTTTAAAAAAATTGAAGTATTCTATTAATCTTCTGGTTTCCTTAGTACAAGCTTTGTTTAGTTCGGGACTAGATTTTGTTGTGTGTATTGTCCAGCATTACATATTTATTAAAGTTCAACAAGAACCATGCTAAGGACTGTACTAGTAAAATCAACAAAAAAAATGTTGCATTAGAATACATTCCGCAACCCTAAAAACTAATTAGAGGTATTCGTATAATTAGAATTACTTCATCTCGACAAAGAAATTGTTGTATTACAATTTCTTTGTCGAGATATTTAACCCTTAAGCTCAGGCAATGTCATGGCGGCGCCACCTGATATTTGCAGACTTTTACAAGAATGACGATAATACTGAAACTAACAAGATTTTTTACTTGAAATGAAAGAAAACTATTCTATGATAAGATCTTAATTTCAAAATAAATTTGATATGATTTATTATATTATAGAAATTTCTTAAACGTATAGATGTTACTAGGATTAACACATAGGTTACTTTTCATCCGGGTACAACGCATGCGAAGCGGCGAGCACAAGCTAGTTTCTAATATTATAAGATAATTAAATGAAGTGGATTTTTATATATTCATTAAAAAGTGTCAAAATATCAAATTTATTTCAAACTGTCAAAAGTTCAATAACCACCGACGAATCTTCGAGAAGCCTTCTGTTCAAAAAACCTAAACTCTACTTCGTCGATTCTTGGCAACGAATTCGCACTGCAGTCCAGTCAAAACTTGGATATTACAAAATGAGGAACAATGAGTAGGTATAGCGAAAATGAATGTTAAAAAGCTAATAATACAAACTAGTAAAAATGTAGTGTCACTTTTTCCATGTGACTTGGCTATCGGCTGTAATAACACTGTAATGGCTAGCCGTGTTCTAAATTTAAAACTTGGCATGACTTACTACGATGCTCTCTACGTTACCTATATGGAACATGTGCACTTTGGTAATTGTTAAAAAGGTTGATCGCTGCTCGGACCTTCTTGTGAGATTACACTCTTTGTTGCGTTTTTATGCACTTTAAATATAATTAAACTACTTTTTACTTAATTTAAACTAAAACTAAATTTTATAAGTGCCTAACAAGGCCCGCTCCTACGTGCCCTGAAACGAGATTTAAATCTCTTTGCCCTGAAACAACAGACTAAACAAATAAATCTCTTTAGAAAGATCTTCTCATTTTATTTAACAATACAAAGAGAAGATCTTTAAAATAAAAACTAATAAGTATTTATTCTCTCAAGGTTTGGAAAGGTTGTTCTTAGACGAGTTATTTAGTCTAAGAGGTCATCAGATATAAGTAATAAAGAGTTAAGTTTATAGTTAGATGCATATTTGACGTATACGAGAATTCATATTTAGCATATTCATCATTCATCATTTCAGCTGTAAAACGTCCACTACTGAACACAAGCCTCCCTCATGGATCTCCATGAAGGGTAGTTGCCATACTTACCTTGCCTGCCACGCTTGGCAGGCGGGTTGGCAAGCGCAGTACGGGATGTTGATACATGGAAAGACGCTGCTGCCCATCTTCCGGAGGTATCCCTTAGCAGGCTCTTACTGCATCCATGGGTATGAGAGGAGGGGTAACATTCTACTACCGGCACCCCACGGCAATTAGCATATTAAGTATAAATTAGAAACTAATTTTCATTTCATCATTTCAGCCGTAAAACGTCCACTAATGAACACAGGCCTCCCTGATGGGTCGACTTTCTCTTCTTTTTCGATTAATGACTTGCCTGACATAACAGAACATAAAACCATATTATTTGCAGATGAGGACATAACAAATTGACTTTCGAAAATTACATAAATGACGCATTATGTAGGACAATCGACTGGTTAAATCGGAATAATTTGCAAATTAATTTAATCAAAACAAATACCTATAATATAATTCGGGACATACAGCCAAATAAAATGAATTGTTAGCATTAATTATAAAAAAACGCAAATAACGGCATTCTTAGGGATTATTTTGGACCAACATATTAATTGGAAAGCACATATCGAGCTTGTTTGTCACAAAATAGACAAGTTCATATTATACGCAATAAAGAGCCTAAGACTCCGCGTATCAATTGATGCAGCTCTCACTGCGTATCATGGTTACGTATCCTTGCATACGTCGGTCCTTGCATATGGTCTTATTATCTGGGGGAACTCGGTTGGCGTTGTGGGTCTTGGAGTACTGATAGCCGTAAACCCTTATTTAAAAGGTTCAAGATCCTTCCGTTACCGTGCTTGTACATCAGGTAATTTGTGTATTCGTCAAAAAACACCATCAGTATTTCAGAAAACATTCGGAAGTCCTGAGTAAGGACACAAGACATAAAAATAGATTGTATGCCTCCATGCCGGTTAAACCTTATAAAACGGAATCTTACTACCACGCAATAACTATTTATAATAAATCACCTGATCTTTTTAAGAATTTACCGATAAAATATGTTTAAAGTACATATAGTACGTTTAAAGTATAATATATGGCTTTTAGAGAAATATTTTTATGACGTTAAGGAATATTTAAATTTTAATAACTAATAATTTCTGTTTTTGCAGTGATAACTTCTTATGGGAGGGATAACCGCTTCGTTACGTAACGCGTTACGGCGCCAGTCTGTCTGGCTTCCCTTCCTCTCACGCATACGGCAGCGGTAGGCAGGCTCCTCCTCTCTCACTCTAACCCGCAGCGCTAGCCAAAGTTATCACTTCTGTCGTGCGTCCTAAGACGCACACGGAACCCTTATCGGATCACTTTGATGTCCGTCCGTCTGTCTGTCAAGAGCCTTTTTCTCGGGAACGCGTGAAGGTATCAAGCTGGAATTTATATCAAACGCTCCAGTCTACTGTCCCTTGGAGCTGTGATAAAATCAAATTTCTAAGCCAACGCAATCAAAAGATACAGGCGTTTATGCCGCGAATTTCCGCAAATTTTCGCCACTCGCAAGGGAATCAAAACCTACAGGGTACTTCCCGTGAACTCAGAACCTTGAAATTTGCACAGATTAAGGAAAATTGCGAAAACCGTAAATTTTTAGTCAAATCATTAATACAAATATTTTTAATAATCTTACACTTACTACCCCTTTCCTCATAAACGCGTAGAGGTATTAAATTGAAATTCATATCAAACACTCAGGTCTTATATACCTACAGGTTTGTACGGAACCCTCGGTGTGCGAGCCCGACTCGCACTTGGCCAGTTTTTTTAATAAATTATAACGATTGACATTTTTGCACAACTATCTAAGGTAGATTGTATTTGGACATAATATTAGAAAGTAAGAACTGTACATACATTCTGGCATAATAAATAAATTGAATGGAATTGAATAAAATTGAATTGAATTGTTCTCTATGAGGGGTAGTTGCCATACTCACCACGCTTGGCAGGCGGTTGGCGAGCGCAGTACGGGATGCTGATACACGGAATGACGCTGCTGCCCGTCTTCCGGAGGTATCCCTTAACAGACTCTTACTGTATCCATGGGTATGAGGGGAGGGGTAACATTCTACTGCCGGCACCCCAAGGCAATTTTCATTTGCACTTGTATATTTTATATACTTGGATATTTTATCCAAAATAAAAAAGGAGATATGTGGAACTTTTACCAGAAATTCCCTTCGCTTCCTCTATCAAAACCGGAAGGAGATTTCTGAACGAAAAATCCAAAAAACCACTTCGCATGAAGTTTCTAAAAGAATAATTCCCGGCAACCCTTTCTTTATAGTTAATCTCTTTACGCCGAAGTCTCCTTTTGCCGAGATCCCTTTATAGTGCCGTAGCGCTTGGTCGATGCCGTTTATCTGTTTATAGTCTTCTATGCAGCGTAGCTATGTTTCCACGCAATGTACAGTCAGACCCAAATCGTTACGATGCCCTTTTTTGAAAACTACCTTTTTATCTTTGTTAGGTACCTCAGAACTCTGTTGTTTAGATGTGTTTCGAGTTGGAGAATTATTTTTCAGTTCGAATAGATACAATTTCAATTAGGTCCAAATGAGGAATCGAGGAAACCTCTCAAATCTTGTAGGTAAACATAAAGTGTTTTTGGTATGTTTTATTATTAAGTATTTATTATGTAAGCTACTTGAAAATTGGACTAACTTACCTAAGTGACGTCCAATTATAATTCTGTGAGTGGTTAATCTGAAACACAAACTGTTAACAAAGTAGTATTTTAAGTTTAACTCAAGGTCAAGCATTTGAATTCAAAAAGTATGATTTTAACAGTGTTATTTAAGTTAAGCCGTGTATGTAAAGTCGGGGGGACTTTCAATCCGAAGGTCGTGGGATCGATACCGGCCATGCACCGATGGATTTTTCTATCTTGAAAAATATATATGCACACTCAACACGTGCTTTAACGGTGAAGGAAACATCGTGAGGAAACCCGCGGCTTAGTTAGCTTCAGACGTATTGACCTGTTATTGCCTCTGACTAATAGTTGACTAAGCTGAGAGGATGGTTATAGTTGCTGGGCAAGCCTTATCCATCTAATAATGTCTCAGGCACTGCAGCGTACCTTACAGCATGATTACCAGTTGCTGACGCTGTATGAATCATCTATATATATGCAAAGGCCTTACTTAAGTTAATGTTTTTTTTGGGTTTCGTAGTTATACAAGAAACCCTTATGGTTTCGCTTTGTCTGTCTGTCCTTCCGTCCGTCACCGGCTTTGCGAAGATACTATTAGTAGAAAGCTGTTATTTTCTATGGACATATAAAATAATAACGCCGAGATAGATAACGCAAAAAAATGCTAAAAAATCAATTAATTTGGGTTACCTGCTATATACACGAAAGGTGAACTTTATTTTGTTGGTTTTTCCACCGTGGGGTGTATTAGTTGTTGAATAACCATGTAGGGGTAGCGAAGACTCTTTTCAATTAATTTAAAACTTAGCGAGTATTGGGAGTAAGGAACTTCGATGGAACGCGATTTCGGTAAGCCGGGAATGATTCTTCTATAATAATAATTATAATACTTGAATAGAAAAAGAGACTATAACTTAAAAGGACGTTATGATTTGCATTTGATTGTGCATACTTTGAATATTATGAACCATTGATTACTTACTCATATTACAAACGTTATTTATGAATTGGAAGAAAAATACAGGCAATTACTTTGTTGGAAATGAACTCGGATTACCTTTTGTTTTGCTGAAGCGGCCACAAACAGTCTTGGAAAAATAGCAACCACTTCCATCTTATACAGGATGTAACAACATTTGCATTTGATTGCGCACACTTCTATTTTGAACCATTTATTATATAAACGTGCTTTATGTATTGCAAGCAAAAGACAGACAATCTCTCTGTTGGAAAAAATCCGGCTTACCTTTCTTTTGTCCTGCTGAAGTGGCCACAAACAGTCGTAGAAAAATAACAAACACTTTAATCTTGTTCAGGGTGTATATCGTTTTGTATATTATAGGTATTTATGACATTTTTGTTGTCAAAAAGAAGTAAAATAATTAGGTTTATGTTTCGCTTCAACTTAAATAAATCACATAGTTGAATTTGGAAAACGTTTATTCCAAGGGAAAGAAGCGAAAAATAAACCTTGTTATTTTGTGTTATGTTTTTCTGTTGTTTATTGAAATTTCTAATGAATAGTTTTTTTAAGTTTACGATTGTTTTATTATGATCTGACATTGATCTGAGTGTAAGGAATATTATACAGGGTGAATTTTTGAGACGGGACAGTAAGGGCAGGTACCTTAACCGTTATAGTTACAGGAAAACGTTTATAGAAGACTATCCATAATTTTTTAAGATATTCTGCACTGCATTTACAGATTTTGGAAAAAATGTAGAGGTACAGTCAGCAAGAAAATGGTCATTTTAAACAAAAACTTTTTTTGATGCCAATCGATCCTCTTTCTTATTAGGATCAAAAGTCTATACTGGAACGACTGAGGTTTGAGTACTAGAAATGTCAGAAATTGCGAAAAACCTTTTCAATGCTTACATTTGTACGGAAATACAGGGGGTATAAGATAATTACAGTTTTTGTCAAGCTGGCCTCGTGGCTTACTGTACCTAGAAGCAAAAGCGCCTGCCTAAGTAGAACATCATCATACATCGATAATCCTCTGTATTAGAATTAAAAAAAATAATAACAAAATAAATCATTTTAATGAGTATTTTAGACACAGACAAAATAATTTACATTAATATGATCTACGAAATAAATGGCTCAAAATTACCACCGTTTTCACGAATACATAAGTTCACTCAGATGGTTTTTATTTACCTTTCTTGGTGGTACTTGTCGCAATGGGTACTAATTCGTGCACCACACCAATGCAGATTCCGTGTTCCCATTATTTACAAAATACGCTTCAATTAAGTCCAAGCGTTTGCGATTTATAGACATTTTTTAACAAGAAGTCTAATCTAGAATTTTCTTAGCACAAACATAAGAATGATCTGAAATAACCCAAGAATTCCAATCGAATTCGAATTTTGAAATTTAAAATTTATTTTTACTTAACCCTTAGTTACTCGCATAAAGAAAATCACACAACTGCTCGCATGGGATCTCCACTGACCCCAATTTATAAGGAATATTTCTGTTTAACTAATAATGGCATTAAATAAAAGGCTCAATATTACGAAAATACTATATTTTTACTAAAACTTCTAATGAACGACATTTGTAAAAACTAATAGGAACATAATGAAATCAAAATAATGAAAATAAAATACTTCTCTAACATTGTACTTTTGAGGCACCATGAGATCAAAGTTCAAGCTATGTCTATTCTTACAAACTAATCATAATCACTTTCAGCACACGTTTGACATAAGACCCTAGAGTGGTCATTGCATATAAATTTTGTGCATTTTATGCATTTGGTAGGCACTTTTTTATCCACGCGCCTAGGGCAAATATTGCATCGACCACGCTTGGCTGTCGATGGGCCTGGTTGGTTCTGCAGATCATGGACCTCCACTAGTCGTTTTTTTATTAGTTTTGGAGTTGCATTTATGTTTACCCGTTGTTTTTGGTGATCTTGAACTAGTTCTACTGCAAGTTGTCGCAGGAAATGGCGTCTCAGATGGGTACGAATGTTGCTTGTATTTGCCCTATGCACAACAAGTGCATTTATGCAAGTAACATTACATATATTACATAAAAACCAGTATTTTTTATGCAAAATACAATTCAAATATTTTATATTACAATTAAAAAACAAAATGCTACAAAATATTATGCAAAATCACGAAAAAAATAAAAACAGATTCACTTACCTCGAACGAAAAAAGTTACGTAACTACTCGCACGGGGTCACGCACGCACTAAGAGTGCGTGCTCTGACGTCCTGCTTGTCACTAAAACATAAATTTTGGCGCGAACTAGGAAGCTACTGTTGGTGGGAGCGCGTTCTGACCGACCGAAGTATTACTTTTCAGCGCGCAAAGGTGCGTTGACCCCATGCGAGTACTTAAGGGTTAAGTACCTTCTTTCTTCAACCAGTCTTCTTAATAGCGGATTACAGCGGATCTACCCATAACAAAAAGTTTGGCTAATTTAGAAGTTTGACTCTTTTACCGAAATGTATGGAAAAAGTTTTTCGCAATTTCTGACTTTTCTAGTACTGAAACCTCAGTCGGTCCGATAGAGACTTTTGATTCTAATAAGAAAGAGGATCGATTGGCACCGAAAAAAGTTTTTGTGTAAAATTAGCATTTTCTTGCTGACGGTACATTTTTTCCAAAATCTGTAAATGCAGTGCAGAATATCTTCAAAATTTATGGATAGTCTTTTAAAAACGTTTTCCTGTAACTATAACGGTTAAGGTACCTGCCCTTACTGTCCCGTCTAAAAAATTCACCCTGTATATGTCTGGTGTATATAGCTATATGTATCGCCTTTCCAACAAATTAATTACTTGACCATTAATTATCAAGGTAATAGAATGAACATAATAAAACAGTTATATATCACACTGGCTTTTGCGAACGAATGCACAAACAGTTTTTTTTTACCAACTTCAAAAAAGTCCTCCTATTTTTTCTTAAGTTTTTTTTTATATCTTTTATTTCAGAACTCCGTTGTTTATAAACCGATTTGGATTTTTCTAAAGTCTAATAAAGATTACAGGAAAATTATAAGGAACTCTCTAATTTGCATATTTTATAGACAAGGGGGGCGGAAAGGTGGTCTCAAAACTTCTGGATAATTATATATAAATAAATATAGTAAATCTTATATATATAATCGTATGTTGTGAAGATCACATTTTATATTTTTTTATTATTATAAGTTTTTTTATCGAGGCAGACCACCTGCCAGATGGGCGGACGATCTAGCCAGGGTTGCCGGACGACAGTGGATGAGACTTGCACAGGACCGATTACGTTGGCGTGCTGAAGAGGAGGCCTATACCCAGCAGTGGGTGTCAACGGGCTGATATGATGATGATGATGATAAGTTTTTGATAGAAAATTGCTGAATTTCTTTAGGAATTTTATTGTAGAAACCTCTGAAAGATACATAGACCCTAAGGTGCCTAATAGTGGGCAAAGCGAGTTTATATTTTTTAGGTAGAACATTTGAACGTCCAACCCGATTTGACGGACGCGGGATCGAATCGCACCGAAATCGTAAATTTTTGATAAGGTTATTAATTTTTTTGAAACGCAAGTTTATCTTTATTTTTATTATTTACTTTATTAAAGTCACTTTTCTTAGGAAAACTATTTATATTTTTGTGGGTATACAGCAGAGCTTTGTAAATATATTGACAGGGAACTGTCATAATATTAATTTCTTAAAAAATATGACGTAGCGATTCTCTGAGGCCCATATTGTAGATTGCACGAACAGCCCTCTTCTGCAGCACAAATACAGTGTTTTTTGTTTAGCTCCAGCCCCACAACACTATACCATAAGACATAATATTATGCAAATAACTAAAGTAACTAAGTCTAGATGTAGCTATGTCTGTGAGGTAACGAACTTTCTTTACGACATTATGCAGCAATACTGAGCCTGTTCGCGATAGCTTATCTACATATGTAGGGACCTCATTGAAACTCATTATGTAGGGTGATGCCTTAAAAGACAGTTATAGCTACAAGTTCTAGATTTCCACCTTTTATTTGAATGTCTGCCTTGATATTTTTTACATTAGGAAGTGAAAATCTGATACATTTTGTTTTGTTTTCATTAAGTATTAGATTATTGGAACTGAAAAACTTAAGAGATTGCACTTTTCACATTGTCATAATTGATCGATGATGAAGTATCATCAGCAAATAATATGTACCACCTCGTGATTATCCTATAATAGATATGGCAAATCAAATTCGGTTTCTTGTTTCACATAATAATGTTGGCTTGCTTTTAAACCAGTTCTGATGGTGGGATCTCCGATAAATCAAGGGAAATATTCAAATGAAATAAGCATACTTAGGCGGTATATTTTCAACATTTTGGTAAATAAGTTTTGATACCACCTTTCCTATATACAGTAGAGGTATATACACTCTTGTCTATAAAAATGTGCAAATTAGAGAGTTCGTTATAATTTTCCTGTAATCTCCACGTACACTTCTATTAGCTATACAATTTTCAGGCGTATATCTCTACAAGCTTCGGAGATAAGGGAGAGAACCGGTATTTTTATCAACTTTTTTGTAAATAAGTCGAAAACTATACGGCTTAAAGAAAAACTAACAACTGTTTATGGGCAAATGAATCCCTGTCATATAATGCGCTATATGACCTAGTAACTTTTTCTAAGATTGTGAAAACTCATGGTAGACCTACTCGATGCTACAGTCCTCACCACATTCTACCAAGGGGTTTAAATACGTATTGGTACTAAAATACGCAGTAAACTCTTCTACATTACTGCTAGCTGTAGGTATATTATATTACTGCGTATATATTATATTTACTGTTACCGATATTTACTGCGTATTTGAGTACCAAACTATCCGCTAGAGGCGCTGTACAAGTTTTTATACAGATAAAGTCGCGATAAAGTCCTGTTATTTTAAAACTAAACATTTCATATTATTGAAGTCATATTATATACTAGAGCTCAGACGTCAACGTGAGAATGGCCTTGTGTAAAGTTGTATACTATCAAGTATCTACTTGGCAACATGAATACTAAATGTAGGTACTACATTTAGTATTCATGTTGCCTAATAATAAAATGTTTATTGCCTACATGTAGGTTGATTAGCCGCTTGCAAGGACTTTTGTATTGACTGGGGTAAGTACCTTCCTAGCAGGGTTTTTTACTTAAAATTAATTGTTGGTTTACACGATCGTTTAACTATTACAACAGGAATATAAATTACAAAAACTAATCTATAATAACATACATATATTTTCACATTACAGGTGAACAAAACTGATTTATGCCTTTATTGGCAGCTTTCCATAATAAGAAATTGTCTGGGACAAAAAATGGGGGTAATGAAAGTCAAGTTAAAATATTTTTGCAAATATTTGATAATTCATACCCATTTTCAACCCCCATATCTCGTTAACTTCTGACCAATTTTGATAACACATGTATAAGAATAAGAGCCATCGCTAAAAACCTGCTTCCAAAGACCGCTGTGTGCGTGTACCTGTCTGTGGCACCACAGCTCTACAACGAGTGGACCGATTTGAATGTAGTTTTTGACTGTATTCGAATGCAGGTTTTCTAGAGGTGGTAGGTACTCCACAAACCGGTTTAGACGTTTACAAGATATGGGGGTAAAAGAGGGATGAATAATCGAATGTTGCCAAATATAGTGGTTTTTTGGATAAATATCGATCATCAAACAGACCAGACATAATTTTAGTTCCCACGGTCTCTACAGTTTTTGCACAACGTTTTGGTGATTTTATACGTTGTTTTATATACAAAAGGGTTATCAAACACTGTTGCAAAGACCTACAATCGTCCAATATTTCTCAGGCTAAATTTATCGTGAGGAAATGGTTGTTGACGTTATCGTATGATGAGACTGAGAGACTTTTAGAAAAAATATGTTAAATCATTGTTCTTTGTATTTTGTTTTCATTTTCTTATCTTTTTCGAAGTTGTTGCAATTTTATTTACTTTTTTTTTATATATACTGCCTAATTTGAAATGTTTGCTTGTCATTGGAGGTTTTTTTTTTTAGAAATAACGTATTCTGGTTCCCACGATACAGGCCCAGCCTAGTGTGGGAATCACTATTAATATTATTTTTTGTAAACCCCTCAATAAAATTTCTTTTTTATTTATTTATTTTATTTATACCTAAGTGTTACCACACTTAGGCTGAGCGCAGACTTGAGTTACGATAGTTTTAAGACAGACTATTGCTTTACAAAAATTATGAAAACGCGCCAACTTCAAACAAAACGTCTCATAGACAAAATTGTCTAATACCTACAAGAACTGCACGGCGACAAGTCTAACTAACAATTGTCGGCTTCTCTTTTGTATGTATACATACATACATCAAAGACAAACCAGTCTAGTGACGTACCTCTCTCTCTTTTAGTCCCGTCCGAGCTTTCAGAGATTTCAGTAGATTATCAAAAGTTGACAAGTTCATTCGGAAATACTTTGAAAAGTTCCGGGGGTGTTGTCTTAATTTAAAAAACAGTGAATAAAATTTTACTTTGAGTCTTTCACTATATATGGGATGCACCCAATATTTACGTCTGCGTCGTTTTGCAAGGGAACACGTAACTAGGGCGCTTAATACAACAGTATGAAGTCCATTTTGATACTGAAAAAGAATTGACGCAGACGGTGCGCGATGTAGTAATAGCCAAAACAGTTTTGTTTTAGGCGTGCGACGTGTCGTAGGCAGACTTGTCTATGTGAGGAAAGTCTGTCTCAAAACTGTCGTGACTCCAATATGTGCTCAGCCTTATATTTTGCTTGAAATAAAAGGGCATGTGTGGATTGTAAATAAATTAGGTGACCTCCGAGACTGTGAAAGTACTGGGGGTTACTTAATTTTAATTTTATAAACTTGTGTCAGGTCTTAATAATATATTCCACCTTCTGTAGGTCTTCTCATGTCATATTATATGCAACGTGTTAGTTACCTAGTGCTCAGTGACAACAATCTGAATACTCGTGAGTCCCCCGTCGTCAGCGTTATTAATTTGCAACCAGAGAATGGACCGGTTTTGTATTACTTGCCACGTAGTGAGTTTACATGAATGCCAGAATCGTAGAAGTGTAGGTCGTTAGATGTGCCCAGACACCAAAAACTTTGGCATTTTCTATAAAAGTCTCCTAACAATAATGCTACGCAGGCACTCTGGTTTCGCCAATAAACCGAACTGTTATTGTTACTATATCTAACGTGTAATCACATTATGTTTAATATAATTTATTCTCAACAAGACAAAAGTCACTTACATGAGAAATATACCAACTTAGTCTCATTTACAGTTCGTCGCTCAAGTAGAAAATGCCTTTAAGTACCCATCTAACGCTTATTATGTTTATTTAATTGTGTAAATATTTATAATAATGTTCGGCTAACTTGCGTTTGTATGCGTTAAATAAGTGTACATTTTTTATTCCAGAGGGTAGTTTGTTATTAACTGTGCGCCTTCAAACGTTACATTGCACGAACTTTCGTGAGAAATAACACACTACGTCCGGCTAACACTGTGTTTAGAGGTATGTACACTGATTGCAAATGAGCGAGATATCTCATTTTGTGTGGGAACCAAATGGCGCAGTCTTACGGTACCTCTCACCTCTCACCAAAGATTTAGATCGTTCGCCCTAACTAGCGATTGAAATATTTGGTGTACATTATATATTTTGCCGAATAAGACTTGTCATGTCGACTATGACAAGTAACTGCAATGAGGTGCCGGCATTAGAATGTTGTCCCTCCTCTCCTGCTCGTAGATGCAGTAAGAATCTGCCAAGGGATACCTCCGGAAGATGAGCAGCAGCGTATTTTCGTGTATTCTGCGCTCAGCAACCCGCCTTATATTTGTTTTAACACGTGACATACAAATACGTTTATCTCATCGCATGGCCATACCATACCAACCTATTATTACTAAGTACTCATCTTTTCTGCCACTCTACTTTCAGACTCCCTCATAAGTACTCATTCCTAATCCTGTTCATTCTCGTCACTTCACACATCCATCTCGTCATTGTCATCTCTACTGAATGCATGGTTCAGCCACGTAGCCCAACATTCTGATCCATACATAGCGGGAGGTCTTTCCTAAGTTGGAATATGATAAAACCATCATACTCAACACACAATAGGGGGATACGCACACGTCCCCTTCTAATTTTAGTTGTAATTCTGGTGGGGGATACCAGATCTGCACTGACGTCCCGCATGAGCGTGCATTGTGCATTGTCCCCCGTGACGACTACCGTGACCCTAACCAGCCCAACTCCTTGGAATACCGGAAGAGGACTCGGGGTCGCTGGTAGCATTCGTTGAACATCCCCAAAGGATATGCTGATGTTGTAGAAGAAGTGCATGACTAAGAGCTCGCTCCTGTAGTTCCGATTTTGATCTCGCTTCCTTTGTGGCACTACAGTGTCTCCTCCTCTTCAAGACACCCGCGACATCCCCCCTTAGTACATAACCATCTCAGCCATCAGACGTCCACTACATATGCCTCCCTCATGGATCTCAGTTTTGTGGTTGGAAGCGGCCTGCATCCACCGATGTTTTGCGGTCTGTAGTTACCTCCTTAGACATATTTTTTTTTATTCATATTCACACAGCAACAAATAAACAACAAAGGGGGACACATTTTGTAAGATTTCTGCTAATATTTGTCTCGGGTCTGGGTATAAATACATATGTCATGACAACCGTAGGACTTCCACTGCAGGACATAGGCCTCCCTCATGGAATTGGAGAAATATCAGAGAAGTACTGATCATGAGGGGTTGTTGCCATACCTACTCACCACGCTTGGGAGGCGGGTTGGCGAGCGCAAGTGATAGGCATGTACTTTACAAAAGTATCCTATCAACAATCCGCTACTCAGAACACAAGCTCTACTTACGTTGGAGCTAGATGGTGCTGTGTAAAATGAGCAGTATTTTTTGTACATTTTCTGATCTCTTAGGATTCATTATTACGTCGGGTTTTTATAGAAATGAATTTGTAATATTTACAACTTGCAAATGTTATGAAATGTAACGGAATGGTAAATCATCATTTCATCATTTCAGCCGTAGGACGTCCACTGCTGGACATAGGCCTCCCTCATGGATTTCCAGTTATTGCGGTTGGAAGCGATCTGCATCCACCGTCGACCTGCGGGCTTCACCAGGTGATCATCCCATCTTGTTGGTGGACGTCCTACGCTGCGCTTGCCGGTCCGTGGCCTCCACTCGAGAACTTTTCGGCCCTATCGGCCATCTGCTCTGCGAGATACATGGCCTGTCCATAGCCACTTCAACGTGCTAATCCGTTTGGCTATGTCGGTGACCCGAGTTCTTCTTCGTATCTCCTCATTTCTGATTCGATCGCGTAAAGAAACCCCGAGCATAGCCCTCTCCATAGCTCGTTGAGCGACTCTGAGCTTATTCATGAGGCCAATCGTGAATGACCATGTTTCGGTTTCATATGTCATCACTGGTAACACACATTGATTGTAGACTTTCGTCTTGAGGCACTGAGAAATTTTGGACGAAAAAACGTCGCGTTGTTTCCCAAACGCTGCCCATCCGAGTTGGATTCGTCGATTGACCTCTTTCTCAAAGTTGGACCTACCTAATTGGACAGTTTGTCCTAGGTATATGTACATACGCGTCGACAACTTCGAGAGCCGAGTTCGCAACCATAACTGAAGCAGGCACCACATGGACATTCGACATAGCCTTCGTCTTGTCCATGTTTATTTTAAGGCCTACCCGTTGGGAGACTCGATTAAGGCCTTCGAGCATCGTGTCGAGTTCCTCCATCGACTTTGCCATGACCACAGTATCGTCGGCAAACCGAAGGTGAGTCATGTATTCGCCGTTAATGTTGATGTCTAGTCCTTTCCATTCCAAGAGCTTGAAGGCATCTTCCAAAGCGGTCGTAAACAGTTTCGAAGAAATAACGTCTCCCTGTCTTACGCCTTTTTTTAAGGGAATATCCTTCGAACTCTGTTCCTGTACTCGGACTGACATAGTAGCGTTTCTATACAAAGACTTCAACACTTCGATAAACCGATAGTTAATTCGGCATCGTTGGAGAGACTCGAGCACCGCCCATGTTTCGATCGAATCGAAGGCTTTCTCATAGTCCACAAACGCGAGACATAGCTCTTCGGTCTACTGTATCACCTGCCGCAGCGTATGAATATGGTCTATGGTACAGTAGCCTTTTCGAAACCCGGCTTGTTCGAGACGCTGAAAGTCATCAAACCTGCGATCGAGACGATTTGCGATGAGCCGTGAGAACAGCATATAAACATGGCTCAAAAGCGAGATCGGTCTGTAGTTCTTAAGCAAGATGTTGTCACCTTTCTTAAAGAACAGTACCACGACGCTCTTGTTCCATATTTTTGGCGTAATACCTTCGAGCAAGACGGTGTTGAAGAGCTTCTGAAGCACTTTAAGTATCCACCCGCTTCTAGAAGCTCTGACGTGATTCCGTCCTCCCCCGGCGCCTTGTCCATCTTTAGCTGTTACAGGGCCATACTGATCTCGTACAGGCTGATGTCCGGGATATCTTCGGTATAATGTCGGGTCAGCTTGGCTCTAGGGTCTTCCGCCGCACTGCAAACAGGTTTAGTGACGGAATCGTAGAGCTGTCCATAGAACCTTTTGACTTCCCTTAACACTTCCGCTTTACCTGACGCTATGCTGCCATCTTCCCTCTTCAGCTTTGTCATCTGGCTTTGCCCAATAGACATCTCTCGCGAACACTTTGGAGCCTTTGTTCCGCTGTATCGTATTTTTAATACGAGCTGTATTAAAGGTACGAATATCGTGCCGCAAGGATTTCCAAACTTGTCTCAGTAGACAAGTACCTACTCAGAGCTGCCTATGTGACTTAGCATCATCGGAAGAATGCAGTAGTAATGAGCGTCGTTCAGTCATGAGGTTGAGAGTGTCTTCAGAGAGTTTCTGAGGTCTATTTGTACGGGGCGTCTTAAAGAACTGAGACCCCACCGTATGGACAGTTTCTACGAACCTGACATTGATCTCGTTCACTGATGCTGTTTTTCGAGACCCAGACAATCAAAGCGATTTAAAAGTTTGAGTTGAAAGCTCTCGAAGTTTAAGCCCTAAATATACTTCCGTAAAATATTTGTAAACTCGGACTGTTTTCTATTCTACTTTTAGTGATTACATTACCTACTAGTTACATTGTAATTAGTGCGGCCAGCAGGATGTTTTGAAGATAAATGTAAACGCTCAATCCCCGTTATGAGATTAGCAGTATGCAACATTATTCTATTGATGCGTCTAAATCAAATTAAGCAAAAGTAAGGCCTTTGCTTCTTTTGTAGATGATTTATACAGCGTCAGCAACTGGTAATTATGCTGTACGGGACGCTGCAGTGTCTGGGAGCATTTTAAGCACCACAATCGAAAAACAATAGTGTCAAAGGTGTTTGTCAAAGACGATTTGTAAAATAACCATTTCTAGAAGATACAATTTTCTAGAATGTCAGTTTCTTGAATTTACCACTTCTGGAAATAATATCTCTTGAATCAACTACTTTTATAACCAAAGCTATAAAATAAAACTGAAAATAACCTGCATGTCATCATCGTCCTCACAGCCATGGAATGTCCACTGCTGGACGTAGGCCTCCCTCATGTATGTACATATCTCCAAGTGAACATGAGGGTGTTGTTTGCCATACTCACCAAGCTTGGTAGGCGGGTTGGTGAGCGCAGTAGACGATGTTGATATACGGAAAGACGCAGCTGCCCATCTTCTGGAGGTATCCCTTGGCAGACTTTTACTGCATCCGCGGGCAAGAGGTAACATTCTGCTGCCGGCACCTCACGGCGCACTCAGAAGGACGATCGGGGGCTTGGTAGCAAAGTTATATAATAAAAAAAAAAAATACTTATTTATTTATAATATAAAGTACTAGAACTAAACATTAGTTTATTTATTTATCTATTAGGACCACCACCAACAAGGGCCTTGTGCTCCCCCAATTAAAGGCGGCCACACCTTGCACACAATTGAGCGCAACTCAACAAAAATAGGTACTAAAGGTATCTAGTAGGTATTGAAGTTATATTGGGTAACAACAGGTAACAACCTAATAATTACATAATTATCTCAAACAAAAACTAATAGAACTACAAATAATATGTAGTTAGATACAAAAGTAGTAATAATGTAGATAGAGTATACCTACCTACAATCCTTACCGCATATTTTAATATAGGCCAGAGAGTTTCTCCTGGCTGTCTATGAGGATACGTACAGCTTTCTCGCTTTTTTAACAAAAATGCGACCGTTTCTTACCCACAAAAATTTGAACCCTAACTTTTAGCTCGAGAGCGTGTTGCGGAGTGCAGCGACTTGTTTTCGGGTGATAGGTGTTCTGCAACGTAGATCGGCTGCACTTTCTCAGTCTATTAGCAGGGTTGTTCTTATTGTGTTTGGTGGTGGCGGCGGCGAGAAAGGAGTCACGGGGGCTGCTTAACTTGACGAGGATTGATCGTGGGCGGTTGCTATCAGAATTTTTCGTGGCCACTCTGGTACAGAACTGAATATCCGTGTCTTTCAGATCGCACTTGACTGATTTACTCAGGTGTAAGACAGTGCTAATAAGGTTTTCTGATTTACTCTCAGGAACATACTGTATTTCTAAGTAAGAGGACCTAGAGTGCTTCTCGCAGATATTTATCCGTTTGTTCAGATTGTGCAGTGTTTCATGCAAAGTGGCGTTTTCTCTTTCTAGGTTATCGATTCTGACAGATTTCTGTTCCAGGTCAATTTTCAGCTCGTCGTATCTATTGCTGAAGAATGTGATAGCTTGCTGAAAGCTATCTATTACTTCCTGAAGCTGCAGCTGTTCAAGCGCTATATTATAGAGAGAGCTGCCAATTTCCGTAGCTATAATTTCCCGCAGGACTTTTCGGGTGATAGGAATATCCTAGTCGTCTTGGTCGCCGAGCGCCAGGGACCCTAGAGAGGTTCGTATAGCGTTTGGTGTTGTACAGGAGTCGGGATTCGCAGATAATTCTTTACAGGATTTTGGCTTGTTATGAGAAGCAGATGGCAGTTGGGTTGGGCGGATATTGGTGCGCCCTACTGATTGTTGCGCTGCGCGTACCGGAATGTTAGAGTTGTCTCCTTTTGGTAGTTTATTACGACAACCTGCACAGACCTACTAGGCCCTGCTATCTATGATCATAAATTTGAAGCTTTTGGCAGAAATATTAGCGCATTCGAGATCATACCAAAGCTGACAACTGCAACAAAGCAACCGTTCTCGGTTCGGTATATTATTCAGGCACCCACCACATTCCTCAGACATGCTTATGATTTATAGGAAACAAACCTGTGCCAACAATACCGACAACAGTCAGTATTTTTCGCAGGTAGGATATATACCTATGAAACAAGTGTAACATATTCTCCGTGATTTACGCGGGCAGCGAGTTCGCCGAGGTCAAACGCAACGTAGTCCGTCTCGTTCGTGACACTCTTCATTTAATTCCAATTTTTCAATTCCATCTCACTCAACTTCCTTCTTTGAGAAATCCTTCACTGTGCAAGCTATTCGTCTGTGGAACGCTCTCCCCCTGAACATCAGAGGTGCAAAATCTCTGCCTATTTTCAAAAATCTTTTATATCAATATTATTTATCTTATATCTTATATTTTTATTCTTATATCAATTCTAAGTATCTACTCATTTTATTTATCCAAGAATCAAATATAAAACAAACCTATTTGTTAATCATTTCCGCGCTGTAAATTGCATCCCCAATTTGAACCCCTATATCAATAGCCTATATATGAAGTAGCCTATATCAGTATATATACCTTTAAATATTACCTAGCCTATACCTTCTGGTGGTCAGAATCACTGCCTTTCGGGTTTATAAACCCTTTCTGACCATCAGAAGGAACAACCTTTGTTTTAAGAGTTTTTCTGTAGACATTAGTACAGATTTATACATCAACTGTTAATATAAGGGTGTATGTATATAAGGGTGTATGTATATAAGGGTGTCATGTAACCAAAACCCGGTATAAATAAAAAAGAGTAACGTAAAAGTTGAGTAAAAGAGACGCTGCTGTGCCTGGGATTTTTGGATAGATGTGAGTTGCCGGCAGTAGAATGTTACCCCTCCTCTCCTACCCGTGGATGCAATAAGAGCCTGCTAAGGGACACCTCCGGAAGATGGGCAGCAGCGTCTTTCCGTATATTAACATCCCGTACTGCTCTCACCAACCCGCCTGCCAAGCGTGGTGAGTATGGCAACTACCCCTCATGGAGATCCATGAGGGAGGCCTTAGTTCAGTAGTGGACGTTTTACGGCTGAAATGATGAAATGATATGGGTTGCCCAGCATCTATACCATCACCCTCGAGTTTAGTCGGCCATATTTAGAAATAGCAAAAACAAGTCAAAACGTCTAAATGTTTTAAAATTTCTTTACAATATTGCTAGAAAACATCACGATGATACTTATTTTCTTGGCATCACATAATACCACATTTATTTATCATCATTCATTACATTTAGAATTACCCTTTTGAATGTATTTATTGTAACCTTCGAATTTCTTGTATACGAAGATACGTGCCAAGTGCCAACTAAAGGGAAGCTAGATGCGGGCGATTTTTTCTTTACTACTAACAGGTGGTAAGTATCATTAAGTATTTACTACTGCGTCCGAACAGCCAAAACAGCAGAGGGATTTGCTACTACTACTACTTGTCCAAGTATAACAAGTACGAAGACTCGAATGTAGACTGCGTAAAGGGAACTGTTGTGATCGAATAACTATTCGATCACAACAGTTCCCTTTACAGAGAGAGTTGTTGCACAATCTGACAATTTTTTAGAGTTCCGCACCAAAACGGTAAAACGAAACCCTTATAGAATCACTTTATCTGTCTGTTTATCACAAGTGGATATCACGAGAACTAATGATGTTAACGACTTGAAGTTTTAAAAGGTTAAAGATAACAACTTTTTTACCAATATAGCATATATGAAAATGCTAAACAATATTCTTATTAGGATAGGGGATCTCAAAAATTGTATGTGAAGTTACTAGTTCGTGTGGGGTATCATATGAAAAGTATTCATTTGCACATTAATAAACAGCTTTTAGTTTCCCTTTAAGCCCTTTATTCCCTTTAGGAGTTATTTACAAAAAAAATAAAAAAACGACCGTTCCCCCCCTTATCTCCGAAGTTTTCAGAGATAAACCCGTGAAACTTTTATAGCTAATAGAAGTGTATGTAAAATTTATAGGAAAATTAAAGCGAACTCTCTAATTTGAATAGTTTTTTTAGACAAGGGGGGTGGAAGGGGGGTGTCCAAAATGTTTGTGAAGTTACTAGGTCGTGTGGGGTATCATATGAAAGGTAATCAATTGCAAAATAACAACAGTTTTTAGTTTTCCATTAAGCCATATTGTTTCCGAGTGATTTACAAAAATGTTGAAAAAACTACCGTTCCCCCTTATCTCCGAAGTTTGCGGAGAACCCATAAAACTTTTATAGCTAATATTAAGTAAATGTTAACTTTATAAAAAAATAATAGCAAACTCAATAATTTGCATAGCTTTTTAGACAAAGGGGGTGGAAGGGGGTTCTTAAAAAAATTGTGGAGTTGCTAGGTCATAAGGGGAATCATAATATGAAAGGTATTCATTTGCACATTATAAAATAGTTTTTATTTTTGTTTTAAGCCGTATAAGCCGAGTGTATGTAAAGATTACAGGAAAATTATAACGAGCTAATTGGCGTAGTTTTTCAGAAATCATCGAAAGTATAATAAATCTACATAAGTTTCGCTATCAGACAAGAGATGGTGCTGTCAAGGTTCTCCAACAAATATAAACCGCCTTTATCACATATTATATTGTATGATGGCACGGAACTCTCGGTGCGCGAGTCCAGTAGCGGCGTTAGGGTAGGGCGCGGTTGGGCGACCGCCCAGGGCGCCGGATATAAAGGGGCGCCGCAGGCACCCCTTTGTTTCCTCTCGCTCTTTGAGCGAGGCCTACTTACACGTAAATTCCCTAAATTTAGCGAACAAATCGTTATGTTGGCAACACTAATAATGGAACGCAGTGTTCAAATCGGAGCACTGCATGCATTTAATTTTACCGGGAATCCCCGACCATCGAGAAAAACATTATCTATCACTTTTTTACGTTTAAATTAGAGAGAGTTGATGTTATTTTTGACGAAGCGGAACACACTCAGCCAGCTCATTCTCATCTCATTCACTACATCAGTGCACGCACTTAAAACAGTTATTCCAATTATTTTAATTAGAAAAGTAAATTTTTATCAGTTTTTTTTAAATAAATGGTTATTTCTTTTAATAAATGGTAATTTCATTACCTATATCTTTTTCCTTTTTTCATATGGGTTTGAATTGCAGTTAGGGGGCGCCGTATAAATCTCGCCCAGGGCGCTGGTAGTGCTAAAACCGGCACTGCGCGAGTCCGACTCGCTCTTACCGGATTTTTTATTAATATCGTTACACGTTGTTTGCGCCTACTGCAGTTCCGTGCAAATTCAAAGATCCTTATTTCTCGTTCTTTGGTTACACGACCTTGACACTGAACTCGTATTGCATAACCCTGCGGCATGAATAAACATGCAAAAATTTGTTGCAGGGATAACCCCAGGGAAATCCGCAACAAGGCCGAGAAACAGCGACGCGACAAGCTCAACCATTCCATCTCGGAGCTGGCTTCCATGGTGCCGCCGGTGGTAGCTGCTAGCCGCAAGATTGACAAGACGGGGGTCCTGAGGCTCACGGCACACTATTTGCGTGCTCATCACTACGGTAAGTACTCTACGTGAATCATAATATCCTGTCAGCTTAATCGGCCGTATTTATGTAGAATGAACAGGTCAATAAGTCTGAAGCTAAGTCGCAGGTTTTATCACGTCTCCCCATCAACTGGTAGAAAAGCGGATTACGGATGTTTAGTGATAACGTTCGTACCTTCATAACATAAAGATAATTATTGAGTTTGGGTTTAATAGCCTAGTTCTTTTTTGAAGAAGATTAGGTGGAACGCTACGGTGGAACAATAAGAGAATTTAAACATGCTCAACTGAACGCAAGCAGCGTCATGACAAATTCAACCATTCCAACTCGGAGCTTGCCTATTTGTTCACGCGGTGGTGGCTGCGCAGATCGACAAGTTATAAGGTCTTTAGTATTCTACGTAAAGAACAGGTCAATTAGTCTGAAGCTAACTAAACGAACCACAGGTAGCTATGTTTAAGAACTGTAAGCCTGCCACGGATGTTTCTACAAACATTTTCAACGAAACAAGAATTATTGGAATTGGGAGGTAAAATTGACTCCTCCTTTCTTTGAATGCAGCTTTTGTCACTCTCGTAGAACATGTGTACGAAAACACAAACAAAAAACGCAAGTTCCATTTCGGAGCTAGCTTCCATGGTACCGATGGTGGCTGCTAGCCGCAGAAAATGCTAAACGTTTGACACTTCTAGCGCAAAATCTTGTGTGTATCTCAAACAGAATTTTAACCGTTCCAAGTTCATTTTAAAGGGCCTACTGAACGACACCCCACTCGACGGGGTTTGACTAAGAGAAAGTCTAACCGGTATCTTATGCAGGGAAGCTACGGTTCCGTCAAAAACATTTTACTGTCTGTTTAAATCCACCGTTGAACATATAGGCCTCCTCAAATTTGCATTTTCTCACATGTTTATTGATTGTATTACATACGTAAATTTTACTGAAAAGTGATAACAACCCTATATGGAGATAATAAAAATAAACAGCAACGTAATAGAACTAAGATTAACTATCTCACACAGCTAATCATAAATCATTCATTAATATAATTACAATACATCACGAGAAAAACGAGAGCGCATATCCGCGGCGTAGTTCCATTGATTAATTTTTGCGTTTAATTTGCAAATATCATCTTGTTTCACCACATTCCACACAGTAGTAGTTATATTGTGCTAGAATGCAGGTTCCACCCAATCCAATTACATATGAGTAAAGGACAGAATTGTAGCACAGACAAAGTGAACTACACGCAATTCACTTCACCCGCGTCTCGTCTGATGGCGATTGTACGACGTGCAGGTGCGCACACCTACAATGTGTCAACTTGTTATTAATGTCATGCCATTTACTATGCGATACGATTACTCCTTACTTTGATACACATACTCGTATGTGGCTATTAGAGTTAATACCCTGCAGATGTGGAGCGTGAATTCAGGAATACAATGTGGTTATCCAATTATGTTGCTGCTTCTCGCTAATCTTAGCGTTTTATAACACAATATACCTATCGTAGGTGGATTGTCCATGGCCATGTTGTCTTGGTTTAATGAAATCGATGTGCTCGAGTAGGTACGGCACTCGCCACCTAATAATTGCGCACTTGTATATTGTCTCAAACATTTGCATTATTGATACCTAGTCATGGATGAGTCACGTGCATATCTACATAGAATTATTTATTTAATTTCATAAATGCATTGTTGCATGTTCTTCGCTTTTGAAAAGAATGGTTCATCAAAAACATCGAGGACATACCCAATAGAGAGGAAATGTCATTTATTTTATCTAAACAACAATTCCGCCAAAAATATTTCATAATTATACGGAAAAGTACACAGGTCGGCTGTTAGAGCTGTACTGTCAAAAGCGAGAGACAGTTGTCATTGCATTAATGCAATGTACTAAGTAGGTACTAATATGTTTCAGAATTCTTATGACCTTATTTCCCCTCTATTGGATAAGTGCTCGATGGTACAAAATTAGATGGAACCTACAAAATGATCTATGTACTGCTGGTCTATTTTACAAACTGGTGCCAAAATAAAAGCTGTCACAAATCCAAAAAAAAAATTACGTCTCTGGCCTAGTTGCTAGATCAGTGTTCCTACTAAATGTTTTAGAAGATAAATAATAATATACCTACTTACTCATAAATTCTTAAATTTATTTTGCACGTTATGTTGTGATTTTTATTTATAAATTGTACTAATGAATGTAGATAAAACGTATTAGCTTTTAAATTATTAAAAATAATACCTTCCCAACCCTAACAAAACGTTAGAAGCGGTTAAACAAAGGCTGAAGTTCAAAGGAGTCAGGCTGAACAAAAAAATAATATAATTTGAGTCTAGTTTCAGTCACATTCATGTTAATAATATCCACTAATAATAATGAGGGATTTGATTGTTTGTCTGTTTGTATGCAGTGAATAGGCTCCGACATTACTGGACCGATTTGAAAAATTCTTTCACCATTAGAATCCTACATTATTTCTGATGAACATGGGCTATATTTTATCCTCGTATTCCCACTGGATCGGGAACTATGCGGGTGAAATTGCGGAGTGCGGCTATTACTTCCTAAATACACACTACAATAATCATCATCATCATTTCAGCCGTAGTACGTCCACAGTGATAGGCCTCCCTCATGGATTTCCAGTTATTGCGGTTGGAAGCTACTTGCATCCACCGACGACCTGCGGTCTTCACCAGGTCATCAGCCCATCTTGTTGGTGGACGTCCTGTGCTGCGCTTGCCGCTCCGTCCACTCGAGAACTTTTCGGCCCCATCGGGCATTTGTTCTGCGAGCTACATGGCCTGCCTGCCCATTGCCTCTTCAAGGTGCTAATCCGCCTGGCTGTGTCGGTGACCCGAGTTCTTCTACGTATCTCATCATTTCTTATTCGCTCCCGTATAGAAACCACAAACATAGCCCTCTCCATAGCACGTTGAGCTACTCTGAGCTAATTCATGAGGCCAATAATACAATAATGTGCGTACATATGTAATTGTCACTTTGTGTTTAGAGTTTATCTTTCTGTTGTTATTTTTATATTTAAGGTGTGCAATAAAGCATTTTCTATCTATCTATCTATCTACATAGCAACATATTGGA
The DNA here is from genome assembly GCA_963082625.1 of Pasiphila rectangulata. Classification (NCBI taxonomy): domain Eukaryota; kingdom Metazoa; phylum Arthropoda; class Insecta; order Lepidoptera; family Geometridae; genus Pasiphila; species Pasiphila rectangulata. The sequence continues at coordinate 8,517,596 of OY720236.1, read as the reverse complement.
CGTATGGGAAAATGTATTTTAGAGTCAATCAATGTACCTTCAGCGGCTACAAAGCTGAATAACAATGATATCATATATTTTTAGGGTTCCGTAACTCAAAAATAAAAAAGTACACTTTTAGGATCACTTTGTTGTCCGACTGTCGGTCTGTCAAGACCCTTTATCTCGAGAACGTGTAAAGGTATCGAGTTGACATAAAAACCATATACTCAAATCTACAGCTTCTTTAAGCTGTGGAAAAATCAATATTCTAAGTTAACCTGAAATAAGATACGACCGCTTATGCTGCAAAAAAAACGCATGTTTCGACATTCGCAACGGAATCAAAATTTATAGAGCACTTCCCGTAGACTTAGAACTATATAAATTGGCAACGTATATCGTCTTGTACTGTAGATACAGAGAAAAATCCAAAAACTATACATTTGCACTGAATTCATTAAAAAAATCGTCCTTAAAATAGTACAAAATAAATCATTGAGGTTAAGCAACCCTACGCGCGGTCATAAATTGGATGGGTGACCGAATCTTTTTGTGCTTTTAAAAACTTTTACTAATATTTATATTGTTATCATACATACCTACGGAATCCTCGGTGGGCAATTCCAACTCGCACTTATCTGGTTTTGTTTTCCGTAGTGTAGGTAATGTCAGCTCTCTGACTATAAACCAGTGCAAAGTGCGAATCTATTCTTAACTTCCGAATCGTGTCTCTGCTAGCAAGCAAGTAGCGCTCGAATCAACTCGTTTCGTATTTCAATAAACGAGAACATGCTTATAAAGATTGCCTTAAGACGGCAGTAGAATGTTGCAGCTCCTTTCTTGCTTGTGGTTGCAATAGAAATCTATCAAGGGATAACTCCGGAATATGGGCAGCAGCGTCTTTACGTGTATCCCGTACTACGCTCACCAACTCGCCTGCCAAGCGTGGTGAGTATGACAGAAACCCTCTCATGATCTTGTAGATCTTTATGGGAAGCTTATGACGACCTCAGTGGCGCAGCAGGCAAAGATCCGCCTGCGACGCGCGACGCAAGAGTTTGCTGGTTTGATTCCGCCCCAGGACAAATGTCTGTAGGATCTGCAAATATTTGTTCTGGGTGTTCTTCTATCATCATCATTATCATCATTTCAGCCATAAGAAGGAGAAAGAAGAAAATCATTTATCAAAGAAAATCATTATGAATGATTTCGGTTGCCATTATCGTGGTTCGTGGTCTTTTCTCACTGAAAACTGAAAAGTCGTAGAACTTAAGTTATTTTACTATACGAAGCCCTTTCGCGTATAACATCTAACCAAAATCTGTTTGTATTGTCTTATGAAAATAAATTAGATCTAGTGCAAGTGTGACCACGCGCTGTGTATGGGTCCGTGGTCACGCGAAGACCTGTTGTTAGAAGTTGGTGTTTGTTTTTAAGGTTCCGTAAGCAAAGGGTGAAAACAGGACCCTATTACTAAGACTCCGCTGTCCCTCCGTCTGTATGTTTGTCTGTCTGTCTGTCTGTTACCAGGCTGCATCTCAAGAACCGTGATAGCTAGACAGTTGACATTTTCACAGATGATGTATTTCTGTTGCCGCTACAACAACAAATACTAAAAACAATAAAACACATATTTAAGGGGGGAGGGCTCCCCCCTTAAATATGTGTTTGATTGTATAATAAAACGTAATTTTGATTGTATAATGGTACGGAACCCTTCGTGCGCGAGTCCGACTTACACTTGGCCGATTTTTTTTAAAGTTTACCATACATAAGAGCTATTATTTGAGTTTTCGGTTTAAAGTATTTCGGTGTAGGTATTTGTTAATTTTATCACTTATTTGAGCGGCAATTTATCTGAAACGAAAGCTGCTAGTAGATAAAAACATAGAGTACATTTTATATCATAATGTTGGGCGGATGGATACGCTTCTAAGGGTGTGTTGTGTTTCCACTGACGCGTAGTTAGGCGGAGCGGACCTTAGTGGAGCAAGAATTGACCAACCACAACGCTTGTGCTCTCGAGCCTTATGGCCTTCGAGCGGTGTGATTGGTCAATTCATGCACCGCTAAGCCCCCGCTCCGCATCAGTAGAAACATACCCTTATATAATCAAAGAGGATGTAACGTTCCGCTGTTTATAGCGTAGTATAGTATTTATTATTATTAAGAGCCTGTAGTGTCCCACTGCAGGGCAAATCCTCCCCTCCTTCCGTTCTTTGCGGTTCTCCGCAACAAGGGCCCATTCCTTATTAAAAGAGTCGAGCTCATCTCGCCATCTCCGTCTAGGCCTTCCACGTGGCCGTTGCCTGCCCCGCAGGGTGGTTACGTATCTCGCGACAGGTCTTGCAACAGGCAATTGACATCAATATTGCTGTCATATGTCAATTCCTTGATTGTTCTTTAATAACAAAAATGTTGCAAAACCTGTCGCGAGATACGTAACCCTGCGGGACCCAGTCAGTTGCGATCTTCGCCCACTGATCATCTGACATACGACGTACATAAAATATATACATATAATATATATACGTATGCATAAAATTAAATACAGTTGCTAATGCAAGCATCGAACGGAGACGTTTCACTTCATAATAATTTTGTGTATATAATGTGTGTGTTGGCAGTATTTATATTTTACAAAGATGCAGCAATACGTATAGTATACAAATAGGCTAGATGGTTATTCTGAATATGTTAGTTTGTCATGTTGATAAACAAAAACTATTGGACACGATGTTTTTTTAACGTTATCAAAAAACAACGACGACTTAATAAATACGAAAAACTTTATTGTCACCTTGAAAACCGTTATCATTAAGTTGTTTACGTTTTTACTTAAATGCCGTGGGGTGCCGGCAGTAGAATGTTACCCCGCCTCTCATGCCCGTGGATGCAGTAAGAGCCTGCTAAGGGATACCTCCGAAAGATGGGCAGCAGCGTCTTCCTATATATCAACATCCAGAACTGCGCTCGCCAATCCGCCTGCCAAGCGTGGTGAGTATGGCAACTACCCATGAGGGAGGCCTGTGTTCAGTAGTGGACATTTAACGGCTGAAATGATGAATGAATGACTAGCTTCTGCCCGCCGCTTCGCATGCGTTGTACCCGAATAAAAAGTAGGCTATGTGTTAATCCTGGTCAATATCAATACATGTGCAAAGTTTCAGCTCAATTCCTAGCCTAGTTTTTGCGTGAAGAGGTAACAAACCTCCATCCAAACCAACTTTCGGCCTTAGATGCTTTCGGCTTTATAATATTAGTGGGATAGGCCTTTCACATATATTTTTAACCCCTGAAAAAAGAGGGATGTTATAAGTTTGACCGCTATGTTTGTGTGTCTGTGTGTCTGTCTGTGGCACTGTAGCTCATAATCGCGTGGACCGATTTGCATGCAGTTTTTATTTAAATCAGGTTTTCTAGCGGTTGTTCTTAAACATGTTTTATCATAATCGGTTAAGAATTGTACCTACAGGCTTTACGGCTGAGATGACGAAAAAGAATAACTATCGTATTACTCGATGTCCGGTGACGTGCATTATGCATTTAGGAATGTTGGCACTTTTGGTTGAACTGGGTTACCAGAAGCACTTTGGTCGACGATATGACATAGGTAAATAAGTAATGCTAGTAACTACACGCAGGCAACAATAAGGCAACAACCCCGTCATAATCTTGGAGATCAACGAGTTAGGCCTTTGTCCAGCTGTGGGCGTGGACAGCAGTTTTACGGCAGCGCTGGACGTCGAAAGTGTCAGGGGTCTCACGATGGAAATCTGACTTCGCCCCCTAATATGCATAGCTCTGTCTGTCTGTGCATGAGACGTTTACAACCGAACGCGTTCACTGATCATAAAACCTTTTTATTAGCACCGTCTTAATGAGAGAAGGGTACTGATTGATTTTGGGGTCACAGGAACCGGAGTTATTGTGACCTCAAAAGGTCACCAAAGGTCATAAATGGCATTTTTCAGAAACCTTCGCCCCCTTTTCTGGTACCACGTACCAATGCTTGTTGTACTTTCTCTTAGTTAGTTAGTTACTTACATTTGATTGGTCGGTTGATGGTTGATTGGGTTCGATTTGGGTGACACATCCAACACAGGGCACCCCAACAAGAGTTGATTAGGTTCGATTTGAGTGACAGATCCGACACAGAGCACCCCGACTCTACGTGGTCTTGTGCGTGGCGCCCCTAGAGTGTATATTTATTAAGCCGGAGGGCGAAGGGAGTGCAGCCTACGTCAGCCCTAACAAGGGCCAGGCAGTGTGCCAGCCTCAGCTGCCTTGCAGCCGAAGCTGCAAGGCGAGCTGTGGTGCCGGTTGTTACAATATATATAATATATATTGTACAATATATGTATATACAAAATAGCACAACACAAAAAAAGAAATGTTTATAAAAAGGTACAGGCAAGAGTGTGAACTTGTGAATATGTAAGCAAGCTTGAAGCAAATTCTGTTGAATAGGTTGTTTAACCAAGCGTATACAAGGTGCGAGGGAAATTGTTTAAATTGCTCTTTAAAACAATCGATGGAACTACATAGTCACCTGTTGCTGTTGGGTAGCTGAGATATTAGATGACTTAAACCTAATTTTAACTTAGAAATTAATTGATGACGCAAAGTCACGCCTGACTTTGTACGTGCTCATTTAACAGGGTAAACAAAAAATCAAACCCGCGGCTTAGTCAGCTTCAGGCTTATTGACCTGTTCTTTCCTCTGGCTAATAGCTGACTAAGCTGGAAGGTATAGGTGCTGGGCAAGCCTAATTATATCTAATAATATCCCAGGCACTGCAGCGTCCCATACAGCATGAATACCAGTTGCTGACTAGTGAGAAGAGGCCTTCCTTAATTTTTATTGCGGAAACTGAAAAACACTAGAATAAAATTTTAGTAAAATGAAATTGGGATTACTTAACTATTCTCATCACATAGTGGTATTTGAGAATGCTTACATAAAACCGGTCATGCATGAGGCTTACTAACTAACCGGTCTAAGTCCAGCAGTGGACTTATAATACGTACGTCGATGATGTCGTCATATCTTTTGCGTACACCACAAGTGCCTACTATAACGTTCATATTTGCGTGGCTGCCGATGTGCTCGCTTACGAGCGCAACAGGTCAGCCAATACTGGACACATAGCTGTTTTGCTGCGAAACGATTGTTGATGACCAAAGTTGCAGACCCGTACGTGACATTGACACTGGTAGTACTACTGTTTGGTCTCCTGGTACCTTTTAACTAGTATGCTGCTTAATCGTACCCACCGCCGTTGTCATCACTCATCATCACATCACAGGCGGACGATAGCAAAGTGTATACGAGTATGTATGACTCAGAGCCGGACCTGACACTAATGAATTGCGAAAAATCTAATATTACGTGCCGCTTCAAGCGTAAACGGGAGAGTGATCATGGGGACCTAAAATCTGCATAAATGAGATGAAAGAGCTACTTTCTGCCAATATGATACAACAGGAAACTAAATTGTGTTCCCTACAATCTTCGATTAAAAGTATGATTACCATGGACGAATTGAAAAAGTTTTCTTTCAACAGGTATCTATGACAGAAATGTTAACTGAAAATGAAAGTGAACAATATGTAAAATTTACGTCTATGGAAACTAAAATGCAGGAAATTAAGGAGCAAAATTTGGAAATGTGCAGATCGCTAGAGTTTATGTCTAAAAACTATGAGGAGATAAAAGGAAAAGTAACTGAACTAGAGAAAGAGCGAAGAAGTAACTTTGGCCATAAAAAAATCACTTGAGGATAGATTATATAGCATGGAAATAAATGTAAAGGCAGCCAGCATATAAATTAGGAATGTATCTGATTCCCCGATGGAAAAGATGAGCTACTGAATATTATAAAAAATATGGGTATAGCCTTGGATGTCAAAATTGCCCCTATGGTGTTTCGTAGTATATTAAGGCTTAAAAATAAAGCAGTCTACTTCTTCAAGTTAAAAAGGAAAATATTGTCTACTCGATTCTAAAAAATACATAAAAGGGAAAACACACTTCATTTGAGCGGACCATCTGTACCTATAGAGGTATATTCTGCCCTTATATGCTTCTGCCCGCGACTTCGTCCGCGTGGAATAGTTACTTTGGGCTAAGGCTAACTGTAACCCGCGTCTTCAAGGTGCTGCCTTACCTACCATTTAGGCACCCAACACATTCACTGTACAAAATAGCTGGTGTTCAATCTGTACGAAAGCTATTTGTGTACCAAAGCATGCGAAAGTACCACAAAACCATCGTGCCCACGCTCGACCCAACAAATAAGAGGAGAGAACCATGTCCTGTGCCATTTATAAAAAGTAAATTCGCCCAACAACATTACACCGACGTGGCACCTAGACTAAATAATAAATTAAATGCACTGTACAAAACTAAAATCCTATCTTACTACCAAATTAAGGCTAAAATTAATTTTTGGCTTAAAGATCTGAGTAATGATGACGAAGAAAACTTATTTAATATATTAAAGTAATTTAAAGTATTCATATATAATACTATATTAATACATAAAAACACTTACACAATCATACAGGCGCGCTAACACACACAATATTTATTATATTGTTTATTAGCTTGTTTTTGTTTTTGTTTTTGTTTTGTAACACTTGTTTTACGTAGAATTGGGAAGGAACTGACTCCCAACATACAGTTAACGCTAGTTCGGGATTCAGGGCTTGCACCTTGTTAAAATAATGATATTTTTATATTTGTATTTGTTTTGTCGCGTTGTCTGCCATGTGCAGGGTTTTGCCTTGTTTTTTCATGTCAAAATATTCATAAAATTGTATTATTTATCCAGTCTAAGATGTCTAAGTCTGATTCATCATCATCTCAGCCGTAGAACACTGGATGTAGGCATCTCTCATGGCTCTACAAGTATGAACATGAAAGGGTTGTCATACTCACCACGCTTGGTAAACCGGAAAGACGCTGCTTCCCTTCTTCCGGAGGTAACCCGGCAGATTCTTACTGCTTCCGCGGGCACGAGAGTAGAGGTAACCGCCGGCACCCCACGGCATAACATTTTCGGTCTAACAACAATTATTTATTAACAGTATTTGGCGACTCCATCGCTCGCTCGAAGCCGTTCACGGCGTCTTCCACGAAGACCGTGATGGGCCTCCTCAATGGGTTTCTTCTCACCGTCACCTACAAGGGCCTCATCGTCGTCGTCTCTCAGAACGTCACTGAATACCTGGGGTATTCTGAGGTAAGGCTACTAGTAGTAATAAACGAGACAAAAAGGTAACAAACTGTTGTAAAATTTCTCTGTAACACGAATAAGATATTTTGTTACCTTAGTACCTAGGGACCTTATTAATCTTTTTTTATCTTTTAAATGTTAACCTACACTAAGGGGCCGTCTCGGCGAGCGAGGGAATCGTGGCGATGTTATCGTCCGTGCCACGTATATTATATACACTTTCCTAGAGGCCGTCTCCACGAGCGAGAGAATCGCGACGAGTCTGCGCTATAGAATCGCCGCGATTCCCTCGCTCGTGGAAACGATCCCTAAATTATCATTATACACTACGCGGTGCTATAAAACCAATAAAAACATTCAAGATTTTCGACCCGACGGCGACGGTTTGTTCGTAGCCAAAAATGGTAAAGGCAGCTTGCGTTAAACGTGTTCGTCTGAACGTTGCGGATTCGAGCCCCGTCCAAGACAAAATTTTGATTGCATATTTCATTTCTATCTACCCATAACAAAAAAATTGGCTAATTTAGAAGTTTGACTCTTTTACCGAAATGTATGGGAAAAGTTTTTCTCAATTTCTGACATTTCTAGTACTCAAACCTCAGTCGGTCCAGTAGAGACTATTGATTCTAATAAGCAAGAGGATCGATTGGCATCAAAAAAAGTTTTTGTGTAAAATGACCATTTTCTTGCTGACTGTACATTTTTTCCAAAATCTGTAAATGCAGTTAAGAATATCTTAAAAATGTATGGATGGTCTTCTAACAACGTTTTCCTGTAACTATAACGGTTAAGGTACCTGCCCTTACTGTCCCGTCTCAAAAATTCACCCTGTATATTATATTATTATTATTATTATGAGCCATTTGGGTCCCACTGCTGGGCAAAGGCCTCCCCCAATTCCCTCCATACATCCCGATCCTGAGCTGTTTCCCTCCAGTCAACGATGTACTGATCGAGTTCGTCCCGCCATCTGCGCTTCGGTCTGCCGCGTCGCCTTCTCGCCGGGTCAGGCCGCCACTCCGTGACTATCTTTGCCCACAGCTCACTCGGCATGCGGCAGATGTGGCCAGCCCAGTCCCACTTCAGCTTAGCAGCTTTCAGAGCTACTTCCGCGATCCCAGTCCTGGAGCGCAGTTCGGTGTTTCGGATCCTGTCCGTGCGCTTGACACCCAGGATGCTGCGCTCCATCGCTCGCTGACAAACTTGGAGTTTGGACTTTTGAATGTTGGTCAGAGACCAAGTCTGCGCACCATATGCTAGAACGGGGAGGATGCATACGTCCATTAATTTTCGTTTTAGAGATAGAGGGAGTTCCCCTTTCATTATGTCTCCCATGGACCAAAAACTCCTCCAGGCATTATCAGCTCGCCGTGCGATTTCTCTGCTCTGCCTGTCTTCGATGGAGACTATTTGGCCCAGGTAAACATAATCTTGGACATATGCTAGATGTTCTCCATCCACCATTACATTGGTCCTAGCGCGATTGGTCATGAGCTTGGTTTTATCTCTGTTCATTCTAAGTCCAATCTCCAAGCAAGCTTATACCCTGCCGATACCCTGTATATAAAAAATATAAAATATGCATATATACATATATTTTTAACCTATATTGTCTTACTGCTGGGCAAAGGTCTCACCCAAGTCCTTCCAGGAATCACGTTCTCTATCCAGATCATCACGCCAGCGTTTCCTAGGCCTACCTCGGCGCCTTGGCCCGTCCTCAGGCACCCACCGTATGACGATCCGGGCCCACCTTTACGTATGCATGCGACGTGAAGGAAACATCGTGAGGAAACCCGCGGCTTAGTTAGCTTCAGACGTATTGACCTATTCTTCCCTCTGAATAATAGCTGACTAAGCTGAGAGGATGGTATAGGTGCTGGGCAAGCCTAATCCATCTAACAATGTCCCAGGCACTGCGTACATCATGTTTACCAGTTGCTGACGCTGTATAAATCATCTATAATAATAGATGCAAAAGACCTTACTTTTTTAATTTACCAAAAATATTTTGAAAAAATAATAAAAGAACGACAAGTATCACCAGGGCAACTAATCGTAGTATTATTGTATGATATTTGCTGGGGATAATTAGAACTGTCCTTCTTTTTGGATTTCACAAAAGACCAAAAAATCTTCGGTTGCACATTTAATTTTTCCTGGGTAAAATTTAGGTATGATTTGTAACATTTATCTTGAATATTTTTTGTTCTTTCCTGAGGGCTACAAAATCCTTATAATCAAGGGGGGTTTGATAGCGTTTCCAATTACGATAAGCTTTTGATTTTTCTTTAATTATATTTATAAGAGCACGGCTATACCATACAGAATAGTTATAACTAAATGAACTCAGCCCATGAGGTATATGTGCATCAATTAAATCATATAGTATGGAGTAGAAATGCGTTATGACATTTTCAATGTCATTGTTTTCTTCCTTTGCCTTTGCGTATTCTTTGATATCTTACTGCGTCTCTGCCTGGGGTGGCACATATAGTACACACATGCTTAGACTCGAGAAAGCGCGAAGATGTGTTTTAAAGGTAATGATGAAAAAGCCGTAAAGATACCCTACTACCCAACTCTACGACGATAGCTCTGTTCTCACTGTAGAAAATCTTTTTGTGATGCAGGTTATTTTGAAAAGGCTTACGCAGATACCATATGATCCAGCCTTGAATGTTAGTTAATAAGCGTAGAAAAAAGTTTGTCCCACTGTTAGGCTGCGTTTCCACCAGAGATGTGCGAGGGAAATGTGTCGTGCGAGGATGTCTAGCTGTGCTGTGAAAATGTGTGGAGGTTTCCACCAAAGCTGTGCGAGGAAAATGTGATGTGTAGCGGAGCTGTGAATAATGTGTGGTGCGAGGATGCGTTGCGAAGCTGTGAAATGTGTCTTCGGGGGTGTGGTGTAGTGGGACGTCTATGGACTGGCTGGTACAGTATGTCGCAAGCCTCGCAACACATCCCTCGCAACACATTCCTCGCACACATCTCTCAAACACATCCCTCGCACACATCCCTCGCACACATCCCTCGCTTGTTTTTTATGCGAAAAAATCTAGCTCCGTTGAGCCGTTTCCACCAGAGCTGTGCTGACCGAGGCGAGGTAAATGTAGCGATAGTATTGGTTCTTTACAAACACATCCCTCGCTACGCATCCTCGCACATCTCTGGTGGAAAAGCAGCCTTAGTCACAGAACCGCATTTGCATCTCGCCATTATGATATTATCAGTGCGCGCCTTTATAACTTGGCTAATAAGGAGGTTAATATTTACCATATTTCCTCTGTCAAATGTAAAAAACTAGTGACTGATTGGCTAAAAATAATGACATATTTAGAAACAGATAACTTATTTAAAATCCAAAAATAACTTTTTAAACACAAAGGCCAACGAGAGTGTTTGTATCTTTTTATTTTATTTTGTTGTTTCAGTAATAATCGAATAATACTCATGTAATACACTTTTGTGATGATTCAACATTACACAAGACCTACACATAGTATAACTTCATAAGCTTAAATTTTATCTAATAGAATCTAATTTAATATTTAATTATTTTATGTCCTTTGATTTTTTCTATGGAAATGTACTTATCTAATATAATTAATTTCTATTCAGTACGTTAACCTGTAATGATACGCTTGGGAAGATGATACTCACTACCCAGATACAAGTTTTCTTTAACTTAGTTTAGTAGGGAGAGCTAATAACTATATGTTTTGTACATAATTGAAATAAATTAATTTTAATTTTTATATTAACCTCGTATTTTTACAAGCTTTTGATTAACTGGCAATGTATGCTGGTTTGCTAAGGTAAAATCTGACATCCGAAATATATTTAACCTTTTAGTTCTGGCGAAAAAGCAATTTGCGTACTCAATATTGTAAAACTTTCAAAATGGATGCCGCCACAAAGTGGTATATCATATATTTTACGTCTACCCTCTTAAAAGACGCTGCTGCCCATCTTCCAGAGGTATCCCTTAGCAGGCTCTTACTGCATCCACGGGCATGAGAGGAGGGGCAACATTCTACTGCCATGCGATTAAGTGATAATTTTATTTTAAATATTAATTTTTAAAATGAATATACAACTAAATATTCTGTGAATGATTCAAGCGTCTACCTGTTGCCGTTATTAACATCAAACAAAAAAACGGCAATAAATCACGTTTGTTGTATGGGAGCCCTTTTCAATTACTTCATCATTTCAGCCGTAAAACGTCCACTTCTGAACTAAGGCCTCCCTCATGGATCTCCATGAGGGTTGGTTCAATTACTTGTTTTGTTTTAATTTAGTTATATTTTTTTTTATTAAATTTACAACTATCATACTCATTCTAGAGGCCTATGCCCAGCAGTGGATCGATAAAGGCTGATGATGATGATGATGATACTCATTCTACTGCCGGCGCCCCATGGCTTAAATTATTATTTTATTTTAATTATTAATTTTTAAAATGAATAAACCACAAAATATTCTGTGAATGTTTGAAGCATCTACCTGTTGTCGTTATTAATATCGAGTAAAACACGACAAAAAAATCACGATTACTGTATGAGAACCCCCCCTAAATGTTTAATTTATTGTGTTTTAGTATTTGTATTATCTGTAAAAACTTCAACTGTCTGGCTATCACAGTTTATAAGATACTTCCTGGTGACAAACAGAGAGACATACAGACGGACAGAGGAGTCTAATAGGGTCCCGTTTTTACCTTTTACCCGCAATCACATAGCATATAACACAACTATATTTACTATTTTAGTAAAAAATATATCCTTGGTAACATATAATCTAGGTCACAGATCTACAGAACTTAGAAGCAAATCATTGATGTTTTCTGCACACACAAAATATGCGAAATACATATATAAAAAGAACGCATTAAAGAAAAAATCGATAATAGTAAAAAGCTATCACAGAAAACAGAGTAGACCATCTCTGTGTATGAGGTTGCGGCGCTGGTTTGCAGGCATTTACTTTTTTAGTATCAAATATATTTTTAGGTAACTGATAATTTAGGTGACAAATCCACTATTTTAGTGACAAATATATTTATTTATAAGATAATCTACTTAGAATTTTTTTTTAATAAAAACGTATTTCAGAACCATCTGTTGTTCATAAAAGCGTTTCGGCCAAGCAACAACTCACTGCAATTGACTTATTTACAGTTGGATCTACTCGGCCAGAATCTTTTCAATCTGACACACGAAGACGACCGGCAGATGCTCAAGAAGCAGCTGATGCCCAGGAGTCAGAAACTCGGCACCAATGGCGAACTGCTGGTGCCGGAAGACGATGTGGGCAAACAAAAGGTGGCGCAGGCGTTGGCAAACGAGAAAAGAAAATTCATTGTCAGGTATGAAAAAAACCCTTGTATCTATTAAAGACGATTTATACAGCGTCTACAACATGCATGCACTGCAGTGCCTGGGAAGATGTTAGATGGATTAGGCTTGCCCGGCATAGGTGCTGGGTTCAATTGTATAGGTACCATCCCTTTAGCTACGTCAGCTATTAGTCGGATGAAAGAACAGGTTAATACGTCTGAAGGTAACTAAGCCGCGGGTTTGTATAATTTTTAGTTTTATTTACGTTCCAAATTTAGTTTTGTCCTATTTACGGTTTCGTAGTAAAACAAGAAACCCTTATAGTTTCGTTTTGTCTGTCTGTCTGTCAGCTGCTTTGCGAAGGGACTATTAGCACAGATTACAGAAACTATTAGTCCTAGAAGGCTGTAATTTTGCATGCACATACAAAATAACAACGCCAAGATAACGTTACAAATATCAGAAAAAATGGGGCACCTTCCAATACACGTAAGGTGGGGAACTTTTTGAACTTTTTTCTTCCATCGTGTGGGGTATCGTTGAATATGTATTTTATACCCATTTTGGGGTTGCGAAGACAATTTTTCGATTTAGGGTTCCGTTTATGAAATTTTAAAGTTTTAACCTTTTTTCTCTCTAAAATCTAAACCACTAGCTTTACAAATCTAAAAAAAATCATGAATGTAGTTTTAACCATGAACTTTCTAGGAAATTTATAAGGGTTAAGGTAGCTTTTTTAGTTTCGGAGAAATAGTCGCTCAAATAAGTGATAGGGTTTCCCAAACATACCGGAATACTTTAAACCGGAAACTCAATTAATTCCTGTTAATATGTTTTGGTTTTTTGCCGTGGGGTACCGGCAGTAGAATGCTACCCCTCCTCTCATGCCCGTGGATGCAGTAAGATCCTGTTAAGGGTTACCTCCGGAAGATGGGCAGCAGCGTCTTTCCGTGTATCAACATACCGTACTGCGCTCGCCAACCCGCCTGCCAAGCGTGGTGAGTATGGCAACTACCCCTCATGGAGATCCATGACGGAGGCCTTAGTTCAGTAGTGGACGTTTTACGGCTGAAATCATGAATGATGAATATGTTTTGGTGAACGTAAAAAAACATACACCAACTTCTCACAACAGGTCATGCGTGGCCTGACACGCACCTGGCCTAATTTATTATTTTTTGGATTCATTATATTTTTGTCCTGAAATTTGTCTTTGTTTTCTAACGTTTGTTTGTGTTTATTTAAAAGGGAAACTTCTCTGGTTTGTGTACTATTATCATGATTCTATTTGATTTAGCGCTGTTTGGGATATTGATACACGGAAAGACGCTGCTGCCGATCTTCCGGAGGTTTTTTTTATACTACTAAACTACGAGCCAAGCCGAAGACCCATGTAGATGTTAAGCGGTAACCTCTACCTATAACAATTGCAACAAGGTATCCCTTAGCAGGCACTTACTGCATCCACGGGCATGAGAGAAGGGGTAACTTTCTACTGCCGGCACTCCACGGCAATTGGGCTAGATGGTGCTGCGTGAAATGTAGATATTATAATAATTCAACCCGCCTGCCAACCGTGGTGAGTATGGCAACCACCCCTCACGGAGATTCATGAGGGAGGCCTGTGTTCAGTAGGTAGTGGAAGTTTTACGGTTGAAATGATGATGATGATATGAAATACATTTTCTAAGTACCCTTTGACCTCCAATATCACGTCGCTGGATTACCCGATAACGAATAAACGACAATGTACCTAATGTTATCGTAAGCTGTCTTGACCGAGTGGTGCCCCGACTTTCAATCCGAAAGCCGTTCCAATGACGCCGGCCAGTGAATTTTTCTTTCTTGAAAAATGTTTGCGCACATTTATCACTTTAACGGTGAAGGAAACATCGTGAGGAAACCCGCGGCTTTGTCAGCTTCAGACGTATTGACCTGTTCTTTCCTCTTTCTAATAGTCGACTAAGCTGAATGGTATCGGTGCTGGGCAAGCTTAATCCATCTAAAAATGTTTCAGGCACTGCATCCCATACAGGATAAATACTAGTTGTTGAATAAATCATCTATGTAAATGCCTTATTTTTTTACATTATTAACTCGTTGATGTATGTGAATGCACAATATTGTAAATAAATGAATGACTCTGGCCGTTTCACACAGCACCATCTAGCCCTAAACTAAAAGCATGTGCCGTGAGGCTACCAGATGGGAAATATTTTATTGACAAATATACATAGGCTCTCGAAGTTGTCGATGCGTATGTATACCTAGGACAAACTGTCCAGTTAGGTAGGTCCAACTTCGAGAAAGAGGTCAATCGACAAATCCAACTCGGATTGGGAAACTACGCAACGTCTTTTCGTCCAAAATTCCTCAGTGGCTTGAGACGAAAGTCTACAACCAGTGATGACATACGGAACCGAGACGTGGTCATTCACGATTGGCCTCATGAATAAGCTCAGAGTCGCTCAACGAGCTATGGAGAGGGCTATGCTCGGGGTTTCTTTACGGGATCGGATCAGAAATGAGGAGATACGTAGAAAAACTCGGGTCCGATATAGCCAAACGGATTAGCACGTTGAAGTGGTAATGGGTAGGCCATGTAGCTCGCAGAACAGATGGCCGATGGGGCTGAAAAGTTCTCGAGTGGAGGCCACGAACCGGCAAGCGCAGCGTAGGACGTCCACCAACAAGATGGGCTGATGACCTGATGAAGACCGCAGGTCGACGGTTGATGCAGATCGCTTCCAACCGCAATAACTGGAAATCCATGAGGGAGGCCTATGTCCAGCAGTGGACGTGCACGGCTGAAATGATGATGCATAGACTAGTTGTTCGCCATGAACTAAGAACAAGCAAGCAATTACTTTATATGAGGTCCCATTGTTATTGAACTGGATTTATGGCGAAAATTAAACCTGCGACCTCGTGCGTTTCAATCAGCTATTACCCGCGAGTTGGTAAAATCTCCATATGTTTAAATTTCATGACAATCCCGGCATTCTTTCAAGAGTAATGACAAAAAACATCGATCAATAAAACCCCGTAATCTCAACAACTAAAAAAATCCCCTATCTAGCTTCCTTAATTTTTGTATGTTTAAAATTTTATGAATGTGGATCATCCATTCATGAGTTATCCTCGGACAAAAAAAAACATTAAACCCCCATATCTCAAGAAAAATCGATTTATATTAACTATATCTCCTTAACTAAGCCGCGGGTTTCCTCACGATGTTTCCTTCACCGTTAAAACAGGTGTTAAGTGTGCACTATACATTTTTCAAGAAAGAAAAATCCATTGGTGCACGGCCGGTATCGAACCCACGACCTTCGGATTGAAAGTCGGGGGTACATACCACTCGGTCAACACGGCTTGACCTATAATCACGTATTGACTTGTTCTTTCCTCTGAATAATAGCTGACTAAGCTGAGAGGATGGTATAGGTGCTGGGCAAGCCTAATCCATCTAGCAATGTCCCAGGCACTGCAGCGTCCCGTACAGCATGCAAAAGGCCTTACTACTTTAATATCCTTAAGTTTTAAATTTCATCACAATCCGATCATCCGTACATACAAAAATTTAGCTGAACGCCTGTTGCCACTAATAACTTCGTTCGCAAAACATCCAGACCCGGGAGAAACTATAAAGCAAACATTTAAGTTTAAGATCAAGCACTGTCAGTTTGCTTACATTTTGTGCACATCAAAATGGCTGCAGTATAGCTTGGGAGTTACAACATAAACAAAAGTTAGATGTTGTTGTTAGAGCACGGACACAAACACAAGCTGTTATAGTAATAGTTGGATTGCAAAAGTTTTACACCACTGTTTGATCTATACTTACTAATTACTAGCTGATGAGCTGATTTGTTTAGTTGAGCGCACTAAGCTCAGGAACTACTGGTTCGCAATGATACATTTTTAGTAGATAGCCCATTTTCAAGGCATTAAAGGCCCTGTCAAACAGAGAGCGTAATTAGCGCGCGTCAAGGCGCTAAAGCGTCCTGGCCTAGCGCCGCGTTATAGCGTCGCGTTGTATTTTATTACAGAATATTAGTTAGCGCCGGGTGTGTTCGTAAATTATTAGTAAAAATGACTGAAAAGCGTCGAAGCTGTCACATACAAAGTGTACGACGTTAAGGCCAGGACGCTTTAGCGCCTTGACGCACGCTAATAATTAGCGTGCGTCAAGCGTAATTATTACGCTCTCTGTTTTGACAGGGCCTTTAGATCCGCCCTTACCGTATTGAGACCGCACCGTTTTGACTCCACACGAAACGCTTTTGAGCTTACTCCTTTGGAATCAGATGTTAGCCGGACATGGTGCAAAAGCCCCCTCATAATCTTGGAGATCACGAGCTGGACACAGGCCTCCCTCATGGGGGGTCATGCCCAGCTGTGGGCGTGGACAACAGTCCTTCTGCTAAGGTGATGAGCGTCTTTCCGTATATCAACATCTCGTACTGCGCTCGCCAATGTTATACCACGTGATCATTATAACAATTCCTACTCTAGAGTAGTCGAACTTTTTGTGAAGATTTCATCCGGGGAAGTACTAGCAAGTAAGTTTGAACGGTAAGGAGGCCGGTAAAATTACAAGCACATGAGACCTTACAACTTTATGTCTCAGGGTGACGGCGCAATGCAGTACAGCGTTGGTCACGTGCTTAGTGAACGTGAACCGGCCAAGTGCAAGTCAGACTCGCGCACGAAAGGTTCCGTACCATTAGTTTGTGAATATTTCAAGCGTCACCTGTTGCCGTTATTAAACGGTATTAAAATCACGTTTGTTGTATGGGAGCCCCCCTTAAATATTAATTTTATTTTAATTTAAATATTTATTTTATTTTAATTTAAATATTTATTTTATTTTAATTTAAATATTTATTTTTAAAATAAATATACAAATAAAAATATTCTGTGAATATTTCATGCGTTTACCTGTTTCCGTTATTAATATCGAGCAAAAAACGGCAAACAAATAACTTTGGTGGTATGGGAGCCCCGTTAAATATTTATTTTATTCTGTTTTTAGTATTTGTTGTTATAGCAGCACAGAAATCATCTGTGAAAATGTAACCTGTCTAGCTATCACAGTTCATGAGTTACAGCCGGGTGGCAGACAGACATACAGATGGAAAGCGGCGACTTAGTAATAGGGTCCCGTTATTACCCTAAAAACACTATTACAGATTCAACCTTTGGGCTAGGGCCCTGGCAGACATCCAAAAAAGAATAATTTCCAGCAGCATTTTTATCTAATTTTCCAAAGTAAGTATGTTTCAATGGCCGAGGCTTCCACGTGCCATGCGGGTTATCCTTAATTACGTGACACTACAACTTATGCATAATAAAGTCACCAGATAAAACCGTTTTGTCTACTGGTATGAGAAAATTGGCCTTTCACATGTATGAGGGGTGTATTATAACGTATGTACTAATCCGAAAGGGGTATTTCAGCCCTTGAAAACAGGTAAATGTATAATAAAGGGGAAAAAATCCCGGCGAACTTAGTACCGCCCATAATCAACTATCTACTACCACATCTTCTAACTTATACCACACTTATACTACTACTGTACTACTACTATACTACTACTCTACTTCTAGCCTACTACTAATCTACTGCTACACTACAACTACTCTACTTGTACCCTACTACTACGCTACAACTACACACACACACACACACACACACAGGTTTCACACTATGTATTATAATAAAATTCAGCATAATTTATGTTATATACATTTATTACTTATGTATTTCATCAGCGACGGTCGGAATACTTATGATTTGCTTATAAAAATTAAATCCATTATTGGCTTTATGTTATGTATATTTAGTATAATTAGGTAGTTTTTAAGAGCTGTGTGATTTTGTTTCATAAGAAAATAAAATAAAAACTACTAAACTACTACCATACAACTACTCAACTACTACACTACAACTACTCTACTATTACTACTCTATTTACTTCCCTGCAACTACTAAGTTTAGTATCTCAATAAACTTCTTGAACGCACCGATAAATATTTGACAACCAAGTGACACCTACGGGCCGAACATCAAATGTTTGACTAGTAAGAATAGTTTGTATTGGAAACTTAAATTCATGATTTTAGTATATTTCTCGATTTTTTTCCGTATTTCCTTACAATTTGAACCTTCCCTGGACTACGACAAATATTTCAAAATCAAAATCAGGTAAATCGGCCTAGTCGTTCTCTAGATTTAGCGAGACAAACGCAATTGATTTTTATATATAGATTTTACTAGTTGCTCTCATGGGAAGATGATCATGGAGATGTGATAATGAGATTTTTTTACATTTTATTAAAAAAAACCTCTGTATTTGTAAGTTAACATGGTAAGATTTTTATAATATGTAAGGATAGCCTAAGCTTCCTCGATAAATCACCTATTCAACACTAAAAGAATTTAGAGCCAGTAGTTTCTGAGATTAGCGCGTTTACCCATACAAACAATCTCTTCAGTCCTATGATATTAGTTTAGATACAGCGTGAAAAATCGTGTCGGCCGAGTGGGGTATGGCATGCCCCGACTTTCCGAAGATCGTTGGTTTGATACTGAAGAAGAAGAAAAAGAAGAAGAAAATCATTTATTTTTGACACACACACAACATACAAAATAAAGAGAAAACATAAAAGAATCAAATTAAGCTTAAAACAAGTTTTAAACATAGGTACAACCAATGCTGCGTGAGGTCAAAAAATGGACTCTGCCTCAGTATTACCGCAATCACGTAGCAAGCTACGCGGTTGCGGCGCTGATTTTCAGGCAGGTCCGTGTGACTGCCATTCCAATAATGTCATATATCATTATCATCATCATTACAGCCTATAAAGGTCCACTACTGAACACAGGCCTCCCTCATGGATCTCCATAAGGGGTAGTTGCCATACTCACTTCGCTTGGCAGGCGGGTTGGCGAGCGCAGTACGGGATTTACACGGAATGACGCTGCTGCCCATCTTCCAGAGGTACCCTTGGCAGATTCTTACTGCATCCACGGGAAAAAGAGGAGAGACAACAATCTACTGCCGGCAGCCCACGGCCCATAAATAATGGACGGCCATTCCAATAGAATACGCTTTATTGAAACAACATGAAAACACCCATACAAACAGTAATTTACTAAAAATAACACATTATCCTGTACTTGTGCTTTATAAGATATTCACGACCCCCGAAGAGAAACGTGGTAAGATATTTCCCAATATTTAAAAAAAATATTAATTTAAAATATTTAAAAACCATGTTGCGTTCAAACGTATTAAGGACAAAGTGATTGTTAGGCTCAAGCACTGGCGGTTTGTTTACATTTTGTGCACATCGAACTTGGCTGAAGTATAGTTTTAAGTTTAAAAATAGGGGCCGAACAAAATTGGCATGTCATTTGGCTCGCAATTCTTATAGACATGCATTCGCAAACTGCTCTACTCTCGTACATTAAGAGTGGAGTTGCGTAATCGATTGGCGTAAGACGACGCAGTAATCGAGATATCAACATTTGAAGTTTGACAGCTGTCTTAGAAAAGAGTATTTGTGTGAAGAAACTAAGTCAAGAATTAATTTCCAAGCATTTTGTAATTTTTGACGTTTGCTGTCACTTCTGACATTTACTATCAACAATGACATTTACTGCCATTCCATATTGGTACCCTCGTATAATCGAGTACAAATCAGGCGGTAATTCTACAAATTACCCCTGGAGCCAGGTAAAACTGGTACATTTTCTTGATATTGTATGTAGGTACCATTTCTTTCGTTAATGGAACAAAATAACGTAAGGCTCATTTTTTTTTTATTTTCATGTGTTTTACTTCAAATCTGGAGTTGGTTTACACGTTTACACGATATTTGCCTCGTTTCTAGGTGTTTTTCTATGTATAATAATTATATACTGACAAAAAATATATGAGTATTATATTAACCATTTGGTACCCGTAACGCAAGCTCTGCTTACTTTGGGGAAACCTGATGCTGTGTGAAATGTCGAAGTTCCCTCCTGTACCACTAAAACCTTGTAACACTGGAACAGGATGAGAAACAAAAAATGACTTCCCAATGTCTATCACGGGTAAAGTCATTATCCCAGTAACATTATAAATCCGAAAGTTTGCAGATGGGCTGCTGCCCATCTCCCGGATTTATCCCTTGGCAGATTCTTACTGCATCCACGGGCAAGTGAGGAGGGGCGTCTACCTAGTGCACAACGGCTATTATATTGAAGAAAGCGTTAACTATGAAGTACTCGTGTACGCTATTATTTAGGTCTAACGCTCTCACGTTATGCAACATTCCATAGTTACATTCTAATCAAAACTATTCCGTACGTAGAATATGGAATGTGAAACGGGGTGTGTCAAGTTAAAATTAATATGGGCATCAAGGAAAACGATAACTTTACAAACTTATGAAATTATTATTGCATTAAAATCAACGGGTTTCATTTGAATTACAATGTCCCAGGCACTGCAGCGTCCACTACTGAACACAGGCCTTCCTCTTTGGGGGTAGTTGCTATACTCACTACGCTTGGCAGGTGGGTTGGCGAGCGTAGTACGGGAGGTTTACACGGAAAATCTCTGCTGCCCATCTTCCGGAGGTATCGCTTAGCTGGCTCTTACTGCATCCACGGGCATGAGAGGAGCGGACATTATTATAAGACTTCAATTCCATGCAGATGATTTATTTGATGCGTCGGAAAAATAGTTATTCGTAAACATTTACTATCACAATTAAATTTAAACATTAAAAACACAGGAATTTATCGCGTAATACGTTTGATTACGGAAGCCTTGTTTGTGTAGTGGTATGTACCCCCGACTTTCAATCCGAAGGTCATGGGTCTGATACCGGCCGTACACCAATGGATTTTTCTTTCTTGTGAAATGTATGTGAAATGAAAATGAAATGAAATGAAATGAAAATGCGTTTATTGGTACACCACACCTTAAACATAATTAATAATCTAACTTATGAAGATTACAGTTTTTCATAAAAGTGTGGTGTGCCAAAAGGTTATCTGTGCCAAAGGTCTGTCAGACAGTCGGTAAGGTCTGTCTCAGCAATAGTTGCACCTAAGATAAAAGATGCAACGCTGGTATTCTGACAGAACCTTTTGAGTACCGCAACAGAACACATAAAAATAATACGAGTAAACAGAAATGTCAATGCAGCAATGTGCACACATAACACGTGCTTTAACGGTGAAGGAAACATCCCGCCCCGCTGCATGCCCGACCCCCGGACCACAAAGGACAGTGGCTCCAACAGCCACGGGACCCCCTCACACAGGGAGATGAATAATAAAAAAAAATGCAATCAGCCTGAAAGGCGATTATCGATTGACCCAGGGGTAGTAGCCCCTGGAGTAGAAGCCGGGGTAAGGAGGTCTAATCTCGAGGCCCCACCCGGAGACCCCCAAAGGGGTCCGGAAGACAGAGATGATGAAACATCCCGAGTAAAGCCCGCGGTTTAGTGAGCTTCAGACGTATTGACCTATTCTTTCCTGTGACTAATAGTTGACTAAGCTGAGAGGGTGATGTAGGTGCTGAAGGCGACCAACCAGGACGATTTGCTCTTCCCCGGTTTTATTTTACTTCAAATTGGTGCTTAACACGATTGATTAAATATGACTTTAGCGTTGAAAAAACTACATCGCTTTATGCGTAGATAGATAGATAACTCTTTATTGTACCCAGCTTAATTCTAACACAAACAATCTAATAAAGGAAATAAAGTATAATTAACGAAAAGCAGAAGCACAATGGGCGGCCTTATCACTATATGCGATCTCTTACAGGCAACCTTTGGATGGACAAAAACAACAAGAAAGTAAAAGCACGGTTTCGTCATGGTATAATTAAACTAGAGTACGTAATAGCTATAAATATATACTTAGCTAGTATAATTACATATTTAATAATAATAAACAAATAAATAATCGAATGTTTATAAACTACATATATAAATAATAAGAAATATAATACATAATAAATATATATATTATAAACTGATAGGATATATGTACATATGACGTTAACTTTGTGACAGGTAGTGGTTAAACACTAGCTTTTTGAAGATAGGCAGAGATTTAGCTTTCCTGATGTCAACCGGCAGATCATTCCATAGTTTAATCGCTTGTACCGTGAACGAATTTTCATAGAAAATTGAAGAGTGAACAGGAGTTTTTAGTTGTAAAGTCTCAGAAGAGCGCGTTGCACGATCGTGAGAGAGATAGAGGAATTCAAAGCGCTCTTTGAGATAGGGAGGAGAGGAAGGATTAAACAGGACACTGTACAAGAAAGAAAGAATATGAGCATTCCTGCGGGATCGTATCGGCAACCACTTAAGCTTACTGCGGAATTCTGAAACGTGATCAAATTTTCGAAGGCCAAAAATGAATCGTATACAGAGATTCTGCAGGCGCTCAAGCTTGTCAAGAAGGGCTTCAGTTATATTAGAATAGCAAACGTCGGCGTAGTCGAGTATAGGAAGTAAAAGAGATTGTGCAAGCGTAACCTTAGTGGATGTTGGTGGAAAGTTCCGTAGCCTCCGCAATGAGGCAGCCGATGCAAACATTTTCCTGCTCAATTCGTTTAGATGTGGTACCCAAGACAACTCTCGGTCTATAATGCACTCCCAGGTTTTTAACTGTGCCACTGTATGGTATCGAGATGCCATCAAAAACGACCTGTGAAATAGTTACCTTACCGACCATAAATTACTAAAAAAAAACTCTTTAAGTTCCTCACATACCTAGATCACGCTATTTAAAGATACTGTTTGCTACCTTCAGCCAACAGGTGTACCTACCTCGTAAACATGCCAATTAATTAGTTGTTCCCTTCAGGTTCAAGAAACTCGGCCAGCGCTCGGAGCCGAGCAAATATGTGACCTGTCACGTGGAGGGCTCGTTGAGGAAGTCGGACCGGGCGTGCCGCGGGTACAACCGCTGCTGTCAGATGGTGCGCCGCGCGCGCGCCCGTGGGGACAACCCTTGCTCCAGCGGGAACGATGTGGTAAGCAGCTTAGCAAAGCAGATCACGGACTGGATATTTCACACAGCATCATCTAGCCCCAAGCTAAGCAGAGCTTGTATAATGGGTACTAGATGACACACAGATAGATATTTTTTTATTAACTACATATAGAAAAACACCTAGAATACCCTGAACAAATACCTGCAGATCATACAGAAAGACCTGAGGCGGGAACCGAACCCGCAACCTCTTGCGTCGCAGACGGACCTTCGCCCGCTGCGCCACAGAGGTCGTTGGTAAGATATGCCGATGACCTTGCTAACATCCATCTCTCTCTTCCTTACTACCTACTACTACGTTTCGTCCCGCACTGATTGTAGGGCCGGCGCAGAAGAATTGCTCGCTAAAATTCCTCTACCGGCTGTAAGAAAATAGTTTAAACAAAATACGAAAACTTATTTGCGAAAATAGGCCTTTACCATATAAAAATGGTGAAGGCATAAAAATCCTTTGATTGACAGTTTAGCACAATTATTTGAGAAGCTTAATATAGTTATTTTTAGTGACCGACCGATGATTCGTTTCGGTTTCGGCCAGGGTTCGGCCACAGTAGATAAGATGATAGATGATAGATAAAACGTTTATTTAGGACTGCAGACACACATACAAGAAACAAAATCTGAGTACAACATTACAATACATCAATTAAACACAAAATATAACAAATTAAGACAATATAATTAGCAATCTAAAATGTAATGTGTGTGCTGCAGCACGTCAAAAGGTCATGGCTCAGCGTGAGATATGCTCAAGGAGCAAACGCTGATTTTCAGCCATAGCCTGCAGAGTGCAAGCTGAACGAGACGCAATCCGTGTATTGTGTACCAACATTATTTAAGTGTTATGGTGAGTACAGTATCGGTCGGTATCGGCCAAAAATCGGCCGAAACTTAGTTTTCTTTAGTTATTGCGCGTCGTTCGCTTACTTCGGGTCGCTTTGTAGGTCGTGCGTAGTTGCCAGAAGAGTTTACCGGCCCACATTATAGTGTTTATAATTATTGTGTTTTATCACCTGCATGAATATTTAGCGGATGTTATTGTTTTTGGGGTCTACAGTAACAACGGAACTTACACAGCGCGTTGACAAGCACTTGGCCCTATTTAATTTCATTTGTATAGCATTTTCTATTGTAAGCAAAATTAAGCTTATTTAAGTAATTTTACTATATCATATAATATAATTTTTTTTTTAAATTATCTCTTAACTCACGTGTGTACACACTCTATTCATAGCATTTTAATATCTTCTCTCTGTACCCAAAGGTTTGCTGTAAGAAAACTATTTCAGGGTTAAGCTCGCCTTTGTACATCACCTTTATGTATCCTTTTTTGTCTGTATGTTTTGATTTTTTGTACAATAAAGAATTTAAGAATTTCAGAAGCATGCTTTACAAATTTTCAGATTGACCCTGTGAAGACAAATTGTCAGAACACAGAGTCATGGTAATTTATCTGTAGGTATTGTTTCTACTTCTGTATGCTACTATTAGATAAGTACGTGGCAAGACTATCTTATCCTACACAGAACAGCAGCAAATGTGCTGCCACAGAAAAATAAAGTTGGAAGTATGCATGTAGCCATCCTCTCCGGACGTGCTTGAGCTATATGGGTATCATAGAGAAGTGCTATTTTTACTTCAGCTTAATTCTATTTAACATTTATAGTATGCAATTCGTTTCACGCAATGGGCGAAAAGTGAATTATCACGCACAGAGCGAAATGTAGAAACCTGTCGGTTTGATTCCTTGTAAATCCAATCAAATTTTATAATTCATTTAAAGCGAATGGCGTTTGTTAATGTTCCGCTGTCACGGTCCTAAAGAAATTTTGGCATGGACATAGTGCACGTCATGAGAATCGATATAGGCTACTTTTTTGGTAACGTGCGAAACCGAGGCCTTAAGTTTATTCTGTGGATAAACTTAAGCCCTCTACTGTACTACATGTGTCAGAATTCGATGTTCCAAAAAAGGGTAGAGGCGGAGATAATTACTCAATTCCCATCAAGGTGCAAGTGGTCAACAATCTACAATGAACCACAATTTCTGTGTCAACAAGAAGAAAGTGAAATTAAGGTTCGAGGAAAAATATTGCCATGGGGTGTCGCAGTAGAATGTTACCTCTCCTCTCTTGCCCGTGGTTGCACTAATAATCTGCTATGGGAAGAAGAAAGAAGGGCAGCAGCATCTATCCATGAATCAGCATCCCGTACTGCGCTCGCCAACCTGCCTGGCATGCGTGGTAAGTACGGTAACAACCCCACAATATACTTCAATTTCGTAAAGGTCCATGATGTTCAGCAGTGGACATCCTATGGCTGAGATTATGATGATGATGACAACGGCATTAAGTATTTAAGTACAAAGATGAATCAAACGAATTAACGATAAATCCAAAGACAACTATTTGCTATCGTGCACATAATTGTTTATAACATACCACACATAAGTACCTCAGTGCCTGAAGACAAACGTCTTCAATCAGTGTGTGTTACCAGTGATGACATGTGGAACCAAGACGTCTTCCTTTACTATTGGCCTTATGAATAATCTTAGAGTTGCTCAACGTGGAGAGGGCTATGGTCGCGGTATCTGTACGGGATTGAATCAGTAATGAGGAGATACTTAGAAGAACTTGGGTCATCGACATAGCCAGACGGATTAGCCGTTGTAGTAGAAATGGGCATGCCATATAGCATGCAGAACGGGTGGCCAATGGGGCCGCAGAGTTCTTGAATGGAGGCCAAGGACCGTCCAGAGGCGTAGGACGTCACCTACATACAGGTGGACGTCCTACGCTGCGCTTGCCGGTATGAGCTTTTGCCGGGAAGATAGGCAGACGATTTGGTAA
Source organism: Pasiphila rectangulata (assembly GCA_963082625.1). Taxonomy (NCBI): domain Eukaryota; kingdom Metazoa; phylum Arthropoda; class Insecta; order Lepidoptera; family Geometridae; genus Pasiphila; species Pasiphila rectangulata. The sequence continues at coordinate 8,491,105 of OY720236.1, read as the reverse complement.
GAACCGCAGGTCAGCGATGGCTGCATGCCGCTTCCAACCGCAGTACTTGGAGATCAATGAAGGAATGAAGGCCTTTGTCCAGCAGTGGACGTCCTACGGCTGATATGATGATGATGATGACATAGTCGTTTTAGAGGTCTTCATAATTTGAAACAAAGTACAGTCGATGTGTCTGTTTTAAGAGTAGGTACGGTAAATTCTATTAAATATATTATTCGGAAAACGTGTCGTTTCGATACATCGAAGTCATAGTCGGTTTCATGAAATTCAATTTATTTTTGCACTTTGTTGTTTTAAAAATATTTTATGGAATAACTTTCTTACTTATGAAATGGCGACAACTCAGAAATGGTAACTCAAAAAACCTGTCGGTACACCTTTTGTTAATAACCGCATGTTCAATCGTCTTGTCTGACTTATTTTTATGAAAAATGGTTACGAGGAAAATGCAAAAATACTACTAAACTTTATTTCACACGTCGGAGTTATGAGATATTTTATTTGTATATATAATCGCTTTATGCGAATAATTGCAAGTATTGTTTGCTAATATGACCGGTCTATTATATTCGGAAGATGTATAGAAGACGTTTTCAAGAGTAGGCGCCTAATGGACTTGTCACGCACTTGTCACGTTGCCAGCGGCTTCAGAATCATAGGGATAAATATTAAAACCAAAGATATGACTAGGGCACACGTATCGATTTATATATTAGTTTGCAATTGCAATAGAAAGAAGTTAACAATGTTAGCATGTACGTACGGCAGTAGAATGTTGCCCCTCCTCTCTTGCCCGTGGATGCAGTTAGAATCTGCCATGGGTTACTTCCGCAAGATGGGAAGCAGCGTCTTTCCATATCAACTTCACGTACTGGGCTCGCCAACCCGCCTGCCAAGCGTGGTGAGTATGGCAACAACCTCTCATAATCAGTACTTGGCCATGAGAGATGCCTTTGTCCAGCCGTGGTCGTCGTCTCGCTATTGGACGATCGACGTATCCAGTTCTTGTTCGCCAATTAACGCCTTACTCCACTAGTCGTCATGTCTACGTACAAGGTGTCCTTTCCAGCTCCTTTTAAGTTCGGTGATGCGATTCCCAACTTTTTTTCACCTCTGACTGCGAATCTTGACGTTGGGAACACTGTCTACAAGGTTGATGCCAAGCATGGCGCGCTCTATGGCTCTCTCTGCAACTCTTGCCAAATATCTTAATATCTTTGTCGATTCTGATGTTGCAAATCATTAAGCTTATTATAATTACAATTATGACGTTTCTAAATTTAGAGCTGTCAACGTAATCTAAGTAAAACATTTTCCGTTCTAATTTTAGAAAGGCACTTACCGCATAGCTTTGTTGAATTAGTCCATTTTATGCGATTTTAGTTAGCTTCCGTGTCGCTTACAAAGTTTTTAGAGTTTACACATTAACTGCACGAGAAGAATGCCTTTTTAACCGACTTCAAAAAAAAAAGGAGGTTGAAGTGGTCAATTTTTTCTTTTAATCTTTGTTTTCTCAGAACTCCGTCATTTTTACAAGCTTTTATTTAGCTTGCCCTGTATGTATGTATGTAACTATGTTTGTTCGCGGAATCTTGCAACTCAATTTTGAAGCAGATATTATTATCTTCAACGGACTGAGCTGAAATTTTGTATACATGTTTACTTTGGATGACAATGCATGGTCAGCTATGTGACGTCACTCTGAATCCAACATGGCGGAACACCCAAGATGGCGGACTACTTATTTTTAATGTACCCCTATAATATGGGTTTTAAATAAAAGGTCATGATGGCTCGACTCGACTGAACTAAATATAAAGTAAATAAATTTAAGGTAAAAAAAACTTTTTAACAACCTTTTATTTAAACGTACCCACTAAAAATAATAAAATAAACATTTTCCATTAAAGTTTAATGTCAACTTAAAACGTCTTTACACAATATTATGTAATAAAAAAGCTTGTCGCGAGATTTAAGCAGGTACTCGTATTTACATTGTTTGAAAAAAAAATTAAATCAATTAGATCAAGTTACAGGCACACAGAGAGCGCCGTACGGTATATTGATACTCAGGATGACGCTGCAGCCCATCGTCCGGAGGTATCCCTTGTCAGATTCTTACTGCATCCACGGGCAAGATAGGAAAGGCAATATTCTACTGCCGGCACCCCACGGCGGACAGCGATTAATCATTTTCCCAAGGCTAAACCTGGCTAAACGTATTCTTATACCTACTTAAAAACTAAATGAACACAAAATTATTATTTATACTCCGCAACTAGTATTCACGATGTACGGGGACGCTTCAGTGCCTGGGACAATGTATGTAAATATTCTCATACATATATATATGTATAATTAATGTTAACTAGAAGTATATATATAATGTATATACATATATATTTCTCTCAAATATTTGTTTTATTTTATTTTAAATATTTATTTATTTTGTGAATATACAGTTAAATATTCTGTGAATATGCCAAGCGTCTACCTGTTGCCGTTATCGAGCAATAAATGGCAACAAAATCGCGTTTGTTGTATGGGAGCCACCCTTATATTTTTATTTTATTATGTTTTTAGTATTTGTTGTTACAGCGGCAACAGAAATACATCATCTGTGAAAATTTCAACTGTCTTGCTATCACGGTTCGGGTTAGTGGGTTAGGCCCCCGGTGTGTGACGCCATCATGAGATACAGCCTGGTGACAGCCAGAGAGACTGACGGACAGACGGACAGCGGAGTCTTAGTAATAGGCTCCTGTTTTTAGATCTCCTGTCTTTGGGTACGGAACTCTAAAAAATGAGATGTCACGGGACGCCTGGCAGATGTGAAACAATTTAGCGAAAATCTTAAATTTCGCAATTTTAATTTTCTCAAAGCGTCACGCGTCATCTATCGTCCAATCGGTTCTACCACCCAACGCAAAAGATGTTTCGCATCAAACAAAGAAAACGCCAACATTTTAAATCAACCTTTCTCTTGCAGGTTTTCATCGGGATCGTGCGACCGACTACTGAAACGTTTATCAACGAAAGTGCTCTGGAATCCTTCAATATGGAATACCGCACGCGACACTCCATCGACGGCGAGATAATCCAGTGCGAGCAAAAGATTGCCCTGGTCACTGGTTATATGACGCATGAAGTGAAGGGAGTTAACGCAATGAACTTCATACATCGGGACGAGGTCCGCTGGGTCGTTGAGGCATTGCGCGAGAGTAAGTCGGAGTTATCTGTTTGATAATGATCATTAACAAATGCAAAAATGCTGGAGACTTTTTTAAACTATTAAACATAACACATTATTGCGATATTGAATTAGCGGGTATTTATCGCGTAATTACCTTTATTTTTATTCCGAGGTTTCCGCCGCATTGCACCTTATCGTGGCCGTGGGAGGACTAAGAAACGTCGAGATAAATATAAAAGTAATTACGCGATAACCCAATACGTATAGTGGGACTGCTGGAGCTGCGTACAGCTTTACTTTAAAAGTATTACCCATGACGTGCCGTGACAAGTGCCACAGGCGTAGGCAGCGTCGCCCACGTGCCTTGCTGTGGAGAAAAGCTTATCTCTTTCCCCTTGCTTTCTTATCTTTCTTGCATTTGTTTATTGATCCACGTAAGCTGCTGTAGACGCCTTAACCGTAGCACCTTAAATTTGTGAAGCTGAATGACACAGAATGCCAAAACCTTGAAATAGATAAAGTTGAATGAAAATTTATAGGGAATGAAGAGGATTATAAGATTTACAGTATTCAAAGTTCTTCAAACATAAGTCGTTTTAGGTTTTATTTATTATTATCTGCGAGGCTTATGTTCGCTGTAAAATGCCGTACTGTGCCAACATTTAGGTGCACTGTGTTAAATTTCAGAAGTAATGGGTAAATATGAAATGTCATGCATATTTTAAACATAAGCCATGCGACTGATGATGTTATCTCTTTGAATCCCTCTAAACAGAACGGCACACCAGAGAGAATTTCAGAGAACTCTTATTTAGCACCTTGGTAATGTACTTGCTTGCTATTATACAGTTAAGTGTAAGTTATTACTACGTAGGTAGTTAATTATAACAGGTGAAACAATAAAAGGCTTTATCATGGTTGCATACCTTGTTACAGTTATGCTTCGCGTTAACTTTATTTTTTAAACGTAATGAGGTACATAACGCTTTGCGATAATAAAATAACTAAATGGCTAATGGCATTCTGTGTCGGTGTTATACAGTGTTTGCAAAGAGTTTGCAGAGTTAATACAAATGTATATATGGAGGACAACGCTCTGACAATCCCATGTAATATGGGATATTGGCTGTAGAAAGATGATTCTTATTATTCTCTTTTGTTTATGGCGTGTGTGTGACAGAAAAAATGCACCACTTTGCCAGGTGAGGATACTTTTAGGGCGCAGTAACAAACGTGGGCTACATTGCGTAAGGCAGTGTGAAGTAAAGGCATGACGTGACGGGTATACGCAGCGTGGTCCACGTGTGCTGCTGTGGTCTGACGCCATAAATGTAATTATATCACACCTTCAAACTTAAATATCATAGGGCCTCAAAAAAGCGAAATCTGACAACTTTAACTCACAATGCGAATTCAATATGCTAGCGCATTTGTCAGTACCTAACGGAGGATTAATTTTCCTCTGCCGGATATCTGACTAAAATGTATATTTCTGACTGGGAAATTCAAAAATTCTATACAGGGTATAACGAGGTTCCACTGTTGCATTTAACTGGTGACGATTTATAGGTGAGTGAAACTAATTACTAAAATACCAATAGTCAACTTCATTCAGCTAACAACATCTGAGTGAACAATGTGCACCCATTTTTAGCATTCATTTATGTTAGCATTCACCTTCTAGTTAACATTCATTACCTAAGACGTCTTTGGTGTGATTTAATTCCAAAAAATCATTAACCCTAGCATTAGCACCCATTTTAGGTGTTTCTTCGTGACTTTATCGATTTGTCATGTGATTTCGTGACAACCACAAGTGACCTCTATTTGAAGTTTCCTGAACCAAATGTTTGTTGTTGTTGGATTGTTGCAAATCCCCGATGCAAATAACATCTTGCCGCTGGTTGATTGCGTATCTAGCGACAGGATTGCAACAGGCGTAAATCTCACGATCATCGCTTTCATAAGTAAATTTTGTTTAAGTTCAAAAGTTTAAACGCGCCGGAATATATATTTATAACATTGCAAGTTGTTTATAATCCCGTAGAAAAGCCGTCGCCTCGAGAATCTTTTCTTGTTCATCGTTTACAAAAACAGTTGATGCGAATTTATTAGAGATAAGTTCCCTTTAGCAGCCGCGTCCGAGTAAACAAATTATAAACATAAAAGATACGGGTATTAGTTTTGCACAAGTTTACCAAAATTAGAGAATCGTCCAGAAAGGCTATGATTAAGTACCTACACATTTCTATTAATAAATACTTGTTTGTCGTCTGTCTTATCTTTCTTCATTAGTTGCGATAACCGCTCTACATTTCCATAGCTGTGCATAGCGACAATTTATCTGATACATTATCTGTTGGCGTTAGAATAAACACATCTTTACCTTCACGTGGTTGGTGCATACAAAATTGCAATAGACCTCTCAATAGATTGTGGAGGGCTAGGGCTTGTGTAAACAAGAACATACAAAGTATCTTCTCTGATAAATATATTATTATTTACCTCATGAAATGCATTGAGAAGTCAGAGTTTTTGAGGGCTACGTGCGAATACATTAATGAATAGTCATGTTGGCAGGGTATCATTTTATTAGTCCGTCACGTAGATAAAAATATGAAATATTTTATTTACCTATTTTATCACACTATCACAATTACATAAATAAAGTGCTTTAAAATTTGGGAATCGGGAAAGGGACCCATGAATTCTTAGATTTACCATAAACTAATAACTTAAACATCAGTGATTTAACGCGAAATTTCTGCTGAAATAGTTTTTGTTATATAACAAAACATTGCCTTTGTTTTAAATAATAAAACAAATGTGTCCTTTTTCGAAATCTACATGACAGGCTAAAAAAATGTTATTAATTCAACTGGCTTACTACCATCTCGTGGCGCCAAATGTCCGAATATTAAGTAGGTAGTTCCTACGTTTGTGTCACCGTTAATACGACTTGGTAAGGTCTGCAGGTTGGCGGTGGATGCTGGCCGCTTCCAGCCGCAATACTTGGAGGACCATGAGGGAGGCCTATCTCCAGCAGTGGACGTGCTACGGCTGAAATGATGATAATTATGACACTTTTTAAACTGTCGCGATCACTACACATGCATAATACATTATTTGTCCATTTACATGATTAATTTAAGTCTGCCTGAGTATAGCCTGCAATATAATCAATAGCTATTTGGCGAATCATTCGTATAAAGATTATACGCAAACTGCTAAGCAAAAACCATACCTAACACTATAAGGATTTATACAATTCTTTCCTACATTCATTTAAAAGTACATTTATTACACTCTTTTCATCCCGTCAGAATTAAACTAACACTTTTATTATGTAGGTACTTAGTAGTAAATAATTTTAGTACAAAGACAATTGTTATTTATTTTATATGAATAAAAATTGTTTTTGAGTTCACGTACTTACGAGAAGTCCATGTTAAAACTAAAAGAAAACTACTCAAATCAAGACTTTTCATGGAAGTTATTGATTCCTTTGAAACTTCTGGAGCAGTAGTAGAAGGCACAATGTGTCTAGCTGAAGATGCAATTCCCAAATACGCATTGCACGAAACCCACTATCATTTTACCGATTCAAATCACCTCCGCCCCGCGCTTGGTTTCACGCTCTCTTTTATTTTAAAGATTTATTTAATCAGGCGAGACTTTGCGGAAATCCATGATAATATCTAAATGAACATAGTAGCAAATCCGCTAATCTACGAGTGCTGAAAAACACCCCGAAAGAATTCAAGACGTGTTTTCAAGCAGTCATAAGATACGTTGACGGATTTGTTACTATAAATTTGTTTGCTCATTTAGACATTTCAAAGATTTTTGCCGCTCTCATTTGCCTTTGCGGCTAAGTTAGTTTATATTCCATTGCATTCCAGTGTACGAGCATAACCATCTCTACGGCGAGTCGTGCTACCGCCTCGTGACTAAGGCCGGCCAGTTCGTCTACATGCGAACCCGTGGCCGTCTCGACGTGGACACGAGTTCCAGAGCCGTCACCAGCTTCATCTGCACAAACACAGTAGTTGACGAGCGGGAGGGCAAGCACCTCATCAAGATGATGAAGGAGCGGTTCTCAATGACTGTTAACCGTAAAACGGCGTTGGCGTTTGCTCGAGAAGACGTGAGTCTCAATGAACCCATTTTTTATTAGCGTGCTTTGAACTCTATTCAATTCAGTTCGACTTTCAAAATCTCGTATTTTTCATTTAATCGACACTATTGGTGGCTAAGCTCAGTAAGTATTAAGACAAATCTCGATTCGTTCTCCTAGTCATACGATCGATTAATACATAAGGTGCTTTTTTAGAAGATACCACTGAGCGGATTCTGGTTGACCTCGAACGCTTTTGACAAAAATAATACATATGGCAGTATTTTTTGCGATTTGTCAAAAGCGTTCGATACATTGGTCAGGAAATTGCATTACTTTGGAATCAGAGGCACCTCCTTGGATCTTTTTATTTCCTACTACAGGATTCAAAGAGTTGTAGTGCAGTATACGAGCTGCAGCCCTGTACCTTTGGAATTGTCCCAGAAGTCACTGAAATTACGACGACCAGTATTCGAGACTCCTATGCCTAGCAACAGTCCAATTAGCGCTTTCATATCAACCAAATCAGTTCTCTTTGCATCCCTCTCTCTCTGGTAATGGCTCTGTATTTTAACGATGAAAATATTCGTGTTAGTAACAAGGATTTCGGAAATACTTTCATCGAAAAATAGTTTGAAACAAGATGACGTTGACAACACGACGTTTCAGCGTTTCTCGCAGCATCCTTTGGGCGTGGAGGTCAAAACCGGATATTTTGAGATCTTACCCGTGTTGCTGCGGGACTGTCCATCGCGTTCCATTTCTAGACACATGAACATCGTCCCATGTGTTTTTTTGAGCAAGTTCAGAAAGCAGCGGGTCATCTTCAGACGACGATGCTTGGTTTTCGCTTACGGTACCTGGCTTCTATTTTCTTGTTCCATCGGTTCAATGTCTTCTTCTCCACCATCCGATTCACTTTGAATCACTTCTTCGTCATCATTTTATTCCTATAACCACTGGATTACGCAAGATTTCATGTTTGGATTCATTTTTGGCTGAAACAAAGTAATAATAATTAGTAAATACACAAAAACCCACTTAACTGCAAATACTATGAATATTCTGTTATACCTCTAAATAAACATTTAAATTTTATAAAGTGTAAAGTAAAAACGAAATCCTTGTACTTACATCCAGTTTTATTACGCCAATACTCGCGCGTACTACAATGGTAGAAACTGATATTTGAACCTTAATTACGGGAACATGCACTCGCACTACAGGTGCCGTACTAATTTGATGTATGATTTTGTCGCCGAGGCTTATCTAGAAGCCCAACGATTTAGGTATTAAAATCAATAGATGGCACTAAAATAAATGAGTGCGTTCTACTATAGTAGAACGCGCGTGCACTCTAGTGTCCTGAAGACTGAAATGTTCTAACATTTCAGGCTTTTGTTTTCATGCTTCGATTTGACGAATGTGGGTTGGAATCCTATCGGAATCTATTTTTGATAAGGTTTTTCATTTCCTTGACTTTATGACAAAATCTTCTGGTGTCAGGTCTTCTGGTCAGTTATTTCTCTATTTTTACCAAGATGGTTAAGCTGGTTATAGATTACAATATCGATTAGTTTTTGACACTCAAAATTTCTGTGATAGCATTCTTGTAGTTGCACTAAACGCTGAGGGACGTTTCGTGCTAATTTTCGAGATTTAAAACTGTTGCAATGTGCATAATTAAAACGTCTAAATGTGATTTCTTGCATTACAGGCACCAGAATCGGTTCCCGTGGAAGATCCGAGGCAGCTCGAGAAGGTGATAATGAAACTGGTGACCAATCTCCCGACGCCAGATGTTACACCGGCGACCTCACCCGTCATGACCTTGCCGGTCCAAGCCATTGTTGGATCAAAGCGCTTCGATTTCATAGCCCCAAGGAAAGAACGCATCATCCGCGCCATTGAAAAAATATACACCATCATCAAAAGTATCCCGAAAAACCCCATCGATCTCGATGAACCTGATGCCAACGCTCTCTCAAACAACGTCGGACTTGACCTGAACTACATTCAAACGATGACCGGCGCGGGCTTAGTGGCTCAACCGTCTTTTGTGTTCGGTAGCACGGGTACGGGTTACAATGAAGTAATGCCGAATACGGAACAGAAGTTTCAAATGTTCCCCCCTCCGGAAGAGTTTGCGGGTCTTTGCGAAGAGATGGGTGATGTCCCGTATCAGAACTTCGAACAGGATATCGTGAAGATGAGTAACGAGCCGGTAACGCAAGCCTCTGAGCGTATCTCTCCCAGTCTTGAGATGTTTTTCGATGAAGCGAGTAAGTATAAGTACCTACCTTTTATTATATCTTAAAAGTTTGCTGATATATTTGTTGTAAATTTTAGGGTGCCTTATGCATAAGGACCAGGCAGTTGGATCAAGAGCGCGGTGCAGCGATGATGTGGTTAGCTGCAGCCGGTGATTACGCATCCAAAATCGCCGGTTCAAACGATGTGGACTCATTGTGTGCTCCTCGTTTCGTGTTGACGCTTGCAGCAACTGGAGGTGACGCACATGCTGATTCGGCGACACATAGTGACGCTACCTCGTAACGATGTTCCCAATTGTGGCCTGTGACTCCTCGAACTTGGTCTTCAGTTGGTCCAGATTGACTTTCAAGGACGTTATATCCTTAAGCAATCTAGTCACGTCAACGTGATCAAACGTCACAGGGACCAGCTTGTGAACCTGTTCATACTGTGGGGTCACAGTTCTTTTAGACGCTACTTACAAATATACCTCAGAAATTTTCTGACTATGCTAATGCTAAGTCACATAGAATCTGATCCTACGATTCGGTCACTAAACCTTTTGCAGTGCTAACCGTATGCGGCCGAGGATCCGAGAGCCAAACTGACCCGACATTACACCGAGGATTTCTGAGAATATACGAGATCAGGATGGCCATGAAACAGCTTAAGAACAACAATGCGCCGGGTGAAGACGTGATCACGTCAGGGCATCTGAAAGCGGGTGGATCACCGATACTCGTACTTAAAGTCCTTCAGAAGCTATTCAACTTCGCCTTGCTCGAAGGTGTATAACTACAAACGGATTAGTACGTTGAAGTAGCAATGAGAAAGCCATGTAGCTCGAAGAACAGATGGCCGATGGGGCGGAATCGTTCTTGAATGGAGGCCACAGACCGGCAAGCGCAGCCTAGGACGTCCACCAACTAGATGAGCGGACGACCTGGTAAGGTCTGCATGGTGGATGCAGGTCACTTCCAGTCGCAATACCTGGAGGTTCATGAGGAGACCTATGTTCAACTGTGGACGTCGTAAGGCTTAAATGATGATGATCAAATCAATTTTTCACAGACCCTTTTGAAGAGGAAGAAACTGTGGAGCACGTGCTGCTGCATTGTGGTGCCATAAAGCAAGCTATATTAGAAACAGGACTGTAGGAGCTCATGGAGTCATGACCTTCTTCTCCCACAACATCTGCACACCCTTCGGGGATGCTCATGGAATGCTGCCGGTGGCTCCGAGTACTTCTTCTGTATTTCAAGGAGTTGGGCTGGTTAGGTTAGGTTAGGTTAGGTTAGGGTCTGGGCAGCATCTCGGGGGACAATGCACAATACACCCCAATGCGGGACCTCAGTGCAGATCTGGTAACCCCCCCCCCCTCCCTAAGATTAGAATTAGGGTCCCGTTTTAACCTTTGGGGACGGAACCCTAAAAAGTAAGTAACGTGGAACATGAAACCTTGGTTAAACGCAGATGAGAATTTTTAATTTGCTTTAATTGATTTGTCTCTTTTGTTCCAGTTCTAAATACTCAAATCGAATCAGCCATAAACTCGCTTGAACAACCCGTGGACCCGAACTTCCCAGACCTGCTGGTAAGAAGTAAATTTAATTTAAAACCACATCATGCCTCGGATTCACACGATTTGTACCCAGATCAGTCAAGTTAATCGTACATATTTTCGAAATTCCATAATAATCCGTTCGGTAGTTATCGATTTACGGAGATTTACAATATATTATTCCCTTCTTAGGGTTAATAACTATAAAACTACAGACCCTTCTCGCTCCAGAGCCACGTATACTAAGCTGTTCTGTAAATTTTAAACATATCGTCTAGCACAAAGCCTCGACAAGTTTCAACCTCCGGATCTGGCCAGATTCCGCGGGGGATATGGCACATTTCCACAGGAAGATTATACAGAAGTCCGAAGAGTATAATCGCCCCTGTGTTTGGCTTTTGTGGACCCTTTAACTCTGTTGTAACGTGGTTTGTCCTGGTATCCCAACAGCGCTGCCAAGTAGACTATCCCAATATGAATGTCAAAGTACAGAACCAGCAGTCTCAGAGTTTTCAGTTGCGCCAAAGAGTGAGACATGGTGATGTCACATCCCGCATACTGTTTACAAGCACACTGGAGGATCTGTTCAGTAAGCTAGACAGGAAGGCATTAACATAAACAGCAATCACATCTGGCACTAGAAATTCGCAGATCGTAAAATTTACGATCCTTTCTGCAATCATGATATTTAATATCATGATTGCAGAAAGGAGGTGCGACAAATGCAAAATGGTTTACAGCCTAGCAACTATCCATTGCGTCGTGTATCGCATTGTGTGTGTTCTCCATCTTCTTTTTACCACCCAGATTCAATGATAAATTGTTATTGTTATTTATAAGCGTTAATAGAAACAGAAGTTTGTTTAACCGTTATTTAAAAATAAATATATTTTATTATATTTATTGAGTATTATATTATTATTACCAGTAATGACTTACGGAACCGAGACGTGGTCCTTCACTAATGACCTCATGAATAAGCTCCGAGTCGCTCAACGAGCTATGCTATGAGAGGGCTATGCTCAGGATTTCTCAACGGGATTGAATCAGAAATGACGAGATACGTATGATAACTCGGGTCATCCGACATAGCAAGTGGCAATGCGCAGGCTAAGTACTCAGCTCGAAAACCACGTGGCCGATGGGGTCGAACGGTTTTCGAATAGAGTCCACGGACCGGCAAGCCGTAGGCGGCCACTAACTAGATGGCCAGCTGGATGCAGGCCTCTTCCAGCCGCAATACTTTGAGGTCCATGAGAGAGGTATAGAGGTATGATCAGCAGTGGACGTCCTACGGCTGAAATGATGATAATCACATGATCTAAGTGAAGTAGACAAAGCGGCAGCAGTAGTTGGCCTGGGCACATGGCAATATTTCTAGTCCCTACTTCTTTTTCTAAGTTACGAGTTTTACTCATGTCAACACTTTCCATTGATTTATCTTCTCCTCGACTTCTTCCTATGACTTGAAAGCAAATTTCTCTTTAACATGGTTCATACAACTAATCCTTGGCCTTCTTCTTCTTTCTTCCTCATCCCCTTGTGTGTCATCTGGGTGACTTTAGTGAACCTATGATATTTCCTTTGTTCTCCACAACTTGTAGGTAATACACCTCTTTTTGCTTACCCTGCGCAAAACATGTTTTATAGTTTGGTCCATTCTTACAATATATCCCATATTGCATAGAATTAAAGTGTCATTGCGTAGTACCGGTGTATACGTACGGTGCCGAAACGAGATGTTTGATGTCTTTAAACTTTACCATCATCTTCCTGCCCTTATCCTACATAACGTGAGGTCGGCACAACATATCCTCTTCCTCCATTCTTCTCCGTCAGACGTCAAATCGATTTACTTCTTTACCGCTCATGTCATGTTTCTCATAGTCCATCCACCTTTTCTTTGGTCTATCTATAGTACTCATTGGATTTGTGAGCCACATTTATATCCATCACTCGTTTTGTAACAGGATATTGATTCCGTGGTTAAATAACATTTATTTTTATAAAGATACCTTACAATTTCACTTACATGAGAAACTTCTATAAACCAAACTTATTCTACGTGCTTCAACTAATTATATTTACATATAAAACTTCAAGCCATTAAAAACAGCACCGCATAACATGTCTTAAATTTATGTAAAAAAAACATAATGGATAAAATCAGCAACGAGATTTTCCGACATACATTTTACAAGAAATAAATATCCATTGCACGGACGGTATCGAACCCACGACCTTTGGATTGAAACTCGGGGGTAGAAGTATAGCTCGGCCAACACGGCTCTTCTTTAATAAGGCCAGTAATAACTTCAAATATGAGTAAAGAATTCAGCGCCAGTGGCTAAATTTAATTATTATTAACATACATATAACCGGGTATTTATCGCGTAAATTACCTATATTATTTCCCGACGTTTCGCTTGGATTGCACCAAGCATAGTCCCGGGAAGACTGCTTGGTGCAATCCAAGCGAAACGTCGGGAAATAATATAGATAATTTACGCGATAAATACCCGGTTATGTATGTTAATAATGTGTTGTGATCGCGAAAGTTTAAAAAAGACAAATTTAATTATATTATTTTTCCATATAATTGTATTCCTAACTAATTAAATAAATCATTGTTATTTCCAGATCTCCAATGAAGTCCAAGAGATATTGGGGAAAATCGAATAACCAGATGCCGAAATGGGAGCCTAAATACACATATACTTATATATTTTCTAAAATATTACTTATATGTAGAGTTAGTAAAGTCAATAACGATTGGCTATTAAAGTTTATATAGATAGAAAGTAAGTAAATCATTATATTAAAGTTTCGGCATACCTATACTACTACGCGACACTTGAAGGCCTTTGCATCTATTATAGATGATTTATATAGCGTCAGCAACTGGTAATCATGCTGTACGGGACGCTGCAGTGCCTGGGACATTGTAAGATGGATTAGGCTTGCCCAGCACCTATACCATCCCCTCAGCTTAGTCAGCTATTATTCAGAGGAAAGAACAGGTCAATACGTCTGAAGCTAACTAAGCCGCGGGTTTCCTCACGATGTTTCCTTCACCGTTAAAGCACGTGTTAAGTGTGCACATACATTTTTCAAGAAATTAAAATCCATTGGTGCACGGCCGGTATCGAACCCACGACCTTTGGATTGAAAGTCGGGGGTACATACCACTCGGCCAACACGGCTTACGACACTTGAAATACTTATAATATTAAGTACTATTTAAATTAGGTTACATGTTACCAAAACTTACAGTGCCATAAGAGGGGTTCTACAGCAAAAACGGAACACAGAATCAATAAAATAGTATCTGACTGATGCTCGAAATTGGTTTTATATACGATTTAATGTTACGGAACCCTCAGCTCTAGAAGCTGAATAGCACTTGGTAATTTAAGTCTTGAAATCGTTTACTCGTTATAACTAAAACCGAAAATAAAATGTAATCTATTTTTATGTGGGTGGCCACTGCGAGGTGCCATCATCCAAAAAAAAAAATATTGATCTCTGTTATTTTTTTCGAAATTGTTTGTAGCTATATTCGAAGATCTCTCAAAAATGTATGGTTTAGACGTAGGATATAAGTATAGTGTCGTTAGAGATTCTGTAGTGTCAATCGTGCTTCGATATTATTTATCTTACTTATAAACGTTGATTAAATTGATCAGCATTGAATTAAGAGATTTTCTCGCCATATTTGAATACAAACCGTTAAAAAATCGCTTCTAAATGCTGCAATTAAATTTAATCAGCGATTGTAAGAAAGGGTACATTTTTAACCAAAATTACCTAAGGTTTTTACGATGGATAGTAGTGTAGTGGCAGTTATACGTAAACTGTCTTTTGTCAGAAAACCTTTATTATTAGCAAACTACATTGATAGTTTTGTATCTACGTACTTTATAATTACCAGAACATTTACGAAATAAAGTATTTTGAGTTGAGTATGTAGGATTATAAACGGATCATTCCCGAAATCACGTATTTTGAGATAAGGGACGTAATTTTCCAAATCTTTCTGAATATGTACCAGCATAACTCCAAAGTTTATTTCTAATGACAGGAAATAACTAGCTAAAGTGAAGAAGTACAGATTTTACTTCGAATTCGTACTCAAAATACCATATTTTGAAATGTTCTGCTACTGTTTTAACGAAATAGTAGTTTTTTCTCAATGTTTAAATGTAGTTAATGGACGTAAGTTATCGATAAGTTCGATATACATAATAATATACCATATTTGTCAGCTATATTATAGATCAATAAGTAAAATATATTTTGATTTAGTTTCAGTACAAAATACATTATTGATAAATGGCATTGCTAGAAGACCAGTCCAAAGCAGTTAAACAGAGATAGGTCGTACATTTACGTCACACGTTTAGGGAGAAAAGGTCGACAAGGGGTGGAAGAAGTCTTTTTTTCAGAACTGCCGTTTTAATTACTACGTAATTTTTGTGATTCATATTAATTAAAGGGACTGTTCACGTACTTGTTTTTGCTGGAGGAGGTACCAACTGTTTCGACCCTTATCGAGGGCTTTCTTTATCGTGAATACGGTTCGCGACCTGCCACCCCCGCGTACCGTCGCACTGATTTTTTAATATGAATGTAAAAAACCCCGAGAGTTATGTACTATAGTAAAATTATACAATACCATTGAAAAATATGTGTCCAAATGACCAGCTGTGCAAAGAATAGAGAGGGGTCTAAAAATCATCAAATTCGTGTGAAGCAGGTAATTTATACATGGCCTCATGGTGGATAAACAGTTAAACAGTTATAAACGTTTCTTAAGCACAGGGCTGAATGCGGTCAAACCCATATTTTATTGACAAAGCCATATATTTTATTGATAGTGTAACTAAAGCCATTTTTAAATCATCCTAGTCACCCGAGCCTATTTGCTTTTAACTAATAGATACATATCACATAGTACACAGGAAATCTATTAAAAATAAACAAGTCTTTTAAGCTACTTTTGAGAAATGGACTTAAGCTGTCGAGAATTTATATTTTATTCGAGTGACTCAAAGACTGAGTATCTTTTTAATGTTGGAATTTGAATTTTAGCGTTTAGTTATAATTAACATTTCATTTCGCAAGATTTCATTTGTAATTTCTGGTGTCTAAACTAAGATAATAACACGATTTTATCTGAATTCTATACAAAAAGTGTATGTAGCAAAACACAAAAGTTTTGTGCTAGGTTACAATAACATGGTTTTCTTTGTACCTACGGACGCTGACGGATACGGATCCTTAGAGACGCTGAAAAATAGTTGCTCGCCGCATCATTACATTTTTAATGCCAGTAACGGGTACTGCAACCAGAATGTATTTTATTCCAAATCTTTTCATGACATTTACCCACCAGTCAAGTATTAAGGAAGCAAATAAACTAGGAGAAAATCATGTGTCACAA
The DNA here is from genome assembly GCA_963082625.1 of Pasiphila rectangulata. NCBI lineage: Eukaryota > Metazoa > Arthropoda > Insecta > Lepidoptera > Geometridae > Pasiphila > Pasiphila rectangulata. The sequence continues at coordinate 8,474,538 of OY720236.1, read as the reverse complement.
AATCAACTAGATGTCTTCTCTAGATAAATAAAGCTGGATATGTCACACAGCCCTGAACTCAGCAGAGCTTGTGTTATGGGTTGATGCTTGATAGAATAAGGAAGCAAATAAACTAGGAGAAAATCATATGTCACAAAATCAACTAGATGTCTTCTCTAGATAAATAAAGCTGGATATGTCACACATCCCTGAACTCAGCAGAGCTTGTGTTATGGGTTGATGCTTGATAGAATAAGGAAGCAAATAAACTAGGAGAAAATCATATGTCACAAAATCAACTAGATGTCTTCTCTAGATAAATAAAGCTGGATATGTCACACAGCCCTGAACTCAGCAGAGCTTGTGTTATGGGTTGATGCTTGATAGAATACCTAGATATTTTCTCTGTAAATACACACCTTTCATACAAAGAAAGCACCCAGACCCGAGACTATTTGCAGGTAAAGCATTTTGTGCGCCGGAGGGGATCGAACCCCTCCTGCGTCTCAGACGGCTGACTGCGCTACGGAGGCCGTAAATTTATGAAATGATTGAAATAATAACTGGTATCTGGAGATTAAACAAACATTTGGTACAATATACTTGGTAGGATCTACCTACTGTTTAGTACCTAGGTTAATATTTTTATTTTTGTAATGAATTTGAAAACTTCAGTGTTATATTTCTAAGTTTAAAGACGATACTTTTATTGAGGAAATGATATTGTCATTTGTCAATATTGTAGTGCCAATTAACTAAGTAGGTACGCTGAAATTTTTAGTATATGTAGGTACTATAATTATCTCTACATTTCATGACAAAGGCTACGTGTCAAAATTATATTTTTTTGTTATTTAAAAAACTATTAGACACGTATTCTTTCTTTTTTAACGTAATCCAAAAATAACGGCGATACATTGTGTCGAAATGTAGCGTGACGTCACGCGCCCCTACGTGACTCGGTATAGTTTTAAGTTATGTTATGACGTCACGAGCCCCAACGTGCCGCATCTCCAAAACTTCAATCTTAAACTAGGTATTGTTTCTTTATTGTAAAAGCATAATACGTGTCTATTATTTGGAATTTGATTGAAGACCGCCTTAACGTTATTTTATGGTTAATGTTGTTACCAAATCAAACCTTCTCGTACCTACTTTGAGAATAGTTTTATTCATATCGTTTAGGTAGAATGTTCTTCCATTCTTAAAGCACTGTGTCCTTACATATTTTTACTTATTGTTTGTTTTGTAGACGTAGATACTCGGTTCTGGACCGAATTATACTTATTAGATCTTGTTGATGTTTTCATTTATTTACAAATTCGTTATGATTTAACTGTTATTAGATTCTTGAAATAGCTATACGTCATTGTCATTTACAGTTTTATACGCAACATTTAGCCTGTTGACTGATTTTTATATTGTTTTAGATAAGATCTAATTTCTTGTTTGTGTAAAACCTAACATGTAACTCAATAAAAAAAAAACAGATAACGCTCTATGGTAACGTTCTTGTATCATTGCATATTTTCTGAGCTTTCCACTGCTGGGCAAAGGTATAGTTTCAAGTCAAGTCTTTCCAGGAATCTCGCTCGCTTGCTATGTCCGACCAAGCAACTCTGTCTGTGTCTAGATCGTCAAGCCAGCGTACCCTAGAGCTGTCTCGGCGTGTTCGCCCGTCCTCAGGCGCTCACCGTGTGACTATCTGCCCACCTTTCCGGATGCGACTCACATGTCCCGCCCAGTTGGGACTGGGATAGGAGAAGGGAGGAGTTTGCCAAGCTTAAATGTGTTTAAGCGTGGCAAACTCCAACTTCGGCAATCCCGCAGGGTGATTACGTATCTCGCGACAGGTTTTGCTACAGGAATTTGACAGCAATATTGCTGTCAATCGCCTGTTGCAAAACCCGTCGCGATATACGTAATCACCCTGCCGGTTGGCGAACCTAGAGTATAGTTATGGAAGCGGTCGTTCTTCTTGACTCCAAGTACCCGTTCCATTGCCCTTTGGCAGTCTTGAGACTGGATGTTTGAGATTTAGTTAAAGACCACGTTTGCTTCATAAACAATAACGTTATGTTATAATTTATTGCGGTGTGAAAGAAAATCTAGATTGGTTGGGTTTTATTCAAACAAGAGAAGTGTCATCAAGCCATATTTACCTTTATATGAGTCGAATTGTCCTGGACCAGATTTTAGGGTTCAATGTAAAACCGTACTTGTTAACCCGTGCACGTATTTTGTCCTAGTTAGTAAAGCAGCTCTGTGGCATATTATACTAGATTCGATGTAACCCCGTTAATACTAGGGAATATGATATTTTGTTACCTCGTCTATGACTCAATGTTTGATTTGTCGAATAATCATTTAGCGTCCTTCATTTTGTCAGTTCAAGGGTTTTTGTAGAAAATAAAAAAAATATAAAACATTATTGTTTTATTTGACATTTTCCTAATGATAAAACCTATGTATATACAACAGGTTTATTTTATACATATTAAAATAAATAAATACATCTGGATGCGAAAGGAACATGGGCAAAATGTATGGGCTCCGTCCCTACCTGCAAATGGAACTGATGCAATGTGTTTCCTAAAGTATCCACTATTTCACATCCACATCTGATAAGCAGTCACACTGTGACCGGATTTGGTGTGACTCGTTGGGAGCTCTTTTACTTCTTAACTCTGCCATTTTGCATAATAGCTCGCTACTTACTCGGAAGTTATAAAGCTGATATAATTTTTACGCGTCACATTTAACATTAGTGGCCTGAATACGGCTTTTTATCAATCAATTACCTCGAACTATTATTCAAAAAGGCGAATATATCCACCGTCTGAACTGAGATCAAGTTCGTACCTAGTCCGTAGGATAATAGTGTTCTGTGGTACCCAGCAGTGCGCATTTGTCTTTATAATTATAGCAAGTTGGGGTTGAAAGCGAGGCCTTAGCATAAAAAGCAGGAATCAAAATCTGCCGCTAATAGATGGTGCGAGTGTATTGTTTTCTAGTAGAAGGTAAACGAAACTGACAATAATGCAGGATTACTTTAAAGGTGCGCTTACACGGGAGCAATAATTGTTCGGCAACACGTATGGATTAATCTAGAGTAATTAATTTAATTTCAATAAAATCCGGCAACTGTTTCTGTAGTATAATTAAAACTGAATTGCTCGCGTAGTAAAGTATTGTCTGGTTTCTTGGAGTTGCTCCATATCGGTTGTATAATTGAAATTGAAAATATATTTATTCAGACATTATTATCCATTTGTTAGTAACATATAATAAAATCAAATGAAATGTATTAGTTTATTAAGGTCTATAATTATAATAATTTAATTTAAAATAATGTTGTTGCAAAGAATTTTGACAAATTATATTAATAGATATTTTGTCACGTCGCAATTGACCATCATTGCTCATAATTGAGCAATTTTTATTGCCCATGTGAGCGCCCCTTTACCAGTCGGTGCTGCCACTGAAGTCTTACGGCAAAAGCGGGAACCACTAACATGTACATTCAATTCTATGACAGCAGCAGCGCGCCTCTATCGTACTAAAGCGGCGCTGCTATCCCTCGCTATGAATAACGATAAAACTAAAAATCTTAAAAGATTCAAAAATCGACTATTTTTATATCTTAGATGTTGGCATAAACTTTTTCGGTTATATCTATAGTTTATCAGATACAAGTGGGCTCTTAATCATATGTAAGAACAGAGAGCCCAACGTTACAGTCGATAACGGCTATTTGATTTGCAAAAAATCTTCCAAATTTCTTTGTAATTTACACACATACTTAAAGGTTTTTAACAAAGTGACCTCTCACACCACACGCACCAAGATACAAGGCTACGTACTGTATTTTAGTTTAGTTCCCGCATTTGTCGTAATACTTCTGTGGTGGCGGTGACTCTACCCTAACAGTTTCACTTTCAAAATTATCGTTTAAAAATAAGGGATTACTCACGTTGTTATTATAACGTCGAAAATGCATTATATAAGTACCATGATCCTTAGATTAAAACAAAAAAACCTTTTTTGTTTAAATCTAAGCCATGATCATGATTTTCTTGAAATCGTGTCGAAATAACGTTCGGCGTTATAATAATTATTACGTGAATAATTTCGTTAGTAACGGGAGTCCCTAAAAAATGGATTACTCTAAAGTGCTATAAATAACTAAAGTAACATTTTTCTACCTAATGACAAATTACAAATAATATTTCTAAGCTGACAAAACAGTACCTAGATGTACCTACAAACGATATCATTTTTAATATTAGCTCTACACTTTTTCAAGTCATTTCCTACCACATTTCATAAAAAAGTTATAATACAAGACTTAAGGCTAAAGGTTAGCTATACTCCTCTACAAAATTAGGTACCTATATGTAAGTAAAAACAAACATTATAACGATTCTTTGAAAAACTATAACTAGAAATAATTTGTTTAACATATCAACAACTAACTACTTATATAAAGGTTATGTGGAATATAAATTTTATACATAGCAACTATTTGATAATAAATCTACTATGATTATGAAAAAGCTAATAGATGAGATATACTATTTTTCTTAGATTACTATTAATAAATTAGGCCAAGTGCAAACCCACGCGCTGCGTAGGTTTTTGTAGTAACCTGTAGTGTAGACAGACATGATGTTAGAAGTTGGTGTGTGTTTTTATACGTTTACCGAAACATATTAAAAGGCATTTCGAAACTCACAAAGCCTTAACCGTTACAGATTTCCTAGAACGTAAATGGTGAAAAATTACATTCATGATTTTTTTAGTTTTGTAAAGTTTAGATTTTAGGGGGGAGGGAGTTGCTATAATCAAGATGTATGATGGGAAAGAGGGGAGGTCTATACCTTTACCGGTAGGACTCAAACGGCTCATAATAATCCGCAATTGTGGTGGCGACCATATTGGATGGGAATGGTATTGTTATCAGAACTAATATGTATACCAAATTTAAAAACAAAAAGGGGGGGGGGGTAAATTTTAATTACTTTTGACCTACACAAGCAAAGCAAATTTATGAAAATTAGATTTGTCTTGTCTTTTTATTTTATTGCTTTTTGTGTTTGGTTTTACACGATTCCGCCAGTGTCAAGTTAATTTATAAATTTTTATGTTATTTGGCAGGCTATTTTGGCGGCCATTTTTCAAAAATTGATTAGTTTGGCAGCTTGATTAGTTTTGCAGCTTAGTATGACAGCGGACGTGCATAAATTTTATTTTCCTTTCTAAATCGGATTTATTTATTAAATATATAGCCGACTAAGCTGAGAGCACAGACGTACCTATTGGCATGTTATATCCTCTGAATATAACCGACTAAGATGAGAGCACAGACATATTGGCATGTTATATCCTCTGAATATAACCGACTAAGATGAGAGCACAGACATATTGGCATGCTCTATCTCTGAATATAGCCGACTAAGGTGAGAGCACAGACGTACCTATTGGCATGTTATATCCTCTGAATATAACCGACTAAGATGAGAGCACAGACATATTGGCATGTTATATCCTCTGAATATAACCGACTAAGATGAGAGCACAGACATATTGGCATGCTCTATCTCTGAATATAGCCGACTAAGGTGAGAGCACAGACATATTGACAAGTTCTATCTCTGCATACAGCCGGCTTAGATAAAAGCACAGACGTATTGGCATGTTTTTCTCTGTGAATGACCTAATTATGTCCCAGGTACTGTATCGTTTGTTAATAAAAGCGTTTTTTAGGGATTGATTAATATGTTTGGTGTTCATGCTAAATGGAACAAGTTTAAAAGGATTACTATTTTTCAAGGTTAAACAAGCTTTTGCGCCTACAGAGATTCTTTGCCATTAATTTTTTCCATAAATCTAGCCGTGTTTATCTAATTTCTACATATTTATAAGTAAAGTCTTTCCTCTTCATTGGCAGATTTTCAAAGAAATTGAACATATCGCTGGTCCCCTTGCAGAATGCCTGTAAAAAGAGAAAACAGTATTATTCGATCAGTCAGTAGGTCGAACAAGTACATAACATTATTTTTGTATAGTTCACCACACAAAAAAAAATATAGACATTTATTTTTAGTTTTTCAAACTGATGAACAAATATATGTATTTGTACACTAGGTATGCCTAGGTATTAAAGTTTCGCTGGTAGTACTATGGTTGGATAGCCCAATTCATTGAGGAAGGCGGCCATATAACATAACGCTTCATTGAAAATGTTGCTTAAGCGGGGGAAATTTATTCCTTTTGAGAGCTTCCGTTGCGTGCGTTGCGGTTAACGCGACGCTGCCGTCATATATGGCGGAACTATTCCTCTTAAAAAGTTCTAAATAAAAGTCTGCATATGCTTATCTTTTAAGAATGACCAACTGTAACAATTTCCAAAGTAAAAAAGTTTGTTCTAACATATTTGTACCTAGGTATTACTTTATTTAGCACAAGTATTTATAAAAAGTGCAAAAAAAGTATTTAATAGACAAATAAAACTTGCAGCCTAAATAAAAAGCTGCCGTAGAGTGGCATTGTCAATTAAACTTGGTTTTAATAAGGAAAAAATAATAATGTCATGAAAAAAGTAAAGAGAAGAGTGATTCTGTTGTTGCACTAACTAGCTAAAAAGCCAATTAAAATGTCGTAAAACGGTCTAAAATGACATAAAGTTTAGTGCCGCTGTTCCGTTAGGGCCGCTCTAACACGAAATCGGAACAAATAGACCCAATTTTACGCTGACAGCTCTAAATTTAGAAACGTGATATCTCTAATTATATTTAGTTTTAGGAAATGTTAAACGGAATCGACGCCATTGTATAAAAATTTTGCGTCTTAAATTGTTAATAAATAAATAAATCAGCTTTAATCTGTAACATCTTTGCAAAGCTTTAAACCATTGCGGTTATAACTTGTTGACACTTTGCCTAAACTATAATTTGGATGCTGAATGTTGCCACCATGCCTAGTAGAATATTTATGTGATCCTCCCAAGGTCGGTAAGGTGATTTAACTTTACATATTATTTTATGATCCAATTTTATAAATTAATATTTTTTTGAATATCAGCTGCATTTTCCCATTTAAGGAGGTCATAATGTCATAAAACCGTAAAAATATGCAAAATAGACCGACTATTTGCTATTAAGCAAGCAGTGATTAATTTACTAGCAACTTTATTAACTTACTGTTGTTGTTACTATTTATTCTGTTAATAGTAGTAAGTAGATAGTAGTAGTTGTAGAGTAGTTGTAGAATAGTTGTAGAGTAGTAGGTGAGTAGTTGTAGAATAGTTTTCGAGTAGTAGTTGTAGCATTCGGTAGTTGATTCTAAAGCGGTACAAAGTTCGCCGGTACAGCTGGTATATTACATATGCAGAAAAATCTAATTATTTTCTAAAAACCTTGAAAAAAATAATTTGTGATACTACAGAACCTTGAGTACGCAAGTCCGGCACGCACTTGGCAGCTTTATTCAATTAATTTGCGTCCATTGAGCTGCATAAAGGCTATAAGCTGTACACGGATTAAACAAGTACGTAGCTACGTACGGGGAGAAGGATTCATCGCCATAAAAAAGGAGAATGTATTATGAAACGATATTTGAATTAGTTAATGCCTTAATACATTTTTTTATTTTTGGCAATTGTTCGGTTCCGAAACATGGGCGCTCACAAAGGAAACTGTGCACCGGATACGAGTTGCACAAAGAGCCATGGAGCGTTCCATGCTCGAATTCAAGCTCTTAGATCGAGTTCGAAACACTAAGATCCGTCGTCGTACAAAAGTGTAGGATGTCGGAGACAGAGTTATAAATCTTAAATGGAGTTCGGCAGGACACCTGGTCAGACGTGGTGATGGCCGCTGGACTAAGGCTGTAACGGAGTGGTGGCCAAGATCCGGCTAGAGAGGTCGAGGTCGTCCAAAAGCGCGATGGGTCGACGACATTATCGCAGTCGCTGGGCACACCTGGATGCGAAATGCACAGGACAGAGGAGGCTGGCAAAAACTCAGGGAGGCCTATACGCAGCAGTGGGTGATTTCGGGCTGAGAAGAAGAAGAAGGCAATTGTTAAGTTTTATTTGGTAGGGTAGGTTGGGCTGTTTTGAGGTTTTAAAAGCTTTGCTAGCGGCTTACTGAGTTCCGTATATTGCCTTTTACTTGTTCTGAAAATGGCTGACTAAGCTTAGAGGATGGTAGGTATATCGTTAGTTTAATCCATCTCTATTATTTCAAAGCCGTGTTGGCCGATTGGTATGTACCCCTATGTTCGATGCCGGCTGTGCACCAATGCACATTTAACACGTGCTTTAACGGTGAAGTCAAACATAGTGAGTAAACCCGCGGCTTAGACAGGCGTTTTTACACATAGTATGTAAAAGGATTTAAACCGCTGGAAGTTCTACGGTTGAGATGGTTAGATGCTCACCTGTCTACATCCAGTGCTGTCGGAGCCGGTCACGCTCCTGATGGACCTGCTCGGAGTCCTTGACGACTCGCTCGGGGTCCTGCTTGATCCAACGGCCGCTGTTGTCCCGTTCGCTTCGAAGTTGAGTTATCGCGAACACCATTTCTGGAACACGTATTGAACCGACTTTAAAAAACTTTTTGTTGAGGCGAGTCTTTGCGGTGTTAATTTTAAATGACTTTCAACATTAACAGTCGCAATCACACTTAATTCAAAAATGCTGGAAGGTAAATTTAGCACGACGCATTGGCAATATTCATGGCGTAATGGATTTCAACAATTACAATTTTTTTCAACAATTACAAAACAGTTGGAAATGATATTTTATGATTTGAATTTTTCATGTTCCTTTATCACATGGATAGTTGGTTTACACGATAGGTTAACTCTCGTATGTATATTTTTTCACCTGTAACGTAAAACACTGTGTTCTTATAGTGCAGTTATTTTTTTATGTTCTACATACACATATATATATATATATATAGTTTGTTTGTATAGATGTCTGGATGTTTGTTACCTCTTTACGCAAAAGCCCTCGGATCAAACTTGCAAAGATTCAACTTTGCATACTTAAAGATGTTGACCAGGATCAACACATAGGCTACTTTTATCCGGGTTCAACGCATGCGAAGCGGCGGGCAGAAGCCAGTATTCACATACAGAGGGAACAGGTCAATACTTCTGAAAATGACTACGATAAGTAACTTACGGTTGAGTTCGAAGTAATGCGCCTCGTAAAGAAGCAGATCGTAATGGTTGAAGTCATCAGGTAGGGTGAGAGCCTTGTTGCGGAGGAAGTTAAGGATGTGTCGGAACATCGGTCCGTCGCGGTCGATGAAGTAGTGCTGCTTGAGGGAGTCCAGCACTATGGGGTAGGTGCCATTGAACATCTTACAGAGACGGGAGTCGGGGTCCCTGGAAATTACACATTCATCATCATCATCATTTCAGCCGTAAAACGTCCACTACTGAACAAAGGCCTCCCTCATGGATCTCCATGAGGGGTAGTTGCCATACTCACCACGCTTAGCAGGCGGGTTAGTGAGCGCAGTACCGGATGTTGATATACGGAAAGACGCTGCTGCCCATCTACCGGAGGTGTCCCTTAGCAGACTCTTACTGCATCCAAGGGTAGGAGAGGATTACACATTAGTTATCTTCGAATTTTCAACGTAATCATGTTTTTTGCCCACATTTTCGGTAGTAGAATGTCGCCTCTTCTCGCTTGCCCGTGGATGAAATTAGAAAGGGATATTTTCGGGAGATGGGCAGCAGCGTCTTTTCGTGTATCAACATCCAGTACTGCGCTCGCCAACCCACCTGATATGCGTAGCGAGTATGGCAACACTTGGAGATCCATGAGATGTTAGACGTATTATTGACTGGTTCTCTCCTCTTACCAATAACAGCTTAATTTAATTTTTTTTATCTCAGGATTGTTTGCATGATTTTAAACCTTATAAGGGCTTGTACATAAATATGTTAGTTTTGAAGGGTTCATCATCATCATTTCAGCCATAAAACGTCCACTACTGAACACAGGCCTCCCTCAGTATAACTTAAGGTGCCGGTAACATAATTGATTACTTAAAAATTCTACTATTGAATAAAAATAATTAATAAATTAAAATTTAAAAAATATCATGAAGCAATTTTTAATCTTAAATTTATACAATGAATCATAAAATTTATCCAAATCAGACGTCTTGTGAATAGTGCCTGCCTGATCATACGGTAGATCAGGGAACTGTGTCCCAGATTTAAACTGGAACGTGGTACCTAAAAGAGATTAAACCATCATGTTCTTGGAAGTCTAGATGGAGCAGCGGTAGAGACGGAGGCTAGGAGATCTGGGCAATCCAGGAATCCATTTACAATCTTAAACAGAAACATGGTGTCCAGTGTCTTTGAAGCGTTAGAGATTTGGTTTTAAAGTGTTGCAGTCTTTGGTCAACGCTTAGGAGAGATTTGCCCAAGTTACAAGAGAATGTCAGATGCCGTAGAAAACGTTTCAGTACTCTCTCAAGATGAATCTTGTCAACCTCGTAGAAAAGGTTCCAGACTGCAGGTGTTTTAAAGTATTTTACATTGCGCAGCACAAAACGTAACCTTTTGAATCCCTCGGCGAATATTTTATCGATATGGACCTTTAGGTGAAGATGAGTAACTAATATGACACCAAGATCCCGAATGGTGTACACGCTTGTTAATGTTGCTCCCTTAAGATACAGAATAGGCTTGGCTATAGTTTTTTCCTATTGAAAATAATTGCAATACATACTGAGACATTTACAGTCATATCGCTGTCGAAACACCATTGCGATAGACGGTTTAAGTCTTCTTGCAACAGTGTTATATCTTCAGGACAATCAGTGGTTCGAAAAATCTTGAGATCATCATCATACAAACAAAACTGCACGCCATTATCAAATATGTTAGTGAATAAAGGACCAAGATGAGATATAACAGAACATGTATAAGGTAACTTTAATATAACAGAAAAAAGCGCTAAAAAATGTTGCTATAGTGTAATATTTGCATAACAAGAGAACATGTAATGGTATTTTTAATATTGCAAGTGGTTAAGAAAATTAATACCAGCAGTCCACATCCACAAAGCAATATGTATTTTACGAGTCCAACTCGACAAATATTAATAAAAACCCACATGCGTACATAATGTTTACATTTGGTCTTTGACCCTCTTCTTCAATATTAAAATGTCATGTGTAGAAAATGTCGACGATAATGTAACGTTGTTATTATTCCCGCTAAACTGATAATTATAATGAGAACTGTAGTTCTCCTTACATCCTTACATAATTATAAAACAAAGTCCATCGCCGCGTGTCTGTTTGTCTGTTCGCGCAAATCCGAACGGATTTTCATACTGTTTTCACTAAGATGATGATAGTTGAACATGTCGAAAATGTATTGATTGTTTTGGCGTGCGCCGCGTAAACAATTTAAGACTTGGCATAAATGGCAAGTGATGGAAGTATAGAAGATTTGTTTCTCCTAAAAAGTTTACAAAAAAGGCAACCGCACGTGTCTAACTTTTTTGGTTAACTTAATGATTAAAAATGTCTCCGAATCAGTGTGGGCAGGACGACGTCTGCCAGGTTCGCTGATTAGATCTAGAATTGGATCTTTCTATTTCATGAACACGCCACTTGCAGCCGCGCGCGTGTTTTTTGCGTTCAAGCTAACATCCACGCGAAATCAAGTTAGTAAGTAATTTTCCTTATAAACCCTTACAAAACCTTACAAAAAATCGCTATTTTAAATTTACTTTAATCTTGATCGTTTTGACGGGACGGGTTTTGCACCTGTCGTGGTCGCGGGCAGACTGAAATACCCGATAATCCAATATTGTATTGTTATAATGTGTTGTTTTGTATGTCGTGTATGCCGTAGGGTGCCAGCAGTGGAATTTTGCATTTCCTTTCTTGCCCGTGGATGCAGTATGAATCTGTCAGAGATCTCCGGAAGATGGGCACTAGCATCTTTCCGGGTATCAACATCCCATAATGCGCTCGCCAACCCGTTTGCGTTGCCAGGCTTGGCATGTATGGCAACAACCTCTACATGATCTTGGAGGTCCATGAGGAAGGCAGTCCTGCAGTCCTACGGCTGACATGATGATGATGATGATAAATGTGTTGTGATCGTGAAACTTTTTAAAAAGGCTACTCACGAAGTCAGCGTTTCCAGCGAGGAAGTGTAGATTGTGCCCCCTACATCGATGTGGACTGGGGCATTGTAGTTGGTAGTGGGGGCCACGCGTGGGAACCCGATGATGGCCGGCTCGATCTTGACAGGCAGCTTCAAAGGCAACTCCTGCTTCGGACTGCTTGGAAACATTCTTGCTGCCTTCTTCGGGATCTAAAAATAACCATAGATTAGATCATTATTTGCAAAAGCGTTATCTTATTGTTCATAATGAGGAAACCCGCGGCTCAGCTTCAGACGTATTGACCTGTTCTTTCCTCTGACTAATAGTTGACTAAGCTGAGAGGATGGTATAGGTGCTGGGCAAGCCTAATCCATCTAACAATGTCCCAGGCACTGCAACGTCCCGTACAGCATGATTACCAGTTGCTGACGCTGTATAAATCATCTATAATAGATGCAAAGGCCAACTTGTTTGAGCTATACATTATGTATGTATGTATTTGTTTACTAACTACAAAAAGAGAAGGAAGTTTAACGCAAAAATAATTGTGGAGCTTTGCGTTATCTGAGTTGATAACATAAATCGCATTTATAAATTACTAGCTTGTGCCCGCCGCTTCGCATGCGTTGTACCCGGATAAAAAGTAGCCTACCTATGTGTTAATCCTAGTCAACATCTATCATTTCAGCCATAAAACGTCCACTGATGAACACAGGCCTCCCTCATGGATCTCCATGAGGGATAGTTGCCATTCTCACCACGCTTGGCAGGCGGGTTGGTGAGCGCAGTATGGGATGTTCATACACGGATAGACGCTGCTGCCCATCTTCCGGAGGTATCCCTTAGCAGGCTCTTACTGCATCCACGGGCATGAGAGGAGGTGTATCATTCTACTGCCGGCACCCCACGGCGGACATCTATACGTTTGCAAAATTTCAGCTCGATACGTACGCTAGTTTTTGAGTGACGAGGTAACAAACCTCCATACAAACAAACTTTCGGCTTTATAATATTAGTGAGATAAGAGCGGCTGATAAAAATTTTACGCGCACCACGATTTTACGTTTGCGTCTGATTATTGTTCTAGATTTATGAGGAGAGGGTGTGATGACTGGTGCCTAGGCCTACCTTATTATATTTTAGCTCTTAGTACACGATTTACCCTAGAAAAATTAACAACGAAAGGAGTTCTCAGCCCATGATACGAAACATAATAACAGGAGTTAATTAAGTTTTCGGTTATAAGCATTCCAGTATGTTACAAAACTTTTATATTTCGCAAACGGAACTCTTAACTGAAAAATTCTCAACCTAGGGGTTACGTTAATGGTTTTTAAATACCTACCTATTCAACGAGGTATCTCACACGATGGGAATATCAAGAAAAATTAAGTTCATCCCCATCTTGCGTGTATAGTATAAGTACGCCAATAAATAATATTAAAGAAATAAAAAAACTATTATTTACAATCCAAGAATATTTTATTATGTTAAGAAAAAATAAGCAAAAGTATTATAATGAGAATGTTGCGTACTTGTCAATATATTTAGTTACAGATGGGTAACGCTTTTTGGGTTCATTCCTTTCAATGTGAAAGCCTTACATTTTGAAACTCTCCAATTCAGAGACAGCTTTTGTACAGCATACCCTTAAGCTATTTATATCCAATACCTACATTTTACAGTAAATATGAAGGCACATTACCGATCAAACAATCATCTTGCCATGTGCATTACAAAAGTGCGTTAAGACGTGAGTTGTGCCGAGCCCTCGGCGTGAGACCGAGACCAACCTACTGCAGACGCTCTCACGCCATCTGCAGACCCTGGCCAATTATTAACCTGAAAACTAACATTCTTTCGGACTTTGTTGTTAGATTGTAATTCAATACAAAATATTTAGTTTAGCTTTCAAACAACAGATAATTATATATTGCGGCCATACTGGAGTATCGAATCGATAGAAGTAAATGCAAAAACTTAGACATAACAAAAATTTTAAGTAAACCCCGACACTTTACCTGGTCTCGGAGGTTACCTAATTTATTTTCTAATGTGTACCCTCAGTTTTGCAATCTACACATAGAGCCCTTTTATTTGATACTACACTTGGATATAACCCATATATAAGTTTATATATACACACACATAGATATACACGTATGTATGTATATAAGTTTTCAAAATTAGTGGAAACTTTATTGGATTGTGTAATACTTTATATTTAAGATTTAGATTGTATTATTGTTCTGTGTTTTTTCCCAAATAAACTTAAATAAATAAATAACTATTTAAAAACATTCGATTGTTCACCTCTATCTTTCAACCCCCATATCTCATGAATGACTAAACCGTTTTGATATTAACTTTCAGTTTTGTATTGTACGCATCTTTGTATCTGATTTGATACCAAACTCGGGTATAATTGGAAACATTCGATTATTCATCCCCCTCCTTCATCTTGTACACTTCTTCACCAATTTTTTTTTTGACGAGCTCTGTGGCGCAGCGGGCGAAGGTCCGCCTGCGACGCAAGGGGTTGCGGGTTCGATTCCCGCCTCGGGACAAATGTCTGTATGATCTGCAGATATTTGTTCAGGGTGTTCTGGGTGTTTTCTATATATAATAAAAATATCTATCTATGTAGTATAATGTATTATGTATATCAGTCATCTAGTACCCATAACACAAGCTCTGCTTAGCTTGGGGCTAGATGATGCTGTGTAATTTGTGCAGCATTATTTATTTATTTAATTTTGACAAAACATGTTTAAGAAATTTAAAAGCTGCTTTTAAAAAAAAAATGGCATTCAAATCGGTCCATACATATGTATACATACGTTTGCGCCTTGCATCCATCACGTAATCAGCAACTTCAAGTACCAAGTACACCAGTTCGTAAACTGCCAAGCATGGAACCTCGACATCCGGCAAGAATCGCGACGCGTGGCGCACACATGCCCCGGGGCTAGTCGCTCAGTCAAGTGGGGCATACATGACTGGACCAAGTCCGACTTCAATTATTTTTATCGCTTGAATGCATCTCTGGCACAGGCAAATCTCGACGGGTTCACACCTAAGGCCCTATTCACGTGAGCACACTTTGAGATGTTCTTTCTAAGGGTTTCCCTGAGCTGCGGTTAGGTATTTATGAAAGGTTGTAGCTGAATTGTATGGATGTGAACGAAATAAATTTAGTATTTTTGTGGTGGGACAAAGGTTTCGCTCACTGGAGGACGACAATTAGCTACATTAGAGTTTCGTTCTATCAGGCATACTATACATTTCTTTATACATTTACCAGTTAGCTACTATTTATTTTTCATGGTTTGCTTCGTTTTCGAACGAGTGAGCGAAGCGAACGAAATTCTATGTGAAAACTAGGCGTTTCGGCACTGTCTCGAGAAGCAATGTTTGTCAAATGAAATTTAAAACATTAAGAGATCTATGCGATTCGATTGTCTGTCGTAGGGAAATAATAATCATTTCAAAAGTCCAATTAAAGTTTAGAGAATTCCAGAAATCCCGTCTAAATATCAAGTTCAAAGTTCGGGGCGAACAACTACTTTATAATACCTAACATAACCTTAAGGACTGTAAGTACTGTAAGACATATTGTTTCCAAGGTATAAATAAATATAAATAGGTCGAAAATGCTATTCGATGTTCTATAAACCACCTCAGTATTTAAGTTTCTTATCACGTTTCCCAATCTCTAACATCACCTTTCTGACTCTCTATCTCTTCGTTCTTCTGAAACTCTACAGCTCATGATACTTGTGCATAACTCGTCGTACTGCAACAAATTCTTTACTGTGTACCCTGTGTAACGCATTACCTGTAGCCATCAGGCGTGCTCAATCCCTTCCAATCTTCAAATCTCTGGATAAGGAACACTATTTGTCCTGTAGTCACTACTACTTGATTAATTTACATGTTATTTATATATTTATAAGTTATACATGTAATATATTAAAAATATTATGTATGTGTTTCAATATAATTTATGTCTGTTATATTTTGTAATTACTTTTATTAAACTTAACGTACACCACCCCTTGTAATTTTTTAAACCCCGACAAAAAGAGGGGTGTTATAAGTTTGACTTGTGTGTGTGTTAAAACAGTGTTGGCCGAGTGGTATGTACCCCCGACTTTTAATCCGACGGTCGTGGATTCGATACAGGACGAGCACCAAGGGATTTTTCTTTCTAGAAAAAATTATGTGCACACTTAACACGTGCTTTAACGGTAAATGAAACATCGTGAGGAAACCCGCGGCTTAGTTAGCTTTAGACGTATTGACCTGTTCTTTTTTCTGACTAACAGTTAACTAAGGATTTCAACTGAGAGGATGGTATAGGTGCCGGGCAAGCCTAATCCAATGTCCCAGACACTGCAGCGTCCCGTACAGCATGATTACCAGTTGCTGACGCTGCATAATTTATCTATAATAGATGCAAAGGCCTTACTTTTGTGTGTGTGTGTCTGTGTGTTTTAAAAGTAGGTTTTCCGGTGGTGTTTCTTAAACTTAAAAATGTTTTATCAAAATCGGTTAAGAAGTTTACAAGATATGGGGGGTGAAAGAGGGGATGAATAATCAATTGTTACCAAATATACCCAAGTCTCGTATGAAATGAAAGGAAATGAGGTGCAGAATGCAAAGCTGAAAGTTATATAGAAATCGGTCGAGCCATTCATGCGATATGGGGGTTGAAAGTAGGGGGGAACTATCGAATGTTTTTAAATATTGTACCCAAGTGTGGTATCAGATGAAAGGGCATAATGTTACAGAAACTATAATGTTTAGTTTGCAAGACTGAGGTTACAAATTAAAAAAAAATAATGTTACCTCCGACTAGGTAAAGAATCGGGGTAAACTTTAAATTTTTAATTTGATAAACTTGGTACAATCCAATCCGTCACAAGGTTGCCAAGTTTCTATGTTTTAAAGATAGATAAAGATAGATAAAGATAAAAATTGTTTATTTTGTCACAGGAATAACACAATATTATATTTTTAAAACTAATTAAATTTAGACAGAATAATACCGTGACAAAAAAGGCCACTACTTAGCATTTGCTGTGGCAGAGCAGGTCGTACCACAGCGCTGGTCTTCCGTAGTTACCATCGTTTGCGATTGGTGGCAACCGCAGCACACTAATTAACATAAAATGACATATCTAATAAATGACATAACTAATTAAAATAAATGAGACATTAATATCTATTTTTTCCTTTTCTTTCTTTCGAACGAGCTTAATATGCAACAGATATACAAAAATAGAACATTATATTATTATAGTGAAAACTAAACTATACTAAAATATAAATTTAAATGTTTTTTCTCCAAATTCTATTGTGTGCAATCCAAATGTTTAGTTTTAAGGTGTGCAATAAAGTATTTTCTATCCATCTATCTATACCTACATGCAGCAATGGTATTTATGTCCACTACTAGCAATATTCCACAAGCTTAAAATGTCGCTCGATCGACATTTTAGACATTCCAATCAGGTTTGTTAGAAATTATGTTAAGTAAATATAACTTCTCCGCCACGCACTCATATAACGTAAACAGATTTAATTATGTGCTTGTAGTCTATTCATTTGTGTTGTTTTATTTTGTAAATTGACGCTTCAAATAGGCTCCTGCGTTTGCACTGAATAAAGTATTTTTTTTTGGATTTGCCTATGATATTTATTACCACAGGTATTACGAAGCAAGTGCGCAAGGTAGGTATTCAGTATTCAGTTGACAGCAGCTAACATGCTGACAGATCGGGGCTAGGTTGGTTTTTGACACTGACAGTAACGCGGGCTGTCCACTGCGAGATGACTGGATCATTAATAATAAATTATCTCAGAAAAAATGCAATTTGCACAAAAAAACTTTAGTTCGGTCAACTTAAGAATAGTAAAACCTAGAAATTAATACACATTCGGGTTGAAGTTAGGACCCAATACGTACGGCATAACTCGCTGGTTGGAATTTTAACCTTTTGCCCGCAGACACTCCGTCATGTAGGTATTTACTCAATACATTTCTATTAACACTAATCATCACGAGTCACCTACCTACTATATGTACCTATAGCTGGAACTGCTCGAGTCCTATTGAAAAGAACCCTCAGGCTGATCGCCGACTCGAAATACCTAACTAATCACTGGATACGAAACCTTTCGACAATCAACTCGTCAGATGACAATCACGTGGTGGTCCGTGGATAATATTTAACTATTTAATTTTAAAATTAACTTGTAAAGAACTTTTAGAATGATTATTTTTGTTAAATACGAGGACTGCGGACATAGTATTAAAACTTCCAAGCTGATTCCGACACATTTAGATTTTTAAAGAAAATCAGCATCCTTACACGCCTGGAAAGGGTTGCTTATTCAATCTCAAGGAGATAATTTTCTTGAAAAATCTAAACGCGTCGGAATAAGCTTCAGTCTATGTAAGCCCCGTATTTTCAACCGAGAAAAAACGGAGGAAGTGCTCAAGTCGACGCGTTTTTTTAATGTATTAATCTTTATACCCAGTTGGCCAAATATTATTTTGGAAAAAAATCCAACCCTAAATGTAGGAAAACAGATGATGATTGATTGTTCACTTACTGATTGTAATACATATAATATGACTATAAAGAGAAGTCCGATTTTGATACTTAATTCTTTTTTTATTGGGAAGGGTATAATGGAAGTATATGACAGTTAATAGCTTAAGTAAGGTAGCCAGCTATTTTAATCAAAAATTAAGCATGTAGTAATTAGTAGAGGTAGATTAAAACCAGAAAAAATATAAAGTGAAAACTTTTTACGAATCAAAATTACTGAGGTATACTTACATTAGTTTAAGAACTTAGTTACTAAGGTTAATCGTAAATAATAGAAACTCAGCAAGCCCTTTTATTTGATATCCTAAAATAACTAGTCCGCCATCTTGGGTATTCTGCTCTAAATCCAATGATTTAGAGCACCGTTATTTCATTTTACGAATTGGTCCGCCATCTTGAGTATACCTCCATGTTGAATTTATAGTAAAGTCATTTAATTTTTCGAGTAACTCTCAGCAAGGCTTATATTGTAAAAGTGCATTAAGAATAACTAGTCAGCCATCTTGGATGTTCTGCCATGTTGGATTCAGAGAATCGTCATTTCATTTTCAAATTATTCTCAGCAAGCCCTCCATCTTGGGTGTTCCGCCATGTTAGATTCAGAGTGACGTCATTTCATTTTTTGCATTTCATTTGATACCCATATTATAGGAGTAAATTAAAAATTAAACATGGCAAGGAAGAATTCTGATATCCTAAATTCAGGGAAACCTAGTTAGGAGTTGGAGCTCAGCCATGTATCACAGATTCATTGTTATTGTTATTTCACAAAGGTAGGTACACCTTTGTGAATTACATAATTATGGTATGTATTAATTACCTTCAGGTACTTGGAACTCACTGTACTCGTATGAGCCAGGATACTTCAGTTCGTTTTTTTATTTTTTCTGTGTGAGATTTGTAAAACATACTCTAAACTCGTACATGGCTATTACTGTAAAAATGTGTGTGACAAACAAATATATTTTAATATTATTTTTGTAATGCAACCGAAGCTCTCATAAGTACTGTCAAGTAATCCTGTTTTTATCCATTCAAATTATAATGTCTTTTTCTCTCTCACACACACAGATACCAACACAAACACACATACACACACCTACACTCACTATCAGAACTGTCATCAATAAATAACCCTGTTTTAACTTAAAAAAACTTTAACGGTGAAGAAATAAGCCGTGAGGAAACCCGTGGATTAGTCCTGTTCATTTCTATGACTAATAGCTGACTTAGCTGAGAGGATGGTTATAGGTGCTGGGCAAGCCTAATCCATCTTACAAAGACAGCTTAAATACCAACTGGTATTTATGCTGACGCTATATAAATCATCTATTATTGAACCTTTTTTGGTTTTAGTAAATTATTTATCTAAGCATGTCGTCATATAAATTTTTAAACTATACAGTTTAAAAATAGTCACCAGACTCTCCTTTCGCGCAATACTGCCGCGAAAGGAGAGTCTGGTGACTTGCAACACAGGTTTTAACAAACCCATCGCAGGAACCAGTCTTATACACTTACTGCACAATAGTTGTATCAATTCCTAGTTAATATAACTCATATAATATACTCTAGATTTAAGTACCTACTTTTACAATAAACAGTAATAATGTAAATAAGTGTTGAGAAAATAAATGTTTTTTTTTATTAGGTATATTGTGCTGTGACCTTGAAATATTTTTTGTCCAATGATATGCACTAATGGAGTATGTACAAATGCATTTCTTAAACTGCAAGTGTAGTGAAAAAGCTAATCAAGACGCAGCTTTCTTTTGGAACCCGATGGCTTCCTTGCACTTAAAGTTTATAACTACATCGGTTTTGCACAGTAGTGGTACTTACTCGATCACGATATCGTATTAACGCATATTAACATGAAAAGAACCATTAATTTTGTTAAATACTAGGACTACTCACGTAGTACATCTTTCGGAGATATCCCTTGGCAGATTCTTACTGTATCCACGGGCAAGAGAGATGCATAAACATTTTGCTCCAACAGCAGAAATGTTTGAAATGTTTTCAATAGTAAAATGGTTTCACCCACAAACAGAGAAATTAAGATCATCTCGCGCTAACTGCGAACCTGTGCCATACACTAACACTACGTAATACTGTCCAGAATTTAGCATAACCTGAATCCGCAAAAAAATTCACCCGTAGCAATTCGTAGCCTCATTTTGTTCAGGGAATCTGAATGGAGCGCTGTCGCATCTGCGAAAGAGCGCAAAATTGTGCCCGAGGCTCTGCCAGCGGGTAAGTTGGCCCTTCCATAGGTACCGACTGTTATTAGCAGCCTCGGGACTTGAGCGAACAGTAAACCAACTTTATTTCCGACTACGGCGGATCTAAAAGATTTATGTATGATTTTAGCAGTATATGAATCTTGTTTAGTACATATGGATATGTGGTGCTAATTGATTCGTTAAGTCTGAGTGAAAAAAGCTGCATCTAAAACGATTTATTGTATTTACAATGACATCTGGGTGTAAAGTGAGATAAACCACCACCTCACCACATCGGCAAGATTAATATGTTAACTACACGGTGGAAGCCGTATTATATTTATTAAATTATAGCCACGATAATTTTATTTCAGGGCCCACCACCTATTTCACTACCTATATACATATTTAATAAATAAATCGATGGCAGCAAAGTAGACTAAACACGGTCATCTACATAATCGTCATTTTACAGGAGAGCACAATGAGTAAAAAATAGTAGCCATTTTGAGTTATGTACCGATTTACATAAAATGTCAGTGAAGCTTTGAAACCACTTAATTTGTAAATTGAATAACAAAAGGTTTTATTGCTACATCGTTGTTTTACTGAAATAAAGTAACTGTACTTTTTATCACTGAAAAATTTGGACGCAGAAGAAACAACTGCCTGGTATACGTTGTGATCATGAAAGCTCATTTTACATAAAATATCGAACAAACTACGTTTACGTACTTACTGTAGTACGTTTACGTACTACTACGTTTTGTAAATCTGCAGTAATACTTCTAAAGATATTTAAAAATGCAAATAGTATTCCACCTTTTTGACCAAATTTTGTAGATTTCTTTATTTACTTGGCATTAAATACATCACTAAACTTTATCTACAAATAATTCATTTTCTGTTTATTAATCTAAAAAAGTTAGAAACAAATTTATGACACCAATGTGCAAGATATTTAATAATACAACGAATTTCTTTAACCCAATGCAGATTGAAAATACAATATGCCGAAAATACTACGTATAAAAGGACAAGTGGTTGATGTCCGTGTTTACGTTGGGCCGTAACCACAAAGCATATTTTATTACTTACGCTTAGATTTAATTACTAGGACTAATATTGTAACTAATAACACTATAGTAATAACATACTTTCAAAGGTACTTTTACCTTCGTAGGCATTTAGCACAGATAAATAATACACTATTTAGCATCGTTTCCTTTAATTTTGTCAAATCCAAAAAATAGGTAATTTATTTCAATTTGTACACCTTTTTGAGCCATATCTATCAGTTATTTGTTTCTGTGGATCTGAAAGAATAACTGATACATTAAGGGTTTACTTAGGTAGAATACGATAAACAATATAAATCTCATTTATTGCACCATCATGAAACTGGTACACAAAAGAATGTGATAAGTGCCTTTGTTTACGTTTCAATCATCTGTCGAAACTCCGCAGTAAAAGCGGGTAAATTCGTATGTCCGTTTCAACGGCGACGTTTTTTTTAAAATTTGATTGTATCGTATAATTTCATTTACATCTCAAAGTAAAGTCAGGGTAACTTTGTATGGAGGGTTGGCGTAATTTTTTTTTATTGCGGTTAGTGATGTGATTACTACTTTTTTATAGTGCTTTCCAATATTATATGCACAAGTTATGCATAAGTGATTTTTGCCCTAAAGTGTATCGGAGCTAAGATATTTAAGTTTAAATAGATCTTCAATACAAATACTTTGATTGTAATTTTCATTCTCAAGCTAACCAAATATATGCTAAGGTTGTATATAAGGTTTATATATAAACATAACAAAATAAGGAGTATAAAACAATTTGTTGAATAAATCATATAAAGCGATGATGATGATGAGTAAATGCGATGAAAATGAATAGTTATACAATGTAAATCGGAAGATAGCTATGCTGTTATGATGGGTACTTATCTTGAGAGCTACCGATGGATGCTACAACAGTAAACTGTCGAAAGTGTAAAAAATCTACATAAGTTCCGCTATCAGACAAGAGATTCCGCTGTCAAGGTTCTCCAACAAATATAAAACGGCTTTATCATATATTGTGGTTAAAATTTTGCCCGCGTTGCCTGTGGGTAAGTTGGCCTTTTTTTTCGACGTTTTCAGTTTTTGATCGCTTTAATAATGAGCCCTTTGCCCAGCAGTGGGATCCGATGGGCTATTTAGAACAGATAATAATTATAGTCGTTCTTTTAGAATTAGGTACATATTTAAAATTAAATTGACATAAGTATAGGATCTTCTGCCGATCCGTGGCCTCTAGTCTCAATTCGAGAAGTTCTCGAATGGAGGCCACAGATCGGCAAGCGCAGCGTAGGACGTCCCCCTACAAGATGGGCAGACGACTTGGTGAGGACTGCTGGTCGGCGGTGGATGCAGACGGCTTCCAACCGCAGTACTTGGAGATCAATGAGGGAGGCCTTTGTCCAGCAGTGGACGTCCTACGGCTGATATGATGAAGTATAGGATTGCAGTATGGCTAACTCTCTCACTATCGTCTTTACTAGGATTAAAATTTTGTCTGCGTCGTCGCCTGAGGGTTGGCCTTCTATTCCTAGGTCTTCAGGTTTCCCTCTAATAATAATAATAGTTATATTTTTTATTAAGAACCTATTCTAAATTAAAAGCACTTTAAATTTAATTGACTTAAGTATAGGATTGTAGATCTTAGCTTACTCACCAGCGTCTGTACTAGGGTTAAAATTTTGCGGGTAAGTTGGCCTTTTATTTCGACGTCTTCACTTTTCCCTCAATAATTATAGTTATATATTTTTACTAGGTAAGTACCTATTTTAAATTAAAAGTATTTTTGTATAGGATTATAGATCTTACCTAACTCAAGTCTATATGATTCCTTAGCCAATGGACGTCTGCTGCTGGACAAAGGCCTCCCATTATGGATCTAGAAATACTGAATAAGGGGGCTTACTGCCATGCTCACCACGCTTGGCAGGCGGGTTGGCGAGCGCAGTACGGGATTGAAACACAGATGATGCTGCCCATCTTCCGGAGGTATCTCTTAGCAGATCTGCATCTACGGGCAAGAATACGGGCCAACATTCTACCGCCGACACTTCACGGCGTCGTCTGTCATCATCATTCCAGCCGTAAAAAGTCCACTACTGAACAGGCCTCCCTCATGGATCTCCATGAAGGGTAGTTGCCATACTCACCACGCTTGGCAGGCGGGTTGACGAGCGCAGTACGAGATGTTGATTCACGGAAAGACGCTGCTGCTCATCTTCCGGAGGTATCCCATAGCAGGCTCTTACTGCATTTACGGGTATGAAAGGAGGGGTAACATTCTACTGCCGGCACCCCACGGCTATACGGCCACGGCGTTGTCTGTACATGGGTTAAAATATTGCCCGAGGTTGCCTCCATGCCTTCTACTCCGACTGTAATTACCAGCCTTAGGCGAGGCGCGAACGCTTTGAACAAACATAACCAACTTTATCATTGGTATTTGAAAAAAAATTGTGCGTGCAGAAGTTCTAGTCATGTTGATAATTGGAAACGAAAACGAGCAAATATCACTGATTGATAACTTGTATAGTGTACACTTAAAATATTTCATGGAAATAAAATGTGCCGGTCAATAAGCTTTTGTGGCAGTAGAATTTTGCCCCTCGTCCCGTGCCCATGGATAGAGTAAGAATCTGCCATGGTCTACCTCCGAAAGATAGGTAGCAGCGTCTTTCCGTGTATCGACATTGCGCTCGCCAACCCGTCTGCCAAGCGTGTTGGGTATGGCAATAACGCCCTCATGATCTTGGAGATTCAAGAGGGAGGTCTTAGTGGACGTGAACAGCAGTCTTACCTCTGAGAGGATGGTAAGCTTTTAATTAGGCCGCATTGACGATGTTGGCGTCAGGAATTCTAACTTTTTCAGCAATTGCAAAACATTCAAAAAACATGTTTTTTTTTACTTTAAATTGGATAAAACAATTGGTTAACTATTCGACAGAATCCCAAAAACGGCTTTTTACATTTTCACTTTAGAGGTGAACGAAACCTACTTTTATTTTAAACGAGATTTACTTGGTGCTTCGACTTTTTATTTCAAGCAAGCTTTTCCCGTCAGTTTGTATGCAAGCGCCCTCCCCTCAGTCCGCGTTGTATTATTGTAATATGAACAATAATATTCGAATAAGTAATTGTTTATCAATGCGTAGACAGTGATTCAATGCGTCACCTTAATCCGTAGTCGGTTTCAATTAATAATTTCAAGGAAATGAAAAACCTCATTAAAAATTCTACAGATGATGATGATAAAAATCTAAACATTTTGTCCCCGATGGGCATCGAAGCCGCAACCTCCTACGAGTTAGACGGCTATTAAACCAACTGCGCCACGGAGGTCGAGAACTAGCCAATACGTTGTACCGAATGCGCGCAGCACCAGAATTTATGGTCTCTGCGAGCGTAGTCCTATGCGGCGTCTCCACTCCAGTGTTTGCCTCGGGCGAGGAAGACCCCGAGGCAAACGGGCCGCGGATTCACGCGCCTCCTCGAACAAACGAACCCAGCCCGAGGCAATGCAGGCAACGTTGAGAAACTACTGAAATAACCTGACATACTGTGAGTAATCATTTGAAAATGGTAGGACTATATCGTGAACTCGCAAAGATTTCGAACTTCAGAATAAAAACCAAACTTTGCAATGTTGGACACTCCAAGAGTGGATTTGTTGACTGGCCGATATTTAGTATCGAATGCGAAAAAGATGCTATGTTTGGTATACATACATATGTATGTGTCATATTTTGTTATGTTATTATTATTAGGTTTATTTCTCAATCTTTGAAGTAAATGTCTCTTTCGTTTGCTGCATATGTTTATGCCTCGTGAGGTCCAAGTGGGCCTATTCACAATTTTTATTGATATTTGTTTTTTAGGAAAACAGAGGTCGGAGGTTTTGAAATGCTCAATAAAATAATTGTATACCATAGAAGAATCCATAATTTTGTACATGTCAGAGAATGAAAAATTGTTTATACACATTTTAATTTTTTTATATTTTCTGGTTTCATAGTCCCGTATTATCTTTCTCCAAAATTTTTATTTAAATTAATTTTTCACAGGCATTCTTATGATCTGTGCAGTATGTTCTGGATAAACAGAAGTCAATTATTTCAATTTTATATTTTTTATCATTATTGTGTGCAAAGTTGTCAATACATGTTCCACTTATCAAACGAGTTGGTTGTCTTAATGCTAATTTTAAGTTATAATTAAGTAGTATGCATTCAAAATCTAAGGTGATATTATTTGTTTGTAGAATATCTATATTAAAGTCGCCGCCCAAATTTTTTTTTCCATTAGTGAGTCAGTTTTGTTAAGCTATATTTTGATGAAGGATATATAAATGCTTAGTCTCGAAAAAAATGTTTTTTTCATCCGATATGTCCAGGCAATTGTTTTGTTTTATTTGTTGTGTTATATGTATTGTTATTGCTCATTTTTATTATGTCAATGTAATTACGAAGGTTCGAAAATATGACTTTCATACCTTTCCTGATATTTTATTAAACATTTTGTAGTCGTATGTTAGTTATTTGTTTGAATCTAGTAAGTAAGCATGTTCATGTGTTGTGATATCCAGGTAGAGTAGATTATTGAATATTTCCACTCTCCAATTAAACATATCTTTCGATGTCCCGCATCTGTATGTAGTTACGAAAATTATGATGTTCGTGTTTCTCCATGATATATATCTCTTATTTCTTTGATAGTTTTAAAATAAACATGGGTATTTTCAAAATCTTCTTCTCCTATACAGCGTGTCCCGTAATTGGGGTACTAAGCCGAAAGGGGGGTTTTCTACCCCCCCTGGCAAACAACGTTTGTTCTACGACTTTCTTGATTTTCAAGTTTTTCAGTGATAACATAACGTTCAAAGTTTATACCAATTTCATAAGAGTGACAACCCTGCTCTCAGCTGTTACGGGCAATGACCTATTGACCGCCGGGGATTCCCGCGGCGCGCCCGCAACGCGCTTGTGCGTATATTGAGTGTGGGTATAGGTGCGTGGTGTGCGTAGGCGCGTAGGTATGTATTACGGACACACGTCTGTTATACATTAGGGTTGACAGCGACTTGGAAAACTTGTAATGATATTTAATTTTGTATGGAAACCTCAAAATACGTTTTTCTGAAATCTTTCTTCGCCTTTGCATTCCTTTGGTGGGGGGTAATTTGCAGCTCCTGGCTTCATACACCAGTTACGGGACACCTTGTATAACAATGCAAAATTCATTCATTGTAAAATCTGCCACTTTCATGTAAATACCAGTAAGAAGTTCCTGTACGTTGGTGTTTGGTTTCAAGTAGTGACACAGATTCGAGCGTCTATCAAAGTTACCTTCTGCGATAGATATAATTTTTTTGGACTTGTGCGCACTCAGTATGCATATTTCACTTGGTATTTTTTGTTCATCGATAAGAGTGTTGATTCGTGTTTTTTCTGATTGTTGTATACTAGTCTCGTTATTGTCTTTGTTTAGTTTCCTCTTGTTTTTTGTGCCCGTTTTCTGTACCTTTAACGGAGACATTTTTGAGTTTATCTTCTTTTTAGGTGTAGATTTACATTTAACAGGGCTATTGGCGAACTTTTTTAGAAGTTCATTTGTTTTCTGCATTTCTTCATAATGTCGCTTGTATTCATTATTTTTCAGAGATAGAAGTTCTATTTCCTCGTGTGCGCTTTTGAGTTCAGTTTCTAGGGTTTCTATGCGCTGTTTGAGATTAAGAACATCCTCAGTATCTTCGTCTAGTATTTCAGGAAGACTGCTAGCTGTTATATGCTCATCTTGTCTGTTTTCGTCATCATCATCATCATCATCGCTCTCTGTGTTCGATTTGGTCCAATTTCGACGAAATGTAATATTTTCAAGGAAGTTCATTTTTGTAATGAAAAGCCTTTCGTTTATAGGATTTGATGTTTAAAACAGTAAGAATAAACAATTCCAAAAAGAAAAAAGTCCAAAAAAGTTAATTTACGAGGCGGAATTGAACCGTGGGCCTTCGTTCTTGTCCAAAGTCCAACCATTTGAAAGCAATTGTAATACGACGACGCCGTCAACGTTCTATTCGAAAGCAGTTTACTGTTTTCAATTATTTCCATGCACTTTTTTCACTGATATTGAGTACGTGTTCATTATTGGTGTTGATAAAATTGTACGTTAATGTTTTTGTACGTTTTATGCACTGTTTGTGTGATGTAGTTGATAATAGCGTCAGGTTATTATTTAGATACTTGATTATTACACATTGACAAATCACATAACAAATAATTATGTCGAGAAATTGGAGAAATAAACACGTTTTAGTCACTATTTTAGGTCGTAAAGAATGTTGTAGATATTTATAAATCGATTTTTATCGCAGAGCCAATGTTTACACGGACAGTAGCGCCATCTCTCTGATGTAAAATATAAAAAAATAATAATGAAAAAAGCAAAAATGTCTCAACGTCTGAACTGTTTATACATATATTTGTATATTTTTTGCTGAATATAAATTATTTATATACTTACCTAACAAGTTACTGCCTCACTAGACAAATATTCTAATATATTCAATAATTTATTTCAGGGACTAATTAGATGTATATTGTATAAGTTTTTCAACGGCTCAGGAATATAATAAATTATCAAGTTATCATACTAGTAAACGAAGGCGGAGACATTGTAACTCTACTTTTGCAAAAATTTAATTCAGAAAACACATACATATATGATTGAAAGCGATAGATACCAGTTATTAAGAGAAGATATGTTTTGGTAATTGCCGTGGAGCGCCGGCAGTAGAATGTTGCCCTTCCTCTCTTGCCCGTGGATGCAGTAGGAATCTGTTAAGGGATACCTCCGAAAGATGGGCAGCAACATCTTTTCGTGTTTTCAATACCGTACATACAATATACTGCGCTCGCCAACCCGCCTGCCAAGCGTGGCGAGTATGGCAACTTCTAGTTTTTGCGTGAAGAGATAACAAACCTCCATCCAAACAAACTTTCGGCTTTATAATATTAGTGGGATAAGAACGCCCAACAGAAGGAGCAATTAACATATCTTATACTCAAACTTGTATATAGTTTGTGAAAAGTAATGCTTCGGAATAAAGCAGCCCCTTATGAACGCCTCAGGGCACGGTGCTCTGGTCCACGCCACAATGGAAGACTACAGCACAATGCCCTAGCCGCGAGTGCTCCCGCGGGCTCTCCGGTCGCCCTTCCCGTTTTATCAATAGTTTATGTTTTGGCCCCGAGCGGCGGACGAAAGCACGGGCAAACTTGGGACTTAGCGTATCTATACTATAACCTACAATTGAGGAGTTGCTTGCACTCCAGTTATGCCGTGGGGTACCGGCAGTGGAATGTTGCCTCTCCTCTCTTGCCCGTGGATGCAGTAAGAATCTGCGGTCCATACTGCGCTCGCCAACCTGCCTGCCAAGTGGTGAGTATGGCAACATCCCCTCATAATCACTTCATGTACTTGGGTCACCAAGTCCATGAGGAAAGTTTATTTCCAGCAGTGGGTGCCCTACGGCTATGATGATGATGATTTGAAATATCGCCCGAAAAAAAGTTGGTCATGAGACACTTAAAAAAAATTATGGCCTGTGCATCTATTATAGATGATTTTTACAGCGTCAGCAACTGGTAATAATGCTGTACGGGACGCTGCAGTGCCTGGGACATGGTTAGATTAGGCTTGCCCAGCACCTAAACCATCCTCTCAGCTTAGTCAGCTATTATGCAGAGGAAAGAACAGGTCAATACGTCTGAAAGCTAACTAAACCGCGGGTTTCCTCACTATGTTTCCTTCACCGTTAAAGCACGTGTTAAGTGTGCACATACATTTTTCAAGAAAGAAAAATCCATTGGTGCACGGCCGGTATCGAACCCACGACTTTCTGATTGAAAATCGGGGGTACATACCACTCGGCCAACACGGCTTAATACACAAGGTTTTTTGAGACACTTAATGAAGTTAATAACCATACTTCTACCAGAGCTGCTATTGGCACCGCCCTCCATGGGGTTGTAGTGTATCATAGGGTTAACCCTACTCCGCTGTTGTATTGGTGGAAGTAGGGTGGGCGGAAAAATAGCACCATTTTCCATGAGAAACTACCATCAAATAACAGTAGAATAAGGCCACGAAATATCCACGAGAAACACCGCATCGGGATTGGTTATTTTATTATAATTAACAAGCATTGGTACGTGGGTACTAGAAATGGGGGCGAAGGTTTCCGAAAAATGCCGTTTTTTACCTTTGGTGACCTTTTGAGGTCACAATAACTCCGGTTCCTGTGACCTTCACATTAAGACAGTGCTGACAAAAAAGGTTTCATGTAAATCAATCAACGCGTTCGGTTGTAATCGTGTCATGCACAGGCAGACAGCGCTATGCATAATAGAGGCCTTTGCCCCCTAAAAATTTTGGTTAATACCGAACCTTCTTATTCTTATGCACAAAAGCATCTCAGTCATCATGATTCTTAACACATATATTATACAGGATGTATTTTAATATGTGTATCAGAAACAAGTTTTCAGCACATGAAAACAATTAGTTTTGAAGGAAAAAACCATCTTTCGGATGGTTGCTGGCCATCTTCATGAGGTATCCCTTGGCATAATCTTACTGCATCCACGGGCATGAGAGGAGGGGCAACATACCGCCACGGCACCGGCTACCTTTGCCCCGCAGTTGACGTCCTACGGCTGAGATGATGATGATGATGATGATGATGATCAAGTAACCTATTTGCGACCAACTGCCACAGCCAGGGGCATCAGCTCGAGGATGCTAAAATGAAGGACCATTATTAGAATGCCACATTTCATGCCAATTAGTTTGTGTCACCAGACCCGTTTATGCGAAGATAATTGGTACCAGTGCTTGGCCTTTTATTTGTTTTATGAATAATATTTTGCACCAGTCAACATACTCTGAGCGGACTGGTCATCATTGCGGTAGAAATGAGCTAGTTACATGTTAACTCTAAGTAGTGAGTGCGGAAAGTGCGTAGGCAAAGATTGAAATCGTCAGATGTGATCTGACACCAAAAACTGTTGCATTGTCTTTACTTGGGTCATCATCATCATCATTTCAGCCGTAAAACGTCCACTACTGAACACAGGCCTTCCTCACGGATCCCCATGAGGGGATCAGGGGGTACACTGATTCCAAATGAGCGTGCTCACTCATTTTGTGTGGAAACAAAACGGCGCGGTCTCATTACACGATAACACACAAACAGCATACACATACATTATACACACCTATAAAATTACTATGTATCTAAAAAAATCATGAGTTATTTATTTACTATCCCACTAATATTATAAAGCCGAAAGTTTGTTTGTATGGAAGTTTGTTACCTCTTCACGCACAAACTAGACTACGGATTGAGATGAAACTTTGCACACGTATTGATGCTGGCCAGGATTAACACATAGGCTACTTTTTATTCAAGTACAACGCATGCGAAGCGGCGGGCAGAAGCTAGTAACATATAAACAAAAACCTGCGTGCTGTCAATGCGTCGACTCTTGTTCTAACTAAGTGTTAAACTTGTGTTTAGACACGAGGGGTAAAAAGTAGTAAGAAGTAGTAATTAAAGAAATACCTGATTACGTTTTTAGATTAGTATGTTACTTTTTGTTGAAGTTAGTTTTTTTTATTATGTGTAATGTGCATCACATACAGCTTTTAGCTAGCTTTTAGGCTTAAGATAGTTATAAGTCTGATTGTACTTTCTTTTATCGTAAATAAAAATATAAAATAAAATAAATACAGATTTAAATGAAGAAAGTCCTCTGCGAATTACTCGTACTGTGGCCTTACTGTAGGTACAGGCTTTAGTCCTAGTGCGAGGAACAGAGTTTTTACATTGGTACGTTCTATATTTTAAAACTTTATAATTAAACCTTAAAACTTTATAAATAAACCAAAAAAGTACAGGGTAAATAACATAAGACAACTTATGTTATGTACTGTTACGGGGTGGGTCAGGAGATAGTTTTTAAAAAAAGATTTATTTACGGCTAGAAATAGAATTTATTGGAAAATGGCAAAAACAGTGAAACAGTGTGACTTCGACAAAGACCAATCCCGAACTGACTAACAGATCGCGTTACTTCCCACAGGTGTGCAACTCGTGCATCGCGAGTATCTGGAATGCTTGCGATGCACTTTCATTATTTTGCATTTGGTGGGAAATAGCATCGTAACAGTACCCTGTACTTTTTTGGTAAATATTTTTTTTGTATTTTTGTATTGTATCTGCAACGGTAAGGGCGTATCTAACGATTCCAGATCTTTATTGTATTGTGTTCGATTGTAGGTACAACGTGATTTTACATAAGATCCGGGTAAATTTGCTTTTCAACATAGACAGCTGTTTTGCACGTCACAGCACCAGCTTCTATAAATAACCAGTAGCCAGGCAGAATACCGGCCACCGAAAGTGAGTGCCGCCGGCCGATCAGGTAGAAGCGGGTGAATTCGCAATGCTTTTCTACCAAGCTGTCTCGCCCTTGTCACAACACTAGCTTCTCTAAATGACCATTGTACAATACCTGGCCACTGAACTTGGACAATACTAACTAGCACGTTTTTAATTTTCTTCCCGTAATGGTGGATGATACGGATTTTTTTATATTTAGATTATAGTCCGTAAATCTTAGCATGATCGCTGCGACAGCCTGTCATCAATGTTTTTGACATGGATTAAATTACATGTGGCAACGTCGTACCTTTGATACGCACGAATAGTGATTGTGTATTTTAGGATGTAACGGAACACTCGGTTTGCGAGTCCGACTCGCTCTTGACCGGTTTTTTGTTTCTTCTACCTAACCAAAACAGAACCGATTTCGAAAATAATAATCGAACAACAGTGTCCCACGGCAGAGATAATGATGATGATGAATAATAATGTCTTACGGCTGAGATAAGATGATGATGAACATTATCATCATCATCTCAGGATGTTGATATACGGAAAGACGCTACCGATTACTAGTTATTTAATTATTTTTTCATAAATCATGTACAAATTACAAAAATAAATGCATTAGGCAAGCATAGCGCCGAATCTCACTAATATTTTAAATCAGA
This sequence comes from Pasiphila rectangulata, assembly GCA_963082625.1. Classification (NCBI taxonomy): domain Eukaryota; kingdom Metazoa; phylum Arthropoda; class Insecta; order Lepidoptera; family Geometridae; genus Pasiphila; species Pasiphila rectangulata. The sequence goes on along the minus strand of OY720236.1, from coordinate 8,441,381 downwards.
AAGTTTGTTTGTATAGTGTTTGTTACCTCTTCACGTAAAAACTATCCTACGGATTGGGCTAAATCTTTGCACCCATATAGGCGTTGACCAAGAATAACACATTATGGAAATTTTTATTCAGGTTTAAAACATGCGAAGCTGCGGGCAGCTGCTAGTATACCATATAGAGTCCACAAACCGTATGCTGATTGAATGGTACTGATAATTTAGGTAATTGCTTTAGTGAGGAGCTTTGTTATGTTTATACGTGCACCCATCTTCATCTGAGTTGTACGAGTACTATGATGCCTTAAATGCAAGTGCAGTCGTTCGTTAAGTTCATAAATTCTAAAATAGAAAACCAGCGCTTCCTAGCATTCCTTATGTGTGGGAGCATAATGCTGAGTCAGGCCCCTTTGAACTCACACAACTTTGTGAACTCATTACTTCACATTACTTGAAATAGTATTCATTCTGCTTTGACCCGCTGAGTGAGCTGCTTACCATCTATTTGTCACTATGTCGCAGAATATTTAACTGGGTAGGTACTCCTAGATTAAAATTAGAATTAAGTCAGTTTTTTTACCATAGTTATTTTTAAGTTTAGTGTGTGTCTAATAAATGTATTTCTTCTTCTTCTTCTTAAATACGTGTACGTAGCCGCGGCCTCAATCAATAATTTATTAATTTATATATTTAAAGTGTCTGTTTGCAATGTTAAAATAACAGCTTTGCATATAATTAGCTCAAATCGAGGTGTAGAGTAGAATCACTTAAGTATCTGTTTGTTGTGTACGCAAAGATTTAAATTTTTGGGTGTACTGTACGTGAATAGAGTTATTATATCTATCATAAGTAGGTATTTTTAATTAAATTAGATTTCTTTGTATCGTTATCTGGTCTCGTGTCCGGATTCCAGATAGAACTATGCTTCAAGCGGCTTTGGTTCGTGGGAGGTGAGGCGGCTCGTGTGAATCTTGATGATCGTGGTGCTCTATCAAGCGCAAGTTGTACCTAAGAGGAACCGCGCAAAAAATCTCTAAATAAAGAGGTTTTTAATGTTCTCATGATCCATATAGCACATCACGATCGCAATCCGCCCGCGGCTAGGTAAACGAAACGTATTGAGGGCATTCATAATTTAGCCACATTGGAAGCAATGTGAAATTTGACTCGTAGCCTGAAGGGGTTCGTTGTGCCGAGGTGTACAACGTGGGAATGACAAACCTATTAAACAGTATTATGTGGTATTATGCAAATGTATGGAATAGCGTAGTTAACACAATTACTTTCTATCCGTAACGCATTAAGACTGAGCTTACACTGATAAATTCAATAACGCAAGCGTAATCTGGGGCATAATTTTATGCATCGCTATCTGTTTTACCTGACTACGCGACGTAAACGTTGTTCGCACCGAAACTAGAACGAGCGAGAGTGAAGTCCGATTGTATTTGAACTTGATTATTTTTACATAGCGATTTGGACTGGATTGCTGGAATACTCCAACGTTTAATTGGATATTTCGAAATGTGTCACCTCGGAATAGATTTTGTCCAATGATATGCACTCTTTTATCTCTGTGACATATCTTTAGATCTTCTTAATAGTTTATGAAAATATGTTAATTCATACTAGAGTTATCCCCAGGCAAAATATCCATTAATCTCCTATATGATATTTATGACTAAACACCAATCAAATTCGGTTTCAATTCATGTAATCCTTTAGGTCGTAAATTTCATTAAAATCGGAAGATTTCTTCAAGAGATATTCTCGGATAAAATATTTCAATGAAGCTTTTATTTCTTAACAAAACAATCCCATAATCAAAATTCCCCCACAACCATCGATTCATATTGATGTAATCTCCTTATATTTTAATGTTTATGAAAATCCGATCATCCGTTCGTTCAGCTCCAAGGATTACTATCCTTGGAGAAAAATATTGCTACAACCTACATAGATAGATAAGTTTTTTATTTAAGAAATTTAAAAAAGTTTACACAATTATTGTACCATGAAACCCTAATTAGTTTGTATTAGTATTCACACTCGCTTTTTACACATAAAATGAAATAAGGTTAGTTTGAACACGTATATACCTACTTACATATATTATGCAAATCCATACACAGTTCTGATAAAATTGAATCTTGTATGGATGAAATCGGCTGTAATATATACATAGATAAAAATGTAGGTTGGAATATAAAATTCTTATCTAGTGTTGTAAATTTATTTTTAAATCTATTTTTAAGATGTTTTGATTAAATTAGTATTTACTTGTCAGTGCGTGTTTTTGTTCTATTCGCTTACTCGATTTATTATTTATTCTATGCATGTACAGGGTGTCTATGCGTACTAAGCCGAAAGGTGATTCTGAGCATCCCAAGAAACAACGTTTGTTATACGACTTTTCAGGATTCTATGATTTTCATTCAAGAAAACACCAGGAAAGTTTTAACTTCTACAGCTGATTATAATGATTATGACAACCAAAATCAACCTGATTCTTGACAGAGTCATTGCCGCACAGGTACAAATCAAAATACCTAGAACCACAAAAAGGTGTTTTTATTAAAATGTAAAAAAAACAATAATTCAATTTTGACCCCAGGATTATTTGCAAATTATATTTACAAGTAAAAGTGTAAAAAAACAATTTGAATGAATACGAATAGATTTTTCTGAACCCCCCCTTTCGGTATAGTACACATATTATAATATACCCTGTATTGATAAAAGATGTGAAAGTATAGATCTTACTAGCCCACTAAAGTTTGTTTGAGTCTATATAAATCAACCTGTGAGCAGGCTTTTTTACCAACCCATACTTGTTGTAGGTACCCATAAATTTAAATCTTACTCTTTAATAATACTTAGCAAACGTATGAAAAGATGGCAGAGAAAAAGGTTAACAGCCAAAAGGAGATAAGCGACAGTTTTTGCAAAATCGACTTATGTATATGGTTGGAATCGTAATTTTTTTCCCGCTTTTTTTGATTTGTGTATCATGGCTCTACGATAGATTTTTTATCACTTACGCAGAAAAAACAAGTTTTCTTGCCTTTTTTTGGTCATACGCGAGAAGTTTTCAATTTTTTTATTACTTTGCTAGTTAGATGTAAGAAGTTTTTGGAAATTAAGAGACGCGTAATTTGCGCTTTCTCGATTATTTTGTCCGTCAAGATATTTGAACTATATACTATACTAGCATAAGGAAGCAATAACTGATTTTTGATGATATTTTTAGGGTTCCCGACCAAAATGGTAAAAAGGAACCCTTATAGAATCACTCTGTCTGTCTGTCTGTCTGTCACACATGGATATCTCGAGAACTACTGATGCAATCGACTTGAAATTTAAAATGGTAAAAGACAACACTTTTTTACTAATATAGCATATTTAAAAATGTTAAAAAATATTCTTATTTTGATTGCAGGGGGGCGGATAGGGGATCTCAAAAATTTTAAGTGAAGTTACTAGGCCGTGTGGGGTATCATATGAAAGGTATTCATTTGCATATTAATAAACAGTTTTTATTTTTTCTTTAAAACGTATCGTTTTTGAGTTATTTACAAAAATGTTGAAAAAACGACCGTTCCCCCCCCCCCCCCCCCCCCCTTATCTCCGAAGTTTGCAGAGATAACCCCGTGATACTTTTAAAGCTAATAGAAGTGTATGTAAACTTTATAGGAAAATTATAGCGAACTCTCTAATTAGCATAGTTTTTTTGACAAGGGGGGTGGAAAGGGGGTTTTCAAAATTTTTGTAAAGTAAATAGTTAATGTGGGGTATCATATGAAAGGTATTCATTTGCACATTAATAAACAGTTTTTAGTTTTTCTATAAGCCGTATTGTTTTTGAGTTATTTACAAAAATGTTGAAAAATTTACCGTTCCCCCCCCTTATCTCCGAAGTTTGCGAAGATAAACCTCTGAAACTATTATTGCTATTAGAAATATATGTAAAGATTAGAGGAAATTTATTACAATCTCTCTACATAGCATACTTTTTTAGAAATCATCGAAAGTGTAAAAAATCTACATAAGTTCCGCTATCAGACAGAAGATGGCGCTGTCAAGGTTCTCCTACAAATATAAAACCGCCTTTGTCATATATTATATTGTATGCTCCTCTCCTGCCCGTGGATGCAGTAAGAATCTGCTAAGGGATATCTCCGGAAGATGGGCAGCAGCGTCTTTCCGTGCAAGAACATCCCGAACTGCGCTCACCAACCCGCCTGCCAAGCGTGGTGAGTATGGCAACAACCCCTCATGCACTTGGATCTCTAAGTCAATGAGGGAGGCCTATGTCCAGCAGTGGATATCTTACGGCTGTAATGATGATGATGATATTGTATGATGGCACGGAACCCTCGGTGCGCGAGTCCGACTCGCTCTTGCCCGGTTTTATTTTTTACTTCATACACTTCTCTCCTGTAAACTTAGAAAATCGCGGTTATCCCTTTTTGGCTGTTAACCATCGATATGATAAATAATGCTTAACATTTCACACAGCACCATCTAGCCTCAAATTAAGCAGAGCTTGCGTTACGGGCACCAGGTGATTGCTAAACATTTTTATTGTTATGTATGCTTTTCATTATACATATAAAAAATACCCAGACCCGAGATATATGCAGAAAATCAAACATTATTGTCCCTCGGCGTAATTCGAATTCACCTCTCTTACTTTAAAAGTCTTATTGCGTGCTTTCAAATTAACAACAATTGCGCATAAAAAAAAATACTTTTTTTTAGTCATTATTAGGGATCACTTTATTGACAGCTGCCCCTCATGGAGATCCATGAGAGAGGCCTGTGTTCAGTAGCACACGACCTACGGCTGAAATTATGAGGGATCACTTACACTCTCAGAATAATCACATAATAGAAGTAAGTTAGCCGTAGGGTGCCGGCAGTAGAATGTTACCCCTCCTCTCATGCCCGTGGATGCAGTAAGAGCCTGCTAAGGGATACTATCGGAAGATGGGCAGCAGCGTCTTTCCATGTATCAACATCGCAAACTGCGCTCACCAACCCGCCTGTCAAGCGTGGTGAGTATGGCAACTACCCCTCATGGAGATCCATGAGGGAGGCCTGTGTTCAGTAGTGGACGTTTTACGGCTGGAATGATGATGAGGATGAGAAGTAAGGCTATTTTATAGCAAACCTAATCAATCATTCTGTACTAATTTTACTTTTATTATGTCTTCCGGCTATTGCATAGCAAAGAACTTAGAAATAGATTAGGCTATTTCTAAGCTCTTTGCCGAGCAATAGCACACATACTTTTTATCCGGGTAGTTAGCCAAAGTCACAAGCTTAAGTTAGTTCAAAACACATTTCCACCCTATTTGAGAGCGGGGCGGGTAGGCAGTACGGCGAACCTGCCTCTCTTAAGGCGACGCCCCGGGTGCTGGAATCGTTCAGAGGTGGCACAGGGCTGTGTCAAGGACAGCCGACAGTATGGGGCTGGAGCAGGATCGCCGGATGGGGCTCGTCCTAGCATAGCACGAGTCATTTATAGTCATTTAATCATAATTTCATAGTTCTGTTGCGGTACTCAAAAGGTTCTGTCAGAATACCAGCGTTGCATCTTTTATCTTAGGTGCAACTATTGCTGAGACAGAACATTTTGGCACACCACACTTTTATGATAAACTGTAACCATCATAAGTTAGATTATATTAATTATGTTTAAGGTGTGGTGTACCAATAAACGCATTTTCATTTCATTTCAATTTGTTAAATCACATGTCAAACATTTCTATATACATACCTCTACAATAAAATAAAAAATAGTATATAATGATTATGTCTAATCGACATAAATTAAATGAAATGAAATATAATTATACATGTCACGAATTTCCTAATGTCAATAAATTCTCAGAACCAGAAATAAATATTTTAATATAAAAAACTCAATAATAAACTTAATTTAATTCAAATTACAATCAATATTTTAAAATCAACAAGTCAAGTGGCTAGAACAGACGAGAGTTATGGAGATGGCGCTGCGACACCGGAAAGTTATGGGGCTGGAGCTAGGATAGACGAAATTGATGAGGCTAGAAAAAATACGTGTACAATAGATTTTGTTAATATACATGACGGACTAACAATTAATATGTAGTCATCTAGCCTTTTCTTGTACGCACTTCCAATAATTTAATTTATTTTAATGCTGGACAAATCACACAGCATCATCTAGTCCCAAGGTAAGCAGAGCTTGTGTTATGGGTACTAGATGACTGATATACTTAATACATTATACTACATAGATAGATATTGTTATTATATATAGAAAAACACCCAGAACACCCTGAACAAATATCTGCAGATCGTACAGACATTTGTCCCGAGGCGGGAATCGAGCGAGACGGAGGCCATCATACAATATAATCACGTTATTTTTAACCCCCGAAAAAATAGACGGGTGTTATAAGTTGACCGCTATTTGTGTGTCTGTCTGTGGCACCGTAGCTGTTAAGCGAGTGGACGGATTTAAATGCAGTTTTTTTTATTTAGAAGCAGGATTTTCGGCAGTGGTTCTTAAACATGTTTTATCAAAATCGGTTATTAAGTTTACAAGATATAGGATATATATGGATAATTGAATGTTTCTAAATATACCCGAGTTTAGTATCAAACAGAAAGTTATGTAGAAATGGGTAGAGCCTTTCATGAGATATGAAAGTTTATAGTAGGGGGTGAACAATCTAATGTTTTCAAATAAAGGGCATGATGTGTAGATTGCAAAACTGAGGGTAAACATTACAAAAACAATTAAGGTAACCTCCGAGACTATGAATAGGTAAAGTGTTGGGGGTTACTTATTTTTTTTATTTTATAAATTTGTTTTTGCTTTGTTTATTATTAGCTATGGTCGTGAGGTAGAAACAGGTTCTGTCAAAACACCAGCTCTGCTCTGCTTATAAGGTAGCTCGAGGCTGAGACGAGACCTCGTGACTTTAGTTTTGTGTTATTTTTTTATTTTATTGTAATTTATCTGTGCTGTGTATCTGTGTGTATTTCAATAAGTATGTACATGATTTTATATTTCTATTCCATATGTTTGAATTCAGAACGAGCCGCGACGCCCAGCATCTTCTCAAATGAGGCCTTAGTGCGCCCCAGCAAGTCGTTCGTCAATAAAAAGCAACACTAGAGTCGCGGTGCCTCCGGGGAACACCCGAGGCGTTCATCTACAGAACAATCATTTGGGAAATTATTTAGAAACCGCCGACGGCAAGCGGGCGGAGCGAGCCTTCGGCGACGCCCGACCTATTGAGAACCAGGTACATATACTCAACCCGAGCTATAATGTATTGTCTGAAAAATATGGCAAGCTTGTGCCGCAGACTGCGCACTCTGCTAAATTTAAGCTGTTAAACTTGGTCGATAAAATCTGAAATCTTCGCGAACCAACTTGTATGCCAATACAAAGAAATCTCCCGAAATTTAGTTTGTAATACTTTATGTCTGTAGGGTTATATATAAAATTAAGGACTTTTTAAGGTATTTTTATATTTTGCCCTTACACAAAACGTGGTCTTATTAATCAGTTCACTTCATCAAAATTACCTTCTAGATGTAAATGCTTCACCTCTAGCTAAACATGCGAAAATAGCTGATTTTTTCTACAATATTTCAGGTTCAAAAACACAAAAAGACAAACTGCCTTATCCTTGCACGCATTCCGTTCAGATAAAAAGTTTATAAAAATGAAATGCATCAATTAATGGTCAATGTAAAACTGGTAAAACTGCCAATAAGTTTAATTTGCATAATTAAAACACAATAACTAGTTCATTGAAATGCAAAACTTACATGCTAATGAATAAATTTTATAAATATTATTATGCTAGCTAATAAATGGAATTGCAAAAGTATTTTATGTAAATTTATTGAATTGTTTAATTATTTCCATCAGTGCATTAATTAAATAAGAAATGCCAACTAGTTGTCGCCCGCGACACCGTGAGTTTAAGATTTAGATTTTTTGATGTGATACGTGTTAAGGTTTTAAGCGGGTGGGTGTAAGACTGATAGGTACATAAATATGACGCGAGAAAATGATGTAGGTGGTAATGACACGAGAAATTGACATTCGAGTTACTAGTTCAAACAATCAATCCATCAATCATTTATTTGTAAAGATCTTAACAAATTACATTACATATTTAACGCAATTATGAAGACGTTATCTCCATACACGTAATTATATACCTTATTATAGACTTACATATAATTATTATTAATTACCGACTTCTACGGCTAAACTAAAAACTACCAGATAGATTTTCTTAGGTTCAAGAGGTAAGTTTGTGTGTATGATTTTATAGTGTGTTCACAAGAAATTTTATTGAATTATTTCGATTATTCTTGAATGTCGGAAAAAATCAAGCCGACTGGAAGTAATTATCGACAATGCTGCTTAATTAATCCCTTTGAGTATTAAGGTATAACAAAACAATGTACGGTGGAACTCTTCCTCTATTCTTGGTAAGTATACAAGCCTATAAAAGCGTTATAGGTAGTAGCATTTTAATGTTCAAAAAACTGGTCAAGCAGTCAGCCATGCATGACATAATATGTTTAACGTATAAGCCTATAATAGCTTTAAAGAAGCATTTTCGTGTTCAAAAAACTGGTCATGTACAAGGTATTAATTAAAAAGATATTTAGATGGATAACCAATATTCATTATTACGAAATTAAATACGTTAGTTACCTTTAGCAATTTATACACAATATAATTTCCCAATACACTACTCATTTATTATGAACCTACTCGTATGTTAGGAGCTAAAGCAACATAAAAAATGTGTCACATTAGCTCAATTAATAGGGTTCCGTACCAAAAGGGTAAAAACTGACTCTATTACTAAGACTCCGCTCTATGTCTGTTTGTCTGTCACCAGGCTGTACCTCATGTCATGAACCATGGATAGCTAGACAATTGATTTTTTTTACAGATGATGTACATACATACATATCTCTGTATCCGCTATAACAACAAATACTAAAAAGGGAATAAAATAAATATTTAAGGTTGTTTCCATAAAACAAACGTGATTTTGATTGAATAATGGTACAGATCAACACCGAGTCGACTGAAGGGAAGTGGCTCAGGATCGAGATGCATGGAGGGAATCGGTGGAGGCCTTTGCCCAGCAGTGGGATCAGATGGGCTTATAATAATAATTTTAATGGTACAGAACAATTCGTGCGCGAGTCTGACTCGCACTTGGCACTTTTGTAAATAATTTTAAAGGCTAATTTTGAATGAGATGAGAATGTTGTGATGGATGTGTTTAAATTGGATAAAATAAGAAATAAATATGTAGGAAAATGAAAGGCTGAGAATATGATATCATTTGCTAGAATAGTCAAGTATTAAAATAAAAATCATCGAAATATTTTAATACAGTTCCCCAACAATTTTGTCGGTACGTACGTAGATACTACAAAATTCCGATGATTTATTATGATAATGTCGCGACCCGAGGCATCGCCCGCGGTCACTCTGCGTGTTGATAAAATATCGCATGTAAAATAAAACCGGGCAAGAGGGAATCGGACTATCGCACCATGGGACGGAACCCATGGTGCCATCATACAATATAATATGATAAAGGCGGTTCATATTTGTTGGAGAACCTTGACAGCGCCATCTCTTGCCTGATAGCGGAACTTGTGTAGATTTTTTACACTTTCGATGATTTCTAAAAAACTATGCAAATTAGAGAGTTCGTTTAGTTCCAGTAGGTAATCTTTAAATACACTTCTATTAACTATAAAAGTTTCAGGGATTTATTTCCGCAAAATTCGGAAATAAGGAAGGCGGTATTTTTTTTAATTTTTAGGGTTTTTTGTAAAAAAACAATATTCTAAGTTTACCTGAAAAAAAAGGTATGACCGTTAATGCCGCAAAAAACGCATGTTTCAACATTCTCAAAGGAATCAAAATTTACACTTCCCGTTTACCTAGAACTATGAAATTTGGCAAAGTGTATTGTCATATACTGTAGATACAGAGAAAAATCTAAAAACTATACATATATATTTGCAATGGAATTATAAAAAAATCGTCTCTAAAAAATGTACGAAATCATTCATCGAGGTTGAGCAACCCTACGCGCCGTCATAAATTGGATGGGTGAACGAATATTTTAGTGATTTTTTTAAACTAAATCAAATCAGCTAATTTATAAAATAATTAATGTTTCTACATACCTACGGAACCCTTGGTGGGCAAGTCCAGCTCGCACTTGTCCGGTTTTATTATAAAAAAGTCGAAAACTATACGACTTGAAGGAAAACGAAAAATTGTTTATTAATATGCAAATGGAGCCCTTTCATATGATCCCACATGACCTGGTAACTTCACCTAAAATGTATGAGACCCTCTTTCCGCCCCCCTTGCAATCATAAAATGAATATTTTTCATCATTGTTGTATGCTATGTTAGTTAAAAGTGTTATCTTATACAATTTCAAATTTCAAGTCGCTAGTTCTCAAGATATCCATATGTGACAGACGGACAGACAAAGTCACACCATAAGGGTTCCTTTTTCCATTTTGGTCCGGAGCCCTAAAAACATAACCCGTAATTATTCAGTTTGAATTTGCAGCACTTTTTTTTGAAAGATGTTGAAACATGTTGTTTCCAGCGAAAAAAAGTGCTTAATGCTGAACATTTTACAGATAATTGGATTTTTTACGTGAATTAACGTTGTTGCAATAAAATAACTAATAAAAATATATATAGGTACCCACAGAGGCATATTCTGTATCTGTATATACAGGGTGTATACGAATCAGGAATGCGTGTACCTCCAGGAAACCATCGTGGAATAAGTACCTATGAGTAAGACTTTGATTTTCAATAGCAGTGCCTTCTTTAAGTATTTCCAGGAAAACAGGAAACCATCGTGCATTAAGTACGTCATTCGTTTTAGTTCGATTTGGCGTTGGAGTATTTCAGGGTTTCGTTGTAAAACAAGGAACCCTTATAGTTCCGCTTTGTCTGTCTGTCCGTCCGTGCGTCCGTCCGTCACCGGCTTTGCGAAGAGACTATTAGCACAGATTACAGAAACCTATTAGTCCTAAAGAGCTGTAATTTTGCACATTTAATACAAAATAGACGATAGTTTAAATAGGACGTGATAACGCTACATAAAAATACTGAAAAAAAATTAATAACTGGGGGTCCCTTCCAAACACAAAAGGAAGGGATAAACTTTTTTTTCTTGATTTAGAGTTCCGTTTTTTATTAAAAAAAAAATATATTTTTTTCGAGCGTCCCCCTCGACTAAAATCTAAATTACTAGCCTTAGAAATCTGAAAAATATAACAATAAATAAATAATAAATAAATATAATGGTTGAGCTAGCTTTTTGAGTTTCGGAGAAATTGTCAATCAAATAAGTGATGCGATTTACCAAACATACCGGAATACTTTACACCGAAAACTCAATTCATCATCATCATCATCATCCACGGGCAGTCTTCACCCACTGCTGGATATAGGCCTCCCTTAGTTTGTATCCATCGTCTGCCCGCGACTATCAATGTCGCCCATCTTGCTGCCGGACGACCATCGTTTCTGTATCCTTGTCTCGGCCACCATTCAGTTATAGCTTTACTCCACCTGCCATCACCCACCCCTCGCCATGTGTCCCGCCCAGCTCCATTTGAGTTCCAAAATCCGATTACCAATTTACGTGATTCAAAATTAACGTGAGATATACTATTCATTTTGTAAAAACGGGAATTACTCACGTAGTATTGTAAAGGCCGCTCTACATTCTCACGAGACATTCACGCGAGAATCTCCGGAGATTCTCGCGAGAACTGTAGCGAGAACTTCTTTTGGGTACACACTCTCACAATGTTCTCAAATAGTTCTCACTACAGTTCTCGCGCTCGATGACGATGGACGCCGAAGTAGTTTTTTAGTTTATTTTTGTAGTCTTTTAAATTTGTATTCCATAGCACGGGTTCCGCTTGGAAATATTCTAAAAATTTCAACTCAAGTTCGTTTGTCCAAGTTACGCTCATATTGACGCCACGCGGTACACAACACACAACCGTTCAAGTCGGCGGCTCGCGCGCTACTGAGAAACATGCGAGTGTGGAGTCAATACACGTTCTCGCCTGTTCTCACGTTCTCGCGCTCCTTTGTCTCGCGCCAAAAAACCGACAAAAAGTGGAGAACAGCCGGAGAACAACGCGAGAACTTGAGAAGAATACGCGAATCGCTTCCACATTCACGTTTCTCGCATGTTTCTCGCGTTCTCGCGAGATTCTCGTGAGAATGTAGAGCGGCCTTAACGTCGAAGATTATTCCAACACGTTTCGGTTTTTCAAGAAAATCATCATCATGGGATTGAATTCCCGTCCACGCGTGGGGCCGACACGACACATCCGACACACGTGTCGTGTCGGCCCCACGCGTGAAACGTGTCGGAATAATCTTCGACGTTACAATACTACGTGAGTAATTCCCGTTTTTACAAAATGAATTTTTAACTTTTGTTCGTTTACGGATTTCGACATTTGGAACTCGGTCGATAAGTTTGTTGCCTAACATAGCGCGCTCTATGGCTCTCTGTGCAACTCTCATTCGGTACACAGCCTCCTGGGTGCACGTCCATATTTCGGCACCGTAAGTCATGGTGGGTAGGACGCATTGGTTGTATAAGCGGGTCTTCTGGCATTGTGGAGTATTGCGTGATTTGAAGATATCGTCAAGCTTACCGAAGGCAGCCCAACCAGCCCAACACAGTTGAATCCTTCTGGTGATTTCCTTTTGTTGGTGTTCCTTTCCAAAAGAAAAAATATGTACATATGTCCAGATAGATGTATCTACTGATCCACCATTTCCAACACACATTTCTCACATTAGCCGTGGGGTGCCGGCAGTAGAATATTACCCCTCCTCTCCTACCCGTGGATGCAGTAAGAGCCTGCTAAGGGACACCTCCAGAAGATGGGCAGCAGCGTCTTTCCGTATATCAACGTTCTGCTTCGTACTGTGCTCACCAACCCTCCTGCCAAGCGTGGTGAGTATGGCATCTACCCCTCATGGAGATCTATGAGGGAGGCCTTAGTTCAGTAGTGGACGTTTTACGGCTGAAATGATGATGATGATTTCCCACTTTAACAGAGGGATTTATGCTGTTCGAAATGCCGGCCATTATCTTCGTCTTGGACATTCATCCTAAGGCCTCAAAAAAGTTAAACTCAATTAATTCCTGTTAATATGTTTTGGTCAACGTAAATAAACAAACACCAACTTCTAACAACAGGTTAACTACGGAACCCTACATAGCGCGTGGCCCGACACTTACCCGGCCTAATTTATTTTACGAATAACGTATCTTTTTCAAAGGTATTTAAAAGTAGCAAATAAACAATAGTCTGACCCTCACTGTACCTCCTTCGACCAATGTGATATGATCGTGGAGTGGAAACTGATCTGAACTCCACGACAGATCGCGTGATCAGAACGTAATAACTCAAAAAGGCCAAGTGCGAATCGGACTCGCGCATCAATGGTTCCGTGCCATTCATCATTTCAGCCATAAAACATCCACTGATAAGCACAGGCATCCCTAATGGATCTTCATGAGGGGTAGTTGCCATACTCACCACGCCTGGCAGGCGGGTTGGTGAGCGCAGTATGGGATGTTGATACTCGGAAAGACGTTGCTGCCCATCTTCCAGGGGTATCCTTTAGCCTGCTAAAGGATATCTCTTACTGCATCCATGGGCGTGAGAGGAGGGGTATCATTCTACTGCCGGCACCCCACGGCATTCCGTACCATTATTTTAACTTAATTATTAATTGTTAAAGTGAATATACAACTAAATATTCTGTTTATATTTCAAGCGTCTACACGTTCCCGTTATGAATACCGACTAAAAAAACCTCTATAATATTGATTTTATTCTGTTCTTAGTATTTGTTGTAATAGCGCGCGGTAACAGAAATACATAATTTGTGAAAATTTCAACGGTCTAGCTATCACGGTTCATGAGATATAGCCTGGTGACAGGCAGACGGACAGCGGAGTCTAAGTAATAGGCGGGACCCTATTACTTAGAGACATCCTTCGGGTACGGAACCCTAAAATGGAAGCCCTACAAACATCTACGAAATTAGGGTTCCCCGTACCTCAAAAGGGAAAAAACGGAACCCTTATAGGATCACTTTGTTGTCCGTCTGTCCGGCACTCACGGAAAAATGTTTAGCTAGTTTGATTAGAATTTAACTTTAAAGGTCCCATTGTCTTTAAATTAGTAAATTCTAATTTAACATTATGAAAGACTTAGATGCACTGATTAGTGACATCAACTATCATCATTATTTCAGCCTTAGGACGTCCACCGCCGGCTATAGGCGCAGAATATTTATCTATCTGTGCTATAGGTCTCCCTCGTGATTCTACAAGTAGGTCTCAATCTGTAAATATATATACTGATCATGAGGGTTGTTGCCATACTTAATGCCAAGCGTAGTGACTTCGCAGGCGTGTTGGCGAGCGCAGTATGGATGTTGATACACGGAGACGCTGCTGCCTATCTTCCGGAGGTATCCCATATGACAGATTCTTACTGCAACCACGGGCAAGAGAGGAGAGGCATCATTCTACTGCCGAAACTAAAACAGCTAGCTCTTATAGCTTTCCTAGAATGTTCATGATTAAAACTACATTCAAGATTTTTTCAGATTTGTGCAGCTAGCAGTTTACATTTTAGAGGGCCACCGGTCGAAAAATACATTAATATTTCGCAAACGGAACCCTAAATCGAAAAACTGTCTTCGCAAACTCGAAATGGTTTTAAAATACCCATTACACGATACTCTACACGATGGGAGAAAAAAATTCATGGGAGGTAGGGTAGGTACCCCAATTAAATTATTTTTTAAGCATTTTTTTGTATTGTTACCTCGGCGTTGTTATTTTATATGTCATTGCAAAATAACAGCACTCTTGGACTAATAATTGGAAAAAAAAACCTCGCAAAGCCGGTGACGGACGGACAGACAGACAGACAGAGCGAAACTGTAAGGGTTTTTTGTTACTACGAAACCCTAAAAATATCAGATCTTCCTTATTAAGTTACATAAGATCTTTCTAATTTAGATAAGTACCTGCTATATATATATATATATATATATATTAAATCAGGAAGAACTGAAAGCACTGATCGTTGATGAATTTTATTACATGAAAACGTTTATACATCGCCAGGGGCGTATACTCGAGTGGTTATTTTTATGGGGATCTTATCTGTACTCCCATTACGGTAGAGCTCTCGGTGACGCCAGAGGGCACTGCTGTCTGGAACTCATAGGAACAATTCCTAATGTAAACACCACAAGCTTCTATCATACAATTTCAATTTATAATCATTTTTTTTATATCTACTTGATAGCTATTAGTAGGTACACGAATCTTGAGTATTTACGAGAAACAAATAAATAATGCTGGCAAATCACACAGCATCGCTTACCCCCAAGCTACGCACAGCTTGTGTTATGGGTACTAGATGAGATGACTGATATACTCAATACATTATACTACATGCAGAGATATTTTTTAATAAATAGTAAATAAACAGTAAAGATTTTAATTTTAATTGACTTGAATGTGCATTTTAATTTTAAGCCTAAAGCTAGGAAAAGGATTTTTTTGGTCCTTCAAGCCGGATCATCGTTTGTAGTAAGTACCTATTTCCTATACCTAAACGGGTGGCTAAAATTTCAGTTCTTAGTGATCAATGGCGGAGGCCTTTGTCCAGCAGTGGACGTTCTATCTGATTCTATGGAAAAGAGTGTTCATAATTTGGTTCCTGATATATGTACATACATACTGATTTTGTAAATAACAGCCTAAATCACAGAAAACATGTTTTAGTTGTATTTATTGACTATAGTAAGGCATTCGACACTTTAAAACATGATTTGCTAGTGACTAAATTGGACAACAGCGGTGTTCGAGGTCCTTTACTTACTTGGTGTACAGAATATCTCAGAAATAGGACATACTGTGTCAAAATAGGATCTGCTTTTAGTGACAAAATTAATGTTACGCAAGGCACAGCCCAAGGATCAGTTCTTGGTCCTTTACACTACCTTGCATATGTAAATGACATTGAAAATATTGTTAATTATTGTAAAATCTACCAATATGCCGATGACACTTGTTTGGTTGCAGATGATAAGGATATTTTAGTTGCAATGGAAAAACTACAAAAGGACTTCACATCAATTTGCAAATGGTCTCATGACGCTGGCTTAGTAATAAACCCTCAAAAAACTAAATTTCTACACATATGCTCACATAGTAATAAAAGTCATAACAACAAGAAATTTATACTATTAGCACACAATCACCACTGTCTACACTCCAGTGGTAAACTATGTAACTGTGATGCAATCGAATTAGTAACAGAGCAAATCTACTTAGGAATGACAATAGATAACAGGCTGAACTGGGGTTGTCACATAACAAACGTATGTAACAAACTTCGTGCCATATTGGCTAAATTTTACATCCTTAAATACAAAATTCCATTTAATATACTCTTGACTTTATACAAAACACTAGCTGAAAGCATAATGCTATATGGTTTAAGCAGTTACGGGAGAACATATAAAACGTATATTGACAGAATATTTAACATACAATTAAAACTTTTAAAAATAATTGTCCCAAAAAAAATAAAAGAAAAATATAAAAACAATTATAACGGTTTGTTTGGTCATTGTAATGTACTACCAATACAGGACAGAATTGAGCTGTCGCTATTAGCCGAGAACTATTTTCGGTACAATAACTACAAGTCTCACCCTATCACCACGCGACAAATAACTTCGAACCAGTTGCAGGTGATTAGTGCTAAAAATACGTATGGGCAAAGGTCGACCGATTATATTGTGCCTAGACTGGTAAATAGACTACCCAAAAATATAAAAGACCAATTAAATAATACAAATATAAACAATATCCTTAAAAACTACTACTTACATAAAATGAAAAATTAAACAAACAAAACATCAAAAATAAATAAAAATATTTATTTTATTTTTCGTCCTTTTATATCTAATTTAACAAAAAGAAATATCACACGTATAAACCAAGGAAAGTCCATCCAGTCCAGGACCATCTTGACATTACTTTATGAAGTTGTATTAGACACCCTGTATACTGTAACATTTGATCACACAATAAGCAAGGCGATTCTCCCGGCGCGGCGGTTTCGAAGCGCGTCGCATAGAAATAAATGAGGTAGTTTTGTAAATATGCTCGATACAGTTCCTCACCCGATATTGTCTCACAGTAGTATTGATTCTCCGTGTTTTATATTCGTATATTGATGTATGTACCTACTTTTAGTTTTATTTTTCTAGTGATCTACCTACTGTATGTCTTTGGTGTTAGACGTACCTACGTATAGATTTAAGTTATGAGGGCCCGATACGCTTAGGACAAGCCCAAAAGGGCTTTTTAAGTGTATTTTAGTTTAAGAACTATTGTAATTTTCTTGAAATAAAAAAAAAAAAAAAAAAAAAAAAAAAAAAAAAAAAACATACATATTTCAGTTCCCCATATTTCAGTTGGTTTACTAGATTGCCTTGTGAGTACCTAAACACAAATCCTGCTTGTGAAATGTAATATTGAAGTCTACACACAAGCTTAGCTTTGAAGCTATTAGTTACTGTGTGTATTGCGGTAACCGACGAGTACAAAGCCAGACGGGTATTAATAGAATACCTGATCGTGTATTATTTTTTATTGAACCACGGGTATTTGTTGTGTCCAGTGTCCGCCAATATGTATTTATTTCTACTGTTAATTGAAATTGAGTGGGAGCCTGAAGACGGGCGGCGACGCCGAGGCAGGCCCAAAAGACGTTGGCGTGATGATATGGATGCCTACCAGGAGGACTGGTGAGAAGCGGCTGGCGATCGTAAGCAGTGGAAGGAGATGGGGGAGACCTTTGCCCAGTAGTGGAAAACAGTATAGGTTATAAAAAAATTTAAATTACTTTAATTCTGACAATCCCAACACTAGAAAATTAATTTCTATTGTCAGAATTATATCTATCATCATCATCATTTCAGCCGTAAAACGTCCACTACTGAACACAGGTCTCCCTCATGGATCTCCATGAGGGGTAGTTGCTATACTCACCACGCTTGGCAGGCGGGTTGGTGAGCGCAGTACGGGATATTGACACGGGAAGACGTTGCTGCCCATCTTCCAGAGGTATCCCTTAGCAGGCTTTACTGCATCCACGGGCATAAGAGGAGGGGCAACATTCTACTGCCGCCGGCACCCCACGGCAGAATTGTATAATAACAGAAAATTGATATTTTCTGTTATGAAAAAGAAAGAATAAAAAGGAAAAAAATATTGATTTATGTCTCATTTACAAAAATACAAACGGAATTGTACAGTTAAAATAAAATATAAAAATATTAATATGAGTACCTAGGTAAAACATCATGCATGAGATACTCTTATATGCCGTAATTCATTGGCATTGTTTTTGTTTAATTTTCCACGTTCCTATGGATGAACTCAACAAGGATCGGTATAAGTAGCCGATCATTGTTGTGGGATCGGCTACCTATAGGTATAAGTAGCCGATCCTTGTTGTGTCCAACCGATAACATAAAGCTATACCAAATGATCGAAAATATAGGATGTTCACATGATGCAGTATAGACATGTGAACATTTCCTTTCCGCAGAGAATCGATTAGGCAAAACTTAAAGGCGGATGTTCGCCCAACACGCCACTTTATTAGTTCAATTGATCTGCAGGATATTAGCCCCGGATCTAGGGGTTTTGAAACGGGTATACGATAGGTTAGGAATAATGAAAATATTGGATAAACAAAACATTAACCCGATTGCAGCGCCACACATACCGTACCGGGTATGATATGCGGTAAATTCTATTATCAAAATGCCCCGAAAAAAGTATACTTACGAGTAAGTATACTTTTTTCAGCATAATTGGCAGCCATTTTTTATACCTTATTTTTATGGCAAGTTTTTTTTCTTGACTGTCTGTTTATCTGCGGTTATAGGAAGACAATAAAATTAATCCTAGAAAGCTACAATAATTAGTTCTGTTTGCGAGATATTAAGGTTCTCACCCCTCTCCCACCACGCACTTCTTCCCAGACTAGCTTACACACACTTCAATTATATCTCATTGTAAATCTTTTAAATTTTCTGAAAAACTAAGATTTTTTGTATAAAACAACTATATATTTTCTTAAATAATAATTCATCTTTTACACATTCTAATTATAAATAAGACCAGGGTTATTTCGAAGTGATTAGGTATGGAAAAAATCTCATCCCTCAAACTAGCCTCGCTACACTAACATGGAGTTAGGACTCCTTAAGGTATAAAATCGCGTGAATTGAAGAACATCGGTTGTATCTCGTCTAAGATGACACCATTAAAGTAATATCCCAGACGTGTTGAGGTGTGTATTTCTAATTCTTTATTGAACAAAGTCAACTGCTCTACAAAATCTTTGCTTATCTTATAAAACTCATTTTTATGTTTCCTTCGGATCGTTCCAACTGAATTCACCTAGGTGAAAAAAGTAGTAGGTAATTTAAAAAAATATTAGACTAGGTGTCGCGCGCTGTGTTATAGGTTCCGTAGTATCGATCGGCACCCCGTGGGCAGTAGAATGTTACCCCTCCCATTGATAGATACAGTAAGAGCCTGCTAAGGAAAATCATACATAATATATATATATATAATAAAAGATACCTCCGGACGATGGGCAGCAGCGTCTTTCCATGTATCAACATCTCGTACTGCGCTCGCCAACCCGCCTGCAAAGCGTGGTGAGTATGGCAACTACCCCTTATGCAGATCCATGAGGGAGGCCTATGCTCAATAGTGGACGTTTTGCGGCTGAAATGATGATGAGTTTATTTCGGTTTAAAGTATAATAGACACTAAAAACGCTGGCTTAACCGTAGTAAGTAGTAATTTTTCAAAGATAGTTCATAGTTAATCAGGTAAAACTACAATCATAACATTTTTAGGTTTGTAAAAGTAGCAGTTTAGATTCTAAAGGAGACGCTCAAAAATAAGTTTAATCTCTTCTCTACATATCTCTCTATCTTCTCTACATAGTATAAACTGAAGTGTCTGCCCGTGTCTGTCTATCGGTTGGCTGTCTATTCTCCTCCTAAATCACACAATGGATTTTAATGCAGTTTTCACCAATGGATAGTGTTTCAAGAGGAAGGTTTAGCAGTAAAACTCGTTGAGGTTTAGTGTAAGTTCGCTGAACTATGATGACGATTGTTGAAGTTTTCGGAAAATTACATGCCTATTGGGAGTTGTTATGTCGTGCGCTGCGTAAACCATTGAAGTTAAGTGATGTATGTAAGAAAATATTCCCTTATAAAGGTCTACAAAAGTGACAGTAGGTATACTTATGTCTATCTTTTATGGATACCACACAGTAACGATTTTTCTTATTTAAATTTTCGGTAAAAAGTACCTACTTACCTACTTATGCATTAATTGCGAAATCATTTTAACCAACTTGGTATTAATATGTATATCTTAATTAGTTTTTATCATGTTGAATAGTTTATACAGAACATAATTGCCCTATAAACTATGTAATTTTAATCAATATCTTAAGAGTAATAGGTAATAGGGAAATATAAAATCTCGCGCTACAAAATATTTCGGCGGTTGTTTACACGTACGACAACTTTTTGCGAGTAATATCTGAGGTCTAACCATTGTATTGCCGTGCGGTGCCGGCAGAACAATGTTACCCCTCCTCTCTCCCGTAGATGCAGTACGAACCTGCCAAGGGGTACTTCTGGAAGATGGGCAGCAGCGTTTTTCCGCGTACTGCGATCAAGCGTAATGAGTATGGCAACAATCCCCTCAAGATCAGATCCATGAGGGAGGCCTATGTCCAGCAGTGGACGTCATACGACCGAGATGATGATGTATAATTAAAAATAGGCCGCGCGTGTACACGTACGACACATTCTGGAGTGTAATAACTATTGTCTTAAGGCCGCTCCACATTCTCAAAAATGAAAACTCTCACTAGATCCAGGCTGAATCTGTTGACTTGATCTAGTGAGAGTGATCCCACAACACAATTCACCAACATTGCTTAAAAATATAGCAAGGTAAGTACCTATATTATATGGGTGAAACATTGCATATATGCAATGTTTCAATACAAAAAAAACCATGTAACTACCTATTCACACTAAATTTGTAATGTACATTTTTACACTTACCTAAGTTTTGTTTGTAAATAGATAAAGCCAATTGGATAAGTCTGATAAGCCTATTACCTATTTCCTATAAAATTTATATATAGGAAACGAATTGAATTATTTTATGTGTACATGCGAAATCACAGATTTCTAGGACTAATAAGACTCTTCGTAAAGCCGCAGACAGACTAACAGGCAGACGGACAGACATAGCGAATCTATGCCATTCCTTGTTGTACCTACTACAGAACCCTGAAATGGTATCTTGTGATGCAAGGATTTCCTAATTTATTAAATTTTTGTATAGCATTTTGTATCATTGCTTTTTAATTCTAAAATATAATCTTTTTTTGTAAACGCGTTATAAAAACCACGAGAAACAAACTGCGCGATGAAAAGTCGCAGTGCGGCCGGGCCTAAGTAATAATTTATCATCAGTTATCAAACCTAGTTAGGTAAAAGTTATCTATTAAATCGCAAAACCATATATTCCTAACTTTAGCTGCATTAATATAAAGTTTTTTTTTTTGTCAATTATGTAAAATACCTACTATAATAAATAGATTTTAAACAGTTTTTACTACTTAATCCCAAAAATTCACCGTCATTTGCGCTCTTGAATTCGCCCCGAATTATAAGGACTATTTAATTAATATAATTGTTCACGAATCTTTGAATGTATGGCTGTCTTTTCTACAAAAAACTATTATTATTAGGTACTATATTATTTGATAGTAATTATTAATAGTTGATTATTTATGTAACTATTTCAAATAAAAAATATATATATTTGATTAAAACTCTCTCAAGTGAACCATATCATGTGGATTTATGTAAATACAGGCATTAAAAAACTTGGCTATAATTTTACTGACCTTTCTTTTAGGCGGAATCGCGAAAGCAGCCAAAGAACCGTTACGCGCGAAAATCGTGTATTCGCCGACGGTACACGCGTGTAATTTCACTCAACACCAACGACTGACTGAACTGAGTGAGCTGAAACTGACCAATGACCACAGAGTCCACATGACAGACTGACTGACTGGCGGCTGGACTGACTACTGACTGACTGACTTGAGTCTGACTGAGTGATAGGGCAGTTGAGTTGGTTGGTTGGTTTAGTGGAGTGAACTGAGACTGAATGACTGAACGAACGATTCCGGTCTGTCTTATCTAGTCCTGCCTGTCTTGGCAAAAACTTCGCTGCGGAAGTGGCCGTCTGCAGTTAACAACATTATATTGTCATTTCGAAAAAAAAAACTCCGCTGGACTGGTCTAAAACTCTAGTTCGTGAAAGGCCATAACAATAATAGTAATATTCGCCTTTCAAATACTACTCACAATAATAAATGAGTGTTATACAAAATATACAATACACTCGTCGACTTTATGTGTTGCCACAAAGTAAACGTACAAAGACGAGCGATAACAAAATCATGTTATTTTATTAAACAGGTACAAAAAAATATTTTGAATGGAGTCCAGAGATAAACTATATGTAAAATTTTAAGAAGTATTAAATCTAATAGGTACCTAACCGAAGTTTATATTAAACTATGTAATAGGCTCTGGTGTCTAGAAATAAAAGAATACATAGGTACCATTAATTTTATTTACATTTGTACGTTGTCTCTAAGTTTTGCGCCGCGCATGCAACGGTGAATTAGCCGCGGCCTGAAAGGGGCACAAGCAAAGCAAGAGACAAGTGGCAGGCAAGGCAAAGCAAGAGCTGCTGGCGGATTTCAGAAAAAGCTGCGAGTGCGACGAAAATACTAAACTGTACATGTGAAAGTACAAACCAAACAAGAGAATAGTACCAAATTCTCTTGACATTTGATTTTTTCTCACAACACCATCAGTATGTACATAATAAACACTTTGCCAGCATGCATAAACTCAGGAGCGAACGAAATTGTTTACCCAGAAGCAGAACACATCAAAACACTGACAAGATGGCTAGAAGCAGCTCCGGGCAGTTTGTGATCGAGCTACCAATACCGAACATGCGCCTCCCAAGGCTCAATCATTTCCACCTATAACGAAAGTAAGAACTTATTAGTCAGTGCATTAAGTCTTAGATAAAGTAACTAAGCCTTTTCTAAAGGTTTTATCTATATATATTATTCTTTATTTACCTAACCTCTGTGGCGCAGCGCCTCGGGACAAATGTCTGTACGATCTGCAGATATTTGTCCATCTAGTACCTACATATAACACAAGCTTTGCTTAGCTTGGGGCTAGATGATGCTGTGTGAATTGTCCAAATATAACTTAGAATAATAATATCACTGAGAGAGATAATATAGATGAGCGATAACACTGTTTGAATTGTCCAGCACTATTTTTTTTAATAGTAAAAAGGAACCATATAGTGTGACTTTGTCTGTCTGTCTGTCACAAACGGATATCCTGAGAACTACCTACTGATGCAGCTGTATAGTATTCGAGTTATTTCTGTTTCCCCCATTTATCTCAGAAGTTTGCGGAGATAAAAACCTGAAACTTTTATAGCTAATGGAAGTGTATGTAAAGGTGACAGAAGTGTAATATTATGTGTTAGTAGTGTTGATGTCGTAGTGTAAAATAATTAAATTTAAATAAAATCATGTATCTGTTATAAATTCTTAAATAATAATATTTTATGATGGCACGGAACCCTCGGTGCGCGAGTCGACTCGCACTTGGCCTATTTTGTTTCTGATATTTATCATAACCTTTTTTTTTCAGATGTGCTAGAAGCTTGTCCAATTTGAAGGCCTTGAAAGTATTCTATATAGGATGCTTTGAAGTGATAAAACAAAGCTTTGGTCAAAGATAGTCAAGGAACTGAGGTGCTAGGATGAAACATGACATGGACTATCTAAGGCGGTTCTCACACTGCCACGCACCACGCTGCATGTTGCGTAAATGCGTCTTCTAACGTTGCTTGTAAGTATCCCAGTTTGTGTAGAAAACACGCACAGTCCAAAACACAGAAAATGCATCTACGCGCGTTCATGCAGATCACGCGCTCAAGCGCGGAGAAACATGCACCCACGCGCGTAGGTGCGGGCGAGATGCAAGGTATGGCACACCGAGTCCCGCTGTCTAGCGAACGGCTTTGAATTAAATGAGTCAGAGCCGCCGTGAATCCACAAAACGCAACTACGAAAAACACGCACGATGATGCAGATCTGCACTCCCGCAAGTACGCGCGCACGGTGTGGTGTGATAACCGCCTTATAGCCAGGCGGTTATAACACCGCACCACGCTATATATTGCGTGTCGACGCACCTGGCTATAAGGCGGTTATCTATCACACCGCATCACGCTACAAGGTGCGTCGACACCTACGCGCGTACTTGCGGGAGTGCAGATCTGCATCATTGTAAATAGTTTACTATAACAAATTTAAATAGTTAAACCAAATCTAGTTTAACTATTAAATTTATAAATTTTTTATTCAATTTGTTTTCTTTATTCAGCACAGTTGATCGACTGCTGAATAAAGTAATACAATTTTGCAAACATAATTATCTTTAATCTGCAACCCTTTTGTATACATACATGTTACAGAGTAAGATTTGTTAAATTTTGTGATTTTTAAATTTTGTGGCCATTTCTGTTTGTACTATATAAATCTAATATTATTATTTGAGCATATGAAGTTTCTGTTACACCCAGAAAATAAAGATATTGTAAAATATGTATTAGTCATCAAATTACAAGTAAATTGGCCTTGCATTACTATTATTAGATGATTTATACAGGCGTCAGGAAGTGTCACACTGGGACATTGTGAGATGAATTAGTTTGCCCATCACCCATGTATACCATCCTCTCAGCTTATACGGTTATTGTGTAGTGTTATTACATGTTATTACAAGCTTTTATTTAGTTTCACCTGTCCCAATGTCTGTCTGTAATCAAATCTTGCAAGTTAAATTTGATCTACTTCCCGGTAACCGATTGAAATTTTGCATGCATGTATACATCGGATGACTTAGCTGATCTGATGTTGGAACCGGAAGGTGGCCATAGAAACTCTGTAGTTAAACGACACAACCCCATTGAGTTTGGATTTGTTTGATTTATTATAGTCGTCTTTGGTGCTAGAGGTAACCAGGATCTGATGATGGAGCTGGAAGGTGGCCATAGGAAGCTTTTATTATTTGTTAATAACAAGTAATAAAAGCTTGTATTTAAAAAGTTTTTTTTAAAAGCAACTTGCTAGTACGAGTTTGTTGTAATATTAATAATAAAATAAAATCAATAAAGTTATACAAGCAGTGGCTATAATCCACCAACAAGATGGGCTGACGACCTGGTGAAGACCGCAAGTCGACTGGATGCAGATCGCTTCCAACCGCAATTACTGGAAATCCATGAGGGTGGCCTATGTCCAGCAGCAAACCATCATCATAATTTCGTCCTACGGCTGAAATGATGATGAAGGCTATAAAAGCTTACCACTTTTGGAGTGGATTTGGCATCTACAGCACAAGTTTACACTTATTGTAGATGTTGCAGACCAGTTGGTCTAATGTTTATATGAATTGTTAATTACCGTTTGAACTTGTTTTTGAAAGAAACAATTTATTTCGTAATCTATTCATCATTTCAACGGGATGTTGAATATGGAAAGACGCTGTTGCCCATCTTTCGGAGGTATCCCTTAGCAGGCTCTTACTGCATCCACGGGCATGAGAGGAGGGGCAACATTCTATTGCCGGCGCCCCACGGGTTACGTACTGCTACGTAATCTATTAAATGATTGTTTTCGTTGGTTTTCAGTTTGCACAGCGCAGTAGTAGTGCGATACTG
Organism: Pasiphila rectangulata; assembly: GCA_963082625.1. NCBI lineage: Eukaryota > Metazoa > Arthropoda > Insecta > Lepidoptera > Geometridae > Pasiphila > Pasiphila rectangulata. The sequence continues at coordinate 8,415,273 of OY720236.1, read as the reverse complement.
CTGATGTCTTGCAAGAACTGAAGATGCAGATGGGTTCGGCTTGCCAGCTTGTTGGCGGTGCAACATACATCACTGCTACTCCTCAAACCCGATGCCCGAGCTAGCATAACGTGAGTGATTAGGAGGCTTCGCTCCTATTATGCATAGCGCTATCTGTCTGTCTGTCTATGCATGACACGATTACAACCGAACGCGTTGACCGATTTACATGAAACCTTTTTTGTTGGCACTGTCTTAATGAGAAAAGGGTACTCATTGAATTTGGTGCCCCTAGGGTCACAGGGACTGGAGTTATTGACCTCAAAAGTTCACTAAAGGCCAAAAATGGCATTATTAGGAAACCTTCGCCCCCTTTTCTGGTACCCCCGTATCAATGCTTGTTTGTAGTTTTTATGACTAATTTAACTGCATTCGAAAATTGTTTTTTTATAATTGTTTGTGTGTGCCATGGGGTGGAAATTGCCCCTCCTCCCTTGCCCGTTAATGCATTAAGAATACGCAAAGGGATACCTTCGGAAGATGGGCACCAGCGTCTTTCCGTGTATCAATAAATCGTACTGCGCTCGCCAACCCGCCTGCCTAGCGTGGCGAGTGCGGCAACAACCCCTCAAGATCAGATTGAGTACATAGTGTTCCAAGAGGGAGGCCGTTTTCCAGCAGTGGACTGGACGTCATACGGCTGAGATGACCTATGACATAATTGCTGTTGGAGTCTCAGGTGGAAATTAAAGAGAGTGGACTGTAATAGAAGCTGGTTTAATATAGACTAGAAAAAGCGTGTGTGATGTTACAGCTGTATTACACTACACGGTATTCAGGGCTCGGTAGTTAGGGCGATTAGGGAGCAAGGCTTGCCGGGTCCGACTGATCGCCCTAGTTAGGGTCCCTTACGCTCTAACTCTTATTACACCACTCTTAGTTAGGGTAAGGGTCCCTGAATACCGTGTAATGTAATACAGGCTTTAGGGTCCCAAGCGTGGAGTGTCGGTCGCAGGTCGACGGCTCGCCGCGCCTATTATCATCATAGTGATCATGATTCATCCTCGTAGTGATGTGCAGCCGTGCAGCGAATTCGCGTGGCGACGCAAGGCGGCGATTTGTCTCCGACAATTGCTCGAATCCGATTCATTTTCATCATCATTTCAACCGTAAGACGTCCACTGCTGGACATAGGTCTCCCTCATGGATTTCCAGTTATTGCGGCCGGAAGCGATCTGCATCCACCGCTGACCTGCGGTCTTCACCAGGTCATCATCCCATCTTGTTGGTGAACGTCCTACGCTGCGCTTGCCGGTCCGTGGCCTCCACTCGAAAACTTTTCGGCCCCATCGGCCATCTGTTCTGCGCGCTACATGGCCTGCCCATTTATTTATTTATTTATTATAATAGGATACCCAACACAGGTTTACACATAAAATAATAAGAAAACATTCAAAAACAATTTATAGGATTGTGCTCCCGTACTTAAAGGGTACCACAGCATGCAAGAACTGGTAACACCATTGCCACTTCAACGTGCTAATCCGTTTGGCTATGTCGGTGACCCGAGTTCTTCTACGTATCTCCTCATTTCTGATTCGATCGCGTTAAGAAACCCCGAGCATAGCCCTCTCCATAGCTCGTTGAGCGACTCTGAGCTTATTCATGAGGCCAGTCGTGAATGACCACGTTTCGGTTCCATATTATGTCATCCATCACTGGTAACACACATTGATTGTAGACTTTCGTCTTAATCGAATCCGATTATGTTCTATTATCTCAAACCTTTTACTTCTCATGTAAGAAATGTTATTTTAAATAGAATAAAATATTTTTGTGTTTGCAGTTTGTACTGGACGAGTGTGGAGTGCAGCCGTAATTCGTTACCGCAGATATCTTGCAAACTTGCTTGTTAGCGTGCTGGCCGTACAGTACGACAGACATTGCCGCCAGTCCCGTAAACCGATTCGAGCTGGCATGACGTGAGTTATTGTTTATCACGAAAAAAATAACATGTGAACTTTTTACAACCTAAGTTGTATAGAATGAGCCATTTTCAGTTGAAAAGAAGAAAATAATGAAGTAACCCCCGACACTAAATCAGACATAGGGTTTATTTGAAAACATTCGATTGTTCAGCCCCATTTCCACCCCTCATATCTTGTGAATGGCCTAACCTACTTCTATAAAACATTATATTTTGCCGTGGGGTGCCGGCAGTAGAATATTACCCGTCCTCTTCTACCCGTGGATGCAGTAAGAGCCTGCTAAAGGACACCTCCGGAAGATGGGCAGCAGCGTCTTTCCGTATATCAACATCCCGTACTGCGCTCACCAACCCGCCTGCCAAGCGTGGTGAGTATGGAACCTACCCCTCATGGAGATCCATGAGAGAGGCCTTAGTTCAGTAGTGGATGTTTTACGGCTGAAATTATGATGATGATTCTATTTTGCATTGTACATATCATTTCCTTTTATTTTATACCAAACTGGGCTATATTTGGAACTGTTATTGATCCCACTTTCTCCCCCATAACTTGTAAACTTCGTACATAACTGACATGACAAAACATTAAGAACCACCGCTAAAATACCTGTTTTTAAATAAAAAAACCGGCCAAGTGCGAGTCGGACTCGCGCACCGAGGGTTCCCTACAAACCTGTAGGTATATAAGACCTGAGTATTTGATATGAATTTCAATTTAATACCTCTACGCGTTCATGACGAAAGGGGTAGTAAGTTTAAAATTATTAAAAATATTTTTATTATATGATGTAACTAAAAATTTACGGTTTTCGCAATTTTTCCTTTATCTGTGATATAAGACACTTCGCTTCGTACAAAATTTCAAGATTCTGAGTTCACGGGAAGTGCCCTGTAGGTTTTGATTCCCTTGCGAGCGTCGAAAATTTGCGGAAATTTGCGGCGTAAACGGCTGTATCTTTTGATTGCGTTGGCTTAGAAATTTGATTTTTTCACAGCTTGATACTTCCACCGTTAAAGCACGTGTTAAGTGAAACATAAAAAAACATCAAAAACATCGTGAGGAAACCCGCGGCTTTGTTAACTTCAGACGTATTGACCTGTTCTTTCCTCTGACTAATAGTTGACTAAGCTGAGCGAGATGGTATTATAGGTGCTGGGCAAGCCTAGTCCATCTAACAATGTCCCAGGCACTGCAGCGTCCCTTACAGCATAATTACCAGTTGCTGACGCTGTATAAATCATCTATAATAGATGCAAAGGCCTTACTCTTTTTTTGATACCTCCACGCGTTCCTGAGAAAAAGGGTCTGGACAGACAGACGGACGGACAACAAAGTGATCCTATAGGGGTTCCGTTTTCTCGTTTCGAGGTACGGAATCCTAAAAAACTGCATTTTAATACAATTACAAACACTAATAGCAGTCAAAATTATAACACCCCTCTTTTTGTCTGGGGTTAAAAAGTATTCTAGCGAGCGGACATAGCAAGATTATAATAGTTCTAAGTTCAGTAGTAAATCCTTTTTATTTTATTTCTGAATACGTCTTCATTTTCAGCTGTTCTACCTGTTAGAAGAGTTACTACTGTTGACGGGTAGCGACTGGTTCTGCAGACATGAGAAGCAGAGTGGAAGCTTGAAGTGGAAACTGGCGGCTCTCCCAGCTCATCGAATCGGTCGTTTGAGTCGGGTTAAAAGGTTAGACTGGTCGTGACAAAATACCACCACATTCCCTTCACGGTATCTCCTTAACCAGCAGAGACGAACGCCCCGGCTTGAGCTACACTCCATATTATTAATTAATTAATTATTGTTAATTATAAATTAATAAGAAAGAGGATCGATTGCATTGGCATCAAAAAAGTTTTTGTGTAAAATGACCATTTTCTTGCTGACTGTACATTTTTTCGAAAATCTGTAAATGCAGTTCAGAATATCTTAAAAAATTATGGATAGTCTTCTAAAAACTTTTTCCTGTAACTATAACGTTTAAGGTACCTGCCCTTACTGTCCCGTCTCTAAAATTACTCCCCCTGTATAGGTCGCGCAAAACTTTATGACGACATGTTGACATGTTCATTTAATATTGCCAACTACGTTATAATTAATTTGTTGCATTTTAGTTAATTTAAATTCTAAATTGAGCTTCTTGCGATTAAAAAAAAGATTTTGTTCCGACATTTTAGCTTTAATTTAGCCGTCATTTAATATGATAATTTATTATTAAACAGATAATAAGTATTTGATTGAAAACAAGTTGAGTTTAAAAAAAAACATTTTAAATATAAGCTTTTATTACTTGTTAATAAAATAACTAAAAAGGTTGTCTGGAAGAAATCGCTTCTAAGGGATAAGACCGCCCATTGTACCAATTTTATATTGTAAGTTTTATGACAAACAATGAAAATATCTAGTTTTAATTCCGCTAATGCTGAGATGCATATGCACCGCCCTCCCGCCCGCTAATTATGCACATGCAGGGGGAACCAGGTTGTTAGTGCAACATGCATACCCAAACCCACACGACGACACGTGTTTCGCCTCTCCGCAAGGCATCTTCAGGTTAAACGCCGAGATGTTGACTGGTAATTAACTTAATTAACTCAAAGGCTTATACCGAAAATTTCAACTTGCTAGAAAACGCTGTAACAGAGTTATAGAGGTTCAACTAGAGCTCTCAGCTATTATATTATCTGTGTCTCAGATCAGATGATCAAAATGTTCAAAACTTATCTCAGATTATATTAATACATTTTCAAATAATTTGACTTTTATTTCATACACCTAACAAACATAGTGAAGAAGAAATAAAAACCTAAAATTTAACAGGTAATAAGTTTATGAGAATCTATTTATAATATTTTATTTTATATTTTCTATTTTTTCAGTTTTACTTATAATGTAAGCCGTGGGGAGCCGGCAGTAGAATGTTACCCCTCCTCTCATGCCCGTGGATGCAGTAAGAGCCTGCTAAGGGAAACCCCCGGAAGATGGGTAGCAGCGTCTTTCCGTGTATCAACATCCCGTACTGCGCTCGCCAACCCGCCTGCCAAGCGTGGTGAGTATGGCAACTACCCCTCATGGATATCCACGAGGGAGGACTGTGTTCAGTAGTGGACGTTTTACGGCTGGAATGATGATGATTATTAATATTATGGACCTAGTAGGTTACTTAGTCGGTAGCTACTAAGTAGGGGTAACATTCTACTGCCGGCACCCCACGGCAATGAACAATCGAATGTTTTCCAATATAATCATGTGTGGTATCGAATGCACGGGCGTACTGCGTAGATACCGTGGGGCGCCGGTATTAGAATGTTGCCTTTCTTCTTTTGCCGTGGATCAAGTCAGAATCTGCTAACGAATACCTACTTCCGGAATATGAACAGCAGCATCTTCTCGTGTTTCCAATACCCTATACTGCGCTCGCCAACCCGCCTGGCGAGTAGGGTAACCCACTTATGATAATACAACCTAAAACCAGGCCCCGAGTCCCCGGCGGCCCCGCTAATTCTGGCTACGGTGCAGTCACAGTAACGGAGGGGCTAGAGCTTAGACGAGGGCTAGAGGTGCTAAGAATCCCCGGGAGATGATCGGCTACCAACCCCTACGACGACCTCTGGCCCTGGTAGGTAACACACAACATCCGCACTTTGAGGACAGACTAAAAGATTGTTGAGCTGGAAGAATAAATTAGTAGGTTACACTGGGATATTTTGGGATTATCAGAAGTCCGTAGAGAGGGCGAGGGCACGATAAAAGTCTGGTAACCTACTATACTAGAGGGAGGGTGACCAACAGTCCCAAGGTGGTGTTGGGTTTCTTGTTCACAGGTAAGTCATCAACGGTATTATCACCATCGATAGTGTTGTGGTGTGTCGAGCAGGGTCGCGTACATAACACTCGAGAATATCTAAGCGATATTCGCTGAAGGTCGTTCAGGTATATGGGCCGACCTCGTCACACCCAGATGAAGAAGTAGAGACTATGAAATGTATGAAGACATCAGTAGAGCCATACACAGGTACTCACTACCAACATCACTCACTTCACTGTTGTTATGGGAGACTTCAATGCAAAGCTAGGCATAAGAAGCTATGATGAGTTGAGAGTGGGGCAATTTGGATATGGGCAACGGAATGTGATAATTTGATATAATTTAGAATAAGGTATGATAAGTAGAAGTATGTACATTTAGTACATTTTACAATACCTAGGTAACTATAAGTAAAGTTGTTTTAAATTAGTTAAGTACGACAATTGTTATGTTACCTACAAACACCTAAATTGTAGTGCCCTTACTGGGCTCATGTTTGGACTAAAAGCTAAATTATAAGGCCTAATGTACACATGAACGCAATAAATGATTTTTAATTTTGGAACCCCAAGGGACAGAAGTTGGCCAATTTTCTGGAGAAAGAAAGACTATAACGAATTATTCTTTCCAGAAGCCGCCTCAGAGGAAATAGAGGTCCATTTCCTGTGATGAGTCCCAACAGTTCCACGAGTAATGAGATTAATTTCATCTTGACCAACAAGAAACCAATATTCAATGATGTCTCTGTGATTCACAGGGTGAAACCCGACAGTACCTACTAATCACCGAACTGTTAGAGGCACATTGATTATGAACTTTAAACTTGAATGGTCCCGTTTGATGAAGTCTACGCTCCGACCCCCCAGCGCACATATCCAAAACCTTGAGACCTTTCAACTCGAACTTTCAAATCGCTTTGACTGTCTAGAAGTACTTTGCGACTGCAGTCTCCCGATGACGCTTAGTCACAAAGGCAGCTCAATAGACACATTTGGAAATCTTTGCGGCATGATATTCGTTCCTATAATATCTACAGCTCGTATTAAAGATACGATAGAGCGGAAAAAAGGTTCCAAAGTGTTAGCGATAAGTGACAACACCCTTGCTCAAGAATAACAGACGCATCTCGCTTTTGAGCCATGTTTATAACCCTTATAGAATCACTTTATCTGTCTGGCTGTCCCAAGTGGATATCTCGAGAACTAATGATGCTAATGACTTGAAATTTAAAATGATTAAAGTTAACACTTTTTTACTAATGTACCTAGCATAAATGAAAATTCTAAAAAATATTCTTATTGTGGAGGGGGGCAGATGGGGGATCTCAATTTGTTTAAGTGAAGTTACTAGATCGTGTGGGGTATCATATGATTGTTTTTCCTTTAAGCGGTATCGTTTTAGAGTTATTTACAAAAATGTTGAAAAAACGACCGTTCCCCCCCTTTATCTCCGAAGTTTGCAGAGATAAACCCGTGCAACTTTTATAGCTAATAGAAGTGTATGTAAAGTTTATAGGAAAATTATAGCGAACTTACTAATTTGCATAATATTTTAGACAAGGAACCCCTCATGTCTAAACGTGGAAACAAATTGCGTCCCCTCCTTATCTCCGAAGTTTGCAGAGACAAACCTCTGAAACTTTTATTGCTAACAGGAGTGTATGTAAAGATTACAGGAAAATTATAACATACTCTAATTGGTGTAGTTTTTTGAAAAAACATCGTAAGTGTAATAAATCCACAGAACAGAGAAAACATAGAAATCGTAAGTAGGCGGGGCTCGCGTAACACCTAGTAGGCGCAGTACTGCGCACTTCAAGCACCGCTTACTTCAGTCGTGTTTTAATTTAGCAGAGTAAACATACTTTAAAAAAATATAAAAGTGCCGTTTTAGAGTGTAAAAACGAAAGCCGAACCAAAAATTTAACGAAAGGGGGCATATCATATCACCGGTAAGCATTATTTTATTGTTTTTTTGTTAGTTTTGTTCAAAATGCAAAACCGTCAAATAAATATAGCAATAGCGCCATCTCTTGATGAGTGGCTTTGTGTTGTGGATTATCAAGCAATCAAGAAAAGCAGCCATTGTATTAATAATCTTATTTCCTGGGAATAGAGACTATAAAAAATATTTGGCAATAGCGCCATCTCTGGCTGAGTGGACATACTAAATATTCATTTTTTATCACTGTTTATTTTATTGAACTTTGAACCATGTGGCGATCGGAATAAAGTTAATATCAATAAAATTAGTTTTATGATTTTATGCCCTTTTTATGGTACTCTTTCAACCAATAAGAATTTTTATTTCTATGTGTGTTAGTTTTTACATGTGTGAGTTTAGCGACACTGGTTCTTTTAGTAAAAAGGCATCATGCTAATTTGTACTCATTTTTATCTGTTCTGTGAATAAATCTACATAAGTTCCGCTATCAGACAAGAGATGGCGCTGTCAAGGTTCTCCGATAAATAAATCGCCTTTATCGTTTATTAGATCGTTACATATGAAATTGTCGTTTTGTATGAGAGGAACATAAAGTCGATTTTTTTTATATAAAATATTTAAAAGTAGGTATGTACCATTGCTATCTATGCACTTTTGCCATCTCACAGGTAGTTCATTGATCCCTTTACTTAAATAACCATTCGGACGGGAATCGAAAACGTTGGAACCAAAAACACTGCCGCCATTTTTGTAATTAATTATTCGAGCCGTTTCTGCAGCACTGGTGCCACGGTGGAACTCGTACCTACTCGTAAATAACGCGATATTTCAAATTTTCCATTTTGTAAACTTAGTGACGCAAAGAAAAAATGCAAAAGAGGAAAAACAAATGATTTATGGTTTTCGAAAGACAAATATATGAGTAAATAGCTGTATAAATTTGAATTTGGAATTCCTAACCAAAGAGGAGTTATTTGAGATCAATGTGGCCAGTAAGACAAAACGCCAATTTCATATAACGGCCTAATACTATATTGTATGATGGCACGGAACCCTCGGTGCGCGAGTCCGACTCGCTCTTGCCCGGATTTATTTTGTAATGTGTTCCCTCCGTTTTGCAATCTACACTTTATCTATGCTTTCAACCCCTATATTTAATGAATGGCTCGACCGATTTCTATATAACTTTCAGTTTTGCATTCTGCACGTCATTCCCTTTGACACCAGGTATATTTAGAAACATTATTCATCCCCACTCTCACCCCTCGTAGCTTGTAAACCAATTTTGTTAAAACATGTTAAAGACCACCGCCAGATAACCTGCTGTTAAATAAAAAAAAATTGCATGCAAATCGGTCCACTCGTTTAAGAGCTACGGTGCCACAGACAGACATGACGGTCTAACTTATATTATAACACTCCTCTTTTTTGATGACAGATGTTCTTGACTTTTGAACCTTACATATAAAGGTTAAAAGCGATCAGACTCCACTCAACGCATATATTTTTTTTTATTTATTTATCATATAAACAAACATACATATAACAATTTTTTAAATCTAAAAGCATCAAAAAACCCCTCGGGTTTGTCTAGATGCTACAGTGTACGCCAATACGTTTTATCAAATTATTAACAATACAATTAGACTTATCAAAAATACAATTTATCAAATACTGTATATAACAATATTGTATTTATCACTCGTACTTGACGTTATATGCTAATTGTCGGATGCACGGAACATGTGGCATTGAATCTGTTGGCGTTGCACCTGGCGCGAACTGGTTCTAGGTATCTTGTTGCATTCACCATGGACATAGCTAATAAATATTAAGAAAAAAGTAAAATTAAACACGAACGGGTTTTGTCTTTTCCCTGGCTCGCTTTTTGTTGCACATATGGCACGCTTGTAGCGGGTAGGTAATTATAGGCACTTTCTATTTAGTTGACGACCTCTGTGGCGCAACGGGCAAAGGTCCGCCTGCGATGCAAGATTGCGGGTTCGATTCCCGGCTCGGGACAAATTATATTGGTTCAGGGCGTTCTGGATGTTTGTCTTTAGGTATAATAAAAATAGATAGATAGATAGAGTATGCTTTATTGTAGGTACACCTTATACACAAAAAATACAAACAGTAGAAAATTAACAAAAATATTAATCTAAATAAGTAGTTTAATGTATTAAGTTATCAGTCGTCTAGTACCCATTACACAAGGTCTGCTTAGCATGTGGCTAGATCATGCAGTGTGTATTTAAAATTTATGATTGGACCTATGAAGTGAGGTGCCGGCATTACTCTTGCCCGTACATGTGGTAAGAAGCTGCTAAGGGTCTGCTCTGCTCCGGAAGATGGGCAGCGGTATCTTTCCGTGTACCATAAATAATCATATTCCCATAATGCGCTCGCCAACGCGCCTGCCAAACGTGGCGAGTCTGGCAAAAATCCTGTCATGATCTTTGGGATGTATGAGGGAGGCTTATGTCCAGCAGTGTACGTGGAAAACAGAGTCCTACAGCTGTAATGATGATGTGATGATTGGACCTACGAGTGCTGTGCAAGCGTATCCAACAATGTCCCAGGCGCATAGTTGCATAATTGTAATTGAACGGTCGCGATTTGCCAGCAGACCAGCTGCTCCATAAAAGTGCTAATTTTGTCGTTGTGGTACTTAAATATAACTACATTATCAAACCATAGATTGCCGTGAGCTGCCGGCAGTAGAATGTTACCTCTCCTCTCATGCCCGTGGATGCAGTAAGAGCCTGCTAAGGATTACCTCCAGAAGATCAAATCAAATCAAATCAAATATATATTTATTTCTCTCACAACAAACCAAAATGATAATACATAGAAAGATAAAACTTATTCTATTTGAGTCGGTTTGCAGGAGACTGGTGCCTGAGATAGGTTAGGAAAAAACCTGTATTACAGGTCACCAGGTCCCTTCACTCCCCGGATTCAAAATACAAACTATAGAGGGAAAATACAAGTTATTTGAATATACATAAATGTAAATTTTATATAAATATATGTACTATATTATACACACATAAAATACATATAATAACATTAATAAAATATGATGTTTTGTGTTTAACGAGTAGTATATTTGTGCTGTTGTGTGTCTGTTGTGTTGTGTTATTTAAACGTGAGTTATGTTAGTTAGTTACCCCCTGAGAACACCAAGCCCGTAAGAGTCTGGACAACAGGAGGCAACGTGAGTGTAGAGTGTGTGCTATTATGTGTACCTATGTGAGGAAATTTAAAAAAAGAAATTTAAACAAGCTCCTTACCCAAAATCCTCAGCTTGACTTGTTTGTGGATGGATGGATGGTGATTGAGCGTGCCCTTCTTAGTTACTGTGAGAATGTTTAGTGCCTATATTTTATTTTGTATGTCCTGCCATGTTTAAGATTATTTTTATATATTGTGTAACCTTATTTGAATTTTAACTTTCTCACCATGTTGTTAAAGTAATTTTTTGTTAATTTCTCTGTAAATATTAATGTACGTCGCACTATAATAATTATAAGTCTCTTAGGTGTTTACACAAATATTTTGATTTTTATGTGCTGTTTTTTTGTTTCCTGTTGTCAAAGTTTAAATTATATAAATATATATATTTAAGTTAGTTATATTAATTATTGTTAAGTAAGTAACTTTAGTTTTTTAACACATTTTATTGTTGTTTATTTTTTGCATAAACTGCATTAAGTTAAGATGCATAGGTATTTAAGTACTTCATATAACGCAGTGGATTATTATTATCTGTAATGTTATAATGATTGTGTAAATAAATAAATTGAATTGAATTGAATTGAATTGAGGGCAGTTAAGTTTGTATTAACAAAGAGGTGACAAGAGGTTTTCAGTCTCTTCGTAACTGAGGGATTTCAGCCACGTGGTTACTACAGTTTTGCATTTAAATTTGGGCATTGGGTATATAGTTAAAATCGAGTTTACTTTATTATATATAAATGGGCCAAGGTAACATAAAAAGTTCGTTGATAATTTTGTGCGGAACGTGAGTGTAGGACAGACAGTCCCCTTTCTCCGCTTATCACTCACCAGAGCCGAGTCGTACACAATTTGGGAGTGTGTAGTGAGTAGGACTTGTAGTACGAAATACTGTCTGACGAAGATGGTTGGCGCGCTAACATAATTATTAAGACACCTACTCGTAGTATCAAAATACATAAAGGGAACCTTAAAATCGCAAAAAGAAACTATACCTAGACAGGTACGAGTTTATAAAATTAAAAATTTTAAATACTTACCTCTTATTTTCAGTCTCAGTTTTGCAATCCACACCATCATGCCCTTGGCAGGCGGGTTGACGAGTGCAGTACGGGATTTCGATACACGGAAAGACGCTGCTGCCTAACTTCCAGAGTATCCTTGGCAGATCCTTCCTTTATTCACTTTTTAGGTAACATTCTACTGCCGACACCCCACGGGTAGTTTGTACGTAGCTGGGTCCATTTTAGGGTCTCTAGAGTTGAATTTAATTACCTATAGACAACGGATCCAGCGCAGGTGATGCGTCGCAGTGTGTTATTTCGGCGAATCAGAGGCGGGCAGGTGCGCGTGCGCAGGTGCCTCCGCGATCTCAGCCGACGTCGCTTGTTGGACGCTTTTGTTGATTCTTTTGATCTTTGTGTAAGTACTTTTGTAAACCTCACCAATCTATAATAGTATCTTAGTAGCTATATCAACAAATATGTTAAAAATAATGAGTTTTGGCTTTTGACCGGCTTATGGCTATAATGACTATGTAGGTACTTTACTAAACCTCACCAATCTTCATAAGTAGGTGTTTATCAGGGTTCGCCGATATATACCTATTAGCGGATATATATAAACATATCTGTCATAAAAATAACGAATCATAATATCTATCCGTCCGAATATTTCCGAAAATTATAAAAATTTACGCTATCACAAAGAGAATTATGACATGTTTCGGGCAACACGCCATTTAATTCGGTTAAATCTTTTTAGTACGTATACCTATCTACTGCCGAGATACTACGCAAGCGCAGGAGCGTGGGTGAGGAGAGGGGTTATTTTTAATTGCTTAACTTGCTTATTCTTTATCAATGGCGTGACGAGTTAGACCAATATAATAACGCATGGGTCGAATTAACGGCGGATCGAGATGCATGTAGAGATGAGAGGGAGGCCTTTGCCCAGCAGTGGGACACCTAGATTCAGCGCCTCTAGCGGATAGTTTAGGCTTCATTTGCTTAGAATTTGGTACCATGAGTAACAAATCTGACAGATGTCATAGTAACGTAACTATTACTACAGCTGTCATAACGGCGCGCGGCGATCTAACAGTGACAACTCATGGTAGACAGGACACACAGGTACCTATACAAAAAAGACAGTAGTGATGGACAAGTAAAGGACAAGGATTAGATATGCGATCGACAGGATTGCACCTAATCGGGTCACGGTTGCTGTGGGGTGCCGGCAGTAGAATGTTACCCCTCCTCTCATACCCGTGGATGCAGTAAGAGCCTGCTAAGGGATACCTCCGTAAGATGGGCAGCAGCGTCTTTCCGTGTATCAACATTCCGTACTGCGTTCGCCAACCCGCCTGCCAAGCGTGGTGAGTATGGCAACTACCTCTCATGGAGATCCATGAGGGAGGCCTGTGTTCAGTAGTCGACGTTTTACGGCTGAAATGATGATGATGGGTCACGGCAGACTTTATGCGTCAAATACCCGATTATCCAATATAATAATGTGTTTCAATCGCGATTACAAAAGACTACAGTGAGTTTTGTTTAATTCGGCAAAAGCCCGTTTTATCCCACTGCTGGTGCAGACCTCCCTCAGTTTATGTCATTCACCACGGTAACGAGGTAAGGTAGAGTTTCTTAGTACTTTACACATAACTTGATTGTTCTAAGTATTAACATTAACTATTCTCTTAAAATGCTGGACAGGGATAAACAGAATAACAAATAAATTAAAACTTGCGCTCGCAAACCACACGGAAACTGTGGAATTTAGTGTGAAAGGCTCCTAGTGGATAAAAATAATTAGTACAAATAAAAATCCATCAAATGAAATTATGTGTTTTGTTATTTCTATAATGTTTAGGGAGCTAACAATAACTACCCATTGACTCATTGGTACCTATCTTATGTAAACCTAAAATTTTTAAACAATAAACCTTGTTATTATGGACTCTACCGAAGCCACATCATACGTTCTTTATATCTGTGGCCACATTGAGTCCTTATTTGCATGTCTAGGTAGCAAAACGTCGCGTCGTGGGCATGAGTCGGGTCGCAGTGGCTTAGGTGTGCAGAGTCCTTACAACAAAAACGAAACGCGATAAGATCACTTAAAACTCGTATTTTTTTGGTGGATCGTGCCTTGCAGCTGTCTGTAATGACTTAGAAATGCAGCGCATAGTAGCTAGTGTTTATTCTGTGGCTAGGGAGGCACGTGCAGTCCAGCCACAGATAACTAATATAATACGCAGACAGCCGGCCTAATCTCGCTACTTTTGAAATCAAAACATCTGCTTTAAAAGCTGCCACCACAAAAAATTAAGCTTTCTATCGATTGTATTCTTTGATCGGACGGAAAGTCTCTCTGGACATGTGAAAACTTAGTCGTTTGAATACAGTTAGGCACTTATGGAAGCGACTGTAAATAAAATATGTGCGAGGCTAGGAATAAAAGGTTATTAATCGAAGGCGCGAAGTGAAGCCGTTTTAACCTTGGGAAATTGTCAGCCTTTCAAACAAATAGGTAGTGCTTTCAGAATATTGTTTATAATTTGAAATATGTATAAAGTTTGTGTATATTGTCAATCGGTGTAGGTATAGAGTTTTTGGAACTTACAATAGGCTTAGGATATTTTATTTTTAAACGACTTCAAAAAACGGAAGAGTTATTTTTTAAGTCATTTAAAACTAACATATTAGGTTTCCGGACCAAAGGTATTCATTTGCACATAATTAGACAGTTTTTAGTTTTCCTTTAAACCGTATCGTTTTTGAGTTATTTACAAAAATGTTGAAAAAACGACCGTTCCCCCTTATCGCCGAAGTTTGCAGAGATAAACCCGTGAAATTTAATATCTAATTGAAGAGTAGGTATGTAAAGTTTACAGGAAAATTATAGCGAACTCTCTAATTTGTATAGTTCTTGACAAAAGGGGGTGAAAGGGTGTTTAAAAAAATGTGAAGTTACTAGGTCATGTGGGAAGGTCATAAGAAAGGTATTCATTTGCACATAAATAAACAGTTTTTAGTTTTGCTTTAAGCCGTACAGTTTTCGACTTATTTACAAAAACGTTGAAAAAAATAACGTTCCCCTTATAACCGAAGTTTGCGGAGATAAACATCTGAAACTTTTATTGCTAATAGGAGTGTATGTAAAGATTACAGGAAAATTATAAAGAACCCTCTAAATTGCACTTATAGTTTTTTAGATATAATCAAAAGTGTAAAAAATCTACATATGTTCCGCTATGAAACAAGAGATGGCGCTGTCAATGTTCTCCACCAAATATAAACCGCCTTTATCATATACAAGCATTGGTACGGGGTACCAGAAAAGGGGGCTAAGGCCTCAAACGACACCAAAGGTCAAAAATGGAATTGTTGGGTTTTTGGACGTTTTCGGCTATTTGAAGACTTTTATTTTTTTGGTGACCTTTTGAGGTCACAATAAATCCGGTCCCTGTGACCGATGACTGAGGTGACTGACTAAGGTGACTGATTGATTTTGGGTTATCTCATAAAGACGGTGCTAACAAAAAAGGTTTCATGTAAATCGGTCAACGGTATTCGGTTGTAATCGTAATAACCACTAGTTTGGTTACGCGAAAATAATTTTTCGACCCTTAATTGGTTTGCGTTTTGGCGGGAAAAACGGCGGGCGCTCCGCGGGCGCTCCGCGTCAGCGCTAAGTGGATACTGGCTCGGTTTTTACAATGGAGCGTAGCGTGGTATTTACGCTCTATGGAAAGGGTTTGAATGAAGCTTGTCAGTAGAATCATTCATAATGTAGTCTGTGTTCGGGATATACAGCGTAAAAATTATTTTCTATTAATTATTGATTTAATTTTATATAAAAAATACTTTTGTTTGTAATTCAAAATGTATTATCATATATCTACATGTTTTGCGGTATATACATAGTATGTGGTATAACCTCACTATATATAACATAACATTTAGGTGTCTTAGAACAAAATATTTTTTGATCGTAATTATAAAGTGCATTTTTTATGCATTTTTTTTGCGTAATCTTTTTTTTAATTTTAATTTAATCGAATAAAATTATTTTTTCTTGGGCTACGTAAATTTTATTTGTTATTGTCATTGTCAACTTCATTGAGAAGGCTACAAAACAAAGAAGAAGTTGATAAACACCATAGTTTAAAAATGACAATTGTTTTCGTGGAACGATGACTCAGCGATGACTCACTGGTCAGTTTACTTACCAAAACCAAACGACGGCTAAAAAATCTTGGTAAGTAAACTGACCAAAACCAAACGAGCGGATATACAACACTAACAGACAGCGCTATGCATATTAGTCCTTCAAGGCATAGTTATAATTTAAACTTGCGGCTGGGTTTTTAGTTTCACTTCATAATATCTGCGTGTTTTGGACCTAGTTGTGATGATGGGTTCCATGGTATTTGAATGTAATAGGCGTTCATTTTAGTGGTTTAGGTATTTTCAGCAACAAGTCAAGTATTTTGTTATTGGAGTCAGTTTTTATTGTAGAACAATTCAAGAATGATTAATTACTACCATCTAATTTATATATATGTATATATATAATATTAGTAAGATGAGCCTGACTCTCCTCTCTGCATGACAAAGGTAGATAGATAGATAGATAGATAGATAAATTCTTTATTTGCTACTTCAGCACACACATACAATTTTTACAAAAATGTTAATACACATATTCTTACAATTACATGAAACAACATTACATAAAATAAAGAAAAAATAACATTACATTAAACAATTTGAAAACGATTAAAATACAAACAATTTGAAAGCAAAACCAAAATAAACAAATGTTAAAAACAATAATACAAATATAAACCTTTGCCCAAAAAATAAGACAAAAATACTGAATGTGTGTGTTGCAGTAAGGCAAAAAGGTAGCAACTCAGCTTCTGTTTACTCATAGAGCAAACACTGATTTTCAGTACTACCATCTGCAGTGACCAGAAAACGAGCAACCAACAAGCAATAAATGTGTATACTGAAATTAGTTTTGGTAATCTAAGAAATTATCTGTATCTGTTATGTAGTATGTAGTGTACTCGTATGTGAATTAGTATAAATAATTTGATGTTGTGTGGATGTGGAGTATTATGTATTAAGGTTTTACGTATTCTAGAATAATATAAGTTAAAACTACAAAAGCTGTTCCCAGTCAAGTGGACGAAAAACAAGACATACAGTTTACCAAGCGATAACCTAAAGTCGGCAAACGAAGTGTTTCAACGGCCTCCCTTTTCACCCTCCACTAATCATATATAACAATTCCAGCTCGTCCCTCCATCGCCTGGCCTGGGTTTTCAACGTAGTTTTTGAGGATTCCAATCAGTGGTGGCTATTGCCCCCAGAGGTCTTGGGGCATACGACCCACGTGTCCAGCTAAGCTGAGCTGCTTTATGAGTTACGTCGCTCGTATATTTGTCAATTAAAAATAACAGAACATTAAATAGCTTTATCTCACTAAGCTTTGATAGCAGTTTATGTAAGTAATTGGTGGACACGAGGGCTGCAATACACTCGAATCAGCAGGAAATAATAAAACATGTTATTTAACACACCTCGGACTTTATACCGTTTATAGCGTAAAGTCCCAGTAGTGGGGCTTTATCGCGTAATTACCTTGCTTTAGTATTTCTTGACGTATTTAGAACCTTTACACTCTAACTTATAAATTAAGCAGCAAGTTGCTGGCGATTTTTTGTGATATTTTTACCTAAAACTTTCAAGAAGTTGCTTAGCCCAACGCTGCTAAGTTTACATTAAAGCATAATAAGTACATTCGCCTGCTTTATCATTAGTCCAGTAAAATACTTAGTAGGTACCTCTTCGGTGGTCAAATAGAGTACCATGATCATCAAATGTTTGTTAAGAATTAAATTGATAAGTGAGGCTTCCGTCGATTGGGACCGCTAGGTATTGGGACCGCGGTCCCATTTGCTGGATAGATTTAATTTTTTAATTTTTCTTCCGGCGAATGGGACCGCTCTCGGAATGATCGAAAAAATCTATTGTTCAAGGCAAATAATGTACAGTCAAAGGAAAAAGTAGGTATATAAAGTAATATTAAAGAACAAAACTCTTTGATTGAAGACATTATTTATTTAAAAAAAAATGTAAAATTTATTTATTTTATTAATAAAATATGTTTTATAAGAAGTAAAAAATAGATGTATTCGACGCAGGCCGCCGCGTCTGATATTTTATTATTAAGGCGGCGATAAAAATACATATGTTGCCAAATCTTTGCACGAACATACGACAGAGATAGAGGATTTATATAGATCAATTAAAATACTGGTTTGTACGACTTCCGATCCCAAAGACATGCATGCACGAATGGTTGTGCACCGTGCAAGTTATGTGCACTTTTACTACAACATGCTTTTGTAGTTCTGTACATTTGGTTTAATAACGAGATTCATCATCAAGACATCTCAGCCGTAGGACAAACCCTACTGGGATATAAGCATCCCTCAGGGATGTTTAAGGACAGATCATGAGGGGTTGTTGCCATACGGTTGTTGCAGGCGGGTTGGCTAGCTGCTACCATTCTTTCAATAGTATACCCTGGACGCAAACCAGAGGGTTTGCGTCCATGTAGATAGCTACAAGCGATTGACTGAGCATGTTACTTGTTTAAGCAACGTCAGTTTTTATAAGTAAGGTACCTACTTATGAAAACTGACGTTGCTTAACCTTAAGTAACGGTTTTATGAAAAAATCATTCCACAATTTATTGGTTATTATTATTAGCCGTGGGGCGCCGGCAGTAGAATGTTGCCCCTCCTCTCATGCCCGTGGATGCAGTAAGAGCCTGCTAAGGGATACTTCCGAAAGATGGGCAGCAGCGTCTTTCCATATAGCAACATCCCATACTGCGCTCGCCAACCCGCCTGCCAAGCGTGGGGAGTAAGGCAACTACCCCTCATGGAGACCCATGAGGGAGGCCTTTGTTCATTAGTGGACGTTTTATGGCTGAAATGATGATTATTATTAAGGGGTAAAGTGTTAACGCTATGTTTTTGCATTCCAGGCAAGGAATGTGTAACAATACACTTGGCTTGTCCAGTGTCAATCCATAGGCACATGGCGTGAGAACGAGTGTGCTTCAAAGGCTTCGCTTAAATATTACATGCTGTGCATAAAACAGGAGAATATTCAAGTATCCAATCACTTTGTTTATCTTTCTTGTTAAATTTTTGATCACATTTAACACGTTCTTTAACGGAGAAGAAAAACATCGCAAAGAAACTCACGGCTTAGTCAGCACACACGTATTGAACTGTTCTCCCAAATACAAAGTCAATAAGTGTTTATTCAATACATACATAGAATAGAATAGTATACTTACAAAAGAAGAAAAAGACCCATTATATTAAATAAAGTACATAATTGAATACGTTTGCTTTCGGTAACTTTTTTCCAAGTGAGGGAAAGAAGCGAACAAGTAAGCTCACTCCTTCAGTTCTATTCATTGTTCCAATTTCAGTCTTATTAAGTATTAAGTTTAAATGAATGTTCGCAAGGATATTGGATACTTTGGATATTGCAAGATGACATTATTTCTTATCATAGAAAAACATTTTAACTCACTGAATAAATATATGCAGATCGTACAGACATTTGTCCCGAGGCGGGAATCGAGCCCGTACTTCTACGCAGGCGGACCATCGTCCGCTGCGCCACAGAGGTTGTCGATATAAGAAAAGTCGAATACAAATACATCTTTTATACATACAAGCAACTTATCTTTACAAAATGTATGCGCAACTTCACAGTTGTAAATATTTATCTGCTTAGACACATTATAGGTGTGAAACTTCGTAGAGCTTTATATTGAAGGCATGCTAGAGCTAACAAGCTGAAATGCTGCTGTTAATCGAATACCTAATACATTTTCAGGCAGAATATTACAATAGTAGTACAATATAAGATTTAAATCGTTAGATTCGCCCTTACCCTAATGAGACCGCACATTGCCATAGTTTTTCAGGGCACATCCAGCGAAATCTTCGGGTACTACCTATACTAGAAAGGATACTCAGTATAAGACGTAAACTGTTCTTTACTCTGAGTAATAGCCGACTAAGTTGGGAGGATGGTTTAAGTGCTGGGCAGCCTTATACATTAAACAAGGTCTTGGACACAGCAGCGTCGCGTAAAACATGAATACCAGCTGCTAGCGCTGCATTAAGTTATCGATATTAGCAAAGATTTAATCGTTGTATAATTTTATGTAGTTTTTTATGTTTGTTTTCATTAATTAGCTCTAGTGATCATACATTTTGTTTATGTAACAATTATATACAGTCTTCTTTGTGAAGAAAAATAAAGAAATATTTGATTGATATTTTGAATAGATGTTAAAGGCCTTACTAGAAAATCAAAAAACAATTAAGTGTAGGTATTTAAGACCGTGAGACGTGGTCGTTTGACACGTAATCTCTCTTGACCGTAGCTGCAGTAAGAATTGGCCAGGGATACATCCGGAAAATGAGCAGCATGTTTCCGTGTATCTCATACTGAGCTCGACAACCCGCCTGCCAAGCGGGTCAACAACCCTCTCATGGCCCTGCAGATCCATGATGGAGGCTTGTCCAGCAGTGGGCGTGAACAGCAGTCCTACGGCTGAGATGATGATGAAGGAATGTAAGCCAATATGTCCAGCTCCTGACAGCAAGGTAATGGGCGAGCTGCTATTTTGAACATATTTTTCACGAGGATCAGTTCGGATTTCTAGAAATGCTGGAAATAGCAAAAAAACTCTCCGTGGTGGCTGTAAAGTCAACAAAGAAATAATAATAATTTGTCTTTGAAAATGAGATTCATGAGTAGAGTCCTACGGATGAGATCATGCTGATGCATCTGAAAATACTATTGAAATCTACCTCAAAACCTACCCTTCTACATTCGGCTAAAAAGATATCGGGTAACAGGCTGCGTTGTAGATCTTCGCTTCAGGGCAACTGTCGTGGACATCTGCGTTCCACGCACCCCGGTTAGCTTATAAATGAGGGTTGTCGAGAGCGCGCCGCCATTCCGCAATCAGCTCCCGACCCGCGAACCCGGGCCTTCCCGCCCGCTCGACTGACCCGAACCTTTGACGAAGATTACGGAAACCATGATGTGCGGCAAAGAACTTGTTATTTTTGTGCTATTTATGACTGTACAAGTGCGCGCAAACAGCCACAAAAGAAGACACGACGCCTCGTCGTTTGCTGAACAACTGGACGAGTTGAAAAACTCGTACATTCATGACTTACGCGAACTTCGCCAGGAAATTGAGGAACTGAAGTAAGTGATAGTTTATTATTGTTTTGGAGACCGACTTTCGCAAGGATCTTTAAATGTATTTAGCGGCTAAAAACAATAACGAAGTGGCAATCGTATAAATAAATTATTGTTAACATATGAAAAATTATTAGCTGCTATGCATTTAGGGATTGTCGCGCAAGTCGATCTGAGTGTTTGTTTTTTTTTTATTGGAGAAATTGCATTATTTTTAACTAACTAGCGGGTAGCGATATTTCCTGATTGTAAGTGTTTCTCTTATGCTAGCTAAATAACTTTAACTGGGAGTTTGTTATACAATTTTGATTTTTAAAGAAATGCCTTGCGATAGCTTTGAATATCTTTGCGAATTATATAATAATAATACAAGATTTGCATAGAGCGCATAAACAAAATTAAAACCAATTGCAAGGCAAACTTAGATTCTAAACCTGAAATACTTGCATAATGGGTTTAATAAACGAGTAGTTATTATGAAGTTGGGGATTAATTTATAAATATGACGATAGACTATAATTTAACTTTGTTTTTTTAATATCGCCGAAAATACTTTAGGTCCTGAGGAATTTAATAAATAAAATAATTATTTAAGCAGATCACAAATGTTTAATTAGTTTTGTTTCTGTCTTATTTGTTAGTTCTAGTTTGATTAACACGCCTTATTATTGCGTCGTTCCTGTCAATAACCGCTGATTGATATGTATAACGTTAAAATCTACTGAAGCATTGTTTAATGTTAATTATAACGGCTCGATTTCACGTGGATTCCAAGAACGAGCAAAGATTTTGATTTGATCCCGTTATATATGTTTTCCTAGTCCACTTGCCTCTTTCTGTCGTCATCTTACAACTCTCTCTTTTCTTACCCATATCTTCATTCACGCAAACCATCCAACGTTTCTTTGCTCTACCACTTGCACTTCCAGTTTTATGCCTATATTAAGCTCATCCCACCTCGACAAAACCATATTACTCATATCACTCCTCATCTTCTCTACCACTGGAGCTAATGACATTTCAACTGAATAATGAATTAACCTGTTTAAATATCCACCAATACGTACACTCATAGGTGTACTGGGCACGTATTGTAAGAATTCTTTAAAAAGTATCTGACTATTAAACAACAAGAATTGGTACGGGGGTACCAGAAAAAAAGGCGAAGGCCTCAAAAGGTCACTGAAGGTCAAAAATAGAATTTTTGGGTTTCTGGACGTTTTGAAGACTTTTATATTTTTGGTCTTACTAAAACGAACTCCGGTTCCTGTGACCCTAGGGTCACCAAAATCAATCAGTACCCTTCTATTATTAAAACGGTGCTAACAAAAAATGTTTAATGTAAATCGGTCAACGCGTTCGGTTGTAATTGTCACATGCACAGACAGACAGACAGACAGCGCTATGCATATAAGGGGGCTTCGCCCCCTCAGTAATCGGGATTTTTAACAGAGGCTTAATCTTTGAAAAGCTCGTTCGCCCTTCATCAGGGTGTTGAGCGCATCTTTTGCCAAATAAGCCGAAACTACATAAAGTAGCACAGTTTGCTTTTTATTGCAATACTTTGTAAACTTTTTCTCGCGGAATCGAACCCGCAATCTGTTATTTAACAGCCGAGTATTAGCCACGGAAGTCGTCAAATATGCAAATTTGAGGACTTTCGCAGTAGTATAATATGAGCAGGGTTATGCAATTTGACCAGGTTATTACCACTTCACACAACTGTTCTTGTAAAAACATTAGATGTCAGCCTATTTTTAACACAAGTGTCTCAAGATGGCTCTCCTCAAACCAGGACATCAGATCGTCTGATCATAAGCACACCCTTGGGATATAAATGTAAATTATTATTTTCCACATCTCGTAATTAAAGCCGAGTCCGGGAGAATAAAAACATATTTTATTGTTTACATAACTTTCATTTCGACGAAATAAGAATATGAGATGAGTATTATTTTTTTAAACACGGGTTTTATGGCATGTCCAAGATTAAAGAGGTTAAGAGTTTTTCAGGTTTAACAATAATTGAGGTAGGTATTAAGGCGACGCATTGAAAAACAATTTGTTAAGAGGGGCCAATCCAACTTACTTTTCATACAACCGCTCGTACGTGGGTGTGCCGTCGTAATAGATCTTTCTATGAAACTTTTGATCTAATAGGTATCTTGTGCACTATATCTAGGTTTCTATCCCAGATACCTATTAGATCAAAAGTTTCATAGAAAGATCTATTACGACGCCACACCCACGTACGAGCGGTTGTATGAAAAGTAAATTGGATTGGCCCCTCTTAAGTGGTAAAACACGGACTGAGGTGGCCGCCAGTAAATGTCGTTTAAATAAAAACTATACGTAAAATAAATAAAATAAGTGAAGATCTATTATACTTTATAGTTTACACTGCTCAGTTTTGGGATTTTTTTTCTGTTGTAATCTGTACTTAACAGTTTAACCAATCGTGATATCTACCGATTAAGAAAATATATCTTTACAGGTTAACAAAACCAATTTATGCCTATAAATTTTCTGTACATATAAGTCTATACACCCTTTTCAAAATGGTGGTTGGATTTTACATAATTAATTAAAACGAGATTTACATTTTACAACTTTACGAAAGCTAGCTTTTCGCGACAGTTTGTATGCAGGCCCTCGGTCCGTGTGTTACCATTGTAATTTAAACCATTACATTCAAATTGCTTAACAATGCGTCGCCTTAATGAAATTTCATGTTTTTACTTGAACCTGACGATTCTGGGAATTCATATTTTATGTTTTTTACTTGATCCTACCGATTTCAAGTAAAAAACATGAAATATCAATTTCCACTGTTCTGTAATAGCATAAAAAGTTTAAATCCCTGACGCCAATATAGCCAATGCTCTTTATGTCCCAGCTCTCTTATAGATACCTAATCTTTTAATGACTAGCGGACCTGCCCCTGGTTCGACCGTCATGTTAGCTTCTGGGACATGTTACATAATCCATTAAAATACATATATACGGACGAATTGAGAAAGCTCCTGTTTTTTTTCGTCGGCTAAAATTAGGGCGATGGACTCAAATATAAACGTCATTGGAACGTAAAGTGGTAGTTTTCTTGATGGAAATACTTTGTAGGGTAGTAGAAGAGTAGTCGTTTAGTAGTCGTAGAATAGCTGTAGAGTAGTAGTTGCAAGTAGTTGTAGTGGTAGGTGCGATACGAAGTTCGCCGGGACCGTTAGTTATTATATAATAAACAAGGTCTTAAAAAAAAGTTTTTTATAACAAGTTTTTATTACTGGTTAATAAAAATAACTAATAAGTAAAACACCTCCATCTTCAGACCCTGGTTACCATCTAGTACCAAAGAAGGTACTCGTCAAGACGGATCAGACGAGTCCAAAAACTCGATGGGGTTGTGTCGTTTAACTACCGAGTTCCTATGGCCACCTTCCGGTTTCATCATTAGACCAGCTCCATGTCATATAATATATGTATGTCATAATTAATATGTCATATGTCATAATTTTGCATTTTCATCCAATTCACACATGCATATGCACAATTTCTGCTCAATCGGTAACCGGGAAGTGGATCAAATTAAATTGCAAGATTTGATTACGGATAAAACTAAAAAAAACTTGTAAAAATCAGTCTGTGATATCGTGCAGTAAACAGAATGTGATATCGTGCAGTAAACAGAATGTGATATCCTGCTGCAAAAACACCATCAGGGGCTGTCGAAAGGTTTTGTTGTTCTCGTTGATATTTCCAATATCACGGAGGAGCATTGTGTTTCGCGGTCATACAATAAGAGTAGTGGAAAATATTGGCCGAAATTTTCAACGAAAATAAAAATACAATATTTTACAAAACAAAATCGGATTTATATAGATCAATATGCCAATAGAAATAGGCAGAATGTGCCGTGGGGCGCTGGCAGTAGAATGTTACCCCTCCCCCTCAAAAACCTTCATACACGTATATTTTGCATACACTTTGTCCGGAATACCACAGAAAAGGATATCGTCCTTTTCTGTGGGCACAGCGCGTGCAAAGCCGCGGGCAGCATTTACTTAAAATACAAATAAATTGGTATGCTCAAATACATTGTATTTAAATATGCTGTAGGAACGAGTACTTGGTACAGTGTTGGTGGAGTTCCACCTGCTCGGTACTATTCTTGGGATGGCAAGATACCTGGAGGCTGTCACTTCACAGTGTTGAGACCTAAGCGAGGGTAATACAGTTCATTTTCGTTCTCGATATGTAATTAGGTAGGTATCTCGTATGGACCTGTTTGCCAACTTGTCGCAACGGCAACGGCTGGCCGACTTTGGTCGTATGAATTTATTTACTTTTACTTTATTTTCAAGTTTGAAATTTGAATGTTTGTTACTTTTTGAAAACTGGAATAACTGAAGGGGTATAGTTTTAGCAGTCTTTATAGTTATGTGCACCTAAGTGAGTAGTACAGTGAAATAGTGTAATCACAAAAATGTACAATCATTTTAACTATTTAGAAAATTGTTTTCTATAAGGAATAAACATTTTCCGGCATAAGAACATTTTAGTCTTTTTCTACCAACAGAGACTTAAGTTAAGGCTTCAAACCATTTCAATAAAGATAACTAAATTAACGTCCAATACCGATAGGGGCGAACATCTGGCTTTTATACAGTACGTTTATTTATATCCCGACCGGAAGTAATGTGCTCAGAGCCCACATCCGGTGCCTCACAAATGGTGCGCGTGCGACTAATACACAAAAATGCTTACCCTCGTTATTTTATTAATTTGATCTGAAGTCTGAAATCTGCCATGGGGTGCCTAGAATGTTGCCCCACTTGCCCGTGATTGCAGTAAGAATCTGCTAAGGTAAACTTCTGGATGATCGGCAGTAACGTCTATCCGTGTAGCAACATCGTACTGCGCACGCTAACCCGCCTGCTGCCAAGTGTGGCGAGTATGGCAAAAACCCCGTCATGATCTAGGACTAGGAGATCCATGACGGAGGTCTATGTCCAGCAATGGACGTGATCAGCAGTCCTTCGACTGACAGCTATAAAAGTATGGACTCATTACTACATTTCAACAAATTTTAATTTTGTTAATATTATAGTAGCCAGTAAAGCCAGAGTACATAACCAGTATGAGGCAGCCCAAATAGGGTTTGAGGGATAAGTATGTTTATATACATATACCCGTTACCACTCCATAGTTGGCACATTTTGTGTTAGGTTAGTTTTCTGCCTATTGTTGGGTACACGAGAATAACAACACGAGGGAATCCGGGATTTGTTTGTTCAGTTTGATAAAAAACATTTAGAAACATGACAATCGCCTCGGGCTTGGAACCAAAAAACTCAATTCGAATCAGACCAATGGTTCCCCCGAAGTTAGGCAGGTGTCTCGCACACGGCCCCATCTGGCCTAATCTGGCCCTTAATTGTAAACTTATAAAGGTCCGTTTCACGAGCAGGTAAGCTGTTTTTGTAGGCTTCCATTTAAAAGGTGCTCGATTTTTTAGAAACGCACGCACCGACCACAGCTTCGGGACGAGTGGTGTACCATCTGCTTATGCCTTCCTAATCACGATCATCATCATTGTAGCCCAGTATCATCTACTGGTATACTGTCGTTTTTGCAGAAGATTATTTTGTTTATAAGTTATTTTAGTTCTGTTTTTGTTACTAGATGTCGCCGTCCTTTTATTCATTTTTGTACTCGTAAATCGCACTATCGTTGCGTTTTAGAAAATAGGGTAGAACCAGGAGTGCTACTTTTTTGCTTTGCGTTTGGTAGATGTCTTCATAAAGTACCTTTGACTTCAGCAAAGAAGACATGTTAGGATTATTTCCAAATAAAAGGTCGCCCCTTTTATTTGGAAAGAATCCTAACATGCCTTCTTTGCTTTGTAAAACGCGCTATTTCCGCGTGGTCATACTATTTTATCACATCAGTATCATCATCAAACGTGGGCTGGTGGTCATCCTGTAATAGACCTTAGTATTTTCCTTCCTCTGAGTACTTCAATGCTTTTTTGTATGTGCAGTAGAATAGTCAGTTATGTAATAATTTGAGATTTTTTCCATTATAGACATTTTTATTTTTATTTGAGATAAGGCTTACTTTATTTTGTTTTTTTTTCTATCAAGTTTTGTGCTTCTTGCGTCCAAGGCCCAGCGGAACTGGCTAGGTCGTCCACCCATCTCATCATAAATTTCTCACTCCTAATAGGATGCTTATTATATTAGTTAATTGAAATTTACATCGTTTATTGTAACAATGTTGAACAAAATATCTTATTTATGGAAGTTTCCGACATGAAGCCGGCTAGGACACAACACTATCTACGCAAGGCGACAAATAATAGGCGACAAAATATTATTATAACGGTATTTTTTTCAACATTTCTGCAAATAAGTTTAAAACTATACGGGTTAAAGAAAAACTTAAATCTGTTTATTAATGTGAAAATAAAAAAAAAATCGATCGCCTTTCCGCCCCCCTTGAAATCATAATAAGAATATTTTCAACATTTTTATATATGCTATATTAGTGAAAAAGTTATCTTAAACCATTTCAAATTTCAAGTCGATAGCATTAGTAGTTCCCAAGATATCCATCTGTGACTTACAGACAGACAAAGTCCATCATAAGGGTTCCTTTTAACCATTTTGGTACAATTTTGGTTTGGCTTTTGAAGAGCCACAAATACGCATTCTTATTACAGCGTAAAATTTACCTGTATAATTATTTTATCTGTTTGAAGGACTTTAGTACTCAGGAGTACTGCGGTACCTATCTAGCTAACATGTTTTTTTGACTCATATTTTAAACTTTCCTCACGTGACCTGATTGTGGGACTTTAGCAGACGCTGCGGTAGCTGAAATTTCTTATGACTTATGACAAACTCTACCTAACTAAAGTTAGAATGTAATGTGAATTAAAATGTTTTCCAAAATTTAGCATGTAATCTTGGTAAAAGGACAATTAACTATCAATACACTATCGCCATTTAATTTTTACCAAGATTACATGATGAATTTTGCAAAACATTTTACTTTTAACATTTTGGAACCCTAAAAATTACATTATTAAATTATTGGTAAAAATCCAAGTCTGGCATTCTCGTAGATAAATAGAACTTGGGGCCTGGACTGTATTCATATATTTCACAACGGTCAGTGACCCATTTCCTTAAACTTGTACAAATAGTGCGGCTTATCGAAAAAATAATATTTGTTTGTCGCTATCTGATAGACACCTGACTTGCGTACCTAGTAGAGCATAACTTCCAATCTAACGTTATCGATATAATTTAACTTTTTGAAGTCTACTAATTCATAGAAGTTCACCGGCAAAGGGTAAATGATATAAAATGTTGCATAAGATATAAATTTAGATAACAGTTTTCGATGATATAATTAGGATATTTTCTTAACATTTCCCTAGTTATTATATAAATAAATTACCACCACGCTTGCCGTAGACTAAATATACATAGCCACTAAAAATACAACATATATACATAGTACTTAACAATGACGAGGATACGACGGAATACATTTTTAAAAGTATAATTCATGTCTACTCAGAATCAGTGATTCAATTCCTCCAATTCACTCCAAAGGTACAATCTTAAGTCGGTTTCAATTCAAATTTGCTTATTAGATTATAGTCCTAACAGTAAATTTTAATAGTTCATGTTCAAGTGCAATCAACTTCATTGGAAGAAGAAAATGTCGCTCGATCTAAGTTCGTAGCGAACTACTAGTTAAAGGTACCTAAAAATCCAGTAGGTAGTCCATAATTAGTGGTACCGGAAGGGTGGCCTCGCAGTCCCGAATGGGATGGAGATACGGTGATGGGTGCGCGGTCTTGCATAGCGAACATCCTGCGAATCCCACTTAACCATGGAATAACATGCAAATGATAGGAACTAAAGTCCGTTGAAGTTCGCTGGTTTTTTTTAATCATAAAAAGGGCTTTGTCGCCTATGCGATTATGACGCCCAAGTTCGCTGGTTGAAAGAAAGATAAAAAGGAACTATCGTAATCCTATTTCTATCTCATGGCATTTGACGGAGTAATGTTACATACCTCATATCTACATCTCGTCTAAGCGTTAAAGTTTATGTCATTGGGTGTGGGACCTTCTTTCTGATGGCGATTGTACAAACTTTCCTTAGTTTGGCACTAGATGGTGTTGTGTGTAGTGTTCAACATTATTTATTTATTAACATTATCTTATTGTTCATCAGGAAGCAACGACAACCACAAGTGGATGCGACCAATGAGCGAAATGAAAAACTAACCCTTGAGTGGGCAAGGAACTCCATGCACGAACTGCACGTCGAACTCCGTGAGATGTCTAAAAACATAAACAGCTCTGCTATGCTGCACCAGCTGCATTCTATGCATAATCATGTACGTACACTTATTATTAAAGTTAGCTCGTGAAAAGATCAAGGTCCAGGATCTAGCAGCAGAATATGCATAATCCATACACATGATTTATCCCCCTTATTACAAGTTAAAACTCGCTTGGAGTTAATTCGGATAATTATGGTAGATTAAGATGCAGAGTATGCGTAACCATGTACAATCATGTTAACACTTTTGTTTTCACGACGAGCTTAAACTTATACAACTTGGAGTTAAAGAGATCAAGTTTATTAAAGGTAGTTAAGGGCGCTGTCGTCGGCACCCCAGTTGCCGTGTGGTGCCGGCAGTAGAATGTTACCCCTCCTCTCATGCCCGTGGATGCAGTAGGAGCCTGCTAAGGGATACCTCTGGAAGATGGCAGTCTTTCCGTGTATCAACATCCCGTACTGCGCTCGCCAACCCGCCTTCCAAGCGTGGTAAGTATGACCTCTCATGGAGATCCTGTGTTCAGTAGTACGACGTTTTACGGCTGAAATGATGAAGGGCGCAGTCAATCTTAATGAATGATGATTGGAAGAATCAGGGAGTTTAACTGGATTATTGTTCTCAGATCAAGCGCGTTCTCTCCGAGACTAACGACCTGACGAACCTGAACCGTCAGCACGAGGCCCGCATCGACAAACTGGACGGCATCGTTGAGCGGCTCAAGTACGAGAAGCAAGAGTCCAGGAGCTTACTCGAACAGTACCGCGCGGATCTCACCAAGCTTGCTAAAGAGGTAAGTTAAAATGAGAATTCATTTTAAAAAATTGATTCCGACGACATTCGAACCAGCTTGATCGAATCGAGAAGATCGAAAGAGTTACTTTAAATGATTTGTTATATACATTTGGTACTACATTTCTGATACATACCTCTTACAAATATCATTTCTATTTCGTTTAAAACTATGCGAATACTTCGTAGAGACGTTTGGCGTACCCTAAACTGAGACTACGATAGATGTATCCAAGGTCAACAATTGAACTACTTTTGTAGATGCGGAGGCTGTCGTTCAGACAAAACAGAAAATACACCGTTTCACAGATACGAGTTTAGCAAAAAACTATTTGTGACCTTTGACCGCCGATGAAAACGCACAAGCAGCATTGATCTTATCTTATATATTTTTGACTTATCTATTATTACTATTTCTACTTAATGCCATTTTCATGACCAGATGACCAAATGGTCGAACAAATGCAAAGTTTTTAACCGACTTCAAAAAGAAGGAGGTTCTATCTTCGACTGTACATTTTTATGTCTTATTCTAGAGATTATTAGAGATATTATAATTCTGTTTTTATTTGAATGTGTGCAACTCCGAGGTGGTCGCACAGGAACCAAATCAGGATCTGATAGTGAAATCGCCGGAAAATTTGGGGAATCTATCATTGAAGTCGGTTATTTTTCTTGTATTTTGGCTGGACTAGGTTCTTATTATATATATGACCATAGGCGACGCATCAACATCAACAAAAGCTCGGAGCGGTCAGTTAGACAAAAACCTTTAAAACAGAAATGTATTTCTGATTGCAATATCCACACCACTTACAAAACAACAGAGTTATTGAAAAAATGGTTTAAATGCGTTGTAAAAATGTAACAGGTGGGTCTTCACGGTGGGTGGATGTAACCGACAGCGTCCGTTGGGCAGGACACCCCTTATTAAGTATAACGTTAGAATTATAATCAAACTCTCGTAATGCGTTTATCGGACGTGGGAAAAAAATATTATGAACCTTATTTACAACATTTAAGAAAGAATTTTCGTTTATCGATCTTAGTTTTCTTTAATGCGAATACACAAAATTACGTCACTTTATATTTCCAGTGACTAAAACATGTTTACAACTTAAGTCTGAAATGAATAAATTAGGCCAGGTCAAGAAAAAAACTTTCATCCCCTGCATGGGGATGAAAGTTTTTTTTACGTGTACCCCAAATTAATATTTTTTTTTAGCAATTTTTGTAGCGTTATCTTGGCGTTGTTTTATATGTCCACGCAAAATAACACCTTTCTAGGACTACCTATTAGTCTCTTCGCAAAGCCGGTGACGGACGGACTGACAGACAGACAGAGCAAAACTATAGGGGATTCTTCTTTTACTACGAAACATTAAAAATAGCAACAATAGGAAAGTGTCGGCTCTCAAACTGAAACTATCGTAAAAACGCAACGTATTTGGTAAATTCAGTTTCCATAAAGCCTCTCCTTTTTAATAAACATTTGCCAGTATTTAACACTTTAACGACACAATTAAAAGTTTTAACAGTTAAACGGGTCGTGAACGTAAAATGGAGTACCAATTTCAAAATAAAAACGAATAACTACTGGTTACTACTCGGCAAGAGTTTGTATTGAAACTCTCACAATGCAACTCCAATTTTTATCAACATTTCAGTTCATTTTGTTGGTTCTTTTGAAAACAGAATTCCATGTTCAAAGTGTAAACTTGTTCCAAATATGCTTACAACTGCCGTTGTGCATTGAGGGTACGACGTATCAATGGCTTCTATTTCTACTGGAAGTTACCAACTCTGCGTGACGTCCCGCATTGGGGTGTATTATGAATTTTCGCCCCGACCCTAGCCAACCCAACAAGTGAAGCGGCGTCAGTTCTAGAATTATGTCCAGAGCAAGTCTTAGCTTGTTGATTACTGTGACCAGGTTCTTTGGCTACTACACCACTGCATCGAAGGTCGTACCATGACTGTGTACATCAATACGCAAAGTATCGGTTTGAGGACCCAGTCTTTTCACTCGGCTCGTGTGCACTGCCAAAGTACGAGAGTGTTTTTCGTGGATACGTGGTTGAGTTGTTTGCTCCGGAGGAGTTTGCTCTCTAACCAGACCCTCTTACACAGATTTAACGTCTTTGTTTCAATGGTTTTGACAAGTAATCTTGTGTCACGCCATCGGTTTCCTAGCTCACCAAGTATGAAATGGGCTTATGTGTGTGGTGTCTTACTTGAGAGCCATAATTTCTTGTAAATGTCTTTTAGTACTTTAAGTTAATTTATGACCAAGTACTAAATAGTTAAATACTTGCCATTATGCCAGGGACGTCCTCATCATCATCATCTCAGCCGTCGGACGTCCACTGCTGGATAAACGCCTTGGCATGGTCATGGTCAAGTTCAGATAATGACGGGTATTGTCATACTCAAGACATTAAACAGGCGCTCGTACGTACATAAAATAATATTATTGATCCCTCACACAACAGGGTATTGTTAGATCTAGCATCAACTTAGTTTTGTGAGGGACTGGTGCCTAAATTAGGATACAAATAAATCTGTAATACAGGTCGCAAGAGTCCCCGACTCCGCTGGTTGGTAAAATCCGTTTAATTACAGTCAGTCTGTATAAGGAGCATTAAAATTAATCTAAATAATAAAAAGTTAGAAATATAAAATAACAAAATAAATAAAACATGGTCAAAAAAGAACTACTACAATACTAAAGGAGATTATACCTTATTTATAAGACTAGGGTATGTGAGTTGGGACAACCCCCGAAAGGCACCAGTCTCTTGAGAGTCTTGGCGATCCAGGGCAGTGTGCTAGTTCTTTGTATCAAGACTCAACCTGACATTATTGTTGAGTAGCTTTTCTGTCTGCTCATAAGTTAGCGACAAGAGACGGTTTATTACTACCGCTTTTCAACTACTCCTTGACATATACTCGATTTTTTAATCGTTTCTGTCATTTTTGACACGTGTCAAAAGTGCATCAAAAATCCATAGCTTAGAATGGAACAAAAGATAGAAACAGATTCACTTGTGGATTTTTTTAGTGTACCAGAGTGGAAAAGAGCATTCTCAGTGACAGATAAATTGTTAACATATTATTGCAAGATGGAAGTGTAAGACCAAGGAACTAGCAAAGTTATTGACCTTTTTCGTGCGCTGTGATGAGGACACACTTTTCTTCCTCTTCTCTCTCTTTTCTGTTTTTCTCATTAGGTAAGTTGACCGAGATGTTTCAACGTAATATGAAGAATGTCTTAAAAATAGCCAATAATTTCTAGGAGACGTTAAGAGAATTAACAAGAAATCTTACCTTAGAAGCAAAGAATATCGCCATTTACACTGCCATAGGCCTTTTTTTATTGCATTTTAATTTGATCAATTCCATTTCATCACAGTATAACTCAAATAGTTTTCCGTAAAATTCTACCAAGCCCTTGTGTTTTTGACCAGTGTGACAGTGGCCATTCATCCGAAACGAACCGCGTTGGTATATTCGACCCTTTGCCGGCAATAAAAGAGCGTAAGGTACAATAAAAGCGCTTGAAATGACTAAAAAACGGACAGTCCGCTGTCAACGATTTTTAGGACTGCTAACATGCATAAAATACTTCAACTTTATTGAATGCAAACAAGAGACAACGGCAAAGGCTCTTTGCCGGAACAAATTGACAAAGGGAAATTAAAGTGTAACGCTGTTCGCTTTAGTTCTAGGATTACCTACGAACGTGGCCCAATGAAGTCATTACTTACCAACTTCATCTGCCAACAATTCGTTCAAACATTCAAGCTTTTAAAAATTAGTTACTTAGTACTTTTAGGCTGTCCACCACGAGCGGCATGAGGTCACTTATGAAGTTATGACACATTTTAACTCAGTAGCCTAAGCCGTTAATAGCATGGATTGTATTTTTTCTTATCATTGCGAATAATGTCAATCTAGGCCCCCAATGCCAAGCTATGTAATGAACCAGGCCAATTGGTTCTAATGGAGTTGAAACTTTCTTTGTTTTATTCACGAACCACTTGAGAACTGTTGAACAAAATTTTGTACTATTAGTAATTATGCGGACATAGTTAGTATTTGTTTAATATTGGGTAATATTTAATGATTAATTTAAATATTCATGACTGGTAAAACTGTGATATTGCTAATTCTTCTTAATTTTTTCTTGACATCGTGATCAACCAATCAAACTCTTCAGCTTTATAATATTAGTATAGATTAAAAACACTGTAAATAACTTTAAGGACAAAGCAATAGTATGTACAAAGGTGAGCTTAACCGATAGAAAACATTGAACTAAAAACTACCTACCCAAATTTAATAGGTGTTCCAAGACTTACGTATGGTCCTAGTTGGTCCACTTGAAAGCTCATAATTCTGTTTTATAACCGGCGAAAACCAAAGGAGGTTTTAAAGTCGACCTTTTCATTCACTGCATTGCAGATGTTTTGTATCTGAAATTGATTAAAACCTGAATCACATAAAAATAAGTTAACCAGAATTCATTGCCTATAAACGGCTCGTAAGAATTTTTGTAATTCTCAGGTTTGAATAGGTTTGAACAGGTTGTGTCCTTAGACACCTAAAATGTATTTACTTAGTAACTCGGCTACTCAGTACCTGCAGGTTGTCCTCTGCTGTCCTACGCCGCCGCGTAGGGTCACATTTTAGCTTCTTAGTATTAGTATTCGATCAACCATCTGGTACTCTCTGCACAAGCTCTGCTTACTATGGTTCTAAGTGAGATGTCCAGCAATATTTATTAGGGGGCGAAGCCCCCTAATATGCATAGCGCTGTCTGTCTGTCTGTCTATGCATGAGACGATTACAACATAACGCGTTGACCGATTTACATGAAACTTTTTTGTTAGCACCGTTTTAATGAGAGAAGGGTAATGATTGATTTTGGTGACCCTAGGGTCACAGGGACCGGAGTTATTGTGACCTCAAAAGGTCACCAAAAAAATAAAAGTCTTCAAATGTCCAAAAACGTCCAAAAACCTAAAAATGCCCCTCCCCGTATCAATGCTTGTTTATAAAGCCCCAAGACATCGGCTTTTCGGTTCCGCGAAAATGATAACTAATCGTATATTAAATAAATTAGGCCAGGTGCGTGTCGGGCGCTGTGTAGGGTTCCGTAGTTTCCCGTAGACCTGTTGTTGCAGAAGTTGGTGTATGTTTTTTCACGTTTACCAAAACATATTAAAAGGTCTTCATTAAGTTTTAGGATTAAAGTATCGTACTGTAGGTATTGTAGGTACCTTTAAACTTAATTACAGATTTCTAGGATAAAATATATGGTTTCTTCGTAAAGCCGCAGACAAACAGACAGATAAAGCGAAATTATAAGGCCAACTGGGAGTGCAACAAAAACGGATCCTTTAGTTAATAAATTGTTTTGTTTTAAGTCTCATAGTTTTTATTTATAAACTATACATATATTTTAATAGCAGGTTTTTATATTATCAAATACTAGCCGCACCCCGCAGTTTCACCCGCGTAGTTCCCGTTCTCATAGGAATTTCGAAAAATCCCTTCTTAGTACACCTCTAGGATATTCAAGGTATATGTGTGCCAAATTTCAAGTCTCTAGGTCCAGTGGTTTAGGCTGTGCGTTGTCTGTCAGTCACTCAGTCAGTAAAGGAAGAGTTATATATATATTGATTGAGGAGCTTAAGTGATGAAGAATCTTTTGAAACCGATAGTTTTTATTCTGATACATCTGTCGTCAGTGCTAGTGGTGATAAACGCTTAACGATTTACTTGAAAACTTTTTTACCTCTCTAGCTAAGAACCTCAATGTTTGTCGCATAAATGCTCAAAGTATCGCGGCTCATTACTCGGATTTGCATAAATCTTTAAACTTTAATTGTAACTCTTTACATGCATTGCTTGTCTCGGAGAGCTGGCTCAAGCTGTGTGTCCTCTTGCTACTTTCCACTCTAGCTTTATCTTAGTCAGAAACGATCTTTGTGGCGGATGGTCACAATAAAGAATTCCGCTCATCAAAAACCCTTGTTCTTGCAAATCCGAGTCATCGAACTTCTTTTGTTGACAATTAAGTAGCAATCATGGCCGTCCGCCTCTGGAAGTCTCCATCTCTTAAACCCAGCAACGGGTATCCTTAAGGTTTGAATATTATATAAAGTGAAAAAAGCAGAGTTTCAAGCAGGCAGCTCGCAAACACTTTGTAGATAAGGTTCATCAAAGTTCATAATAATGTATTCGTATATAATTACCCTTCGCAGGTCCATAAGCTATGTATTTATATATTTAATTACCTATGTTAAATATGTATTATTGTTCATCATCATTTCAGCCGTAAAACGTCCACTACTGAATGCAAGCCTCTCTCATGGATCTCCATGAGGGGTAGTTGCCATATTCACCACGCTTGGCAGGCGGGTTGGCGAGCGCAGTACGGGATGTTGATACACGGAAAGACGCTGCTGCCCATCTTCCGGAGGTATCCCTTAGCAGGCTTTTACTGCATTCACGGGCAGGAGAGGAGGGGTAACATTCTACAGCCGGCACCCCACGGCCATTGTTATTGTTGTTATATTTTAATTTTACACATACTTTTTATGTTATTTTATATTTATTTACAAACTTTTCTTACTTCTGTTATTAGTGCCTTCTCATTTTCTCTTGCACGCCCAGGGTGACTTGTAGGATATGCTTTTTAAATCCTCCTCTGTACCTTGTTTTATGTACAAAGTATGAACAAATAAATAAGGGTTCCTTGTTGTACTACGGAACCCGTAAAAATGTGATGAACATGCTACATAACTGATCGTATGTGAAATTGTTGAGAAACCGTATGATACCTTAAACCACACCATGAGTTTACTTTGATAATCTATTTACCGGCTGATTAATTCTCAGTCCGATCAAGTTACATTACACCTGACACCTCATTGCTTATGCGAATACGAAACAGACTCTGTAATTTTTATATCTCCTACTTACATGCAAAGATTCATAAAAAAATTAACAATTATTTGAATGAAACAAGTGTTGGTACGGGGGTTCCAGAAAAGGGGGCGAAGGCCTCAAAAGGTCAAAAATGGCATTTTTGGGTTTTTGGACGTTTTCGGGCGTTTTGAAGGCTTTTATTTTTTTGGTGACCTATTGAGGTCACAATAACTCCGGTCCCTGTGACCCTAGGGTCACCAAAATCAATCAGTACCCTTCTCTCATTAAGAAGTTTCTAACAAAAATGGTTTCATATAAATCAGCCAACGCGTTCTGTTGTAATCGTCTCATGCACAGACAGACAGGCAGACAGACAGGCAGACAGACAGACATACAGACAGCGCTATGCATATTAGGGGGCCGCCTTTTTCGCCTGAGGGGGTCGCCTGGATGGACATTGATGCGAAAAGCTAGCTTGAAAAAAAAGTCGTGCCTAAGCGACAAAAAAGTTATTCTAGTTATGTAAAATCCAAAACCATTTTGAAAAGGGTGTATGTCTTATATGTACCGAAAATTAAAAGGCATAAAACGGTTTCCTTCACCTGTAAACTGGAAACATATAATAGTGTACTTATAGCAGTTTTTGGGGTGGTTTTATGTAGTAAAATACCAATCTTGTACACCAACTACCAATTTAAAGTAAAAAACATGAAATATTCAAAACTTGAAATAACAATTCAGAATGCAAATGCTAAACATTTTGAAAACCGTCACGCCAACATCGTCAACGTCGTCTTAAGGCCTCTCACATCTATTATAGATAACGATTGTATAGCGTCAGCAAATGGTTCGATGCGGTACGGGACGCTGGGACACTGTACGGTGGATTAGGCTTGCCCAGCGCCTATACCATCGTCGTAGCGTATGCCCTGACATCAGGGCAAAGTGCAGCACAATACGTCTGAAGCTGCTTAGTCGCGGATTCCGTCACGATGTTTTTCTTCATCGATAAACCACGTTTGGTGTACATACATCTTTCAAGTATGCAAAAGCGATAAGTATAAGGCCGTTACTGAACTCCATGATTAAATAAATAAAATAAATAAATATATAATGCTGGACAAATCACACAGCATCATCTAGCCCCAAGCTAAGCAGAGCTTGTGTTATGGGTACTAGATGACTGATATAGAGGTACTTAATACATTATACTACATAGATAGATATTTTTATTATATATAGAAAAACACCTAGAACACCCTGAACAAATATCTGCAGATCGTACAGACATTTGTCCCGAGGAATCGAACCCGCAACCCCTTGCGTCGCAGGCGGACATTCGTCCGCTGCGCCACAGAGCTCGCAGAGATTGAAAGTCGGGAGTACTTACCACTCGACCAGCACGGTATTTTAAGAGCTTTTATTTAGTTCGGTCCCCATGTCTGTCTGTAATCAAATCTTGCAAGTTAAATTTGATCTACTTCACGGCTACCGATTGAGGTGAAATTTTGCATGCATGAGTGAATCAGATGACAATGAAAAATTATTATGATATGGTGCTGATCTGTTGATGGAATTGGAAGGTGGTCATAGGTACTCGATAGGTAGTTAAATGATACAACCCCATCGAGTTTGGACTCGTTTGATTCGTCTAGACGAGTACTTTGGTGCTAGATGGTAACCAGGGTCTGATGATGGAGCTGGAAGGTGGCCATAATGAACTCTGTAGTTAAACGACACAACCTCGTCTAGACGAGTACTTTGGTGCTAGATGGTAACTAGGGTCTGATGATGGAGCTGGAAGGTGGCCATAATGAACTCTGTAGTTAAACGACACAACCTCGTCTAGACGAGTACTTTGGTGCTAGATGGTAACCAGGGTCTGATGATGGAGCTGGAAGATGGCCATATCAACTCTGTAGTTAAACGACACAACTCTAACGAGTCTGGACTTGTTTGATTCGCCTATAGACGAGTACTTTGGTGCTAGATGGTAACCAGGGTCTGATGATGGAGCTGGAAGATGGCCATATGAACTCTGTAGTTAAACGACACAACTCCATCGAGTTTGGACTTGTTTGATTCGCCTAGACGAGTACTTTGGTGCTAGATGGTAACCAGGGAACTTGGTAATTAAGCGATTTCTAACTTTTTAAGTATTTTTATTAACAAGTAATAAGAGCTTGTTTTTAATAAGTTTTATTACACTCAACTTTTTATTTTAATAAAATTAGTTTTCTTATACCAGATACAAAAACACCATCTGCTAGCCCTTGCTGTACAGAACACTGTGTAATCCCACGGACATTGTTATAAGTACCTGATAAATAATCAAATAAATAGGCCAGGTGCGTGTCAGGCCACGCGCTGCGAAGGGTTTCGTAGCTTACCGTAGACCTGTTGTTAGAAGTTGGTGTATGTTTTTTTAAGTTTATCAAAACACATTAACAGGAATTAATTGAGTTTTAGGTTTAAAGGTTTTCGGTGTGTTTGGGAAAAAGCATCACTTATTTAGCGACTATTTCTCCAAAACTAAAAAAAACTAGCCTAACTGTTTTCCTAGTAATTTTATGGTTAAAACTATATATAAGATTTTTTCAGATTTTTAAAGCTAGCACTTTAGATTTTAGAGGAAGATAGATAGATAGATAGATAAACTCTTTATTGTGTAAATCATACAGAAAATAAAAACAAAAATAACTAAAATTAACTTAAACTACAAAAACAACAGAAATACACAATGGGCGGTCTTATCGCTTAGAGCGATTTATTCCAGAAAACCTTTGGATGGAGAGAATTTGAATGGAAGAATGGGGTGTAGTGTTAATATCCTAATATTTAAATCCTAACATACATATATATGTATTATATATGTACATATACAAATATATATACATATACAAATATATATATAAATATAATAATTACACAAATACTAAATACAAATTATTATCTATAAAAGCTTACATAACTAACCTACATATGAAGGGACACTCGAAAAAAGTTTCAAACTCGAA
Source organism: Pasiphila rectangulata (assembly GCA_963082625.1). Classification (NCBI taxonomy): domain Eukaryota; kingdom Metazoa; phylum Arthropoda; class Insecta; order Lepidoptera; family Geometridae; genus Pasiphila; species Pasiphila rectangulata. The sequence goes on along the minus strand of OY720236.1, from coordinate 8,374,880 downwards.
TATTTCGCAATCGGTACCCTTAATCAAAAAAATATATTCGCAACCTCTAAATGATTTAGAACGATAAACCACACGATGGCAAAATCAATAAATCAATAAAGTTCATCCACACTTTACGTGTATGGGAGGCTCCAAATTAATATTTTTTCAGCATTTTTTGTAGCGTTATGCCCTTGCAAAATTACAGTTTTGTAGGACTAACAGTCTCTTCGCAAAGCCGGTGACGAACGTACAGACGGACAGACAGACAAAGCGAAACTATAAGGGTTTCTTGTTTTATTTCGAAACCCTAAAAAACGTCCATGCAGAAGGTTTTTGGTTTTGCAAATGACGGCGGCACGACATCCGTTTCCATTCAACGCCAATGGACAAAAAGTGCAGTTCAAAGAGAAGGAAGTTCCTTTTAGGACCAGATGCTGCGGCACAAAATGCCGGTGACAGTTTCATTCAAATCATTGTTTATTTAGTGGTATGTACCCCGAGTGGTCGTGGGCTCGATACCGGCATAAATAGATGTTTCTCGAAAAAATTATGTGCCCATTTAACCCTAAAACACGTGTTTAACGGTATTGACCTGTTCTTTCCACTAATAAATAGCCGACTAAGCTGGAAGGATGTTATAGATGCTGGGCAAGCCTAATCCATCTGTTGACGTCATCAGCGATAGGTTTCAACCCGCATCTGCTCAAATTCTTTGCGAGCTATCTCAGCGAACGCTACAGTACTAGTAGAATATGTCGGATAGGTACACATCAACTTATTACCAAAGATTTAAATCGTAAACGCCCTTACTGTAATGAGACCGCGCAGATTTGTTTCCACACGAAATGATTGATCACGCTCATTTGGAATCAACCTGTACCAATCAATGTGTACCTATACCTCTAATCACAGTGTTAGCTGGGCGTGTTGTGTTTTTTTTTTACGAAAGCTCGTATAATTCATATTATCATAATCATTTAGACAATAAATGGTAACAATAACAGTTGAGTTTATTGGCAGAACCAGTGTGCGTGCATCGGTATCACCTAATGTTAACACACATATATAGAAAGACAATGCCATAGTTTTTTGTGTGATGTGCACACTTGTTCCGCGTACACAACGCATATTGTCAATATTCCATTGACAATATGCGTTGTGTACGCGGAACAAGTGTGCACATCAACTCTCCAAGTACGCGTTGCATACGTGGCGCTTTAACTCAGTTTAATGTAAGTTTCCATTAAAATTTCGCAATACCTGACAGCTTGTTAGACTGTTGTTTTAATTAACTGTCGGTGAAACTGGGTTAGCCGTCTGCAAAATGCTCTCAACATTTAACAAGCAACATTTCGGTAGTCATCAAAAGTTCGATGCCTATAGCAGCTCTCAAACTGTCTACTTCTCTGTGATGGAAAATTGCATGCGTAAACGAGATAAATTGAATTTGCTACATCGATAAACTGAGTAAGTCTCATTATCAACATCATGGACTGCTTTTCACGTCCACTGCTGGACATAGGCCTCGAATCTCCAAGATAACGAGGGGGTTATTATACCATACGCTTGGTAGGCGGGTTGGCGAGCGCAGTACGGGATGTTGATACACGGAAAGACGCTGCTGCCCATCTTTCGGAGACATCCCTTGGCAGGTTCTTACTGCACGTGCAAGAGGAAAGGGGCAACGTTCAACTGCCGGCACTCCAAGGCGAGTAAGTCTGTAAGTTTATTATTAGTACATCTGTGTAAAAAGTATATCGAGATGAGACGGCTCGGATCCAAGGAGTCAGGCACACCTGGACACGCATACCTTAGCGAAGCACGTTTCCATTATCTCCATTAGCCAGTTTATTGTTTACGGCTAAACTCCATTACCGAGCCGTTAGTGCCGTAGCAACACTATTATTAAAACTGAAGAGCTATAAAATATGATCTTTTCTAGATCTTCGCGATCACACTATTACTATATTAGAATATCGCGTTCAACGTTTTAACGTCGGGATAAAAATAAAGGTAAATAGGCGATTAATACCCGATAATCTATACTAATATTATAAAGCTGAAGAGTTTGCTTGTTTGTTTGCTTGAACGCGTTAATCTCATGAACTACTGTAGTATGAAAATTGTACGTAAAAAACGTTAAAATAAGGAATATATAATTAATTTTACCAGAGATTAAAAATGTAATAATATGTTGTCTGCAATACAATTTACAATAAAGAGTTTATTTATCTATCTATCTACAATATTAAGCAACTACATAGAGTAAACGAATGGTATATAATAACAAAAGCCACAGACAAAACAAAAGAAAACCGTTTAGCTGGTATTACTTTACTTGCAACCTACAACGTTAAAAAGTACTTCATGCTATTAAACTTTGTTCTACCATTGGGAAATCAACACGGGTAAATATCTTCAGCAAATTGATGGCAAATAAAAGCAGCAAATTGAATTGAAGGAAAATAAACTCGGGCATTTTGTAAGTGCTTGTAAAAGCGTGGTGAGTATGGCAATAACCCTCATGATCAGTAGATTGATGGGGCAGTCCCATGTTTCTAGCTAGAATAAGCAGTGTAAGCCTCAAATGTAGATCATCATTTCAGCCGTAAAATAGAAACAATAAAAAACCATATAGTTTGCTGCTTTTGACATGTGCGATAATAGTTGCCCAGGTGGCCAGGTACTAAAATTTAAGCTTCAAATTTTAGTACCTGGGCACCGTCCTTACCCTTACCATAGACTAACTAGTTAGCCTATGCCCTTACGTACAATTTACCTGCACGGACTGGACTTCCTTTTGAGCGCACACGGAAATCTGGAAATCATATAATAACTTTAGAATTGTTTCGTACAATTTAAATAACAGAACGATTTGCGTAGACATGACAAATTTTAATCATTATATCTGAATAGTTCACGCTTAGAATATTGACTGCCGCTACATAAACTACAAACACACACGGACAGTTTTCTTCAAATCAAATCATATCAGTTTAATTTAGTTCGTCAACATGTAGGTTTCATAATAGGTACTAATTGATATGTTACTGCAAATAAGCTTCAGGTGACGGTGTGTTTGGTTTTTAATAATATATCATGGGTATTGCCACTATCCGACATCTCGTAAGACGGATAGGGAATATGGACAGGTATCCAGTACGCAGCCACCTTATCAAAACCTGTTCAGAGGAGCCTACATAAAATAACACTAATGATTTGAGCAGATGGTAGGAATATAACAGTATTGCATTTTTAACGACTGGCAGATAAATCCTAACTATAAATTATTTACTTAAATATTCATCTTAGACGAAGTTTTGTAGTGTGGAATAGTAGAAGAAAACCAGTTTACGCACTTTTTATGTAAGCATTCTCTTATATCACTTTCAGTTTCAAAAAAAAAAGTGAACAATCTGGTTTCGCAACCAGTTGCGAAAGAGGAATTTAAATCTATTTTGTGCAAGCAGTTGTGAAACTCGGTTGAGAAGACGTTAATATAAGAATAATGGTGACTCATGTTTTTGCGTGAGCCTTGTTGGCCGAGTGGTATGTAGTATTTATTGTGAGTCCATATTCTGTTTTTACGAGTATTTCTTACAGGGTCAGAATTACCCTTGCTCTGGGTCAGTCCACATATTATCACAGATAGATAAGACGTTTATTTTCGACTGCAGATAAATATTAGATGAAATCAGAATAACTCTAGGTCCTAGAGTCTAGGAGATACAATACAAAACTACAAATAAATCAAATTTACACAAAAATAAAAAAGTAAGCGCCGTGGGCCGGCAGTAGAATGTTGCCCCTCCTCTCATTCCCGTGGATGCAGTAAGAGCCTGCTAAGGGATACCCCCGGAAGATGGGCAGCAGCGTCTTTCCTTGTATCAACATCCCGTACTGCGCTTGCCAACCCGCCTGCCAAGCGTGGTGAGTATGGTATCTGCCCCTCATGGAGATCCATGAGGGAGGCCTGTGTTTAGTAGTGGACGTTTTACGGCTGAAAAATTGATGATGATGATGATGATTAAGGAACGGCCGGCGTGTTGCTACCATTACTTAGTCAAGGTGTGGTCAAGGTCAGTGCAAGTGCAATGCAAGTTAAGTAAATAAAAATATGTGGCAGTTATGCAAATTTTATATATTGTCACTATTACAGTTCCATATCAATTAGAATTATGTTAACGATTAATGGAACAATGAAAATAACAATCCGATGATAACATTCAATAGAAAAGTTACATTTTCATTACGTTTTCAGCAAGAAAAGAAACATAAAACTTTTTACACTTAAGTTGTACATTTTTAATTATTTTACAAATGTGATTGTCCCTTGGACTCGCATTATAGAAAAAAATTAAAAAACGTCCCGTTGTCAATGATATCTAAGAATCTAATCAGCTACCAAACGTCAATTTTGATTTAGTTATTAGATGTTGTGAAGATAACAAGGGTAATTTCTATACAAAAGGGCTCCGGATCAGATGTGACCGAACACAGACCGGTGGCCATTCTGTCGACGGCGGCGTAGGTCTTCGAGTCGGCTGTGCAGCGCAGCATGCAGGAGCAGGTCAGTGCGGCTGTCTGACGTGCAGCACGGTTTCCAGCCGGCACGTAGCACCTCCAGTAACCTCCTTGACTCAATGACCTACATGCTACCGCACGTCGACGCGGGGGTGCAAGTCGACGCTACTTCGAAAAAGCATTCGACCTGGTCGACAACGACATATTGCTTCAGAAGTTGGCGACGATCGGCTGCACAACCAAGCTGCTGCAGTTCTTAGCGAGCTACATGAAGGACAGGTGGCAGTACGTCAAATACGCGGGATGCAAATCTGAGGCCTACTCTAACTTAACAGGTGTGAGTCAGGGAAGTAATCTGGGGCCGCTAGAGTTCATCGTCATGATCAACGACCTGCCAACAGTCATCAAAGACACAAAATGCTTGTTGTTCGCGGTTGACCTCAAAGTACTCATGCCGAACAAAGACGAAGACTGTAAACACCTGCAATGGGATAGAGTGGTGGAATGGACTTGTTTGAAAAAATTGTTTGAACTCCAGTTCAACGTTACGAAATGCTCTTTAATAACATTCAGTAGAGCAAAGACTCCACTCCACCACAACTACCAGTTGGAGGGTTTTCAGTTGAAGAGAGTGGACTCGGTGAGGGATCTGCGGGTTCATCTGGAGAATAAGCTGCATTTCCGTGGGCATTTGGTTAATATTTTGAAAAAAGCATTCAAGACATTATGATTTGTACTCCGTCAGGCATATAGCTTCACAAATTCGAATGCATTCAAAAACCTGTACGACGCATTGGTGAGAACTCACTTAGAGTTTAATGCTGCAGTATGGGCTCCTCACGAGGCCAAGCATAGTCAAATGGTAGAGCGCATTCAAAATAAGTTCACCAGATTTCTATACTTGAAGCTCTACGGAATCTACTTAATCTACCCGTTGATGTATCCAACCTTGTTTGTCATAGGCATGGTTGGATACAACAAGGTGTTGAGAGGGAGGATTGCCAACCCAAACATCTTGGAGGAATTGAGGCTGAATGTGCCGGTTGTATATTCGTCACAAAGTTAATAGACGTTTAACAGCGATGATTGCCAGATTTACGTCTGTTGCAAACCTGTCGCGAGATACGTAATCAGCCTGCTGGTTTGCGTATTTCACTAATCCATAAATCATAAAGATTAGTCGGTCAGTTTACGTGTCAGTTAAAACAAAAAAAATGTGATATTACCTCGTACTATCCAAACGGCTAATAATTTATATTATGTTTAAGGTATCATTGGATTGGTCTTCGCAGTTAAGGTTAATTCTCTGACTAAACAGAACAGCATTTATCATTAGTGTCCGATGTCAGTAAAGAGAATGACATTTCGGACAAAGTATCCGAAAGTAAAGTGTCGGAAATGTCGCTTTGCCCTTTGTACAGGACACAGGCATATTAAGGATCGATTACTATATTATAAATGGGTATTAGCCGTGGGGTACCGACAGTAGAATGATACCTGCCCGTGGATGCCGTAAGAATTTGCCAAGGCATACCGCCGGAAGATGGGCAGCAGCGTCTTTCCGTGTATCAGCATCTTGTACTGCGGTCGCCAACCCGCCTGCCAAGCGTAGAGAGTATGGCAACATCCCCATGATCAGTACTTGGATCTCCAAGTCATGCATGACGAAGGCCAGTGGACCTCCCACGACTGTGATAATGATTTGTGTATTCGAACTTTAAAATGCTTCAGGCTTTACCCGGTTAGTGACACTAAACAAAATAAGGGTTAAATTATTCAGGTCTTATCATGCTTCACCCTGTGCTTTGTGGACGGGACGCGACGTGGCGCGTACATTATTCAAACGCAAACATGCTGCGTTTGCCTGTGCGAACCTTTGAGGAGAGTCGCAGGCTTTTAGAACACCAACTTTAGTAAACGTAAAGTGACTTTTTCTTTTTCGTTAGCTATTATTTATTTTAAAACTTTAAAGAAATAGATTACAATATAAATAAACATAATCAGCCAAGTGCGAGTCAGACTCGCGCACGAAGGGTTCCGTACCATTATTTGGCTACTTGTTGCCGTTATTAGTATCTAGTAAAAAACGGCAAAACAATCACGTTTGTTGTATGGGAGTCCCCTAATATATTTATTTTATTCTGTTTAAATTATTTATTTTATTTGGTATTTGTTGTTAAAGCGGCAACAGAAATATATCATCTGTAAAAAAATCAACTGTCTAGCTAGCATGAAATACAGGCATGACATGACTGATGACAGACAGACAGACATGTTATATCATTATCTATTGTGTTTTTGCTTAGTTTAAAAAAAAAACAAAAGCACAGTAGATGATTGCTAAACGTATTATTTTATACCTAGTTCTATACAACGTTATTTTAAAATTTAACCTTTTTTCAGGTCCACGCCAAGCAGTACCCGGATATAGACATGTCTGAGGGCGCAGTAGAGAACCCATCTCATCAAACCACCGAGCCGCTCATAATAGAGCACAACCAAAAATACCGCCACAACAAGATGGTACATGCACAGATCGCACGGCTTGCCAAAGCTCAAGAACAGATTGACGCTAACCAACTGACAATTCAGAATCAAATGCTAGACCATGACCGCCGTCTAGACCGCTTGGAAGAACCCAACATTAATCTTATCTCGGCCAAAATCGACCTCCTTGAACTCGAAGCCAAGGTCTTCTCTAGCCGTCTAAACAACCACACATTAGCTGTGAACGATTTCGAGAAAGTATATGCTTCCACTCTGGAGCTGCGCGAAGACGTTGAGTCTTTAGAGAACAAGATTGACAAAACTATCCCTGAGTTCCGCAAGGAAATCTCTAAACTGGACGTCTGCGTTGCTCAGGTGAGTTAATATTACTGCAGTTTATCTTTGCTGTGTGTATATACACTTAACACGTGCTTTAACGGTGAAGAAAACATCGTGAGAAAGCCCGCAGCTTAGTTAGCATCAGACGTTCTTTCCTCTGACTAATTGCTGACTAAGCTGAGAGGCTGGTATAGGTGCTGGGCAAGCTTAATCCATCAAACAACGTCCCAGGTACTGCAACATCCCGTACAGCATGATTACCAGTTGATGACGCTGCATAAATTATCAATAATAGATGCATAGGCCTTAGATTTGCTTGGTTAAGTTCGTACATGTGGAGTTTCGTGATCAAATGAGACCACGTTGATAATTCTTATATATTTTCTACAGACAAACGCGCATTTTTCCTACATAAAAGAAGACCAAGAGAACCTCCGCCAGTCCGTCAAAGCCATCGCAGTTAGTGTAAGCAACGCTCTGGACCGCGCAGAAGATGATAGAGATGAGATCAAAAAGATCTCCAGCTCAGTCCTTGATCTGCAGACCCGCACCAAACAGCATTACTACCGCCTGAACGACCATATCCTAAAGGTAAAAAACACTGTTATGGTAATTATTTAGGCTTCCGTACCTCAAAAAGAAAAAAAACGGAACCCTTATAGGATTACTTTGACGGACAACTTTATCTCGAGAACGTGTAGAGGTAATGCGATGAAATTTATACCTCTACACGTTTTCGAGATAAGCTTTAAGAGGCTTTCGATTTCAAATTTGATTTAAGTGTGTGTAGTGTAAACTGCCTCACTATACCTGTCGATGCTGATATACCTGTCAATTCTATTCCCAGTATTTTGGTCTAATTACCCCCCTCCCCCGAATGGTCCTCTTTAAAAGTTTTCAAATTAGCGGACTTGCTTAACAGTCCCTACAGAATCTAGATATATATCAGCAAAAATTAAGCGTACAGTAAATGAAACAAAGTCCAAGCTTGACATAACACAGCTTAAGCATTTATTATTCATACAGTTTTCTCGTATTTGCTTACATTCTCATATACCGTTAGAAGCAATTTGCATGAAACTAAACTGAATGACGAAAGAACTTTGAAATTAAGGAGTTTCATTTGTCGAACGGGTCCTAATGAATACTCCACTGTGATAGAATACTTTCTAATGCCCATTGAATAATATAGCTGGCTTGAGTCAATCGATTTGGCAAATTATGCTCTGGTAACTCAATTTACTGGGTGATTTACCATCATTAGTGTTAAATAGTCCGTGATAATGATCACTTTGATAACCAACCAATCAGCATTACATATTAATAGATCTTATGACTTCAGGTGCATGTAATTTCAGTGCACACCTAGGAATCTAGACGGAATAATGTATATCAACATTCAGTAAAAGCTACAGATTATGTATTAAAATCCGATCGTAGAGTAGTTAAAATCAGTGATAAAGTAATTTAGCAAATTATTTAACAAAAAAATACTACTTGGTGTCGCTGAGATTATCCATCTTTGCTAAACATAAAACAAACGGTTGAACCAGGTACATTGTTACAGAGCGAGTCGAATCCAACTCCGGCCACGCCCTTGGCACTTCCCGAGCTGATGGGTGAAGTCAAAGAGCTCCAACCAGTAGAGCGTAAGTACGAAGACCTGGTGGGCCAGCTGCCACGTGACTGTTCTACCGTCTCCGGCCCCGCGGGAGTCTATCTCATCCACCCCGGCCGAGTGCCCCTCGACGCATACTGCCAGAACGGCTCCACCCTCGCCCAGCGCCGCTACAACGGCACCGAGGAGTTCAACAGGAAGTTCTCAGAGTACGCAGAAGGATTTGGCAACCCAGCCGGGGAATACTGGCTCGGACTCGACACCATGCACCGCCTGACAGCCGACAACTGCTCGTCTATGCGCATCGATATGACGGATATCTACGGCATGTCCTGGTACGCCCAGTACGACACCTTCTACGTAGGCAGCGCTGATGCTGGGTACATTCTCGAAGTAAGTGGATTTAAAGGTAATGCCAGTGACGCTTTTGAATATCAAAACCACATGGAGTTCTCCGCTATCGACCACGACCGCGACATCTCCAATACCCATTGCGCTGCTAACTACGAGGCCGGCTGGTGGTTTTCGCATTGCCAACACGTCAACATTAACGGGAAATATACTCTTGGGCTCACTTGGTTTGATGGCAACCGCAATGAATGGATAGCGGTTGCCACCAGCGAAATGAAGTTGATCCGCAAACCCAATTGTAACACTACAAAAAATTAAAACGTTGGCTCCGAGTTTTTGTGTTTTTCAAGCTCTTCGATTAAATATTTTTAATTTATCATACCAAAGATATCCATAATAAGTTATATTATTTTGGACGGGCAGTAAGAGTATTTTTATTTAAAAAAATAAGTATTTCTTTCATATTGTTGGATATATCCTGCGTGCGAAAGAGTTAACTGTGACAAATACTCTAAAATTATTGACGCCTGAATTTTGAGGCGTATTCTTGAGAAATGAAATTTTTGAAGATTATTTGCAGTTGATTCTCTAGTAGGTGCTTTACTTACATACACATTTGATCGTTATTTGCCTTCTTATTAAAATTCTCTGTGGAGCTACATCAAAGGTTTAATTTTACTCACTATCTATTCAATTTATAATTAACTTCTCTATTAATTTATTTGATTCGTCTATATATCGCAGTAAATTAATTAGGCTGGTATAGTTTGTTTCGGTATGTATTATAATATCGGTGTTTCTATAAACTACCAAAATTGAGAGTAGTTGTACTAATATAATGTTTTTAATCACCTATCTTTGAGTAAACTTGACATCTTGTTGTTCATTAGAGTCCCGTCGTATTAACAACCTGTAGTAGGTATAAGACCATTAAGCACGTGGAGATAGCTTTTTTATTAGAACGAATACGAATTTTGAAGCGAAAACCCGGCACAGAAAACTTAAAAGTTATTTAGTTCATGTTTTATACCTACTTATTTTGCAAATAAATTGTGTTATTGGAATTGATAATTCAGTTTTATATTATATAACTTTTAAATTGTTTCAAATACTAAATGACATAAAAAGTACATGCAGGTATACATGGCTCAGCTCCCACTCGACACAGGTTCATCTGAGCAGATGAATCACTCCTAACTATAATATCCTGTTAAGTAAGCATACAAAATTCGATGTACAGTCCGAGGTTTAAATATTGAGTTCGCATTGTTCCTTAGACATTCTTATTCTTACATATATGCGTATGTGTAAATATTCATAATATTGGGCGAACAAACGTACCCTTTAAAAATTACCCCTAAAAGTTTTGTGTTTTGTTTCAAGTTTAGGGTTTACCAAACTTCTATTTTATATACCACTTCAGAATAACTTTAATTTTGTGGGGCACGATAGGTCACAAAATTAAAGTTTTTCTGACGAAGGTTTGGTAATAGTTTACCGACCACTTGCTTCTTGGTCATTTTTGGCATATAAATGTGTAGTGTAGTAGGTCCTGTTAGTACGTAATATCTAAGAGCTGGTGCATACTCTTGACAACTTGAACCTGTAGACAATAACTTAGGGCTGCACCAAGATCACTTGAACTAATCGAACGAGATAATAGTCTTCAACATAAACTAATCTTCTTGCCCGAAGAACGGATGGTTCCGAAATTGGGTTCGAATATTGTTAATCTTAATTACAAACTTACATCTCTGCTAAAATTCACAAACGGCTTAAATTAGAAACACTAGAATAAGTAGGTAAGTGATTACGTGAAGTGAACCTACTTGAATTACGTTTAAACGCTATCCCAAACAAATACACTTCGATAACTTTGTAGTAAAAAAAAAACGATATATATGATATGTTACACTGTCTGCACCGCCCTCTATTTAGTCAAACTTCGTATAAGGGCATTTAATGCTCTTTTCCGCATTAATGTTAACCAACGCTTGCACATCTATCAATAGATTGAACGTTTGCAAAAAAAAGGAGGAATGAAGGGCTTTATTGTATCACTATAGGCCTTTGTCTATTACGACGCGTGGAAGATGCTATGGAGCAGAAACAAATTACTATTTATTTATATCAGTTACGTCAAAAATTACTACGAACTGGTAATGAGAAATATCAAGACATAGTGGTTTTAAATCTCTATGCTTTCATCGCAACTTATTAATGAAAGCCGTTAAACTTCTTTCGTAAGGCTTTTAGATTAGTTCTAATCCTTGGAGGCTACAAGGCAATCAGAATGAAAAGTCAACTGAATTTCACAATTTTTGTATATTAATATGATCACATTTTAATAAAAAGGGATGATTTAAATAAAAGCTTCATTATTGAAATCATTTATTTTTATCAAAATTTTACTTCCAGCCTGACGAAGGAAGTTAAGTCATTTTGTCCAAGTGTTTCGGTACATAATTGGAATAATTTAAACATCTAATCCACATTTTAAGGTCAGCAAGCTTTTTCCCCTTTTTTAGAAACGTCCATTTTATGTTAAATATTTAATCCACATAGTTATCTGCTAATTAAATTACTTAGCTCTATCTGTATTGACTATAATTTATTTAGATTTTATAAATGCGATTGATTTGTATTATGATTATTTGTAAATATTGCATTTTATTATTTAAGCTTAAACTTTTAACGTGCTTATTAAGCACTGCCTATCTAGAGCATGAGCAGAATATTGTAGACAATATACTCTACGAAAGGGAGAAAACAATATTTAAGTACATGTAAATTCCCATTTACCTATTATGAACACGGTACAAGTACCAAATACACTAATTAAATTAATTATAAAGATACTAATTACTATTACAAAATTCATCAAACATCAAAGATAATTAATAGATAGACATTTATTCAATATGGATCAAGTTAATATTGAAATGAGAACATTAAATATATAAAAAATCTCAGTACGGATTTAATCATGTCAAAACTAGAGCATTACATTTTAATTAATTATAGCATTCGATCTGCATTATAATCCAACTTCGAGCTCGCCATTGAACCCATCGATTCGCACCTTATTACGATGTGCATAAATCCGAAAACAAGTCAGATTAAGGGTCGCGATCCAGGAGAACTTTGAAGGCAGCAAAGTCTTTGTAAAAGCATTAAATTCAAGTAACTCGTTTAAGAAATATGAAATCGATTCTTTCGCGAGAAATGTTGTCTATGGTGTTCAATTGTTCAGACCAGCCAGGCTAGGGTAATGTAAACTAGAGTAGGATTGAAAAGACTGTTTCGGTTAAAATCTGAATTGTAACTGCAAGCTGGAAGCTTGTCTGTAGCAGTGATTTGTATTGTAAACCATTAGCCATTTTTAAATGTTCACAATTGTATACTTACGTGTTTATCAGATTACGATTCTGGGGTGTTATTAGGGATAACCAACACCAGAAGTATTCAATTCACGTGTCCGCAATTTGTGTACTATACTATTTGTGGCCTGTGGCAAAATACCAATGACAGGGAGGGAACTTTAACAACAGCTAATTTCGGTACAAAATGTTGTACAAACGGCCAGAACTTAACCATAATTAATTTCATCCTGTTGATTTCTACAGATTTTTAGTTCATTGTGGATTGTTGACCACTCCCGTTAATATAAATTGTTGTCAATTCTGTTAAAAGACAATGCTAAGTAAGCATGAAATTTGATTGTATGGCCGCCAACATGGCCAGCCAAATAACATAAGAATTTATCAATTAACTTGAAACTAGCGGAATTGTGTAAAACCAAACAAAAAAGACATAAAATGAAAAGACAAGACAAGTAAGCATGCAAATTAAGAGTTGCAGTTTGTTAACAATTGAACTTCTCGAATTTTGTAAAAACAATGCACAAATATAACTTTCACCTAGATTTAAACAAATGATGATACGTTACATCATTTTGGATTTTGTGAGCTGAACTACTGTAACGAGATTTTCTTGTTTAAATTCTAATGTTATATTATGTTTGCGCGTGTGCCCAGTGTAAATCCGATCCGAGTACAATGATGTCATTCTTTTAAAACTTCGTTGTTAAATTTAAAGTTTGTATTAAGTTATTTTAAGATTGTTTATATACTATGTAATAGGTACTTGTATATTGTTGTAACGTTCACATGAAAAATCATGAAATTCCTTTGAATCAGTGAAGAAACATGGATTACCTGAAAGATGACAAACTTACTTTATATAGGTACTTACAAGAATATTACATTCAAAAAGGTCTTACGAACAGTAAGGTTTGCCCATGTTCGATCTTCGACTCTCAAGTTTATTTTTATCTATGGTCATGTTAAATTAATTACATTACAAGTTCTTTGATATTATATTACTTTTTAAGCAATCGGAATTTTATGTACTTTTCGCTCAAATCGTTCAGGATAAGTGCAAATTATCTCGTATTATATTCGTGTTCTTAAGTAAAATATTAAAAACCAGCTGCAAAAAAAACCATTTCTATGTCAAAATTATATTATTGTATAGTCAAAAACTATGTCTTGTCTTTCTTTTGTAGCCTTTAATTTGTAATGTATTACTTTTCTATTAAGTACTAATAATATTATGTAAAAAAATCTATAATTCTGTTAAAAGCAGACACATTGTACCTACCAATGGATTTAAACCAAATAAATGTCGTGTTGTGAAATCATTGTTTTTATTTTGATACAGAAAAAGAAAAGAAAAAGAAGCCTTCTTTTGATAATTTTCTCGACCCAATTTCTTTTCCAGTTTTCAAATCCAAACGTGTCTGTCTTCGAATCCACCGCGAATATAGTACTACGTGAAAAAGTATAAAGAGACAGCCTCACTATTTAAGAGAGTGATAGACTATGAATTAGCTGCAAAATTAGTATAAGCAGGAGCTATTCTACCGGAAGTGCAGCCAAATGTCTGTCTATCTAATATTGACAACTAAACCGCCGGTTAGTTGTCAATGTCAAACTCATAACAATGTCTCCATGGTTCAGGTTAATATTATTATTTAGTTTGTTAATCAAAGAATGTAGGTACATTAGTGACTATACAGTAATCAGTAACCTTACACACACGTGATAGGCTAAAGTTGTCTCACGTCATAGATGAACAGTCCATAAATACCTACACGTACATTACATATTGCAAAAAGGCCTCTCAGATACGCTATTTATTTTTTATTTATTTATTTATGAGCCTGATTCTTCCCACTGCAGGGCAAAGGCCTCTTTTACCTCTCTTCACTGTCATGTGCTCTCTGGTGTCAATTTTCGCTGTAGGAGTCTAGCTCGTCGCTCCATCGCCGTCTGGGCCATCCACGTTTAAAAAAGCGTTTTATTTTTTTTTAACATAATCTCCTTTTATACTCGATACATTTAGTTCGCTTAGCAGGCAGGTTGGCGCAGTACGGGATGATGGTTCACGAAAAGATGCTGCTGCCCATCTTCCGGAGGTATTCCTTAGTATCTCCCAGAGGTATCTCTGACTGCATCCATGGGTATGAGAAAAGGGGTAACATTCTACTTCCAAGTATAAGTAATAGGTGTTCTAAAGGCTCTCAGAATAGGCGTTTGTTTTAGTGATGAATGAATGGCATATTAATCCTGCTCCATCCTCCTACGTAAAATAGACTATAACAATAGTTTTAAATTTAAAAATCACGCTAAATTACTGTATTGTCATCGGTCCAGACAGTGCTATCTCTCGTGGGTAGTTCTGATCACTGTCTAGTTAGGTCAGTGTCATTATACTTCCTACCCCCAAGGGTAGAAAACTTATATGACGATACATGACAGCAGATGGAAACTGCAATTGGAAGGCACACGTTGACAGTGTTTGTAAAAAACTAAATAGATTTGTTTACGTGCTGGGTGAACTTGTGAGGTGGACCGCGGGTTAGAAACCCTGTATCGTTTGTATAGGCTTCGCAAGACAACTAACATTAACACAACACTGACAGCATATCACTGATATATTGCCTCTGTGATATACGGACTAATTTTATACGGGAACTCCACTGGTATTCGGAGGGTTTTTACTGCACTGAAGTAATGCATTCGGGCTATAGTCGGCATACCACCCTGAGAGCCGTGTAAACCCATCTTTAAAAACTTAGACTTTTAACCCTACCCAGTATCCCTACCCAGTATGTCTTTGAAGCGCCTAATTTGTTGAGAACCATATAGACTGATTTTGTTAAGCTGGTGATATCTTGACTAGACGTGTAAGAGATCGTGACAGAATTGTTTTTTTAAGATTCCAAAAACTATTTTATAAAAAAAAAACTGATTTACAATGTGTGGACACATTTACAATAAAAATCTTGAGAGACATTTAAGACCTACCGATAAAAGCGCTTTGAACATAAATTAAAATAATGGTTATATGACAAACAGTTAGACACAATTTCAAAATATAAAAAAATGACATACATACCGATTTATTATCATTATTTGCATGACATAACTTATTAATTAATTATTGAAGTTTAAATTGTAATTACCAATTTATTAATTACATATTTTCAGTGGATGTAGTTATGTTTATATAATTATTAAGTAATAAAAGTAATAATAAATAAATACATAAAAATGTGTTTATTTTCAAAAAGGTTTCACAGTTACAGGGCATTTACATGTATAAAATAAAATTTGCTTTTAACAACTATGTATTACATACTATGAAAAATACTCTGCCCAATAAAAACCTTTGTGCTCTCAATGCGTCGACTCCTCGTTCTAACTAAGTGTTAAACTTGTGTTTAGACACGAGGCGTGCTCTGCCTCGGCATACTCAGGGATGGGCCAGTAGAACATACTCAGATGGTATGGCCGCCAACATGGCCAGCCAAATAACAAAGAATTTATCAATTAACTTGACACTGGCGGAATTGTGTAAAACCAAACACAAAAAGCCATAAAATAAAGACAAGACAAAAACTTACTCAGGTATGATATTTTACTTGACAAAAGAAGAGATATAAAAGCTAGAACCTTAACCAAAAGACAACATTTTCAGCGTATGTAAAAAGTGTAATGTGTATATGGTATGGAGTTATGTATGCGTATGTAGATTAGGAAACGACGAAAGATGTAGAAAATAACTTGATGTTAACATTTACATGCCATACAGTTCGGTCAAGTGTGTGATACCATACGCATACGATACGATAAAGCACGAAATACGATACGATAAGCATACAAATATCTGTGTAAAACCATTGCCGATTTCTCCAGGTTCCAGGATTCCGTGATGTATCAGAATATGATACCATACCATAGCCGTACTCCCCAGTTTCACCCGCGTAGTTCCCGTTCCCGTGGGAATTCGGAAAATATAGACTATGTTACTCAGGGATAATGTAGGATTCTAATGGTGAAATAATTTTTCAAATCGGTTCATTCGTTTCGGAGCCTATTCAATGCATACAAACAAACAAACAATCGAATCTTTACTTTGTTATTTTTATAGTGTTTAACCACACTTAGGTAGAACATTTTCAAAAAAAGAAGTAAGTATCGATTTGACGGACGTTCGGAGTTCGAATCCCACCGGAACCGTAAACTTTTTGATAAGGTTATACATTATTTGAAAATCGAATCTTTCTTTGTATTAGTAGTGTAGATGTAGATTGCACAGGAGGATCCTGTTTATCAGGCAAAACGAGGTCACGAGCAAAAGTGTATTATAACAAGCTCACGAGTATAACAGATCTAGTTAGCCTTAAAATAAATATCAAAATAACTGTGGTGGATAGTAATGTTGGGGCAGTAGCACGAGCAATGATGGGTTTCGGTACCTCAATCATAGTCAAAGAATTCCTCTGAAGAGTCGTCCACTTTTTCTGTCGAGTTAGGAGCGAGTCTCGTGTCGTTCCAGTCGACGCCTACCGACGGCTCGTCTACGGACCCGGTCAGCTTCCACATCAGTAGGCTCTTCTCTTCGTCGATTAACTCGGAGTACATTATCTGCTTGCTGATGCTGTAAGGAACACATGGAATATTGTGGTGGTACACACAACTTTTATAAGAAACAATGATGAACGTGTGTTGTCTCCACTGTTGGATCCTCTAGGGAAGATATTAGGAAAAAAAATCTGATGTCTCCCCTCGGCAGGGGAGATGTGTTTCTACCTTGACTGATATCTTAATCACAAAAAGCATCATCACTTCTGCTGTAAAACGTCCACTACTGTGTATACAAAGTAGGGAAGGGAGGCCTTTGCCCTGCAGTGGGACAGTGGAGGCTAAATAATAATAAAAAGCGATAATCGGTTTCTCGTGGGATCAATCTTGGGAACTAGCCTTGAAATTTGAAATGGTATAAGATAACGCTAACGTATAATTTACTAAGATAAAGCATAATATATTAATATAATTTAAAAAAATCGTATTAAGGTTGCAAAAGTAGTTATTTAGTGAGTGTAGGTCTCAAATATTATAGGTGTAGTTACTAGATCATATGGGGTATAATTTGAAAAGGTCTTTATTTGCACACTAATTAATTTTTTGCACTGTATAAAATTACAATTGTCACTTTGTGTTTAGTGTTTACTTTCTGTTGTTAGTTTTATATTTAAGGTGTGCAATAAAGCATTTTCTATCTTCTATCTATCTATAAGTTCTTGACTTATACAGTGCAAAATTTTAAATTTGCTGATTGTCTCTTTCCAGGTCTATGTGCTTTATCGCCGGGTACAACAGGTGGACTAATGTTTGATGGCACGGAGCCCTCGGTGCGTGGGTCTGTAAAGAAGAAGGATTTTCGGGTGGACGTGGGTAGTGAGAGATCTTCATGTTTAGATGATATGTATTTATTGTAGGAAGGTGCGATGTGTTCTGTTTTACATGTACAATCTTATGATACTATTAGGTAAGGTATTGTATTAAATGCGCTGAGATTACGATTACTCTACAGGTCCGAAGAGCTTTCGATAATTATTACATTTTTAAGTATTTTTTGCTACTCACCTGAGCTCGCCGCCGTTGATCGAGTCCCTAACATCATTCACTCGGCCGATCAGTTTGACCAGCACATTGTCTACAGCCAACGGTTTCATGCTTTTGTGCTTCCAAAGTGTAAGGTTCGCATTGGTGTAACCCGTCTCCTTCAGCCAATTGGTCGCGACGACCGCCCTGCTGATTCCGAACAGTTGCGTCAGGTCGGCTTTACTTATCGACTTTAATTTGACGACGTTGTAGAGTATCCATCTGGAAAATAGCATAATTTTGTTTTGCATAACAGTTTCTTATATGAAGCTTCTAAAGCTATGATCGCATTGATGAACTCGGTGGCACAGGCATTTATTAATGCAGGGCAAAGAAAAATTTACCTATGTCTATTACAGTAGCACCACGAGCTCATTGTTGTCCTGGTGGACATACTACTGTTATACAATACAATGTAATCCGGAAGCCTAGTTGATGACGCTTTATGGCCAGGCTTTGCATGGCAAGCCTGTTGTAGTACTTCGATCATGTAAAGAAGTTTGCCGACATTTTCAGCTAGGAGGACTAAGTCGTCAGCAAAGCGCAGGTGTGCTAAAGCGCTGCCTACGATTGTTTACTCTTATTATATTCGCACTATATGAATTGCCTACACCCAATTAGTACGTATGTCTCTCAGTAACAATGTTAACACAACACTTAGATCTCGGACATAAACTTTCTTAAGCTTGATAATAGTTATAAATAATAAATAAACTAATAATGCTGGACAAATCACACAGCATCGCATAATCGCATTTTAAAAAATAAATTATTTTTTTTGACTGAGAGTAAAAACTATCACTAGATCCAGACTAGATCTGTAGACTGGTTCTACTGAGAGTGATTCTATTTTTCGGGCCGAGCCGAACCTGGGCCGAATGGAAGCTAAGCCGATTAATGAGGCACTCTAATGACATTAGTGGCATTAATTGACATTACCTTCCAAGCGTGGCGAGTATGGCAACACTACTCTAATGATCTTGGAGATGCATGAGGGAGACTTGTGTCCAGCAGTGGACATGGACAATAGTCCTACGGCTGTGATGATGATGATGAATTGACATTAAGCGGCAGCCAAACAGTTGTGCCCACCATTTGTACTTACACTGTTGTTTTTTGTAAATCGCATGCGATTAAAATTTTAAAAATCTATATACAGGGTGTATTATAATATGTGTACTAAGCCGAAAGGGGGTGATTCTGCCCACCCCAAGGAATAACTTTGGTTCTACGACTTTTAAAAATATTAAAAAAAAAGTAAATAGTAGTATGGTAATATAGTAGAACCTATGGTGCAGTGGACCACTGTTGTAGATTTACGTTTTCTGTTATATTTAGGTTTCTGATATCATTTTTAAACAAACAAATATGAAATAAACTTTAGCGTAAAAAATATACTAAACCTTACAAAGGCAATCTAACTAAGTTAGCAAGAGATAAAGAAGAAAATGACTAATAAATAATAATCAATGTCTACAAAATACCAAAAAAATGAGATATGTTTCGTTTGCGCCGGGCCTGGGTAAATTTTGTAAGGATTCGTGACCATTCTTCTTTGGGACATAGATGTTGAAGTCCGAATTTTGATATTATTTTTTCAAACTAAGGTCTTGGGGTGATTCTGAAACATTTTTTGATATACCTGCCCAAGAAAAAACAAGTTGCGTTTTTTTGTATTGAGAAAAATGGTTCTTTCTGTTTATTTCGTTAACGAACAGAGATGATAAAATCAAACCTAGTGGGAATTATAGAAGGCCTTGCAATTTCTTTAAAAACATGTCGTCGAAGTCCCTGATTCCATAAATCGGTACTGACCAGTGTGCGGTGGGCAGTCCGCAGAAGCCTTTCACCATCATCATCATTTCAGCCGTAAAACGTCCACTACTGAACTAAGGCTTCCCTCATGGATCTACATGAGGGGTAGTTGCCATACTCACGACGCTCGGCAGGTGGGTTGGCGAGCGCAGTACGGGATGTTGATACACGGACAGACGCTGCTGCCCATCTTCCGAAGGGGAAGCCTTGGCAGATTTCTACTGCATCCACAGCCAAGAGAGGAGAGGCAACATTCTACTGCCGGCACCGTTCACGGCAAGCGTTTACAGATATCTTATTTAATCAATTGATACAGGTAGAGAACTGCTACAAACACAGAATACAGAATATAGAACTATTTTCTGTATTCTGTGGATACTAACAAACTGGATGCTAATCGATCCTAGTTCTCATAAAGGTCCTTTCTCATGAAGTCTTTAACGGACCTTGAACCTGTGCAAGATCAGGAGACTTACGGAGCGTAGTACTGTACATTAGTATAGACGAGGGGCAGATCATCCCTAAAGCCGCAGCCGAGGCCCCACGATAGGAGGCCCACGAGGCGAGCTTTCACCACTAGCGGAGCCCCCGGGACCCCCAGACACGGACTGAGGGGATCATCAAGCCGCGCAAGGCCCGAGCACAGCATGCCCGCTTGTAGCGGTAACTCGAGCTAGAACAAAATATTTCTTATATTAAAAAAAACTGATTGACAAAATGATAATATCCTTCACTTGTTGCTAAAAACACCCAAAGCCGGTAATGTTATCTCTAATTATCGTGGCTTGACCTTGATCATTTAATAAATATAATACGGCCGTGGGGTGCCGGCAGTAGAATGATATCCCTCCTCTCATGCCCATGGATGCAGTAAGAGCCTGCTAAGGGATACCTCCGGAAGATGGGCAGCAGCGTCTATCCGTGTATCAACATCCCATACTGCGCTCACCATCCCGCCTGCCAAGCGTGGTGAGTATGGCAACTACCCCTCGTGGAGATCCATGAGGGAGGCCTGTGTTCATCAGTGGACGTTTTATGGCTGAAATGATGAATACGGCTTTTACCACATATCTTATTATTAGGGTACGTGGTGAAAGCCGTATAATATTTATAATACGCCTTTTATATTTGAGCATTTCCCTAGCGGTTGGGTTCATGTCCATGGATGCCATCACCAGAACAGTGCAAAAACAAGCAATCATTTTAAAGTGAAACATAAAACTCAACCGCAAGGTTAAATTTAGGGCATGAAACTATGCCTTGAGGGACTCCAGTATCTACTATTACAATTATTTACTTCCTCATGGATCCCATCATAAAAATCGATTTTTGAACCACCTCTGATATATGACATATCTTACAAAAAGTAATCGGGTAACAATACAGTCGATATACCTATACATCACATATGTACAGTTGAATTGAGAACCTCCTTCTTTTTGAAGTCGGTTAAAAAATTGTAGGACACTGGGATAAATAGGTAGTTAAAACATCAATCAACATTACAAACTTCACAACCTTCGTGTGTTTATGCGTATATGGATGGCTGTGTCAGAGACGCAAGAGATTGCGTCTTCTGACTTCAACCTTACTTCAACTAAGTTCGATGTATACAAAATGTAAACAAACTGTCAGTACTTATTCAGGCATCACCATAAGTGTTGCCTTGAGTCTAGACGATTATTTCGTGCTTAGCATTTATCATTTCAGCCGTAAAACGTCCACTACTGAACACACACCTCCCTCATGGATCTCCAAGAGGTAGTTGCCATACTCACCACGCTCGGAAGGCAGGTTCGCGAGCGCAGTACGGGATGTTGATACACGGAAAGACGCTGCTGCCCATATTCCATGGGTATCCCTTAGCAGGCTCTTACTGCATCCACGGGCATGAAAGGAGGTAAGGTAAGGTAACATTCTACTACACCTCACGGCATTTGAGCATTACATATTTAAAATCGCTTTTAACCCCTTGTCGGCTGCAGCAGTCGATAGTCCTTAATATTCTATCAGGGGTTATAATATTATATTGTATTGATCACATGACATGTGTCAATCACGCTATGCATTTGCGTACCCCGTACTAGCTAGACGTGTGTGTACCGAATAAATCCGATAATTTACTTTAGGCTAGAGTTGTTAACAAACGAAATAACAGAGGTTTTATTTTAAGTCGACGCGTTTTTGTTTAAGTATGGTCACGCATAACTTTTAATCATTTGAAGTCGGTTTTTTTTTATTTATTATATTTTATAATAAGGATCCCCCTTAGGTAGGTACGCTTAAACTCGTATAGTACATAACGTACGACGACAAATTGAAATTTTATGCTTACGAAGATTGAATTCAGATAGTTTATACTATAAATAACCGTTGTATGGAGAGAGGGATCGAAATCACAAGATATAATTTATTTTGTTGAAATTTTCACACATCATGTATTTCTGTTGCCGCTATAACAATAAATAAAGTAAACAGAAAAAAATAAATTTATGGGGGACTCCCATACAAAAAACGTGATTTTGATTGAATAATGGTACGGAACCCTTCGTGCCGACTCGCACTTGGCCGTTTTTTTATATAAGACTTACATTTTTAATAGTCATGTATTGTGATCTCAAAAGTTTAAAAATACTATGCCTTTGCATAGAGCAATATCGCGTTTGCGCCTAAATATATCTGATACTTATACCTATTACAGTATTTATTTCACTGAGATTCTGTGCTTTAAATTCTAAGGGTTCTATCTCTACACTTACGAGTACCTTTTTATAGATGTCACAGTTTGTGGTATTCGCAGATAAAGTGAACCTGATACTCCTCAGCATGGTATCCACCTTCTCATCAGGAAAGAACTTCGAGGATCGAGGCATGCACAGCTCGGTTCCCTGGTTGGTACAAATTGGTAATTGAGGTGAAAGTGTTCATTAGCTCAATAGGAAGCCGTAGGACGTCCACTGCTGGACATAGGACTCCTTTGTGAATCTGCTAGCTCTGATCATGTGGGGGTTGTTGCCATACTCACCACGCTTGGCAGGCGGGTTGGCGAGCGCAGTACGAGTTGTTGGTACACTGAAAGACGATGCTGCCCATCTTCCGTAGGTAAAACTAGGCAGATTCTTATTCCATCCACGGGCAATAGAGGACATTCCGTTATGTCATTCCTTATTCATTGTTTTCGATAAATATAGCATAATATGTTTCATTCACTTCATCATATCAGCCCGTTGACACCCACTGCTGGGTATAGGCCTCCTCTTCAGCACGCCAACGTAAACGGTCCTGTGCAAGTCTCATCCACTGTCGTCCGGCAACCCTGACCAGATCGTCCGCCCATCTGGCAGGTGGTCTGCCTCGAGGCCGTCTTGTTTCCATCGGAAACCACTCTGTAACCGCCTTGGTTCATCGGCTGTCGTCTCGCCTGGCAACATGCCCTGCCCATCTCCATTTCAAGCTTGCGATCCGCATACCTACGTCTACGACTTTCGTGCGATAAATCGTAATCGTAATCAGGTCAAACTCATATGGCCATTACGTATAGATTGGCATTCTAACGATAATATCGTAATCGTTTTGTAGAGTAGGCGCCCTGCTCAATACGACTGAAGCCTACCTGAGCCGCGGGTTTCCCCGCGATCAGCTGTCAACATGCTTAGTAGGTATCTTACTGTGTTATCGCACCGCCCCCATCCCGTCACGAACGCCTTATTCCCAGTCAATCTGAAGTGCGGTGACACAAGAGGGATAGCTTTCACACTGTTCCTGAAAATAATAGGTGAGGAGAGGTGCACGAAATGGCATAGGTGCGTAAAATGACACAAAAAATTTGGAATTAGTTCCCAGTCTTTCAGTGGTTCAACATACCGTACTGCGCTCGCCAACCCGCCTGCCCATCGTGGTGAGTATGGCAATAACTCATGATCAGGACTATTTGGAGATTCATATGAGAGACGTCTAAATCCAGCGATTTCAACCAAATGAGGATGATAGTTTTCAGTGTGTCTGGCGTAATACTGCAATGTGAATACCGACACGCTGAGAGCATTACGCTGTTTATATTAGCTACAGTGTGTATCTAACGGAATCCCGTACGTGCTTTATAGATTTAAAACGTCGGGTTTAATTGAAACATCACACATAACGTAGCATGTTGCATTGGCACGTTGAAGTATCATTGGGAAAGCCATGTAGCTCGAATTACAGATGGCTGGGCCGAAGGGTTCTCGGAGGGAGGACCGGCAAGCGCAGCGTGGAATGTCCACCAACTAGAGGGGCGGACGACCTGGTAAGGTCGGCAGGTCGGCGGATGCAGGTCGCTTGCAGCCGCAATACTTGGAGGTCCATTAAGGAGGCCTGTGTCCAGCAGTGGACGTCTTATGGCTGAAATGATGATGCTAATGATGACACATGGACCGACGACAATGCTATATAAGCGTTACATGCGCGAAAATGTTTTAGTTCTTAGGGTTCCGGACGAAAATGGTAATAGGTGTGACTTTGTTTGTCAGTCCGCCTGTCACAGGTGGAAATAAATGTCCAGTCATACAACCTTTCTGTAGAACTGCATAGGAGGAACAATTCCTCCATCCCTAAAAGGCTCTATAAAGGCGCTATAATAATGAATCAGAAAAACTATTTGAACTAACTTAGTGAAGAGAACTAATGTATGAGAAAATTACGTTATCTTTATGCGAACTTAACTATGTTTAAATAGCCTAGGCTGTTTAGGTTAACATCATTATCATATCATCTCGTTGGCACCCTACTGCTGGGAATAGGCCTCTTCAACCAGCCAACGTAAGCGGTCCTGTGCTAGCCCCAACATAGGACTATCGTACGACCTTAACCATATCGTTTGCCCAGGTAGTCTGGGGACCATATGCTAAATGGCTAAATTTTAGTTGTTTGCATGCAATAAAATCTATTAGATACGTGTTTTTTTCTTTTATAACGTAGGGACCTAATTCAAAAATCGCAATGCATTATACCGGAATCAGAACATAACTGTGGCATGTCACGTGAAGTCACACGCTGGTACGCGCCGAGCTGCCTAGGCGCCGATTTGTCTATTATTTTTGTGTTAATAGAATTTGATTTCCATACCCTGTCCCAGCCGGCGGCGATGGTGGGGCCAGCAAGGAGTTTAGCAACCGGTTCCACAAGCTCAAAACAGAGATCAGTGGAAAGAAGGAAGGGTGTTATTGATCAGGCTTATAAATGAAAACATAATAACTTGTAAGAGATGTCATCATAAGTCCGCAGCAGGGCTATGTCCGCGTTCAAGGTGTAGGGGTCGAAGTTATAATGCGTGATGAGGAGCACCACATCGATCAGCTTGGTCGCGCGATCCGAGTAGGTCTCGCCATATGCCACCCGTAACTCCGTGGTCGGGACACTGAAAACAGTTTATAACATGCATTTCACACGTCATCATTTTAGCCGTAAAACGTCCACTACTGAAAACAAGCCTCCCTCATTAATCTCCATGAGGCGCTGTTGCAATACTCACCACGCCCCTGGCAGGCGGGTTGGTGAGCGCAGCACGGGATGTTGATACACGGAAAGACGCTGCTGCCCATCTTCCGGAGGTATCTCTTAGCAGGCTCTTACTAACACACGTATTTTATTTTAAATTGCTTTTAATCGACTTCAAAAAGGCTGAGGTACTTAATTCATCTGTATTTTTTACCAACAGAACTCCAGCATTTATGAATTGATTTGGAATAATGCACGATAGAATGCATAAGGAATTAAACATCATCGTCATCGGCTTTTGCGTCTATTTCAGATGATTCAGGTAATGCCTGGTTTAGCATTTTTAGGGTTCCGGACCAAAATAGTAAAAGGAACCCTTATGGTGTGACTTTGTCTGTCTGTCTGTCACAGATGGATATTTTCAGAACTACATCCTAGATGTTCTGTCTTCTACCGGCCCCTGAGCACTTTGAGAAAAACAAGCCCGGTCTCTTGTAACATCCTATCGAGGAAACTTCTCAATTTATGACAATTTTATTAAACTCTACTGGATAAGATACGGTTGCTTTGAATTTTAATTGTGTTCCAGCATTGTGTGCCAATGTATTGAAATATAAATCGTTTTATTAATTAAGAACTGCAACATTTTATGAATTGCTACGAAATCTTACGAAACGAAGCCAGTTACGCCCATAGAAAACTTGGCGCTATTTGGCGGATTTAGAACGTAGCTTTGAACGAACTACTAACCTCTGGGGCTAATTTTAGCTTCAGTAATAACGCAGTTTATGAAGCTTTTACTCTTGCCATTAAAATAAATAAAAATGTTGTTTATTCGGAAAATATGGTTTGTAACAAACTCACGCCTTAAAATTTAATGTTAGAAAATAAAGTAAATAATAAAGTAACAATGTCCCAGGTACTGCAGCGTCCTGTACAGCATTATCACTAGTTGTTAACGCTGTATAAATCATCTTTAATAGCCATCAGTCCATCATCAGTAAAGGCCTTACTTTTTTCATAATTAATTTGAGATGCTGATGATGACCTGCTATTAACTTTAAAATACGGGGATTACTCCTCTAAACCTCTAGCCGTGGGGTGCCGGCAGTAGAATGTTACCCCTCCTCTCATGCCCTTGGATGCAGTAAAAGCCTGCTAAAGGACACCTCCGGAAGATGGCCAGCAGCGTCTTTCTGTGTATCAACATCCCGTACTGCGCTCGCCAGCCCGCCTGCCAAGCGTGGTGAGTATGGCAACCCCTCACGAGATCCATGAGGGAGGCCTGTTCAGTAGTGGACTTTTTACCGCTGGAATGATGACTCCTCTAAAAGTAAGCTTCGACGCAGGCCATAAGCCAAGTTCAGCAATTGCTTAGAGCATGACGTCTTGGTGGCATGGGGTCATTTTCGTATTACCTAACAGGCATAAGCAATGATCGCGCTTGGTCCATCCTGTGCGAAACAGGGGCGGGTCGCTAGTTTTGTATAAACTATATGGTTCAAATTATACTCAGCCACGGGGTGGGCCACGGAGACGACTATGTTCCTCGTCAGCAACGCAGCCGACAAGTAGTGCGCTGAGAGCCTGCGGACACTGACCATATAGGGGTGCTCGTAGATTGACACGCGGTGCGCGTAGAACACCTGCAAGCAAACAACGGGCTCATTCTAAAGCTCGGTTCCCACGGTGCGTGATTCTGCGGATCATCACGCACAGCCGACGACCACGGACGGCAACGCACACAGACAGTGCTCTTTCAACGGTGCGTGTCGGTCTGTGAAGATCTTTTTATAGCTTCACTTCAAAATGCAAAGTGAAAGAGAGCGCATCGTCGCTGCAGCTGCGGCTGTGGTATTAATTAACAATTACCAAATTATGTGATCTAGTAAAAGTAAAAAGAAACCACGTCGCTGGTTGATATCAGCATACAACATAAGTCGTTTAAGGTACATAAGTGTACCTAAATATCTAAGTTTATTTTCTGTTCTGATCACGGTAGAAAATTAACGAATGACATAAAATACATATATCGCGTCGCACCGCACCTTTGAAGTTACCGCCTCGCGACGGATACCGGCGCACCGCTACAGACGTCCTGTGCTACCACGGACGAGACCCTTCCCACGGTGTGTCCTGCGAGCTGGTCCGCGTCCGTTCGCGATATCACGGACCGTGGGAATCTAGCTTAACCCTGGAGGGAGATACTGGATTCGCACTGACGTCCCGCGTTGGAGTTGCGCGTTGTCCCCTGTGATAATACTCCGACCCTAACCAGCCCTCCCTTGAGATTCCAGCCGTAGGACAACCACTGCTGGACAAAGGCCTCCCTCATTTATCACTAAGTACCAATCATGAGGTGTTGTTGCCATACTCACCACGCATGGCAAGTGGGTTAGCGAGCGTAGTAGCTACAGGATGTGATACACTAAAGACGCTGCCCATCTCCGGAGGTACATATCGCTTAGGAGATTCTTACTGCATCCACGGGCAAGGGAGAAAGGACAAAATTCTACTGCCGGCATCCCACGGCTTCTAATCAGCCCAACTCCTTACCAGAAATACCGGAGAATATGCATACCCAGTGGATACGCAGATGTTGTAGAAGAAGGGAATGACTCCATCGGCTGTGCGGTGCAGTAGCAGAGCAGCTAACTGCATCATCCACTTCAAAGCACCTGCGACATAGTTCTCTATCTGAGGCCCTTGTCTTTAAGAGACAGTTAAGTCTGCCAGATAGGCAGCAGCGTATGGAGGTATTCCTTAGCAGTTCTTCACGGTCATGACGATGTGGATGCAGTAAAAACTACTCTCTATATTGCCTCTCCTCCCTTGAGAAGCAACATTCTACTTCCAGCACCCCACGGCCATAGGTCAAAGTTATATTAACTTTGACAAATTACCAACCATCTAAAAAGCTGTCGGTATTCGTAATAATAGAACGATATTGTGATTAAAATGTTCAAGATATTAAAATTTATTTATTAAAGGCCTTACAGGTACATAGATAGATATAACATTATCTGTCTATGTGCGTGTAGGGCCTTTGCATCTATTGTAGATGATTTATACGGCGTCACCAACTGGTATTCATGCTGTATGGGGCGCTGGGCCAGGGACATTGTTAGATGGATTAGTCTTGTCCAACAGGTATACCATCCCCTCAGCTAAGTCAGCTATTATTGTTAAGAACAGGTATGTGTCTAAAGCTTACTAAGCCGCGGGTTTCCTCACGATGTTTTCCTTCACCGCTAAAGCACATGTTAAACATGTTCATAACTCCTTCATGAAAGAAAAATCCATAAGTGCTTGGCCTGTATCGAAACCTGATCTTCGTATTAAAAGTCGGGGGTACATACCACTCGGCCAACATATATGTAGCTGTGATATCTGCTTCTGAAGTCTAATCTCAGTACCTCGGAATATAAACTAGACAGGATTATGTGCAACTAGGGTTGTCACCTTTTTTGGCTCAAACATAGTAGTTGTATAAAAACAGCCTTTACATGTTAATTAAATTTAAAAAAATTGTGAGCCGTCACGGGACGCCTGGCAGATGTGAAACATCGACATTATTTTGTAAAAGTAAAGTGCAGAAAAGAACAGTACTACTGTAAACTTATTTGAATCGATATAGGTATGTGCTCGATATTTTAGACCAAAGAGTATGTAACACTCCGTTTATTTAGACCTAAAAACTTAGACGAGATTTATCGTGTCTAAGCCTAAAAGGATCGGTGCAGAACGAATAGCGAATAGGTGCAAGAATTTTTGAGATATAGCTTAATTTTGACAGCTGCCATTGCAAAAGTGGATCAAGTCTTTCTTAAGCCTAGGATTTGTTTCCAAGATATCGCAATTACTATAATGTTAACTATTTATATAACAATGTCCCAGGCACTACAGCGAGCATGATTACCAGTTGCTGACGCTGTATAAATCATCTATAATAGATGCAAAAAGGCCTTACTTAAATAATAAGTGTTAACGTTAGATACATAACAAAATTATGACAATAGGTCCATAAGTGTTAACGTTAGGTACATAAAAAAATTATGACAATAGGTCCATATGTGTTAACGTTAGGTACATAACAAAATTATGATAATAGGCCCCGGATCAATGTAATCACTGATTGACATTCATGATTATAGTTTTATCCAAATTATGCCGAGACCTAACCGTCGTCAAAGCGCAATTCCAGTGTTTGCTCTAAAAGTTCGACTTACCATGGTGAATCGGCTCTTCAAACTACTTCATCAATAAAAGAGTACATTTCCACCCAGATGACATCTTTCACCAACCATCTTTTAGCCAAGATTTATACGCTAGCTCTATCATTGCGAACATTCAACACCCGAGGTGATGATTTCGAACAAAGAATTACCTGCATTGAAAAGCGTTCGGATGCTTTCACCCAATGATAGAGCTAGCGTATAAATCTGATTGACGCCATGATGAAAGAAAAGGTCTGTGAGATCACCTTGACTGTAGAACAGGTGAAAAACGATCTTAATTTCAAAGACCAACAATCGCTAGCAAACGAGATTGAGCTGTTCGGCATTCCGGAATCAAAAAGCGAAAATGCAGTTCATCTTGCTGTTCTCGTGCGAATCAAACTTGGCATCAGACTGACGGAAAGCGATATTGTGAGCGCGATAAGGACTGGAGGCCCTCGCCGTGACTACGCCGCTGCTGGCGTTACTGCCCTCACACGCAAGAGATCCAACCGCTGCCGCTACCACACCAACAACCGCGAGCATCCCTGCGCACGAGGAGAGCGGCTCATGCTTACTCGTGGTGCGCATGCTGCGCCGCGCTCAACGCGATGAGTAGCTCTATCTTAACTTGGCTAGACACGGGGTAGCGTGTAAAGTTCAATTAATACTATACTTTACCAACATAATAGGGCAGGCATGTTGAAAGAATATCTCTTACTTTTCTATTAACGACAGGAATGTTTCCACCTTTAGTGTAGCCGGAGTTTTCTAAATTTTTGTACTTTGACTCAATGTACTCTTGATCCTCAAGATCGCTGGCGATAGTGTCGGTCGTTTTGTAAGTAGTATTATCATTGTAGTCTCCGTTCGTGAAAACATGAGTGTTATTATCATTGTTGTCCCCGTTGGTGATTATAGGAGTAGTATTATCATTGTTGGCACCGGGCGTAGTGTTATTAGTAGTATTAGCATTGTCTCCGGTGGTGACTGTATGAGTATTATTATCATTGATGTCTCCGGTGGCGATTGTTTGAGCAGTATTATTATTGTTGTCTTCGGTGGTAATTGTACGAGTAGTTTTATCAAAACTCTCTAAAGAACTGTCTCCACTGCTTCCATCCTCGAGGATAAAGTGCCCACTAGAGAAGCACATGCTCGCAACTGCAAAGGTTAGGTAACAATAGAGATAAGACAAAATTGTATCACTTTTTTGTTTCTTGTTTTGTTTCTTCAAGATTGTATGCTTACAATCAGTTTAAACAGTACCCTGTTTAAAGAATTAGAGTGTTTTTTGAGTTTGATTGGGTAAAAGAAAGCGTTACAAGCTTCGGCATAAACAAACTGTCAAAGAAGCATCTTACTGGGCTTTAAAGTTGATGGAAAACATCGTGACGAAACCCGCAGCTTAGTCAGCTTTACATTGTCCTGTTCTTTTCTCGAGATATGTTCGATTGAGCTGAGATAGAGTATAAGAGGAAATTGTCATATGAATTATTAGATGGATAAGGTTTACCCAAAACCTATATACTATCCGGCAACTTATCTAACAATGTCCTATTTATTGTTGTACCCAGTTCAATATATATCCGCAGATAGGTAGGTACTTACTCAGATATATAGGTAGTTGCATTGCTCTTAAATTGTATCACTATATCTTCAGCGGTGAAACGTGGCATGGAAACGTGACGTTCAAAATCAGGTTGGCCATTATTTAGCTGGGTATCTTTCAAATGTCGTCAACTTACTGGATATTCGTACTACTCAGGATAGGTGCTTATTCTGGAGTCTTGCCTTGCCACGTACTTGCCTTGTAGCTTCAGTCCAAGCAGTTTAACCATTTTTTTAAGTTGAAAGAATTGTAGTTATCAGATTTGTTTCACTAGTTGTCCAGATAGTTGAACAAATTGGAGAAGTTCCGATTGCACCGCATTAAAGTAGTGATGAGCTTTTGCTTGTTGCCTAGAACCTAATAACTTATAGATATAGATCAGAATCAGATATAAGTTATACGCTTGGCGTTCGATAGTACCAGATTCTGGTGACGTACTAGCAACCGCCAAGCGTACGACGGAACTAAAAGCGAGGAACCGCTACTTCCGAGTTGTCATGCTATTTTGTCATATCAATACTACCAGGACAAACATGGGCTGGTAGTCATACTACACTTCTTTGCATCTTCTATAGAAAAAATGCTAGAATGAAAGAAAACATAACATAGCACTAGGAATAACTAGACAGAACTTGGGACAATCTGTGCAATCGGATTAGTGGTAAATAGGTACCTAACCCTATTTTATCCAATATACCTCTATAATTGAATTCACATATTCTTTCTGTTTCCATTGTTGTATTTTATTATTTGTTAGAATAAGAAATGGTATATGTTTAAAGACAGTCTCGTTTTAAAAATGCCAGCAAATGCCAAAAATGTCAGAATTTGTCAAAAAGACAGATGTCAAAAGTGACAGAATATAAAAAAAATACAGATGACAGCTGTAAAACCTCAAATGAGCATATGTTGACGTAGAATAAATTCCTTCTGATCCTTTTCCCATCCGTTTTATCTCCCGTGATGTTTTAAAATTGATTGTTTCCCTAATTTTTACTATATTAAAAAAAAGTATAAAAAAAACTTGAAAATGGCTAATACACCATCCGTGCAAAGCCAAGAAGAAGAGGAAAAAAAATGAGCATAGATCGACAGCTTTGCAGTTTGACAGCTGTCATCGAAAAAGTAGGTACCATCAATGTTTTTCATTTGAGCCCTACACGGAATGTCTAAGCCTCAGAATAATAACGTAATAGAAACCTGGCTAAAATAGCAACCAAAATCAATCATTCTGTACTCTTTTTACTTATGACATTTTAAAGGAGCTGGAAAGAGGTGCATATACAGATGTATCTTCGTAATTTACAAGGTTGGCGTAAATGAACTGTCAAATGGTTATAAATTTGGTCGACTTATGACGCTAGTAAATTAAAATGACGTGTCTGACACGATTATGATTATGTCAAGTAAGATCAACATAACATGGTCGCGTTTTCTTTGGTTCGTAATTTGTGGTGTGTTGTTGGTAAATTCTATTTATTTTGCAAGAAAATTTACAAAAAAGAGTGTGAAAAGGAATTATAAGAATCTTTAAATACTCTTGCGATTATGTGCTAAATATGGCGTGTGTAGTAAAAGACTGCAAATCACATTCATCACGAAAAGAAAATACGGACAAGTTTGTAACTTTCATCGGTGAGTTTTTTTTGTAAAATTTGCATAAATTGTGATAATATGGTCGGAAAATTGTTGTATATCTTCTAAAATCGAAGTTCTAGATACATTAGAACCATTTTATTCCCTTTTCTTCCGTTTTTTCCAAACTTTTTTGGTTATCGTAGTGCTGTAAAAATAATCATTATAAGTATCGATATTATTGAGACACCGCTCCTTGTTTTAGATTCCCTAAAGATGAAAAAATAGGAGATATATGGCTACAATGGATATCCAGAAGTAATTGTATACCGAAAAATCATAGTCACATTTGTTCCAAACATTTTTCGGAAAATTCATTTACACTAACAGACAAAATTAAATATCGGCGTCTTACGGAAGATGCCATTCCATCAATAAATTTACCTGGGTACACTAACATTGCAGTGCCAAGTGGGTCAATTTCCCACTTTCAAGCACCTCATTTGAACTTGAAGGTAAAATATCTTGTGACTGTTTAATGAAGAATTGATCTCAAATAGTCGCTGTTCGCCGAGTGGTAACCTACCGCCCACTTTAAATCCAAAGTTATAGGCTTGATACCGGCCGTGCACCAAAGGCTATTACGTGCTTTAATGGTGAAGGAAACCATATTGAGGAAAAACGCGGCTTATTCAGACGTATTTACCTGTTCACTGCGGCGTCCAGTACGGCAAGATTATCAGTTGCTGACGCTATTTAAATCATCTACAATAGACATTAAACCGTGCCGTGGGGTGTTGGCAGTATAATGTTGCCTCTCTTATCTTGCCCAGGGATGCAGTAAGAATAATTCCATCTTACAAATATATCAAACAGCGTCTTTTCGCTAGCCAGCTCGCCTGGCCAAGCCAAGCGTGGTGAGTATGGCAACAATCCGTCATAATAAGTAAATTCATAATGTAAGTCTATATGCAGCAGTGGATGTCCTGCAGCTCAGATAATGATGATGAAATGTGGCTTGTGTGTGTAAAATGGCTTTACGTACTTATCATGTCGAATGTGGTTGAGGTGTAATAATTTATTTTTAAAAATATTTCAGAGGCCATTATTGAATTCTCAGGAAAACACACTATTGATTGACAATAAACAAGCAAAAGTAACACCTATTGTTGAATCAAAAAGAGATTCACAGTTAGAGATATCTGATTTATGAAAAAAAAATTGTGACCTGCGTATCGAGATAGACATCTATAAAAATAAAATTGCGAAATTGGAAAATTAATTACAAAGTGTTAAGAAAGTCAGTGAACAACGTCACCGGAAAATAGACATATTGAAAAATAATTTTTCGGAGCTGTAAGAAGAATTCCGATCTCTGGGACATTTTGGTAAAAATTATTTTAATAAAAATGACGTGGTGAAAAGATTTTTGCAAAAACAAGAAGGAGAAACCTTAAGCAGGGAGTACAGCTTGGAGCTGAAAAAATTGCAGTTACTCTAAATTATTTATCACCAAAGCCAGACGTTTATACGGGAGCAATTTCAAAATGTATTCCTACATCAAAAAACAATATCCGCGTGGTACAAGGGATTGAATTATAACCCAGTCATCACAACCGAAGCATTGGATGCCATCAAGTTGAGAGTACAGCAAAATCCTGAAAAAACCCTAGTTTGTGCCTTAGCTATTGACGAAATGGCGATTCGAAAACTTTTAGAGTGAGATAGCCATAATTTAAGCTATTATGGCTATGTTAATCTTGGACAATGCAAATGTATATAGTATTTGGATTTTTACAGTATAAGACGATATACCTTGCCAAAATTCATAGTTCTAGGTTAACAAGAAGTACCCTATGAATTTTGATTCCTTTGAGAATGTCAAAACATGCGTTTGCGACACAAACGGTTGTACCTATCTATTTTTTTAGGTAAACATAGAATATTATATTTATCACAGCTTATGTAGGTACCTGGATAAATATTACTTATCCTTTGATTTCAAGATTTTTAGTTGATTAACATTGTACCTGCTAAAACTGTGATTAAATAAAAGTAGTTTTAAACTATATGTTCTGATAACTAACTAGTGATAAGAATAAAAGAAATTAAGACTGCAATTTGTGGACGGTAGCTTTTTATTTTCATTGAAATATAGTTTATTATACCAATTTATTTAACTTTTTCTCAACCCTTTTTGCTCTTATCTTATAATAGCGAAAAATAAATTATAGCTTTTCCTTTATTTAATTTGTTATCTTTTGTATTAAGGCCTCAATAATATTTTGATAATTATTTGCTTCATACAATTTGAATATCTGTGTTTATAACTGGTAAAGTCATTTGGTCAAAATTTAATTAATATAAAAATTTATGATAACATTTTCAATTATTGACCATAGATTCGTATTCACAACTTTCTTCCTGTAAAAAACATTAAATACTTTAAGGTAAGCACAAGTAAATAGGCTTTCCAAGTGGGTTTAAATAGAATAAGGTAGATATTGCCATGTATGGCCGTGGGGTGCCGGCTGTAGAATGTTACCCTTCCTCTCATGCCCGTGGATGCAGTAAGAGCCTGCTAAGGGATACCTCCGGAAGATGGGCAGCAGCGTATTTCCATGTATCAACATCCCGTACTGCGCTCGCCAACCCGCCTGCCAAGCGTGGTGAGTATGGCAACTACCCGTCATGGAGATCCATGTGGGAGGCTTGTATTCAGTAGTGGACGTTTTACGGCTGAAATGGTGAAGGTAGATATTCTATTTTGTGAGAAATCATTTTAAGCCATATCTAAAAGTAAGAAATTGTAAGCAATACTTACTATTATTTAAAATTAAAACCTCTGTTTCTTATGGCTAACAAAACATTAGTTTTATCGATTTTAAAGTCGACACAGTTACATCACTAGCAATAATAGACGTAAAGTTAGCTAAAAGAATTTGACAGTTAACTTACGCCAACCTTGTAAATTACCGAAGATACAACTGTATATGCACCTCTTTCCAGCTCCTTTAAAATGTCATAAGTAAAAATAGTACAGAATGATTGATTTTGGTTGCTATTTTAGCCAGGTTTCTATTACGTTATTATTCTGAGGTCTAAGCTGAGTAGTTATCGAGTTATGGCCATTTGAAGTTTAACAGCTGTGATCTATATATTTTTTTAATTGTCATTTTTGACATCTTTCAAAAATTTTAATTTGGAACTTGAAGATTCAAGTTATAATCGCGTTACATAGGTAGATACGGTCATCGGAATGTCTTAATTTTTATTGTAATTATTCTAAAAATAGTTTTGAGTTGTTTTGTTTTCACCTATGTACATATTTCGATTTATATACATACCTACCTAATAATACCTCATATTGAACCAGGTGAGAACTCTGTGTCTAGTTAAACCTAACATAGGCTTTAAGGCACTTCTAACTGAAATGTAATGTTGTTTTTTAATGAATAAATAATTCTATTCTATTCTATACATTTATTTTATTTGGAAATTTCGTAATTGGGTCTTCTAAGAAGTTAATAAAAAAAATATTGACGATTCTATTGCATTAGTATGTCAACATACAGAAAAGTATTTGTTTATACAGGGGAAGGAAAAACCTAGATTCTATTACAGTATGACTACCAGCCCATGTTTGTCCAGGTAGTCATATTGATAGGACAAAATAGTATGACAACTCGGAAGTAGCGAAAGGAACGTTCCTTTTATTTTACTACTCGCTCGGTTCATTTAATTTGTTCAGCGTCATAGATAGATAAAAGTTTATTGTACATTCACCATAAACATAAATTTCACAAAGATAAACACAGACAAATCTATATATATAAAATTCAAAGTCCTGACTGACTCACTGACTGACTGACTGACTGACTGATATATCAACGCACAGCCTAAGCCACTAGACCTAAAGACTTAAAATTTGACACACATACACCTTGAGTATAGAGGTAATAGGTGCACTAAAAAAATTTTTCGAAATTCCTACGGGATAGTGAATAAATGGGATTTATATTTTCGGATCAAAGTGGCTCTGCGTGAAAAAGGGGGTTTACGTTTTATGACTTCCACGCGGACGAAGTCGCTGGAAAAAGCTAGTATAACATATAATGGGCGGTCTTATCGCTAAAAGAGATTTCTTCCAGATAACCTTTAATCATATTCATCATTCATCATTTCAGCCATAAAACGTCCACTGATGAACACAGGCCTCCCTCATGGATCTCCATGAGGGGTAGTTGCCATTCTCACCACGCCTGGCAGGCGGGTTGGTGAGCGCAGTATGGGATGTTGATACACGGATAGACGCTGCTGCCCATCTTCCGGAGGTGTCCCTTAGTAGGCTCTTACTGCATCCACGAGTAGGAGAGGAGGGGTTACATTCTACTGCCGGCACCCCACGGCAATTTCGTCATATTATTTTATCTTATTTAATTTCTCCGTACCTACATAAAATCACCCTCATGTTCGAAAATGCTGACTCGAGTCCGCGCACTCGCGCTGTAAATTAATTTTCATTTTATGAAATAAAATCTAAGAAACGAAACGTGTTTTTTTGACATTTTTCAACAAATTTATTTCTTTAAGAAAGATCTATTCCGATTCCAGGATACAAGTAGATTTTTTCAGTCCTTGGCCAGCGTGGCCGTAGCTCCACACCCGCTGGAGCTGGGCGTGCCGAGGCAGACGTGCGCACGCGCCGGCCACGCGGCTCGCTCCGCGCGCCCGAGGCGAGACAGTGCGCTGCCCGCGCTGAATGCCCGCGTCCCGCTTGTGGCCAGTGAGTGGATCGACATGACCTGTCAGATTGAAATTTAATAAATACATTTTACGGTTAATTTAGGCACTACAAAAGCAGCAACCAATATACATTGCATATCCTAGGTTAAGAAATTAAGTTTTATGTAGTAAGGTTTAATTTGTTACATTTTTCATATTTGTTTGTTTATATTGTAACTTTTTATAGAAATACGTATGTTTGTTGGTCTCTTCTTTTATATTGTAAGCTTAGCTTTTGTTAAGTTGAATTATTAATTTTGTGCAAGCTGTGGCATCCTATTATTAAAAAAAACACATAGCCTCTAAGACCACTTTAACTACCTATTTTTAAGTTTTTACTGTGTTTTTTTTATGGATGTCTTAAATAAATAAATAAATAATGTTCTTTATGTATTTTAATAATTAATATTATTGTTGCGCCGTACGCAAGCGACCATTAGTAAATTAGATAAAGAACGAGAAAGGTCTAACGTATTTACATTGAAACACCGGTTTCAATGTAAATACGTAAAGGGACAGAAATAAACTTCAAAGTTCATGTCATTCATTTGTCACTTCTATATTTAGATGGTAATTATGGAAAGTTCAAGAAATATTTTGTTTGTGGAAATAGATATGTAGTTCCGACAGAGAAGGTATTCCGGCTTTGGTGGTTAATGCATCTTCAGGATGAGGTTTTAAAGTGCGATCTTTAGACGGTCGGCCTACAAGATACATAATTAATAGAATCAGGCGTTACTTTCATGTTGCATCTCAGCATTAGCGGAATTAAAACTAGATATAATGTTTGTCATACTCATACTACAAGATACAGTTTGAGGCCCTTGTTAAGACGAACGGATGAAGCGAAGCACAGGCATGGCCTGTACTGCGCTAACTTTAGGATAGATAGATAGATAGATAGAAAACTCTTTATTGCACACCACATTAAAAGAACATAAACAATTTAGAAATAATGTAAAAAACAACACAGGAGTACAAAGGGCGGCCTTATCGCTATGAGCGATCTCTTAAAGGCAACCTTGGGATGGACAGGAAAATGAAGGAGGCTAAATCGTGGCGTAACAAAATAATATAAGTAAAGAAATAAAACTAACATGAATAAATAAGTAAATAATCTAATATTAGGTACAGAGGTATTTAACCCGAAAATATAACACATAAACATAAAATATTAATAAATATCTATATCATAAAATAATTATAGTGATAAATAATATTGATATAAAAGATTTTTGAAAATAGGCAGAGATTTTGCACCTCTGATGTTCAGGGGGAGAGCGTTCCACAGACGAATAGCTTGCACAGTGAAGGATTTCTCAAAGAAGGAAGTTGAGTGAGATGGAATTTTTAAGGTCAGAGTTTCAGAGGAGCGCAAGGAACGGGAATGGGAGCCTGAGAGAAACTCGAAGTTCTCTTTGAGGTAGTACGGACTAGGTGGATGGAAAAGAATATTGTAAGATAAGGACTTCGTTATCGAGCCCTGACCATAGTTGAGGCTCTTGGAAAAGACGTGACCTACGAGCCGCTAATAGAGGCGGTGTGAATCAGCGTAGCGGGACTCCCAAAGACACGCTACGCTGACGCACACCTGAATTACGTGTTCCGTGCTCAGTTAAAAGACCGGGCACAGCGTAGCGCCGAGAACCTTCAACAGGAAATTGAATTGGATTCTCTGGAAATTGAAAAGCTGGTCCGTAAAGCTTATCGATCCTCACCATTCATTGACGGAAAATTGCTTATTAAAGAGTAAAAATTCGCTGATCAATTTACTTTTCTATTTATGTTCTTTAATTAAATACTTAAGGATATAATAGAATATAATTAATGGAATCAGGCGTTACTTTGCGGAAATCCATGACAATAAAATGCAATAAAAATATCTAGTTTTAATTCCGCTTATGCTGAGATGCAGGAGCACCGCCCTCCCGCCCGCTAATTATTTCGTTCCAGCGGCCGACCAGTCAACACCTCAGCGTCTCACCTGATGATGCCTCGCGGAGAGGCGAAACACGTGTCGTCGTATAGGTTTGGGTATGCATGCTGCACTGACAAGCTAGTTTTCCCTGC
Source organism: Pasiphila rectangulata (assembly GCA_963082625.1). Lineage (NCBI taxonomy): Eukaryota > Metazoa > Arthropoda > Insecta > Lepidoptera > Geometridae > Pasiphila > Pasiphila rectangulata. Next base: position 8,335,016 of record OY720236.1, on the reverse strand, counting down.
ATGTGCATAATTAGCGGGCGGGAGGGCGGTGCTCCTGCATCTCAGCATAAGCGGAATTAAAACTAGATATTTTTATTGCATTTTATTGATCTAATAGAATCCAAATATTCTTAATCACCTTCAAATGTAATCGAGCTTGCTAAAAGTTTACTAACGTTATACTTTGTTTAAGACTATCTTCTTCCATCTCCTGAGTATATTAGGTACGAATGACCTATTAATTCACACTTTATCAATTTACACTTTAATGAGCAGACTTATTAAATTGCTCTAACGGTAAACGAAGCGCATTCTTAGGTTTAGGCTGCAGGCGTATTGGCTTGTGTTCTCCTCGGGGCTCCTAGATACCTGATTAAACTGAATTGTAACTAAATGAATGTTTTCCCGAATGGTAACCGAATAAACGGTATTGGCACTGAGGTACTATCGCCGAATCGCGCGTATGACTAGGAGAATACGCGTTACGCGTTCTTGACCTTTCTTTGACACAATTTACACTTGAAACAATTTGGTCTCAGCCACTTGAGAGATAAGTTTACAAGTTTACTTAAACATTATAAGTATCCTCCGACACTTTACCTAGTCTCGGAGGTTACCTTATTTTTAGGGTTCCGGACCAAAATGGTAAAAAGGAACCCTTATGGTCTCTCTGTGTCTGTCTGTCTGTCACAAATGGAAATAAAATGGATGTAGGATATAGAACGATGCTATCGACTTGAAATTTGGAATAGTTAAATATAATTTTTTTTTACTAATACAGCATATATGAAAATATTAAAAATATTCTTATTATGATTGCTTTCTTATAATGGGCGGATAGGAGATCTCAAAATTTTTTAAGTGAAGTTACTAGGTTGTGTAGGTATGAAATGTATCCCCTCTTTAACTCCGACTCTGCAGAGATAAACCCGTGAAACTAGGAGTGTATGTAAAGCTTATAGGAACATTATAGCGAACTCCTTATTTGCATAGTTTTTTAGACAAGGGGGGTGGAAGGGGGTTTTCAATTTTTTTATAAGGTTACTAGGTTGTGTGGTGTATCATATGAAAGGTATTCATTTGCACATTAATAATCAGTTTTTAGTTTTCCTTTAAGCCGTATCGTTTTTGAGTTATTTACAAAAAAATTGTAAAAACGACCGTTCCCCCCCATTATCTCAGAAGTTTGCAGAGATAAACCCGTGAAACTTGTGAAGCTATTATAAGTTTATGTAAAGTTTATAGGAAAATTAAATATAATTAGTTCGCCACGAATTTAGAACGAACGAGCGACTTCTTTCAATGGAGTTCCATTGCATTTGAACTTGGTTTGTGCGGGAATAGAACCTGCAACCACCTGCGTTTCAATCGGAATATGTTTAAATTTCATGAAAATCTGGGCATATGTTCAAGAGTTATGCTGAAACAAAAAACATCGATCAATGAATCCCCGCTAATCAAAAACAAAAACACAGGAATTTACCGCCTAATATCTTTGATTATTCCCGACTGTTTATCATCAGCTGTGGACGATGTAAATAAAAAGGTATCAATAGATACCGTCCTTGTACCATAAGACAAGTCAAGACCACAGAGACATTCTGCCGTACACTATATACCGTACACACAGGCGTCCTTCATGGATCCCTATGAGGGGTTATTGCCATACTCACCACGCTCGGTAGACGGTTAGGCGAGCGCAGTACGGGACGTAGATACACGTAAAGACGCTACCGTCGCCATCTTCCAGAGATGTATATTCCTTGGCAGATTTTTACTGCATCCACGGCGAGAGAGGAGCGCAGAAGGCAACATCTACTGCCGGCACCCCACGGCCATTGTTCATCAATGCGTCGCCTTATTGCGCGATAGCCAGGCAGATGATATTTTTCAGATAAATGCAGCAATAAAATGGCCGCCCCGGGCGTGTCGTACCTAGCGCAGCTATTATATACATCGGCTGACAAATTGAACTCTGATTGCTTCCGTGGTCGTCCGGCTACTCGCACCACTTTCAACCTTATGGCGTGTACGACGAAACAAGTTCCCGTGGCTTGATAGTCTGGCACGTAATCAGAGCCACGATAATCTCAATTCAGTAATTAGAGTAACTTTGATTCTGATTAAAATCTCTATTTTCTATTGTATCTTCACAACCTAAAATACCAATTTAACGATACTGCACATGTTGGGAAAATAAAAGTTCATCCCCACCTTCCGTGTATGGGAGATTTATTTATTTATTTATTTATGGTATACAAAACAGAAATCAATCAAAAACATTACACAATATAATAACAAGAACTATAGATCTTAAACTAGATTGAATTCCTAAACATGCATACACAACATGAAAATTATCGAGCATGAAACAAAGGACTATACAACATAAAATTCCAAATGAAGTTAAAATTAAACAAAGAAGTAGTTTTTTTATAAGACACGTTAATATTAATAATTGTATAAAGTTAAATAATTCATAGATGTAACATTAAATAAAATTATTCACAAGAAAAAAAAAAAAAAAAAGTTAAAATGTACAAATGTTCTTACGCACACTCTGTAACCAGAGTGGCCAAAGCTACTTTTTTAAACTTAGCTATGCTACTAACAAAGATATCTATGCCATTATCAACTAACAACAGATCATTAAATAAGCGACACATTCTAACGACGGGATTGTAATACGAGGTATTGTTTGTATAAACGTGCAGGGCGAAAGTATTCAGGAAAGGTTGTCTTGACCTAAACCTAATATTGATGCCCAGCTGTCCAAGTAGAACAGATGAATCAATATGCGAGTGAATGATTTTGTAGAGAATAATTGTATCATGATATTTACGACGAAACTCCAAAGACGTAAAATTGAATTTAAACAGTTTATCGGTATAGCTAGGTAGATTCCTTTTGCTTATACCACTTCTATAACACAATATATTCAAAAACCTTTTTTGGACCTTTTCAATGCGATTTATATGAATTTTGTAAAATGGAGACCAGATGACATCACCGTATTCTAAAATATTCCGTACTAGCGAGTAGTATAAAATTATAAGACTATTGGGACTCTTAAACTCCTTTGTCGATCGAGTTATGAAGCCGAGAAGCTTAGTACCCTTGGATACGACGTAGTCATAGTGGGAATGAAAAGTCAGCTTCTCGTCAAAGAATATACCCAAATCTCGAGCAACAGGTTTACGTTCAAGGGTGTGATTGTTTAATTTATAGTCATAAAGATGTTTTTGAGTTTTTCTTGTAAAAGAAATCACAAAACACTTTTTTTCGTTAAGAAGCATGCCATTATTGTCACACCAATGGGCTATCATATCGAGATACGCTAAGTTGATTATTTTTTCAGATATTTTTGGAGTGTTATCTCGACGTTCTTATTTTATATATCCATGCAAAATAACAGCTATCTAAAGGCTAACAGATTTGTTGTTGATAAACTAGCCCATCTCTCTGAATTAATTCAGCGGATGTGTTCAGCCCACTGCCGTTAAGTTTGGCCGTCTTGACTCCATCGTCGGCAATACCGGTTAGAAAGCGTAGCGTCGTATTCCTAACGCGATCAATTCGCCGAAAACCCAGGATGCTACGCTCCATTGCCCTCAGGCAGATCTTAAGTTTGGCTTTTGCAACTTGGTCAGTGACCATGGCTGCGCACCGTAGGTTAGGACGGGCAGAATACACATGTCAATAAGTTTGCGATTCAGTATCAGAGGAAGGTTACCCTTCAACATATGCTCTTTCATGGACCAGTAGCTATTCCAGCCATTGTTGACACGACAATCAAATCCTTGACCTGCCAAGCTAGTTAGCTAGCTTCGAAAACATGTCAACCATAATGTCAATATACTTGTTACAATAGACATGTTGTATAATCTGCCCATCTTCCTCGACTTTACGTTTCGTGTTGTTAGACATGATCTGTGTCTTGGTCCGATTAATTATAAGTTCAACCTTAAGATTTGCCTCGCTCAGTTCTTGAAGTATTATTTGGAGTACTTGTGATGTTGAAGCACAAAGAATAATGTCGTCCGCAAAATGCAAGTTGTTTAGGTATTTGCCGTTAAAGTTATCTAATTTCTTTAAAAAATCTTGCAAAGTGGCTGTGAATAGTAGAGGAGAAAGGGGGTCAACTAGTATTACTCCTTTTGCGACTGTTAAAGACGGTCTAATAGAAGTTAATTTCATAATAGCAGAGCTTGACTTGTAAATTAATTTGATTAAATCAATGCATATGTTTTGGGCTTGAAGAGCTGCGCATATTGCTGAGTGTTTGATGATGTCGATTGCTTTAGCATAGTCGACAAAGGATATGTAAAGTGGCTTGTGAAACTCACTGTAAATTTGGATGCCCTGGTTGAGCGTATGTGGAACTAGTTTTGAGTAATTTTTTTTTCCAATTAATCGAACTTAAAAGTGAAAACAAAGAAAGTGTCATAAACTTTCCTTATATATGGCGTTAGTTTTCTTTTACTGGTAAAAAACACAATTTGACAATGACAGCAATTGTGATTAATAACACGAGCGCGTTGAAATCATTCCTGCTTGCGTAGCAAAGGGCTACGAGACTGCTACGAGGGTGCTAGATAGAGAATATCTGAGGAAATTATTAAATCCTGGCGATCCTAATCAGAGTAATGAAATAAAATCATCAAATTATTGTATTGTCATCGGTCCTTGATGCAAGTGAATTGAAGCTAATAGAAGCGTAAAAAGTAACAAATTATTATAAAGTAAAACAAAAGACCCAACCGCAAGGTCCAACACACACTTGGCCGATTTAAAGCCATTTAAATGCATTAATTACATATTTATTCAAATGACTGAATTAAAATGGTTGTAATTATTTCTGATTTAATTTGAAAACACATGTATATTTGTAATCTCCTTTTAATTCAATTTATTTTGATACCCTACCAGATAGGTTTAATGAAAAAAAAATTGAACTTCTTAAAATTTAGCAATACAAGGACACTTGGGTTTTTGAGACGAATCTAATGATACCTGTCAAACGGCTGGATGGATTTCGACAATTAATATCATTAATTGTCGAAATCCATCCTTGGAATCCATATTTGGAAGATACGTTGGAATAAATAAATTTACAAACAAACAAGAAAACAAAGTTTCAAACATACAAGATAAGCGCGAAAAACAATACCAATCCTTGGCAGTCGGTAATAAATCAAGGGAAATATTCAAATGTAATAAGCATACATTGGGTATTTTCAGCAACATTTTAGATTTTATCATTGACCTCGTTTTTTAGGGTTCCGAACCAAAATGGTAAAAAAGGAACCCTTATAGAATCACTCTGTCTGTCTGTCTGTCTGTCTGTCTGTCTGTCTGTCTGTCTGTCTGTCTGTCACAGATGGATATCTCGAGAACTACTAATACTATCGACTTGAAATTTGAAATGGTAAAAGACAACACTTTTTTACTAATATAGCATTTATGAAAATGTTAAAAAATATTCTTATTTTGATTGCAGGGGGGCGGATAGGGGGGCTCAAAATTTTTAAGTAAAGTTACTAGGCCGTGTGGGGTATCATATGAAAGGTATTCAGTTGCACATTAATAAACAGTTTTTATTTATTCTTTAAGCCGAATCGTTTTTGAGTTATTTACAAAAATGTTGAAAAAATGACCGTTCCCCCCCCCTTATCTCCGAAGATTGCAGAGATAAACCCGTGATATTTTTAAAGCTACTAGAAGTGTATGTAAACTTTATAGGAAAATTATAGCGAACTCTCTAAATTGCATAGTTTTTTAGACAAGGGGGGTGGAAGGGGCGTTTTCAAAATTTTTGGAAAGTTACTAGGTGATGTGGGGTATCATATGAAAGGTATTCATTTGCACATTAATAAACAGTTTTTAGTTTTTCTTTAAGTCTTATAGTTTTTGAGTTATTTACAAAAATGTTGAAAAATATAGCGTTCCCCCCCCCTTATCTCCGAAGTTTGCGGAGATAAACCTCTGAAACTTTTATTGCTATTAGAAGTGTATGTAAAGATTAGAGGAAATTTATTACAATCTCTCTACATAGCATACTTTTTTAGAAATCATCGAAAGTGTAAAAAATCTACATAAGTTCCGCTATCAGACAAGAGATGGCGCTGTCAAGGTTCTCCAACAAATATAAAACCGCCTTATATTGTATCATGGCACGGAACCCTCGGTGCGCGAGTCTGACCCGCTCTTGCCCGGTTTTATTTTGTTAGAAAATTAAAGAATTACATATCTGTTATACAATTGACCATGACAGGACGAATTGCTTCCTCCGCGCGCTAGCTAGTACTGACTCCAATAGATTGGACTATCGGGGTCAGTAGTACTTCGGTACTTATTATTTACCTAACTTTTTTTTTACTGAAAACGGGTCGTTAGAAGGTGCCCTGGCTGGATAGCGCATTTTTTTTTGTTTTTTTAACTAAAATTTTATTTTTTCTTTACAGGATTCACGCACGCTCGCCAACTCACAATCAACCCTGAATGTGTGCAGATCGTCACGCCAGCGTCCCCTAGGCCTGCCTCAGTGTTCGCCCGTTCTTAGGCACGGGCGATGTGACGATCTGGACCCACCTTCCCGGATGCATGGGACTCACATGCAATAAGTCATTATTATTATTGTCACCAATTTTAGGGTTCCGTACCCCAAGGGTAAAAACGGGACCCTATTACTAAGACTCCGCTGTCCGTGTATATGTCACTCTGTCTGTCTGTCTGTCTGTCATCAGGCTGTATCCGTGGTAACTAGACAGTTGATTTTTTTACAGATGACGTATTTCTGTTGCCGCTATAACAACAAATACTAAAACAGAATTAAATAAATATTGAAGGAGGGTCTACCATAAAACAAACGTGAATTTTAGTAGTTTTTTTCTCCATATTAAAAACGACAACAGGTATACATACGCTTGAAATATTCACAGAATAATTAGATGTTTAATCAATGATTGATTTCATACTTTTTTACGTAAAGGTGGTCTACGCCTATGAATTTTGATTCCTTTGAGAATGTAATATGAAAATAAGAAATTTTGCAGGTTAACTTAGAATATTGATTTTAACATACAACAAACGTGATTTTAATGCATTTTAATGCCGTTTTATGCTCGATATTAATAACGGCAACAGGTAGATGCTTGAAATATTCACAGAATATAAAGTTGTATATTCACTTTAAAAATAAATAATTTAAAATAAAATAAATAGGTAACCCTTCGGCCTTGGGCGCAAAAACTGACAGATGAGATTTTAAACAAACCCTCAAATATGTGTACATTTAACCGTAGAACGGTGAAGGAAACATCATGAGGAAACTCGCGGCACATCGTTCGGAAAAACTCCGAGCATGGCAAGCTTCTTAACCACTGAGCAATAGAGCGTTAGGTCGTTTCCACTAAGGCGCCTGTGTGTGGAGTGAATGTCCAATCACAACGCTCGAAAGGCAAGGCTCGAGGGGAACGTGCGTTGTGATTGGTTAATTTAGAGTTAAATCAGATACTAACCCGTGATCGGTGAAGCAGTAGCGGTTGACTTTCTGTGGAAGATCCATCGCCATCTAGACTCTTCGACGGGAAACCCTGTGCCATCCGTAAGAACGCAAGCATGGCAACTCCAAGCACACCGGCATACACGAAGAACTCTATCGCCTAGGAAATAAGGAAGGTTTTTCAGTAATAGCTATTTTACTACATTATGCCTTATCGCTAATTCGCCTTAGTATCACAAAGGTATAATTAGTCCTCCTTATCTATACAGGGTGTATTATAACATGTGTACTAGGCTGAAAGGGATGATTCGAACCATCCCAAGGAACAACTTTTGTTGTACGATTTTTCAGGATTCAGTGATTTTCATTCAAGAAAAGACCACGAAAGTTTGATCTTCAACAGCTGATTATTACGATAATGACAATTTAAAAGCCAGCTAATTCTTGACAAGGTCATTGACCTCCGCGAACAGTTGGCGTACAGGTACAAATAAAAATACCTCTTACCACAAATAGGTTTCTTTTTATTAAAAAGTAAACAAAAATCCGATTAAGACCTCAGGATCATTTTCACATCACACTATCTAGTAAAATTATAAATATATAATATTATTTATTATACGGAAAAATAAATAAAAAATAATATATAAAAAAAAATACGAATTCCCTATTTTTTTCCTTCTTAAACTATTTGTTTTTATGGGCTGAAACATCTTTTTATTTACTCGTAATCTGTCCTCGTTCCACTGGTGTGCAAAGATCTCCCTCAAATCTCTCCTGTCAGGCCTCTCCCTAGCTGACTTCTGTCAGTTGTAACCGTCAGTTTTGACATGTGTTAAAGAAACCGTCTCACTTACACTCGTGAATCAAGGTAAATAAGCTAACAAGTAAAAACCTCGTGTAGTTATAATCTAATTAAATAAATAAATAATGCTGGACAAATCACACAGCATCATTCTAGCCCCAAGCTAAGCAGAGCTTGTTTTATGGGTACTAGATGACTGATATACTTAATACATTATACTACATAGATAGATATTTTTATTATATATAGAAAAACACCCAGAACACCCTGAACAAATATCTGCAAATCGTACAGACATTTGTCCCGAGGCGGGAATCGAACCCGCAACCCCTTATTAAGTAATTTGATTAATCTAATTAATTAATAAGTATGTACTGTTTGTTTCCCTAATAAATAAAAATAAAAAATTGAATAATTAGTTTTTTAATCTATCTCTCTTATACAGATATTAAAACTATAAAATAATAAACCATAAATGCTGTTACGGCTACTTTTTTGAATTCAAAAACAACAATAAAATTAAAATAATCAGATTATAAAAATGCAATATCATTTCTACACTAGATAATTAACATTCTAACAAGTTTAATATTAAATAAAAGGTCCGAAACTAAGGCGCCTTCATAACCAATCGTATCAATATCTTTTTCCGCCAAGACATTTGCTGGACAGACAGGAACCAGTGTTAACGTGATCCTGAGTATCAAAGTGAACAAGAAATCATCATTACAGCCTTACGGCTGTAATGCCTTAGTTCAGTAGTGGAGTTTTACAACTCCACTACTGAACTAAGGCCTCCCTCATGGATCTCCATGAGGGGTAGTTGCCATACTCACCACGCTTGGCAGGCGGGTTGGTGAGCGCAGTACGGGATGTTGATATACGGAAAGACGCTGCTGCCCATCTTCCGGAGGTGTCCCTTAGCAGGCTCTTACTGAATCCACGGGTAGGAGAGAAGGGGTAACATTCTACTGCTGGCACCCCACGGCAATCTGAACAAGAAATATTTGGTAACGAATCCTCTACCCTATGTCTACCTCTAATGAGGGCTTTAAAAAAAACTTAAATAAAAGTTGACACGTGGTTCGCCTCCCTACAAGGCATCTTCAGGAGAAATCGCCTTCCCGTTCGTCACGGAATACACTAGAAAACAAAAAACGGAGACGCAGAGTTGCCCAGTAACGAACAACACCACCGCTATTTTGAGAAGAAAATACCTGGTTTTAGGTATTTTTACTTCTACATCGATAACGAGTGTGCTTATTAGTACGATAATCGGATATCATAATCGTAATGCTGTAATATAGTTACTCCTAGAGCCAATTTTAGTTTTTTTTTTAAACGACAGAAACGCTGCAAGATTAAGGTACTTGTAAAATGAACATACACCACCACCTGGGTTTGTCGATAATAAAAATACGCAAAAATATTGGGAAACCAAAGCCATACTTAAGGTAGATAGATAGATAGAAAAAGCTTTATTGCACACCTTAAAACATACAAGTACAAAATAAAAAACTAAAGAAACACTGATCATGTGACAATCGGCGGTCTTATCGCTAAAGAGCGATCGCTACCAGACAACCTTGGGATGGATTGGATTATTATATGCAACATGGGGTTTTATCGCTGCAAGATGTACATAAGGTAATAGTAATTGAAAATATTATAGCATACATAATTATATACATACATAGGTACTTGATAAGCATACATAAATATAGAGACAACTGTTATATTATATACTTAAATACATATAAATATATATAATGGTGTCAACGAGCAGCAGAGCATATATAATGGTGGTGTAATCAAGCAGTCAAGCGTCCATTGTAAAGTTTTTATAACATAACATACATATTTTGATATAACATGAAAATCATGAACCAAATCCCTATCTAAACATCTACTTAATTATGATCACCTGGTTCCTAGGGTACAAGAACTGCTTGGTTTAGGACTAGTTGGTGCTGTGTGATTTGTCCAGCATTATTAAGCTTATCTTATTTTAAGGGTGGGTTGCGATGGACAGGCCGCTTAATAACTTACGTAGAAACTGACATGTAAAAGCGTAAAATCTTATTACCTATTCCAGCGCTTTCTCTCTCTAACTTTAATAGTAACATGTTTTTAAGGACTACATATTATGTACATAATATAAATATCATAACAGTCTTCTGAGTGCATCATCGAAGGCTGCGGTCAAGAAGTCAGCGGCACGTTTAAAATAAAAAGAAAATATTCATAATCCAGGGTTTACAATACATAATTGTAGGGATTTCCCCAAAAAAAATAGAAAATAACAGCACACGTCAATATTGTACACCGACAATCACAAAATGGACACCGACTCAGCATTGAGTAGATTGTCTAGCACGCTAGCCAACCAACGCTGAACTTCCGTGAGCGCCATTTTCTGACATAAAGCAGAGTTTATACGAAGCCAGTAATGCTGGCGCCAGTAAAAATAGACCCTATTCTCGCCAGCGTTGGCAGCCAGCGCTGGCTTGGCTTGAAAAACTGTTTACACAAAGCAAATAACAAGCCAGCGCTGGCTCGATGGCCTCGTGTAAACAAGGTGTTACGGTCATCTTACCCACTTAGAAAGAAACAAATTACTCATACAGGGCATGAGCAATTTGTTCATACATCGATCATAAGAAAATACTTACAAATACAGGAAACGTTTCAATGCATAAATTTTTAAGGCAGCGGTGCGGGGCGCGGGTCGCAGGCAGCGGTCTACGAGCGATGCGCGGCTATCAAGCGGTGCCCGTACGTCTGCATTGTTGTGGTAATGCATTGTTTTTTTTTACCGACATGGCGCCGACTTCCACGCAAATATTTAGACGATTTGCTGGATTTCCCGAACAAAGACAATAATTTCTCATAATCACAACAATACGCCGCCCGCTCAAGCTAGCTGCCCGCAGATTTCAAGAACGGATATGCGATGCCGCGACGCTTTTCTTTTTGTCTTATCTTTGTCGTTGGACGGAGTTGGAGCAGAGTCCGTCCCAAGTGGTTTCGACCTCTAGGTAATCCGATATTTTGTAACAAGCCATATTGCAAAGGTTGCTTGTTATAGATTGATTCTGCAACCCACTTGGGAGTATCTTGTAGAAACGATTAATACGTCAGAAATATTAATTCATTTAACAATTCTGTTTTTATGGATTCTAAGTCGATAAAAATTTAAACCTTATATCAACCTTACAATGTTCGAAACGGAAGGATTATAAAAATATATAATCAATGTTTACATAAGCCTGGGAGTGGGGGAAAGTATATGCAGATAAGAGTAAGTAAGACCTTTTACATATATTGTTATAGTTGATCTTCTATACAGCACCGAACCTTCGGATCGAAAGTCTAGGTACATATTACACAGCTAACACGGCTTCCGGGGCAAATGCATTAAAAAGGCTAATTACCATGGCATCCAAATTACTAAAATTCGATTACTAAAATACTATTATTAAAAGGAGAAAAACATTTGTTCATCCATAGTACAAAGAAAGTAAATCTAAGTCTAAAGGTCCTTCTTCCTCAGCATATTGATAATCCTAAGAAATAAGGATCAACGCTGGTTTTCAGTGTGTCCACCATGAGTTGTCCCTGCTAGATCGCCTGCCGTTACTACAGTAGTAATAGGACGTTACTATGACATCTGTCAGATTTGTAACTCGTGGTACCAAATTCTAAGCAAATGAAGCCTTTGCTGCAGTCGCTGTAGTATAGTTTTCTGCGTATTTTCATACCAAACTATTCGCTAGAGGCGCTGTACAAGTGTACTGTCTTCATACATTTTTTTAATCAGGTACAGTCGCTAGCGAGTATAGATTGTGAAAACTCATGGTACGGAACTACGGACCTTTGGTGAGTGTCGACACTCGCGCGGTAGCGGTAGCTCCCAGACCTCCTGCGACAATTAACGCTGCAACGCACTTTATAAAATCCTGTGCCAAAATAATAATAACTATCCAGTAACGTAGCCAGTTTAAATTATTTGCATGAAGTCTGTTCAAAAACTTACCCTAGAAGTGAATATCTTGGTCTGTGCGACGAGGATTACTATGAGGTTGCCGAACGCAACGGACATGTACCAAGCGGCGATCGTGATCGTCTTCATAGTCTTCGGTGCCTGCAAGCAGATCCTGGATACATACGGGTCGTCCATAAATTAAGTCACACGTTAAGAGGGAGGGAGGGGGTCGACGACTGTGGCATTGTGTAACAAGGGATGGGAAGGATCTAAAATTTCAGAAGTTACATTTAAAAAATATTCAAAGTATCCAATATCCTTGCGGACAATCAAAATTAAGCCTAATTAAGACAAAAATTGTAACAATAAATAGAAGTGAGGTTTCTTGATAACTTCACTTAGAAAAAAGGTTATCTGATGCGAACGAATGCTATTATGTGCTTTATTCTATTTAAATGTGTCTTGTTTTTCTTTGTATATTGACTATTCTATGTAGCTTTTTGCTCTTTTGCATGAACATTTATTGACTTTGACTTTCAATAAAATAAAAAGATGAGAGGTCAAGCCCTGGAAACTATAAACCAATTTCAGTGTTACGAAACAAAAATTTAAAATGATAGATACTATTTACTGATATTTCAACTCGGAAGGCCAAGGTTCGGATCAAACCTTGAATCAGCGAGTATTTCAGAGCATAGATTTTATCTCAAACGATGAAGCATTCTGATCTCTAATTGCTCTCAAACGATATCTACGATGACGCAAACGAAGAAGCAAAACATAGTGACGTTCAAAATTAACGTGAGATATACTATTCATTTTGTAAAAACGGGATTTACTCACGTAGTATTGTAACGTCGAAGATTATTCCGACACGTTTCGATTTTTCAAGAAAATCATCATCATGGGATTGAATGCCCGTCCGCGCGTGGGGCCGACACGACACTGACATGTTATTGACACTGTGTCGTGTCGGCCCCACGCGCGGACGGGCATTCAATCCCATGATGATGATTTTCTTGAAAAATCGAAACGTGTCGGAATAATCTTCGACGTTACAATACTACGTGAGTAAATCCCGTTTTTACAAAATGAATAGTGACGTTGTTTTCGTCTTGTGTTTATCTGAGAATAAATAATAAATAAATATAATAAATAATGCTGGACAATTCACACAGCATCATCTAGCCCCAAGCTAAGCAGAGCTTGTGTTATGGGTACTAGATGACTGATATACTTAATACATTACTACATAGATGGATATTATTTATTATGTAAGTATAGAAAAACATCCAGAACACCCTGAACAAATATCTGCAGATCGTACAAACATTTGTCCCGAGGCGAGAAGCGAACCCGAAACCTCTTGCGTCGCAGGCGGACCTTCGCCCGCTGCGCCACAGAGCTCGTCAATATGATAGATGATAGATGTGAAATCTATCAGTGACAGAAGGCACTCTGGTGATTGATTGCCCATAAAATATACCTACTTAACTATAAGGAAGAATCTACTGTGACCTATGTAGCTGTGATGAAAAAGATAGCTCGAGATATTTAAATGTGTGGAATATCGATACATATACACATAAAAAATATATACCTACAGCTCACCTATCTGCCGATGGAAGAACAACAGTTCTACGAGCTACAAACCTGCGTAAAATAAAACTCTAGTACAGCAACCATGATCTCAGTTTCAAAATTTCAGCCGTTAAACGTCCACAACTGAAGATAGCCCTCCCTCTTAGATCTCCGTGAAAGGCAGTTGCCATACGGCGGGTTTGCGAGCGCAGTATGTGATGTTGATACACGGAAATACGCTGCTGCCCATCTTCCGGAGGTATCCCTTAGCAGGCCGCCGTGGGGTGCTGGCAGTAGAATGATACCCCTCCTCTCATGCCCATGGATGCAGTAAGAGCCTGCTAAGGGATACCTCCGGAAGATGGGCAGCAGCGTCTATCCGTGTATCAACATCCCATACTGCGCTCACCAAGCCGCCTGCCAAGCGTGGTGAGAATGGCAACTACCCCTCATGGAGATCCATGAGGGAGGCCTGTGTTCATCAGTGGACGTTTAATGGCTGAAATGAATGAATGAAATGACCGCAACCATGATCTCAGTTTTAAAATTTCAGCCGTAAAACGTCCACAACTGAAGATAGCCCTCCCTCTTAGATCTCCGTGAAAGGCAGTTGCCATACGGCGGGTTGGCAAGCACAGTATGTGATGTTGATACACGGAAATACGCTGCTGCCCATCTTCCGGAGGTATCCCTTAGCAGGCTCTTACTGCTTCTACAAGAATTAGGGATAAAATTCTACTGCCGGCACCCCACGGCAGCATATACTGCACATACTGCGGGACTACAGCTGGCGTGGATAAATCCAGGTCCAGTTGGTTGGATGGGTTCAGTGCGTGAAGGACCGCCGTGTCTAGCCTGCCCAATTGTTCCACCATATGCAGAACACGTTTTTTTTTTTTAAATGACAATATATGTTATTGACCGCAGTTGGCCATGACAACAAGATACAAGAACTTTATTTGTACAAAACACAGGTTACAATAATGGTCTTTAATAAAAATAAGTTCAGCCATGTCTCGCCGCAGATGGGCATACAAATATTAAAACCTAGTTATTGATATGATCTATTTATTTAAATAATAATAATAATGATAAAAATGAAATTAGTCGCATGCAAATAATAGTAGTAGTAGTAGTAATAGTAGTACGTTACCGGACTATGGCGAGCGCAGAGAGCGCCCAGCCGCAAGAGTTAGGTTGGGGCAACAAGCTCAAGGGCACCACTTAGGTACGAACCACGGCCTGAACTGTTGCAAGTTTTTTATATGTAATGATTGTTAACGTCCAAGTGCAAAATTGCACCTTGAGACGGAAGAGTGTATTCTTCGGCCTCGCCGGCGAGACCGGTTTTTTAATGTATGACTAGCAGCTAGTGTAGGACGGATTGACGTCACCTGCGGGTTAGCGGCGGTGAGCTCGTCAACAGGCAAGCCGGGAACGTGTCTCGGTCGACGGAGGAAAGGCAGAACACGAACACCCCTCTAGCTGGCGGGTTCCCCTCAGTAAAGCTCTTCCAGAGCTCATTTATCTGCCGAGCATAAAGCTCACGGGGCACAAACCTGCGTGAAAGAAAACTCCAGTCCCGACACCGCGAACATGATCTCCGCTAAGGACACCAGCACGTACTGCGGGACTATCCACGCCAGGTTCAGCTCGTTGGGTGGGTTCGGTGCGTGCAGGACCGCCGCGTCCAGCCTGCCCAGCCGCTCCCTGACGCAGAGCACGTAGACGCCTCCGGCTCGCAGGTAGCCCTCGCCGGTGCCGCTCATCGAGCCGTCGGCGCTGCTCGCTCGCCACGTGAACCTGGAAGTTCATTGTTTCTCGTTGTTGTCTCGTTTCGTGCTCTGATCCTTTAACTAGAGATAGAATAGTTCTGTGGTGGTGATGATAATGTAAAGCTCTTAAAAATATCTTAATTGTTTTTATTTATTCCTATAAGAAATGTTTTTTTATACGACTTAGATTTTAGATAGAGGTTCTATGTTTCCTCAGAACTCCGTCATTTATGAACGAATTTAGAATATTCTTACTGGGTTCAAATAGGCATATTTGCAGATTGGCCCCATTCAAAATTGATTGAGATGATGGGTTTCATGAGGAATCAAATAATTGTAATTTATATTGGAGCACAATTGGAGTGCATCAAGGTAAAATACACGGAGTACATTTAAACTTGCGGTTGGGTTTTTTGTTTCACCACATAATGTTTGCTTTTAACATCGTGTTCTGAAAATGGGATCCATGATAAATCGAGGAAAATCATCATCATCATCATCATTTCAGCCGTAAAACGTCCACTACTGAACACAGGCCATGAGGCCATGACGAGGCCTGCTAAGCGTGGTGAGTATGGCAACTACCGCAATACTCACCACGCTTAGAAGGCGTGTTGGCGAGCGCAGTACGGGAAGTTGATACACGGAAATTCGCTGCTTCCCATCTTCCGGCGGTAACCCTTAGCAGGTTCTTGCTGCATCCATAGGTATAAGAGGAGGGGTACATTCTACTGCCGGCACCCCACGGCAAATACTCCAATTGGCATACATATAATAGGTTTGATTATTTTCAAGAACAACTCAAGAATGTTATCAATTATTGAAGTCTTTTTGATTTCGTTGAAAAATTTAAAAAAATTGTGAGAAGGCTAGTTAGAACCACTTACATTACTTTTAATTAATGTTGACTTCAAAGTTTAGTAAAATAATAACGTAGTTCATAAGGTAAGGTTTATAGTAAGCTTAAATGTTTTCAAAATAAATAAATGTCCGTGAAATTGACGTGGGGTGCCAGCATCAGAATGTTGCCCCTCCTCTCCCTGCCCGTCGATGCAGTACGAATCTGCTAAGGGATACCTCCGGAAGATGAGTAGCGGCGTCTTTCCGTGTGTCAACATGTCCACTGCGGTCGCTAACCCGCCTGCCAAGCGAGGCGAGTATCGCAACAACCCTTTATGATCATGTATCCATCCATGAGGGAGGCCTTTGTCCAGCAGTGGAGGCCCTACGGCTGAGATGATCGACCGTGTATACTCACTTGCCGGGCAAGAGGCACATGTAAGCCGACTCGCCGATGTGGTCCACGGGCGCCTCGGAAACGTAGTAGATGTCGCTGAGTCGCTTCTCCGTCTCCACAGCTATCGTCACGTTCTTGTATACTCACTTGCCGGGCAAGAGGCACATGTAAGCCGACTCGCCGATGTGGTCCACGGGCGCCTCGGAAACGTAGTAGATGTCGCTGAGTCGCTTCTCCGTCTCCACAGCTATCGTCACGTTCTTGTATACTCACTTGCCGGGCAAGAGGCACATGTAAGCCGACTCGCCGATGTGGTCCACGGGCGCCTCGGAAACGTAGTAGATGTCGCTGAGTCGCTTCTCCGTCTCCACAGCTATCGTCACGTTCTTGTATACTCACTTGCCGGGAAAGAGGCACATGTAAGCCGACTCGCCGATGTGGTCCACGGGCGCCTCGGAAACGTAGTAGATGTCGCTGAGTCGCTTCTCCGTCTCCACAGCTATCGTCACGTTCTTGTATACTCACTTGCCGGGCAAGAGGCACATGTAAGCCGACTCGCCGATGTGGTCCACGGGCGCCTCGGAAACGTAGTAGATGTCGCTGAGTCGCTTCTTAGTCTCCACAGCTATCGTGACGTTCTTGCCCGCACCCGTTTCACCCACATACACCACTCTGCACACAATCGTAAATGGCAAATGTACATATGTTCTGTCACCAAGTTAACATGTGCCGCAACCTGCGTAAGCTGTAATACAGTGCATAGGTTCTCTTTGGATGTGCTTTATCTAAGGCCACATCTTTACTTGTCTACAAGATCGATGGTGGCCAATCACTTGCCTATCTATACTTATATTACAAAGAGATGTAAAGTTTGTGAGTTTGTGAGGTTGTTCTTTCCTCCGTCGACCGAGACACGTTCTAGGCTTGCCCGTTGACGAGCTCACCGCCGCTATCCCAGAGGTGACGTCAACCCGTGCTACACTAGCTGCTAGGCACACATTTAATAACCAGTCTCGCCGGCGAGGCCGAAGAATACACTCTTCCGTCTTAATGTGCAGTTTTGCACCTGGACGTTAACCATCATTACATATAAAAATCTGGCAACAGTCCAAGCCGTGGTTCGAACCTAAGTGGTGCCCTTGAGCTTGTTGCCCCAACCTAACTCTTGCGGCTGGGCGCCCTCTGCGCTCGCCATAGTCCGGTAACGTTGTCATGGCCATCTGCGGTCAACAACATAATTAAACATTGCGAAAAAAAAATTGTGAGGTTGTTGGGGGTAATCTGTGGATCTACTGAACCGATTTTCAAGTCTTTTACTAATAGAAAACCACAGTATTTGTGAGTGTCATAGGCTATAAATTACCGCCCAACGAAGTGGGCACCGGGTCAGCTAGTTGTGAATGAAATAAACCCAATTTATAATATACTAACAGTGCCCCGCGGTTTCGCGTAGTTCTCTTTCCCGCGGAAATGCGGGGATGAAATTGCCTGTGTTACTTGCTGATAACGTCTCTTTCCACTGGTGTAAGGGTTTAAGTGATTTAGGCGTGAGAGTATAACAACAAATAAAGTCACATTCGTGTTCGTAATATTAGTTAATATTAGTATATGATCTTAAAACAGCTAAATTGCATCATCAAGTGTTTTTGTTTAAACTACCTAATGACGAGTCAAGTCGAAGTATTAAGCGGTAACCATAGGTGGTAAAATTAACCTGTCACAACTGCAATACAGCGGTGATCACGTTCACTAAGCACTCGACCGACGCTGCCCTACATTGCGCCCGTCACCCCGAGCCCTTATGTGCCCGTAATTTCCCCAACTTCCTAACCTTTCAATAAAGTAATATCAAAAACCAGGTTCGCTAGGTTTTATTGGAACAACGACGCGCGAGTCTAACTTCCGCGACAGCGGCCGGGGCGTTTCCATTTCCGATTTACTTTACCGAGTTTGAAGGGAGAGATTTGGTCCTCAAAATTGGTTCTAGCGATTTATCTCATACGAGTAACAGTACAGGGTTCAGGGGATTCCCGGGTGTAAAAAGCGCATTTGGAAAAATCTTTAAATACAGTTTTGTTTCTTTTCAGAAATAGAGAACGGTTCCCTCAAGTGAAAGCCAGCTCCATTGCTAAGAGTACTTTCCCTCTAGGTGGCATTACAAAATTCCACCCTGTATACATATAAGTTTTTTAACATAAAAGAAATACAAAATAATTGTTGTCGCAGAAAAGTTTTGAATTTCGCTATAAGTGGCAAATATTCTACTACCCTAAAACTTCGTATCGCACCTACTAATACAACAATTAACTACTACTACTACTCCACACCTACTCTACTACTCCACTACTACTACTCCTAGTCTAATACTCCAACTTTACTACTACACTACAATTACTATGCTATAATATTACCAATATCACTACTCTTCTACTTTACTACTACTTTACGACAGAAACGGTGTAAGAGACGCTGCAGGGCCTGGGACATTGTTAGGTGGATTAGGCTTGCCCAGCACCAATACTATCCTCCCAGATTGGCCAGGCCCCTCGAGACGAACGCAAAAATAGGAAATCGGGTTCAGTCTTACTAACTTTAACTTAGGCCTCCCGGTTAATGTCTTCGCGAACGGGCTAGGGTCCATGAAGTACAGGGACAGTTGATCGTCTGAATTCTGACCGATTATAACTGGCATAAACTGGAACAAGTAGAATAATTATAAACAAACTGTAACTTGACTTCGGAATGTTGATTTACGTCTACTTCTGGATATGGCCTTCCTCATGGATCTCAAAGATCATAACGGGGTTGCTGCCATTCTGTTTGGCGTGTGCAGTAGGTACGGGATGCTTACACTTGGAAAGACGCTGCTGCCCATCTGCCGGAGGTATCCCTTAGTAGACTCCTACTGCATCTACAGAGCAAGAGAAGAGAGGCAACATTCTACTGCTGGCACCCAACGGCAGTTATATATCTATTATAGATGATTTATCTTCTTCGAAAACTAGCATGTAACGATATTCGTGAAAACCTGGCACGTTGATTTACTAATGACAAGTAGTTTTGGAGGAGCAAAAAAATCGGAAATTTGTGTTTGTGGATGTTAAGCATGTTAAGATAATCCTGGGTAATTGTTTTTACTTTTTTTTTACATTTGAAATAAAAAAAAACCTTTATGATTTAAGGTATTTCTCATTATACTTATCTCTAGGCAACTCTTCGCGGAGGACAATGACCCTGTCATAAATCAGCTGGTGTTTGTCATTATCGTTTAATCAGCTGTTGTAGTTAAAACTTTTGTGGTCTTTTCTTGAATGAAAATCACCGAATCCAAAGTCGTAAAACTAAAGTTATTCCTAGGGTGGTCAGAATAACCCCCTTTTCGAGTTTGCTCACATAATATATAATACACCCTGCATAAACGTGTGTTCCAATTTATCATCATCATTTCAGCCATAAAACGTCCCCTGATGAACACAGGCCTCCCTCATGGATCTCTTGAGGGGTAGTTGCCATTCTCACCACGCTTGGCAGGCGGTTTGGTGAGCGCAGTATGGGATGTTGATACACGGATAGACGCTGCTGCCCATCTTCCGGAGGTGTCCCATAGCAGGCTCTTACTGCATCTACGGGTAGGAGAGGAGGGGTAACATTCTACTGCCGGCACCCCACGGCACCGGTTCCAATTATCGAAAACCACTAATGGCATAATGTAATTTGTTAATTTTATTTTATTATTAGTGGATAAAGTTTGAATAATTAATTAGTGTAAGTGGTCAAGCAACCGTTCTGGTTAAATTAAATAAATAAATAAATGATTTCCGTTTCTCGGAAACTGTTGTGTATATGCAGTGGCTGTTAAAATACTCAGAGTTCAAAAATACGTAGTTTCTTGTAAATTCCTGGTAGGTACACAGAAAACGATAAAACTGGTAATAACTAGTTAGGATAGTTTGTTTCAAACAGCGCCAAAGCTATAATGTTTTTCATAGATTAGAAACAAACGAGATTTGAATATGAATGAATATATATTTATTTGACTCGAAATACAGCACAGACTGAATATCATGCACAAAGAAACATAAGTAGCAATGCATGAAGGATTTAGATTAAATATAAAAGACTACAATGAAATCGGTCTACTAGTTCACTCGCTACGGTGCCACAGACACACTGGAAGACACACAGACACATACACACACACATGTCATCATCATCATCATCTGAGCCATATGACTGCTGGACATATCTCCAAGAACATGAGAGGGTCGTTGCCATACTCGCCACGCTTGGCAGGCGGGTTGGCAAGCGCAGCACGGGATGTTAATAAACTGAAAGACACTCCTACCCATCTTCCGGGGACTAGATTTTTACTGCATCTATGGGCAAGAGAGGGGAGACAACACTCTACTGCCGGTACCCCACGTCAGCCCACACCGAAATGAAAAAAAGCATTACACTCACCATTCCTGCATCAGTATTCAGCTTGTCCCTCACTATATGCCGCTTCATGATTCTGCCCGCGCAGTCGACAGGGCTGCTTGTGGTTATTTCGAGCGTGTGCAGCGGGAAGGGAGTCATGAGCACTGTCCCGCGGGCCTCCAGCGGCGCCGAGCCCTCGCCCCGCACCGCCACCGTTACCCGGCAGTCAAGCGTGTTCAACAACACCAGCCCCGTCTGATGCCGCCCTGGTACTTGGAGAGTGGAACGCTGTAGAGGACAAAATAACAACGATAGATGGGTCAAAAGCTTTATATTTGAGCTGATACATCAACTTCCGTCTGTTATGCTGCCCTAGTATATAATAAATTAACATATTGGAACTTAACCAGAATTTCCATTAGGTACACTTTCAATTAGGTCCCATTTTTTAGGGTTCCGTACCCAAAGGGTAAAAACGGGACCCTATTGCTCCGTCTGTCTGTCTGTCACCAGGCTTTATCTCAAGAACCGTGATAGCTAGACAGTTAATTTTTTTACAGATGATATATTTCTGTTGCCGCTCTAACAACAAGTAAAACAGAATAAAATAAATATTTAAGGGGCCTCCCATGCAACAAACGTGATTTTGATTGAACAATGGTACGGAACTAGAAGTAGTAGAAGCCGTGGGGCGCCGGCAGTAGAATGTTGCCCCTCCACTCATGCCCGTGGATGCGTAAGAGCCTGCTAAGGGATACCTCCGAAAGATGGGCAGCAGCGTCTTTCAATATATCAACATCCCATACTGCGCTCGCCAACCCGCCTGCCAAGCGTGGTGAATATGGCAACTACCCCTCATGAAGACCCATGAGGGAGGCCTTTTTTCATTAGTGGAAGTTTTATAGCTGAAATGATGAATGGTACGGAACCCTTCGTGCGCGGGTCTGACTCGGACTTGGCCGACTTAATTAAAAACTAGTTCTGTTGATAGGATCCATGAGGAATCGAGGGAAGCGGAAGGGGCGGAACAACCCAATGACGATGATTTTCTTGAAAAATCGAAACTTGTCGGAATAAGCATCGACTATAAAACTACGTGAGTAATTCCCGTATTTTACTAAATGAATCGAACTCCACAAAACGTTGTAGTTAAACATAAACGGCCTTATTCCAAAACAAAGTCTTATGTTAGACCATGGTCTAAACCGAGGTTT
Source organism: Pasiphila rectangulata (assembly GCA_963082625.1). Lineage (NCBI taxonomy): Eukaryota > Metazoa > Arthropoda > Insecta > Lepidoptera > Geometridae > Pasiphila > Pasiphila rectangulata. The sequence continues at coordinate 8,312,517 of OY720236.1, read as the reverse complement.
AAACCTAGACTATCTTTAGACTTTGTTTTGGAATAAGGCCGATAGCGATCATCACCATCGGGGTAATTAAAGTGAAATAATTGTAATAGTTTGTACTAGAATCCCTCAAGTCAAGGCATAGGTTATGTATAAAAGTATATGCCCTAAATGTGAACTTGGAGTTGGGTTTTTGCTCTGGGTTTCTTGCTTTTAAACCCAGTTCTGATTATGGGATCCATGATAAATCGAACGGGAAATACTCAAATATGCATAAAGTGGTTTGGGTACTCTCAGCAACGTTTTAGATTTGACCATTGAAGTCGGTTTTTTTTAAACTTAATATATAAAAGAATCATATTCATTTAAGTAGGAGAACACAGTGTATTAAGGTACTACATCGGTTTTGTTTTGATCAACTAAGAGTAGATAGGTTGTGAGATATTGTTTTCTTTCTTTCTGATATTTCGCCCCCTAAAAATACAAATATAAACAAATTATTTGACAACGATAATGATAACCACTCAGCTTGTGCTATATCATCTGAAAGTTAACAAAACGCTGTTCTTCCGTGGCAACTATGGTTATAAGGCAACCTATAAGGTTTTGTTTAATAACGAGGACATAACAGGAAGGGGTCCTGTTATGTCCGCAAGAGCGCGTCTAACATCGCCTCGAGTAAATTGCTCGCTTATCCATGAGATTAAACAACCATGCCTTCCTATGATCTACTCTCCTAGTCCCTAGACGCTATGAACCTTAGAATTCAAGGCAGTAAACGCACAAGAAGATGTTGGCAATTTTAGCGTAAATTTTTCATTATGGTGTCACATGGATTGATTAAATTTATTCGTTTTATTGATTTTACCTCTTAATTTAAGTGAAATTCATTATTTATAATTGAATTTTTAACCTGTAAATTGTTTACCAATAAATTTACTATCTGACTATCTGACTCTTAAGTGTGTATAGAGATATACTAAGGTATTAGTTGTTAGTGTTACGTTTAAATTTTAGTATCTGTCTAGTGTTTTTTCCCCTTTTTTAGGGTTCCGAAAAAAATGGTAAAAATGAACCCTTATGGTGTGACTTGTCTGTATGTACATACATACATGTCTGTGATGGATAGAGCTATACTGAGGTAATGGTTGTTAGTGTTGCGTTTAAATTATTGTATGTGTATAGTGTTTTTTCTTTTGCTTCCCCTTTTTTAGAGTTCCGAACCAAAATGGTAAAAAGAAACCTTATAGTGTGACTTTGTCTATCTATCTGTCACAGATGTACATATATATTGAGAACTACTGATGAAATTTGAAATGGTATATGATAACCCTTTTTAACTAATATGACATATATAAAAATTTTGAAAAATATTCTTATTAATTATTTATTTATTTATTAATCGGTTCACCAACACATTATGATAGCTAGGGGCGGAAAGGGAATTACAAAATGTTTAAGTGAAGTTACTAGGTCATGTGGGGTATCGTGTTTAACATATTTACCTAAAAATGTCGAAAAAATAGCGTTTCCCATGTACCTATATAAAAGTTTGTGTATTTTCAGCAACATTCTATATTTTATCATTGAAATCCATTTATTTATGTAAATAAGAAACTTACTGAAAACGGCCCATGGGTCTGGGATTTGGTTTTGGGTTGGGTCGGTCGCAGCCAAACTCGTTGACTAACCGGCATTTTAAAAATAGACCGGAATTGGATTATATTCCTGAGCCTTGCTGGAGCCAAGCGGTCACCGAACCATCATGATCATCGTCATCGAAGTTGTCGTCAGCCAAAACTTGGAAGGAGCCGGGCGTTCATCTTCCATCTACCTACCGACCGACTTCCTCTTACTAAGGCCAGTGGCACACATAAAAACATACTTTCTATAGAGTTCAATTGATTAATTAAAAAGTAAGGCCTTTGCATCTATTATAGATGATTTATACAGCGTCAGCAACTGGTAATTATGCTGTACGGGACGCTACAGTGCCTGGGACATTGTTAGATGGATTAGGCTTGCCCAGCACCTACATATATACCCATCCTCTCAGCTTAGTCAGCTATTATTCAGAGGAAAGAACAGGTCAATACGTCTGAAGCTAACTAAGCCGCGGGTTTCCTCACGATGTTTCCTTCACCGTTAAAGCACGTGTTAAGTGTGCACATACATTTTTCAAGAAAGAAAAATCCATTGATTAATTAAGGGTGGTCTAAATAAGGAGTTTCAATATAATGTAGAGGTATATACCTCTAATACTGGTACCAGATTTTACCTAGCGATTCAGACTAATGGATGTAATGGTTAACTAGTGTAGGTATAACGTCCAAGAAGGCCGGGTGTGACTGTCAATGTGTATTAATGCAATCCTTTCAAGACAAAAAAAAATACTAAACCGCCGAAGCGTAGTGCCCAATCAATTAAATAAATGTCCCTACGATAATAAATTTGTATCGGTGTTATCTCTATACCATTTCTATCAGTGCCAGCGCGCAGTGTGGACGTTCGCGAAAGTTCTAGATCGTTCTGGGCGCTCCAGGCGCCAAAGAAGCCGCCTGTCAGTATGTCAGTCTCTAACCTCAATCCCGATCTGCAGTATCCCAGCGGAGACGAAAGCCAGCGCCGCCAACACCCCCCCTAGGAACATCCTGTGGAGAGGCGCGAGGGGGGGCAGGGGCTGCGCTCCGCCCCGGCACAGCGGCATCATCACCAGCACCATCGCCGGGTTCATCACTTGCAGCTGGTCCGGACTCAATGTGACTCCGAAAACTTCGCTGCGGAGGCGCGACGCTTGGAACGTCCACCGGGAGCCCTTAAAGAAAGACAATTTTAAAAGATAACTTTTATATTTTGCGCCTGCCGGTAAAAAAGTGACCGTGAGTGAGTGAAGTTTATTTTAAATCAAATGGTCTTCAAATTAATACTGTTGAATGTTGACAAACCGTATGTTTGGTTCCGCAGTTATTGTTATAATAAATTAAAAGTAAAAGTCTTTAAAAAAACAAGCTTTTATTTATATGTACTAAAAATAAAAAAATAAACATTATCCATAAATATTTAAAGTCAACTTATAACGTCTTTACACAATTTAAATAATATGTATAATATAGATAGCATATAAATAAAAGCTTGTTTTTAAAAAGTTTTTTACTCTTAATTTATTATTTACTTTTTGTTATCGCTAATAAACTAATAAAATGTTTTTTAGGAGCCTAATACGTGTAATTCGCACTCTTCCAGTGCACTAAAGGCACTATACTATTGCAAATACACTTATAAAAATGGTCCGTTATGAGCCTAATAAGTGTAATTTGCACTCTTCCAGTGCACTATAGGCACGTTACTAGTGCAAACGCACTTATAAAATGGTCCTCTAGGAACCTAATAAGTGTAATTGGCACTCTTCTAGTGCACTACAGGCACATTACTAGTGCAACTCTCAGCAAGCCCTTTTATTTAATATCCATATTGTAGGAGTGCATTTAAAAAAAAAGCTGACCATGCATTGTCATCTAAACAAAACGTGTACCTATGCAAAATTTCAACTCAATTTTAAAGCAGATATCTTCAACTAATTTTCTTGACCAGTACTTTGGTGCTAGATGGTAACCAGGGTCTGAAGATGGAGCTGAAAGGTGGCCATACGAACTCAGTAATTTAGAGATTTTTTACAATTTAGTTATTTTTCGCAGTGTAGGACGTCCACCTACTAGATGGGCAGACGACTTGGTGAGAACTGCTGGTCGGCGGTGGATGCAGACGGCTTCCAACCGCAGTACTTGGAGATCAATGAAGCCTTTGTCCAGCAGTGGACGTCCTACGGCTGATATGATGATGATGATGAGTTATTTTTAGACAATAGTGTCAAAAATATAGATTTTTGATACTATTGACAGGTATATAGCTTGTATTAAAAAACATATTTTTAAACTCAACTTGTAAACTTTAAAATATACCCAGTTTCCTTGGAACAAAACTTCCTATAGTGTCTCTTATCCTGAAGTATTATTTTAAAGAATTTTCCTCAAATATATTCAATCACTAATCAACAAGCTTAGACGATCGTGGCCGTACCATCACAGAATTTTATAGTTGTACTAGACAGATATGAATTTTCAATTATTACTCTCAAATGGCTGTAAATGGCTCAAATTTAACTCAATTTTGCTTTTCTGCACTGTCTAATCGTTCCAATAATCCTATTCATCATTTCAGCCATAAAACGTCCACTGATGAACACAGACCTCCCTCATGGATCTCCATGAGGGGTAGTTGCCATTCTCACCACGCTCGGTAGGCGGGTTGGTGAGCGCAGTATGGGATGTTGATACACGGATAGACGCTGCGGCCCATCTTCCAGAGGTATCCCTTAGCAGGCTCTTACTGCATCCATGGGCATGAGAGGAGGGGTATCATTCTACTGCCGGCACCCCACGGCGGTGAGAGCGGTATAAAATAATCTTATTACAATAGTTTAATGTGATTTCAATTAAATCCAAGCAATAAATTCACATCCAATATCAACTTTTATGTACGCTCCAAGACAATTTTATACAATTAAATATTGTTTTTTCTTATGCTAGGGTTTCAACCACAACTAAGTGGAATTGAATCACGCTCTGCTACCACAGGAGGTTAACAAAAAGGTGATGCAATAATCTCAACTGACATGAAGTGTCTTTATACAAAATATATATATACATATATATTATATAATGAAATGTATAGAAGAAATGTTGGCTACCTTGTACCTTCGAGCCAACATTTCGCTCCGCCCCGTATATCGGTAGTTACATCTCAAACAAACCTGCTGATCAAACAGCGACCAGAAGATAGGCACGGGCAGGTACAAGTAGAGGATGGAGAAGACGACCTTCATGTCTTCGACCAGCTTCTCTCCGTACTCGTTTATGGCGTAGTCCAGCCAGTGTTTGCGAGGTGGACCGTCTTTGGCATTGTACTTCAGGCGTTGTTTGAGCGCGTACTGGGAAAAATAAACACAGTACTAAGACCACAAATTAAATTGTAGAAAAAATCATCAATAATGATGTCACCTAAACCAAAGATTTAAATAGTTTAAATATATCCACAGTTTTTAGTGTCAGGGCACATCTATAGATGTGCCCTGACACTAAAAACTGTGGATTGTCTTTATTATTGTGTGTACACGCACATTGGTTTTGGCAAATTTAACCTATTACTATAAGTTTTATAAGTAATTATAATATGTTTTTGCTTATTTTTAATATTTAAACATACATATAGAAGAAATTAAAATATCACACATGCAGCAAATCGAACTAAGTACAACAAGTTTTTTATATTCAAGTGGTTTATTAATTTTTCCGACGAAACTGACGAAGCCCATTTAGATTTTCATAGTGGGAGTTGGAAATAGCAAGTTTTAGTTGCTATTTCTATTTTATTTAGTAAGGTAGTGGTGCTAAACTAGAGAAGTAATTATTAGTAGTAGTAGAGTGGTAGTTAGTAGAATGCCGCCAGCTGGCCCAGAGTCCTCCTTCCGGCATTTCAAGGAGTTGCGCTGGCCAGGGTCGGGATAGTGTCACGGTGAACTATGTATATACACCCCAACGCGGGAAGTCAGTGCTGATCTGGTAACCTTAGAATTAGAATTAAACTTAGAACACATAGCTTATCTTTTTTTTTTCTTGAATATTATATAGCATTACAGAGCCAACAACACTTACCTACATTCCTTATTTAAACAGTATGGTTGGTCTGTATCTCTTGAATTTCGCAGAAGCAGCATAGCTAGATAAGCGCGTATCGTGCTTACACTTACCCAAGTGCAGGTGATAAACTTCAACGTGATATTGTCGCGGGGTTTCTTGATCCTATACCACGGCTTGCCGATGACGAAAATAGCTAGAACAATTTTAATGAAAGCCATTATTATCGTGGGCTTGTAGTGGCACGTGTTCTATTTTTTAATCATAATGTCTCACGTGACATTTTCGTTCGATTCATCGCTCGCCATTCGATATTTAAATAAAATTATTTAATTAGTTAACCCCATAGTTCTTAGAATATGACGGTTTATTTCATATGAATGTAGGTGTAGGCCCAAACACAAAATTGCAGTGCCCTTGCAGGGTGCATGTATTTACTTAAGGCTAGTTATAAGATCCAAGCTGTATAAAATGTGTACATGTAAGCAATAATTAAAATATGAAATATTTTAGTTAAGGCCACTTGTTGAAGACAACTAACTCTTACCTCTTACAAATACAAACAAAATACGCCTATCTAAGTAAAAAACAGAATTTTTTTTTTCCTAATATAATGTGTTTAATTATTTTAAAAAAAACTTCAATGGTCTTCAAAGTATTCTCCCTCAGCCAGCACTCACAGACTTGTCCAAACTTATCTCCCATTGCTCAAAACATTCTTTGAATTAGTCTTTTGTGATACCCGACAGCGCGCCTCAGTCATTTTTAGGGTTCTGTACCCAAAGGGTAAAACGGGACCCTTTTCTATGAAAAAGACTCTGATATCCATCCGTCTGTCTTTTTGCTTGATTTTAGGGTCGCTTAACCTCCATGATTGGTGTCGTACTTTTTTTAAGGACGTTTTTTTACCGTATAATGGAATCCATTGCAAATGTAGTTTTTGGATTTTTCTATGTATATACAGTATGAGACGATATACCTTAATTAATGGAATCAGGCGTTACTTTGCGGAAATCCATGACAATAAAATGCAATAACAAATATCTAGTTTTAATTCCGCTTATGCTGAGTTTTATCATAAGCATAAGCGGAATTAAAACTAGATATTTGTTATTGCATTTTACGATATACCTTGCCAAGTTTTATAGTTCTAGGTCTACGGAAAGTATGTATGAATTTTGATTCCTTTGAGAATGTCGAAACATGCGTTTCTTGCGGCATGAACGGTCGTAACTTTTATTCAGGTTAACTTAGAATATTATTTTTTTTCACAGATTAAAGATGCTGAAGATTTGAGTGTACGTTTTTAATTTCAACTCGATACCTCTACACGTTCTTGAGATAAAATGTCTTGGCAGACCGACAGACGGACAGACAGACAGACGGACATCAAAGAGATCCTATTAGGGTTTCGTCTTTTTCCTTTTGAGGTACGGAACCCTAAAAGTGTATTATAAGTATTAAATCAATCATTCATCCGCCGTGGGGTGCCGGCAGTAGAATGATACCCCTCCTCTCATGCCCATGGATGCAGTAAGAGCCTCCTAAGGGATACCTCCGGAAGATGGGCAGCAGCGTATATCCGTGTATCAACATCCCATACTGCGCTCACCAACCCGCCTGCCAAGCGTGGTGAGAATGGCAACTACCCCTCATGGAGATCCATGAGGGAGGCTTGTGTTCATCGGTGGACGTTTTATGGCTGAAATTATGAAATCAATCATCTTTTATGGTACCCGTAACAAAGCTCTCCTTACTCTCGGCTCGATGGTGCTGAATGAAATGTCCAGTAGATACCTCTACCCACACCACAATTAACACAACCAATGTGTACAGTCCACGCTTTCGGGAATTATGACCGGCCCAGAACCGCTGCTTTTAGAGAAGGTTTGAAATTCCGAATTTCCAACATCCTCTTAACGGATTATATTCGGAATCTGATAGAATGTTTGTAGGTAAGCTTAGCGAGGCGTAAGTCGCTTCACATGGCTTGTGGAGCACACCTCGGGCACTGCTCTGAATGCTTGCATTCAGTGTGTTTGAAATACGATGATAACGGCTACCTAAAGAGTAGCTAGAAAATATGCATTTTTAATTACCCCCGACGCGCCATATGCACCGATGTGTGCCATGTGATACCATACTCGTAGATACCAATTCAACATATAGACCTCCTGTTGTCTATGACACACCATCATTAATTCCAGGTCCTGGCGGAATCAAGAGGGCGTAGTCCCATTTGTTCCATTATTTTGTTTCATTAATGGAAGAAACGGGTATGGAAGTCAACTCAAGCAATAGTGGTTATGCACCTACTTTGTTTTGCCATTGCAACATGAAGGTTTTATTATGAGTATGATTTAAATCCTAACGATACGACATATATCACGTATAAGTTAGCCACTGTTGTAAACCCCGCTCTTACATTACAGTCACCCAGCCATTAGAAATTTCATACTACCCTTCAGTCGGCAACCACTTACTCTGGAAGACAACTGGACGAAAGCAAGCCAGAGGTTTCAGTATTTTGACGTTGTCGGCGATCGCACACTCGCTCGACCTTGCTGCTACTCCACACAAAACCAAATACTTTATTTCCTCAGTTTGTAATCACAAAACACGAACAACTCTACAGCAAACAGAGGTATTTGCTAATTGAAAACGAACCCCACACATCAAATAAAAACTAACTATTTGCCCCTTATTTTGCATGTTATGACATATCGCAGCTAACTTTGTTCATTGTGTAAAACGCGCTAACTAAAACGTGGAGCACCGTATGATATGACCTGAAACAAAATCTTTTAAATAAATAACTTTCTGTTTCGAACGGAATTTAATGTGTTTTAATTGTCCCCACCATGGTACCCCCTTCCTGGCTAGGATTTAAACAAAGAGAATAGTCCAGTTGCGATCCCACTCACGATTTCCATATAATATACTTTTACATAAATAGCTAATCTACCTCTATACACGCCAGTGCTACTAGTTTTCAGTAGCACCGCGGTGATCACGTTCAGCGAAAACTTGACCAACGCCGCATTGCATGGAGCCCGTCACCCTGAGACAGAGTTGTAAGGTCTATGTGCCCGTAATTTCACTACTACGACTACTAGCAAAAGAGCCAAGACTGCGGCCATTGGTTGCCAAAATTCTAGAAAGTTTTTATTCTCAAGGTGACTCGCCAGGCACTAGGCTTCAAGCTAGCTTCTTGTAAGTGTGTCGATAGGTACTATCATAGTGCCTGTCGTCAGTCTTACTTATTAAGGAGATACCTCCTATAGACATATACGACAGTGGTTGCTACCTGGCTGGTTAAATCTACTTATATATATAAAATTCAAAGTCCTGACTGACTCACTAACTGACTGACTGATATATCAACGCACAGCCTAAACCACTGGACCTAAAGACTTGAAATTTAGCACACATATACCTTGAGTATCCTAGAAGGGTGCACTAAGAAGTGATTTTTCGAAATTCCTACGGGATATGGAATAAATGGGATTTATATCCTGTAAAACATCATTTGCTCATCATCATGTAAAATTCCTAGCACCATATGTGTACAATAAAATCAATAAAATAATAAAAATACATCAGTCAACTACAAACCAACAATTAAAGATAACTGCATCGAGTTACTTGCAAAGTCTAGATTATGATCAGGTAGAGCAACTGTTAAGTATTCAGTTCTAATTTTGGGCTATAATGATTTAATGTATAATAGGTTAAGCTTTAGTTAAGAACAAGTTAAACAGTTAGTTGGTACCCTCTTATCAATATAACATTTTTCTATTGTTTACCTTTTGGGTGTTTACTGTTATAACCTATCTCTACTACTTTCTTATACTTTTTGTTTTGTTTGTTTACTATTCAAAGTAGAGTTTTATTTTTGTAAGTTTGTATTATCCTATGAGTATGTACCTACACTATCTTCCAAAAGCCGAAGGATATTTGAGCCCTCACGTCTAAACACAAGCGAAAGCTTAGTTAGAGCGAGGAGTCACTATGTCTTTGAAAGGTTTAAAATACAAGTACAAGAAATAGAATAATGTTGCCTAATCAAACTCAACTGAAAATGTTTTGTACCTTGTAAACCTACTTTTTGTGAATAAATGTATTTTATTATTATATTTTCGAATCAAAGTGGCTCTGCGTGAAAAAGGGGATTTTACGTTTAATGACTTCCACGCGGACGGAGTCGCGGGCAAAAGCTAGTAATGTATATAGAAGGTAGTAGTTGTTCTTACTGATAGATAGAAGTACGAGCGCTGCGGGGAATCCGAAGCCAAGGGCGTAGCACGTGTCATCCCCGAAGCACATGACGCTCCGCCTTATCGCTGGAGTTATCACCATGCCCATGAACCCGCCCAGGTTCACGATGCAGTAGAAAATGGAGAAGAACCGCAGCAGGTGGCTCTTCTCTTCTGGTAGACGAAACTGCACAATAGAGGTGCTTTGGTGGGTTTGTCCACATCAATGCACGGGTGTCGCCCTGCGTACAATAGCGTCTCACCCGTGACGTCAAGACAAGCAACTACGCAACATACCAAGAAGGTTGTTTTAGGGACAACGTGTCGTCACAGGTGACACACAGCGTAGCCTACGAGCGCTGCTTGGACGGCCCTTAGTCTGCAAGTCCGTCATTGAGTTTTTTACGAAATTGTCAACAGTGAGCATTCATCATTCTAGCCGTAAAACGTCCACTACTGAACACAGGCCTCCCTCATGGATCCCCATGAGGGGTAGTTGCCATACTCACCACGCTTGGCAGGCGGGTTGGTAAGCGCAGTACGGGATGTTGATACACGGAAAGACGCTGCTGTCCATCTTCAGGAGGTATCCCTTAGCAGGCTCTTACTGCATCCACGGGCATGAGAGGAGGGGTAACAATCTACTGCCGGCACCCCACGGCAATGATGGTGTTTTATTTAACTTAGTTTTATTTTTTTCTGTATGTGAATTGTCATATAATTCTTAAGAGAAATAAATATCCTACACCATAATAATTAATAACACCTGTCGTATTTTACGTAGGGGTTAACAATAAAGATATATTACCTGATCACCGCCAAATGCCGCCACACAAGGCTTTATACCTCCCGTTCCGATCGCGATCAAAGTCAAACCAGTCATGGAAGTGCTCCTAGAATAAAAATAAAAAATCGGCTAAGTGCGAGTCAGACTCGCGCATGATGGGTTCCTTACCTTTATTTGGTAAATCTAGAATTATAAATATTATGTGGGTATTTCAAGCGTCTACCTGTTACCGATATTATTATCGAGCAAAAAACGTAGCGTAAAAATCACGTAGACTCCCTTAAATATTTATTTTTCTCTGTTTTAGTATCTATTTGTTCTTAAAGCCTTAACAGAAATACATCATGTGTGAAAATTTCAACTATCTGTTCACGGAGACAAGCTAATATAGCGCGCGCTCTCTTGCACAATTGTACGAAAGTGAAAAGGACGGGACTACTAGCGTGAGAGACTAAGATTGGTCAGTGGGAGTGACCATTATTTTAAAATGTAAAGCTATGTTTAGATTGCTCACTTCAAACTATTACTTACATTATTCACTAGCTTTTCACCCGGGGTTTTGTAGATGAGTTGGTTATTGATAATTGACCTACTTATTATGATACTGATTTGATTTGATTGTTTAATTTGAGTAGTGTACAAAAAATAAAACATCAGAAATGTTCTTACACTAATTCTTCGAATACTCCAAGTTTATAATAATATGTTCTGCCATAGTTTCTACGTTCCTATCCATAATATCCATACCAGGCTCTACTACATCAACTACATGCTTTATACATTTTTGCCATTTTTGTATACTGAGAACACAACATGTAACGAGCACCGAACGACACGTCCGCACCGTACAAGAGACAGATAAGACTGACTTTTGGCCACACAGCGTGCACAGTGTGCACGTGCCCTATGTTCGTTATCTGCGACCAATAACCTGAAGTCTATGATTTCCCTATTAGCTTGTTTCGGCGAACAGAGTATAGCCACAGATTACAGAAACTAACAGATACATCACTCCAATACAAAAGCGAAAATACCTACGCTATAATAGCCTACAAAATCGTTGAGATTGCTTTGCTCACCCGCCTCACCTACTTGCAAGTAATCTGTGACGCGGCATCGCTAGGGCTAGGGTTGCGCTTCTACGATGAGATTTTTATAATAAAACGAATGTGGTGAAATAAAACAGCTATTTTTATTGGTTGCTCAAATATGATTTAGTTTTTTTAAAATGATGGATACCTTTCGATGTTCGAAACGTCAGGATAATAATAAAGGTAATTACGCGATAAATACCCGTTAATCCAATAAAGTAATAATCAGTTCATAAACGATAGAGTTCTCAAACAAATAAAAAGACGGTTGTCATATGTACGTTAATAATAATAAAAAAGAAAAATTATTTTTTCATTATTCCTAAAAAAATACTAAAACCTATCGTTATAACTAGGTATCGATACTTTATGGTTACTTATATGAGTAGTATCGTAAAACGATATGATTACTACTGATATGAGTAGGTATCGATACTTTGATGGTATCGGAACATCCCTACTTGCAACTCCTGCGATGTACAGAGCGGTAGGCATTTAACGCGTGGCCTTGAGCGAGTGACGGACGCCTGGTATAGCTATCACGGTGAATGATATACAGCATGGCGACAGACAGACAGACAGACGTCAGCGGAGTCTTAGTAATGAGGTCACGTTTTTACCCTTTGGGTAGCCCTAAAAACAAACTGTAATGGGAAACGGCCAAAACCACAGCATTCCTTTAAAGCCGAGCAGAAAGGCGAATTGGCAGCAAATAGGTTCAGTTGAACATGCTTTAAACTATTATCTATATATTTCAAAGGCTTTTTGTATTCCAAATTTAAAATCAATGTTTGTTTCTAATTATTTCACATCACACATCAGAATTACATAGAATCAGTTGCGTACGAATGCTTTGAATTCCGAGTATTTATTTGAAAGGCTACTTATTTGTATTCGAAATTTAAAATCAATGTAAGTATGTACATACTTATTTAGTAATAACGAGTATTACCTATCAATAATTCGACTGCTCACACGAATGCTTTGTAAAAAAAAAATCCGTTTATAAACATTAACTTGTTCGTTACTTTTTATGGACTTGTAAAATTGTTTTCTAAAAAAAACTATTCTAATTCTTATGTTTTATTTTTTTGAAATGGCGATAGATTGGGTAAGATAACGTTTTTACTGTTTATGAAAAAACTATGTGCCCTTATTCATTTGTTTATTATAAGGAAGTTGACTATTATTCCATGAAAGTTTAAAGGCTCGAGCAGACCGGATGCGTATGCGTAGACGTAAGCGTAGACGTGCACAGACAGATTATAACGATTTCAAAGAATAACTTACGTAGGTGGTAGCATAAGAGGCGGTATTGCTGAGCAACACGTGAGCGCGGCTCCGACGAAATATATGACGGAGAAATACAGAATGACTCTGAAAAAAAAAGTTTCACTCTCTTATAGACACTCTAAATAAAGTAATTTATAAGAACTGAACGAACATCTTGTTAAAGGCGCGTTGGCTGGCCTACCGACGAATTTCGATACGACGATTGTGGGTTCGATACCGGCCATGCATCAATGCATTTTTCTATCCTGTTAAATTTATGTGCACATTTATCACGACGTGCTTTAAAGGTGATGGAAAACATCTCATAGGAAACACGCGTGGCCGCGGTTTAGACAGCTTCTATATAGGCGACTTCACTGAGAAACGTAAAGTGGGAGGCGTAGGTAAAATATAACCCATTCAATCCCAATCATTTATTTATTAAAGCCTTTACATCATCATCATCATCATTTCAGCCGACGTCCTACACTAAGCTTGCCGGTCCGTGGCCTCCACTCGAGAACTTTTTGACCCCATCGGCCATCTGTTCTGCGAGCTACATGGCCTGCCCATTGCCACTTCAACGTGCTAATCCGTTTGGCTATGTCGGTGACCCGAGTTATTCTACGTATCTCCTCATTTCTGATTTCCTCATTTGATCATATTCAGGTACCTGTATCGTCCGATAAAATTATCGGCCAAGATGGCGCCGACAAGCGGCATGGTATAGCACATCATGATGAAGATGTGGTAGACAACCGTCGCCGCATTCTCGTGTAGGCACAGCACGTTGCGAAGGTACAACGAGAGTATTGCTGGACAGAAAATATATTTAGATAATAGATGTGTAAAAAGAGTTTTCTACCCTTTATTATATACCTAGGTACTTTAAAATAGATTACTAACTAGATTTTTGTATTTATCATCATCAGGTATCATCACCATGACGTTGTGTGTGACAAGGGGTCGGGGATCTAAAAAATTGCGCTAAGGTGGCGCAATGACGTCGCATTTCAAGGTCAAAGTCAATAAGTGTTTATTCAATAGAGCAAAACGCTACTTAGAATAGTCCATTTACATAAGAAGAACAAGACACATTTAAATTGCATAAAGCACATGATTGAAATCGTCCGCTTCAGATAACTTTTTTTCCAAATGAGGGAAGGAATCGAACAAGAAACCTCACTCTTTCACTTCTATTCATTGTTACATTTTCTGTCTGAGTATTATTTAGTTTCTGTAATCTGTGGTATTATGCTTAATTTAATGTTTGCAAGGATAATGGATACTTTCAAAAGATAATTCAAATGCAAATAAAAAAAAGTTTCAGAACCGCCGTTTAAATTTCTCACGTGAAATTGCAAAATATGTGACGTCACATTATGGAGAGGCAAGTCCTACAAATGTGACCAGCTGTGACAAGAGAGGTAAAGTCGATCATCATCATCATCTGCTGGTCAAATTGTGCAGTCGGATCTGTAACGTGGCTGTCGAATACAGTTTCCTGAGCATATCAATGTATCGAAGGTCGATGTTACAGCTATGAAGAGCGTTAAATACAGCCCAATGTCCGCCACTGTCGAAAGCCTTTTCATAATCGACGAAGGCCATAACAAGGTGTCGGTTGTATTCGAGACACTTCTCCATCAATTGTTTCACCGAGTGTACAATACACTCGGTGAAACACCACACTACACACAATTGGACCAATACGCTCAGGAATCCGGCCTGATCAACGGGCTGACATTCGTCTAGCTCACGGGTGATGACTAGATTTTTTTTATATATTTGTGACAGTAAGCTAATTGGTCGGTAATTGTTAAGTTTGGCATCCCCTTTTTTGTGTAGAATTAATATTGTACAACACCCAATCTAATCTGAACCCCACGATTGTATCCTCCTGCATTTAGCTTAATAGTTTATATGTATGTACTTACTTCTTAGCCCACAGAAAGAGAAACGTTCACAAAACTCCGAAGCAATAATGCAAAATATGGATGTTGGGTTACTGTAACCCATTTTTTACTCGACCTTCTTAGCTCACATAGATTAACAAATTTAAATCTAATTTACGTACATAAGTATTCTATATAAACTGCTTAAATTATTACGGTTGGAAACGTAGGAAACGTTTGTATAGAGCACTGACAGAATATTTTTTTTTCGCTCCTATCGGAGCAGGCTATAGTTTAAGACCATACCATAACTAACAATACTCCACCAGAGGACAGGACCTTGACAGAATTATTGTTAGTAAAAATGTTAAAAATCGACATTAGTCAAAATGTGGTAACCTATTTACAAGGTGCAAGATTCCTCAAGACTATAAATGAAAAAAAAAATGTTTTAGATCTCAGAATATGTTATTATTCTGAGTTGTAGGTCAAGTGTCTAAGAGACTAGGTCCAAAAAAAATATATTAATTATTATTAATAATAAAGTATTTTATCTACACTTCTACATTGACGACCTCTGTGGCGCAGCGGGCGAAGGTCCGCCTGCGACGCAGGGGTTGCGGGTTCGATTCCCGCCTCAGGAGAAATGTCTGTACGATCTGCAGATATTTATTCAGGTTGTTCTGGGTGTTTTTCTATACAGGGTGAATTTTTGAGACGGGACAGTAAGGGCAGGTACCTTAACCGTTATAGTTACAGGAAAAAGTTTTTTGAAGACTATCCATAAATTTTTAAGATTTTTTGAACTGCATTTACAGATTTTGGAAAAAATGTACAGTCTGCAAGAAAATGGTTATTTTACACAAAAACTTTTTTTGATGCCAATCGATCCTCTTTCATATAAGGATCAAAAGTCTCTACTGGACCGACTGAGGTTTGAGTACTAGAAATGTCAGAAATTGCGAAAAACTTGGAATCACTCCAAAATACACGCTGATCAGCGGACATTGTATGTTCTTTTGTTATTGTGTCCGCTAATCTTGCCGCTAGCACAGCGGCCTGCAGCTCCAGTTATAGGTTTATTTCCCGCCACAGGGCACTTACTGGCAATACACGCACGTTTTAAAATCCGTATCTGTCCAGCGCCAATAAGCCACCGCGCAGAATGCTTTTGTCGATGCGTCACAGAATATATGCAGCTGTAGGTTTCTATAGCAAGATAAAGAAACATTAATATTCTTAGCAGGGAACGGTTGCGGGCCTCGGGATAGCGCGTGTAGCCGTCGCGTCGTAGTGCACCTCGTAGCGCTCTTGTGATCTGCTACGAGCGTAACACTGTCTACGAAATCTGTAGGTTGCGGTTTCAAGTTCCAAGTTTCTTGTAGAATAATCTTACCGTTGATCGTGAGTGGAGATAAAAATTCGTAGACATCAAAACTTTTAGAACCTAATTAACTACTAGCTGATCTTAATGTACGTTTCGGAAGAGCGAGATTCCCCTAACACAGGTAAAATACTTTACTTAAAAGGGGGTCTCATACACTGTTATATTTATGAATAAAGATTTTTGTATTTGATTTACATATGTATTTGTAATTAATGTATCTTGTTTGAACAATGTGTGACTTAATAATAAGAAACCCAAGGACTTTATCTGGGATACGACTTCATCTACATATGTATAGATCGCATCGATCAAACTAGTCTCGCTACACTAACCCCCTAACTCCTTTAGGTATAAAATCACGTTAATGTAAGCACATCGATATTTGAATTTTGACATAACTCTGGAGGACAATAAAGTTAAGTAAAGAAGTGTAAAAAGGTAAGTAAAAGATTTGTATTGTTTTCTTTAAAGATTGAATCTCTTTAGCAGTCTCGTGGGGCGTCAGAAGTCTCGTGTACATATTTTGTGACGAGTTTTGTAACAAATAAGTTGGGGAAAAAAATATCGAATTTTTGTTTAGTTATGCTAATATGGTGTACTAGCTTGTGCCCGCCGCTTTGCATATGTTTTTCTTGTATCCGGATAAAAAGTAACCTATGTTTTAATCCTAGTCAACACTTAATACGTTTGCAAAATTTCAGCTCGATACGTAGGTACGCTAGTTTTTGCGTGAAGAGGTAACAAACCTCCATACAAACAACATTCGGCTTTATAATATGAGTGAAATATTTGTTTCAAAATAAGGTTGTCATTTGTAATATAGATTACAAAGATACAACGACAGGCGATTCGATATTTTTTTATTAAAAATCGAAGATATATTATACATGCTCTCGATCCTAAATAATGAAATTTTGTTTATTATTCCATCAGAAAAATCGTCACATTCGAATCTTTTAATAGATTTGTGAATTTAAATTATTTTTACACGTGTCATCAGCTGATAATAAGATATTATTTCTTTAGAGCACCTGTATCAGCGAAAGCGATTCTGTAACTGGCAAATCGATTACTGAAGTAGTTTTTATAAACCCGTTAGTTTTTTTGCGTAGAGGATTGGCAGAGGGGAAGGTCCGTATTTTTATATATGGCTTATCTTGATTTGTCTCGTCTAAGAGCTTCATAGATCAATAATTATGTCAAAGAGTATTTATAGCACTACATTTAGATTATGCTTCGTAACGTCTTTTTGTCGTCCATGACATAGCCGTAAAATAAAAATAAATAACCCTCGGAGCTGCAATATTGAGTGCAAGAACACAAAGCTAGCCAAGATTTGATAAATAGTTAATGTGCCTTAGATAAAAGCTATATAATAGGCATACCTAATATTGTGTTTTATAAAGTATTTTAACAAGGACCTAGAAGGAAGATAGGAGAAGGAGAAGAAGGTACAGCTGCAAAGTGAATCCGATATAATAAACTATGTTTCCCACAACATATTTGTAGCTGGAAGAGTACCTACCTATCTGTAAGTAGGTACTTGGTAGCTACCGTCCCTAGCCTGACTTAGGGATTGTTTAGGAACTTGTTAAAGGGGCCATACAAGATGCAACGTTCTCAGACTAACGGACGAACCGAGGTCTGATTTGATGATTAAGGATATTCCTTTTTAGTAAATTATTTGGTCACTACCCTCCAGCCCATTTTAGCGCATAGGTACGTAAAATGTCTGTGGGACTTTTCTTCTTGCAGCCGTTTGTGCATGTCCCTTTTAATAAAGCGACTTGAAATAATTATGTTTTCAACAAAAAAACCAACTCATGATAAAATCTGTAATGCTTTTTCAACAAAAACAAACGACTTCAATGATAAAATCTAAAATGTTGCTGAAAATACTGAAACCGTTATAATTATGCTTATTTTTAATATTTATTTATCGTGGATTCCATCTTTAAAACTGGGTTTAAAAGCAAGCAAACATGTGAAACAAAACAACAAGTTCAAATTTAGGGCACAACACTTCATACCTAGAGGGACCCCAGTAGGTACACACTATTGCATTATTTTATTCCATTAGATTTAATTCTAACAATGAATAGAAGTGAAAGAGTGAGGTTTCTTGTTCGCTTCTTTCCCTCACTTGGAAAGAAAGTTTTCTGAAGCGGACGAATTCAATTATGTACTTTATTCAATTTAAATGATTTTTTTCTTATTTTGTAAACTGACTATTTTAGGTACCGTTTTGCTCCATTGAATAAACACTTATTGACTATGACTTTGACTTTGATGTCATCAAGTTTCTCGTGAACTTCCGTCAGAAGACATCCCAGCCATTTCCCTTAACGTCACCTTTACCTCTGATAATAATAAATCATTTATTGATTAGATTATACAGAATACATTCGGTTGAGAAAGAGAACCGCTTTGGTCAATATTCGAGTCACTTCCAGTAGGAGGCGAGCGAAGTAATTTGTTATGTTTGCGATCATTACCGAAAGTGGACAGTGGATTTATAGTTTCACGTGTAAATTAAAACAGTACCTATTTAGCGACACGTCTGCTTTGTACGCTCGTCGGACGCCGAAAAGGACAAGAATACAAGTGATATAGTGTTCAGTGAATAGTGAACAAGTGTTATAGTGATGATCATTGTTCTGTGAAGAAGTGTTCTAGTGTTAATCTGCTGTAAGATTCGTATTGGTGTGATTAATGTGTTAATATTGGTGTAATTTGACTACATTATTTAATCACGAACCCCCAGCTCGTAACAATAGGTAGATTTACATATAAGGAATTCCATGACGATACCTGACATTTTTCGTGCACGCTCATGGTTTCTTTTTTCCTCTCCCAGTCGCGGATCATTTGCAGCCTAGCAGGTCGCGTGGAGTGAGCTCGGGCGGTGTGATGGATGAGACGGCGCCGGGCGCTGGCGGACGCGCGGCCCCGGACGGCGCGGCGGCAGGCGGCGCGGGCGCCGGGGCGGTCCCGGGCGCTGGGGCGGCCGATGACTACGACCCGCACGCGCACCGGGATACCGCGAAACTGAGCAAGTGAGTACTTCTAGGCGAGGGTCGGCGACTCAACGTGCACTTACGGAAGTCTCCGTCCGCAGCTACCTGGAGGCGCTGATGAACATGATCAAGAGCGCGCTGGGCACGGGCGTGATGGCGCTTCCGCAGGCCTTCGCGCGCAGCGGGCTGGCTATCGCGGCCGTCGCCACCGTGCTGGCCTGCGGCGTGCTGACGCACTGCCTGCGCGCGGCTGTAAACGCGCGCTACCAGGCGTGCCGGCGTCGCCGCGTGCCGCTACTGTCCTACAGCGACGCCGTGGAGGAGTGCCTGCGCGCGGGCCCGGCGCCGGCGCGGCGCTGCGCCGTGGCCGCGGGCCGGGCCGTCACGGCGCTCATCTTGCTGTTTCAGCTCGGCACCGCCTGTATATACGTAGTCTTCATGGCCGAAACCCTCCGGAAGGTAACGAGTCCACGACACCGTCCTACGCTATGCACCCCTTGCCCCTATTTCATATGAGGTGATCGAGATCGATCTCCCGCGCGGGACGCGAATGAAAACCGTTCGCGGTTACGGTTAATTCGTTTTCTACTATTTTGAAAATCTACGCCGTTCAACCCGCAACTGGGCGGAGGCCACCCCTTCCTTCCTTCCTTACTATAAATTGTGGCCGGTCTCGGTACTCGAACGCATCCAAGTCTCCTAGCTGTCTCTTGCCGCGTCTACCGCGACGTTTTTGCCCGTTTTTGGCCCAATGTATGGCAAGATGCGCCCAACCTTTCAGGTGCATACGATCGTGCGGCCGGCCGGTTCGATCCCCCTTGAAGCGAGACGTAATTTATTACTATTTATTACTACGTCCGCGATGCCATTTTTCAACTAAATGCGAATGCTCGTTTTCGTGCAGCTGATAGACGAGGAGAGGTCTGTGTTGGTGTACATGGCGGCGCTGTTTCTGCCGCTGGTGCTGTTCAGCCTGATCCCGAGTCTGAAGGTGCTGGCGCCGTTCAACATGGTCGCCAACCTGATGATCTTGGTGGGGCTCTTCATCGTCATGTACTTCGTGTTCACGGGCAGCGTGCGGAGCGGGCCGGTGCGCGTGCTCGGGTCCTTCGTCGACTTCCCTCTGTTCTTCGGCACGGCGCTGTTCGCGTTCAACTCGGTCGGCGTGGTGAGTGCGGGCTGGTGCGGGGTGGGGACGGGCGAGGGGCGCCACTGACGCTCGGCTCGGGCCCGCAGGTGCTGCAGATCGAGAACAGCATGCGGCGTCCCACGCAGTTCCCGTCGGCGTGCGGCGTGCTCAATGTGTCGATGCTGCTGGTGCTGTCGCTGTACCTGCTCATCGGCCTGAGCGGCGCCGTGTTCTGCGGCGACCAGTGCGCGGACTCCATCACGCTCAATCTGCCCAAGGGACTGTCAGTATAATCTAAACATTATCTTTTAGTACTCTGTAGACAAAGTGTGTTTTGTAAATGTGTTTCTTCTTCATCTTCTTCTTCTTCTTGCATTGTGGGTTAAAATGATACCTTGACAAGATCTACTTTTTCTCAGTTCATTCCATTAGCTTTACGTAATTTAAGGACCACTTCCGCGAGAACACTTGCAGAGAACAGATACTAAAAACAGAATAAAATATATATTTAAGGGGGGCAATCTCATACAACATCTCATACCACAAACATGATTTTTTTCCGCTTTTTGCTCGATAGTAATAACGGAAACAGGTAGACGCTTGAAATATTTACATAATATCTACACGCGATGCACTTTGTGCGCGAGTCTGACTCGCACTTGGCCGATTTTATTTTATCTTTATCACTGGCTCCCAGTAAACGTTTGTTGCTATAGGTAGGTATACTACACGTGCCTGTAAGAAGTGTTTGAGAGCGCAGTTGTCCCAAAAAGTGCGAGTCCTGGGCAGAACCATGCCATGCCATGCAACAATGTCTAAAAAATATCAAATGGCTCCGGCAATACACCGTGTTAATGGAAAAATAACCTCTCCTATTGTGATAAAGCTCTGCATTTTAGGTACTTTTAGGTAATAATATTCGTACCTACATGAGTACAGTCAATAGCACCAATCACTCTGATAAGGCTATTATGAAAATAATTATTATAGTGCTACATGCTACGTCCAACAATATTTACAGATAAATAAACAAATTACTTTAACAACATGGCGAGAAAGTTAAATTTCAAATTAGGTTACACAATGATTATAGTAGATCACAGTGATATTTCTATTATACCTACGGCTTTTTAGGGTTCCGGGCCTATTGGCCCGGAACCCTAAAAAGCCGTGGTAAAAAGGGACTATGGGTATCACTTTGTCTGTCTGTTTGTCACAAATGAATATCTCGAGAAATACTGATGCTATCATTTTGAAATGGTTAAAGATTATTTACTAATATAGCATATTATATGAAAATGTCAAAAAATATTTTTATTATGATTGCAGGGATCTCAGAAATTTTAAGAGAAGTTACTAGGTCGTGTCGGGGTATCTATCGATATTAATAAACAGTTTTTATTTTTCCTTTAAGCCGTATCGTTTTTGATTTATTTACAAAAATGTTTAAAAAACGACCGTCCGATAGTTTATATAGTCCATATCTCCGAAGTTTGAGAGATAAACTCGTGAAACTTTTATAGCTAATAGGATTGTATGTAATATTTATAGGGAAGTTATTGTGAACTCTCCAAATTGAAAAATGGGGGATAGGAGGGAGGTTTTAAAAATGTTTGTGAAATTACTAGGTCATGTGGGGTATCATATGAAAGGTATTCATTTGCACATTATTAAAGTAAAAAAATCCAAAAGTGGATAATAGCACTATCACTGGACGAAAAACATTTGGAAAAATGCGAAATTGCACAAACACACAAACAGCAAGGCAGAAAGATGAATAGCTGCTTTGTGTGCCGCTATACCTTTGCTACACCATCGAAATTGCTAGAAGGATGGGAGTATGTTAAAGTTGAATGCACAGCTGAATATTTGAAAATGACAAGGTATATCTTACAGACAGTTTTTAGTTTTCCTTTAAGTCGTATCGTTTTTGAGTCATTTACAAAAATGTTGAAAAAACGCCCGTCCCTCACCCTTATCTCCGAAGTTTGCAGAGATAAAGCCGTGAAACTTTTATAGCTTATAAAAGTGTATGTAAAGTTTATAGGAAAATTATAGCGAACTCTCTAAATTGCAGTGTTTTAGAAATCATCGAAAGTGTAAAAAATCTACATAAGTTCCGCTATCAGACAAGAGATGGCGCTGTCAAGGTTCCATTAAATGGTTTAATTTAAGGGAAGATTATGTAACATTATTGCAAAATAAAAGCCTCATCATTTCGGCCGTAATACGTCCACTACTGAACACAGGCCTCCCTCATAGATCTCCATGAGGGGTAGTTGCCATACTCACCACGCTTGGCAGGCGGGTTGGCGAGCGCAGAACGGATGTTGATACGAGGGAAGACGCTGCTGCCCATCTTCCGGAGGTATCCCTTAGCATGCTCTTACTGCATCCATGGGCATGAGAGGAGGGGTATAATTCTACTGCTGGCACCCCACGGCAACCCATGTCAGGCACCTAATAGCAGAGAATACGTCATAATTGTGCATCTCTTACACTCAGTTAGAAAAGTCAACCTTAGAGATAATTAGATCTCACAGAACCTTTTGTCAAAACTGGTAGACCACTTTCTTGGCCCACCGTACACCTATCCCATAGCAAAATAAATACTGAACACAAAAGAATATGTAAATATTATTATGGTTAAAGGGGGTTATAGAAGTTTTGTCTAGAAATCTCCTTCCGGTTCTCAAAGGGGTTAAATTATTTCAGAAAAAGTTTTTTGAAATAGTTTAATAATGTTGATGTTTTAATGATTGCGTAAGTAGTTCTTTTTAAACTTTTTTTTGGATTTAAAAAAAAATTTGCCGCTTAGTTACCAGTAACAGCTTAATTCTGAATGTATTAATCTCTAAGATGTATATGGAATGATGGCAGTAGGTATAGCAACAGCCAATAATGGTACATTATATTGCTTACAAGCAGCTGCCCTTGTTTTCGAACGAACGGGCAAGTGAATTATCGTCCAAAAACGAGTATCGATATGTCGCAGGCTGCCGAAGGTGGTGAACTGGCTGATGTGCGTGGCCATCTTCATAAGCTACGTGCTGCATTGCTTCCTGCCGATGGAGTTCATCTGGGACGCGGTGCGCAGGCGCTGGGTGCGGCCGGGCGCCGGCCCGCTGCGGCTGCGCCTGTACGAGAGCGCCACGCGCGTCGCCATCTGCCTGCTCACGTGTCAGTCGCGTTGTTTTAGATGTTATTGTCTGCGGCACTCTCTGTGTGCGAGCGCGCAGCGCAGAGGTGGTCGCAGCTGGCGTGGTGTGTGAGGAGAGTTGTGCGCGTGTTGCAGTCGTGGTGGCGGCGGCGGTGCCGCGGCTGGGACTGATCATCTCGCTGTTCGGCGCGCTGTGCATGTCGGCGCTGGGCATCTGCTTCCCGGCACTGATGGAGGCGTGCCTGGCGCATGCGCGGGGTTCGCTCGCCCGCCTGCCGCTCGCCAAGAACGTGCTGCTGGTCCTCGTCGGTCTGCTGGTGCTGCTGCTCGGTACCGTGACCGCGATGAAGGCCATCGTTGAATCGTTTCTGTAAATTAGGGTTCGACTTGGATTTACACGGTGAATTAAAATCGAACTCCATTCGCCAAGTCCACATATGACTTACTTAATACTTATACTGTTTGACTACCTGATAGTAAAAAAGTTAAAACGAAAATGTTATACAAGGGCACATAATTGATTAAATTACATTTATATTAGTAATTTTTTTTATTTAAATTATCTCAATTTACCACACTTGACTATTGTTTTCCATTATCATAAACTCTTGTTAATGTAAAACGATCTTCGGGATCTGTTCCAAGCCTAGAATATTTTGGCTAAACATAGATCGTCTAAAGATTTTTCAAAATTTTGGTAAACAACTGGAAAACAGGACACTAGGCCAGACCTCTCGGTGAGTGTTGGTGAGGTGAGCAAGCCTGCGGACATTGCCAATTTGTTTATGGACCATTTTAAAGTGCAGTCCCCGCTTAGTGTGTGGGAGAGGTCCCACTTGTTCATTTTAATGTAGGACAGGTTAGGAAAGTACTCAGAGGAATGAGCGGTGGTCTCTTGGATACCTCGGGCTCAGTGTTGAGCATTTGAGGCATGCGGGGGGCGTCTTCCGAACTTGTTGTCTGTTCTTTACAATGTGCATTAGTTATTCGCATTTACCACTAGATCTAATGAAAACCATCGTGGTTGCCATTGCTAAGAATAGGACCGGGAGATGTCTGTGACGCAAAAAACTGCTACCCTATACTGCTAGCTACCACTATTGCTAAAATATTGGTTGGTCTGCTTGATTCTTATCTAGATCTATATGATCTTCATGACGCTCAGTTCGGGTTTCGGCCTGGACTGTCTTGTCTTTCGGCCTTGAACAGGCAATTCGCAAAAGAAGAACAAGACATATTTATATTGAATAAAGCACATAATTGAATTCGTTCGCTTCAGATAACTTTGATTTTCAAGTGAGAGGAAAGAAGCGAACAAGAAACCTCATTCTTTCAATATCGTTGTAAATACTATAATACCAATTATCAGAGCACAAACGTTAAATTATGTTAATTGTAGAATAGAAGAATCTTTAAGCGCGTAATAACTTTGTCAATGTATTAAAAACACAATATATCTACCAAGTTAGGGCCTAATTGGTTGGACATAATTCTAGTTATGGACACAAACACAATGTAACGAGTTGAATAGGATTTCTACAGTATTTGATATTCTAGCAACACGGAACACTTTATGTAATAAAATCAACTTATCTTTATTTCTGTAGCCTCGAATAGTGTGCCAACCCGTTCGCTCTAATCTCGTCCGCACCGGACGAGTTGGCACAAAAAATAAAAACATTATTTCCGTTCGTCAACTCGTCCGGTCAACTTTGATAACAAGTGTTGTGCTATAAATTACGAAAAGTAATGTTACCAAGAAAAGTGTAACGTGATGTATGAATGAATATATTTGTTGATCAGTTTTTCTAAAGTGGTAGTAATAAATAGAAGCAATGGCATTATGAGTTTTACATTGTCACTACGATTTTGCTGATTCTTTTGACAAAATTATTACCGTCAAAATTTTACTAGGGCAAAATTATATATTACAGTTTATTCGCCAACATAAAAAATACAAATATTTCAGGTTTAAGAAATCTTTATTCTCATCTTAAGAATTTATAATTTACTTACAATGAGAACTTAAAAACTAGGTAACATAATATCATGCGGTACGAGCGCGCTACTACCTACCCGCGACAAAAAATAAATAAAGTTTGTAGTCGCCATTGTCCTAGATGGACTGCAAAAAGAAACAAAGCAGGCTCAAAGCGATGTGCTGCGACGGTAAATGTGGTTACAAAATTAACATTAAGTACTAACTATAAACTGCCTGACGTATACAAAATATTGTTATAAGATGTTTAAACCTGATTAATATAATAAAACGTAAGTACGTCTAATATATAATTACTAATGAGGAACAATATTACAATAGGTATAATTAAGTAAAATCATAGCTGTAATTATTTAATTGAAAAATAAATGTTTAAAGACCTTGCTAAATATTTCACTAATATTGTGTAAATAAATGTTTACATGGAGGTATTTTACCTCTTCACGCAAAAACTAGCGTAGGTACGTATCGAGTTGAAATTTTGCAAACGTATAGATGTTGAGTAGGATTTACACATAGGCTACTTTTTATCCGGGTACAACGCATGTGAAGCGGCGGATACAAGCTATTTAAACTATAATTTAAGGAAACACAAATAAAAGTAAAAGTATCGCATGGGGTAGCTTGACCGCGTTCTCCACTCATGTAGAACAATGAGTTGACAAATGATAACAAAGGAGAAGCTCATTCATTACTGATGGATGACAGAGAAGTTATGACGCAGATTGGCTATGACTGGATGTGGCAAAGTTTATTACGGGCTAAATGAGTAAAAGTGATTGCTTTAGGGTAAAAAATGAACTTATATTAATTTTTTAAATCTGTTAATTATTTTTGTTTCTTTTATTTCTTTTGGTAAATTGTCGTATATTTTAGCGCTTTTAAAAGTTATGTTGTTTTGTCCATAATTTGTCCTGGGCGGGAGAAGCATTAGTTTTTATTATATTTCCTCTTCATAACATAAGTATAGATTGTTTTTAACAGAAAAACCTTTGTAATCGGCAATTTAACCCTTAAGCTCAGGCACTGTTATGGCGGCACCACCTGATATTTGCAGACTTTTACATGAATGACGATAATACTGAAACTAACAGGAATTATTACTTGAAATAAAAATTAAACTATTCTATGATAATACAGTTAAAAATTTGAACATTAATTTGATGATTATGATTTATTATTATTTCATATTTTAAAGTTAAAAATAAAAAAAAATAAGACATGTTCATGGAAACTTAATATTTTTAGGAATATAAGACAATTTCGGAAAAATGAGGTATGCCTATTGTTATCTTTAATATAATTTCTAAAAACTTATGTATCTAGTTTCACTCACCTTTCTCACGAAAACTAAACACGAAAAACACAAAAACACGCATTTTTGTACCGAACCGAACGTCTGATTTCAAAATAGCAGTACTCGATGACAAAGACAACAAACCATACATATTATGCATCAAATTAAAGAGCGTATTAACCTTTAATTCTTTTATATACAAACCCTCAATGAACTAAGCAATAGATAAACAGTAGAATGCACTTTACGTAGTATCAAATCAAGAGGACAAAATAGTGTCCCTATCTGATCTTAAGGGTTTAATAACATCTAGATCATAAAGTTTAGATAGTTATTTGGAAAATTAGAATATTGCCGTTTTTAGTATTAGCCTGGCAAAGCTGGTGTATATTGTTTTAAGCAGTATTTAGCACTAACACTTAAGGTTAAACGAGTCGCCCATCTTTCCATACAAACGTGGAAGGGTAACTACTCCACTGTTTGACGTTGACCATCCAACACTAAGGATTATATCAATTTATCTCGTCATAATCTATGTTTGTATACAACCCAAACCGTAAAAAATGTATTTATTTCAAAAATGCAAGCTTGTAAACTTTCGTATTTTAGCACTGATTTTAGCCCATTTATGGACGAAACTAAATAATATACGGAGAAAGAAAACTCAAAAATAAACGCTGTTCCGACATAGTTTAATTATTCAAAAGTTGAAGTAAATGTTATTTTGAAAAGATTATACATTCAAGTTTTTCTATAATAACCATTGTGCTAAAAGTCTATTCACATATTTTTGCGCGGTCGTTTTAGGAATGAATCATTGTGCATTTCATTCTAGCGCGCGGGTACATATACGGTCAGGTGAGATAGCATACATTTATATGATTTATACGCTCCCACTGACTACTTTGCCTCCGCGACTTGTTCAACCTTAAGTGTCATACAAATACAGTATGACGTAAGCAATGACAAGGGATTTAGGGTAAGTTTATTACAAAACCATAGTAAGTACTTGCTTTTAACTTTTAGGTTTTTTAGTATTGTCTATTAAAGCATCAATGCGATATATACTCGCTATTTGTTTCTAGGGAATACAAAAACAATTTCTTGAGCACTTTACTTTCTAATTCTGATCAGTAAGGTGTTTTACAAACATTGCGTGAAAGTTGTAATATGAATAAAAAAATGGCGCACTCATACCTACGACTTGACTCACATCAAAACGAACATAATTTAGGTGATATTTCGTTTTATACATACATTATATAGAGATAATTATGTATTCAATAGATTCCTAGTTCGTATACACAGTTTATACAGTAACCATAAAAATGTTATACAAAAAAATTATCAATAATCTATTCATGGGCGAACATTTGAATAAAATAATTATTGATTTTGTAAAAGATAAATTTCCATAGATATCGGCATATGTATATATTCTCGGCATATACATATCTCTCGTAAAAGTATTAAAATTTGAATACCCACGACTTGTTTTTAAAGGTGTGATGATTATTTTAATAGAGTATAACAACAATAACTTATCTAAGTACATGAGAAAATCTTAATTTACGTCGATGTTTATTGATGATTTTCTTCGTATAATTCGTCAAATAGTAATGAAAGAATTGATTTCAACATTCACTAGGAAATAATTTTCTTACTATAATCATGATTAAGATTGTTAAGTACCTGTTTTCTGTTGATTTAATGTATCTGTTTATAATGCCTTTTCTAAGTGTTACCCATTTCTTTTTGCGTAATACGACTGATATTTACCATAATTAATGAAGCATCTTTTAAATAAAAACAATAGTTACCGGCTTACAGTTAATTGTTACCATTTATCATATTTAATTAAGTTTCCTTAATTAATATTTTACTTCATTAATAAATCATGTTACTTTATCTATGTATATTGTGTACGAGTAAATATATTTTTTAAAAGAAACTAGTGAATATTTAATATTTCTCAAATCTTTAAAACACTTCTGTCGCTAACTGTACAAATCTTCATAGTTTTAGGTACAATTAAACTGAGCGGACGAGTTTACGAACGAAAATAATATATTTTTTAAATGTGCCATCTCGTCCGCTGCGGACAAGTTTATTGCGGACGGGTTGGCACATTACCCGTAGCCGCACCACCAAAAAAGTGTGACTGACTCGCCATTTCATCTTAATACCTTCATCAAAACAAGTTGCTTCGCCCAATCACAATAGAAGAGAAAATGCAATTAGCTTATAACTATTTTAACATCATATAATATAGGTACTAGATTTATGTTGAAACTTATTCTTAGATCATTCTTAAACATAAAAATATAAATATTATACACTTCAAGCCAATATTTAACAATATATGATCCGAAGTGAACACACAAGGTACAAAATAATTTTTAAAGCTAAATTTAAGACAATGAGCCAATTCTAATTTCAAATATTGATTTATAAATTATCTAATGAACAGATTATCAAGCTATATATTTAAACAATAACGAAATGTTTTTGGTTTACTCATAGTGATTCACATAATATCGAAACAAGCGACATCTGTTACATTGTGAACGTACCAAGTCGTATGTTTGCTAACAAAATGTCAATCTCTTGCAAAGAATTAAGGTTTATCAGAAACATTATTAATTTACCTAAAATCTATATATATTAGACAATTAGGGTTTAAGGTTTTTTGTAACGTAAGTTTACATATAAAAGTCTTAATTTCTATTTTTACTTCCATCTAATTTGTTTATCAGAAATTACTAATCTGTTACGCTTGCCATAGTCCGGTAACGTTGTCATAGCCATTTGCGGTCAACAACATATATTACAATCATTTCTAAAAAAAAAAATGTTCTGTTCAGTTCTGTTCCGATTACGAGGCGACAAGCAAGTACACTGTTTCTTATTGTTATTTCTGCTAGGTTGTTATAACTGATAATATTGTTTTGCAATGTAATTGTAACGTGATAATAATAGTGATGATGATGATGATGATGATGATGACGATGATAATGGAGATGGTGATGATGATAAAGAATTTGTTGGACTGCATGTATGATGCTAAGCTCTTACTGTGTAAATTATGGACTAGGTACCTGATAGTAGAAAATTTAATAAATAATTATTGTGAATAATTATCTTATTATTTATTAGTATAAACCTAACACATGCATAAATGGTAACAATAACAGTTTGGTAAATCATATCGGTCTCATTACAGTAAGGAAGGGCGTATCTAACAATTTAAATCTTTGGCAAAACCAGTGTACCTACGTGCGTCGGCATTATTGTATACGCACATAATAAAGACAATGCCACAGTTTTCGGTGTCAGGGAACATGTAACGATTCCGATCTTTGGGTTAATTAACATGGTGAGATGCAGGAGGTTGCGCGTTACATTTTCCCTACAGGACAAATGTTTGTGTAAACTTCAGATGCGAGTTAGTATGGACTTCTTAATTGTTTCGGATGGACTGTGTTGTGGCGCAGTGGTTTTATAAATAATAATTATTTATAAAACCACTTTAATAGTTATTTAAGAAAAAGCTAGTTATAAGAAATGAAAGTTATGCACTATTAGGTATTGTCCCGCTACGGAAATCAAACTAACAACCTCTTGCTTCTTGGTCATCATCATCATCATCATCATCTCAGCCGTAGGATGTAGTCCACGCCCACAGCTGGATATAGCCCCCACTTCGATCTCCAAGATCATAAAGGGGCTTTTGCCATAATCGCCACACTTAGCAAGCGGGTTGGCAAGCACAGCATGGAAAGACGCTGCTGCCCTACTAGGCTGGGATGCGGGCGAACACCTTGGCAAGCTGTACATTGCGAGCTGTTAAAAGTAACAAAAACATTCATACAATATTAACTCTGGCTACATTATTTTTTTGACAACTGTATTTTTTTGTCATTGTTTTGGGGTGTTACACCACCCCATTTCGTTTTCGGTAGTCGTCTTTTTTCACCCAGTATAGATATTATTTAAGTACTTAAACTATTTATTTTAAAAACATTTGTTTTCTTAATATCCTTTGACTATTTACTAGAAATAGAAAACGAAACGAACAAAATATGAAATTAAATTGAGGGTAGTTGACAAAATAAAATGAGATTATTGGAAATTCAAATACCATTCAGTCAGTGAAGTTTTAACGGTCACGCGTTGTCAAAGCGCGTCGTCACGCGTTGTCTTGTGTTCTGCAATTATTGTGATATTTAGTAATTCTGCGTCTGATTCAACCACACCAAGTACTGTGAATAAGATGGAAGAAAACAAAGAAAATGTTCGACCGAAAATCAAATCGAGAATACCATTGCCATTACATCCGTTACCAGCTATACCTATGCACATACTAAACCCATCAGGAGAAAATCAAGAAACGCGTTTGGCTTTAGAAACAATAGCTCAAACCAATGTTATCCCAAGTTCTAGCAATACGAATAGTAAAAAAGGAAAATCAACAACAAAGAAGAACAAGCTTGTGATCGATTCTAGACACGTCACTAAGCGGAGCAAAGTTGAAGAGTTAGATTGGGATTATAAGGTATTCAAAGATTCAGATGAAAGTAATGTCAGCGATGATAATGAAAATAAGAAAAAACAGACAGACTTTAATAAGAATAAACAGAAGAAATGTCTTGGTAAACTCCGGACTGTTACGCCTCCAAATTTATCACCTCTACAAAATAAATATTTACTTGATTTTACATATATTGTTTCATCTGGTTGCAACCATGAGAAAAGGGTGGAAGACAGGGTTAAGCTTCGACGGGCTTATAAAGAAAATCTGCAGGAAAGGCTTGCATCACCAACCTATTGTAAGTATCTACTAAATAGACCTATAAGAAGTTACAATGTACCTTTACAATAAACAGGACTATTGTCTACACATTAAATTAATCTATAACTTGATAATACTACTCGTGGAAACAATATAAAGCCAGCTGCTGAAATTGTCTTGTGTTGTTAAATATTCTCACTATCATGCACTGGTTAGAAACTACTGAGAAGGTAAAACAGAATGAGGACTTCCGTTAATTGACACCATCATTATAATAATTTATTATTATATATAAGTCACAGTAATATTATATTAATAATAAATAATACTGAAGCGTAATGGATTTTTCAACAACATGAAAGCGTCTTATAGGTTTTCCTAACAACAGAGTTATGTTTTCAGGGAAAAGGGCGTACACGGCTTGCTTAAACAAAGACTACACGGGTGACATGTTCGGGTATTTGCTGGAGGTGGAACGGAAGCCGCTGGCAACGCCGGCTATACCTACGATCGCAAGGGCTGGTGCCATAAACTGGATCATTGAAGTGAACGTAAGTACTTGCACTATTCTCTAAAGATGATTAAATTCAATTACTTGAAAGAATTTTATGATATTTTTTTTACTCTGTGTTTGTCATAATATCCACTCTATGTTCGCTTCGTATGTATATCTGTCTGTCTGTCTTCGGCTTTACGAAGAGACTATAAGCCCTAGATAGCTGAAATTTTGCATGATCATAATATAAAATAATGACGCCGAGATAGCGCTATTGAAAAATATAGAAAAATAACTAATTTAGCCTTCTATACTCGTCAGTCGATGCCGTGGGGTGCCGGCAGTAGAATGTTACCCCTACTTGCATGCCCGTGGATGTAGTAAGAGCCTGCTAAGGGATACCTCCGGAAGATGGGCAGCAGCGTCTTTCCGCGTATCAACGGCCCGCACTGCGCTCGCCAACCCGCCTGCCAAGCGTGGCGAGTATGGCAACACTCCCCTCATGATCTTGGAGATCCAAGAGGGAGGCCTATATGTCCAGCAGTGGAAGTGACAGCAGTTCTACGGCTGAGAAGATGATGATGAATTGTTTATCAATATCTTAAATTTCAGGGAGAAATCGGCAACCTAGCCGTCGTCCAATCAGCATGCTGGTACCTAGACTCCAGCCTAGCCATAGGGAACATCCAGCTCGACAGACTTCACGTAGTCTCAGCTGCTTGCTTCTGGATAGCGCAGAAACTACACTGCGTAAAGCTGCACTCCTCTCGGCTGATAAAGTATGCCAGCGACGCTTTCACGAAGGAAGAGCTGTTGGCGGCTGAGAACACTGTTTTAAATATGCTGGTTTGTATTTACCAAAGTATGTTAATTAAACTGCAATTATCTTGTCTTTCTTGATCCAATGCTGTTTTGTATAAGTAGATGAATTTAAAAGTAAAAGCATGGCATAGCGTAAACCATAATAGCCGTCTGCGGTCGTGGGCAGTGTTTCTAATATTCCCGCGCAAGCAAGTTCGGTTGGGGAGGCTTTTATATAGCTACTGCTAGACTCAGATATGTTTTCCTGTTCGTCTCTAAACTCCAGTTGACCATGTGGATGCTGATAACATCGCAGAACAATATTGGAGGTAAACGTAAAAGATGTTTCACATAATTGTTTCCTTGCTTTAGATATGTTTCACCATTCTTAGCCTTTATTACATTTTTAGGTACCCATGTAGGCCGTGGAAGCGATGGCGGGACGACCTCGGTTTATTTAATAGTGATTGGTTCCATATTTCGAAGGAGAGAGATGACTGGGGGCAGTACGACGAGATAGGCTTATTGCAAAAAAATATCTACTTTATATTTTAACAGCATATTATTAACCCGTGGTGCTTAAACCATTTAAAAATCCTTTCCTTTATCTTGATCGAGGGATTGTTTACACATGTTTGTTTGGACTTGTCCGTATTATTACTTGTCGCAGACAAATAACAACTAATGGGTACATTACCTTCCAGGATTTCCCCGCCCAGCCGGTAACCCCAAACGATTTCATTACCTACCTAGCGTGGTGGTGCGACAACGACCACCCTGGAGAGATAGAAATGGCTGCAAGCGTCCTTTGCTTGTCAGGCTTGATGGTGGTAAAGAAGCTATGTGAAGAATACCCATCGGTCATCGCTTGTGCTGCTACCAGGAGTGCTGTTCAGCAGCTGGGGAGAAAAAATCTTGTGGAGCGGCTTCAGCTTTGTCCCATGTAAGTTAATTGCTCATCATAACCGGCCTGTTTTCCTCCTACAGTTTACGCCATTCTACGATCAGCCAAATGACTATTTAAATGCTGGGCAAAGGCTTCCCACAATTTACGCCATTCTACGACTTACCGCACCTAGCATCTGCCAGCGGCCGTTTAGAATAGAATAGAATAGAAAACTCTTTATTGCACACCACATAAAAAATAGAACATTATAGTAAAGGAATTAAATGATACAATATATGCCGTTTGCCAGGCCACCTAGCTAATAAGCGTTGGTAGGCGTTGGTGCGCCTTGGGCTTGCCGTTTGCCGTGTAGCGGTCTCCGTCCCAGAACTCGTATACTCAATTTAACAGCTAGCATTGTCTAGGAACGTTGGTCTTAAAATTTTACCACCCTGGAAAGATAGAGGCCACAACTTCCTCTGCATGACAGTCCTATTTACTGCTATCAAGACTTCTGTTCAACTGCTGAGGTCCTCCTCAGCAGTTGTATAGGATCTTAAAAAAACTTTTTCAGCTTTCCCAAGTTATTAAACAGATCATCATCGTCAGCCTGGACGCAGCACTACTCTCTTCTTCCGCACGCAGTTCTTCCACGTATCTCCTCATTTCTGATTCGATCCCATTCTAGTAGAGAAACCCCGAGCATAGCCCTCTCCATAGCTCGTTGAGCGACTCTGAGCTTATTCATAAGGCCAATAGTGAAGGACCACGTCTCGGTTCCATATGACATCACATCACTAGTAACACACACTTATTGTGGACTATCATCTTAAGGCACTGAGGTATGTTGGAAGAAAAGACGTTGCGAAGTTTCCCAAGTTGGATTCGACAATTGACCTCATTCTCGAAGTTGGACCTAATTGGACTGTTTGTCCTAGGTATGCGTACGCGTCGACAACTTCAAGAGCCGAGTTCTCAACCATAACTGGGGCAGGCACGACATGGACATTTGACATGATTTTCGTGACTAACCGTTGGGACGTTTAAGCAGCGCATATCCACACCACGCCGTATAAAGCCACGCCTTTAAATTTGCCGCGCATTAAACACAGCCGCGCTGCAGCAAATCAACAAACATGAAGGCGCTCAAATAGAGCTAGTTACCTCTTATTCATCACTAAAGGGCGAATTCGTCACTTAATGCACTTAATAAGTACTCCAAGACATGATCCTATTACAAAACAGGCCGAGCACTCTCCCATCAGGAGAATCGTAGTTGTAGTAGGTAGTAGTAGATTTTTTTGCGAAGAGTGTGTTTGTACCTGTCAAGTTAAAACGGACGGCAGATTCCAGCTGCAATTTATAAACTTGTAGAAGTGGATATGCAAAGCAGTCCTATATTTATTAATCTGGTAGCAAGTAAGGCTGTGCATGCAGTTTCATACAATCAAGGAATTGCTTCCAGGTATGAGGCAGCAGAGAAAAAAGCTGCAAATCTACCCCACACCTGCACTATCCTCCGGAGAGCTGTGCGCACCATTGCTAAACCAAACTGCATGTACAAAGCACCATTTCACCACTATGGCAAACCGCCACACCACATCGTCCGGCAGGTCATCAAATCAGCTCGTCAATCCTTCAACTAACCCTTACCATGAGCTTCTAATTTACAAATATTTTTTAGTTATTGATCATGTATGTACACTATTCAGATGGAGTCTCATCTCCACAGGCATATGAATCTAATGGCTCATGAAGATATTTTTAAAAGAATGTCCAACGAAGGGAGGTGTTCCCGTTTAAAGTGTTATTAAAGTGAGTGGTCCGAGTCCGAGAGATGAGTGGTGCGTGTGGGCTGAGTTGCCCCCGAAGGGGTCACATGGATGAGATAGATCCTTTAGAATTAAGCTGACATTGATAAATAAATAAAATGAAATTGATAAAAGTAATAAAAAATACATAATATATTTATAAGCTGTGTAAGGTTTTATTTATAAAAAAGCGGATTCAGTATTGCCAAGATAGACGCAAGTCAAAAGTCCAAAGTCAGTCTGGACTTTGAACTGTAGAGTAATTAATTGTAGGTACCTACCTATGTTTCTTGATTCTTGCGTCTATCTTGGCAATACTAAATCCGCATTTTTATAAATTATTCGTATTTCGTGTAAAAATAAATAACATGTCACTTTATTTTGTTTCTTAATAGTTTCGTAAATTTTATAAATTAAAATCTATGACTTTTTTATGGATAAGTACAAAGATATAAATCGTTTAAATCGTCGATTTAAATCTTTGGTTGACGTATGTTTAATGTTCTACCCAACAAGATGGTATCAGAAATAAAACTAACATTTTGATTATAAAACGAAAATACTTTACGACATTTAAATTGTAATAATTAATAATGACTGAAAATTTCAAAATGTACCCTTAAAAAATATTAAAAATATAGACAAAATTAAACTAAGAACTTGTTTTATTTAAATTTTGAAAATTACCTTGAATATGCATAGCGGTGTCTTTGACGGATTTACATTATACCTTTTTTGTCTTAACGAGAGAAGGGTACTGATTGATTTTGGTGTGGATTTTGGTGACCCTGGTCACAGGGACCGGAGTTATGAGTTATTTTGTGACCCTCGCCCCTTTTCTGGTACCCCCGTACCAATGCTTGCTATAATGGGACTGGGCTGGACACGTTTGCCGTATGTCGGAGAAACTATACCTACAACACAATAATATTTATTTTCAGCCAGCAATAGAAAAGTAAGTACAAAGATCTTAAATAACTTATTCTACCGCCCATAAATAGATACCTTAAAACTAACATGCATTTAATTATAAACTAAAACTAACACACTATGAGCGAAAGCTACTGCCTACTACATGGGTACCAAACGGGCGAAGACCGCTTGAAAGACCCAGGCGGAGATGGAGGGATGAATTTGACACATACGTGGAGTGCCCTCAACTGGCAAGCGACAGGGAAAAATGGAA
This sequence comes from Pasiphila rectangulata, assembly GCA_963082625.1. Lineage (NCBI taxonomy): Eukaryota > Metazoa > Arthropoda > Insecta > Lepidoptera > Geometridae > Pasiphila > Pasiphila rectangulata. The sequence goes on along the minus strand of OY720236.1, from coordinate 8,275,586 downwards.
GACGGGAAGGGAGACCATTGCTCTGCAGTGGGACATTTAAGGCTTATAAAATAATACAAAAGTGTACGAAAATGGCATAAGTTCAATTTATTCAGCAAATTAAGTGAGAAACCGGTCAACTCTAGAACATCTCACGTGTACAAAATATCGTAAACTGGATTTTGGTTCATTGTTGATGATAGTAATGAAAAGCAGGAATTATTTAAACATTTTCCTTTTTTTTTTAATTCATAAAGAAGGGCTTTGTCGCTTATGCGATTATGACGCCCTGGTTATTACACAAATTAATTTACTTACACTAACTTAATTAACTTAAAATATTACTACTTAATCTCTTATCTACTAATAAATAAACATTTTTGGCATCTTTTGATAATGGATCTGATAATATTACATTACAACTACCAATTGACGTTAAATCTAATCTACAGTTATTTCTTTCAGTCGAGTTCAGGGCACATTCCATTAAAATGTGATAAACATCATCTATAACATTACAACTCAAACAATTTGGGGAAGACATTTTTCGCATTAAGTATGAAAATTTATTGCATGGAATGTGCCCTGATCGAAGTCTTAATGCAGTAACAATATCTCGTCTACTCATCAGTTTGTTATCTATCCAAGTGGAGCGCATAGGTTGTGGTTGGATCGTGCGGTACCATATACCTTTCTCTTTCGAACGCTCATCAAAATATTATTTCCAGAGGTTATAGCAGTATGTTTTTAATAAAGGTATATATGTAATTTTGAAATGCGGGTGCTATACTAAAGTTAATACCGTCATGAATAGCTTGCTTTGCTAAGATATCCGCTTTTTCGTTACCTTCAATTCCGATGTGAGAAGGTATCCACTGTAAATATACTACCTATCCTGGAGTCAGCCTGCAGCTTCACTAGAAGTTTTAAAATCGCATAAGCTACTGGTAGGCCTCGGAAAGCCGAAGTACACCGAGCCAGGTGTTGAAGCGAACTCTTTGAATCTGATATTACAACAACATTGCTATAATTCATTGATTCTATGTAGGATAATGCTTCACATATCGCTACAAGCTCGGCTTCCATGATAGACATGTTTACATCGATCTTGAACTTTATTGACATATTATTGTGTTGATCGTAAAATGCTGCTCCAATTCCGAAACTATCTTTCGATCCATCTGTATATAATTTATATGAAGTAGGGTATTTCTCATTAAGGTACATAATGCATTTCTGTTTCAAAGACAATGTATGATATTGACGTTTTGGATTTGAAACCCCATCTATGTTTGTTATAAAAAAATCTGAAAAGTCCAAACTAGTAACCCATCGATCCAAAGAAAACATACCTATCTGTGAATTTGTATATATATTCAGCGAATTGTAATGTGCATTGATTATAAGTAAGCAAAGGTTTTTTCTTGTTATTCCAATATCTATTTTGAATAGTATCGGATAGATTAGAGATAAGATTAATGGAAGAGTTATTTAAAACAGACTTATTTTTTAACCAAAATTTTCCTGCTAGGTATCGTCTTCTTAAATATGGTGGACATAAGCTGAGTTCACTTTCCATTACATGAATGGGGGTAGTCTTTACAAAGCCTCCTATGCTTCTCATAGCTTGATTTTGAATTTTGTCTATTTTATATAAATTTGTCTTACAGCAGTTATCATACAAAAAGCTTGCATAATCTAGGCGACTTCTTAAGATACTTATATACAACCTACGTAAATGTTTTGGGTGTACCCCCCAACCTGAGCCAGATAATACTTTAAAAATATTTAAAAACTTAAGTACTTTTTCAGATATTTCATTTATATGTTTATTCCATTTTAGCGATCGATCCAACCACATGCCAAGATATTTTACGCAATCTACTACTTCCAAAGCAACTTCTTTAATTTGAATTTTAATGTGATTTCTACGAAATCCCCTTGTAAAAACGCACACTTTACTTTTTAATGCCGAGATTTCTAAATTTATTTTAGAAAAAAGATCCCCTAACCGGTCCATCGCCTGCTGTAGCTGATTTTGCGCCTCAGCCCAATCACTTGAACTAATATATATAACGTAGTCGTCAGCGTACTGAGATATATTAAGCTGAGTCATGGAAACTAAAGACTTACATATATCTACTGTTGCTATGTTAAATAATAACGGGGAAACTGGATCTCCTTGGGCTAGACCAAGCCCGGTACTTCTAGTTATTTTATAATCTAAACCTTCTATTATTAAAAATCGTTGACTCAAAAAAGCCCACAGGTAGTTACAAAATGTGGCGCCTACATCCAGTCGATCAAGATTTGCTAATAGGTAATTAATATCTACATTGTTATATGCATTTTGGAGATCTAAAAAGCAGCCTACAGTAAATAAATTTTTAGTTAAACCTAATTGAACGTGTGTAACTAAATCACTCAATTGACAGCGTTAAGCCGGAAATGACAGCGTTAAGCCGGAAAACCTTTGGAGCGGGTGCCTCTTTGAAGCGGCTTCGTAATTTTCTTCCCACTTCCACCAAAATTGCGCTAGCACAGTCCTTGTTGCATCCTATTCTAGACTACGCTGACGCCAGCTACCCAGATTTGACTGAAGAACAACTCGACAAGCTTGAGCGTCTTCAGAACTATTCTATTAGATTCATTTTTGGCTTGCGTAAGTTTGACCATGTCTCTGAGTATCGTAGCATGCTCAAATGGTTACCTATCCGACTTCGCCGGAATGCTCATATCCTAAACCTCCTTTACACTATCCTTTTCTTCCCTTTTACACCATCCTACCTTAAAGATCGCTTTGAGTTCCTTCATAGTTCCCATCCTCGATCCCTTCGGTCCTCTGACACACGTGAACTGAAAATTCCTATCCATACTTCCGAGTTCTATGGTAATTCTTTCACCATTCAAGCCACTAGACTCTGGAACGCACTTCCTGTTTCCATTCGTCATGCCAAATCCCTTCCTATCTTTAAAAGCCTGGTTCATCAATTTTACCTAGTGTCCCTGGATAAGCTTTCGTAATATCGTAATACCAGTATGTATTAGTTTATTTATTTAAAATATATATGTACTTATATCTGTATGTATTTAAATATTATTTCCCCTTATATCTCTCTCCTATTTATCGACCTCAAAGTACGCCACCGTCTTTATATTGTTTAATCTTTCCTGTCCATGCAAAGGTTGCCTGGAAGAGATCGCTCTTAGCGATAAGGCCGCCCATTGTGCATTTGTGTTTATTTTAAGTTTTCGTAATGTATTTATTTAAGTTTTGGTGTACAATAAAGTTATATTCATTCATTCATTCACTCAAATTATCTATACTGGAACGTGATTTTCTAAATCCCTTAGTTACATCAGAAAATATTTTTCTGCTTTCAAAGTGCCACTCAATTCGGTTATTTATAATACTATGAAACGTTTTGCATAAACAAGAAATGAGAGAAATCGGTCTTAGAGATGAAATACAATTAGAGTCCCGTGCCGGCTTAGGTATAGGTATAACCCGTACTTGTCTCCACTGATAAGGAACAAAGCCTTGCGTGAATAACATATTGTATAGCTGGAGTAAGGCGTTAATGCCTACTTTTGGCAGTTTATAAAGCATTGAACAGGACACATCATCTATACCAGGGCACGTATCTTTAGCATGTTACTAACTCTGAACACGTTACTGGGGTTTCTAATAAATCATTTTGAGATGTGTAACTGGGCCGGGATTGACTTACAAAGTCCGGGGCTAGATTGCATAACAATGACTCAGCTGTATTCTTATCTACATTTCGCTTAATTGATTTATAACCTTTTAACCAACGCATTCGTCTCCACATTTCGGATGCAGAAGATACTTCATAAACATTTTCCTTGTTATTTATTATTTTGTTATAAAGGTTGTTTTTTAGAGGTATTTTTGATTATTGTTGTTTATTGTTGTTTTTGTATTGTTGGTATAACTTCTAAAAAAACACCCGTTATAATGCTTATTTTTACAGTTTAAAATAAATTGAAAGATAACATCAGCAAAAAGAGGGGCGAGAGACCTTTGTCCTACTCTGGAAAGCATCAGTTAAACAACAATTAACATTATTCAAATGATTTATTTACTTGAATAGTTAGATATCTCGGTTTTGATGGGAATAAAATTTAAACTACTTAGCAATATGAAGTAACTTGATTTGAAAAAAATGATGAAATTAGTGTTCTGTAAAGATAGTTACATTGGGAAAATTTCTTATCTAAAAATAAAGCACTTGATTTATGTGACCCTTTCCACAAATTCGATAAGGATCTTAAATTAATTCTGTTTGATGATAAAACATCTATTTTGTAATCTATTTTCTTCCGTCTTCACCTTCTTTCCCCTCCATTCTTTATAATTTTACTACTCTTAGAGCTTTTTCATAATAATATTAAAATTATATTATATATAACTTTACACAGACAAATGTTATATCAGCATAATAGCTACCTATATTTTTTTATTTTAATCTGTATACATAGTCAAGTATTTACTTCTACATTTAAAAACCTACCTATCTTTTAAGTTAAATTTAATTGATAATTATAACTTGTTAAGCTTTCGCGATTTGTTAACATATTTATTAGTTTTAATTGATAATTTTAATTGGTATAATCTTTAACATAGTAAATTTTGATCTCAACTCTAGACTGTAAGTTTTAGTTTAGTTTAATTTAATTTGTGCAAGCTGTAACGTCCTGTAATTAAAAAAACACACAGCCTTTAAGACAATTTAGACTATCTTATTTTAAGTTTTTATGTGATTTTTTTGTTGGATGTTTTAAAATAAATAAATAAACATTGTACGGCAACCGGTAGGCGCTAGGAGGCTCAGTCTGCTTTGGAGTAGGTATTGACCAAACATATGAATCGGGTATTGACATGTTCTTTCCTCTGTATATAGACGACATATAAGAGGATGGTATAAGCTCGGACGAACTTAATCCATCTAACAATGTCCCAGGCGTTGCAGCGTCCCGTTCAGCAGATTACCAGTTACAGACGCTGTATAAATTATCTATACAGGGTGTATTATCCACGACGGCGACGACGACGATACTCCGGAGGTGACCGAGTCAGAGATGAGAGCGGCGGTACGAAGGCTAAACGCCAACAATACCGCCCCAGGACCCGACAGCTTACCTGGGAAAGCCTGGGTCCTGGCCATGAAGGCTCTCGGGCTCTCTTTAGCGCATGTTTGGAGAGGGGAGAGTTCCCACTTCGCTAGAAGACCGGGAAACTGGTCCTCATAGCGAAGCTGGGGCGCCCTGCGGACTCTCCGTCCGCTACGAACATGTACGAAAGGAATTCCAAAACATGATAGATCAAGGACTATGCCGCCCAAGCAAAAGCCCATGGTCATCACCTCTTCACATTGTTCGTAAAAAAATGGGGATTTACGAGTATGCGGAGACTATAGAAGACTGAACGCGATCACTGTTCCTGATCGTTACCCTATCCCGCGAATAAAAGACTTCACATTCCAATTATCCAACAAGAAAATCTTCAGCACCATAGACCTCAACCGTGCCTACCAACAATTCAAAGTACGGGAAGAAGACATCGAAAAGACAGCCATAATAACACCAATGGGCCTCTTCGAATTTCCACGCATGTGCCCCGGTTAGACCAATGCGGGACAAACATTTCAACGTTTAATTCACGAAGTACTGAAAGACCTCGATTTCGTATTCGCTTTCATCGACGATTTACTCATAGCCAGCCCCGATGAAGTTACTCACGAAAACCACCTACGAACAGTCCTAAGAAGATTAGAAGACAATGGCATCACAATGAACCCATCAAAATGCGTCCTCGGAAAACAATAAATCAAGTTCCTTGGCTTCACTGTCAATCAAGAAGGCATCAAGCCGCCTGAAGAAAAAGTGTCCGCAATATGTAGCTATATCAAGCCAAAAACTATCGAAGAATTACGACGTTTTCTGGGTATGATCAATTTCTACCGAGAAAACATACCCATAATTAGATTACCTGGACTCTGAAAGGTAAGACTATAATTTTACTTACTAGTAGGTAGGTACGGAAAGACGCTGCTGCCCATCTTCCAGAGGTATCTATTAGCAGATTCTTCAGGCACATAACTTTATAAAATAGTTTTAAGGCGCCTACTTACCTATAGAAAGAAAGAAAGAAAAAGAAAGAAAGAAAGAAAGAAAAAGAAAGAAAGAAAGAAAGAAACCATTAATTTGCACCAAAGTCATAGCACAGATAATATAATAAACTAGTAGTCATAGTAACAATTTTATACACATAAAATTATAATCTTAAGTTTACATTGGCACAAATCGGTCACCACTCAGCATAAGCAGGAATAAGATTGCTCAGCAAGCTATTACTGCGCTGGTTTTCTGTGGCGCCGTAGTATAGAGCGCACTGCGCACTTGACCATCACATTATAGAGGTATAATGTTAAAGTTTTGCAAGGGTTGCAAGTTAAACATAGAAAATATAAACATTTATGTTATGACATAAAAAATATAAATTTTGATTAGGTACACAGCTTAAATATTATAAGTAGGTATTAACACACATTTTTCAGAACTAATTATTATTTAAATATAAAAGGTATAAAAGCACAGACATCGACCATTTACAAATTAATATATTGATTGTTTATAAGATATTTTTTGAGATTAGTTTTAAACGAGTAAATGGTGTAGTGTAAACGAGTAATAGGTAAGACATCTAAATTCATCTAAGATAGGAATGGTGTACCTACTACCACTACTGTCATCTCCCTGTCGCTGATCACTCTATGCGGGGTCGGCCCCAGTATGTTTTCATCTTCAGCACTCGCGTCTCTCCGGGTATCAGCATACTGCGCTCTCCAACCCGCCTGCCAAGCGTGGCAACAGTACTCTTAATTATGACGAATAGTATTTGTATACTTCGGTAAGGCACACAGTTATAAGACCGATAAGAGATCGACCGCCGTGGGGTGCCGGCAGTAGAATGATACCCCTCCTCTCATGCCCATGGATGCAGTAAGAGCCTGCTAAGGGATACCTCCGGAAGATGGGCAGCAGCGTCTATCCGTGTATCAACATTCCATACTGCGCTCACCAACCCGCCTGCCAAGCGTGGTGAGAATGGCAACTACCCCTCATGGAGATCCATGAGGTTATGAGGATATGTTCATCAGTGGACGTTTTATGGCTGAAATGATGAAGAGATCGTCTAAGATTTCCAAGTAAAAGCAGACCAATTTGCTCACACGTTTTTGCAGGAGCTGACAGCATACAGGTCGTTATTTTATCTGATTTACCAGCCTGGAACACTTACTGCTGAGTAACCGTCTTGTGCCAGCCCAATCCATTATTTACTGATGTCTTCAGATCAACGCCCTGGTGGTGTGCGTCAAGTTTATCTTTATCGGCTTTTTTTCAACTTTCAGCGTTTATTTTGTAAAATAGATGATGCCCGCGATTTCGTACGCATTTTGATGTTCTGCTTGTACCTGTACTATTTACCTTAAACCTTTCTCGATAAAGAAGCTATACAACACTAAAATAATTTATGGTTTCGAGCCAGTAGTTCTTGAGATTTGCGCGTTTAACCATACAAACAAACTCCTCAGCTTTACAATATTAGTATAGATATGCAAGGCAGGTGTAAAAATTGCTCCTGTAATTGTATATTCTGCAGCATGTCAGCCAACAAGCGCAAGGCAATACCGTAGTATCTCCATACTCGGTCGCGACAGTCTTAGCGCTTCTGCAACAAGGGGCCACTGGAGGAACCCTGGATGAGCTGTCGGCGGCGGTCCAGATGAACCCTCAGACATCTGCTGCTTCCTCAAGGCGAGGACTGAGGAGATACGGGTAAGAACTGCAGCGCTCATCATCATTGCAAGGAGGAGGTCGAGGGTTCACAAACACTATGGTTTTTGAGAAGTTTTTTATTTTATTAAGTTAAAAATGCGATGATGATTAGTACTGATTAGACTTCTTGAAAAAACTACAAAATACAAGCGAAGAAAGTGTCATATGGAATGGATGTTAAAAGATTTCATACCTTTTTTGATTGCGTTGGCTATCATCATGATACTCCTCCCACACATTATGGACGTTCAACGAAAGTGATTCACCCAAAGTGAGTACCTTTTCAGCTGACCTGAAAATAAAACCGGGCAAGAGCGAGTCGGACTCGCGCACCGAGGGTTTCGTGCCTTCATACAATATAATATAATGATAAAGGCGGTTTATATTTACTGGAGAACCTTGACAGCGCCATCTTTTGTCTGATAGAAGAATTTATGTAGATTTTTTCCATTTTCGATGATTTCTAAAACTTAAACCTTACTTAAAAAAATTTAGATTTTGATTGCAAGGGGGATAGGGAATTATTCTCAGCAAGGCTTTTCATTTGATACCCATATTGTAGGAGTACATAAAAAATATGTAGTCCGCCATCCTTGGTGTTCCGCCATGTCGGATTCAGAGCGACGTCATTTAATTTTTTGAGTTATGCTCAGCAAGCCCTTTTATTTAATACCCATATTATAGGAGTACATTAAAAATAAATAGTTTACTATCTTGGATGTCCCGCCATGTTGGATTCAGAGTAACGTCACATAGCTGACCATGCATTGTCATCCAAGGAAAATATGAAAACAAAATTTCAGCTCAATTGGGACGCTGCACTACCTGGGACATTGTTACATGGATTAGGCTTGCCCAGCACCTATCTATACCATCCTCTCAGCTTAGTCAGCTATTCAGAGGAAAGAACAAGTCAATACGTCTGAAGCTAACTAAGCCGCGGGTTTCCTCACGATGTTTCTTTCACCGTTAAAGTACGTGTTAAATGTGAACTTACACTTTTCAAGAAATAAAAATCCATTGGTTCCGTATTGAACCCACAACCTTCGGATTGAAAGTCGACGTACATACCATTCGGCCAACACAGCTTATTATGTAGGATAATGTATTAAGTATATCAGTCATCTAGTACCCATAACACAAGCTCTGCTTAGCTTGGGACTAGACGATGCTGTGTGAATTGTCCAGCATTATTTATTTTATTTTAATTATAATATTATTAAATATATGTATGTATATTGGGTGCCAGCAGTAGAATCTTACCCCTCCTCTCATGCCCGTGGATGCAGTAAGAGCCTGCTAAGGATACCTCCGGAAGATGGGCGTCTTTCCGTGCATCGACATCCCGTATTGCGCTCGCCAACCCGCCTGCCAAGCGTGGTGAGTATGGCAACTACCCCTCATGGAGATCCATGAGCGAGGCCTGTTCAGTAGTGGACTTTTAACGGCTGAAATGATGATGATGATGATTTATAATATCCTGTAATTTTTCTTTTCTTCTTCTGTGCAAATAAATAAATAACTTCTTTTGTTACCCCTGATGGACAATTTCAACGTGACACGTGATATCTACATCTACATTAATAATAAAAGGGAAATATTTGACTGTTTGTTTATATGCATTTAATAAGTTCTGAAACTAGTAGACCGATTTGAAAAATTCATTCACCATTAGAATCCTACATTATTTCTGATAAACATAGGCTATTTTATCCCCGTATTCCCACGGGAACGGGAACTACGCGGGTGAAATCGCGGAGTGTACTATCCATATCAGATTCACTGACAGACGTACAGCCTAAACCACTGATCATAGGGACATTAAATTATCAGGGTTCGTTTGTCTTGGTGCAAAATCGCTTAAAGTTTGTGAGGTCAACTTTAAATGTTTTGTGAAGTCAACTTTAAGACGTTAACTTTCAGAAGGGAATTTCGGAAATTCAAACTCTAAGGGGTTTAAAGTGGTTTTTACTAATGTACCATATTTCCAAATATGAAATGTAGACTCCTCATTTAAAATAAGCAATGACGTGTTCAAGGATTTTCCAGTTCTTTTTATTGTATGTTCAGTTGCACATTTATGAAAAAAATTGGAAAAATTATTAAAAATATATGCTATTTCCAAAACCGTGCATGGTAGACACTTAAAATTCGAAATGTAGACTTCTCATTCAAAATAGGCAAATATTTTCCAGTATTCATGGTAATTGGAAATCATAAATGGTGAATTTATTTTTTAACACTACGCGGTCGAAGTCGCGGGCATCAGCTAGTCATACATAAAAGTCCTCCTCTGTACATTGTTTTTTTGTGCAAAAAGTATTAAATAAATAAATAATTTCCGATATCAGGCAAGAGATGGCGCTGTCAAGGATCTTCAACAATAAATATAAACTACAACTTTTATGGTATGTTGACACGGAACCCTCAGTGCGTGAGACCGACTCGCTGTGGGCCGATTTTATTTGAAGACAGCTGATCAAGCGGAAGTAGCGGTATAATTCGGCTGGTACTAGACCGACTAGTAGGAGTGAGCCATAAGGAAAGTGGTCTTTACCCAGCAGTGTATGTTAGGTACCGGCTGATTACATAGATTGATAGATATAAAAAAAATATAGTATCACTCGTGTCGAGTGATAATTTAACGAATATTAGAATTCGCGAAATAGTGTCATAAGAGCTATTCAAAATTAGGTCTCTAGCTCCGCGGTGGCAGTGTAGTCGTCGTGAGCTCCCGCGCGGTGGCAGCAGAGTCGCGGGCGTGCGCAGCGGCGCGCCCCCGGCCGGGGCGCGGGGGCGCGGGTCACGCCAGTGGGGCGAGCGGGCTCTGTTCGCGGCGGACGCACCCTGCGCCGAGCTCCCGTGTAGAGCTGCAGTGCTGCGAGGCGCGAGCTGACCCGAGCCCAGCTTCACCGCCGGCACTTCGCTGCTGCCACCAGGCAAGTATGTAAGTCTAGAAGTGGCTGCGCGTGGCGGCTTCCGCGCGATGCACCCCCCTCTGCGCGTACTCAAACATCACGAACTAACATGTTTACATTTTTTTTTGTAAGATTATCACAAAACAATCCAGAGTGTATGCCATTTCTACAAACTGTTTGTTTCTTAATGAGACGAACGGTGGCTGGGCGTAATTTCTTCCGGCCGAGGAGAGCTCTAGGCGCGCCGCTTAAATCGTATTTTGATTTATGATTGATTATTATATCGTATCGGCATCGGCATAATAACGTTATCTAGGTACCTATATTATAGTTAAACAAGACGAGAGTGCACTCTGCTTCGCTGGGTAATCAATGATCTATAAAACCACATTTTGGGTTATTATAACCAATGAGTTACGTTTGGTTCGAGTGCCCCTGCTCCACATTATGTAACATGGCAGCAGCACGGCGCGCCGGCGGTGCGCGTCGGGTCCGCCTGCCTCGAGCGCCATATGGGCTCCTACCCTGCGGGATGGCTTCAGCAAGTGGCGGGCGCCTCCGCGACCCGGCAGCTCATTAGCGGCGGTATGTAGGTCTCCGGCGGGACTCACGGCACCATTAGTAGTAAGTGAGATTGAATGGCGGGCGCGCGGGGCGGGCGGGGGGCGCGCTCCCGGCCGCGGCCTCGCACTCCGGCCACTCCGGCGCAGCGCTCCCACTCCGCGCACGCAACCGCACCGCATACAATCTCCATACTCCGAACGCAGGAGACAAGGTAACTGCAGACTCTATTTCAATATCCGTTCTCATGATTTTTTTTCCTCGATCACTTATTCAAGCCGATGTCATGACACCACTGTCTCCGAAGACGATAGTCATTTTAAAGCCGATCGCAGGTAGGCGGTCCTTCATATTGTGCTCGATGATAGGTTACCTCTATGGCTGTTCCGTGCCTATCCCAAAATGTTCTAAACGGAACGTTTTAATGACCGAGTTAGTGAAATTATCATTCGAGTATAACTGAAAAGTAGGATAACTGAAAACAAAAAACGTATAAAGTAAATTTATTTAAGACAATTTTAAACAAATGCGTGATTGAGTAACAAGAAAAACATGGCTTCCTCAAAACAGATATAGCGCGTGGTCGAAAACGCGGAGGCGGGCACTTGCGTCTGCGCCCCGGCTCGTGCGCCGTCCCAGGAAATTGAAGTTAACCGACACTCATGAGTTTTTTTCTACTATAGGTGTGAAGAGAAGAGAGGCATCTCAGCAGTTCGTGATGGGGTCCGAGGCGGAGACAATGCAGCTGCGCGCGGCAGAGCAGCCGGAGGCGGGGCGCGACGCAGCGCCGCTCGAGTGGGTGACGCAGGCTAGGGCGGCGCCACGAGCGAGCATCCACTCATCGGCTGCTTGCTGCTTGCAGGGACGCGGGCGAGTTGGCGAGCGACGACTACGACCCGCACGCGCACCGCGAGCTCGCCAATCCCACTAAGTGAGCGTCCGAGCCGCCCTAACTACGCCCGCCCCCCGCGCCACGCGGGCGGCGGCGGTACACGATCCTCTCTGTGCAGCAACTGGGAGACGCTGGTGCACCTGGTGAAGTGCAGCTTGGGCACGGGCATCCTGGCGATGCCGCAGGCGTTCGCGCGCGCGGGTTTGGCCACGGGCGCGCTGGGCACGGTGCTGGCGGGCGTGCTGGTGACGCACTGCCTGCACGTGCTGGTGCGCGCGCAGTACGCGGCGTGCAAGAGGCGGCGTGTGCCTCTGCTGACGTACCCGGCAGCCATGAGCGCGGCGCTGGAGGCGGGCCCTGCGCCGCTGCGCCGCGCCGCGCGCGCCTCTGCCGTCACCGTCGACGTCTTCCTGGTCGTCTACCAGCTTGGCATCTGCTGTGTCTACATCGTCTTCATCGCCGATAACATTAAGAAGGTACTGCGCCCTCTCGCCGAACCGACTGATAAAGAGGTCCCATCTGATAAGGAGGTTCTCGATTGTTTTGAGCCCAGTTATTTTATAATTAATTCTCTATATGTATCCCGCAAATCGTTATTTTTTTATAAACTTAATTAGAACGGGACAAGGCAGTCACTGAGTGGTGTCCTGACCCGGCCAGAAGGCGACGTGGCAGACTAAGACGTAGATGGCGGGACGAACTCGATCAATACCTAGTCGACTGGAGGGAAGTGGCTCGGGATCGAGATGCATGATAGTATGGGGAACTTTGCCCAGCCCAGATGTCAGATCAGATGGGCTTATAATAAAATCAAATTAATAAATAATTAGAACGGAAATATAAAGCCAAAAATACTGATTGTAACAAATTATAAAATAATTAATAAGTACGAAATACCATAACAGACACACTCGCTTGGCATACACGGCTAGTCCGAAACCTTCCTCTGAGCCCAGTGGCTCACGAGCGGGCGATTACCCCGGCGCGGCGGCGCTCAAGTGGACGCTGTGCCAGGTCCGTTCCTAGCGGAGCGAGTTGCGTGTTGAGGCGGGGCGGGGCTGTGCTTGTGTCGGCAGGTGGTGGACCCGGTGCGCGTGCTGCCTGTGGAGGCGTACATGGGCATGCTGCTGCCGCCGCTGGTGGCCTTCAACCTGATCCCGTCGCTGAAACTGCTGGCGCCGTTCAGCGCGCTGGCCAACGTGCTGACGCTGGCGGGGCTGGGCGTGGTGCTGTACTATCTGCTGGGCACGGCGCGGCCGGCCGACGCGCTGCCGCAGCCGCTGGACCTGTGGGGCTCGGCGGCCACCTTCCCGCTGTTCTTCGGCACCATCCTGTTCGCGCTCACGGCCGTCGGCGTGGTGAGTGCGCGGCTCCCGGCCGGCTCCGCCCGCCAGGACCGTTGTGACCGGAGCACGCGTGTTGCAGGTGATCGCGCTCGAGAACAACATGGCGACGCCGGCGGCGTTCGGCGCGCCGTGCGGCGTGCTCAACATGGGCATGACGCTGATCGTGCTGCTGTACGTGGCGCTGGGCGCGCTCGGGTACGCCTACTGCGGCGCCGCCTGCAGCGACTCCATCACGCTCGACCTGCCCGCCGGCCCGTACGTAGCTGCTAGCTTTAGGAATCCTAAAAAAACATAAATGTAGTTTTAACCATGAGCTTACTAGGAAAACTATAAGGAGAAATAGTTGCTCAAATAAGTGATGTGGTTTCCCAAACATACCGGAAAAATCAATTGGTTCCTGTTAATATGTTTTGGTAAACTTAAAAAAACATACACCAACTTCTAAAAACAGGTCTACGGTTAACTACGGAACCTTTCATAGCGCGTGGCCTGACACGCACCTGGCCTGATTTATTAGATTAAAATTGACATCTACAAGCTAATATAGTAATTTAAAAATACAATTGTCTTGTATCGAGAGTAATAAAAATATGATTTTCTAACGCGATATAACAAATAACGTAGCTGTGACGTGAGAAAATTACATGCAACTCACGCGAGTTTCTAGTGGTCACCGTCTGTTATGGCCCTAGCCAGGGAAGGAGGCTGAATTGAGACCTATCGGCCTTCTCGAACATCCCCATGGTCAGCCTCCGGATAAACTCGTTCAGGTCCAGTTTGATAATGGGGTTCCGTAAATACTAGGTGCCCCTACGATCTTCCTCATAGTTGTGCTCTCCTGTGCTTGAAGTCGATGACTGTTAGCTTCACTCAAGTACGGATACCATGCTGGACTAGCGTCGGTAATCCGTGTCCTGAGGTATGCCTTGTAAATCATCAACTTCGTTCTGAGTGGTAGCTTCGAGTGTAGGATCGATAGGAGCCGCGTACGCGCTCCCCTCATTTCCCGGACGGTCTGGTCCACGTGCTAGTTGTTCTCGCCCATCAGCTTCAGAGAAATCGGTAGTTGCGAGTCCCCGGTGGTGATGGCTTAGGTCTTGGCGACGTTGACTAGTAGCCTCCATCTTCCAGCCATTCAGGCAGAGCGTCCAGGTAATTAATAATAATAATAATGCTGGACAAATCACACAGCATCATCTAGCCCCAAGCTAATTTAATAATAATTAACACTAATTGACGACCTCTGTGGCGCAGCGGGTGAAGTTCCGCCTGCGGCGCAAGAATTTGCGGGTCTCGTCTTCTACCCGTCTCGGGACAAATATCTGTACGATCTGCAGATATTTGTTCAGGTTGTTCTGGATATTTTTCTCTATATATATATAGAATATATATATAATAAAAAAATATATATATATAATAAAAAAAATCTATGTTGGATAATGTATTAAGTATATCAGTCATCTAGTACCCATAAGAGAAGCTCTACTTAGCTTGGGACTAGATGATGCTTTGTGAATTAGTCTTTTTTAAACTTTCGCGATCACAACACATTATTAAAATATGGGATTATCGGGTATTTATCGCGTAATTACCTTTATTTTATTCCCGACGTTTCGACCGGATTGCACCTGGTCGTGGTCGCGGGGAGACAGTGAGTCGCCCCGAGTTGAGTCTCCCCGCGAGTTGAGTCTCCCCGCGACCACGACCAGGTGCAATCCGGTCGAAACGTCGGGAATAAAATAAAGGTAATTACGCGATAAATACCCGATAATCCCATATTTTAATAATGCTTTGTGAATTGTCCAGCCTTATTTATATTTATTTGTTTTTGGACTGTTATGTATTTTCGTCAGCTTAGTCGTTATGTTTATCTTTGAAGAATGGCTCACTAAAATGATAAAATCTAAAACGTTGCTGAAAACACCCAAATTGCTATATGTATGGTTATTACATTGATATATTTCCCTTGATTTGTCATGGATCCCTTCATCAGGACTGGGTTAAATAAATAGCAAGCAAACATTATTAAGCGAAACAAAAAACCCATCCGCAAGTTTAAAAGGGCATAACACGATTCCAGTACACTATTTCATTTCATTAAATTGAATTCAAATGACCCTGAAGATGGTGATGTGATGATTAGTGGCAGGGATATATTACCTCGGCCATCTTTCGATGTCATCACCCGTGAATTTTGTAATACTTATTGAAGAGTTAGCCGTGGGGTGCCGGCAGTAGAATGATACCCCTCCTCTCATGCCCATGGATGCAGTAAGAGCCTGTTAAGGGATACCTCCGGAAGATGGACAGCAGCGTCTATCGTGTTTCAATATCCCATACTGCGCTCACCAACCCGCCTGCCAAGCGTAGTGAGTATGGCAACTACCCCTCATGGAGATCCATGAGGGAGGCCTGTGTTCATCAGTGGACGTTTTATGGCTGAAATGATGATTGAAGAGTTTTGATAACCATCTGTAGTCTTTTTTATCAGTTCCACATCACCAAATCATACTTTCTGAATACAAATGCTTGACCTTGAGCTAAATATGCCGGAATCGCTATTTAACAACATTTGAAGAGGTCGATCGATTCCTCATGGATCCCATCATCAGAACTAAAAAATATTTTCCAAATCGGTTCATCGGACAAAGTTCTAAGGGAACAATATTAAAAATGTTGAAAGTATGGAAAAAATTACAAAACTTTTTACGTCAGAACTACTATGGGGGTTTTAAATGTTAACGTAAAGGGTGGCCTAGAAAAGCGAACCCTTCCCCGAAAATTTAAAACTTGTATATATGTATCTACTTAATGTAAAGAACTTGTAAAAAGGCTACTTATATGCATTTTAGTTCGCCTTAAAAGTGTATGCCGTGGGGTGCCGGCAGTAGAATGTTGCCCCTCCTATCTTGCCCGTGGATGCAGTAAGAGCCTGCTAAGAGCTACCTCCGGTAGATATGCAGCAGCGTCATTCCGTGTATCAACATCCCGTACTGCGCTCGCCAACCCGCCTGCCAAGCGTGGTGAGTATGGTAACTGCCCCTTATGGAGATCCATGAGGGAGGCCTGCGTTCAGTAGTGGACGTTTTATGGCTGAAATGATGATTAAAAGTGTCAAAGTACTTATGCAGCAGAAAAAAAGTCTGGGTATATTCCGTTAAGTATTGTGGCAAAGGCTTTTATGTAAACATTCATTCTTGAAATCAGGATACATTAAAATGTAGACATTGGTCGATGGAACGGCGCCGGCGGCGACAAAACGATAATAATGGGTTCAATTACTAATGATTGTCGATGGAGGGCTCGCTGACGCCACCGCCCGCATTCCCGTCGCTTCGCAGTGCCTACTCGCAGCGCATCAGCCGCCAGGGTCTACGTGACCTTATGTTAATTATGATTTGATCAGTAAAAATTGTAAAAATGCACAAAAAGATTCAGTCACCAACCCCATCCAATTTATGGCCGCGCGTAGGGTTGCTTTACCTCGATGATTGGTTTGTACTTTTTTAGGGACGATTTTTTTAATGATTCCGTTTCAAATGTATAGTTTTTGAATTGTTCTCTGTATCCACGATATAAGATGATATACCTCGCCAAATTTCATAGCTCTAGGTCTGCGCGAACTCATGACTTTCAATGACCTTATGAATTTTGATTCCTTTGAGAATGTCGTAACATACGAGTTTAGCGGCATAAACGGTCGTATATTTTTTTCAGGTTAACTTACAATATTGATTTTTTCAGTGCACTTAGAATATTGTTTTTTTCAGTTCTTAAAACGGCTGTAGATTTGAGTATATGGTTTTAATTTTAACTCGATGCCTCTACACGTTCTAAAGTTAAAGGGTCTTGACAGACAGAGGGACAACAAAGATGTTGGGGTTTTCTCCTGGTTGAGGGGTACTCTAGTTATAGTTAAGTTGTAGGTAATATAATTCACACCAAACCACTTGTTATAGTTATAAATTTATTAAGAAATACACGTCAGATTAGGTAAGTTTAATAATCTGAGCCGTACGTAATATTAAGTACGTGTATAGCCAACACATCGGCGCGTGGCGTAGGTTTCGTTACTAATGCATAAAGGTAAACGGCTGTATGAGTCTCTATTACTACTACTACTAAAACTACTAGACTACTACGGCTACTCTACTACTACTATACTATACTTAATATACCTACTACTACAACTACTCCAATTACTACCATAATAAGCCAAAAATATAAGTCAAAGTCAATATGTGTTTTATAGAATACAATATAATAATACATATGTGTCAATACAATAGAGCAAAAAGCTACATAAAACAGCCAATTTACAAGAAGAACAAGACATATTGTGATTTAATATAGCACAAAATTAAATTCGTTCTCTTCAGATAACTTTATTTCCAAGTGAATAAAAATAGAAAGAGTTTCAGTTTGGTCTCAAAATAAAATTTCTGAACGCACCAATAAACATTAGAAAAACAAAAGATGGCATCGTCTCAAAGAAGTCGGCGATTAGTTCCTAATTCTTTGTATTTTTAGGGTTCCGGACCAAAATGGTAAAAAGGAACCCTTATAGAATCACTCTGTCTGTCTGTCTGTCTGTCTGTCACAGATGGATATCTCGAGAACTACTAATGCTATCGACTTGCAATTTAAAATGGTAAAAGACAACAGTTTTTTACTTATATAGCATATATAAAAATTTAAAAAAATATTCTTATTTTGATTGCAGGGGGGTGGATAGGGGATCTCAAAAATTTTAAGTGAAGTTACTAGGCCGTGTGGGGTATCATATGAAAGGTATTCATTTGCACATTAATAAACAGTTTTTAGTTTTCCTTTAAACCGTATCGTTTTTGAGTTATTTACAAAAATGTTGAAAAAACGACCGTTCCCCCCCCCCTTATCTCCGAAGTTTGCAGAGATAAACCCGTGATACTTTTATAGCTAATAGAAGTGTATGTAAACTTTATAGGAAAATTATAGCAAACTCTCTAATTTGCATAGTTTTTTAGACAAGGGGGGTGGAAGGGGGGTTTTCAAAAATTTTGTGAAGTTAATAGGTGATGTGGGGTTTCATATGAAAGGTATTCATTTGCACATTAATAAACAGTTTTTAGTTTTCCTTTAAGCCGTATTGTTTTTAAATTATTTACAAAAATGTCGAAAAACTGACCGTTCCCCCCCCCCCCCCCCCCCTTATCTCCGAAGTTTGCAGAGATAAACCCGTGATACTTTTATAGCTTATAGAAGTATATGTAAACTTAATAGGAAAATTGTAGCATACTCTCTAATTTGCATAGTTTTTTAGATAAGGGGGGTTGAAGAAGGGTTTTCAAAATTTTTGTAAAGTAAATAGGTTATGTGGGGTTTCATATGAAAGGTATTCATTTGCACATTAAGAAACAGTTTTTAGTTTTCCTTTAAGCCGTATTGTTTTTGAGTTATTTAAAAAAATGTTGAAAAAACGACCGTTCCCCCCCCTTATCTCCGAAGTTTGCAGAGATAAACCCGTGATACTTTTATAGCTAATAGAAGTGTATGTAAACTTCATAGGAAAATTATAGCGAACTCTCTAATTTTCATAGATTTTTAAACAATGGGGGTGGAAGGGGTGTTTTCAAAATTTTTGGAAAGTTAATAGGTTATGTGGGGTATCATATGAAAGGTATTATTTAGCACATTAATAAACAATTTTTAGTTTTCCTTTAAGTCGTATAGTTTTTGAGTTATTTACAAAAATGTTGAAAAAAATAGCGTTCCCCCCCCTTATCTCCGAAGTTTGCGGAGATAAACCTTTGAAACTTTTATTACTATTAGAAGTATATGTAAAGATTAGAGGAAATTTATTACAATCTCTCTACATAGCATACTTTTTTAGAAATCATCGAAAGTGTAAAAAATCTACATAAGTTCCGCTATCAGACAAGAGATGGCGCTGTCAAGGTTCTCCAACAAATATAAAACCGCCTTTGTCATAAATTATATTGTATGATGGCACGGAACCCTCGGTGCGCGAGTCCGACTCGCTCTTGCCCGGTTTTATTTACAGCAGATTTCTGTCATTCCCCTCACTAGGCAAAGTCTGTATCGAGGAGACTAGGTATGATGTATCTTGTAGAAATTTCGCTCTTTACAATGATTCTAAGAAACAATGGTAACACAAACTCAATTTAAAATTTAAAGTAGTTTAACATAATTAAAAGAAAATCAAAATACAAATTAATTTGTAAAATTAGAATCAGAATATAAAATAATATTAAGTTAGTTACAGATAAAATAAAAATACAATATAAAAATATTTTTAAAATAAAATAGATATTTATGTCAAGGTCATTCTTAAGATATTTATTTTACACATTTTATAATTAATGGAATCAGGCGTTACTTTGCAGAAATCCATGACAATAAAATGCAATGAAAATATTTAGTTTTAATTCCGCTAATGCTGAGATGCATGAGCACCGCCCTCCCGCCCGCTACCTAATTATGCACGGAGAACTAGGTTGTCAGTGCAGCATGCATACCCAAACCTATACGACGACACGGGTGAGTCGTATAGGTTTGGGTATATGCATGCTGCACTGACAACCTCAAACTCTCAAACCATCGCAGCGAGATCATATTCACTGATATTTTGACTGGACAGGATTAGATCAGATAGCGAAGTCGATAGATTTATGTTCGTCTACGCTACCCTGAAGTGCTAGAAGTTCTGTGGGTTCTTTATTTTTTTAAGTCATATTACAAATGTCTCTAATAAATTGGCAAAGTTTGTTTGGATTGTTAGGGTTCCGGACCAAAATGGTAAAGGAACCCTTATAGAATCACTTTGTCTGTCTGTCACATATGGATATCTCAAGAACTACTGATGCTATCGACTTGAAATTTAAAATGGTAAAAGACAACACTTTTTTACTAATAAAGCATATATACAAATGCTAAACAATATTCTTATTTTGATTGCAGGGGGCGGATAGGGGATCTCAATTTTTTTAAGTTAAGTTAGTAGGCCGTGTGGGGTATCATATGAAAGGTATTCATTTGCACATTATTAAACAGTTTATTTATTCTTTAAGCCGTATCGTTTTTAAGTTATTAACAAAAATGTTGAAAAAACGACCCCCCCCCCCCCCCCCCCCCTTATCTCCGAAGTTTGCATAGATAAACCCGTGATACTTTTATAGCTAAAAGAAGTGTATGTAAACTTTATAGGAAAATTATAGCGAAAACTCTCTAATTTGCATAGTTTTTTAGACAAGGGGGGTGAAATGGGGGTTTTCAAAAATTTTGGAAAGTTACTAGGTGATGTGGGGTATCATACGAAAGGTATTAATTTGCACTTTAATAAACAGTTTTTAGTGTTCCTTTAAGTCGTATCGTTTTTAAGTTATTTACAAAAATGTTGAAAAAAATTGCGTTCCCCCCTTATCGCCGAAGTTTGCGGAGACTGGAGAAACCTCTGAAACTTTTATTGCTATTAGAAGTGTATGTAAAGATTACAGGAAATGTATTACAATCTCTCTACTCAGCATACTTTTTTAGAAATCATCGAAAGTGTAAAAAATCTACATAAGTTCCGCTATCAGACAAGAGATGGCGCTGTCAAGGTTCTCCAACAAATATAAAACCGCCTTTGCTAATTATTATATTGTATGATGGCACGGAAACCTCGGTGCGCGAGTCCGACTCGCTCTTGCCCGGTTTTATTTTTATTTGATTGCAGTAGCTTATTTTCATAGTCAGCTTTATAGATTTCTAAGAATTTTAACAAATTAGTTGTGGTTATATGGTGTACGTTATTTTTAGAATTTTATTGGCCTGGATCTCTTTTACTACTTAAATGTAAATGGTCACGAGTTCTCATACACTTCATTAGAGCCGGAGTTGTCCAAGGCTTTAGATTAAACTTAGTGGTTATACTAACCTTAATAAATTTTGTATGATTATCCACAATACGTAAGAGCCTTTCCATAAAGGCTTCAGTGTTGCTCGATCAACGTCATTAATAGCATCGTAGGAAAATGATCCGTAATATCTCTCTCTCTCATCCAGCCGTAAAAAGTCCACTACTAAACAGGCCACCCTCATGGATCTCCATGAGGGGTAGTTGCCATACTCACCACGCTTGGCAAGCGGGTTGGCGAGCGCAGTTTGCGATGCTGATACACGGAAAGACGCTGCTGCCCATCTTCCGGAGGTATCCCTTAGCAGGCTCTTACTGCATCCACGGGCATGAGAGGAGGGGTAACATTCTACTGCCGGCACCCCACGGCAATCTTATATCAAATATCCGTAATATCATCGTTTGCCAAATAATACCTGTAGCGGACTTCGTAGTACCCTGGTGGGATGGGTTATGGCTGGCAGAAAATCATGCTGAGCCATAAAGCACTGGTATTCTAGACTGTGGGAATTATACCATGTGTCCTTAATGTTTTTGTTGATGTCACCAGCAATATGAAAGGGAGTTTGTCTTGTCTTTTTATTTTATGGCTTTTTGTGTTTGGTTTAACACAATTCCGCCAGTGTCAAGTTAATTTATAAATTCGTAAGTTATTTGGCTAGCCATGCTGGCGGCCATTTTTTCTAAATCTCCGAAAGGGAGTTTATTGGTAGTATGTATATATTTTTCTTTATTAAGTATGGCACACAAAACAGAATACATTCAGATTAAGTAACAAATAATAATATTAAAATAGGTTTTATGCTAGAAGGTATTCCTAAAGTAGAATTAAGAAAAAGCTAAATTATAGAAAAAAGGCTAATTAAAAAAATATATAAGTACCTACAAATAAAAATAACATACATAATTTAGGTGTGAGCTAGCCATTCTTCATTAAGAATGTCTATAGAAGTCTTTTTAAATTTTATTCTTTTTAAATATTGGTTTCCAGAGTTCATAAAATTATCAATACTGTGTATGGAAGGGAAACGATATAATATGCAAAGTATGTTAACTAATTCTGGAATGCAAATAAGCATACCCTCAGCGTGATTAACAGGAGGTAGGAAGACAGGTTGATATATGCCTTTTGAATAGACAACGACTCCACCGTTTTGACTTAAACCATTATGTGTGCTATAAGAGTTGTAGCAGGGGTTTGTGGAATAATTTGACTGTCTTGAAGCCAACATTCAGATAATATTATGATGTCTAAAGCTACATCAAGACGTTTAAGAGAAACAAGGAACGAGTCGAAGAAGTTCCTCTGAATTTTTCTTATATTTAATGAAAGAAGATAAAAAATTTGCCTGTTTGAAAGAAATAGAAAATGTTTATTTACAACTCATAGGGTACAAAGGTAAATTAGAAATAAACATTAAATAAAATAAAAATCTTATGAGACATAAATTGGTCACCATTGGCACACGCCCCGTGAGAACACGGCACTGATTTTCAGTGGCGCCATAATTGCCCCACAGGGCGCAACACCGACATACCTACCCATATTATAGGAGTGCATTATGAATAACCAGTCCGCCATCTTATTTATTTATTTATTGGCAGATTCTTACTGCATCTACAGGTAAGAGAGCATGGGTCACATTCTATTGCCGGTACCCCACGGCAAATTATTAACATAATTTAACTCTTATTAGAAAAAAAAACCTTTGGAAACGCACCTGTGTTTTCTTTTACAGAAAAACTGCACCAAAATAGAATGCACAGGTAACTACGTACCTACTAGGTATTACTGGTATTACTACTATAGGTAACATTATCAGGCCAATCATAAACCAAAACACAAAGATCTTTAACAGTGAACAAAGTCAATGCAAACAAATGTATAATTTTACTGGTGAGAATAACCAACTATGAATGATACGAAACATTATGGGTTCCAATAAATTGACCCAAAAAAACACGACAGCGTGCTCTCACGGGTTTTTAATATTTTTTGTCCTTAGTTTTATTTATATATAGATATATGATTCTGTACAGTCTGAGCTATTTTTAATACTTTTAGTGTTTTTTTAACTTATCTAGATTCCGAGATATTACAATCTTTTTCAAAGGGAATCAACGCTACCGCCAAACGCCTGACGAAAAATTGGTAATTATTCTATCAGTAATATTGCCATTTGCCATGGAAAAATGGTAGGCGAAATTTTTTTTTTAGATTTTCTCCTAAACTACTGGCCGCATTTTATTTCTGATTATATTTTTATGAGGCACATTGAAGGTACATTCATCTGGTGAATATCAGGTAACCATAAGATATCTATAACCATCATTATCAGAGTACACCCGTGGTTCTGACCGTCAGGAATGCGGCTCATTTTATTATTGAAATGATTCTTGTTTCATGGAGGTACATTGAAATTCATTAAAGGTACATTGCTTACCAGCAATGTACATGACAGAAATGTACCCATTCCTTTTCAATCAATCAATCAATCAATCAATCAATTTATTTCATTTCAAGCCAGTGGCGTAACTATACCATCTGGGGCCCCTGGCAAATTCTTTTGATGGGGCCCTATCAGTAAAAATTGTCACGTTGTAGGTACTCAGTTTAATTTTAATAAAAATCGAGATTTTCAGCGTACTCAATTACACGTTGTATATGTCCCACTAATGGCCATATGCCTCCTCTCTTAGGCCAGAGGGAATGGTCTGTAGTCCCCACGCTAGCCCAATGCGTATTGGATACTTCACATTCATCCATAGAACATAATATCTCAATGCATTCATCATCTATTCGCTAGCTTTTCGGTGAAGAAACCTGCATACATTTACAATGAAATAAAAATAACAATTTAATTTCAATAAGGTATTTATTATGAAAAATCTTTTTTTCGAGCTTTCTGTTCCGCAAAAGTGTCTATAACATCATGTTTAAAGATCGGGCCATAGAATTTTCAATAGGCAGAATAGCCAAGTTACTTATCCTGTCTTGTCTCATAGAGTTTCTTAAATAGGTTTATATCAATTTTAGTTTTGAAAATTATCGTTCTCTAATACTCGATAAAATATGTTCACTTTGAACAAACTTTCCGGATCTTGGAGACGCTCATCTTCGCAAAGCTCATCAAAATGGCGTTTCACCTTCCCCTCTGACGAGTTTTAGAAAATTCAGGGGTGATGGACCATTTTTCTGCTACACTATTTGCTTCCATTTTTAAATTTTCAAATTCATGTCAATACCTTTTTAATTCTTCTAGACAAATTTTCAAACGTTGTAAGGCATTTGAAAAATCGGTGGCTTTAGACTGAAGTGCTTTAGAGGCTGCATCGATAGTAAGTAGGATCTTGCAATGGAAAACCAATAACATAACAAAATTGTAGTTTTCGATCTTCTTTTTGAATAAAAAAGCTTCATTTCTTTCATCTGATTAGCAATTTACCAGAATTGTTTTCGTTAGCGCTTTTTGGAATTCAACAAACCGAACTTTTAAAGCAAAAACGGCATCATAACGTCCTGCCCATCTTTAATGGTTTAATGTTTTTAATGTTATTGAAGTTGAAGACTCAATTTCTTTATTAGATATCAAAATTGATAAAATATTCCATCTTTTGATACTATGACCAAAAAAATTATAAATTTGTTGAACTGTTTCAAACAAATTTTGCATATCAATAACCTCTCTAACTGCATAATTGAGTACTAGATTTAAATTATGAACAGCACAGTGAACATATACGGCATTTGGCTCGACATCTTTTATGAGTTCTTGAACTCCACCATAAGTCATTGTGTTAGCACCATCATATCCTTGTACTCGACACTTATTTAAAGGAATATTTTTGTCGATCGGGGAATCCCCCATTTTGTTTTCTTTTTTTTCGTGAATGTCAGCCTTATTAAAGCCTGTATTAAAGAATAGGATAGCCAAGCTATCTTTCTATTCTTTAATACAGGCTTTAATAAGGCTGACATTCACGAAAAAAAAGAAAACAAAATGGGGGATTCCCCGATCGTCAATGCTCAACCGCGCTGCCAACGTACCGCGATAAAATATGTAGAAACCAATCAATGGATGCGTTCTAAAATGAATAGAGATGTGCAATTACCGGTATTTTGATTGACGGTTTTTTGACGGTCATAAATTCCTACGTAAAATTACTCGTCGCGGGTAACGTGTACATCTCTAAAAATGAATCAACATCTTTTTGTTTAGGTTGGTTGAAATGCTTAACGATTAACTCGAAATTTTATTATGGTCTTTAGTCCAAAATCCAAAGTGAGACAACTGTCTCACTTTGGATTCTAAGCAGAACTTATAAAGATATACTTTTCAAATAAAAAAAATACTCAGGTACAATCTATAAAAATATTTTTGAGCTCGCGGCTTCTTGGGCCGGGGCCCTCTTGGTTCGGGGGCCCGTGGCATTTTGCCAGCCCTGCCACCCTATTGTTACGCCACTGTTTCAAGCCTAAATTACAAAATCAATATATGGAAAAATAATCAAGTAAAAGTACATCATCTACATTTATGGCTTGCGTTTATAAACTGGTCTACAGCACCTACACTAAGTGGTAAGACTTGTGTCGTAGGTGCTGCCTTCCTTCTAAGATTACAATATTGATAGTATCAAAGCCAGATTAGGATTTTATATAACCACGAATATAATTATTAAAGGTAACAGTATATTAATATCATTTAAACTTACATAATAGTGATTGTAGTTAATTAGTAGGTATAATGTGCAATAATTTAATTTAATAACAATCATAACCAATAATTCAATTTATTACCATTAATTAATGTCATAGTTTAATTATAAATATATCCAGTAAGTTAATTTCGATTATGTGTGATAGTTAAATTTATTAACAATTGCGAGTAAATCAAATAATTCAGTTTAATAACAATAAACTCATTTGATTAGCTAGTTGAATCAATCAATATTCCCTTCGAATTGTTTTTCATTGATAATTTAATTTTTAATAATTTAATTTTTAATAATTTAATAATAATATAATGATCCTAAATTATTAGTATTTATGTTATAATTTGACTTGGGTTCCGCTTTTATGTATAACATTATCATACATGTTGATTTTTGAAAAAGTACACCCGCCATCCTGACTCACGGAATAACAGATATTGTAGAATACCTATTTGAAAGATTAATTAAAAGACAAACGTAGAAATAATGCAGCCGTTAAAGATTTATATCGTAGCCGCAGCCTTCTGTAGTTCGCTAGGTGGGACCTCGGGTTCAACATCTTACGTGCAGGTAGGTACTCCCAAGGGATTAGTGTCATAACCCCCACTAAGCTGTCCCCACCAGTGGGGATTACGACACTTTTCAAAAAAGTTGTAGCGTTTTCCCCACTAACATTTTTAATCCTGGTTGGTGGGGATTATGACACTAAAAATTGTTTAGGTTTATTTTATATTATCACTCCATACTCGGTGCCTTCTAAAATAAAACGAATAAACTTTCATTTAAATCAAAGTTTAATAAGATTTTAACCATGAAATTGACAAACAATTTAACGTTTGTTACTTTTACAAAAAATAAGTAATAATCGACTGGATTAAATTAAACTATTTACCCTGCATTCATGGGTATGATTAACGTTGAAATAGTAAAAATACCAACACTCTAAATTACAATTTAACTTACAAAAAAAAATCGACTAGCTTGGTAATTAACATCACCTTTTTATCCGATTCTTCTTTAATCATTTTTATCCTATTCTTCTTCAATTTTTGACTAAGCTAATCTGTACTTACTGTTATTACCTACAAATGTTGTGAGTACCTACATAATATTACTGGTTGTGTTTAGCAATTTAAATACCTATAGGAGGTATTTAGAAATAATTTCATATAATTAAAATTGGATTTAAATGAAAGTTTATTCGTTTTATTTTAGAATGCACCGAGTGTGGAGTGATGATAAACCTAAATTATTTTTAGTGTCACAATCCCCACCAACCAGGATTAAAAATGTTAGTGGGGAAAACGCCATAATTTTTTTGAAAAGTGTCATAATCCCCACTGGTGGGGACAGCTTAGTGAGGATTATGACACTAATCCTTCGCAAGCGTTTACAATATCTGGGATATAATATAATAAGGACAATGATTATCTTCAGCAATAATCTAACGACGTCCTTAGTGGCAACTAAGAATTTAAGAATTTTTATTTCACTTAAGTTACCTACTTACAATACAAGTTATCAAATTCACACTTTCTGTTATTGTCTAAGTTTTCAATAGTTTTTTAAGTACGTATAAACTTACCTAAATTTATAAATTATGTGGAGTAGGCACTTAAACACAAACACTATTGCCACAGAATAGTCTATATAATTCCGCCGTGCTATTGCTGCTAACTAGGCGTTTCGGCGGAATGCTTGTGTATGTATACGAGTATGCAAAGATTTAAATCTTTGCGAATATTGTATGTAGGTATGCCTGCAATTTTTGTCCGAGGATAACTCTCTTGAGCGGACGATCTGTTTTTGATGAAATTTAAAACCTATGGAGATTACTAAATTATTATTTATTTTTATTAGCTATTGTAATCCCACTGCCGGGCAAAGGCCTCCCCCACACGTCACGATCCAGAGCTTTTTCCGATTAGTTGGCCAGGTACTTGTCCAGTTAGTCCCGCCATCACCGTCTGGGCCTGCCGCGACGCCTTCTCGCTGCGTCTGGGCGCCGGCGCCGCTGAGTCGTTACCTTTGCTGGGGAGATAACTAAATAAATAAAATAAAATAACCTCAATGCGAACCTATTGTCGCTATATATTTATATATTTGATAAATGGGGTATTTTTTCAGATATGAAGGACATTCATTATTTGTTATTTTGTCCGATAAAATCTCATAAATAAATGCCGTGGGGGTTTTAGATAAGTGCCCATTTATCAAAAACACGCAAGAAAATATTTTTTTTGCTGTTATGGGGGGTATAATCGACGTTTTTATTGGATGATAACTTTTGAAATAACGATTCTATTCTGATGATAAATTACAAGTTAGGAGTCCCATTAAAGTTAGGAGTGTTTGGTGAATGGGACTTAATTGAAAAAAGTAAATCTCAGTCGTTCTAAGTTTGCGGCGAACACCTAGTGATATCAGACGTCCGTCACTCGCTCAGGGCCACGCGTTAAATGCCTAACGCTTGGTGTAAGTGGTGTAACGTCGGTGTTACGCCGGCAGTGGGCTGCCACACGCCCGCTTGAGCACACGCGCGTTAAATGCGTTCCTTTAGATGCCGAGACCGCGTGACTATTGTGCAGTGGATGGATGCCAGTGATATTTTCAGCACTATTTTAGATTTTATCAATGAAGTCGGTTGTTTTAAATATATATTCGCGTAGCTAGTTGTTTAAACCGATTATAAATTGATCCCTACTAGGTACTTTTATAAATTCTCTCTATATTTTCTACTTAGAACATAGGAAGCTGGGGTTCGGGATTAAATAACGTAATCCAATTAGAACAAAATTAACTCTTTAAATCGGAAATCACACCAATAAGAATCTCACAGCAAATTCAAACTAGAACACTTCTTCACAGAACACTGATACCACTATTGCATCCGCTTTGCTCCTGTTTTCTTCATGTGTCTATTAAAATTATTTACGCTATTTAGCATATTTTCAACGTTAAAATTTAATAACCATGATTTTAGACAAGGAAAAAATGTATCCATCATTTTATAAAACTCTAATCATATTTGATCAACCAATTAAAAATAATTGTTTTTTCACCACATTCTTTTTTTTATCAAAATCATCGTAGAAGCAGCCCTAGCCACTCATTTGATGCCGCGTCACAGATTACTTGCAAGTAGGTTGTTGTATAGCGTAGGTATTTTCGCTTTTGTATTGGAGTGATGTATCTGTTAGTTTCTGTAATCTGTAGTGATATACCAACTAGGTCGGTCAAGTAGAGCACGAGCCGAGACGAGCGCCACGCAATGTGCGGACGCCGGCGGCTCGTAAGAAGATGCGTGTGTTGCAGGCTGGCCAGCTCCGTTATCCTGATGTTCGTGGTAGCCATTTTTATCAGCTACGGGCTGCACTGCTTCGTGCCGGTGGAGGTGGTGTGGCGCTACGTGCGCGCGCGCCTGCCCTCCGACGCTGCGCCCGCCACGCTGGCCCGCGGCGAGCGCGCGCTTCGCATCGTGCTCTGCCTGCTCACCTGTGAGTGCTGCCTTGACCCAGCTGTCCCGCAGTGGGTACGTTGGCGCCGTGCATGACCGTGTGCGCGTGTTGCAGTCGTGCTGGCGGCGGCGGTGCCGCGGCTGGGGCTGTTCATCTCGCTGTTCGGCGCGCTGTGCCTGTCGGCGCTGGGCATCTGCTTCCCGGCACTGATGGAGGCGTGCCTGGCGGGCGGCAAGGCAGCGCGCTCGCGCCTGCTGCTGCTGAAGGACGCGCTGCTGTTCGTGGTGGGGCTGGTGGGGCTCGTGGCCGGCACGTACACGGCGCTGGCGGCCATCGTGCAGTCCTTCCAGCCCGCCCCGCCCGCCGCGCCGGCCGCGCTGCCTCGCGCTTAGCGCCCTGCGCGCCCCCCGCAGCACCGCGCCACTTGCGCTTCACCGCCTATCTATTTGATACGATTGGAACGCCGAGTGTCCGTTTTTTATAGAAAACTTTGTTTATAACTACCGGATTTGAAATGTATTTTTAATATTGCCTAGTTCGGTTGTCGACTTAGATTTCGTTACGTACCTACTAGGGATCTGTGTCTCCGCGGCTGCGTGGAGCGCGATCCCAGCCTCAGTGCAACGCCTGGCGGACACTGATGTTGCTAACGACTGTGCCGTTTTTAACCAACAAAAGTAGGTAATGGCCTAATACTTCATAGCATTCGGGGAACATACATATAGAATACAACCACTAGGCACCAATGGTTAGTCGAATTCTTATGAAGTATTGTAGTATAATACCTGCTACACTGCGTAACCTGGATTAAGCTTTAACATAGCTATAAGTATGTAGATATTTAATGGTAGGTACTCGGTAACATGGATTCCTTAAAGATGGTTGTGGATTTAAAAAAGTACGGAAGCCAAATATAAAATTCAATCATTATTCAAGTACCTAATATGGTTTTAAGGACCTCTGCACCTGATGTCGGGTAGCGGCGAGGCGCAGGGGGCTGCCTCCCGCGTGCCGCTGACTAGCCGAATGCGCATTATAACTATAATTGATCTAGTCCACCAACGGGATAATAACTGCATTATGCAGTTCACCAGAATTCGTCCTGCTATTTATAGCTGAAATAAGAGATCAGTTTACAGTGTTGTATCTTAAGTTTGTGTTAAAATAATGCAGACTGTACAAATTAAGATTATTAATGCACCTGTATTTTATCTTATCATAAAAAATTTACAAGGAAGCACCTATCAAAATTTTAGTAGGTAGCTATGGTATTTTATCTTACGGATATGAAGAATATATTTACATTCATATTTTTAGATGTATGTAGAATCAGTCACACTAGTAGGTAAGCTAAAATATACACAAACTATACTGCGAAGACTAGGGCCCGCGGGGCCCACCGCTCAGGTTACTCGAGCTCCTTACTAACGTCACTAACGTCTAGACAAATTGCTAACCTACAACAGTAGGGTATAATGATTAGGGCATTTTGATCCGCTATCACCTACAGGCCTCTTTGTTGTTTTATATAATATATTTATCATTGTTAGCTTATTGCCCAGTTGCTGGTTATCTACGCGGAACACCTATGACCGAATATTTATGAAAGTAAAAGTTTAGTATACTTACCATGTTTCAATAAAATATAGCTTAAAGCAATGTGTTTTATTTGATTATACAGACGCCTTCCCGGTCTATACGAATTCGATACCAAGTAACGAGTAGGTACAATGCTGAACTCGAAGTACCGTTTTGGTACTTAGAAATTAATTTCGTTACTAGCATTTTCAAACAAAATGCTAAAAATATTTTTATTATGATTGCAGGGATAGGGGATATCAAAAATGTTTAATTGAAGTTGTAACTAGGTCGTGTGGGGTATCATATGATAGGTATATAATTGCTCATTATTAAACAGTTTTTAGTTTTCCTTTAAGCCGTATCGTTTATGAGTGATATACAAAAATGTTCAAAAAACGACCGTTCCCCCTTTACCCCCACTGAAAATTGCTTATAGGAGTGTTTGTAAAGATTACAGGAAAATTATAACCAACTCTTTAATTGGCGTAGTTTTTAGAAATCATCGAAAGTGTAGTAATAGTAAATCTGTGAGTAAATCTACATAAGTTCCGCTATCAGACAAGAGATGGCGCTGTCAAGGTTCTCCAACAAATATAAACCGCCTCTATCATATACTAGCTTCTGCCCGCCGTTTCGCATGCGTTACAACCGAATAAAAAGTAGCCTTTGTGTTAATCCTGGTCAACATCAATACGTGTGCATAGTTTCAGCTCAATCCGTAGCCTAGTTTTTGCGTGAAGAGGTAACAAACCTCCATCCAAACAAACTTTCGGCTTTATAATATTAGTGGGATTATATTGTATGATGGCACGGAACCCTCGGTGTGCGAGTCTAACTCGCTCTTGCCCTTGCCTTAAAAATTAAGGCCTTTACATCTATTATAGATTGACGACCTCTGTGGGGCAGCGGGCGAAGGTCCGCCTGCTACGCAAGAGGTTGCGGGTTCGAATCCCGCCTCGGAACAAATGTCTGTATGACCTGCAGATATTTGTTCAGGGTGTTCTGGATGTTTTCTATATATAATAAAAAATATCTATCTATGTAGTATATTGTATTAAGTATATCAGTCATCTAGTACCCATAACACAAGCTCTGCTTAGCTTGGGGCTAGGTGATGCTGTGTGAATTGTCCAGCATTATTATTAT
This sequence comes from Pasiphila rectangulata, assembly GCA_963082625.1. Taxonomy (NCBI): domain Eukaryota; kingdom Metazoa; phylum Arthropoda; class Insecta; order Lepidoptera; family Geometridae; genus Pasiphila; species Pasiphila rectangulata. The sequence goes on along the minus strand of OY720236.1, from coordinate 8,243,232 downwards.
TATTATTATTATAGATGATTTTTACAGCGTCAGCAACTGTTATTTATGCTGGGGAGTCCGAAGCTACACGGTAAGTCGGTACTGACAAGGAACGGATCTAATTCCTAGTCAATCTGTGTGACGCCATAAAGGGTCACATAAGAATGGATATACAAAACTTGAAAATGAAACTATAAAACTGCAAACGAATCTGTAACCTGATCAGATCATGACACTGCCTGGGACATTGTTGTAGGTATAGTATAAACTGCCTTGACGAACTTCGTACCGCATCGCACCCCTTTGCAGTGCTATTGGGCCGCGTTGACACGATCAGAGCCAGCTCAGAATAAGCTCGGACCGAGTGGACTCGTAGAGTAGCATTATACGAGTGTACTAGGATAGCTATTGATATTATCATAGTTCACTCGGATCATTTTCGTCATTAGTCCAATTTTTTTTATCAGTCAACATCGAAAAATGACGGATTTAGTGCGAAGTGGCATCGGAATTGTCGCAAACTTGCTGATAGAGGAGCTAAGACGGGAAAGAGATAAGGCACCTCACGTTCCTGGCATCTTTATTTTTGTAGTCCTTCAACCGTACGTTCCAGAGAACCTCTTCTGATTCGTACAGTTCAACAAATCTACTTGTTTCACGCTCAGACCACTTTTTTTTCGCACGAGACTCTTGGTTGTTGTTATTAGCCGCCATTTTGTTTTCCAACTCGTATACGAGCTAGCTCGGATGAGTAGAACACGGTCCGAGTCTACTTAGATCGGACGCCGTCGTCCGAGAGGGCTTGGATTAGAGGTTGCCACAATCCGAGTTGCGTCCGAGTAGGTATCCGAGTTCACACGGTCCGAGCTGGCTCTGATCGTGTCAACGCGGCTTTAAATACTCAGTTATTGTATAAAGCTATGGTAAGCATTTTTGTAAAGATTAGATTTTATTGTTTTTTTTTAGACTTGTTGATAGATTGTTGCTGCATTTCTTTGGGTTGAACTTTTCATTAAAACTCTACTATTCTAAAAGTCATAATTTCAGCTGCAAAACGTCCACCACCAAACACAGACCTCCCTCGTGGATCTCCACCGCATCCACGGATGTCCGTGAAGAGGAAAGGCAAAATTCTATTGCCGGCACCCCCACGGTACTCTAAAAGTACCATGCATTTTTTTTTGTTATTGCTAAGTTGGGCTTCATACCTAGTATATCATCGTCAATCACAATCATAATAAAAAATTTTCACAGCCAAGTGTTCCTTGTTGAACCTCCGTTACAAATAGTGTTAAGTGATCCTGGTAGTTTTGTTATAAAACAGGACAGACTCAGTCCCAATATGCTGTAGTAATATTATTTTAGCGATGTTAATTTCAATAAATTTAATTTACTTACATCAATGATTCGCCAAAGTCCAAATATAATGAGACTTATCAATATTATAGTCCGGCTTCACCATAATATAATTTTAATAAGCAACTGCAATACCTTGCCTTAGTTTATAACTCTCATAAATCAGATAATGTTACACCATGACTTGGCTGACACATAACTGCTTCGTTCTAGTTCTAACTCATACTGCTCATACTTCAACTGATTTTTGCACCCTCCCGCAGGGTGATTACGTATCTTCTTCTTCTTTTGTCTTGTCTTCTTGTCGTCTCTTCTGCCAGTGTCAATGAGCCGTTTTCAGTAAAAAACAAAAAAGTGTTTCCTATTAAACTTAACAGATGGAGCTGGCAAGCGGAGAAAGCAAGTTTGTGATTAATCACAATTGCTGTCATTGTCAAATTATGTTTCCTACCAGTAAAATAAAACTAACGCCATCTGTATGGTTCGAGGGAACTATTTTTGAAGTTTTTACTTTTTACTGAAAACACCTCATTATCTTAATCATTAGAAAAGTCGAAATTAGAGGTTACATAACAAAATGAAGAATAAATTTAGAAAATAAAAACTTTTGAATTTACCAAAGATTTAGTAGGGTTAATTTTATCTGTAACGTTAATAAGAGTAATCTATTTACATACATGTACACAATCGCAACAGGCAGTTGACAGCACAGCAATATTGCTGTCAATATTGCCTGTTGCAAAACCTGTCGCGAGACACGTAATCACTAAATCACCCTGCGGGACTTCACATGAGGTAGGTATACCTACCATTATTCATCATATTTCATATTTCTCAATCCATATTATGGTTTTATGACATGAAAGTACAGACAGACAGAGGAATATATTTCAGGCTAACCCACAACTTCAAGAATATAAGGGATGAAAACAAAACACACCACCAAGTTCTCCGTCATCTCATTACCATTGTTCAATACGCAGGAAGTAGCTGATTTTCCTTTAATTACGCATAGCCATCGACGAGAGCACATTACGTGCTCAATTGTTTTTCTCTTGAAGCCATTACAATGTATGTAAAAGTATAAGCAACGGTTTTTCATACCAATATTCAACCTAATTTGCTCCCTTGAATTGAATTAATCTCGAAGACGAGCAGAGAGCCTCCTGAAGGAAAGCGGACACAGTCGCTGGACATGACATCACCAGAGGCGAGGCTGATGCGCTGCCGACTTTTGCTTTTGGTATGAGGAATTAGAAAATTGTAGTGGGGTGCCGACAGTAGAATGTTGCCTCTCCTCTCTTACCCGTGGATGCAGTATGAATCTGCTTAGGGATACCTCCGGAAGACGAGCAGCAGCGTGTTTTCGCGTTATTAACCTATGTACTCCGCTCGCCAACCCGCTTGCCAAGCGTGGTGAGTATGGCAGCAACCCCCCATGATCTTTAGATCCATGAGGGAGGCATTGTGTTCAGTAGCGGACGTCCTACGGCTGATATGATGATGATGAATTAGACACAAAGTCAAGTGGTTCTCCATTACCTATCGTCTCTCGCGCTCTTTTTTGTCGCGGACTATTAAGTTGTGGCCCATCTGCGGTATTCCCTCGGAGCTTCGACATGAGGTCCTTCAAAGGCGGTTCGGGGATAAATAAATAAAAATACATTTATTTATAAAAAATAACATTAAATCAAAAAAAAAAAACGTAATAAAAATACATTGTTAAATTTACACAAGTTACACAGTCATATGGGGAGTGATCTCACAAAACATTTTTTTTAATTAACCTATTTTGTCCCACTGCTGGGCAAAGGTCTCCCCCAAACTCCTTCAGTTCATCTCTCTCGTTCGAAATATGAATATGGAACCAATCACTATTTAACGAATTGAGGTCGTCCCGCCATCGCTTCCTCGGCCTGCCCCGACGTCGCCTTCCATCATCTGGCGGCCACCGTGTTAGAGTATTAGTCCATTTGCATGCTGCTTACGTGGCTCGCCGGATCCCACTTTAAGCTAGCGGTTTTGTATCCGACATCAGCGATGCCGGTTTGTGAGCGTAGCATTGTGTTGGGGACTCTGTCAATCCGTTTAAAGCCCATCAGAATACTACGCTCCATCGCCCTTTGACAAATCTAGGGCTTGGACTTCTGAATGTCGGTCAAAAACCATGTCTGTGCACTGTTAGGTGGACGGGCAGGATACACATATCAATGAGTTAGCGTTTGAGTGTTACTGGAAGATCGCCTTTCATGTATTCCTTCATGGACCAAGCGAATCACCAGTCTGATTCGACGATCGATTTCTCGATCAAGAATCAAAAATACTTTATTCAGTGCGGCCGCATGGACTAAAATTAAACAACACTAATTAATAGAATATAGCACATAATTGAATCTGTTCACTTCAGATGAAAGTGGCAAAAAACACCCGTGCGACCTCTTCCTAGCATCATAGGTACATATGCGAGATTAACTCTTTATCGGCATCAGTAGTGGGACGACAACATGTAAAGCCAAATTGCTTGCAGTAAAGTAATTTGTCGTCGTTTAATTGCTTAGATAGCTAATTCAAAATAAGCTTTTCAAAAATGTTATTAAATGTCGGCAGTACTGATATCGGTCTAAAGTTTGTGTGGTCCGACGTAGAACCCAATTTGAATAGAGGTATTATTTATTTTACTGTGTATCATTAAATCAGGAAATACGTCACAGTCAATGTATTCATTAAATGTAAAAGCCAGCTCGGGTACAATTGTGTCTACCAATAGTTTTACAATGTTTACAGAAATTAATACTCCAGAGATCTGCAGTTTTCTTAACATTTAACGTTTTAAACGCTTTAACTTTATTTTAGGGCCGCAAAAACACATTTATATTTATTATTTAACTCTGCTTAGCTTGGGGCTAGGTGATGCTGTGTGAATTGTCCAACATTATTATTATTATTATTTAAAATTATTTTCTGTAGGTACTTACGTATGTTCGCAACAACCTTGAATACGCCTGTTATACATACAGATAGAGAGAATTCAACTAAATTTATTTAATTATGTTCGAATTCCATACAACTCTTATAGTAACAATAATTTATGTAAGCATTTTCATAACCTTCCGCTTAACAAGAGACGAGAAATAGCTGATCTTTTATTCTTACTAATTACTAAGAACAGAATCAATCGTCCTGATCTATTAAACAAAATGAATATCATCATCATTTCAGCCATAAAACGTCCACTGATGAACACAGGCCTCCCTCATGGATCTCCATGAGGGGTAGTTGCCATACTCACCACGCTTGGCAGGCGGGTTGGTGAGCGCAGTATGCGATGTTGATACACGGATAGACGCTGCTGCCCATCTTCCGGAGGTATCCCTTAGCAGGCTCTTACTGCATCCATGGGCATGATAGGAGGGGTATCATTCTACTGCCGGCACCCCACGGCGGAAATGAATATACCTACATATTATTACATGTATTAGGTTTAACGCCCCATCACACATTCCTATAGTCCATACAAATTACAGACAAAATTCACACCTTTGGAGAGTGAGTAAAATATATCTAAATTATGATTTAGACCTTTGCTGTACGAGCGCCTCCTCAGCACGAGCTCGGTTCCGCAGGAACTCTTCGTGGGATAGTTCATTGGCAACATTACATTTTCTAATTTCGTTAGGTATATTTGTATTTGCGCGTACGTATTAGTTTTCCTCATATTTATGTAAGTTTAACACTGTTATAGTTATTTGTTATACAAGAGTGAAAAGTTGATTTTTAACAGAGCGTGCTCAATTTTGATGATCGAGCAAGCGAAGGATTCTAAAATTAAATCACGAGCGCACCGAGTGATTAAAAAATTAGAATCTGAGCGTTCGCGAAGGAATCAAAAGAGCACGAGGTGAAAAATCTTTGCACTCGAGTGCTACACGTAACTTTCATCCCACCTCAGCGAGGAAATTACTAAATGCATAAAAGAACATTTACAATCACAAGATACTTTTATTTCAGTTTAGGTATTAGCTACTACATTATGATAGGTAAGTATTACAGAATAATCTTTAAATTATAACAAATAATACTCAGGTACCTATATGAAAATAACGCGCGCAAAGCAAATTAAAAAAAGTACACCAAGAAGGTTCCGAGTCTGAGTTTTTAACAAATTAAAAACAGGTAATTTCGGCACCATGGAGGGAGGTGTAATGATGTTTTGAATTCACAAACTTAGTGCACACGATGTTCTAAATTCAATTTAATTTATCCTCTAGCTAGCGGATAAAAACGGCTTTTGCACTCAGATGTCGAAGAGAAAAAATACTCTTTCCGAGATGGGGGGGATGATTTTTTTAGGGTTACGGACCAAAATGGTAAAAAGGAACCCTTAGAGAATCACTCTGTCTGTCTGTCTGTCTGTGACAAGTGGATATCTCGAGATCTAATGATGCTAACGACTTGAAATTTTAAATGGTTAAAGATAAACACTTTATCACTAATATAAAATATATGAAAAGCTAAAAATATACTTATTATGATTGCAGGCGGATATGGGATCTCAATTTTTTTTAAGTGAAGTTACTAGGTCGTGTCGTATCATATAAAAGGTATTAATTTGCACATTAATACACATATTTTAGTTTTCCTTTAAGCTGTATCGTTTCCGAGTTATTTACAAAAGAGTTCAAAAAACGACCGTTCCGCCCTTTATCTCCGAAGTTGCAGAGATAAACCCGTGAAACTTTTATAGCTAATAGAAGTGTACCTATGTAAAGTTTATAGAAAAATTATAGCGAACTCTCTAATTTGCATAGCTTTTTAGACAAGAGGGATGGAAGTGGGGTTTTTAAATTTTTTGTGAAGTTACTCGGGTCGTGTGGGGTACCATATGAAAAGTATTCATTAGCACATTAATAAACAATTTTTATTTTCCTTTAAGCTGTATCGGTTCAGAGTTATTTACAAAAATTTTGAAAAAAATAGCGTTCCCCCCTTTTCTCCGAAGTTTACAGAGATGAACCTCTGAAACTTTTATTGCTAATATTATTTTATTGCTAGTATGTAAAGATTACAGGAAAATTATAACAAACGCTCTAATTGGCAGTTTTTTAGAAATCATCGAAAGTGTAATAAATCTACATAAGTTCCGCTATCAGACAAGAGATGGCGCTGTCAAGGTTCTCCAACAAATATAAACCGCCTTTATCATATATTATATTGTATGATGGCACGGAACCCTCGGTGCGCGAGTCCGATTCGCTGTTGCCCGGATTTATTTTTATTTTTAACTACTACTCGTGAATACCTTTTATTGGTTTCCTATTTTTAAGCAGATGTTTTATATATTGAAAAAGCTATTGGTTTTCCTTGAATAAATATATAATTTCATCATCATCAACATCTCAGCCGTAGGACTACCACTGTAAAGATTAAGATAAAAATACGTGGATTTTGTCACCACAAACAATATAAAAAGATGTTACATATAAATTGAGAACAACGGTAAACAAAAAAGGCCACCACTAAGCGTATGCCGTGACATAATGAATTATGCCACAGCGCTGGTCTTCCGTGGTTGCACTTACACTAGCGCAAAGCGGCTGCTATTTGCGGAACAACATTTAAATAGAAAAATCTTAAATAACACAACAAAATATACAAACAAAAACAACATTAAAATAAACAACACTACTTTAAAACATATTTTTTAGAACAGGAATCAATATAAAGTAATTACGCCATTTCATACACTAATGAGACCTATAACGGCTGCCAGTTTGATCGGTTAAATTTGATTGATACTGTAATAGATGTTTTTTAAAAGATTTTTTTGAATGAATGAACAGAAATGATGTTAATTAAGGGTGGAATTAACTGCATTTCTGTGCCGGTGGAATGTTATTCCAACATTCCGTGGCAGCATATCTAAAGCTACCATGAAATGCAGCCCTTCTATGTCTTGGACAAATGAGGCGGATAGCAAAACGGATAAGTCGGGATGAAAAATTTAGTTTTTGATACAGGTAAACTGGTTCCCGGTGCTTAACAATCCCAAAGAGTAAAGTCGCAAAATGAAGAGTTCGGCGAGATGCTATATTCAGTAAACCCTTAGCATTGATGTACAGAGAGATGTGAGCCCGTCCAGGGATGGGAAAACAGAACCGTACGCAAGCATTCTGTATCCGTTGAGTAAGCTTCCTAGATCGTACAAGCAAACATTCCCCGAAAGCGTTATCGGCAAAGTTATGCTTGGAAAGTATGAGTGATTCACATAGCTTAATTATTAGGTCAACGCATAAATGTTCGCGCATCCTGTATAATACTGATAAGCGGTAAAAACAGTTTTGGACTATTTGAAGAATATATTTTTCGAAATGTAAGGTACCAGGTAAGGTTGCTGTGGGGTGCCGGCAGTAGAATGTTACCCCTCCTCTCATACCCATGTATGCAGTAAGAGCCTGCTAAGGGATACCTCCGGAAGATGGGCAGCAGCGTCCTTCCTTGTATCAACATCCCGTACTGCGCTCGCCAATCCGCCTGCCAAGCGTGGTGAGTATGGCAACTACCCCCCATGTTCAGGCCCGTGTTCAGTAGTGGAAGTTTTACGGCTGAAATGATGAAGGTACCATCGATAATTAAGCCTAGATTTCGGGCTTCTGTAACCCGTTCTATTGAAACTCCGTTTATAAATAACTTTGGATCTTTGATAGCTTATATCCATTTAGCGATATCTAGGTACAGGATTCTCAAGGTTACTGTCATGCAATACGCAATCTTATAAAACGCGGGATTTCAGTTTGACAACTGACAGAACTACTTTATTAGCATAGACAAGGGAAACAGAACTTATTGACAAGTCATAGACACTAGATATAAGATTACATTAAGTGACCACTAGATGGCGTTAGGATACATTTTGATATTGATAAATAACAAGTCTGAATCTGCATTCCAGTTGGTAACCATATGGAGACGCTGTAATGTAAAACTTAAGAATTATCTTTTTCTTTTAAGGCGCTGCTGTAGTGAGTGACCTTGAGAGTTTCCTCGTGCCGTTGTAGGAAGAGTTCAAAGTTTTATCCTTGCGCACAGTCGTATTTGCAATAATAATTCATGATAAATTCCGTTATATTTTATTTTATTTTACGGGCACTTTGGCTATAAGTCTACCCTACCCGTAAGTGTAAAAATAAAAAACTAACTACCTTTAGTGACATTAGAAGAAGAAAGGTTTTGTGAATTATAAGAGACCTTTTAGTTATTTTCCACTACTTACCTGTATTTATAGAGGGTATATAGCATCTGAAGAACAGCAAAACTACGCGATCAGCTCGCTACCGCGCCTTAATGCGACGTGTATCTCAATGAGGCGTTTTCATTAAAAAGTAAAAACTTCAAAAATAGTTACCTCGAACCTTATAGATGGCGTTAATTTCCTTTTACTGGTAGGCACAATTTGACAATGACAGGATTAATCACAAACTTGCTTACTCCGCTTGCCAGCTCCACCTGTTAGGTTTAGTAGAAAACTTTTTTTGTTTTGTTACTGGAAACGGCTCATTAAAATGAAACTGCTTTTTAGGAGAATGTTCAATTTTGACAGGATCGGATCAGTGCTGCCAGCCGTAGCTACGATTTATTTAAATCACCTTCAGTGCCACGCTCGATGAGCTGCGGGACAAATGTTTGTTTTTTCTGCAGATTATTTAGTTGTCTCGGAGTTGTCTTATCATTATGATGAATTTTACAACTAAAAAAATGTGTTTAGTACTTATTCCATAAATCCATAACTCAAGTTCTGCTTACTTTGGAGGCTAGGTGGTGCTGTGTGTATTGTCCAGCATTATTATTTAAAAAAAATATATTACTGAAAATAAAAGAACTGTGAGCCGTCACGGGACGCCTGGCAGATGTGAAACATCGGCATTATTTTGTAAATGTAATATGCAGAAAAGAACAGATCACGATAGGAACTAAATATGACATAATGATTAAATAAAATATTACGATTTTTTTTCAGAAAATGATAACTGTTCATTTAATAATATTTTCATTTAATACAAAAATTACTGTATAGTATTCAAAACAAAAAAAAAAAACAAAATTCTTTATTCATTCAAAATTCTTTATTCATAAACTTAAAATACATATGTATATAACGGTATTTGAGACCCCCTTTTAAGTAAAGTATTTTACCTGTGTTAGGGGAAACTCGCTCTGCCGAAAAAAATAGAATTGGTCCTGGTAATTTGGTAGTACTGGTACGAGTATAGTACAGTACAGTACACAGTACTACAACATATAGACTGTATAATTATATACCATCATAGAGCGTGGCGATGCGTCGCCACGCCGGAAATCGGTTTTACTTGCGGCTATAGCTGTTTCACATCAGAAATCCATTTATTATAAGAATAGGTACCTACAAAACAAAAAAGACTATTTCTTTGGTAGTTAAGGGAGTATTATCAATAATACTCCTTTTTCCAAAAGCCCGTGACCGCTGACGTATTCTTCGCACGATGACAATAACGTTAACGATATGACATTCAATATGCTGACTGCAGTTTCGATCAGAGCATTCACGTAGAGGTCGAAAAGGGATGGGAACTCAGCCCTACCTGTCTGACACCACAGCCGAGTCGATAAGGATCTGTCATTGAGTCCCCCCATATCACTACATGGTGATCTGGTTCCTGACACAAAATTTTAAAATATTTTTAATGATATGTTGATGCTTTCTTCACAGTTTTTTCTACAGGAGGTTAGGACACCAGATCAAAAGTGACAAAAGTGAAAACTTCATAATGCACAGTTTGGCTTCAGAAAGGGCCTCTCAACTGAAAGTGCAATTTTGAGTCTGAAACACACTGTTCAATACTGCTTACATGCAGAGACGCACGCCTGTTTATGCATGCTTCCTCGACCTCTCAAAGGCTTTTGACCTGGTGTCCTACAATGTTTTGTGGAGGAAGCTGGCCGGAACAGGCGTGCATCCACAGGTGCAAAGTCTTTTCCACTACTGGTATGCCGGCCAGACAAACAATGTTAGGTGGGCGGCCGAGTTCTCGGAGACCTAGAGGTTGGAGTACGGCGTGAGACAAGGTGGATCACCCAAACTTTCAACCTATACGTAAATGAGATGATCGTGGAACTCAGCAGTGCGCGTGTTGGCTGTTAGGTTGATGCTCAATGAGACCTTTTAAACCTGGTGATTTACCTTTGAATGCGTTTCTGGTGTTTGGGCTACAGTCCTAGCAGTAAATGTGCGATGCCTCGTCTTCCGAGCCCGCGGCGTCTCCACTGTGAAGTGTCCCGTTTCTGACTTCTGACTTACTGTCCCTGACATCCGATTGAACCGCAATTTTACATTATGACTTTGGTTCTGATGACAATTCTTTCAAAATGGCTGCCATCAAGAAATGATGGCGGTTGATGTCATCATCATCTCGGCGTAGGACGTCAACTGCTGGACAAAGGCCTCCCTCATAATACTCCGAGATTATGAGGGGTTGTTGTCATACTCACCGCGCTTGGCAGGCGGATGGGCTAACGCAGTACGGGATATTGATGGTACACTAAAAGACACTGCTGCCCATCTTCCGGAGGTATTCCTCGGCAGATTCTTATTGACTGCATCCACGGGCAAGAAAGGGGAGGCAACATTTCACTGGCGGCACCCCCCGGCAAGTTAAAGCTTGTTTGTGAAAAGGTTTTCCCTCAGGGTTCCAGCCGGCAGGTCTGGCTGCGCTGCGTAGATGGAATAATACAAAAGAACAAGTCAACATACAACAATTAACATTTATTTTCAATCCATAGAACCATATAAATTAAAGTCAAACAAAATACTATACATAAATTAATATGGTTTTATGATGTTGCAATAGTGTTGGTAGGTTCAGGGAGGTCTAATTGGACGAGTGCAGGCGCCCGCTAGGGGGCGGGGCGGGGGCGGGGGGCGGGGGGAGGCGCGCCTGCCAATAAATAACAATAAGCGGGAGCGGGAGCGGGGGCGGAGCGGAGCGCGGCGGGCGGGACGGGACTTAGACACCTTGCCATGCAACCTTACAGACGACTCCTTCTTAACGCGATACCTTAACATTATCATTTAAATCCATTTACCCATTTTTTTTAATTTTCTGGTGGACAATTTTATATATCATTTGAATGTATAACACATTTTAATCATTTCAGTGAAGTAGGTACAGTCATCATAATATTGAAAAGACAGTGTATACTTTATAATATGTATAACATTTTTAACAATGAAGACGTAATATCTTAGAACCTCGCCTCGCGTCGGCGGGCGCTGCGCGGGCGGGCCGCGGGGCCCGGGGTCTGGGGCCGCGGGCCCCCCCGCGCCGGGGCCTCTGATATGAGCCGGACGGCGGCGGCCGGACTCCTCGAGCCCTCACAATGTAAATCTTTCTAGAAAAACGTATTATTGTTCTCGCGTTGTATTCATAAAATACTTTCAAATGCAACAACTTCTTAGTCTTACTTTATAAACTTCATTATTTTCCTTCAATTCAATAAACATTCAATTGACTCAATATCAACGACAAAACCCTACAAAAATATATATGAAGTTCGGCACAGTCTAGGCGTGCGTGATAACGCGGCGCGGGCGGCCCCCAGCGGGGCCCAGGCGGAGCCCGGGGGCGGGGCCACCGCGCTGCGCTATCGGGCCTCCCGGACACAGACGCAGTATCGCGAGTCTCTATTCAACTAAAACAAATTATATAAACTTTCAAAAACGTTAACAACTACAGCCATAACAAAAATAGACTAATAACAACTACACTACGGAATCTACTTCCTACTTACACTATCACTAGGTCGAAGCGAAACAAGGGTTCGCTCGCCAGTGCTACCTAGGCGCTAGGAAACAGGCGCGGCAAGCGCGGCCCACTATGTACAACAGACAGCTCGCGTCCGGCGCGCCGGACTTTGGTAAAGATTCACCTATTACAAACTAACGTAGTTAAACTTAACGGTAACTGCACTGCAACGTCGATCATACGATTACGTCATAACCTAGAGCACGGCCGGGGCACGGCAGCTACACGTCCGCGAACTTGGACAGCTTCTCGCGCAGGATGTGGTTCTCCTTCTTCAGCAGCTCCACTTCCTGCCGCAGCCCCATGTTCTGAAACAGTAAGCTTGGTTGTAGCGCGGTCGCAGGTCGCGCTCGTGGTCGCGGTCGCGGGTCGCGCTCGCACGGTACGCACCTCCTTCTCGAGGTAGCCGGCGCGCAGGGCGATCTGGTTCTCCTTCATGCGGCGCGCGTCGCGCGACCGCTTGGCCGCCATGTTGTTCTTCCGGCGACGCGCCCAGTACTTGTCGTCCTTCAGGTCGTCGGGCACGAACTGCACACACACACGCGCTCATTACTCGCGCGCTCGCCTCCGCACACAGCGCCGCCACCACACACAAGCCACACGGGGAAGGCGATGCCTCTCGTCATTTGACACTACGAGCGGTGCGCGAGGAGCGCCCGAGTGGCAGGCGTCATTATTACCATTAAACTACTTTCTTTCAAAATACAACTGATAAAATAGTAGTCCAAGATCCCTGAGCCCCAGACGTAACTCATTGTCTGAGAGTCATCTGCTAAGTTAACTGGAGCCAGGTGAGAAAGGTGAGTAACAATAGGACTCACGCAACTTGATATCTGCTCTCTCTAGTTTATGTGTACGTTTTGTAGGATATTAATAAACTATAATTATGTCGACAGGATTCATTATACGCCAGAGGCTATAAAATTTCTTTAATTATATATATACCTTGTACCTAAATATTAAACTAACAATTATTTATAAGGTTTATTGAATGTGGGAAATAGTAAACTGCGCTGCAGAACACTGACCGCCGCCGGCAAGAAACCGGGCCAGTCACGTCTGCCGCCGGCGGACCACGACTCCACCACCGAATGGATCCCTCAACATACATAGAAGTCAAGCTTCAGAGTGAAGGTAAAGTGCATTATTTTTTAGAAAGAGAAATTATGGCATAAGCGTAGTGTCGAAATTTATTTTTTAATAATATTCTACGAAACATCACAATCAGCTTTCAGTAATTGAATTTAAGTGTGTCCTTATGTTACTTACCTTTCGCACCCGGTACCGGCCGATCCCGAGGCCACATCAGCGCCTGAGCAGGTGGGCATGCGTTCAAAAATCATAGGAACACTTTTTTTCACGTTTTGTCTCGTGAAAATAAATTACGTCTGGAGTTCTCTTCAAATATAAAACATATACATTCAAATATATTTTAAGAGTCTCAGAATAAATGTAAAAGTTTGAATCAAGCGCACCCTCATGCGTACACGCAGAAGCACACACATACACGCAGAGACAGACACACCGGCACCCTCTTATCACTTTACCGCTGGAATGAGAGAACTTCCCTTCTCTAGGGCTCTAAAATTCTATAATGTTATGTTTTAAATTTATTATTATGCAAAATGAATCAAACCTACTTTTGAATTGATGAATAGAAGTGAGAGTGAGGTTTCTTGTTCGCTTCTTTCCCCCACTTGGAAAAAAGTTATCTGAAGCGAACGAATTAAATTGTGCTTTATTCAATTAAAATGTTTCTTGTTCTTTTGTAAATTGACTATTCTATGTAGCTTTTGGCTCTATTGAATAAACACTTACTGAATTTGACTTTGATTAAGGAAACAAGTAGTGAGTGTAGGACGAAGACAGCATTGCTATCAGCTTTTGTTAAACAAACAAGAAAGTGTTTCCGTCGCCGGAGCGCCGGCGGAGAGCCCGCGCGCCTCGCGGCGCTGCTATCTCTCAGAAACGTTCGAGAGACAACTGTTGTTTTGATAATCCTTAATTTTGGCAGGAGTTATCATCAGTCTCCGCCATAGGGATGCGAATATGGAAAAATCTAGTTACTGTAACTTAAAAAGCTGGACAATATAATGATGTTAAATTAAGAGAATTAGAAAGAAGTGTGAAAAGAGAGAGTTGGGTGAAAAGATTGTGATCGATTGTGTCGACTGTAAAATAGAGGAAACATAATAGAACATCGTAAATGACATCCTTACAGAGGAATAAGTCGCTTGGAGTTAGAAACAACGGCCGATTACGTTAATGTTTTACCAAATTAAATAATAAATAGAGCTTCAATGTCGTTAAAGAAAAGGAGTAAAAATAAGTGGTAGGACCTGCAGCCTGCGTGCCGGTACACGCCACGGGGACACGCCATTTTTGGCGTCCGCGTGGTCCGAGCTCTGGTTTATCGTTTCAACAATAACATGTAAATAATCCGTGAAAAAACAAAAAAAAAGCTCAAGAACGAGTCAGACTCGTGCGCCGAGGGTTCCGGCGCTCATACAATTTATGTTATTATATATTTTTGGAAAACCTTGAGGGCGTCGTCTCTCGTCCGATAGCGGAACTTATGTAGATATTTTAAAGTTTGGATGATTTCTTAGAACATATGCTGATTAATGAGTTCGTTGAAATTTTCCTCTAATATATATGTAAGTACATACACTTATTTCAGCTATACAAGTTTCAGGCGCTTATCTCAGCAAACTTCCCTAAGGGAGTGCTATTTTAGAGCATTTTTCTAAAAAAGCCAAAAACAACACGGCTTAATGGAAAACTATAAACTACTGATTAATGTACAAATGAAGCACTTTCATATGATACCGACATGACCTAGTCACCTTCCAATTTTAACACTGTTTTATCTCTAGCAAACAACTTTAAACTCTACTTAATTTTGTTGTTTAGTTTAAGTGTTTTACTTTTCTTTAACTCAAGTTGTAGTAATTAAAAAACTAATTAATATTTTTTAAACAACAGGAGCTGACTATTAAATCATCTCTACATGCGGAGGGCACGGGGAGAGTTGTGCAAGAGGTCCCGCAGTGGACTCGACGAACATGTTCGTACAAACCTGTCGACAGGCATTCGGATAGCAGAGCGCGTGGTTACCTCGGCGGCGGCGGCGGCGGCGGCGGCGGCGGCGCAGGTATCTCTGCACTCGTCTTCTCTTACATTCATTGAAAGCTGCTCATTTCAAACTTCTTACTTAATTCTGAGTTGTCGTTGATTAGGGACAGGACGGCGCTTGCGCAGTCTCCATGTATCGGTTTAACACACTTGGCAGTTTTTATAGAAATACATAACAAACTGTGGATATTCTTGAGTAAAATTGTGTCGAAACCGATGCACGCAGCATTTTTACAAGCACTCGATCAGTAAGTAACCCACACATAGAGAACACGTTAAGTTCCTAGGCTGTGCATTGATATTTTGAATAATTATTTCGGAACAGCAAAGCACCGCCTAGGAAATGTATTTGTGCAGCCGGACGAGTCGCGGGCGGCTGTCGGCGCCGCCCTCTGCTGCGCGACCCGTGCGCCTTTAGTTAGGTCTATTCTCACGGACTGCACAAGTACTGTGTAACATGTTAGTAAATTTTGTAAGCTTTAGTTAAGCAGTGTGCGTGTGTGTCAATTAATTATTATGTATTTAACTTCGATTCAACATTTTCAAATGACTACTTCAATACGTCTTAGGAACAACCAATTAAGATAGAGAGGCTAATCATTTCAGCCATAAAACGTCCAAAGATGAACACAGGCCTCCCCCATGGATCTCCATGAGGGGTAGTTGCCATACTCACCACGCTTGGCAGGCGGGTTGGTGAGCGGCTAATACGCGGCCAGAAATTAGTCACGATTACCCTTACGTGAGGTTGGCACGCCATATACTGCACGTCCAACATAGGACCTTAGAGGTCTTGTGAAGATGTGATATAGATAAGTCAAGAAACGTTTACTTTGTGTTACAAATTCACAAAACAAAGAATTATGTTGCATGACCACAAAAACGGTTTCGGTCAGTTATTTTAATAATAAGGTTGTAAGCCGCTACTACTTGCCGAGGGGTGCCGGCAGAAGAATGTTACCCCTTCTCTCACGGCGGTGGATGCAGTAAGAGCCTGCTAAGGGATAGAATATGGGAAAATGGGCAGGAGCGTCTTTCCGTGTATCAACATCTCACACTGCGCTCGCTGCCACCAACCCGTCTGCCAAGCGTGGTGAGTATGGCAACTACCCCTCATGGAGTTCTATGAGGGAGGCCTGCGCTCAGTAGTGGACGTTTTACGATTGAAATTATGAAGCCGCTTCTATAACGCAACTACCACTAGAATATCTTAGAACAATGTTTATTGTAGAGGGCAACAACCCCTCGTGGAGACCCATGATGGAGTCTTAAGAATTTTTGAGGATAGCATGTTTAACCTAGTCAGGTGACATAAGTGTTATACATATCCAACAAACCCCATTCGATAAGAAGCTTCAGTTATTTTTAACCCTTAACTATAAGCTTATAGGTAGTATTTTTTTCTCAAATGTACTACAGTGTATTTCGCAACTAATACCGCCATAATGGAGGCTAGCCATTGTGGTATAGTAGGAGCGGAATGACCGCACCGCGTCATGTCGTGTGTGTCGCGTCGTGTCGTGTCGTGTCGTGTGCGCGTCGTATGTACATGTTAGTAAAGCGTGACGCGGCGCGGGCGAGCGTGCGGGTGAGTGCCGCCGTCCCGGCTCGGGCATGCCGTAGGAATGATCAGCGCACTAACTTCATTTACCTGTTTCCGGGACTTCTTGATCATGGGCTGCGGCTTCAGCTCCTCGTCGGAGAAAGCGCGCGTCCGGGGGTCAAAGTCACGGCCCGACGACGCCATCGAGAACGCTGAAACATAGCGCGGGCGCGGTTAGCATGCGTTCGGAGGGGCAAGGGACTGAGGGCGGGGGGCGAGGGGCGGTACTCACTGGAGTCGGCGGGCGAGAGCGGCGGGTTGATGGTGTCGGGGCTGCAGCAGTCGGAGGGCGAGGGCGAGCGCTCGCGCTTGGTGAGCGGCGCGGGCAGGCCGAGCGGCGGGAACGGCGCGCCGCCGCCGAGCTGCGCGCCGCCCAGGCCTTCGCCCGGCATGCCGTTCTCCGACAGGAACTCGTCCAGGTCCACATACTGCAACACAAACAGCGCACGCGTGTCAGCACGCGCCCCGGGCGGGTGCCGCCGGGGCACCAGCTGCCTCGCTCAACGTACGAATCACACTTCGCGGGGCATTCGCAATTATAGAACAGGACGCCAGCATACATTACGCTTCGTTATAAACGATACATTCAACTTAGTCAACTAAACGCAGATCGATTGTGAAAGCAGAAGAGGTGCCGTAGAGGAGACGGAGAGGAGACGGCTACTCTATTACCTAGTGCGGCGCGCTGGGACGGGGAGGGGGGACGGAGGGGGTGGGGGTCAAGCGGGACGCACACAACACGCATTAGGTAATAAAGTTGCGAGTACTGACTTCTTGTACCTTGAGATCGGGGTCGTAGGGCAGCGTCTTGTCCCAGAGGTTGGGTCCAAGGAAGGCCGCCTGGGTCTCCCAGAGGTCGCTGTCGTCCTTCTTATCCTCGAGGGCATCCTTATTGTTCACCGACTTGCCTGCAACAGAGGAGGAGCGTCACGCGGGCTGCTCGCGGCCGACCGGCGCGCGCAGCCCGCACACATCGCAGTGATCGCATCGCTTGCACGACTCTCGCCAGGCTCAGCAGCGCATCTAGCCTACCTACAGTGCATGCTCCACAACAACACTCTAAATTACATTTATATCTTCCTTAACATACAGCTTAATTCTGCGAACTGCGCCCTGATTTTGTAACTAGACGATTGCAGTCAATAATTGATGTGTACCATAAGGAGTGCTCGTCATATGCGCGTTCTGAACGCGTTCATTCGTTGCCGACGCTCGTCAAATTATTAGATCAGGGTGCAACTCCATAATTAATTAGTCTCAGAAGATACTAGGAACAGTAGCGGGGTAGGGGCAATCACAAAGTAGGTGACTGTGTGCGAAATATCAAAACTAGTGCTCAATGATAATATTCGTTTGTTGGTGTTTACTGTGATAAATACCAAAGTAGCCGCCACAGAACAGATAAAGAGGTTAGAAGGGCCTTGTGGGCGGGGCAGGCGCGCCGCACTTTTGAGCAGACGCGCAAAAGTCAGCCGAAATTTGAATCACCGGTCAACAATCGCGCTCTTGTTGTGACAGCGTTCGAAACTCGGCGGAAAAAAAGAATTATGCCGTCTTGCGCTATTATAACGTGTCGGAAAAGAAGTCAGGAGTGTAATGTGGCCCGAGGAGGAATTTCTTATCACCGGTAAGTCCAAAAACCTTAAAATACGAGTGATATTTGTAATTATTGAAAAAGTATTATGATGTTTGTAGACAAAAACGATAAAATCGCATTCAGATGCAAAATTATACATTGCTCGCAATACATGGGTACGATCTTGTACGACGTGAGCGATCACGCAATGTATTGCGTTCAATGCGAACATCGCGTGCGTCGAGCCAAAGCTTTAATTCCGGGAAATCTGAGCGCGTCGATAGTGTTGTACCTAATTGTAAACAATGTCGATATTCAGTATGTGTATACGAATGATTATTTGCAGTAATATTACAATTAAAATAACTTTGTTTTTATTGTATAATGTTTATGTAATTGTATATGTATTATGGTATAGTGTGGGTTACTAATAAATACATTTTTCACAGAGTAATTCAAAATAAATTATTTAGATTATACCTACTATGTTATTCGACTTAGCATTCGCATTTTAAATTTCTTTTTAGTTTTTTTTGCAAATTGTAGCTTTGTTTTACGTTTTATGTTATTCAAAATGCTTTTTTTCTTTCTTTCTATTATTATGAAGTAAAACAGAGCTGCAACTAGCTTAAAACGAAAGAAAATTTAAATTTTGCGGCAGTATCGGATGTTGCCCCTTAATTTGACTTTGATTTAATTTTATTTGTATGTAATGAGGCGTTTTCATTAAAAAGTAAAAACTTCAAAAATAGTTACCTCGAACCTTATAGATGGCGTTAATTTTCTTTTACTGGTAGGCACAATTTGACAATGACAGGATTAATCACAAACTTGCTTACTCCGCTTGCCAGCTCCATCTGTTAGGTTTAGTAGAAAACTCTTTTTGTTTTGTTACTGAAAACGGCTCATTAGGAAGTCCACATAATTCGTATCGTACCCGCAACTTAAAAAATTGCAAAACTTTAATTAACAGAATTACAGTAATTTTATCGATATGATTAATCGACCTTTTGGTCGCCGTAACATTATAAGAGAAATACATTGCTATTACACGTGTGTGAGTGCACGTCCAGAGCAGTATTTGCGTTAGTTTGACAACCAATAGCAAACACGCGATCTTAGTGCATGTGGTTTATTTGTGTGCGTAATGCGCGTACGTATTGATCTCTTGCTTGTAGTAGAGAGGCAGAGTGGGAGACATGCGGCGACACGCGTTCTAATACAAATCAGGTACTATTTCCTTTCTAACCTCTTTATCTGTTCTGTGGTAGCCGCCCATCCAAAAATACCTATTATATATTTAATATTCCTTCATAAGAATGAGCGCAATACGTAAGCGCATTGAGGTCCGGAGACGTCATCGACGGCCGAGGCAACCAGGGCCCCTTGCCTTAACACGAAATACGAATGTAACAATGACTGTCGACAAAAAAGCGGGCGCTGCGCTGCCTCTTAGCGGCAGGAAGCGGGAAGTAACCTAGTTGTCGGCGTTACGTGCGCGCCACGCTTTCCGAGCGCAGGTTCCGCGCGTGCGCCCGCGCCCGCTCCCGCGCGCGCCCCCGCCACGCGGAAGAGCGGCGCATTCCGGCCGGGGGCGCCCCACCCACCACTCTCGCTTTCCAGCCAGCGAGCGCGGAGAAAGTGCCTGACGTCACCTGACGTCACTGCCATCTTACACCACAACGCAGAATGCTCTCAACGTAATATGAAATTGCGATAGTTGTGTTCGATTTAGTTCCGGCGCGCGCACGCACTCTGCGCCAGCGGCGGCGGCGCCTGCCTGCCGCCGCTGGCGCAGCAATGCCGCTGGAGGCATTGTTGCGTCACCGCTTACTTCCTACTCGGAATATAGGTGAGGAGGGCGGGGAGCGGGCGGAGCGGGAAGTGGCTGCTCTTGCGCAACGGAGAAAGCCGTCGTTTCCCGGCGACGATGCGATCATTTTCGTAAACGTGTGAATTGTGCGAAAGTGAACGAGAAAGTTTCCAGTCGTCCGAGCTGCTGCGGCGGCCTCGGGGCGCCGCTCGTCACTGGCCGGCCTGTTCCTTAGCCGCGCCGGGGCGGGAGCATCGGCTTCCGTGACCCGGAGACTGGGGTTACCTTTGGCTCATAATGTTCTCTACGAAATTAGGGTTGTTAGTTCTTACTAGCTCCTACCCTCGACTTCTGGGTACCCGCATTATAAGTCGCTTATGCCTTATATATATACCTCTATATATATGCATGAAAATTTACATTTTCGATATGTAAACATAATTCATTTTCACATACATTTTATTAGTCATTGAATGGATATCGCAGGGTAGGACTATGTACAACTTGTACCGACAGCTCGAACAGCTTTAGCTACTTATAGAGTTGTATGTGTGTTCGGTTTCCAATTATTCTAATAAATAAAATTATAATACAGCAGGGACCATTAACATGTTTACGAAAACTTATAAAGAATGGCTCTTTTAGTGACCTACATTTCTGTAGTAGTGTCTTTTTGGTTTAGCTATCGTTAGATTATAACAAAATATTACGGAAATGTTGGAATTAGAAATATTTATCTCGGCTGTGTCGAAACCGGCTAGAGCAACTTATTTCATTTAACTGTTTATATAGATTTTGCACTAAAATTCGCACAAAGGATTAATGCTTGCAGTATACATAATTAAACCAGCAACATCCCTTGTAAGTGACGAATTCAAATATGTCAACAAATTGGTAGTGTGGAGTGTGCGGGGGCCGGGTCGCCGTCGAGGGGAAGGGGAGGGCGCGGGTGTCGGTCAGGCGGTCGCCGCACGCGGAAAGTAAAAGTCGGAAGGAGAGCGCGCGGAGAGCAGGCGCGCGGGCGGGGCGCGGGGACACTGCAGGAAGGGCACTCGCACTGCCTTGCTCCTTTACAGCGTCACATGATACGGGACTTCCTATCATCTATTCTGATACTTCATAAGTCGTTATTCGTCTTCAATAAGTCTCCTGTTTTGGTTTACTCCAGAGCGCGAGACTGAGATGAAAATTTTATGTTTTGCAACTAATTATATCGTTGATGTTTCGTATCACCGAACACCTATCTAATGACTCGGAAGCTTTAAAAATGTTTTATTTCTACAAGTTGATCATTAAGTTGGAATTGTATTATTCAGTAAAGATAATAGTGTCATTATGCCACACTGAGTGGATTTTCAGATCATTGAGTTCACCTTTGGTTTTTACGGAGCTGAAGATACTTAAAGTACTTTTTGAATATCTTTTCATCCCATCTATTCGAATAGGACTACTTGGTTCGCCTTTAAGTGCACCCAAAGGTGGTGTTTTCTATGAGAAACTTTTAGCGGGCAGTAATATTATTTACGCACTTATAAAGTTTATAATCCTCTTTATAAGTGCGCCGCAATTATCTTTGCCGCGCACTTTTTGAATTTGGAACATCTTAGTGCTCAGCACCAAAGAAATTGAACGCAAATATTTTTTGAATAGACTGGCTGGTACGACGGCCCAAAAATTTTCATAATAATTGCGAAAATGTCTTAAATGTAGATATAAGTTTTTAGTTGTTTTATTATTACACTATTTAGTTTCAATTTAGTTGTTACTCTATGTTTTATTAAATAATAATATTGTAATAAAATATGAGGCGCCTTTTATTTTCTCATAGAGGGTACTCGGGCACAAAATACATTTTTGGCTCGGGCGACGTACTTTGAATCCCTCGCTACGTTCAGGATTCAAAAAAGCGCCCTCGCCGTAAAAATATTATTTTAATATTCCTTATGATACAATATATTACATACAACATGTTAAAACTAGGTCACAACTGGAATATCGTACAGAAGGGTTCATAATGCCAAACAAAATAAGAAACCGATATTATGATGCGGATCGAGTAGATAGCTGGCGAAAGGCAGCGCGGACGCAGGTCCGGCGGCGGCATCTCAGGCCGCGCTTTGTTCCGTTCAAAAGTAAAAGTGGTCGCGCACGCGGAAGTGGGCACGTGGTCGCGCGCGGCGCGCGGGGCGCGGGGCACGGGGCCCATCGAGAGGAGAAAGTCGCGAAAAGGTCGCAACTTTTTCCCAAATATTCGGAGTGAAAGTTGAGCGCCACGCTCAAGACGGGGAAATATACAGATCGCTGCGCAGTCGCTGACGGTTACACCGGAGGAAGACGATACAATAGTTGTTGATGACACAATGAAGGAAGGAAAAGCTGAAAGATGAAAGACAGAGCACTTGGCAGTCTTCGGTACAGTTACTGGTCCCGGTTGCGGCCTGTTTACAGTAAGCTTAGTAGTTGTTGGAAAAGCTTGCGTGGGAAGCAGCGCCCCGTAGCCTGGCCACGGGCCGCGGCGCAGAGGCGCGGGCGCAGGTCGCCAGGTCCACGCGGGGCTGGCGACTGGGTGTACTCTATCAGTGTGATAGGTGACAATAGTATATCATACATTACCCAACAATGAGGCAGACGAACTGGCCCCAGAGGCCTTACGGCTGCCATTAGGGTCAACTTGTTAGTTAATATTCACAGATTTTGAATATTTTTACACTTGCCAAGGTCCTCTTCATGGTAGACGACGAGTGCGCTCTCGTAATTGGAATCCAAATATAAAAGCGAAATCCATGAGACTAATGAGGGTCTTTTTTAAACTTTCGGCGATCACGACACATTATTAACACATACTTAAATATGTGTTAATAACTAATGAGGGTTGCAGGTGGCCCGCGGCCTGCAGAGCGGTCGGGTCGCCGTGCCTCGGCGCCAGTGTCCTACCTCTGCAGTTACTCACTATGAGATGGACCTGCGCCTGCGAGCAGGGCAGGAGCCACACGCTTCCCATCCGTGGACCCGAACGCCGCGATGAGGAGCCTATTCGGTGCCAACGGGAACTCTACCCCCGAATCTTCTACCCCCGAATCTTGAGGCCTTTCCACCTGATTTAGATTTCGTTTCCGCATCCGACACCGGAAATGTAACTACGCAACCTACTCGGACTGCAAAAGAAACGGGTGAAAGGCTAAAATCACCGAAACATCCGAGCTTTCCAACGACCGAAAATTTCACACGACGTACTTTCTCTTTTCGGTTATCGCGGAGGGCGCGGGGGCGGCGCGGGCCGGTGGCGCGGAGAAAGCGTTCGGGAGCGCTCCCTCGGGAGGCTGCGACTGACCATTGACGAAGACGTGCTGCCTCCATATGTGGTACTGACTCCAGCGGTCGTCGTCCTGCGCGTGCGCATGCGAGTGGCCGTGCTGCAGCTGCGGCAGGCTAGGCAGCGGTGGCGGCGCGGGCGGCAGCAGCTGCGGCGGCGGCGGCGGCGGGCCGAGCGGCGCGAGCGGTTGGTGCGAATACTCCATGGGCAGGCTTCACTGTTCACTCATCGCGGACGCGCGCGGGGCGGCGGCGTGCGTGCGCGGCGGCGATCGTCGCGCGACTGCCGCCAGCCGCCGGCGCCGCCGCCGCGCCGCCGCCTCCGCCGAGCGCCCCGCCGCCGCGCCACCACCGGCCCCGCACACACCACAACGCGCGCTAACTTACCTTACCTATTACTTACAAATGCACTCACTGCGTAACATTTCACCTCGAATTACCTTATTACAAGGTCATCGAGCCAGTAACTTTACAGGCCGAAAATTTAGGAAGAATGTACCGCAGTTAGTTGCTAATCCTAGTGCACACCATGTCTGCAGGCAGGACTCAGCGCACGCAAAACGAGCTCGGACGAGCGCCGGGTCGGGGAATGGGGGCGCGCTCCCGCTACGCTTAGCTAAGCCGCGCTACGCCGTAGCACGCTCTACGACGCTGCATCCCTTACAACGGGGTCTGCGATTTATTTGTAAATAATTTCTAGTTATTAAAATTGTCCAGATCGATTTTTACCTATCTTTACTGGACCTCTACCTCAGATTCATCATTTAAAAACATTTAGACGCTTGACGGTTTACATACTTAGTCATTAAGCTTACATCATCTGATTATGTTATTAAAATTTCTACTTGTATTGTTTTTTTCACCCACTTTGGGGTCAACGCGTCAGGATAGTAAGTAAGTATATATTTTTCAATAACTTATTTTTTTAGTCAATTCTGTCAATTTTCCTTAAATAACCATAAAAATGTAGGAATAAGGCTTACACATTTTATATTCAATTATTTTAGTTGTGTCATTAAATTAAATGTTTTATTCGAAGACTATAATTAACAAGTTCTTTACGCAAAAGCTAAAAGTTGTGTTTGAAGATATGCCAAAAAATATGTCAATACAAAGCTGCTTAACGTGTTTAGCGTCTATGAGTAAGGGAGTCTATGAGTATTTAATTTATTCCACCTGATGTGATATTGATAATTGCGCTAAATATGTAATACATACATATATCGTTAAAGTTTATATTAATGAAGAAATGATACTGATAATATTGAAATTAACACCTAATAGCCCACGAAAATAATATTAGGAGGTGAATGTCCCATCCTGTCGATTCATCAGTATTCAGAGGAATATATGCTGCCCTTCAATGAAAACTGCGAATTGATGCATTTATAAAATGAAACCTCACTTAGAGAACGATTTAAGGACGGGGTGCGGCGACAATGGTGTTTACCTGCGCGCCAGGTGCACGCCGCTCAGAACATAACACATGACGTTTCATAACAAATACTCATGAAACTACTATTCCTAGGCTATTTAACTCGCCTAATCCTAACTACTGCATTCCTTCGTAATCGTCATCTCAGCCGCAGGTAATCTATTGTACATACATAGGTGTCCCGGACAGATCTACAAGTATTTGTGTTGAACGCGGCCTGCATCCACCGTCTTTACCTGGTCGTCAGGTCTGACCATCTTGGTGGTGGACATCCAACGCTGCGCTTTCCGGTCCGCGGCCTACACACACCTCCTCCGTTCTGCGCGCTACATGGCCTGCCCATTGCCACTTCAATAATCGTTTTGGTTATGTAGGTGACCTGAGTTCTTTTACATATCTAACCTACCCAAGCATAGCCCTCTCTATGGGTCGATGAGCGACTTAAGCTTATTTATAATAAGGCGAACAGTGAAGGACCACGTCTTGGTTCCATATATCATGACTGGTCATGGTAAGTTCCACTGAAGATTTTTGCCTTAAAACGCTGAGGTATTCAGACTCCGATGATGGCCCTCGTTCCCGACGTGGCGCCGAGTTGGATTGATAAAGCCATTAGCCAAGAGATGTATCGCCGTTGATATTATTGCCTCGACTGAATTCTTAGCTTCTACTTTATACTAATACCGAAAAGATATAAGCTTTCCAACGGTATATGTATGTATAACACAGCTATTTCAGGGAGACAACAGAGTTCATACATTTTTATTGGTACCTGATAGCCTACGAAAATAATGTTAATTAACAACAATTCCAAATTTCAGCGTAAAGCAAAAAATCAAACAAATTGGGAACTCTATATGTTAAATTATATTACTATTACCGCAATATTATATTGCAGTTGTAATAGGAAGAGGTTACTGCTTAACATAACGTTGGCCTTCGTCTTGTCTCAACAATAAGTCGTATAAAAAAGGACTTCGTTTTTTGAACCCCCTAATACCGTATTATTTAAAGATTGGAGGTATACGATCAAGAAATATATAAATCGAATTGTTATCTATTCTACATAAGATTAAGTTTGTGTTTTTAATAAAGATTACAACTATTAGCGCCGTCTAGCGTGAAATGAATAACGAAATAGCAAAAGACAATTAATGGGGGCCTACTACCTAGCATAGGTATATTATACTCGTAGTTTTTGTTTAAATTGTTAAAACAAAGCGAGTTTAATAAAGCCAAGAGTTGCAAGTAGAACAGGAGAAAGGAGAGTAGGCGCAGAACCGCCGCGTGCGCCGGCGCAAGGAAGTCCCCCTTACTACGCCAACCCAGGCCATTTAGTAAATGTTGAATCCTGGGTATGAGGTCCAAGGATGGGGCTACACGTCCAATGAAAATGTCGGAAACGCAGTTGAGCTATAAACCAATAAATTCGATACAGAAGTGTGGCAGAGTACTCCTCTTTCATGTGAATAGAGAGAAGGAATGTTACTGCACAGAATGGCGCAAGAGAGGAAGTCAATACTTAAATATTATATTGTTATGTTAAAATAAGAGATTTTAGGGGGCGAAGCTCCCTAATATGCATAGCGCTGTCTGTCTGTGTATGAGACGATTACAACGGAACGCGTTGACCGATTAACAAGAAACCTTTTTTGGTAGCACCGTCTTAATGAGAGAAGGGTACTGATTGATTTTGGTGACCCTAGGGTCACAGTGACCAGTTATTGTGACTTCAAAAGGTCATCAAAAAAAGTCTTCAGATGGCCGAAAACGTCCAAAAACCCAAAAATGCCATTTTTGACCTTTGGTGACCTTTTGAGGACTTCGCCCCCTTTTCTGATACCTCCGTACCAATGCTTGTTTTATATGAGTAATGTTATTCGTCTAAATTGCCCTCGTTGACACAAATAAAACGTAAATTACTGAAGAACTACTAAGATAGCCATTAACAGAGTACTTGTATTCGTATGGTTATTTCTTTTTGATCATCTTATATGTATATGTAGGAAAATTTAGAACAATAAGCTTGCGACCCCACGAGAGAAAGTAAGTGACGAAACATTAGTCTTGATACTTGGTCGATTGACAACAGAACCCCAAAATAGTTTATTTTAAATAAGTATCACCTTTGAAATTAAGATACAGAGTTGAAAGAGATTCAGCACGGGACGCGATAGCTGCGGGGCACGGGCGGGGCGCGAACGGGGCGCGGGCGGGGCGCGGTCCGAGCCGCGACCTCGCCGTTACAATTCGACCAACTAATTTCACTTTCGCAGGGGGCCTGCGCGCGGGGAGCCATCTACACAAAATAAGCAACTTTTCCTTTCTTAAAAGAGCGAGCACTTTCACTGGCGCCGAAACCTGCTAGAAATATTCACGCGCGCATTAACATACATGTGTACTGCTTAGTTTCACTCTCGTTGGTCGCGGGTCTGCGCGGGCGCTGTCCGGCAGACGCACGGCTCCGACGTTAGTGCGCTACAGCACTGCCGACACATGACCCCGATACCAACGTAGTTGATAGCGGTTGTGCCAATAACCACAATAAGAGAAGAGGTAGAATACAATCATTTTGAATGGAAAGTCGTATCATCTGTGATAAATGAATGGCGTGAGAACATGCGGTGATGTATCTAGTGTGTGAGACAATGACAAGAGCAAGTGTAGGGAGCTGGGCTGTCCTCGACCACGCGGGCGCGATGAGGTGGCGCGATAGCGAACTGCGTATTTTAAGTATTTCGCGATAACACGTGTAGCTTGAACGACGCGCCTTCAGGGAGCCGTCGCCCGCGCCGCCCTAGGATCCCTCTCATCTCATGGAGGAAAGAATAAGTGAATTAGGCGGAGACTACAGTTTTCCTTCTTGAATCCAATCGAATAGTGGCGAGAAAACGCAAGATTCCTTATAAAAGTTCGTCGCCATCTTCGTCATCATCATCATCATCAGCCTTTATCGACCCACTGCTGGGTACAGGCCTCCCTTTGATTGTGCCATTCGCCTCTGTCATAAGCTATTCTTAGCCAGGTGCAACCCACGGTCTTCCGAACATCGTCAACCCATCGGGATGGTGGACGACCCTTTGTTTTTTGTTTTCGTCCACCTGTCGTCATTTCGTCTGGTCAAGTGTCCTGCCCAACTCCATTTGAGCCCCATTATTCGCTCGCCATCTTAACCATGTTAAAATAAAGCGACCAATATAGACCTCTATGATGATAATGATAACGGCACGGAACTCCGCCGCGCGCCTGGCCCGCTCCACCGGTTTTATTTTAACCATAATTGACTTTACTTTCTTTATTTGAGGATGTATTCTAGATCAGTCCTACATTTATCAAATCCAGTTCTGATAGTTGGATTCAGGGAAGTCAACTCGCAACTTTGGTTTATCTTATACATATACAGTGATGGTTATCTAATTGGAAACACCTAGTCACTTGACATTTTTATAAAGTAACTAACATTATTATAGCATTTAATAGGAGGTAATTTTTTTTCACTACTTCACAAGGTAAATTAGTATATTTAGTTTATTTACAAGCTATAATAGTGAAAACCATAACAACAATAAAAATAAATATCAGTGAAACAAAAAGTATCAACATCGTTAGGACTGGCAGAATGGACAACTAATTGGTAACATTGTATGACATGGTTCAAAATTTAAAATTTTTAAACTGAAATACAGTTATTACAATTATTATTGTCAATTACATTGCGCCGTCGTTTCTAAAACATTACGAAGAGTTATATTTTTTTATTGTGATTAAAAGTTGCGATAAAGTTGCGATTTATGAAACCTAATATATTAAAAAGTTCTACCGAATTGTGGGTAAACACTATAAAAATAAGAAACTGTAATAAATTGGTTGAATCAATGCCGCGTCGCTGCAGAGCTGTAATCGATAACAGAGGCTACACAATACCAAATCCTAATTGTCTAAAGATGTAGTATTTTTAGTATTTTTCAAACCTATTAGGGTTTTGTTCAATTTAATAATCAATATGAATGAATGAATGAATATATATTTATTCGGTTCAAAAGACGGCACTTAATACAGGAGACAAAAAAATAAAAGTAAATAAAGAAAAATAACGAAATTATTACTAACTTATAAACAATAACAATAGCCTGATACAATTAAAAATAAACAGAATGTAGGTAGAGGCTGACGAGCCGTAGTTAGACCAAAAGGGACGGGTCTCAGCTTGTGTTCCTTCGCGCCATAGCACAAACAAAAGTTGATTTTCAGACCTATCCTGTAATGATAGTGATATCACGAGCAATAACCAGCGTTATTATAATATATATTATAGCTATAATAAAATAAAAATAAAAAAACGGAAGAACATACAAAACAAAAAATATATTTTTATAAATATATTGCAAGGGTAACCGAACGTAAAAAAAAACGAAAATATACAAAATAAATAAATTTTAAGACGTTACGTGTGATATTAGTATTCTGTGGGTGGAATGGAGCGGATAATTTGCGCGCACGAGTCTATTTACAGCTCAGGTTAGGTCTGAGATTTACAGGTTATCTTTTTTTTGTTGACACGTCATCAAAAGCTTTCTTTTGAACCTGCTTATTTTTACCATAAAAAGTATTTAAAGTCTTGAATGGGCTATGAAACAAATAAATAATATGCTCGTACACAGCAGGTAGTACATTACTACAGGCAACAGAGGAGGAAGAAATTTCACATGGAAGATAAGATAAAGTGAAGAAAATGGAGTTTGGAGGTTGGTTCGTAAGTAGCAGTGATTTTATGAAATTAATTTTTATCTGCGTATTAGTTCCTTCTTATATTTAAGCTTAAAGGATACTACTTTAATAAAATCAAATAATGATTTAAGTAATGATTTTTTGGTGTTTCTAATTAGTTGTCCGGCTTGATTCTCGTATTTTATTTAAATGTTAATATAAGTTTTAGTATTGGAAAAACAACCGTTGTTTTCTATTATTATAATAGTATAACAATGCAATATAATATCCGATACATCGATTTTAATACGTAGGAACACTCAATGATAAGTTAAAAAATAATTAGTAAGGGAATTTGCAATAGAAATATAAACCCAGGTGGGTGTTTCTAATTAGATGACCACCACTGTATATATATATATAATGTTAAAATGAAAAAATATTTTTAATGTTTGCACTTTCAGCCTTTGGACGATTCAGAAAGATATGGGCATAAACAGATTTAGATTTGAATTAATTTAGTTTAATTCCACATTCGTCATAACGTACATAAGTAGGTTGCGTCTACGAAGTTTCGGATCGACGATCATGTGGTAAAGTGGGACAAACGTTAGAGACGGGAGTCGGCGGCGCTATCGCGGACCATTGTGCGCGCAACAATGCGCATTGTGCCGCGCCACCTGCGCGCCCGCACACCTGCGGGCGGCCGCAGGAGTCCAGCGCGCGCCGCGGCCACCGGCGCCGGGCTGGAGGGCGAGGCCGCGCCGTGAACTTGTCCTCCGGAGCGCCGCGCGCCGCTAGACCTTGAGCGGAGGAGCGGCTTTCTCTCAGCGGCATCGCGCAGGCGCGGGCCGAGGGCGGACGCATCCATTACCTCCTCAATCTAGGAAGCATTGATGCAATTTGGAGCCGTCGCCACTCGTGAACGCAATTGCAACACTGATTCAATGAGAACGGATCGGCCACTACCGGCGCCCGGCGCTCCGGCCCTTCGGCGTTCACGGCGTCACAGCGCTCCGCCTGAGCTTGGGAAACTATTCTCATTATGATCAAAAATTACAATAGGTTTAAAGAATAATTTTCTAAGATTCGAGTACGTAATTTTCAGACTGTGTCTATAACAATAGGTGTAATTGGTACTGATCCGCGATTCGGCTGCTTGATTCGTCATCGTTATCATTAAAACACAATTTTTAATGATACGTAAATGGAGAAAAATATTGCGAGTGTTGAAGAAAATACGATCAATTGAATTTCTATCGTCGCAATCGTTTATAGCTTTCACAATATTGAAGGGCACAAAAATAAAACTTGGAAAAGAGTTTAAAATTTTTGTATTTCGCAAACGGAAGCCTAAATAAAAAAATTGTCTTTGCAATCCCTAAATGGTTTTACGGTACCTATTCAACAATATCCCACCTGAAGACTAAATCAAGAAAAAATAGTTCATCCCCACCTTACGAGGTCCCAAATTTTCATTTTGTAGCGTTATCTCGGCGTCATTATTTTATTATGTCCATGCAAAATTACAGCTTTCTAGGACTAATATTCTCTTCGCAAAGCCGCAGACAGGGTTGATCAAGGGTTCCTTGTATACTACGGAACCCTAAAGGGTTCACTCGCGGCGCACTCTTGATTCGATGACACTGAAGGTCTTCTATCAATTGAAAGATAATCGTATAATATGTAATTTCCGATTATCATCCATTTCCTGCAGCGCCCGCCGTGGGGTGCCGCTAGTTGCCCCTTCTCTCTTGCCCGTGGATGCAGTAAGAATCTGTCATGGGATACCTTTAGAAGATGGCCAGCAGCGTCTTTTCGTTGAGAATGGCAACAATCTTGGAGATACATGAGGAAGACCTCTGACAGCGAAGGACCGCTGAGATGATCCCATGCCTCTCCCTCTTTGGCCTCAGGCATAATATAGTGTAAGTTGTCTCCTTGAACCCCACTCAGAAGAGAATTCCTGTTTACTCGGAAGGATTCCGATGGCCGATGGCTCTTCAACAGTCTTCACTGACATCGAAAGTATTACAAATTATAAAAAAACACATACACACAATAAAGGTATTGATCTGATTCAGACGACAATTGAAGTGTACATAGCGTACTCTATTATGTGCGTTAAGAGAAAAAGAAGAGAATTCATGAGTTCATCAATCCGTTCTGATGCATGGGGAATCGACGCAACTGATGAAGAAGACCAAATATGGCCATCGAAACTATACAATGTTACAATGTCGCGGATGGCGATATCGAAATATGGCCATCGAAACTATTCCATGTTACAATGTCACGGGTGGCGATATCGAAATATGGCCATCGAAACTGTTCAATGTTACAATGTCATGGGTGGCGATATCGAAATATAGCCATCGAAACTACTCAATGTCCACCATGTCACGGGTGGCGGTATCGAAATATGGCCATCGAAACTATTCAATGTCACAAAGTCACGGGAGGCAAAATCTAAATATGGCCATCGAAACTATTCAATGTCACGGGTGGCGATATCGAAATATCATAATCAGGAACATTGTAGTTTGTTTTTCTTGTAGAAAAATTAAATACGTAAAAAATTAATTAAATACGTGAGATGTTATCTCTTACATTCTTTCAGGACTAGGACTGAATCAAGGTGGAAAACGGAATGATGCCATATCATATCAACCAAACAAAACGAGCGCCGACAAAAATTCAATGAATATGGCCTAGAGCAGGATGGCGACCATTCGCACGAAGAGGATCAGAATGATCGGGAATGGGAAGGTTGCAAGAGTATCAGAAGGATCGGGAATGGGAAGGTTGCATGTATCCAGGAGTGCATATCGGTACCTATGCCTAAAAACCTCCTTCCGGGCGAGACAGGAGAAAGAGATAGGAGTCAGGCCCACAGGCTGCACGAGAGGCGCGCTTCATCTCCGTGGACGGAGCCCAGAACTGTAGCTCAAATCCAAGTGTAGGTATGCCAGAACAGCTTTGTGATAGATAAGCTACCAGGACATCCTTTCTAAACGATGTTTGACAAACAAATTATTTAATTAAATTACGACAATAGGTAAGGTGTAAAACGATGGTAGCGCCTCGCCGGCTACAACAATCACTACCAGGTAAAAGCAGCGCATTCATAGTTACTTGTAGTTCTGATTATGGAATCCATCGATCAATCGAGGGAAATACTTAAAAGCAATAAGCATAAATGTAGCGGTTTGGGTTCAGCAATATTTAAGATTTAAACACTGAAGTCTGTTTTAACGAGTTATTACTTTCTGTGTTCCGATTGTGTCCAAACAAAGAGATGTCGGAATCTTTGACAAAAACTACAAATCTGGAAGGAATTTCCAATTTTTTTTATTCCAAAAAACCGACTTAAATGTCCTTGTTGATGGTGACTACTTATCAGACGTGAAAGGTGCAAGCATAAATGAATAGGTGCTTCAAATGCTTGACTTGTTTCTGAACATACTAAAAACGCTTTAAGTAGGTATGCCTAACTTGTTCAAAATGAAACGCCGTACAATCAATTAAGACAATGTGAATGGTGCAATCTCTAAGGTTGTCCATTGGTTAAGTTCCAATAATCTATTACTTAATGAAAACAAAACCAAATGTATCATATTTTCACATCCTAATGTACATTTAGACATTCAAATAAAAAATGAAAACCTAGAACTTGTAGTGTAGTACTTGTAATTTACACATTACAAAAAAAGGTAACCTCACCTTATTTTTTTTGTAATTTTTACCTTCAGTCTTGCAATCTACACATCCTTTTCATTTGATACCACACTTGGGTATATTTGAAAACGTTCGATTGTTCACCCGTACTTTCAGCCCCCATATCTCATGATTAGCTCAACCGATTTCTGTATAACTTCAGTTTTGCATTCAACACTTCATTTCCTTTCATTTGATACCTCACTCGGGTATATTTGGAAACATTCAATTATTCATCCCCTCTTTATTTATTTATTTATTTATTTATTTATTTTATTTATTTATTCTTTGCCCCGTTATCTTGTAAACTTCTTAACAGATTTTGATAAAATAAGTTTAAGAACCACCGCCGGAAAACCTGCTTTTAAATAAAGAAAACTACATGCAAATCAGTCCATTCACTTAAAAGCTACGGTACCACAGACAGACACACATACAGAGGGGTGTTATAATTTTGACACCCCTTTTTGTCAGGTGTTAACAATAATACAGTCGACTTCCTATTTTTAAGTCGGCTAAAAAATAATACTTGTTACCTTACGTTCTAGTGACAGACAATACAACACCTATGCAATTATGCAATACCTGATACATAATAATTTCAAAACCGATACAGGAGCCCGCGGCCCGCGTTGCGCTCGCGCACCCCACAACAAGGCTAACGCTTGTAGTTTATCTTATATTGATCACAGTAGACCACGTAAACATACGTAGTTAGGCCTTTTAAAGCCAAAAGTTATGATTGAAGCATAGTGTAGCAAACAAGTGTGTCTGCGGGTACCTACACTGGTACACCAGCACGCAGCGCCCGCGCGCCGCGTGCACCTAGGCGCCTGAACATCCAATCAGATTTCTATGAATGGGGTATTTCATGGACACAGCAATCGATTCAATAATTTACTATACTCCAGCCAATTTCAAAGTAGAATGTTTGTATACAAACTGTCAAACTTAAGATTGAACTGCTTCCTAAGGGTTGGTTTTTTATTTATATTTTTAGTTAATGGTAATTTATATTGAAGGAAGGGATTACAAATCCCCAATAATTGATAAATATATGTATATAAAATCGGCCAAGTTCTAATCGGACTCGCGCACGAAGGGTTCCGTACCATTATTTGGCAAAATCGTGCAAAAAATCGGCAAAAAATCACGTTTGTTGCATAGTAGCCCCCTCAAATATTTGTTTTATTTTAATTTCATTATTTATTTTTAAAGTCATTATACAACCAAATATTCTGTGAATATTTCAAGCGTCCACCTGTTGCCGTTATTAATATCAAGCAAAAAACGGCAAAAAAAATCACGTTGGTTATATGGGAGCCCTCCTTAAATATGTAATATATTTCATTCTGTTTTTAGTATTTGTTGTCATAGCGGCAACAGAAATACATCATCTGTGAAAATGACTAGGTATCATACATAGTTCATGAGATACAGCCTCTTGACAGACGGACAGATGAACAGCGAAGTCTTAGTAATAGGGTTCCGTTTTTAGGGTTCCGGACCAAAATGGTAAAAAGGAACCCTTATAGAATCACTCTGTCTGTCTGTCTGTCTGTCACAAGTGGATATCTCGAGAACTACTGATGCTATCGACTTGAAATTTAAAATGGTAAAAGACAACACTTTTTTACTAATATAGCATATATGAAAATGTTAAAAAATATTCTTATTTTGATTGCAGGGGGGCGGATAGGGGATCTCAAAAATTTTAAGTGAAGTTACTAGACCGTGTGGGGTATCATTTGAAAGGTATTAATTTGCACATCAATAAACAGTTTAGTTTTCCTTTAAACCGTATTGTTTTTGAGTTATTTACAAAAATGTTGAAAAAACGACCGTTCCCCCCCCCCCCCTTATCTCCGAAGTTTGCAAAGATAAACCCTTGATACTTTCATAGCTAATAGAAGTGTATGTAAACTTTATAGGAAAATTATAGCGAACTCCCTAATTTGCATAGTTTTTTAGACAATGGGGGTGGAAGGGGCGTTTTCAAAATTTTTGGAAAGTTACTAGGTGATGTGGGATATCATATAAAAGATATTCATTTGCACATTAATAAACAGTTTTTAGTTTTCCTTTAAGTTGTATAGTTTTTGAGTTATTTACAAAAATGTTAAAAAAAAAAAAGCGTTCCCCCCCCCCCCCTTATCTCCGAAGTTTGCGAAGATAAACCTCTGAAACTTTTATTGCTATTAGAAGTGTATGTAAACTTTATAGGAAAATTATAGCGAACTCCCTAATTTGCATAGTTTTTTAGACAATGGGGGTGGAAGGGGCGTTTTCAAAATTTTTGGAAAGTTACTAGGTGATGTGGGATATCATATAAAAGATATTCATTTGCACATTAATAAACAGTTTTTAGTTTTCCTTTAAGTTGTATAGTTTTTGAGTTATTTACAAAAATGTTGAGAAACATAGCGTTCCCCCCCCCCCCCCCCCCCTTATCTCCGAAGTTTGCGGAGATAAACCTCTGAAACTTTTATTGCTATTAGAAGTGTATGTAAAGATTAGAGGAAATTTATTACAATCTCTCTACATAGCATACTTTTTTAGAAATTATCGAAAGTGTAAAAAATCTACATAAGTTCCGCTATCAGACAAGAGATGGCGCTGTCAACGTTCTTCTACAAATATAAAACCGCCTTTGTCATATATTATATTGTATGATGGCACGGAACCCTCGGTGCGCGAGTCCGACTCGCTCTGGCCCGGTTTTATTTCCTTTGGGTACGGAACCCTAAAAAACCAACAGAAATAAAGCTATTATTAGGTTAAGTATTGATAGTTTGTTGGCAAAAATTCAACATCGAAAGTAGCTGGAGTATACTACAGGTCGGGGCCCGCGACGCGGCTGGAGTATACTACAGGTCGGGGCCCGCGACGCGGCTGGAGTGTACTACAGGTCGGGGCCCGCGACGCGGCTGGAGTGTACTACAGGTCGGGGCCCGCTACGCGGCTGGAGTGTACTACAGGTCAGGGCCCGCTACGCGGCTGGAGTGTACTACAGGTCGGGGCCCGCGACACGGCTGGAGTGTACAACAGGTTGGAGCCCACGACGTGGCTGGAGTGTACAACAGGTCAGGGCCCGCTACGCGGCTGGAGTGTACTACAGGTCGGAGCCCGCGACGTGGCTGGAGTGTACAACAGGTCGGAGCCCGCGACGCGGCTGGAGTGTACTACAGGTCGGGGCCCGCTACGCGGCTGGAGTGTACTACAGGTCGGGGCACGCGACGCGGCTGGAGTGTACAACAGGTCTGGGCCCGCTACGCGGCTGGAGTGTACTACAGGTCGGGGCCCACTACGCAGCTGGAGTGTACGACAGGTCAGGGCCCGCGACGCGGCTGGAGTGTACTACAGGTCGGGGCCCGCGACGCGGCTGGAGTGTACTACAGGTCGGGGCCCGCTACGCAGCTGGAGTGTACTACAGGTCTGGGCCCGCTACGCGGCTGGAGTGTACTACAGGTCGGGGCCCGCGACGCGGCTGGAGTGTACTACAGGTCGGGGCCCGCGACGCGGCTGGAGTGTACAACAGGTCGGAGCCCGCGACGTGGCTGGAGTGTACAACAGGTCGGAGCCCGCGACGTGGCTGGAGTGTACAACAGGTCGGGGCCCGCGACACGGCTGCTTTTAACATATTTCAAAAAATAGAGAAGATGGTTTAGTCACCCGAACCTTGATTTTGATGATTCGTTAGTTTGTACTTATAATTTCGTTTTTCTTGTCTGTCCGTCCGTCCGTCTGCCTGGTTTGCGAAGATACTATTCGTCCTAGAAAGCTGTAGTTTTGCATGGACATACAAAATAATGACAAACATGCTACAAAAAAAATATATATAATTTGGGGTTCTTCTAAGATACATTTTTAGTTTCGGAGATGTTATCGTTCAATAAAGTACGAAACATACCGGAATACTTTAAACCGAAAACTCAATGAATACCTGTTAATATGTTTAGGTAAACGTAAAAAACATGAACTAACTTCTAACAAGAAGACTGCAGTTAACTAGGTAAACAAGGCGGCGGCGGTAGGTGTTAAAGTTATAAGGGCTATACTACGCGAGACCACTGGGACGAGATTCGCGTTTCTTAGTTACTTCTTAATTCTGTTGTTGATTTATATGAACGTTGTGATAGCGCTTGGTCACCAACACACTCGCACGCAACGGATCATGTGGTCTCGGCGCACGCTTAACTAGTAATCGTGGTTAATTAATCGCATAGCAAAGTTAGAAATCATCA
Source organism: Pasiphila rectangulata (assembly GCA_963082625.1). Lineage (NCBI taxonomy): Eukaryota > Metazoa > Arthropoda > Insecta > Lepidoptera > Geometridae > Pasiphila > Pasiphila rectangulata. The sequence continues at coordinate 8,205,520 of OY720236.1, read as the reverse complement.
TCATTCCTTAAGTTCGTTTGCGATCTTCGTAAGGTACTCCTCAACGATTTCAATGACAGTTACCCAAGTCAGTATAGATTCTAACTTATAAGATCCCTAATATACATGGCAGACGTGATTTGGCAAGAAACGTCTTCTTAAGTTACGTATAAGATCCTCTTGTTATTATCTGAGCTTCCGTATATTATCGTTTCGAGGCGCCAGCTGGGCTCCTGGCAGGAGGCCGGGCCTGCGTCACACGGAGCCACTGGAGGAACCTCACGCCCGGCCAGGCAGCGCGGCGAGCAGTCGCCACCCCAGCCCGCTGCCTCGGAGCAGACGGTGAGGCATCCCGATATTTCCCGACGTTTCGCTTGGATTCTTCCCGGGACCGTGCTTGGTGCAATCCAAGCGAAACGTCGGGAAATAATAAAAGTAATTTACGCAATAAATACCCGGTTATATGTATGTTTGTGATCGCGAAAGTTTAAAAAAGATAAAGGTGAGGCATCAGTCGCCATTACCACGGTACACGCAAGTGCCTACCAGACACAGTAGTTAATCTGAGCCTATTACACCGTACATCCAGACCAGATACAGTGCAGATTCGCAGGGGCATGGAGGAACCTCCCCTGTGTCGGCATCAATTCGAGACGGGGAGTACCTTGCATGGGCAGCGCGTTGAAGTGCAGCGGCAGCGGCGCGGTCGTGGGTTGCACGCGGCGGTATGGCGGCGGCGCCGGCGTCAGGAAGCAGCGGTCGGCGAACGCCAGCGGCTCATGCGCGGGCCAGGGCGCGGCCGGCGTGCCCATTGCCATGTCTATATAGCCGTGCCTGTCCAGCCGGCGCGGCCAGCATCGCGAGCGCGCGCCGCCCGCCTCAGCCCGAACGCTCTCAATCGTCGCGGACCTGTTCCCCTCTTGAGGACCGACGCGACCGATCCCGAGGAGTAGCGCGTGAGGTTTGAAGGAGCCGCCGCCGGGCACGCGCGCCGCCACGTGCGCCGCACGCTGCTCCGCAACGTGCCGCGCGAGCACGTGGCACCGCCTCCCCTCCCCCGCCCCGCCCGCCGCCGCTCCACGCAGCCTCCGCGCGCCCGCGTCCCGGCTTAACCGGCTCTTACTGTACACTCGCCCGTGACGTCACTCGCACGTACGCGAGCGTGCCTCTCCACAGAACTCACTTTTTTAGTACGTTTAATTCTCGAATCCTCGCGATTTAAATATCAATAATTAGCTTAGCGATCGGTGGTACCGAACAGATGCACGGCACATTATAATGATAAGCGACATTGTAAATACCTAGTTTGGAAACGACTAAATCAGTAATTATATTTATGTCAGGGAGTAGGTGGCGAGAGCGAGGCGAGCCGCGTGCCCGAGCTAGGCGGCTCACGTGGCGCCGCCCTCGCCCGCCCCCCGGGGGAGATGTCGAAGTCGAAAATAAGTAATAAATGAAAAATTCTAAAATACACGTACTATTACTGAGTAGCGCACGAGTACCTACTTATTTAAAGGTCAGGAAGCCCGACAAATGCGAGCAACTGACGTTTAATAAAACAATTCAAGTACAAGGGCTTGCCTGCGCACGGAGGCAGGCCGCCGCAGGGTACGGGGTCGTATGGGATGCCAATCGAGCGACTGCGTAGCGGGGAGCCCGTAGCAGCGTAGCAGCACGACCGCTACGAGCGTAGCACGGCTACGCGCTCCCACTCCGGCGGGGCGCGCCGCCCTCCGCGACCCCCGTTTGCGTGAGCGCACGTTCCGTAACCACTTGAGTGACATAGATTTGACAGCATAGTTTACAAACCAAGTAGTACGACACTTTGTGTTTCCTTATAGCTTAGGCTAAGTCAGGAGATACGGATTACAATAATTAACTATTATTTACTGCCTCAAATACCTCAAACATAAAAAAGAATTTTATAAATAAATAAATAAGGAATTTCATATTATGCGTTTACGTAAACGTGAGTAACAGCGTTGTTATAAGGTAGCTAAGAACCAAAGAGCACGAGCAGGCCTTGTCTCAATTAGGAAATGTTATAACCAAACGACGAAACCGATTCAGCAATAAAACTATAAAATCATAGATGTGCCAGTCTTCGTAGCTAAATATACTAAAATAATATATCTAGAAATAATAAGGGGCTCTTTAGCTAAGGTGCCAAAATCGCTTTTATGTTTGTCTACAATATTTGAGAAGTTTCCTCAATTCCTCATGAATCCTATCATCAGAACACCGATTTATGAACCAATCTGAAAGAGTACTATTTGCACCAAGCATAATTTTCCAAATTGGTCCATCAACGACGGAGTTCTGTGTTCTGAGGTTACAAAAATACAGACGTCTTAAAAACTCCTTTTTAATTAGGGAGAATAGATTAATAAATACTCGTAGCAGGTCGCCTTCATAAAGAACTGTTATTATTTTCTGTATTGTGTACGTGGTCTAGGAGACCTAGTCTAGAACTAGATAACTGGCACGACGCCTACTATAATAAAAGAAAATAGGAAAAGTGGAGGAAGAAGAGGCAGAGGAAGACCAAGATTTGTTATATGAACCATGTGAAGGAGAAAGTAGATGCCGTGTCGTACCAGGTCGAGGAAGCTGCCCTGGAGAGACATACATGGAAAGGGTTGCATTAATTGGTCCGACGCAAGTGAAACGCTTCTGTTATTCCAGCGGCGGGTTTCTGAAGGAGTGCGCGGGCGCAGCCTGCTTAAGTTCTACAAAATAAATTAAAAGAAAAAATATTAACAAACAAGCTTTTATTTAAACGTACCTACTAATAATAACAAAATAAACATTTTCCTATAAAGTTAATTGTTAACTTAAAACTACTTTAGACAATTTATGTGATAAAAAAGGTTGTCGTGAGATTATTCTGTGTACTTACCTGTAACTTGATCTAAGAGATTTAATTTTTTTTTTCAAAAAATGTAAAATACTATTACCTGCTTAAATCTCGCGACAAGCTTTTTTTATCACATAAATTGTGTAAAGTAGTTTTACGTTGACATTAAAATTTAATGGAAAATGTTTATTTTATTATTTTTAGTAGGTAGTAGGTACGTTTAAATAAAAGCTTGTTTGTTAAAAGTTTTTAATTTTAATTAATTTTTTACTTTTTAGTTATCAACTTATCTCTGAACAGTTGGTTTCTTGTGTGTTCATCTCATGCCTGCCATGTTGGATTTAGAGTGATGTCATATAATTTTTCGAGTAACACTCAGCAATGCCGATATCCATATTGTAAGAGTCCATTAAAAATGACTAGTCCGGCATCTTGGGTGTTCCGCCATGTTGGATTCAAAGTGACGTCATTTCATTTTTGAGTTATTCTCAACAAGCCCTTTTATTTGATACCCATATTATAGGAGTACATTAAAAGTAAGTAGTCCGCCATCTTGGGTGTTCCGCCATGTTGGATTCAGAGTGACGTCATTTCATTTTTTGAGTTATTCTCAGCAAGCTCTTTCATTTAATACCCATATTATAAGAGTACATTAAAAATAAGTAGTCCGCCATCTTAAATGTTCCGCCATGTTGGATTCAGAGTGAAGTCACATAGCTGACCATGCATTGTCATCCAAAGAAAACACGTATACAAAATTCAGCTCAATTGGTTGAAGATATCTGCTTCAAAATTGAGTTGTGGTTTTTTGCGATTGCTTGTTGAGATTCCGCGAACAAAGTAGTTACATACATACGTACACACAAAGCAAGCTAAATAAAAGCTTGTTCAATCGTTTAAAATTTCCAAAAATGAGCACAAAACCATCCGTCCTTGATAATTGATGATTATCAGGAAAAGTGAAAAATATCACATTACAACCGTTAAATATTCAAAAACGTTTATTAAACTATGTCACATATTTTTTTCCGATTAAAACAAAGGATTGATCGTTTAAAATTGGCTAATTGGCTAATTTGGAATATCATGGCCTTAAGTTAGAAGAAATACGTATACGTTTAAGAATAAGATTTTAGGATTGAATTATATGACACAAACATCCTCTTGCATGCACACAGCACGCAGCAAGAGTCTAGCAGAAGGGCAGTACGACCTCCTGCAGTACATTACTGTTGCTATACCGATCTAACCAATCATTTCGCAAACACAATACTTACATGTTTTTAGGTCACATACACGTCACGTGTAACATATTTAAGAAAAATACGTAAACCTTGTTTAGTATTCTAGTGTTAGGAAGTGGACCTGTGGTGTGGCGGATGAACTGCTAGGTCTCAAGCGGAACCCGCTGCGCGCCATTGTATCCCGCCATACGGTTGAACACGTGACGGGCGGGCGGCGGGCGGCGAGGAGGCAGGGGGAAGCCCGCCACACCATCCAAAACATTATTTTCGTGTTAACTTTTAATGTTGTTGACTATTTTCACCAACACGGTGAAGAAATTTAAGGCTGTTATGATAGCTACTGTTTTGTATTATAAATAAAATAAACGTACCAAGTAAATATAATGGCCCTTTTGTATTCGGAAACTGAGCAATAGAAGAATATATATGTACCTAATATTAAAATAAGCGTGGTAATGATAATAAAAAAGAAAGAGATAGTCAAGGGTGCACACAAGCGAGCAGAATACAACTAAACTAATGTATCCATAACACACTGCATTGCAAAAAACAAATGAAAAAGTATGTTAGCTGCTTTTGATTGAGTAAAAAAATAAGATAGTAAAACCGCTCGCTAGCGCAGCCGGCCCGTTCCGCTCTAGAATGAGCTGAGGCACTGCACCCGGCGTGCGGCGCGCACGGCTCGGGCCGGCTGCGCGGCGCGCGGGCGCGAGCTGCTCGGGGAGAGGGGAGAGGGGGTGGACTATACTGACCGTATTTTTTGTTGAAACTAGCCCCGTGGCACAGGAAATCTGAAAGAGAAACAACGCGAACTTAGAAATTAAACAAATCATAAAAGCGACACAACGTGCGGCGCGAGCGGTGCGTGTGGGCGAGCGGCTGCGGTTGGGCGGGCTGGGGAGTTCGGGCGCGCCGCATCCTACCTCTCACTATCTACACACGCGGTAGTTTGGGAAACTTACGTGGACCATTTTAACAATTTTCGAACCCGCACATTACCTACTTGAAAATTATTTCCTCTTAATAGTCACTTCTGTCAGTGTTTCTTTAATTTTGTATCTAACAGTACAACTGTTCGCGAATGTCAGCGGCAGTTATTCTCATTCGCGTTCTCGAATGCTTAAAATAGGATATTCGATAAATAACTAGTACCGAGCACTAAGTACAGGGTAAATTTTCGACATCATTTAAGATAGATAAATAGATAAAACTTTATAAAATGAAACCTGTATTTATATAAATTAAAACTGTTTTGGAATAGACCGAATCTTAGTAGGAAACCAGCTCCTTTGGAAAGAGCTCCGGTTCGAGCCGCGTTAGTGCTACGTGCTCAGCTTTACTTGCGGCTTGGCTTACTAACAATGGAATCGAATGAATAACTAATAAATTTTGGTTATATTTTGTCTAACTACTAAAATTATTTTCATACTAAAATAAAAACATAACACAATAATCGAACGAGTGAGCTAGGCTAACGAAGTTCTTAGTGGCAACTAGACGTTTCGACTTAATGTTTGTAAGAATGTATATCTATTATCAAAATAAATTAAAAGTAAAAATACTTTTTAACAAAATTTTTTGTTAAACGTTTTATCCCTAATTTTTTTTTTACTTATTAGTTATCACTGGACAGTTGGTTTTTTGTCTGTTCATCTTATGCCCGCCATGTTGGATTTAGAGTGATGTCATATAATTTTTCAAGAAAAATTTAAAATTTAATTCAGCAAGGCCTTTCATTTGATACCCATATTGTAGGAGTACATGAAGAATAACTAGTCCGCCATCTTGAGTATACCGCCATGTTGGATTTAGAGTGAAGTCATTTAATTTTTCGAGTAACTCTCAGCAAGGCCTTACATTTGATACCCATATTATAGAAGTGCATTAAAAAAAACTAGTCCGCCATCTTGGATGTTCCGCCATGCTTGATTCAGAGTATCGTCATTTCATTTTCGAATTATTCTCAGCAAGCCCTTTCATTTGATACCCATATTTTACATGAGTAAATTAAAAATAAGTAGTCCGCCATCTTGGGTGCTCCGCCATGTTGGATTCAGAGTGACGTCACATGGCTGACCATGCATTGTCATCCAAAAAAAAACATGTATACAAAATTTCAGCTCAATTGGTGGAAGATATCTGCTTCAAAATTGAGTTGCAAGATTCCACGAACAAACATATGTAGTTACATACATACATACATACAGGGCAAGCTAAATAAAAGCTTGTAAAAATCGAATACAATGACTTGAAATGAAAGAAGTAAATCTCGTTCGTTTTAAGTCAACTTTGCGGCGAAAAACTAGTTTTATATAAAGCTGTTCTGATGTTTGAGACGCGATGCGGAAGTAACGCCGGAAGCCTAGTTTCAACGTCCACTCTTACTAGTGAACCCCTCGAGTTTGGCCTCATTCTGATTCGTTTCCCCAAGTGAGTTGCAGAAGTTATCATTGAATAAATTCAAAAACATTATCAAATGCAATCTGTGCAATAAAGCTTATTATAAAATATCAGATTACCTAGAGGACAAAACCACTTGGGACGGAATCTGCTTCAACTCCGTCGAACGTAACATAAGACAAAATCAAATTGTTATAATGATGACTATAACGACCGAGTTAGGTTCTTCTGTTCGCTTCTTTTCCTAACTCGCGTGTCATCTGAAGTGAACAGATTCAATTATGTGCTTTATTCTATTTATTTGTGTTGTTTTATTTTGTAAGTTGTGACGCGTCAATAAGGTCCACGCGGCCGCACTGAATATAGTATTTTTTGAATTTGTTTAGTTTGTGGTTTAGTTGATTGACCCGAAGCGTTTTGAGGGTTCCGGACCAACATGTTAAAAAGAAACCCTTATGGTGTGGCTTTGTCTGTCTATCACAAAATTCCACTCTGTATTTACCCGACTGCCAAGGTAGGGTATTGTTTTTCGCGCGAATCTAGTATGTTTGTTTGTAAATTTCTTTATTCCCACGTATCTTCCAAACGGCTAGATCGATTTCCACAATCAAGGTATCGTTAGATTCGTCTCAATAATAAATATTTATTATTGACGTAGATGTCAAAAATTGGTAACAGATATTATGTTATCGAACCCGAACCTTTCGAGTCGAAAGACTGGGGTTCGTACCACTCGACCAACACGGCTATACGCAAATGTATACAACGTGCACATTTTACACGCGCTTTAACGGTAAAGTTAACACCGTGAATTAAACCCACGGCTTAATCTACTTTAGAATCTGTCAAATGATACCGGATATCCGGAAGATGGGCAGCAGCGTTTTTTCGTGTATCCCGTACATTACTGCGCTCGCCAACCCGCCTGCCAAGCGTGGTGAGTTTGACAGAAACCTCCTTATGATCTTGGAGTTCCATGAGAGGCCTGTGTCCGGCGCGCTCTGAGGTCGATGAATCAGTTCCAAGCGAATTGATTTGTTCTTCTTTCCTCTGAATATCTAACTATCCCACTAATATTATAAAGTCGAAAGTTTGTTTGGATGGAGGTTTGTTACCTCTTCACGCAAAAACTAGGCTACGGATTGAGCTAAAACTTTGCACTCTTGTGACCAGGATTAACACATAGGCTACTTTTTATTCGGGTACAACGCATGCGAAGCGGCGGGCAGAAGCTAGTAGCTTATATAATATAGTTTAATATAGATTATAGATTAAGCTAAGAGGATGGCATAGATGTGGCAGCCAAATGCATATCCCGTTCATTGCGGCGTCCCGTAGACAAATAGATCGATAGAATATGCTTTACTGCACACCTTAAAACATACAATTTTATAAAATTAAAAAAAATTAAGTAACCCACGACACTTTACCTGGTCTCGGAGGTAACCCATTTTTTAGGGTTCCGGACCAAAATGGTAAAAAGGAACCCTTATAGAATTACTCTGTCTGTCTGTCTGTCACACATGGATATCTCGAGAACTACTGATGCTATCTACTTGAAATTTTAAATGGTCAAAGACACCACTTTTTTACCATATTTTATATTGTATGATGGCACGGAACCCTCGGTGCGCGAGTTTGACTCGCTCTTGCCCGGTTTTTATTTATAATGTGTTCAGTTCCTCAGTTTTGCAATTTACACATCATCCCGTTTCATTTGATATCCCACTTGGTTATATTTGAAAACATTAGATTGTTCACCCCACCTTCAACCCCCATATCATTAATGGCCGATTTCTATACAGGGTGAATTTTTGAGACGGGACAGTAAGGGCAGATACCTTAACGGTTATGGTTACAGGAAAACGTTTTTAGGTCAGATATTCGGAACTGCATTTACAGGTTTTGGAAAAAAAATGTACAGTCAGCAAGGAAATGGTCATTTAACACATACTTTTTTTGATGCCAATCGATCCTGTTTCTTATAAGGATCAAAAGTCTCTACTGGACCGACTGAGGTTTGTGTACTAGAAATGTCAGAAATCACGAAAAACTTTTCCCATACATTTGTACGGAAATACAGGGGGTACAAGATAATTACAGTTTTTGTCAAGCTGGCCTCGTGGCTTACTGTACCTAGAAGCAAATGCGCCTACCTAAGTAAATAAAAAACATGGAAAATCATCAGAGTTGCATAAATAATCCTCAACAACATTATAACTACTTTAGATGATCTACGAAATAAATTGCTCAAAATGACCGTCGTTTTCACGAATACATAATTTTACTCGTTTTTTTTACTGAGCAATTTTCTTGGATGGATATCATTTAAAATCCTTGTTAATGCATCTTTTATCTCCTGAATACTGTTGTATTTCTTTTTGTAGACTTCGCTTATTAGGTAGCTCCACAGAAAAAAATCAAGAGGTGCTAGATCGGGGCTGCCAGGTGGCCACTTAGTTGGACCATGTGTTATCCACTGTGACCCGAACTGCCTATTCAAACTGGAACGCGTAAAGCAGCTGTTGTGTGGCGGAGCATCATCTTGCTGAAAATAAGCTTTTCGCAATTCTGACAGGAGCCATTCATCCAACAGGTTTTGGAGATTCTCTGATAGGACGACGTTATACACGGCAGAATTAAGAGCACCTTCATTCTACCATTACCACTCGGTTTGACATCACACCACACCGATAAGCTTCTACATGGGTTAAAATAGCAATCTCCGTGTCTATGTCAAGTACACGAGGCTGCCGCACTAACTTATTTTTGAACGAACCTTTTTCTTCGAGATTATTCAAAAAGTTTGTAATTACCTTTCTTGATGGTACTTGTCACAATGGATACTTATCCGCGTAAACACAATGCAAATTCAATGCAGATTCCTTGTTCCTATTATTTACAAAATACGCTTCAATTAAGTACAAAGGTTTGCGATTTAAAGACATTTTTAAAAAGAAGTTTAATTACAAGTAACAATCTAGAATTTTCTCAGCACAAACATAAGAATGACCTGAAATAACCCAAGAATTCAAATCGAATTTAAATTAAGTTTTAAGTATCTACTTTTTCAGCCAGTCTTTTTAATAGCGGATAACAAAAAGTTTAATTATTTAAGATTAAGAGTAATTTAGAAGTTTGATTCTTTTACCGAAATGAACGGAAAAAGTTTTTCGCAATTTCTGACATTTCTGGTACTCAAACCTCAGTCGGTCCACTAGAGACTTTTAATCCTTATAAGAAACAGGATCTAGGCATCAAAAAAAGTTTTTGTGTTAAATAACCATTTTCTTGCTGACTGTACATTTTTTTTCTAAAACCTGTAATTATGCAGTACAGAATATCTTAAAAATTTATGGATAGTCTCCTAAAAACGTTTTCCTGTAACTATAACGGTTGAAGTTGAGACGGGACAGTAAGGGCAGGTGCCCTTACTGACCCGTCTCAAAAATTCACCCTGTATAACTTTCAGTTTGGCATTCTACACATCGTTTCCTTTCATTTGATAACAAACTTGATATATCTGGCAACACTCGGTTATTCATCCCATCTTTAACCATCATATCATGTAAACATTTAAACAGATTTTGATAAAATATTTTAAAGAACCACCGCCGGAAAACCTGCTTTTAAATATAAAAAACTGCATGCAAATCGGTTGACTCGTTTAAGAGCTACAGTGCCACCGACAGACAGACAGACACACGCACATAGCGGTCAAACTTATAACACCCTTCTTTTTTGTCGGGGTTAATAACCCAAGTGTAAGGGTTTTTTTTTTAATAAAACAAATTATTTTGAGCCAAACCTTTTGAGTACCCTACTCAATAGGATTGGATAAAAAAAAGGGAATAAAAGGAGATTACAGAAATATATACATCTAAATGTCATGTATTTAAATCTAATCAAAAATAATTACACCATTTTAATTCAATCATTCTTATAATATATAATCAAAATAGTAATCAATGCATTTAAAACAAAAGACTTTTCCCTTTTACTGCATTTAATTTGGACAAATGGTTAGGAGATAATACGACATACGTATGGAACCGCGACCGTGTCGTAATCTATTGAGTGATATCTCTATTAGACGGCTTTTTTCTGAAACAACCCTTAATCTTTTATGTAAAGCTACTGTCTCCAGCCTGTCAAGATCTTCTGTCCAGCTTTTGCCCTCATGATTAATAAATATAAATAAATAAATAAATAATATAATGCTGGACAAATCACACAGCATCATCTAGCCCCAAGCTAAGCAGAGCTGTGTTATGGGTTCTAGATGACTGATATACTTAATACATTATACTACATAGATATTTTTATTATATATAGAAAAACACCCAGAACACCCTGAACAAATATCTGCAGATCGTACAGACATTTGTCCCGAGGCGGAAATCGAACCCGCAACCCCTTGCGTCGCAGGCGGACCTTCGCCCGCTGCGCCATAGAGCTCGTCAAATTAATAATTAATAAGTCCCAGGATCAAAAATTCTCTCTCTGGTGGGTACTTGAGAAAGAAAGATATACATAAGTCACTTTATAACTGCCTACTGAAAGACAATCATCACAAGTAAAAATATTGACCGCCCAAAGAAGTAGGCACGGGTCTAAGCTAGTTAATTAATAAAACATCATCAGCATTTCAGTCGTAAAACGTCCATTACTGAACACAGGCCACCCTAGTAGTTGCCATACTCACCACGCTTGGCAGGCAGGTTGGCGAGCGCAGTATGGGATTTTGATACACGGAATGACGCTGCTGCCCATCTTCCAGAGGTGGCTCTTAGCAGGCTCTTACTGCATCCATGGGCAAGAGAAGAAGGGCAACATTCTACTGCCGGCACCCCACGGCACTAGAATATTTATTTATTAGATATCTATTTTTTATTTGTCTATTCTAACCCTAGAGAAGCAAACGCCACCGGTAGGAACCGAACCTGCTTACTTGGAAATCGGATAAATAGATTATCCCTGCTCTCCGTGTAATGTTAGCTCCACAAGTGTGGTGTCAGCGACGACGCCGGCACTCAGGAGGTTGCGGGTTCGTATCCAGCCAAGAGAACAATGTTTCTAATTTTTTAAACAAAAAATATACAAGTATTCTACCCATCCTACCCATAGCACAAGCTCTGCTTACGTTTGTGCCACATTTGTGAAATGTTCAGTATTTTTTTTAAATAACCAATAATGCGGTAGACCCAGAAGGAGATGGCGAGACGACCTGGATGCGTCGAGTCTACGTGGCCTGAAGTAACGATGGACCGCGACAAGTGGAGAAAGAAATGGAAGACCTTTGCCCTGCAGTGGGACAACGTAGAATAATAAAAAAAATGCGCCCTACTGCTGGGCAATATTTATTAACAAAATTTATTTTGTATCAGTTAGTGGGCAAAGCCGGGGTAGATTTTAAGTAATTCTGCTTAAACAAATTGACGAACGTGCTACGGAAGCGAAGAGAAAATATAAAATAGCAAAAGCCAAGAACATAACAAGGGCCATCAAGGCACGCGTGGGATAGAATGATAGAGGACATGGCGATTTAAAATGAATTACCTACTTATTTTTTTTCCTATGGAACTTCTTAGAAATATAATTACGAAAATACTTAGGTCACAAGAGTGCATATTATTTATTTAATAAACAGAGTAAAATACTTTTATGCAAGCTCCACCTAGTAGTACACTTTGAAACTACAACGCAAGGTGCCTGCCTTAAGTACGATGTGAACCACAGAACCACGAGTTAGTTATGAAAGTTACCACAGATGTCGCTAGTATCGCCTACAATAAATTGAACATTATTTGCGTATTATTAAAAATAATGTTTATCGAAATGATACATACCGCTTCGATTCATAATCACTACAATAATTCAATATCGCCAAAATAAATTTAGGAACAGATATCACATTTAAAAAGTTTGTTTCATTTTGAAGTTATTGAAAGAAAAATAAAGTAATTTGTGGGTCACACGTGCGCTCTGTGGGGCGCGGGCTGTCACGCTTCTCCATTGGCTGGCGGCGCGGCGGCTGCGTCGGTGCAGCGCGCCGCGCGCCGCGATTGGCCGCGCGCGCCTCGTCGGGCAAGCAGCACGCGCGCGGCACGTGACGCCGTAGCTTGCGCTCGCGGCCAACAGATGGCGCCGCGCGCGACAATCGCCGCCACTTCGCACCTCAGTACCACTAGCTGCTTACAATGTACGAGTGACATAATTGCTGTAATGTACGGTAACGGTCGCCGCGCGCCGCTGAGGCAAGCGACTCGGAGATGCGCTCGCGGCCTTGAGTGGGCTGAGCGACGCTATTTACTACGACGAAATAGTCAGTATTTTTAATTTAACATATATACTGACATCATGATATTTTTACATAGAAAATACATTTAGTAAAATATTTGTTAAGTTAAGCGAGAGAGCGCGCTGGTGGTGGGTGGTCCCTCGTAAAGCGGTAACGGACTGCTTAACGGGTAAAGGGAGGCGCTCGCTAACAATGCCGTAGGTATCAGTATCACCCAGCACCAAGTCACGTGTGCGATGCAGCGCCGCACCCGCGCCCCTCCTGCAGGCCTCTGCGCTCGCAACAATACATCCCTCCAGCGGCAGCGAGGCGGACATTCAACTGAACTTGCGCTATTTTTTTTAGGACTTAGGTACCCGTTTTCGCTAGTAGCACGAAGCAGACATTGTCTCGTAAGGCAGAATGCTCCCATGCTACTGACAACTAAACGTAAGTGGACCTACGGCTACGCCCCGTTTTAATAACATTCCATGATTTCTCAGTTCTATGGTGATTCATTCACCATACAGGCCACAAGGCTCTGGAACGCACTCCCTGTTTCCATCCGATACGCAAAGTCCCTTCCTATTTTTAAACACAAGGTTCATCCATTTTATTTGGATTCACCTTAGCTCATGTTATTTACGTATTATATTTATTTTATTCACTATAAATATTCGTCGACTATATTTATATATTTTATTGTTTTTGGGTATTGAATAGTTCATTTAATTTATTGTTACTTTCTTGTCTTCTATAGTTCTCACAATCCTGTCCATCCAAAGGTTGCCTGGAAGAAATCGCTTTTAGCGATAAGGCTGCCCATTGTGCATTTAGTTAAGTATCTTATCTTCTACTGTTATTTATTTTATTTTATGGTGTACAATAAAGTTATAATCATTCATTCTTTCATTCATTCATGATATGGGGAACACTAACGAAGTGATTAATTGATAGCTCTAGATTAATTTAAATAATTGAATACTGTAAAATTAATTATTATCTATATTCTCATTTTAAGCGAACTATTGTTGTGTTCTTATGAGAAATAAAAGTTCTTAAACCTCAAGTGATGATGCCTATAGGGTGCCGGCAGTAGAATGTTGCCTCTCATCTCCTGCCCGTGGATGCAGTAAAAATCTGCCAAGGGATATCTCCGGAAGATCTTTCCGTGCATCAACATCCCGTACTGCGCTCGCCAACCCGCCTGCGAAACGTGGTGAGCATGGCAACAACCCCCTCATGATCGTTACTTATGTCCAGCAGTGGAGGTCCTACGTCTGATGGTGATGACAATGATGAAGGAAGTGTAGGTAAACATTGTAACCAAATAAAGGAAGAACTTGTTCTATTTTTGTTCAATTGTTACTTGTATTGTTCACTTATATTGCAGAGGAAAGATTTTAGTTTGTAGGTATTCTGCATGTTTCTGACGAACAAACTCAGAACTACTGGACGGATTTTCATAATTCTTCATCATTAGAATGCTACATTATCCCTGAGTATCATAGGCTATATTTTATCCCCGTATTCCCACGGGAACGGGAACTACGCGGGTGAAACTGCGGAGTGTGGCTAGTAAACTGTAAAATAAATGTATTCTAAATCATTTATTGTTTTTGAATGAAGACAGTGTGTAGAATAGTGCATGCATTCCCTCATTACCCGGATCAAGATACGTTCAGTCGTTGAGCCGTGACAGCGTTATTAACACATAGATTTTTGATGACGAGTTTTTCTATGTGTATGATAGATAACTTGTTAAGTAAGTATTTACAATTTGCAATTTATTTTAGCCCTAATTAATGAATTACTTTTGTCGGTCCTTTATTATTAACAATATTATCTATTACAGTAATAATATCGTTATATTCGTTCTTTTTCAGAAGACGAAAGTTAATTTTCATGAACAGCTAGTATATGGGTAGTATGGCGAATGTAATTCAGCGACTAGTCGAGGGTTTTGGAGTGTTGCTAAACACACAAGCATAGTTTTCGGTTCACAACTTAAAATAAACACAAAATAATTAATCGAATTCCATAAGGTATGACATTCCCGGTGTTATTTCTAACAAACAGTGAACACAACATGCATTTTACAAACTTTTTTTTACAACACAAAATAGAGATTATTAAACTAATTAAGATTGCTAAATTAAAGAAAACAAAAAATAAAAGAGTAAAATATAACAGACGAATTTATGTTAAGTAACTGATTTTGACAGCCGTGCCTAGCCGTGGGGCGCCGGCAGTAGAATGTTGCCCCTCCTCTCATGCCCGTACGTGGGTGCCTGTGGTGGGTGCAGTAAGAGCCTGCTAAGGGATATCAACATCCCATACTGCGCTCGCCAACTCGCCTGCCAAGCGTGGTGAGTATGGCAACTACCCCTCATGGAGACCCATGAGGGAGGCCTTTGTTCATTAGTGGACGTTTTATGGCTGAAATGATGATGATGATGAACTGATTTTGAAACAATTCTTTAACCCGCGATTTGCCCAAGGAAAGAACCAAAAAATACATCATATTCTGTACGTATCCCATTGTAGGTTTTGATCATTCTGTACAGGAGAATAATGACCAACATTTGTACGACAATAAGGCAATTTAAAACTTTTTCTATTAACTGGACGACTACTTGGTCGGGGAACTTCTATATTGACCTGTTCTAAGAAATCTGGACCATCCACAATACCGTGTACCTCTATAGTCTTGTGTAGAAATATAATATCTGCAATCTTGCGACGGACGTTTAGGGGCTGCAATTGATAAAAAGACTGTCTGTGCTCATAAGATGTTAGTAATTTCCATTGCATGTTAGCATGCGACAAGTGATACAACAATCTTTTTTGTACCCTTTCTATTCTATTAGACTGCACAGCGTACCCAGATGACCAAATACAGCTGTTAATATCCAGAACACTCCTTACTAAACAGTTATACTCTATATATTAAAAGATTGAATTTGTCGTGAAACAAAACCTGATTATTCTAGAGGCCTTTTTAATAATTTTGTCAATGTGATCACGAAAATTTAAAGAGCTATCTAGAAAGGCTCCCAGGTCCCTTATGCTGAATACTTCGTTAAGCTGAGTGTTCTTTAATTTATATATGCTGCATGAGGATTTTTCGTCTCTGTGAATTTAATATGGTAGCACTTATTCATAATTAGCACCATTGTTGTTGGCACATGTATTATTTTATCATAACCTTCTAATTTCGGAACCCTTAAGGTGAGTCTCGCTCGCACTCGTCCTTTTAATTTTTTAGTAGTATATATTATCAACAATAATAGTTTATTTATGCGGTGTAATCATCATCATAGCCGTAGGATGTCCACCGCTGGAGACAGCTCTCCCTCATGGACCTCCAAGTAAATAGTCGTGGATACTCAATGGTTATTGACTATCACTACGCTTGACAAGCGGGTTGGTGAACGCAGTACTACGGCCTTTGCATCTATTGTTGATGATTTATGCAGCGTCAGCAACTGGTATTCGTGCTGTATATGACGCTGCAGTGCCTGGGACATTTTAAGATGGACAGGTAAACCTAAGATAATAATAGTTTTTGTTGCATTGTAATAAAAATAACATTCTTGTGCATTTAGTGTATTTACTTCTTTTTGTATCGATACGGTAACTGTTGATGGAGGTCGATGACTCTGACAAGAATCAGCTCTTGGAAATTTCATGGACTTTAAATGAAAATTCCCGAATCCTCGAAAGTCTTAAAACCAAATTTGATCCTTGGGGTGGTCACAAGCTTTCGGGTTATTTTACGTACAAAATTTAGGAAAGCAGCTTTCTAGCTTCTACTCTGTGTGAACTGTTGCGGGTATTTTTGACGTGCATTCTAGAAGTTGAAATTTCAGTTAATACAAAACTGACCCAGTTTTCGCGCGGATACCTAATATTTTTTTATATGTCGTTATGAATGAGAAGAGTCAGGACAACGTCGCCGTCAAGAGCAGCTTTGGGCTCCGGAGCCGCGTGTGCGGCGCGTGGCGGCCGTCGGACACGAGGCAGCGTCGTGGACGGTCGGCAGGGCTGCGGCGGCCTCTGCGGGCTCCGAGCGGCCGCGTGCCGCGCGGTAACGCAGGGGTTATCGCGCTATCTGCGCGCCACGTCACAGCCGCGCCGCCTGCGCCGGCGACTTTAAAACGACCTACAGCGTCCGCGAGCGCCGCAGAGGTCAGCCGGGCTCCGCGCGCCCCACGCCACGCCTCTGCTCGAGGACCCCTTCGGTCCCAGCTTGGAAAACACCGAAGAATAAGCCATCCTACTCCTAAGTCGGAAAAACTGAGATGGAAAACATCGTAGTCAGCTTCGAACGTTTTGATCTGTTCTTTCCTATGATAAACCGACTGAGCTGAGAGGACGATAGTCGTAACAGCGCTGGGCAACCGCTGCGTCCTATACAGCATGGACAGTCATCCGCTTAACATTTGCTACACTTCCCTGTGTACATTAGGCGAGTTTAAAAATTTCCATGTTGACATTCCGCGGCGTCGTCGCCCCGCGACAGATAGCGTTATCGCTCGCGGGCGCTGCTTCTCACGGCGCTACGTCACGGATACCTCAACTGTTTCCTATCTTCAGGGCTATTATGCACATACTTATGGCGGTTTGTCGTTCTTAAATAGAGCATGTTTTAAATAAGAACATATCGAATGCTGCAATACTGACACCGGGACCAAGTATTCTAGTGCACAGGTATCGGAACCCTGAGCGCCACCGCCACGGCCAGCGAGCGGCCGGCGGCTCCGGGCGACGGCCGCGGCTATGTAGCAACACACAGACGTCTTTTAGGGTGCCAAGTAAAAACAACACGTTATTTCCATAACATTTTATTTTCTCGATTTAATTTTTGCTATCATTAGTTTTGTTTATTTTTATGAGAATAGTTTATATTTTTTTTCTTATTTTAGTTTTTTTTCTGCACAGTTTGTAAAGCACGCCGTTTTCACTGCTTTTAGAAATTACGCCGTAAAAGTTAATATTTCTTTCTTATAGTTTATAAGTGTAGCGTATTTAAATTTTTGAACCAAATAATAAAAAAATAAACAACACGAACTAGTCTAGGAGACGTTAAAAAGCGTGGCAAACCGTATCGCAGTGTAACCGGCTGAAACGTATGGTGTGGCGCGTAGCGCAGCAAGCCGTAGCGCGTCTCGTAGCCCGCTCCGACAACGTATCCGACAGCACTGGTCGTAGAATGTTGGAGACAATAGGTACTTAAATAGTAACGCGACGCGGGACGACGTAGCTCGCCTGGGACTGCGCTGCACGCCGCTGCGGCGTGCAGATAACTGCGATGTGTCATAGCTTGGCAAGGAGCTGAACGGACCAGCTCAGATTCAGCCGAATAGTGTATTGAGATCTGGGGGCACGGCGGCAGTGCTCTCGACAAGGCGAGTGTCCTATTAAGTTTAAGGGTTCCGTAGAAGAAAAAGAAACCCTTAAAATATGTGATACGGTTTACCAAACATACTTTAAACCGAAAACGCAATTAATACCTGTTAATACTCGTATGTATAGTAAACGTCAACTTCTAACAACTACGTCTACGGGTCGGGTGCAAATTTTGTCTCCGAAAAACGATTGTCCGAAAATCACAATCAATAACAAGTGTCTCCGAAACATCACCATCCATAATATTATGGTCCCATAAATATAATTTGCAACAAGATATTGTTCATCCTAATGTTCCTTACGCATAAAATTATTTTATCTAATATATAATTTTCATAATTTTCATCGCTATAAACATACATATGTGTCATAATAATAACGAATCATAAAACTTATTATCCCGAATATTTTCGAAAGATAATAAAACCTTCCGGTGGCAGAATCGAGACGTATGGACAGTAGGTTATTAGGTTTCTTTTTACAACTATCTGAAAACACTGCCTGCGACAGAACCGAGATGGAGAGACTGTAGGTTATTAAGTTCTTTTTTTTATAACCATTCGAAAACCCTGCCTGTGACAGAACCGAGATGGAGACTTTCGATTTTGGACCATCGATTTATAAGTTCATATTTTTATCCAGATCCAACACAGAGCACCCCGAAAAGAGTTGATTAGGATCGAGTGACACAGATCCGAAACAGAGCACCCCACTTTCCACGTGGTCTTGTCTAACGTACTCCTAAAGTGTACCTATAAGAGCTCGGAGGCGCGGAGGGGGACCAGTCCCCGCCCGCTGTAGCAAAGCGCAGGCACCAAGAGCCAGGTGCCTCGTTTTGCTACGCTAGGGCGGAGGGACTAGTCTACCCGCAGCGCCGGAGCTGCCACAGAAGCTACAGCTGCGTCTCCCCCCCGCTTCCCCGCTAAACCCCCTCATTTCCCTGCTAACCCCCATCCCACTAAAAAAATCTACACGACAGACAGCTGCAGCGGCCGCCAACGAAATGTTATGGAACATGAAAATTATTATAATAAATAAGTATTCATCTCTAGGATGTAATACTTATATCGTTACCTATTTATGATTGTAGTATTTATATATTTATGTAGTGATAAGTATGTTTATCATTTAAGTATTTAGGTTGTTATGTATGTAGGTATATACATAATAAAAATATTTATCTATCTATTTATGCGTATGTATTATTCGTACACCGCCGTTTTTATTATCTTATATCCTGTCCATCCAAAGGTTGTCTGGAAGAAATCGCTTTTAGCGATAAGACCGCTCATTGTATGTTATATTTGTCTGTGTTTCTCTTAGTGAAATTTATGTTATATGGTAAATGTACAATAAAGAGTTTATCTATCTATCTATCTATGAGAATAATGTTTATGAGTTAATAATGTTATGGATTTCTTAACTTATTGCGAATCACTTTATGGATTGTAATCGTTATGGATAACGATATTAGTGGAAACTCTATTAGGGATCCTTATATTATAGATTGTGATTATTCGGGCAATCGATGATTATGAAAATAAATTTTATGGATTATTATATTAGGGAAATAAAACTTCCGAGACATAAAAGATAAACCTACGTGTGACTACGGAGCCCTACACAGCGCGTAGCCCGACACGAACTTGGCCTAATTTATTCCATATTAGACATTTTTTTAAACATCATAATAACTGACTCATCTCGGTAGAGCCGAGGAGCCATAAATCGGTTCTTTTATGACGCAGCTACAGACACCCAGCCAGACAAGCGAAAAGGAAATAAGAGAGTTAATTAGGTAATAAAGATTTGTATGTTTGTTTTTATTGGTATAGCTGCACTGGCTACGTGCGGAGCGAACTGCGCAGGTCAGCTAGTTGGTAATACGTGTTAAGGCTGAACGAGTCGCCCATCTTTCCATACAAACGTGGAAGGGTAACTACTCCACTGTTTGACGTTGACCATCCAACACTAAGGCGTCGGGGGGACGGGAGTGAGGGAGAGGTGGTCCCTTTCATTGATATATTAATTTACCTCGTCATAATCTATGTTTATATACACCCCAAACCGTAAAAAAGTGTTTATTTCAAAAATACAAGCTTCTAAACTTTCGTATTTCAACTCTGATTTTAGCCTAACTTTGGACGAAACTAAATAATATACGGAGAAAGAAAACTCAAAAATTAACGCCGTTCCGACATAGTTCAATTATTCAAAAGTTGAAATAAATGTTATTTTGAAAAGATTACACTCAAGTTTTTCTATAATAACCCTTGTGCTAAAAGTCTATTCATATATTTTTGCGCGGTCGTTTTAGGAATGAATCATTGTGCATTTCATTCTAGCGCGCGGGTACACATACTATGTCAAGTGAGATAGCATACATTTAGGCCGCGCCCACTGACGACTTTGCCTCCGCGACTTGTTGGGCCTTAACTTCTTTCTTTACAACTTATTGACGAGACAAGCCCAAGGCCCACCCGATGTTAAGCGGTGACTTCTACCTGTAATAATATAACAACTGCAATACCGCGGTGATGACTTTTATGAAGCACGTGACTAACGCTGCGCTGCATTGCGCCCTGCATTGTCACCCTGAGACATTGAGACCCTGAGACGAGTTGTGAGGTCTCATGTGCCCGTAACGTCCCCGGCCCTACCGTTCATACCGAAACACACAATGCAGACATTACTGCTTGACGGCACAATTAGTGTTAAGTCTGTAGTGTCTGGTATGATATGAAATTACTTCAATTAGTGAAAACCATTATTTTTCTTCACTTATTATAGATTATCTTCACCACTTCGCACTGCTGGGAATACTTCAATTGCGATGCGTTACCAAAGTAAATCCTCGTAACTCGAAACAACGAGATCCTACTCGTATAGAATTATAAAAGAATTATGAGGCGAAGTTGTCTTTATGCCGTAGGGAGTCGGCAGTAGAATTTTGCCCTTCCTCTTTTGCCCATGAATGAAGTAAAAATCTGCCAAGTGATGGGCATCTTTTTTATACTGCTTAGGGACGAGACAAGCCGAAAGCCCATCTGATGTTAAGCGGTAACCTCTCCAACTGCAACAACGCGGTGATCACGGTCACCAAGCAAGTGACCAATGCTGCACTGCATTGCGCCTGAGACTGCCACCGGCCTCCTTACCCTTTAATCCGGAACACAACTATGTACCTCTAGACATTACTACTTGGCGGCAGAAATAGTTATGAAGGTAGTACATCCCCAGATGACCTCTTCACAAAACATTATATTACTAACTACTTCAAACAAAGTCTTACTATCTACTACTACACAATCTCCTACACGCAATATCCGAAAGATAGGCAGCAGCGTCAACATTCCGTACTGCGTTCGCCAATCCGCCTGCCAAGCGATGTATGATGATGATGGCGAGTATGGCAACAACCCCCTTATTTTCTTAGCCCCTGACGGAGGCCTAATGTAGAGCTAGCAGTGGACGTGGACAGTGTAGATATGTAATGAGTCATTTTGCGCCGAAAATATTGCAATATATACCTATATATATATACATATATATATTCATAACTGTATAATATTGACTCTTGGCCGTGTGTTGCTCGGTTCAACCTCGATAAAAAAATTATGTCGTCTTGCAATATCCAAACCACATCCAAACTATCCAATATTCTTGCGGACATTAAATTAAACATAATATTAAGAAATAAATTGTAACCGAGAATATAAGTGAAGGGGTGAGGTTTCTTCTTTACATCTTTCCCTCACTAAGTTTTCTGAAACGAATTCAATTATGCGCTTTATTCAATTCAAATATGTATTGTTCTTATTCTGATAATTATGTAGCTTTTTGCTCAATTGAATAAACACTTATTGACTTTGACTTCAATAGTCAGGTTATCAACGAGGTGACATGATCATTCTGAAGGCAGCCTTCGATTAAGTATAGATGTCAACGAAGTTATAAAAGTTAACTTGATAAATGAAGTAATTTGTGGAGCGGTAGGATTACACCGTCGGAATAAGGCGCATTAGTGGAACTGTGCGGCTGAACCTACACCCGCCTGCCACCCCTGCCTCCCGGGGGTCGAGGGCGGCGGGCGGCGCCCCGCGACTCTAGACTTCGCGGCGCCGAGATTTCTTGCATTCCTATTCAAAAACACTCGGGAAATGCTAGAGTCGCTGCGGGAGTGGCCGCACCTGCCACGCGTGCTCGCCTCCTATCTAACATAACATACAAACAAGTACACTGTTTTTTGGTTTAAAGTTGAATATCCAACGCAAACAGAGTCCTGACATATGTTTGCGCGTCATCACTATCTGCCAAAAAGCTCGCTTCACGTTATGCTGTGGGTGCGTCACAAATGGAAGTGCAAGGAGAGACACAGCTGTTTGGGTGGCGTCGGGGGGGCGGGGGTGAGGAAGAGGTGGTCCCTTTCATTGATTATGGTTTCTCTTCATTATGTAGACGAACAAAACAAAAGGAAGCGGTTCTAAGGCGACGCGAATATTCGATGTTATCTAAATCTGAACACGATGTGCACAACTACCCAAGTTAGTTGTAGTTGTTCGGTGGCCACGGGTGCCGCCGCCTCGCGTGAGGAAGGCCCGTCGAGAGCCGATGAGCCTTCCGGCCTTTACTCGGCATCCACATTTAATTTTATACACCTCTGATGATGGGATCCATAATAAATCAAGGGAAATATTCAAATGTAATAAGCATACGTATATTAGTTTGGGTATTTTCAGTAACATTTAAGATTTTGTCATAAAAGTTTTTTTTTATTAAAGAACTATTAAAGATTCATCAGAAGAGTATACTATGTAGTGCACCCAAACAATTTCGAATACTATTTATTTACAGTTACTTCTACATACAGTTCGAGTACGTACCTACATCTTTTGCCGAACTGCGAAAGGTTGATTGAAGTTTTGTACCCTACTTACCAGGCTGCATGCCAAGCGCGACATTTGCTTATTAGAGATCAACAAACACTGGGAAAAGGCAATAGCCGAAACATGCATTAGCAACATATTGGCGTGTTTAAACGACATTTTTACAGGATTTTGTATTTCTTCATCCCTGTAGGTAACTTTGAATTAAAACACCTTTAGGTTTTTTGTTAAAAAAATTATAAATTTAGATTTGGTCGCGTTCACTTTTAGGTTATTTTTGTTTAACCAATCTTATCAAAAACATACATGTGAAAATGGGAGCCATGTTCCATATACAATTTAGGATATCGTGGTTGTTGACTTACCCACAAAAGAGTTTAAGTATTTATTTATTAGGACCACTAACAAGAGATACACAGTTACACACCAACAAGAGAGTTGAGATCTATATGACGCCAAGTTCTGTAGATAAGCATGAAACTTATTTAATAGAATATTGCTGATATCTTAGGATCGATTTAGGCTCATGGTTTAATTTGGCGTTTATCACAAAGTGTACCAAATTCCAGATAAACGGTCAACATAAAGGGGTAAAATTTTAATTTCTAAATTTGATCCAAACAGAAGTTTGAATTCAAAACCGATGTTCCGAATTTTATTCATATCTTGAAAAAGTACAGTTTACTGATTTGTTCCTTTGTATAATAGCCATTTATAGATGGATGAAAAATTTTAAAGTTTCTAGGTCATATAGAAGTGGGTTCGAATTTAGACCTGTCTCTAGCTAGATCTATTTCGAAAATTACCGATTTTCCGATGTGGATATCTCGCAAACCGTTTGAGTTAGATTTATGAAATTTAGGCTACCAGCACAGCTACCAGTTAGTCTAATGGAGCTTAATAAATAGATTTTTAGTTATAAAGGGACCAAAAGCGCCTCCAAATGGTTCGGTTAAAATACACACTGCTGCGTTGTCGCCCGTTCGCTTTGCTTGAACTTGGCTAAGCACGCTACCGCGTGTCTAGATCGATGCAATTACCTACTGTATTATTCAGTTCATTCAAAAAGCCGTGTTGGCCGAGTGGTATGTACCCCCGACTTTTAATCAGAAGGTCGTGGGTTCGATACCGGGCGAGCACCAATGGATTTTTCGTTCTTGAAAATTGTATGTGCACACTTAACACGAGCTTTAACGGTGTAGGAAACATCGTGAGGAAAACCGCGGCTTAGTTAGCTTCAGACGTATTGACTTGCTCTTTCCTCTGCATAATAGCTGACTAAGCTGAGAGTATAGTATAGGTGCTGGGCAAGCCTTATCCTTCTAACAATGTCCCAGGCACTGCAGCGTCCCGTACAGTATGATTACCAGTTGCTGACGCTGTATAAATCATCTATAATAGATGCAAAGGCCTTACTTTTTATTCAGTTCATGTAGGTATGTGTTCTTGTTCTATTTTATTCGATACTACTATGGAAATGTCGTCCGCAAAAAGTGTACATTGATCGTACATTAGACGTCCAAGAAAACTGCCCTGAGGTACACCTAGTTTACTATGTCTATCAGGTGATTTATAATTAAACTTAAATGTTTTCTACCTATTGCGTACGTTGATGAGGGTAGGTTTTAATCTAGTCAAGTGCAAGGACGCGGCTGTCGCGCTGCTAGTCTACGTCGGCAGCCAAGCGACGCAGCATCTACGATCGTTCTAAAGACATGTCATTGTCGGCTCACTAGCATAGTGTCGAGCATACGCTGGTGGTCCTGGTGCAGGGAGACGGACGCGGCGTGTTGCCGAGCCGCGCGCGTCCGAAATAACCGCCGCGCCGGCGTGACGCGGCGGCGTGGAGCGCGCGCTGCCAAATCACATGATACACATTCTAGGCAGGTCACGAGCGCCGCCCACCGCCTGCGCGCCTCGCCGCGAGGCCTCCGTCCATCCACCCGCCCGCACTGCTCCAGCGCAGCCGCCTACCGCATGTTCGCTCAACGAGACCATGCAACACTCTCACTTACATCTGTTCCATTTTATTAACACATATTTAACAGGGTATTTATCGCGTTATTTACCTTTATTATTGCCCGACGTTTCGACAGGATTGCACCCATCGTGGACCCGGGAAGAGTCTTCCCGGGACCACGATTAAATATGTGTTAATAATGTGTCGGGATCGCGTAAGTTTAAAAAAGTCTATTCCATTTGTTTCATGTTAGCGTCTATTCTATTTTAAAATCATTATAATTGTCTTAGTTCAGCTACGCCGGCCGCAAAGATACAGGCACAGGTTTGGCTAAAATGGTATGAGCCAGTAATAGCCCGTACAATAGTTACCGAATGAGTGTGCAGTGGAGCCTGTGGCACGCGACAACCCCCCCCCCCCCCCCCCTTCGCGCACGCCGCACGTCATGTGCTTTCTCCTTCTGTTCATTTTAGCAAAGCAATTTCAGTTTAAGATGCAGTTATTTTAGTGTCTTCGGATCTGTGCGATGCTCGCAGTGGAAGGCAGCAGCAAGCCCGCTAGCACACTACTGTGGAGGTGCTACATACACATGCTGTTACACTTTGTGCGTCGGAACTGGCGCAGACCAAACAATGCTGCTTTGAAGCCAGCTAATAATAGGTAAAGGTTGGCTTATCCCAATAATAAATTGGCTTCGCAAGAATATACATATTTTAGTGTCTTTATTTGTTGGACTTTTTCTACGGAACCAGCGCGCCTCTCCTTGCCCGCGGCGTGTGCGACCGAACAAAAAGAACACTCGGAGCAAGTCCAGCGTGTTCGCGGTGCGCGTGCGCCGCTATTATTAACTGCGCTCCCACTATAAATGTCACGGTTCTAAATCCGAGTGTAAATTATACCGACACAATAACAAGCGGAACGCCGCAGCACGCGCAGCAATCGCGGCGCGAGGGCCGGCGCGTGCGCGGGAGCAGCTCACGAGCGAAAACCATAGCTAGTTGTTTGCGTCGAACTTAAAGCGAACATTTAAACTTGATTTTACTTAGCGGATTTCGGTCCAAATGGACTGAAATGCTGGACTTTAACACTCCAAACTTTAATTGAACTTTTTGTGATGATATTGTGCTGTGACATCGTACAATAGATTTTGTCCAATGACCGATAAAAATACTAGTGTTGGTATGGCATGCAGCACGATGGCTTCGTCGCACATACATATCTCAATAGGTTTTATATTTTATCAAAATCGGATTGTCCGTTCAAGAATTATCCATAGACAAAGAATGTCGGTAAACCCCCATATAAAATAAATACTATCCGAAATTCCCCTTTTTCTACTGATGTAATAATCACCTTTCGTTTTAAATTTTATCAAGATCTGATTATCAGTTCAAAAGACTAGTAACTTAGTTATCCTTGGACAAGGATTGCTACCACAGACATACATACAAAGCCAAATCGGCTAGTTGCCACTGAGAACTTCGTTAGCTGACTCGTTCGATTATCTGCTTATTTCTAGATAGTCTATATCCCATTCTCGACTGTTTGTGTCCGGGCCACCGGGCGAGGACTCCGGAACACGTCTCGGGGACACGTAACTGCATGTGCCCAGATCATGTGGTCTACGGGACCCGATATACCCGGATGAGAGTCGTTTGGGGCCTCGCAGTCGCAGTCCGGCCGGACTACTCTCGGCTCTATAGGCGGTGTCGGTAAGGCGCAGTGCTCACAGCGTTAGGAACTTGCGTGGAGTGGACCTTGGTCCACTCGACGCAAGGTAGCGGATATTATTTTCCTGTTCAAACTCGTTCATGGCTTGGTAGATTGTCCAGATGTCTTAAAACATGTCAATATAGAGGTTCCTCGACCAGGTAGCCGTGTCATTAATAGAAAAACTTTTAAACTGCCTTACTGTAGAACTAATGTTGGGCAACACTCTCCACTTTACAGGATGTTTTCATCCTATAATGCAATTAGGACAGGTTTCGACATTTTTAGTGGTTCTTTGGCCTCCGCGAAAATATGTGTCAGTAAAAGTTTAGGCTCGATAAACTACCGTTAAGTACCCGTTAAGTTATTTCCATATTTTTTCTCTGTTTAATTTTTGCTTTTATTAGTTTTGATTATTTTTATTAGAATAGTTTTTATTTTGTTTTTATTTTCCTTATTTTAATTTTGATTTTGCAGTTTGTAGAGCACGCAGTGTTCACTGTTTTTAGAAATTACGCCGTAAGAGTTCATTTATTTGTTTCTTTTAATTCATAAGTGTAGCGTAGATTTCAATTTTTGAACCAAATAATAAAAAATAATAAAAAAATACTACTACTCCACCACTATTCTATTGCTACTCTACTTTTACCCTACTACTACTACGCTAAAACTACTTAACTACTACGCTAGAACTACTCAACTACTCCTACAACTACTTAACTACTACTCTACTACTACTACGCTGCAACTACTAAACTACTTTAGTCTCCTATTAAACTTTTTGAACGCACCTATAAATATTTGACAACCAAGTGACACCGCCGTAATAATACGCTACGCTAAGGTACGCTACATTAGAAATAATTTAATATGGTGGTTAAGCATTCTTAAACGTTCTAATTTCCCGCGCAATTTCCTTTATTTTGTTTTTCATAAGAACCTTCTCCGGACAATAACAAACACAACAAAAAAAGGATTAGCGAAATCGGTCCAGCCGTTCACGCGTGATGCCGTGACCAAGGGAAATAAAAATTTATCAAAATATATAAAACTCTTCCGTTACTGACTGAGTGACTGACAGACAACGCACAGCCTAAACTACTGGACCTAGAGACTTGAAATTTGGCACACTTATACCTTGAGTATCCTAGAGGTGCACTAAGAAGGGATTTTTTAAATTCCCACTGGAACGGGAAATACGCGGGTGAAACTGCGGGGTGCGGCTAGTTTTTATATAAATAGACTAGCTGTCTCGGCGAACTTCGTACAGCCCAGAATCAACTACCTACTACCACATCTTCTAACTACTATACTACTACTCTATTACTCTACTTCTACCCTACTACCACTATACTACTACGCTACAACTACTCAACTATAGTTGAGTAGATGCAGGGTGGTAGGAAAATTTTCTTTTTTATTTTCTTTTATAAGAACCTTCTCCTGACAATAACAAAAAAGAATTAGGGAAATCAGTCCAGCCGTTCACGCGTGATGCCGTGACCAACGGAAATAGCGATTCATTTATATATACTCGTATAATAGAAAAGACTAACACTCGAGATGTATGCGATGACAACTCTGTTTTCGGTAATTAATGCAGATCCCACCGAAAGCGCGCTCGTTTACGATAGTTTCATACTATCAGTTGGGTGGGATAAGCTTACAATCCTACGATCATGGGAATGCGCCATCGATTGCGGAGGCAAACGTCTCCCGCTGAAGTGGGATCTATCACCCGCCTCGAAGTTCATAAAGCCAAAAATCCTGATCTTTTCCAGTTTAACAACTTGATCAGAGTACTTGAGCGGGCTGAGTTTGTTCAACATTTAGCAAGTGGCAGGCGTGACTCCGGCACCGGTGCCGGCTGCGACTAACCAGTCGATTATCTGTCGGTCTCTAATCAAATCAAGTCCCGCTAAACAAACACCGGTCAATGTGAAGTATGTTTGTTTCAAGTGTAAATACTTTGATCTGTTCTTTTTCCTAAATGATGGTTAGTGGGCGGTTAGTCCTCCGGTCCCGCCCGGCGCCCGGCGCGGGTACGCAAACGTCCTCGTTTGAAACTAATCGGTAATTTATACCCACATAACCTACAAAAGATATTTCAATTCAATTAAAAATATTTATTTCAGCTTTCATACATACACAGGGAACATATTACAGCCATATGGCGAATGCTAATGCACGCTCGATACGAGTAATTGTGATATTTATCTAGTAATATTTTGGTATACTACACATACGATACGAATCGCGTCAGTACGACGGTCAATTTAATTGAGTACACTCGTACGTTTCGTATTACAATAAATAAAACTACGAGTGACAATATAAACATAATTATTCTGTGGTATAAAAAAAGCTTGCGTTGCTATTATATTAGCGATAGCATTGAAAAGACGTATGAAGCGAAAAAAATTGGCGAAATATTGGTTTCAAGATAGAGAAAAATATAAACATCTGAATTTATTTACTCAGATTCGGGAATACCATGAAAAGGATGACTATGAAAATTATTTTCGCATGCCCGATGCTCGCTTTGAACATCTGCTGGAGTTGATTACACCATACTTGATTAAAAAAGATACATAAATGAGAAAGGCGATTACTGTGAGAGAAAAGAATGAATACTGACGCGATAAAATATCGATTAGAGACTAGACGCTCGATATTTATCGACGATACTAAATACAGATCGTGGATTTTTGGATTTCTATAAATCCAGCGATCCGTATCACGATACGTGATACGCCATACTACACACTCGATAAATACCGTGATCCTGGATTACGATCCAAATATCGCGATACAATACATATCGAGCGTGTAGCATTCGCCATAGGAATTTACACAGTACAATACAAAATTCTATAAAAAAAGTACAGTCAAAAATAAAATAAAAAGAACATTCAGTCACAAATTACCGAACGAACATGTGCACCTGCGTGCAGTGTTCCATGAACGCACAAACTGCATCCAGCCGTCCGGCTATAAGTTTCAGATATACCCGTAACTGGCGCATCAGGAACGACGTTCTGTTTCGAATCATCATTCCTGCCATAAAACGTCCACTGATGAACACAGACCTCCCTCATGGATCTCCATGAGGGGTAGTTGCCATTCTCACCACGCTTGGCAGGCGGGTTGGCGAGCGCAGTATGGGATGTTGGTACACGGATAGACGCTGCTGCCCATCTTCCGGAGGTATCCCTTAGCAGGCTCTTACTGTTTTCATGGGCATGAGAGGAGGGGTATCATTCTACTGCCGGCACCCCACGGCGGCTGTTTCGAATGATAGCGTAAAATTCATCCACGCGCGTCTCATATATGCATAGAGTTTTGATTTTGACTTCTGATAATAAATATTGTTGAATTGAAACTGGCCCGGGCTATCTAGACTGCACCCAAATATATACATATATTTTAGGGTTCCGTACCTCGAAAGGAAAAAACGGAACCCTTATAGGATCACTTTGATGTCCGTCCGTCTGTCTGTCAAGACCCTTTTTCTCAAGAACGCATGGAGGTATCAAGCTGGAATTTATATCAAATACTCAAGTCTACTATCCCTTGGAGCTGTGCAAACCTGGCTTAGAGCCAACGCAATCAAAAGATACAGAATAAAATAATAAATAAATAAATACAGCCGTTTATGCCGCAAACTTCCGCAAATTTTCGACACTTGCAAGGGAATCAAAACCTACAGGGTGCTTCCCGTGAACTCAGAATCTTGAAATTTGGAACGAAGCACCGTCTTATAGCACAGATAAAGGAAAAATTGCGAAAACCGTAAATTTTTTGTTACATCATATACTAAAAATATTTTGATAATTTTAAACTTACTACCCCTTTCCTCATGAACGCGTAGAGGTATTAAATTGAAATTCATATCAAATACTCAATTCTTATATACCTACAGGTTTGTACGGAACCCTCGGTGCGCGAGTCCGACTTGCACTTGGTCGTTTTTTTTTATAAAACATAGGAATACCTACACATAATTTATGAATGAAGTTTTAGCGTCGGAGCACGCAGCACGCCTCCCCGGCGCGCCGGCGCGTTTGGGCGCACGCTGCGTCAGCTGCGTCAGGCGCCGTAACCTCTTATCGATTCAATCGTTTTACTATACTACTACTACGTCGATTCAACATGTTTTGGCAAAACAAACACATCGATACATCCATGGCTGTAGATTTATTTTGGCCGAAGAGGTCATCATTTTCCCGCAAAACGTATTTAACCTCTGACTAATAAAGTGCCGGCACGCACTTAAAG
This sequence comes from Pasiphila rectangulata, assembly GCA_963082625.1. Classification (NCBI taxonomy): domain Eukaryota; kingdom Metazoa; phylum Arthropoda; class Insecta; order Lepidoptera; family Geometridae; genus Pasiphila; species Pasiphila rectangulata. Next base: position 8,174,514 of record OY720236.1, on the reverse strand, counting down.
ATGCCAATAATAGAGCACTGGCAGCGCCCGGCGCGGCGCTGGCGCACGGCGGCGGACTCGCCCGCAATGGTGCAAAGAGGCCGTAAATTCTATCAGCTTTGTAGTTTCTGGCTCGCCGCCAGCTCCGCAACAACAGAGGACGGAGGCGCACGCGCACCTTCGCCGCGCCGGGGCCGCTGCACGCCCTGCAGGCGGGGCCCCCTGGCCGCGACCACGGCGCGCCGCGGCGAGGTACTCCTGACATTAATTGTAATGTCAATTTGTCGCGAGCCGCCAGATACATGATGTACACTGACGTAAAGCGCATATCAATGAAAACTAATTATAGTAGATTAAATGTTTAGACATTTTACAAGCGGAGCACGCGCCGCTCGTGGCTCCGGTCCAACGGGGAGCGCCGGCCGCGGCGGGCGGCGGCTGGCCGGCCGGCGCGGGCGTATGAATGGCTGTTGACGCTAGTATTACGGACGCTCGGACACCGCTATTGCAATGTCGTCGTGATGGTCGACCGCTGACTCTTTTCTGTCAGTTTCTATATGGAAAAACTGTCAAAACAGACAGACCACGTAAGAATATACGCACGAAAATTATGGCGGGAGTTCGGCATCAGGTATCGCGAAACGACGCGTCTTGTGTCTACGAGACCTTTCGTGCCATAGTGAGTCCGGAAGATCTCCGCACTGGTCCTGTTCGCAACGCCTCCCCTGATGCGGCGGGGTGAGTAGAGTACGTACCCACTACAGCCGTACTATGTGCTACCAAAGCGGCTCCTAAACTGTTGTGCGTACAAGTTGTTAGAGGCTATGTGATGGATTAGATATTGAATGAGTGCAGGTAGGAAGCCGGCATGAGCTGCGGAGGGAGCCGGGCGCGAGCCGGGTTAGAGCGCTGAGCACGCGTCACTTGAATCGTTAGAGGCTATGTGATGGATTAGATATTGAATGAGTGCAGGTAGGAAGCCAGCATGAGCTGCGGAGGGAGCCGGGCGCGAGCCGGGTTAGAGCGCTGAGCACGCGTCACTTGAATCGTTAGAGGCTATGTGATGGATTAGATATTGAATGAGTGCAGGTAGGAAGCCAGCATGAGCTGCGGAGGGAGCCGGGCGCGAGCCGGGTTAGAGCGCTGAGCACGCGTCACTTGAATCGTTAGAGGCTATGTGATGGATTAGATATTGAATGAGTGCAGGTAGGAAGCCGGCATGAGCTGCGGAGGGAGCCGGGCGCGAGCCGGGTTAGAGCGCTGAGCACGCGTCACTTGCATTATTAGGCGGAGCGTACAACTGATACTGAATAGTACTTACAATCTCTTCGTCGACGAAAAGCTGAATGTATCTCACCTGAAAAAAATAAAGTGGCGTTAGAGGGCGCTCGCTACATTCGCAGTACCGAGTCACGTGGAGCTAGAGGCCACGCGTCAAACCATTATGTAAAATCTAAACCCGTCATACCGAAGAGGTCGGGAATGCTTTAGAATCATCAACTTTTCGATTATGAGCCTTCGCAAACTAAAAAGTTAACAGCCTGACATGGGGTTCCCTACTCGAAGTGTGTCGTATGGCTCATTACTAAATCTACGCCCTTTGTCTGCCACAATTCTTGAACCCGAGCTAAGAATTTATTAAGATGGCCAAAAGATGGTAATGCGACAAACATGTGATAACAATAAATAAGACTTTAAGCTGTAAGCTCGTGTCGGGCCACGCGCTGAGTAGGGTTCCGTAGTAACCCGTAGACCTGTTGTTAGAAATTTGTGTGTTTTTTACGTTCACCAAAACATACGAGTATATCCAGGTATTAATCGAGTTTTCGGTTTAAAGTATTCTGGTTTGGTATATTTGATAAAACGTTACCACTTATTTGAGCGACATTTTCTCTGAAACTAAACAAGCAAGCTTAGCCGTTATTATTTTCCTATAAAGTTCATGGTTAAAACTACATTGATGATTTTTCAGATTTGTAAAGCTGATGAATTTGTTAGGCTGATTTGAGGTGATTGTGACCACCCCAAGGAACAACTTTTCCGATTTTTATCTTTTGTATTAGTAAACACGTTATTATAATTTGTAATACACCCAGTATTGAAAACTTTAATATTTCGCAAATGAAGCTCTAAATCGAAAAATTGTCATCGCAACCCCTAGAGATGGGCAAAACAACAAAAAAACCATCCCCATCTTACGTGGGTAGAGGGTACCCCAAATCAGTTTGTTTTTTTCAGAGATGAATAAAATAATTAGCCGTGGGGTGCCGACAGAAGTATGTAGCTCCTCCTCTCTCTCTCTCCCGTGGATGCAGTAAGAATCTGCCAAAGGGATACCTTGTAGGGATGTATCTTATAATGTGTAGGTTGTTACATAATTGAATAAAACGTCCGAGTCCCGTGAAGTCTATTTATTACTGAATCCAACAAGGCGCGCTCTAAGTATATCTTAATCTAGGTAAACTAAAAGGCTTAGACATCATATTACACCACATCACAGGGGTTGTTTCAAAAAAAAAATACTTGACATAAATGTATTTTTTTTTTTAGTTTGTTGCAATAATGATGTCTAAATACTCATCAAGAAGACATATTATTATTAGATTACATAAACATTACTAACTGTTACATTAAGAGATAAAGCATTTAAAACAAAACAAAGCTTCATTTATGTAGGTATACGCTTAGCATAAGGTTTCACTTATGTAAGTAGGTAGATACTTAATTGTAAACATCACTTCATTGACACCTATGATACATATCTCTTTGTTCTATTTTTATGCACTGTCTCCAATTTATCACCTTTGTTTATAATGACATTAGGTTCATTGTCGCTAAATACACTAAATGGTCCATAATATAATTTATCCAATTTTTTGCCTGTTTCGTTTTTTATTAGTATTAAATCACCTTTTTTGTAAGACACTGAATTACATTTTCTGTCATAAGCTAATTTTCTTTGATTTTTTCTTAAAATTAAATTATTTCTTACTTCTTTATGAGCTAACTGTAATCTATATTTTAATTCTAAAGCATAATTATCTGGGTTGTAAAGTGGCTCTATTACGTCCTTAGTAAGATTACTAGGCAAGTTACATGATTTACCGAAAACTAACTCAAAGGGCGTGTACCTGGTTTCTGTATGAACTGTAGTATTGTATGCAAAGCACCAAAAGGTTAACCATTGACTCCATGTTTCTGGATGTCCGTCACATTGAGTACGTAAAAATGCTGCAAGATGTTTGTGAGTATTTTCTAAAGCTCCGATAGATTGATGATGATATGCAGTTGAATTTATTTTATTTATTTTTAGTAACTTACATACCTCAGACATTGTTTCTGACATAAATTCCGAACCTCGATCGGTAGCGATGGTACTTGGTAAACCATACCGAAGTATAAAGTTGTTTACGAATGATTTAGCTACACTTACCGTATCTTTTTGTCGTAATGGATATGCTTCGACGTACTTGCTGAGCTCACATTGTAAACTTAAAATATAAACGTTACCTTCTAAATCCTTATCTAAAGGGCCCACTAAATTTTAAAATACCTTTTGAAACGCAGTTGTAGCCGTTGTAGTCACTACCATTGGTTCGACTATATTTCTAGAATACTTACTAGTTTGGCATTTTTGACACTTAGAAACGTATCTTCGTACATCCATTTCCATGCCTGGCCAAAAATATTTACCTTTAATATTATTTATCATGCGTCGCACACCTGCATGCATGTCCACTTGTAGGTAGCAAATGGTAGTCGTGTAGGATGTACGTCTTTTCGTCATTTTCAAGTACTCTTTTTATACCTCTTCGAATATGTATTTGCGGTCCGGACCACATTTGTCTACTTTTTATTTCTTGAATTAATTCTTTAATAAATTCATTGTTATTTTCGTCCTTTACTATGCATAGTTCTTTTATATTTATTTTACTACAAAGCTCACGCAATAAATCCGCAAATTCGACTCGCGTAAAATGCGACATATAATTGAGATCGATAAATATAGTATTTTCATTTTTAATATAACTAAAACATTCGTTTTTGTAGTCTATATTTGTCTTATTTAAGTTTTTTCCTTTGCAAAATTTTAATTCCACACCATCGTTAGGTTTTCTTAATATCTCCGCTATCCTCGGTTGGCCGAACTTTGGTTTGACAGGTATATTAAGGGAACCATGGTCATTCGATAATTCTTCATTACATTGTGAATTTAATGTCGCTCGTTGTGCTCTTGTCATCACCATGCTAACAACTTTTTCATTTAAAGATTTTAATTCGTCAGAACTTATGGTCACTCTACTCAAAGCGTCTGCAACTTTGTTGTTCGTGCCTTTTATGTATTGAATATCGTAATCGTACTCTTCTAATAGTAATCTTCTAAACTTTAAAAGACGCGTTGATGGATCTTTCATGCCAAATAAATAGATTAGGGGTTTATGGTCTGTGAAGATAGTAAACTTTCTTCCGTATAAATATGGTCTAAAATATTTTATACTCCAAACTACAGCTAAAAGTTCTTTTTGTATTGTTGGATAATTTAGTTCTGATTTATTTAATGGTCTGCTAGCATATGCTACTGGGCGAAGATCTTTATTGCATAACACTGACCCAATGGCTATGCTGGCATAGCCATTGGGTCAGTTGCATCGTATAGTAAGTTGCATCTGGATGCATCCGTCTGCAGGACGAATACATTATCCTTTGAAAAATCAGGATATTGTAAGATTGGCGGAGTAGCTAATTTTGTTTTTAATGTTTCAAAACATTGTTGACATTCTTTTGTCTATATAAAATTTTGATTTTTACGACAAAGTCGGTTTAAAGGAATAGTTATTTCTGAAAAATTGGGAATTAATTTCCTATAATAATTTCCAAATGCCACGAATCTTCGGACTTCGTCCGCGTTTTTAGGTACTGGGTAGTTTTTCAATATCTTAACCTTTTCTGGATCTGGTAGTACGCCTTTATCTGAAACTACGTGACCTAAATAGAGTAGTTGTGTCTTCATAAATTCACATTTTGCTGGGTTTAATTTAAGATTCATTTTTCTTAGACGCTCGAAAACGTCTATAAGGTTTTTGTTATGGATATCTACTGTCCTACCAAATACAATTAGATCGTCACAGTAAACAAAACATTTCTCATATGTAAGTCCCGATAAGGCAATGGACATAGCTCTAGAAAAAGCGCTGGGTGATATTTTTAGTCCCATGGCAAGACGCTTCATCCGGAATTTACCTTCACTTGTTGAAAAACTTGTAATATCCCTACTCTCTGGTTTTAAATTTACTTGATAAAACCCTTGATAAAGATCTAAATGACTGAAACAAATACTTCCTGAAAGCGAATCTAATATGTCGGAAATATTCGGCAATGGGAATTTGTCGTCTTGGATGCAATCGTTAACTTTACGATAATCTATTACTAAACGCCATTTATTTTCTTCGTTTGTTTTTTTTGGTACTAGTAGAATAGGACTGTTCCATTCACTGTTGGATGGTTCTATTATATCGTCCTCTAACATTTTCCTAACTTGTTTATTAATTTCCGGTTTTGATGATTGAGGCAAACGATAGGGTTTTACGTAGACTGGCATTGTATTTGATTTGACCGTTATTGACTGGTCTACAACATTAGCTGTTCCTAACTTGTCTCCTTGAAGAAAAAATATATCTGAATATTTTGCACAAATTATCTGTAATTCTTTCCTGTCGTTTATATTTACATGAGATAATTTTAGTTCCGATAACAATTTTTTTACACGGTCAAGTCCCTTTTCGGATTGATTAAATGACAACACAATATAATTTTCTAAATAGTCTAAATCCTCATTTTGTATTATGTTTGATTTTGGTATTTTAATTTAATTTTCACTTGTATTTAAAATTTTAATTGGAATTTTACCCCTTCTCGGCTGAACAATACAACTTGCTAAAAATAAATTTTTATTTAATTGTTTATTGTGCAAAACGCAATCTTTGTATATGCTTTTATTTATATCTACATAATGTATTGACTCACTTCGACCTGGGATACACAAATAATTTTCTGAACTTGAGTGTTGTTTCCGTTTTTGTATTTTAATACGGTACCCTTTGTTATTTAACCGTAAGGTAAGTATGTTTGTAGGTAAATCAATGTTGGCATTATAAGTTCTCAGAAAATCTAACCCGAGTATACCGTCGGCTTCACAAGGTATGGTATCAAATAGATAGAACTTGTGGCGAAATTGAACTCCCGTTTCCAATTTCAACGACGTGTGTGTGAACTTATATGCATGAACTTTTCTACCGATTCCCTTTATGCATGTTTTGTCGCGGTATGTTTTTGAATCTCCTTTTACCGATTTACTGTTAATTAACGAAATAGATGCGCCTGTATCGATTAAAAATATAAGTTTTTGATCATCGCTATATAGATAAACATAATCAAGACTCTCGCATGTCAAAATATAATCAGTAGCCTCGAAAAAACTCAGCCAAATTTACCTCTTTCTCTTCCTTTTCTTCCTTTGTCTCAATAGCAACATTTATGTTGTCCCGTTTGGCACCTCTCGCATTGCCTCTATTCGATGGTCTGTAATAACCACGCGGTTGGTAATATCTGCCTCGATAAAATCCTCGCTGAGCAGGTCTCTGGCCTCTAACCTGTAGATTATGACCTCTATACGGTGAAGGATTTCCGCGACGCGTAAAGTTGTTACCACGGTATTGAATTGTCTGTCCGCTGTAAAATCCACGTCCTCGACGAGGGGGTCTACCTCGTGTATAAGAGAAAATGGCCTCCTGACCTGAAGTTCCGGAGAGTGATTGCTCCTCGTCCTCAGCTGCGCGCACAGCATCCTTAAGTTGAGAGTAGTTTCGGGCTGCCAATATGGTACTTAGTCTACGATTTCTCAAACCGTCTGAAAATCTTTTGACCACTAACCTTTCGTTTATGGGGCTCAATATTCCAGCTGCTGCTTGGTCCCCGTCAGCTTGCGCTATGTTGAGGGAAGTAAACAAATCCCCTAACTTCTCTCCATATTCTCCTATAGTCATATTAGTTTGACTGATTTTATTAATCTGTGCCATAATTGACGTTGCAGATTTTTTTGTAAGTAAATAATACTCAATATCTTGTTTTAAGCTAGATATAGTTTCGTATTTTTCTTTCATTTTTAATCTGGCTAATTTAGATAAACGAGTCCTTATCACAAATGAAATCAGCAGTTTCTTACATCCTTCTTCTTTCAAACAACTCTCATACATCTCAATACCTTCGATGATTTTTTCTATAGTTTCTTCCTTACCGTCCATGATGGGAATCAAGGTACAAGCTGTTTTTAATTGAATTTCTCCATTTTGAAATGTATTGTAGTTTCCTCAAAGCCTAAAAATTCGTCGGACGAACTTTCTGATGTAATTTTAAGCTCTTTATAACCCAGTATGTTTCTATAAATTTTATCGATTTCACTTAATATAGATGGATCAATTAATTCTTTTTTGCGTAAACGTCCATGTTCCAGTTAACAAAGAATACTCATTATATAAATCATCAGCTTGCTGAAACTTTTGCTGTCCTATTTTTTCAGAACGTCTCTTAGATCCCAACTTTCTAATGCTAACACATACATTTAACAAACTATCATAGATTTCAAGTAGCCTTTCCATTAAATGTATAGTACTTAGCTTAACACACTGCTCGCTAAATCGTTCTGCTCGTGTGGTGGTCCGTCGCGAAGGGCTGCTTGGCTGACTTAATAGGCAGCTTGGCTCATCCTCTGGAAACTGTGTTGGGCCGGGCTATACCCTGGACACCACTGCTAACTGAGCCGGGATATCCCTGGACTCCTCCAACATATATATATTTCTTTCTTCTTTCTTTAATTTTCTTAATAATATTTTTCAATGTTCTTAGTAATATTTTTCAATCTTCTTAATAGTATTTTCAATCTTCTTAATATTTATTTATCTTCTTTAATTGTTCCTTATACTTCAAATAAATTTGTAATTGTTTCTTCTTTCTTTAATTTTCGTTTTGTTGACGGCAAGTGCAGGAAACGCGTGCAGGTTCTTCAATAGATCGATTGGCCACGCGGCGGAAAGACCTTCTTAAATTTTGTGTGAAGACTTCATTCCTGATCCAAGTCTGATGACACTTTTTGTATAAAATGTATAGCCCGTATAGTCCCGCAACAGAAATTATGGCGCAGATAACGCACATCACAACACTAATGTTCGATAAATGAGATTCTGGCGTTGTGTTCGATCCGCCGGATGCGTTTTGAGTTATGAACACTTCATCTTTTTGAAGACTGGAACGGCACATTTTTATTTATTTTTAATTGTCCATTTTCACTGTTAATTAATACATATTAATAAAGCTCTGGCCAATCCTGGCAAGATCGCCATGTAGGGATGTATGTATCTTATAATGTGTAGGTTGTTACATAATTGAATAAAACGTCCGAGTCCCGTGAAGTCTATTTATTACTGAATCCAACAAGGCGCGCTCTAAGTATATCTTAATCTAGGTAAACTAAAAGGCTTAGACATCATATTACACCACAACCTCCGTAAGACGGGCAGCAGCGTCTTTCCGTGTAACAAACAACATCCCACACTGCGCTCGGCAACTCGTCTGCCAAGCGCGATGAATATCGCAACAACCTCTCATGATCAGTTCTTGAAGATCCATCAGGGTGGTCTATGTCCAGCAGTGGACATCCTACGGCTGAGATGATGATAATGATGAGATGAGCAATTATATAGCGGTTTGGGTATTTTCAGCAACATTTTAGATTTTATCATTCAAGTGTGTAGGTATAGTGTACTTCTAAATAAAATTAAAAGCACATTTTTTCAGGCAGAAATGTTCACAGCGTGGTTCTATCGCGTCGGCAAATTATAGAGATCGTCATAGCGCACTCGGCAGCCTCGGGGTGCGCCACCCTGGCTGGCCTTCCACTTTCAGGACGGTCGCTCCGGCACCGGTCGGCAGCCGTCGCCGCTGACCGAACAAGCAAACCACGCATTGATTCAAGCGCACTGATCGATGCGTGCTTCTTTCACGAAGACGACCGGTATCTTCAAAGGCTTCCGTGGGGAGGCGGCGGCGGGGGGGGACATGTGCGTGGGTCCACCTCCACCAGCCCAGCCGGCGCCGGCCGCCGCGCACAGGCCTGCACGAGTCACACGCGCCATCACCCCTCAATTGAATTCAACAAACTCCGTTCTAGAGCTGCCCTCGATCGCGACTTGCCCCGCCTTGTCTTCTCGTCATCAGTACAATAAATTGAGTATGCTCGGCTTCCTACTAGAGGGCGAAAGTGTAGTGTACGAAAAAAACTATAGTTAGCCTGCTCTCCGGATTAAGTGCATCCGGACGTTTAGCCATAAGATGAACCACCGCTTCGCTCTGTCAATAATAGGACATGTGCATTTATCAGTTTCTTTTGTCACTAAGAAGGACACGGTTGGGACATTTTATGGCGACGCACACGAGTCCCACAAGTTAGACAGAGCAGAATACCAGATTTGCCAGTTGTATATAGTGGTACATCTGTTACCCTGCTCGCGCCTCGCTGGCCACAGCCGTGGCCCGCGGCAGAGGCCGGCGTGGCTAGCGTGCTCTAGTCACTAGGGCCTTATTCAATGCTATTATTGGTTATTCACAGTGTGCAGCTAATATAGGTTGAGCTGGTTAAGGGGCAGGTCTGCGTGTGTTAACTGACATTCGTTAGTGCTATCCTATGTTAGTAATTACAAAAATCTACCAGAACTCGCCAGTACCTGAGATCAGACTATGACCTGAAAAGAAGAAAAATACAGTATGAGCTTCAACATGTTTAACCGGCGCCCGCGCCGCGCCGTCGCAGCGCACCGAGCAATGAACTTCAACGAGCTTCACGAAATATTTATAAACATTAAGTTTAGTACCTTTGTTTTCGTACGCGACTTGAATTCTAATTTGCGATCGCACGCGCTCCGCATTAGACATTGCAGATGGGAGTGCACGCGCTGGGAACAGAGCTACCATTGCCGACCGCGACTCCGTTCACGTGCTCTGGGTTGCCGAGACCTTTACCTACCGGGATTAGTTATCTGTGCAGGTGTCTATCTTGCAAATCTATTTATGTAGCTTTTTTTAGAATTACCGTTAAAAATATTGAAGTAAAATGCAATAAAAATATTATACAATATTATATTTTTTATTGCATTTTATTGTCACGGATTTCCGCAAAGTAACGCCTGTTCCATTAATTATATTAAGATTGAAGTATTATAAAAGGTTGTTTTAATACTACTTCACAATAGTGTAACGTACTATTGTTTTTAAAAAAGATTTACAAGGAAGACCAATAGAATAATCATAATTTTCCAACATTCTAAACCAACAACATTAAAGAATGTACATTCTTCTTCTTTTCTTTACGCGAATACTATGCTAGTTCATAAACTCCCTTGAGCGTTTCGTTAGGAAATCCTACATAGTTATATGTTTTGATTAATTTGTTTCACAACGCTAACACTATGTTCACCACTATAGGTACGTATATCGTACATGCCAAACAAAAATCAAAAACTTGTTGATAGTGACGAAATTAAATTAAATTGGTAGAATAATACAGATAGCAAATCATAACAGAAAATAAGCCAAGGGTTTTCCCCGAAATACATTCAGTAGGTAATTTATGTGTAGGTACATTCTTAACAAAGAAACTTATTTGAATTCGCACCTTTCCTCAATGGAGCGGGCGTTGCGCCAGCCTCACCTGGCTTTATTAAGTGGCGCGTCCCTCTGAACGGCACAGTCGCCATTAGGCAATTCACATGTGCTGCATGTCACATACCATCACAGAGGACGTACAGGCATTTCAAGTTAAAGAACGCAGTCTCATGGCTTTGAATGACCTGACTTGCGGACATTATACCATGTAACCAGCACACAAAACAACAAATGACTATCCTAAAACCTTCGAAACACCACAATCGGTAAAAGAAGAAACGACTAGCAAGCGAACGCTGCTCCCTACGAGTCCAGCGCGGCCGCTGCCGATTCGCTGAGCGTGCGACCTCGTCCAGTGCCGATGGAGAGTGACACTTGCTTCTCGTAAAGGTGCCAGCACACAAAACAACAAATGACTTTCCTAAAACCTTCGAAACACCACAATCGGTAAAAGAAACGACTAGCAAGCGAACGCTGCTCCCTGCGAGTCCAGCGCGGCCGCTGCCAGCAGCACCCAGCCGCTGCCGGTCCGCTGAGCGTGCGACCTCGTCCAGTGCCGATGAAGAGTGACACTTGCTTCACGTAAAGGTGCATCATTCAAACTGAATCAGGCTTTCAAACACCTATGGCGATAGCGTCTTCGAAATAGCCTTGTTGTCAATATTAGGGACATTAATTAGCGGCAGATTCAGTGTTTGCCGACAGGCTTTCGACGTGGGAGCCGAGCCAAGGCAAAGAGCCACGGGAAGAAAGAGCATCGTGCTCTTGTTGCTTATATAGCTATAACCATTATAATATAATAACATAAACACGGAAATTTATCGCGTAATACCTTTGATTATTCCCGACGTTTCGACTGTGTTTCAACAATCGTGGTCCCGGGTTGTCAACCCGGGGGAATAATCAAAGACATTACGCGATAAAGTCCCGTGTTTATGTTATTATATTATAATAAATTGTTTTTTTATTGGCTTCCTATTTTTAGGCAGATGTTTTACATATATTTTAAAGCTGTTGGTTTTCCTTGAATTAATAAATAAAATAAATTAATAAATAAATTAAATAAATTGTGATCACGAAAGTTTACGAATAGCTATAACCATTTGATGAACATGGCACGACATCGCTCCGTTCTAAGTTTGAAAATCTATGAAATAAGGATGTTCGAGTGACGAGCGCGGTCTGCAACGATGCCTGAGGCAGAGCGCGCGAGGGCAAATCCGAGCAAACCTGTCTGACGGTTGCATGCATCGTCTCTAGGAAGTCAAAACCGCACACGCGCAATTTAGGGTTCCGTAGTCGCCTAATGTACAAATTAATTACATTCACTGAAAAAACTAATTAGCTAAACTAGTTTTGTAAGATGAACTTTGTTAACTAGCAAACAAAGTTTGATTTAACATAACCATCTACTTCAATTATATCGTACATAACTGATTTTGCCAAATTGGGTTTAGTTATTATTTAGCTTAATTTATGTTAATGGCAACACAAAGCTTGTTTGGTTACTGCAGCCAACCTGAGTTTATTTAACAATAACAAAACTATTTAGTTATGGCTTTGGTAGACTGTTTAATTATTAGTAGCAAAAAGGGTTTATTTAAATACTAACAATTATAATTTATAGGATTATAACCAGAATTTGAGTAATATTACAAAATCATTTGTTTACATTGAATCAAATGTTTTGTTGCGTGTAACGTAGGTAACGTAACCCCACCCGGCGCGGCGCGCGGCGGGGCGCGGGCGATAGCACGTTGCAGACGCGTGCGACGCCATTTTCTTTCTTTTCCTGTTCGGTCGTGTTCGAAGCCGGTTGCGTTGCGCGTAATTTAATTAGCACTGAGAAGAGTGAAAACTGAAAAGTTTGATTGATGTTTTTGCTTAGTGATAGTACTTCTAATGGTAAAAAGTATGTAACACAGAGAGCTCAACTGTAATTTCAGACTCATATAAAATAAGTTTCTAACATAACTACCTACTATAATATTGTTGATAATTCAGTGATTGTTTTGATTAACATTTTAAAACGAGCGGCGGGTCAGGCCTCCGCCTAGCTTACCGCTCATCTCTAACGTTCAAAAGTGTTAGTTTACAAAAAAACTAGGAAATAATTCCTCTTAACTGTTACATAATTTTTTAAATCAATATCAATAGTAGTAAAATAAATTAGGTAACAGTTTGGAGAAATTGTTTCATAGTTTTTTTGTCATAGTAGGTATATATGTATACCTAGGTAATTTTTAACATTACAGGTACATAACATTAAGTTTTACATATTAAGTAGTTACTTAAATAAAGTATTAAGTAAAGATTGCCAAAACTACGAATATATAATAATAATATATAATAAATAATGCTCGACAAATCACACAGCATCATCTAGCCCCAAGCTAAGCAGAGCTTGTGTTATGGGTACTAGATGACTGATATACTTAATACATTATACTACATAGATAGATATTTTTATTATATATAGAAAAACACAATAAATATATTATATAATAACAAAATATATTGTTGCTATCTAAATGATTGTTTTTGTTTAATTTTTACAGATGAGCAGACCAGGCGAAAACATTGTTTGATCTTTTTTCACTGTTAGTAAAATATTGTTCATATCCAACAGCAACTATAGCTATTTTAACTATCGTATTGGATAAAGATGGTATTTTATAATGAGTGGTAAAATGATCGAGCAGTTTTCGGCTTTGCCGCCTTACCGGCTAAAGTGAAGGTGGTTACGATGGATCAAATCAAAGTTCGATTTGTGACGCCTTTTACTGAATATGGCCATATCGAACTCTGAATTTCGTTAATCGTTATCGTCTTCACCATAGCCGGTAGGGCCCCAGGTCTGCGCCGACCCTAAAAAAATACCCAAACTAGCTAAAATTGCAAGCTAGTAGTAACCAAACTGAGCAGCTGCAGAGTACATAACAGTTTTGTTACTACTAACAGCATAATGGTGTAAGTAGGTACATAATTAGTTTAGTTATTGCTAGCTGCCTAGTGAGGGACATATGGGTAAGAAGTAACCCAACTAATCGGGGTGTAAGTAGCTAATTTGTTTAGTTACCAGTAACACAACATGGTGTAAGTAGGTACATAATTAGTTTAGTTATTACTAGCTGCGTAGTGAGGGACATGGGTAACTAGTAACCTAACTACTCGGGTGAAAGTAGCTAATCAGTTTAGTTACTAGTAACAAACATCATAAGCCAATTAGTAACACATCTTATTTTACAAAACTAGGATTGGTTGCTTGTAACACTTGTTATGTAGTCACTTTTTCTATGTTGCTAGTTACCCAAGTTTAAGTTACTAATGACAAAAAAATGTTTTCAGTGTTATTTAATCCACTTCACTAATATAGGTATTGACATGATCCCTTGCTGTAGATTGTAGAAATGTTGATGGAACAATGCGATAAGTAGTATTTTTCAGTACTCTCCTAATATTAAATTTAAACTACCTAAAAATTCGAACAATAATGAATTATTTTCCGCACGTTCTTTCTGTGATCATGTACAAGGAACATAGTTTATTTCTTATTTGTACAAGGAAGATAAAATATTTCTTATTTTTTTGAGTCGCCAGGATGTAAAAGGTACATATTATCACGTATAATTTCTACGTGATAAATCTTAATATTATTATTGTTTGGTCCAGTTTTCGTCATCAGTGATCAATCTCTTCACAAAATGTTCGGTTTCATTGCGTATCAAAAGATAATCGCTATAAAATGAGTACGGTTCATTAGGTTTCTCTGAGTGAGTTCGGGTGGCACCTATATATTCTTGTTCGTAAATCGAGACTTTCTGATGGTTGAAATTTAGAAAATCGGCCAAGTGTGAGTGCGCACGAGGGGTTCCTTACCATTATTTGGCTACCTGTTGCCGTTACTAATATCGAGCAAAAAACGGCAAAAAAATACGTTTGTTTTATGGGAGCCCCCCTTTAATATTTTTTTCTCTTTTTAGTATTTGTTGTCATTGCGGCAACAGAAATACATCTTCTGTAAAAATTTCAACTGTCTAGGTATCACAGTTTATGAGATACAGCCTGGTGACAGTCAGACAGACAGACGGACAGCGGAGTCTTAGTAATATGGTCCCGTTTTTACCCTTACGCCGTGCCCTAAGGTAAACCCTACAAAGTATCCTCAAACTAAAGTGTTAATAAACAGGTGTAAATTTTGTGCTTAGTCAATGTCCTATGCCGTTACTATTGTATATTATGCGGGAACCACTACGGACGACCAGAGCGAGTTACATGTACCAACTTAGTGGTGCTTTTATTGACACTGTGTCAGGCCCAAAGACTATACCTACTGTTTTCCTTTTTTAACAAACTTCAAAAAATATCAAGCGTCTGTATTTTTAATCTGTTACCTCAGTCCTCCGTCGTTTATGAACTGATTTGTAATATTTTTTTTTATTTCACTATTTTCCTTTTTTATAAATTTTGAAACTATCATGGTTGTAAACATTATATGAAATATTTACCATGATTTGAGTATTTTTTAGTTTCCCGATATTTCGACACAGTTTCAAATGTCATGATGGGATATAAAAGGCTCCTCGTTTGGCGTTTTGGACGTGCTGGTGCAGGTACGAGGTGTTGGAAGTATAGGCCACTCAGTCTACAGAAAATCCACACACACGGACCGGTACCTTCATGCTGATTCACGTCATCAGCCTCGGCAACTTAACTCGGTGGTTACTTCATTGACAAATCGCGCAGATGACCTGTGCGACAAAGAAAGCATAGACAGCAAATTAGCTTATGTTCCGAATGTTAGTCATTCTTTCGTATAACATTCGGAACATAAGCTAATTTGCTGTATGAACGCAGCTGCGTTCATCACCATCTCGTACGAGGCCTAAGACTCACAAATGCACGGTGGAACGAAAAATTTTCTACCCTATAAAATAGGAGTCTGATAAAATTTCCAAAATTTTGCAATTCTTCACACAACTCAGAAAGATACAGTAGCTGTATTCACATAAAGATAGCTTTCCATTAGAAAAACCAGGGATTGATCGCAGCAGTGAGAACTCTTGCATAGGCCGAAGCAAGCGCACGACTGCCTGCCGGGTAAAAGAAAAAATGCGGATACCCAAAAATCTTCTATCCCAGAACATCTTTTGGAGTCCGACTCAAATCACTGGATCGAGCCAATCGAGCTTTATAATCCACAAGTAATCTCAACTGAGCGACATTCTACATATATAATAACGTCATTACGTTGTTGCCCAGTGCTGCTTGTTGTCTCACGAAGAAGTTATCGTAAGCTTACCTTTAATTACTGATTAATTAATGTTTGCTTAAACAATGCCTGGCTCCCGACGGACCTCACATAGACACAGAATCAGCGACAAGAGCTATTGTTTTACTTCAGCAGGGACATTCGCAAAGAACGGCAGCTTCACCCTTGGGTGTGACTAGACGAACTTTAGAAATGTGTGGAAACGCTATCAAGAGACAGGAAGGTGAGAGTCCCCTAATCTCACTTCCTATCTCTTGATAGCGAGTGCGGTTCAGGGAGAACCTGAGCCACCTTCCAAGAAGACCGATACATACTCTCTGCGCGTCGCGAGCCTTCTGTACTGCACGCACTATGAGTAATCCACATTTGTAATCTAAATATTTTTTAGTTTAATATATATTTTTTGGTTTGAATTAGACGTGCGAGCTCGGAGCGGGCGGCGCGTGCGCTTGCTTGCACTCCCGCTATTGAGAGAGCGGGGTTGGCACACAAAGGGTCGTCCATCTGGGTCACACGTGACGTCACCACACTCGAGTCTCGCCCGTCGCCGAGGTTGTCGTGGAAATGTCCCTTCTGCATGGAATTCTATGACAGCTCGAGCGCTATCGGCGCGCTGCAGCCTCGGCCCGCTAATGACAGGCAAAGTGAAGCGTCACGACGGCCCGCTGGCGACCTCCGCCACTACGTAAGCCGTCAGCGAGCGCCTCGGCGCTCCTCACACCTAGCGACGTTCGACGCAAACAACGCTAACAATGTACAAAACAGTTCTTTAAACAACTAATAGCGCTGAACAAGATAACGGCTTAGGGTAGCGCTTAAACTGTTTTATGAATTATCTCTGTCTAACATCACCCCATTAAGTACTACATGCGTATGCTTTGGCATGAACTCTGGTCCTAAACTGACTCTCCCAAAATGGTCTTACTTACAATAACATCAAATTCACACTGTAAGCTCTCTAAGGCTCGCCCGGTACCGGGCCGCGCGCGAGTCCCGGATTCAAGTGGACGGTTGTGGAACGGGCGCAAGTGTTTGTCTCCAAACAACTCGTAAGACGCCGCACTATTCCTAGGTAAGGAACTGGGGCTCTATTTTTGAATAGCTAGCGGACTCGCATCACTTATTCGCTCTAATTTTACAGATTTCGTTCGACTGAAATGCCGTATGTAAGAATAGCGTGTTAGTCGACACGATTGCTTGAGACCACTCGTTTCGAATATAAATTGTGTCAAAGAAATTGACATTCAAACTAGAGCCCCTGTCTCGGGAAAACCCGCGACTCGCTCTGTGGAGTACGAGCTGCGCCGTGACGCGGACGCAGGGGGAGGCGAGGGGGCGCCATACCTGACTCTAGCATGCTAGCATGCATGGCTAGCCCAGCACGACGAGGTTGTGCATCGACACTGCACTTGTGCAAACACATGAAAGGCAATATAACGTTTACAAAACAATTTTAAGTTTAAAAAAGCTTGCAATTCCCTTCAACGAACATCCCCAGCGCGACCCGCGAGCACGTCAACACTTATCGTATAAGAACTATTGCTATATGCGAAGTACATACTTCAATTTACCTAGGTGTTGGCATCTAAACACATACTCGTGAGTCGGGCACCACGGACCACAGAGAAGACTAGAACTTATGAGTGTACCTATTTGGTGCAGCCAAGATCATTGAAATAGAAATAGAAAATATTTATTTGCACCTTATTTTAACAATGTACACATAATTATTATTATTTATTTATTTATTTATTATAAGCCCATCTGATCCCACTGCTGGGCAAAGGCCTCCCCCGATTCCCTCCATGCATCTCGATCCTGAGCCACTTCCCTCCAGTCAACTCTGTATTGATCGAGCTCATATACATATATATATACACATAATTATAATTAATAAAAAAAAAAAACAATAAAATAAGACACAAATCGGTCGCCACTCAGCATTTGCTGTAACAACACGAATGCTGTCGCAGCGCTGGTTTTCGGTAATTGTAATTCCGTCTTTCAGGCCACCCTCGGCTATTTTTACGACGTCAATAAAAAAACAAAAATTACAATTTTGAGAATAAAGAGCCAACTCAGACAAGATAAATCAGCAAACTGCATAAACTCAACATGTTCATCAATTTCTTCGATGTCCGCTTGCCATATAACATTGTCAAATGTTGTTAGATAGATATATATAACTCTTTATTGTACTTAACTTAATACTAACACATGACATAATATAACAGCTGACAGAAAATTACAAAATTAAAAGTAGAAGTACAATGGGCGGCCTTATCACTATTAGCGATCTCTTCCAGGCAACCTTAGGATGGACTTAACCAACAAGAATGAAAAAAGCACGGTGTCATCATAAATATTTAAACTTATGCACTTAATAAATTTATAAATATAGTTAATAACCTATTTAGCGACTATAGTACATAGAAAATTAAATTATATAATCAAATTATTTAATCTACTAATACAAATAAATTTTAATACATTATCAATAAATAGCATATATATATATATAGATATATCAAATACAATAAATACTAATATATTGTAGTGTAAGCGCATTCCTTATCAATAGAATAATTAATAGTATCTTGAGACTCATATGTATTCGGACAGAACTCATCGCGCCTTCCTACAATAAACACATATACAACAATGAAGTACTATCACTCGACTCGTCCACCAGAAATAAACTAACATTATTACATGGCGACCTTGCCGAAAACGAAGAGAAGAATAAAATAGTGCGCACTGAACATTTTCCTCAAAAATATAGATGGGAAAAATGTAGAAGAAAAGTGAAGAAAGAAAAATATTTTTTTGAAGCAAGAAAAATGACTGAAGAAAGAAATTATATTATGAAGTAAGATGAATTTAAATAAAGAAGAAGAAATAATTTTATGAAAACGAAAAAAACATTGTGTTGTAAGAAGAGAAGAATAAAATACGAAAATGAAGTAAGAAAATATTTTATGATGAAAAAGAAATAATGAAAAATGAAGAAGTATTTAAATGAAAAAAATAAAGAAATGATAAGTATTAAGAATAAAGAAGAAATATTTTAATGAAAATAATGACGTTTATGAAGAAAGAAGATAATTAATTTCTGAAGAAAGAAAATGAATAATAATAAATACATATTTTTATGAAGACAAAAAATTATGAAGAATAAATAATGTAACGAAGATATTTTACTGTGAGAAGATTAAGAAGAAAGAAGAGTTTTTGTTTTGTTGGAGGAGTCCAGGGGTATTCCCGGCTCAGTTAGCAGTGGTGTCCAGGGTATAGCCCGGCCCAAGCAGCCGTCCAGACGAGGGAAGTGCCAAGCAGCCTTTCCAGAGGAGCAGGACTAGGACGAGCACCAGTCTTCGCATCCAGCACAGAACGTGACGTCGAATGAAGAGAAGAGAAGTACCTACTTATGAGGTTTTTATGTAATTTGCGATAAGGTCAGTAAAAAAAATAGAAGTAATATAAATTAATATAATTTACGGTAATTTAGAAGTTTGAGAATATTTTACATATTAAACTAATAAATAATAATAAAATAGTACTTATTTGAAAGAATAATATCAAATAACATAAGGGAACAGTAAATTGTCCAGTATCGGTAGTTTTTATGAGTATTTTGTGAGATTTGTGTTAATTTAAAATGGGATTGGAAAATTTTGATTTAAGTACGGCATTAGACTTATTACCAGTTATGAACGGAGAAGAAAGCGTGACCAGAACTTTAATGAATGGAATAGATTTTTACAGTGATATGTTATGTGAAAGTGGGAAGAAAATGCTAATCAATTTTGTTTTGAAAACCAGGCTTAGTAAAAATGGTAAATTTTATTTAAAATCGGAATATAAGGATTTACATGAAATGATGAATGATATGAAAAAATACTTATTGCCAAGAAAATCATTTACTTATTTGCAAACTAAATTATTACATTGTAAACAAGGATATAAAAGTGTTGAAGAATTCGGAGAGGAAATTGATCAGTTATTGGTAGAATTGACTTATGCACAGCTCGATTTTTTAGATGAAACACAAGAAAATATTAAAAAAATATTATTAAATGTAAACGAGAAAACGGCAATTAAATGTTTTTGTGACGGAATATCAGACTATCGTTTAAGGCTAATTATGGCATGTAGGCAGTTTAATTCACTTAACCAAGCCATCCAAGTTGCGATTGAGGAAGAAAATATGATTGAAAATGAAAGGATACAGCGTGACAGACGTAATTTGGACAAAATTATGAACTTTTGTATTTATAATGATCGAATGAATGTTTACTGTGCTAGGAATAAAAGTTTTAAGATAAAAAGCAATTACCATATCGAAAATAAACACGGTACAAAAAGTTGCATTATCCAAGAAACTAAATGTAATCATAAAAATAATAACGAGTTAAAGAAGCAACGCGTGTGTAACAACATAGCGACGAAGTTGCAAATTCAGCAGGCTCAGCGAAATCAGACGCCTGAGATAACGAGAAGAATTGTGTCACACGTTCTTTAGTGCCTATTTACAAGAATGGTAATCGAACAAATATAGGTATGAATTTTGAGACGAGCATATGTAATGGGAACGAATTAGTTGATGGAATGAAAGACGAATCGACAAGTATTTTTGATAAGAGAGAAAATGAAAGCAAATATGATGATGAGCATGAGAATAATGAATGGAATTTAGAAAACTTATTTAGTGAGAATGAAACTAACTCGACGAATATGGATGAAAAAGATGAGATATATATAAAAATAAATGAAAATGTTACTATTAAAGATGATAAATGCGATCTAACGGAATTGTTGGAAGAAAAAATGTATAATACGGACTGTGTACAAGAAAAGTGTAAGAAAGATAAAGAGAGTTTATGCCAATTAAGGAACGATAATTTAAATATTGACAGTGTAGATGAAGAGTATATAAAAGAGAACGAGAAAATGGATTGGAATATATGTATGACAAATGTGGAAGACAAGAGTATTATGACGTGGAAGTATAGAAATAAATTTCGTGAGAAAGGATAGTTGATTTGAACGATTTACTTATGGCGATTGTTATCAATTTATGACAGGATATTTTTTTGAATGAAGAGGTACTTCTTCTAAATAGGTAAATAAGTTAAGGTTATTTATAGGAAATGTAGAACAAGTCTAATTTTGAAAGATTTAATATATTTTTTTTATGTTTAAGAAAGTAGTATTATAATTTTAAATACGGAACCCTCATGAATACTTTAATTATATAATAAATGGAAAGATAGTATCGAATTAAAATATGTAAAGATAATAATTTGAATCAAATATTTGTTTTGACACTTCTGTAGCCAACCGTACATTTAAAGAATTGTAATTGATACCTAGCAGTCATTGAAAGAATGTTTATATTGATAAGAGTGTTTCTAATTATATTGTATGTCAAATAACTTTATCAAACTTTTTGGAAGATTTTTTTTTAGGTAAACACCTATTTGTCTTGTATTACTTTACTTGTAATTAAGTATGAAATAAAATAATATAATTAACAAAATTAGGAAACTTTAAGATATATCTGCTGTTTAAGTAAATATAAAATTGTACCTATGATTAAAAAAAAACGAAAATTGATTAATGATTGATATTGGTAACATATTTTATTTAAAATTGTTTTATTATAAATTAAATTAAAATTTATGACAGAACTTTATAAATTGTAATGCATAAACAATATAGATGTAGTGTAAGAACTTGTTTAAGAATTCCGTATTGTAAGCAAATAATTTGAACATTGTCATATTCAAATTATTTGTCCCCAAAAATATAGATTTAGTGTAAGCGCATTCTATATCAATATAATAATTAATAGTATCTTGAGACTCATATGTATTCGGACAGAACTCATCGCGCCTTCCTACAATAAACACATATACAACAATGAAGTACTATCTCTCGACTCGTCCACCAGAAATAAACTAACATTATTACAATATACTATAAAATGTTACTGATAGGAAATAAAGTTAAACAAGTGATAAATAGTGGCTGAACACTAGCTTTTTGAAAACGGGCAATGATTTGGCTTTTCTGATTTCAACCGGCAGAGCATTTCATAGCCGTATCGCTAGCACAGTGAAAGAATTTTCATAATAAAATTAATAAAAATAATGTTGTAAATTTTTGGGTACTTAGGCATCGAGCAAGCAGCGTGGTTGGCGCGGGCGAAGCCAGTTGCGGCCACTCGCTCCATAGGCGGGCGTGGGGTCCAGCCACTCACTCGACTCGCCACTCGCAACTTTCTGCTATCACTCGTACTTATTGAGTGGTCACTAAAGTGGCTGCGTCAACGGAACGAGTTACCTACCGTAAGTTGTCCTGCGTCAACCGCGGGCTAATGCATTGCCTATAAAAATTTCATAGTTAATCGTCACGAATTTGTGCCCGATATTACTACAATTTATTCATGCATTTATTGGAAAATTGTTCAGTTTACAAATTGCTCGGGGGTGGTTTAATTCACGTGATCGATCAAGCGCGCTGCTTCGCGGAACCGGCGCACACGGATCGCACACCGCTCGAGGCCGGAGCTTATTTACCGGACTATATTCATATGCTTGCTCAGTTCATACTATCGAGCGCTTTCAGCAAATTAATTCGCACGATCAATATAAATACCTCTTTCTTCATACGACAGAGGTATCGAGTTCAAGAGAAAATGAACTCGCCTGACACACACACTACCCATGGGTGTAGCTAGGCTCTGGTGCAGCGTTCGCGTGGATCGCACGATCTAGATACATCGGACTTGATATAATGGTGAGCGCAGTGTCGGCTAGACCACCAGACTGACACACTTTGCAGGCGACTGATATCGCTGTGATTCACTCGGGACGCGAACAATCATCAATGGAGCCATTCTCGCTCATTACAATTGAGATCAACGAAACGGCGCGCACTCAGCGCTTTGCTGTGCCAACTTCGCAGTGCGGACAGCATTGGCGAGTCCTACAGGGAAGCATCGCGCGCGGGCCGCCAGACGCGAGGCGCTGCGCCCGACTCCGCCGCGCGCCGCCGCGCCGCCCGCATTCCGCCAGCTAATATTGTCACAATGCACCGTTCACAAACATAGTTTGCGTTATCGCATACAAACTAAACTCATGAAGTTATGAGCCATTCCACCGAAAATAGTACGAGTGGTGAATAAGTAAGTTCAGCTTTGTAAAATCTGCCAGGCTGCGTCGGCGGCCGGAGCGCGCCAGATACTATGCCAACGAAAAGAATCGCCTTGGTTTTTGATTTACTGAATCGTAGACAACAACATGAGACACCCATGAACTAAAGAAATAAAGCAGATTAATAATTGAAGACACGCGACTGACTCGTTATCTATCGAGGGACGAGTAGATGTCATTGCGTCGCGTTCGCGTCGTCGTGCCAAGCGGTGTCTCGGCTGGAGAAAATAATATTTCCTGTGTCGGGGAAAGGTTCTCTCGTACGACGTTTTTATGTGCACGTAAGTAACATTTTATGTATAAAGGTAAAGTTATCACCGATCTGTAGGTTCGGGGACATGAGAGCTCGCAACAAGAGATATTTTTTTTCATTTCGGTACGTACGGAACGGTAAATATGTGGGTGAATTAGATAGTGGTTAATCATGCCAATTGCTGATAATTAAAAATGATAAGGTAGGTACTATTATACTATTCAATATCGCTACCTAAGTAGGTATACAAAAGTACAGATTATAACCATTTTTAGGTTGAGAAATATGAATATTTAGTATTGTGTCAGCAAATGAAATAGTACTTATAATATTATTATTTTGGATATTGTTGAACTCAAACTCAAAAACAATAATGATGGATGATCTACATACGTTTGATTGTTTGACTAGGAAACCGACAAAGCACAAGAAGTAAAGATGTGAGGTTCGCCGCGGGAGTCGCGCGCGGGCGCTAATTACCAGCGATAATGGCGGTGCAAATCGCTCAACGTACCCGCTGGCAATAAATCGAGTGTGTTTTGGTGGGTCGGGCTCGGGCGCGTCGATCGGGGATTTATCGACAGTTGAGCCGATGCCAAGGCCCGCACCTGCACCCGCCTGCAGCCCGCCCAGGGTCCTGCGGGACACGTGGATCTTCTAACTAGCCCTATCACGTGCCAAAGCAAGGAGAGCTCTCGGGACAGTCGGGCCAGGGGCTTCAATGAGACCGAATATTCAGATCGAACTTGCGTTCATAAAATAAACAAGTTCTTCGATACAGCTCCGAGAAGAGCAGAACTCTTGCCTACTAACAGGGAACCAAGTGCGTATGCGGAAAGTGTATATTTAAGGTCAATGCTGAGCGTCCTGCAATCACCTCAATAGGGCAGTGGGTCAGCGCCGCCGCGACGCCACTGCGTTGGCCGCTTGCAAGTGGCCGTCTCCGAAGTGATTTTGCAGATAGTGAACATGGACATGGAGAAGCGCCGCCTTCGAGCGGGCGTGGGGGCGGGGGCGGGGGGCTGCTCGCAAGGCGTCAAGGCCGCGCTTCATCTTCATTACTGGCCTCTGAACTCCAAGCGCTTGAAATCTCAATTAGCCTCGTACCTTATTTTGATTGTGTGTTTCTAGCCTGATTCGCTACTACGCGGCTGCGCTGACCATCTGGACCTGACTGCAAACTTGTGATGTTAGCAACAAGGAACCCTTTTAGATTAGTGACCCCACAGGTCCCCTCTAAAATCTTAACTAGCTAGATTTACAAATTTAAAAAAACATTATATACATATGTAGTTTTATTCATTAACTTTCTAAACTATAACGTTTAAGGAAGCTTTTTTAGTTTCGGAGAAATTGTCGCTAAACATACCGTAATACATTAAACCGAAAACCAACAATTACAACAAACAAATACACACACCAACTCCTAACAACAAGGTCTAGGGCTAACTACGGAGCCTTACACAGCGTGTGGACCGACACGTACTTGGCCTTATTTATTTATAAATAAATTGTGAAATTTAAATCCTAAACCACAGACAAAGACATATCGAATATTATCTGAATTTAGCAATAGATAACGAATATCTGAACTAGCTTCCAACGCCAACTGATCTATATAAAATTCGAAAAATAGTCCTACAGAAACTGAGTTCGGAACCACCGCTTTTAATGTCACGCGTCGTATCGTAAAGATTGATGAGATGTAATTGGCGGGTGCGAGGATGCGGCTGGAGGACCAGACTGGAACCGATCCGGCGCAATGTAGTCTAATCTAAATCAATATTTACTGTACTCCTGTTAAATGTGGTATTTTTGCCGGCGTTCCAATTGTCGAGATTTGTTAAGCCAAGCCGAAAAGTAGGAACGCGCGCGTATGCCAATAATAATAAAATAAATTTCCCAGTCGTGTTCTCCCTGGTCGCGCGCAGCACGTGCTAAGCGAGTGGCACGCGCGCGCCTCGTCCGCCGCTTCATACGTATTGACCTGGACTTTCCTCTGAATAATAGCTGACTAAGCTAAGAGATGGATTAGGCACTGTAGCGTCCCCTACAGCATGATTTCCAGTTGCTGACGCTGTATCATCTATAATGTATGCAAAAGCCTTACTTTACTTAGTTACGAATGTACTATGAGATATATGTATCAACTACCGAACGGATAAGGGATGTCATCCCTTATCCGTTCGTTAGAAACACTGTTTTATATAGTTTCTATGGCTTCACCTCATACTATCGCCACGAGCGGAAGTTGAAGCTCGGTCACGGGACACGCGCCGACCTCCAGGGGCGCTGCGGAGGCGCGGCGCTGGCGGCTCGGGCCGGAAGCGCGGCCGGAGCGAGTGCCCGGCTATAAATAACAATGGAACAGCACACGCGGAATCATGTCGAGATGACTGACAGTCACTAATTACAGCGCGAGGAGGCACGCTAACGAGCCACGAGGGGAGATCAGGCGGGCTCGAACCCGCAGCGCTCGGTATCAGATAGCAGCCAGGACCGCCGTCGCTGCCCTCGCGCTCGGTGTTTCCTCGCCAGGTTTACATACATAATATCTGAAAAGGCCGGGTACCAGCCAACGACCTTGAGGATTTGGGCGGAGTCAAATATTTCCCCCGCGCCAACCGCATCTAGCCCCGGTACACGCTCGGCGTCAGACCGTCAGTAAAAGCACGCCGAGAGAGCCCGGGCTCGCGCTCTCACATTTATTTTAGTTCTTAGTTATTATTTTTATACAATATTTTATTATATTTATTTTAGTGCCGTGGGGTGCCAGCTAATGAATGCTACCTCTCTTGATGCAGTAAGATTCTGCCAAAGGATACCTCCGGAAGATACACAACAGCATCTATCCTTGTATTAAGATTTCGTACTACGATCGCCAACCCGCCTGCCAAGCGTGGCGACTACGGTAACAGTCCCTCGTGATTTAGGAGATCTATGAGATAGGCCTACTTCCAGCAGTGGACGTGGACAGCAGTCCCACATCTGAGATAATGATTACTTATATTTATATGCCGTGGGGTGCCGGCAGTAGAATGTTACCCCTCCTCTCTTGCCCGTGGATGCAGTAAGAATCTGCTACGGGATGCCTTCGGAAGATGGAGCAGCATCTTCCGCGTCATAAACATCCTATACTGCGCTCGCCAACCCGCCTGCCAAGCGTGGCGAGTATGGCAACATCCCCTCATGATTGTACAACCAAGGGCCAGGCCCCGAGTCCCCGGGAGCCCCGTTAGTCCTGGCAACGGTAGCAGCCAGGGTAACGGCGGGGCTAGGGGTGCTAAGAATCCCCGGGATTCGGACGGCTACCAACCCCAACAACGACCACTGATCCTGGTAACACACAACATTCGCACTTTGAGGACAGACGATAAGATCGTTGAGCTGGTAGAAAAATGAGTAGGTTTCACATGGACATTATGAGATTATCAGAAGTCCGTAGAGAGGGCAAGGACATGATATCCCTTAAGTCCGGTAATCTACTCTACTACCGGGAGGGCAACCAACAGTCCCAAGGTGGTGTCGGGTTTCTCGTTCACAAGTCACTCGTTAACACTCAGAATACCTGAGCGATATTCGCTGAAGGTCGTTCAGGTATATGCGTCTACCTCGTCACACCCAGAAGAAGAAGAAGAGTCTATGTATGACGACATCAGCAGAGCCATACATACGAACAACACTAACTTCATTGTTGTTATAAGGGACTTCAATGCAAAGTTAGGCAAGAGAAGCGATGATGAGTTGAGAGTGCGGCAATTTGGGTATGGCCAACGGAACCCCAGGGGACTGAGACTGGCCGATTTTCTCGAGAAAGAAGGACTCTTTATGATGAACTCTTTCTTCCAGAAGCCGCCTCACAGGAAATGGACCTGGATGAGTCCCGATGGTTCCACGAGAAATGAGATTTATTTCATATTGACCAACAAGAAACGGGTATTCAATGATGTCACTGTGATTTACAGGGTGAAAACCGGAAGTGATGAACGGGAACGGGAACAGGGAACGTTAACTTGAAAGGTTCCGTCTAATGAAATCTACGCTCCGACCCACTTCAAAGTTCATTTATTGCATAAATACATGGTCCAATAGGATGTTAATTTAAAATTTTAGATTAAATGTATTACCTATCTAGGGCGTGCAATTTTATAATGTTTACAATAAATTCATATTAAAAATAATCAATTAAAAATGTACAAGTCAATATAAGAAAAGAATAAGTATAAAATAGAATACAAAATAAAAAAATGTCAGTTACATTAAAAATAAAAATGAAACATGCTAATAACATACAGATTATTTTATAATATAGATAGAATGCATGTCAAAAAAAAGCCAAAATAAAATTGAATAATAGTAATTATAAATAAAAGAAACAAGTCAGTGTAAAATATGTGAAATTACTTAGCCATAATATTTGCTACATTTTGGTCATTCATTGTAATAGCATGCGTTTATTAAGAACAACATTAGACCCCGTTGAAACAGCGAACAAGGGAGAATTCGCAGCGACTCCGGAAGTCTATTATTATAGAGGGAGCCATACGAAATATTGCGTAAGAAGGAGGTTCTAGAGCTGTCCAAATAGATACGATTACTGTCTCGTCTATTTCTTTCAACGACATCAGACTGCCGACAAAACAAGTTAGGATGGTTTTTCACCAGCATCGCCGTTTCCAAAATATACAACGAGGGAATCGTTAGGAAGTTGTGCTCTACAAAATAATGTTTGCATGAATCCACTACCTTAAGGTGAAACATGGCGCGTATGCATCTTTTTAGGGTTCCGGACCAAAATGGTAAAAAGGAACCCTTATAGAATCACTCTGTCTGTCTGTCTGTCTGTCACAGATAGATATCTCGAGAACTACTGATGCTATCGACTTGCAATTTAAAATGGTAAAAGACAACAGTTATTTACTTATATAGCATATATAAAAATTTAAAAAAAAAATCTTATTTTGATTGCAGGGGGGCGGATAGGGGATCTCAAAAATTTTAAGTGAAGTTACTAGGCCGTGTGGGGTATCATATGAAAGGTATTCATTTGTATATTAATAAACAGTTTTTAGTTTTCCTTTAAACCGTATTGTTTTTGAGTTATTTACAAAAATGTTGAAAAAACGACCGTTCCCCCCCCCCTTATCTCCGAAGTTTGCAGAGATAAACCCGTGATACTTTTATAGCTCATAGAAGTGTATGTAAACCTAATAGTAAAATTGTAGCATACTCTCTAATATGCATAGTTTTTTAGATAAGGGGGGTTGAAGGGGGGTTTTCAAAAATTTTGTAAAGTAAATAGGTTTTGTGGGGTATCATATGAAAGGTATTCATTTGCACATTAATAAACAGTTTTTAGTTTTCCTTTAAGCCGTATTGTTTTTGAGTTATTTACAAAAATGTTGAAAAAACGACCGTTCCCCCCCCTTATCTCCGAAGTTTGCAGAGATAAACCCGTGATACTTTTATAGCTTATAGAAGTGTATGTAAACTTCATAGGAAAATTATAGCGAACTCTCTAATTTGCATAGTTTTTTAGACAATGGGGGTGGAAGGGGTGTTTTCAAAATTTTTTGAAAGTTACTAGGTTATGTGGGGTATCATATGAAAGGTATTCTTTAGCACATTAATAAACAATTTTTAGTTTTCCTTTAAGTCGTATAGTTTTTGAGTTATTTACAAAAATGTTGAAAAAAATAGCGTTCCCCCCCCCTTATCTCCGAAGTTTGCGGAGATAAACCTTTGAAACTTTTATTACTATTAGAAGTGTATGTAAAGATTAGAGGAAATTTATTACAATCTCTCTACATAGCATACTTTTTTAGAAATCATCGAAAGTCTAAAAAGTCTACATAAGTTTCGCTATCAGACAAGAGATGGCGCTGTCAAGGTTCTCCAACAAATATAAAACCGCCTTTGTCATAAATTATATTGTATGATGGCACGGAACCCTCGGTGCGCGAGTCCGACTCGCTCTTGCCCGGTTTTATTTGGTGTTTAGAGACCTTATCGACGTCAGTAGAGTTTCCCCAAAAAATCAATCCATACCTGATTTGATCATGGAAGCAATGAGATCATGATATAAGGTTAATACAGTTTGTATATTGACTATTGTCGATAGTTTATATAAAATGTATTATGCAGTACTATTATTTTTTTACATAAAAGCTCTACGTGCGATTTCCGATTTAACTTTTTGTCAATATTTAATCTTAAAAATTTCGTGATGTTTAACTTATAGAATTACATTAACGGCGAACACATGACTCACCTTCGGTTTGCCGACGATATTGTGGTGATGGCAAAGTCGATGGAGGAACTCGGCACGATGCTCGAAGGCCTCAACCGAGTCTCCCAACGGGTAGGTCTTAAAATGAACATGGACAAGACGAAGATTATATCGAATGTCCATGTTGTGCCTGCCCCAGTTATGGTTGAGAACTCGGCTCTCGAAGTTGTCGACGCGTACGTATACCTAGGACAAACAGTCCAATTAGGTAGGTCCAACTTCGAGAAAGAGGTCAATCGACGAATCCAACTCGGATGGCGGAAGCGTTTGGGAAACCACGCAACATATTTTCGTCCCAAATTCCTCAGTGCCTTAAGACGAAAGTCTACAATCAGTGTGTGTTACCAGTGATGACATATGGAACCGAGATGTGGTCATTCAAGATTGGCCTCATGAATAGCACTCAGAGTCGCTCAACGAGCTATGGAGAGGGCTATGCTCGGGGTTACTCTACGGGATCGAATCAGAAATGAGGAGATACGTAGAAGAACTCGGGTCACCGACATAGCCAAACGGATTAGCACGTTGAAGTGGGCAGGCCATCTAGCTCGCAGAACAGATGGCCGATGGGGCATTTTACATTTTGGTCCGGAACCCTAAAAAGTAAAAACACACTAATTGTTTTGCGGAAGTGTCAAAACGTAGTAGTGGGCCGAAAAAAAAATTATTTTATTTGATATACCGTTCGGCTCACTAGCATTTATAGTGGGTCCAACGGGAATCTCTTGCGTCGTAGGCGGACCTTCGCTGCTGCGCCACAGAAGTCGTCATTTATGTAGAGGCTTTGTACGTCAAGTCTGAGCTCAAATAACTCTCAAACAATTAAAATCTTTTACTAAGACCGGTACTTAGCACCAAAACGTCGGTGCGCGAGACCGGTAAATTTCGAAGCAGCGAGCCACACAACCTCCACGTCCTACAGTCCAAGGCAGACTGCCGCAAGGCCGCAAGTGTCCCGCGCAGACCCGCACCGTGCGCGCCTCTTTCAATTCGTATGGAAAACGAAAAAAAAATCGGTACCAATTATTATTTTAAAACGATCTGTGTACAACTTGTTGCAAAAACCTTTGCAAATATTTGAGTTGAAGAAAAATACCCAAATTCCATACCGTTTAGGAGGAGTAGCAAAATGTATTACCGAAAATGCCTCACTTTGGATATTTTTTTCATTAGTAATTATAAAGATGGAAAGACTTCCTCTGTACAACTTGTTATTTAATCTTTATTTTATAACATATATTTTCTTTTTTTCAAAGATATTATTAATTTAATAAAGATATTATTACGACAGTGGATGAGACTTGCACAGGACCGTTTACGTTGGCGTGCTGAAGAGGAGGCCTATACCAAACAGTGGGTGTCAACGGGCTGATATGATGATGATGATTATTATTAATTCATTAATTACGGAGGAGTAGCAAAATCAAAACTACGCGTTGGCTCGGGGAGGCCTAAACAGAGGAAGGAAACAAGAGCAAAGGGCCCTTGCTCTTCGTCGCCACTAACTACAACAATTCTAAATTATAGCTATACAAGGTCAGGTCGAATTATGAATAACTAACATCCGGCCGCGACCTTGAACACGTGGGTATGTTTTAGTATTCCACTGAGGCGTTTACTTATTTTGAAATATTCCCATTAAAAAAGTCCAATTCAGAGCATGCGCACCACCAATTCTACGGACACAGGTTATTCATATCATGGAAGGAGGAATAGGGCATTCTACTGATTCTACCTAGTAGCGTAGGCCTAGGTTACCCTATAACGATGGATGCAAGGACCGTCTATAAAAAAAAATGCTAGGTACTTATTATGCAATTTTGACATTTGAAATTGAATAAGCTGTCAAAGAGCGCCCTAGTCCATACAATTTTTTATAATTATCTCAGTTTGCGTGGGCGTGAGGTTTGAAAGGGCATCCCTTTGCGTCGCGAGGCGCCCCGTCCCGGCCCGCCGCCGCCCCGTCGCGCCCCGCTGCCTCGTGCCGGATCTGCCTCATTAGTGCAGCCTTCGACGAGCAAAAAATATGAAAAGACATTTTATTTACGGAAATGCGGTGCCATCTCATCTTGCAGCGGCGGCGACTTATACCGTTCCATCTCCGACCCAGCTAACTTATAAAAACATAATTGTTGTGCCTTATACCTTTAGGTAGCTTCCAAAGTTTTTGAGCAAAAACGTCGAAAAGGTAATTATGACATAGAGTTTATCGACGAAACTGTTTTAAAACTGAAATTAATTCGTAAATGCGTCGTTGTTACTATATTGATATTTCTATGTCTGACTGATCTAAATAAATAATTATTGGTTATTTTAAGAAATAAGATTATAGTCTTTTTTAAACTTTCGCGATCACAACACATAATTAAAATATGGGATTATCGGGTATTTATCGCGTGATTACCTTTATTTTATTCCCGACGTTTCGACCGGATTGCACCTGGTCGTCTCCCCGCGACCACGACCAGGTACAATCCGGTCGAAACGTCGGGAATAAAATAAAGGTAATCACGCGATAAATACCCGATAATCCCATATTTTAAATAAGGTTATGGAAGTAAAACTATGTACAATCTAAATGAGATATTTTTTACTACTGTTACTTTTAAAACGGTCTTTTTTGTTACAAAATAGAATAGTACTAAATTGTATGGATGCTTTACATACAATAAAATGTTTCTTGGTGGAATAATGACGCATCTGTAGGTACTTAACAGTATTTTTTTTATATTTCATGATTTTGATGTAGTTTTTGGCTAATTTAAACTGAATATAATACAAAGATACTTTAGTTTTATTTTTAGTTAAAAATAACGTAGTCTAAAACAAAAGTCATAAATGAAAAGCAAATATTTAAAAAAACTTTGAAACCCTCTCCCGTAAAATTGCGAAATAAGCAGTTTTGTCCTTATTGTACCAAATGAGCGACATGCAATAATGCCTTTGATGTAAGATTTCGCCATTGAGTAAAGTTTGACTCCTTACAGTCAACTTGATCAA
Source organism: Pasiphila rectangulata (assembly GCA_963082625.1). NCBI lineage: Eukaryota > Metazoa > Arthropoda > Insecta > Lepidoptera > Geometridae > Pasiphila > Pasiphila rectangulata. Next base: position 8,141,791 of record OY720236.1, on the reverse strand, counting down.
GTGAAAACAATAGGTTCCGATCCGATGCGGCAATAGAGAAAGCCTCGGGCCAATTTAAATGAAACTGCATTATTACATCTCCTAGACGAAAATAGTAACAGCTTATTAAAACAATCTGTTTTATCACTGTAGGGTGCTGTCGCTAGATAGTAAAACAAGAATTACATATGTGCATATTTTTTTTGTAAAGATATACTTAAATCATACAAAGAAAACACCCAGACCTGAGACAAATATCCGACGAAGGATTAAAGCCTGTATTACATTACACGATATATATTTTATAAAACAAACAGTTCAAACAGTTTAAAACTAGTGTTTTATTTTTTTTTTACTTTTTACCTTTAGGACTCAATTTCAAATCAATTATAGCGAATAATAAAATAATCCATTTCTTAACTATTTGCTAATTCACATTAGTAAAAATTAACAAAACGATAAATATTTACTTTTTGTTGCATATCTCAGTATCTCTAATCTAATTATTAAAAAGTATTATTATTATTAATCAATACAAAACACTTTACATACACCTTGTATGTAGTGTAGGTAGGTAGATAACTAGAGAGAGCGGGGAATACCCACTAATCCAGTGAATTACTTTCTTTCGACGGCCGACGTAGGGATTTTCCCTGTGGGACTTTACTGGCGGGGAGTTACCTATGCAGTGTGCAGTGTATAAAACGGCCGACATAGGGACTTTCCCTGCGGGATTTAAATTACTACAAAAGAACATGTTTTAATTTCAATTCCAAATAAAGTTTGCCCTTATCCCACACCTTATCTTATTTATTATAATTAATAATTTAAATAAAAATACAACAAAGCCTCAACTTGTAAATTTATTTTAAGCTATTTAGAGTCCTACATATTTATTCGTTTGGATTTATTTCCTTCCATTCCTTTGCAATTAAAGGTAGTTTTGAACCCTGTTTTTTTCTTCATGTTTTAAACATTGTTTTAAACTGTGTTTTGAAACACTTACTAAAAAAATAGTTTTATTTCAAACTGTTTTAAACACGTGTTTTAAAACAATTTGTTTTAATCATGCCAACCCTGGTCGGGTATGACTATGAGATCACCTTAGCACGAAGGTCGACAACTGAAGGTATATTCGTACCTTCATTATATTCATTGGTCACATAGGTTTTTATATCGAAAATCCGAAAAGTTAAAAAAAAACCTGTGGCACCAAGGATGAGTTATTTGGGGCTGAAGAGATAGCAATTATGACCGCTCTTATCGAATAATTATTTTTGGCAAACGATACACACAAAATACATATGTACATATATCTCAGATATTCAGAAGTTGGAAAGAAATGCATTCGTAGATAAGATAGTAACGAGGTATGTATGTAGGTAGGTATAATCCGTGCTACAATATAGTGACCTGATTGAATGCTGCTGAGTGGATTGCTATCTCCCGCCGCGAGTCAATCTATTATATTCCGTCGCAGTGATCCGCCGCGATAGCAGCGCCCTACTTGCCGCTTGCTTCGCGACGGTGCCGCCCCGCCCGCTTGTCAGTCAACCCAGCATGTCGAAGAACTAGTAATATTGCTTATCAAGTTAAGCTACATTAGCATTATTTGCTCACTCATCCTAGAGGACGGTCACGGCTTGTTTGTACAAACATTATCGTAGATCAAGTGGTGTGCAAGAAATTAAGTTTTTCAAAGTAAGCTCTACACGTAGAGTTGTATTAGCTAGTTAAGCGGCACAAGCCGGTCGGTGCGGCCCCGCAGCCGCGGCGCCGGCGCCGGCGCGCCGCACGTGCCCAACGTCATTAAAAAGCAATACAGAATTGAGTCTTATTGGGTCTTGTTGGCGACATTATGTAGGTAGTTAATGTATCGGAACCCCTCTTATGCCACAGAAACCCCAAATCTGGCATACATAGAACCTTTAAAAGTACATTTCTATTAGTTTCTATTAGAAAACCAAACATGTAAAAAGCAGCAAAACTAAAAACAACTAATCGTACATAAAAGAGGGGTGTTATTTTGTGTTAATTGTGAGTGTGTGTGTGTGTGTTTGTGTGCGTTTCGTAGCATTGTAGCTCTCAAATGGATTGACTGATTTTCAATGTAGCTGGTTGTTCGAAAGGAGACTCTTGAGTGTTCAACTATGTTTGTGGATATCGGACTAGGGCATAATTTCGGCTGAAATGTTTGAGCTCGAAGGTCGAGGTTTCGACGATGGCCGATAGTAGCCAGAACAGGATGGACAGAAACGGGTCTGATTGACTCGAGATTTAAGAACATGGGTAACCTTTACCTAGTGAAGTCTTTAGGATAAATTAATAGTAGTCAACAAATCGTTTATGTGTAGGAAGTCATTTTACATTTTTAATTTATTCTTGTAGATAGTAAGAACAATGAATATCGCGTTAGTGTAATGTTGTTTTTCCGGATAAAAAATATGCAAAATCGAAGATATTACGATGCTTCTCGTTGGCAGTGAACACGTACTGGGTGAGTGGTAGACTTTGTGTGCGAGTCTCAAAATTTTTTGATTATTCCCGACGTTTCGACTGTGTTTCAACAATCGTTGGCCCGGGTTGACTGGAGATTTCATTGGAGTGTCCATCAAGAAAGCGATGGTAATTTTGCAACTACCCTCACTTTGTCTTCAGAACTCGGTAAGGCCGCGTTTACATTGCGGCACACAACACTAACAGTATCTTCACTATGCAATGTTAAATCACGACGCACACTACACCTACTTATCACTGGATTCCAAGATATCGGGAGCCTGAATCCATCTTCACGGTTGAAATTCGGGTGTTTTTTGATTTCGATTGCCTCACGAATCATTCTTCGGTAATATTGACGTTCATTGGCAAGAATTTTAGGATCGTGAAGCTCAATCCAATGGCCAGGTCCCGAATCCACTAGGTGTTCTGCTATTGCTGATTTATTTACCTGGCGGTTCTTAACTGCAGCAATGTGTTCTTTTATGCGTTCGGCTATTGTACGCTTGGTTTGCCCAATATACGAACGGCCACAACTACAGTCAACTTTATACACACCAGGTACTTGCAGAGGTGTGACATCTTTCGGCGATCTCAACAGCTTTGCTACCTTGGTCATTGGAGTAAAAATGGTCTTGACCGAAAACTTTTTCAAAATATTCCCAATTTTATCTGTTACTCCTTTGACATATGGCAGATACGTCTGCTGACGGCGGACATCAGGTAGCTTTTCTTTTGCTCGTTTGTGATGTTGTTTTTTCAAACCTTTATAACCATTGCGTGTTAGGACCTCCTGAACATGCGCCAGTTCTCCATCTAGATGGTCAGGGTCACAAAGATCATATGCTCGGTTGGTTAAGGATGAAACAACAGACTGCAAATGGCGAGGATGGTGGTGTGATGCAGCATGTAGGTACCTGTCTGTGTGTGTCGGTTTCCTATAGACGGTGTGCGCTAAGGAACCATCTGTCTTCACCATTACCTTCACGTCCAGAAAAGCTATAGTTCTTCCTTCTTCCGTTTCATGTGTAAATTGGACTTTAGGGTGGACTGAGTTTAAGTAAGATTTAAATATTTCAGTTTCATGTACACCACCCTTCAATACACAGAAAACATCATCAACGTACCGTTTCCACATCCTTACCCCGTAGGACGATAGGTCTAAGAGACTTTCAAAATGCTCCATCCAGATATTGGCCAAAACCGGAGCCACTGGGCTGCCCATGGCCACTCCATCGATCTGGAGGTAAAATTGTCCCTGGTGTAAGAAGTAGTTGCCTTCTAAACAGGTCCGAAGCAAATCAACATATTGATGTGGAAGCTCAAGGTCACTCAGTTTCTCTTTGACGACTTCAAGGCACTCCGCTACTGGAACATTGGTGAAAAGGGACTCCACATCAAAACTCACCAGTATGTCATCAGGTTCCAATGTTACGCTCTTGATGATGTCGACGAAATGGCGAGAATCTTTCACAAAAGATGACGTCCTTCCCACGAACGGCTGTAGTACCGCGGCAACATGCTTAGCCAGCTTGTAAGTTGGTGTGTCAATTTGACTTACTATCGGTCGCAGGGGTACATCAGTTTTATGCACCTTCGGTAAGCCATACAATTTCGGCGACTGCACAATTGCAGGCTTATGGAGACGTTCGAAGACATCATCTGCGAATAAGTCTCTGAGTTCCTGTATCAGTGACCTTACACGCTTTGTTACTCTAGCCGTTGGGTTGTACGATACCGGCTTGTACACCTTTTTGTCACTTAACAAAATCCGTATTTTATCAGCATAGTCAGTGGTCTTCATTACAACCGTGGCATTACCTTTATCAGCATTGAGCACTAAAATGTCTTTGTTAGACCTCAAGTTTTTTAATGCTCTTCGCTCGTCAGGAGAAACGTTAGATTGAGGTAGTCTACTTTTACGCAAAATAATCGAAACATCTTGTCTCAGCGTTTCCGCGTCGTTGGGTGTAATTTTATTTCGTATAATTGTTTCCTCTATGCCACTGACAATCTCCTCATACGGTATTCGTTGTGGTGTGAGAGCAAAGTTCATACCTTTTTCCAGGATGCTGTGTGTCGCACTGTCCAACGAGGCGTTCGATAAATTAATAACGGTCTGCACTTTCGTGCCCGAATTTATCCCATCCCGCACTACTTCGCGCTTAGCCAGTAATTTTTGTAACTTTTTATCGTGTCCCGCCGTGCACAGTTCGGAAGTTCTTTGTGCTTGATTAAAAGTCACTCTGTCACACACTTCAAAATCACTAACCGTTAACACCACACTGCACTCCAGATGTATTTCGTATAAGGCACACTGCACTTTGTCCAAAGAACACCGATTATTCCGGATTAATTGTTTAAGTAAACGGACACTCGTACTCCGCAGAATTCCTTCAGAATGTGCTATATCACTACGCGGCTTGATGCGAACACACGTAGGTAATAAGTTCAGATCCCGACATTTTGTTAGAAATGTCAGAGATATAAGTAGACGCACACTTTTCTTCCGAAGGAACTCAAGGTGTCGAACTTTATTTGCAATTTCCGGCCCGTACCGGTTTACAATAGTTTTTCGTAAACTTTCGCGATCACAATTCATTATAATATAATAACATAAACACGGGAATTTATCGCGTAATACCTTTTGATTATTCCCGACGTTTCGACTGTGTTTCAACAATCGTGGTCCCGGGTTGACTGGAGATTTCATTGGAGTGTCCATCAAGAAAGCGATGGTAATTTTGCAACTACCCTCACTTTGTCTTCAGAACTCGGTAAGGCCGCGTTTACATTGCGGCACACAACACTAACAGTATCTTCACTATGCAATGTTAAATCACGACGCACACTACACCTACTTATCACTGGATTCCAAGATATCGGGAGCCTGAATCCATCTTCACGGTTGAAATTCGGGTGTTTTTTGATTTCGATTGCCTCACGAATCATTCTTCGGTAATATTGACGTTCATTGGCAAGAATTTTAGGATCGTGAAGCTCAATCCAATGGCCAGGTCCCGAATCCACTAGGTGTTCTGCTATTGCTGATTTATTTACCTGGCGGTTCTTAACTGCAGCAATGTGTTCTTTTATGCGTTCGGCTATTGTACGCTTGGTTTGCCCAATATACGAACGGCCACAACTACAGTCAACTTTATACACACCAGGTACTTACAGAGGTGTGACATCTTTACCTTCTTCAAAATTACCATCGCTTTCTTGATGGACACTCCAATGAAATCTCCAGTCAACCCGGGACCACGATTGTTGAAACACAGTCGAAACGTCGGGAATAATCAAAAGGTATTACGCGATAAATTCCCGTGTTTATGTTATTATATTATAATGAATTGTGATCGCGAAAGTTTACGAAAAACTATCTCAAAATTTTGTTTGACAAAACGCTTTCCATCTAAATATAAATGCATGAAACAAAGCTACCTATTAAATTAAAATTGATCTTTCGATTGTACTTATTGTTCATTCAGATGGGACCGGAGCGGCGCGGGCGTCGAATTGTACTTATTGTTCATTCAGATGGGACCGGAGCGACGCGGGCGTCGAATTGTACTTATTGTTCATTCCGATGGGACCGGAGCGACGCGACGCGGGCGTCGAATTGTACTTATTGTTCATTCCGATGGGACCGGAGCGGCGCGGGCGGGCGTCGAATTGTACTTATTGTGCATTCCGATGGGACCGGAGCGGCGCGGGCGTCGAATTGTACTTATTGTTCATTCTGATGGGACCGGAGCGACACCGGCGCGGGCGTCGCCGTCACGGCTGTACTGCCTACCCCTCTGCTCTATTTACGTTTGTACCGATGTCAAACTCACCAAGAACACAACTTAACAATTAATCTGTGTTCTGGGTTACTTTATTACACATTAATAATTACTAGAACCACTTTTTAATTACTTAATAATCCTCGCAAATGAGCCGTCGCAAACCGACTACGCACGAAGCTCGCTCGGAATGCATACGGCGAGCGCACGACCGAGTACATTGTTCCTCGGCTTATCAACAACCTACCAAACCGATCTTTGCAATCAGATAACGCCTTCAAACATCAAATTTTAATTAAAAACACATTTCTTTAATTCAATATCTAGTCAAAATAATACCGCAATAGTTTGGATTTAGTATATATTTTTTTTATATATACAACTCTTAATATAATGTCTTATAATGTTAAATTACCTAGTGCTCTTAAAATTATTATTATATCATGATCATCATCATTTCAGCCATAAAACGTCCACTGATGAACACAGGCCTCCCTCATGGATCTCCATGAGGGGTAGTTGCCATACTCACCACGCTTGGCAGGCGGGTTGGTGAGCGCAGTATGGGATGTTGATACACGGATAGACGCTGCTGCCCATCTTCCGGTGGTATCCCTTAGCAGGCTCTTACTGCATCCATGGGCATGAGAGGAGGGGTATCATTCTACTGCTGGCACCCCACGGCGATCGCGGTTTATATATTTTATCGCGATTATTATATAGTTAAACTGGTTAAACTTAATATTATTGTAATAAGATGATAATAAGTAACAATTAGCATATTTTATAGTTACTCAAACTCAAGTGTGTCAAACTTAACAACATCAAGTCAACAAAATTCAAGTGACTCAAACTTAATTTGTGACTTATAAATAGCATAAGTATTAAACCTTAGCGGTTTCTAGTTGCTATTTTATATAACGCATGTAATATTATTTGTAAACAATAAATAAATAATGCTATAGCCCGAGTAGGAATTGATTATTTTACCGTGTTAAACACTCTACTTTTCATTTCGAATATGAGGAAAATAAAACTAGTTGTTTATCTAAACTATTTATTATAATAATATTAGAGTTAATATTATTTTGAAAGTTCATTCCGGCCCTTAGGTGGGAAGTAATTTGTATGAGTTTTTCCCTCTCTATGGAGGGAAGCAGCACCCAATAATCATCTGATTATTGTTGTATATCGGAAAGTAGTGTTGTTTTGATCTCAAAACAACACTACTTTCCGAGTAAGAGAAAGGAAAAATATATATTTAGCAAGCAAAACAATTAGTTACAGATTAATCAGCGGCCTTCACACTAGGCATAGCCTGTATCGCGGAGGCCAGACAGACTAACATTCACGGAATTATGGACTACCTACCTATATATATATACATACATATATATATATATTTTTAATCAATGTTACCCAATTAAAAGAAAGAAAACAAAAATAACATGATAAACTACCACAAACAATAACAATAAAGAAACATAAAAGGTGCAATTTTAATAGACCAATGTCAATAATTTGTTAATGAATACGATAGTATTTATAAGTGGGAGAAGGCCGACGTCGCTCGCGTTCACAGCGAATAGTTTATCAACAGCGGATTGATAAACGACGGCTCGGCCTTCGTAGAAAGATGCTTTTAATAATGTGTGTCGACGGCGATCTAAATGTGTTGTGTGCGTCCTGCGCACGCGGCGAGGCGCGCGGCACGGCGGGCGGCCGGCTGATCGCCACTTCCAGCGCAGCCCGGCGGCGCGAGGATTACCGTCCTCGTGGCTCGAGGGCTCAACACCGTCTTTGATTATACATATTTTCAAAATAGCTGCCCCACGAGTCAACCTAAAGTAGGCGAACTAAGCCAGGCGAGCCAAAATAAATAGATCGAATAGAAGAAGGCACTGTCTGTAGATTTCATTTAAACGATATCTGCAGACGTCTGCGAGTTCAAATGGAACTACAGAATCAGAAGGCGGAAATTGCAGCATCCCGCCGCCGCGCCGCCCCCCCGCCCCTGCCGTGTGGGGTTACTAAACATGAGTGGATTTTAAAACTATGTTTCATGTCATGACAGACAGGTTTATTCGATCGAGTATTCTAAAGTCGAAGTCACATGGGACTGTAGCCAAAAAAGGTACCTGTTATAAAAAAAATATACAACTTTTTAGTTTAATAAAATAAATTACTCCGACCTATTCGGTTAACGATGATTATTATGACGTTAAATAATCAACCGCTTTGAATTCAACTATTGTTCTCTTTCTATGTATATATTAGAAGTCTCAGTACTCCCCGAATTTTAATCGAAGGTCGTGGGTTCGATACTGGCCGTGAACCAATGGATTTTTCTTTCTTGAAAAGTGTAAGTTCACATTTAACACGTGCTTAACGGTGAAGGAAACATCGTGAGGTAACCCGCGGCTTAGTTAGCTTCAGACGTATTGACCTGTTCTTTCCCCTGACTAACAGCTGACTAAGCTAAGAGGATGGTATAGGTGCTGGGCAAGCCTAATCCATCAAACAATGTCTCAGGCACTGCAGCGTCCCGTACAGCATGATTACCAGTTGCTGACGCTTCATAAATCATCTATAATAGATACAAAGGCCAGTACTATCTCAATGATAGATTAGCTTTATTGTGGCATTGAATACGTGCATACACTACACACACATGACACAACCCAGTCACCTCGAGGAAACGCCGCCGCGTGTCCTGGTCCGTCTGGCGGGCGGCGCGGCGCGTCCCGCCCGGCGCTCGATCGCCGAACTTCGAGCTACGCGAGGCGGAAGGGAGGCGGGGTGAGGGTCGGGGAGGGGGATCATTTATTATTGTTGGGGTCTCACTGCCGCTATGTCGCCAGATACCGACCAATTATTTTCCCAAATAAGTAGGTACTGTTTATTTAAAGGCTGGCTGGCAATAACGCGTCGAGTTGGCACCGCGCCCCCTAGGCAGCCGCGGACTTACGGAATGCAGAGTTCACGTACCCCGCCTAACTGCGTCCTTAGGCTGGATTTAGTGCTCGACCGACGGTCAGCGCTGACATCGGTCGAACGTAGCTATATTCATTAAACATATTATGAACGTATACAGTGCAATACTGATAAGTGATAACCTACGCGCGTACAGCTACGTCGCGCTGACGGGAATCATCGGTCGAGCTCGTCGGCGGCGTATGTCGGTCCGCTGACGCGCTATGGCTGCTATGGCGCCATAATATGCATGCGTTCAGTGAAGAAGAGTGTTCTAGTGAGAAGAGTGTTCTAATGACAGAAGAAGAAGGGTGACGAAAAGTAGAGTGTATCACTCGGGCGCAAAATATATTTTTGGATCGGGCTACGTACTTTGAATCCCTCGCTACGTTCAGGATTCTACTACAGAATCTACTACTCTAGAATCCCGCACTTCGCTCTGGATTTAAAAAAGCGCCCTCGCCGTAAAGTTATTATTTTACTCCCTTAAGTATGATACAATCTACTATTTTCCCTCGCGGGGTCAGAATCAATCACCACCTTTACGGTTGTACTGTTGTAACTAAACATATAATAATACGCGTTGTTGGTACATAGCTAGCATTTCCAGCAGAGAGTACTTGAAGCCTGGAAAGCCGTCACACACGTACGAATCTCTGACGTAGGTTGCCTTGCCGTGAACCCAGAACTCTAGGATAGATAATGGAATTCAGAAATTACTTGTCCAAAAAGTGGTATAGTTAATGGATTCTAGACAAATTTAAGATGCTGTTGACAAGAAAAAATCCTATGAGGTATAATTAATTTAGATTACTTACCTATATTAAGACCAATGTTTACAATGAAAATCAATAAACAGCTGAATACTGAAACATGATTGTGTCAAGTGTCTTTGTAAGTAAGTGGTCAGTCTAATTTGTTATATTTTTTTCTTTGATATAAGTACAAATTAATATTTTTCCATTGTGTTGAACAACACACAGTTATTACATTATAAAGGGAAACCAAAAACCCAACCGCAAGGTTCAACACACACTTGGCCGATATAAGCCGTGGGGTGCCGGCAGTAGAATGTTACCCCTCCTCTCATGCCCGTGGATGCAGTAAGAGCCTGCTACGGGATACCTCCGGAAGATGGGCAGCAGCGACTTTCCGGTATCAACATCGCGTACTACGCTCGACAACCCGCCTGCCAAGCGTGGTGAGTATGGCAACTACCCCTCATGGAGATCCATGAGGGAGGCCTATTCAGTAGTGGACTTTTTACGACTGGAATGATGATGATGACATGACATATGTATATTTTTGTAATCTCCTCTTAATTCCCATTATTATGACCCTACTCAATAGTTTTGGCTTAATTATTTTTTTGAACTACTTAAAGTTTAGCGCCTAATAAAAAAAAACCTATCTAAGGACACTTGGGTTTTTGAGACGAATCTAACGATACCTTAATTATCGAATCCGATCCAGCCGTTTGGAAGATACGTCGGAATAAATAAATACACAAACATACAAGATACGCGCGAAAACCCTTCCTTGGCAGTCGGATAAAAAGTCGAACCAACACAAGTCTCCAAACATTCCTTTGTCCAGTTAACGCTATTTCACAGAGGCGGTTTATAAACAACGTTGACAAATTTATCTCAACCCAAGACATACATATCTTGTGATATCGTGAAGAATTCAGCTATTGTTCATGGAGGCAAAGCTGTGGCTCGGCATCTCATTTAGACACTTCGTCAGCTTTCGCAAGCGAGATGAAGGGGGGACGAGATATCCTCCAAATTATGGATTGTAAAATTACTAAAGTGGTAGTAAATTACAGTAAAACGGTCAGTGACGTGTTTACAGCGCCTGTGTGACACTGCGCATATCGTAGGAAACATGATTAAGTGTCCTATAATGCTCCCTCATGATATTACTTTCCTCGGGACAATACGAGATGGTTTCAAATACACCGGAAAATCTGCTGTGTGTGCTGTCGGCGTGGCCGTACATATGGGAGAGTGGCCCTGTTATGGAAAGATAATGTATTCGATTTAGTAACAGTGCGCTTCGAGATAGAAAACCGGTTCATTATAATAGTGTCGAGCGTACAAGTCATGCCTACGTAGTGCTTAGACAATCTTCCCGAGTTTAGAATGCTTAGGTGGGATAGTTGAAGCTAGTGAACTAGAATCCGTTTATATTAACCGTGATTATAATGCGCATCCATCAGTATTGTTTAGTGTAGAATTAAATAACTAATAAATTTGTGTTAACAATCGTTGTCTTGTCCGTGCGGATATATTAGAGATATATTAAAGTAAGGTATTAACTCCGGTGAATATATACCTAAGTTTGCGAGATACGCGCACGGATCACGGAGGTGGCTGGGCTACTGTGTCGTGACACAATGAGCTGGGGATAAAGTTAAGGACATTAAGGTATCTCATGATGTGATGTGGTCTAACCAATTACCGTTATCTATTTGATGTGTACAAGTAGCAAGATATTTAAATAGAAATTAAGGTGATGACAAAACCACCAAGAACAAATTAAAGTGGGCATAATTGCTAGTCATAAAGAGAGTAAAAACTTTCCTATGTTATGAAGAAATATTGAAAAGTCGTCGCAAAACCTAGCCTCCCGGCGAGTGTATTACCTGTCTCCGATCCTAAACAGATAGCTGATCCCCACTTGCAAACTTAAGCGGGTTTCGGGGAGCTGTCCTAAGACTTGTCATTGCTCTGACGAGATTTTCTGGTGACTAAGTGAGGAAAACTCTGTAGCCGGGGTTAGTTAACAGGGCATGACGCTTCCTGTGTTCCACCCTCAGAAGGTGCAGTTGCCTGGAGTTCTGGTTGTGTTTTATTCATTATGCGTTAGCCACTCATACTGACCACAAGATGTATACAAACTATAGTCAAAACCAGAACTGGTGATATTGCAGATTAAAGTAACTAAATGCCAAACATCTATTGCGACTATAATTGGTAGTTTAAGACCGACTGCTGGATCAACACCTCCAGCTGCACGATGGACAGTTCGGGTTTAGGTCAAGACTGTCCACCGAGTGTTGTGCTGCGCTTTAGGCACACGGTCCGCTATTATGTGAATGCCTCCTGCGCCTATTTACAAATTACAAGTTTACGTATCCCTGTCGCGATCTATTTGCTTTAAAGTTTGATGTGTTTCTATTCCGAACCTTCCTACGTCTTCCGCCTACTATTTGTGCTTGACTTTCTGTCTCTCTTCATTTTTTATGTTCTATGTCAAGGTTATAAATAAATTCTTACTGTGGTAAAAGTATGAGTGTTTCATTTCAACCTTGGAAATAAAATAAAATAGTTTCTCAACTGGTGACCCCACTCGTGCTCCTTGTCATCAGGAGTGCCTTCAGAGAACACCTCCAAACTACTTCGGCTGAGCTGATGTATGGTCTTCCATACCTATAATATAAGTAAAACCGCTTCGATTTCCTGGCGAATTTTTCTCTACACCACCGACATTACCGATCTTTTAAGCCCCCATGACATGAATTATTTTGCCGAGAAGATACGTTCAGCCCGCCACATCACCACTCCAGTACACGGATAGCCTTCGTACTTGCCAGCTGTACTCACGTATTCTTCCGAAAAAAAGTGCTCCGCGGCTCACTCCAGTCTACTTCTAAGAAGCGGTGATAAAACTTTTGTTATTTGCGTCGCGAGCAAGGAGGTGACGGTAAGTGTAGAGCGCCTTAAGCCGGCCTACAAACTGTCCCCCGACATAGCTCCGGTCCAAAGGGACACTGCCCCCCGCTCCATCTATCTTCTCCGGATTTACCGCCTTAAGATTCATCCAGATCGACACGATCTGGCCGGCGCGTGTACATTTCCCGGACTTTCATCGACCTTAGTCAGTCTATGACGGAACGGAGTGATGTACGTGACCTCACTATTATTTATTTATTTTATTTCGGAAAGCCATCAGCTACATATAAAAAAGTAAATAACAACTAAAATTTAAACATAAAGCTAATAAAAGCCCTTCACTGTTAGACATAAAGTAGTAAACAAAGCCCACGCGTATCTTTTTATACTAGCTTGTGCCAGTATTTCATTTAAAATCTTATAAAATAAAAACAAAACAAACAAAATTGTAACCAAAAAGAAAGAAAGTACTATTCGTAAATCTATTAATCTAATTATCACAAAGTTACTAAAGAAATGAGCCGTTTTCAGTAAAAAAAGAAAAAGAGTTTTCTACTAAACCTAACAGATGGATCTGGCAAGTGGAGTAAGCAAGTTTGTGATTAATCCTGTCATTGTCGAATTTTGCCTACCAGTAAAAGAAAACTAACGCCATCTATATGGTTCGAGGTAACTATTTTTGAAGTTTTTACTTCATAATGAAAACGCCTCATTTAGTCATGCATCGCCTTGCTTTGTCAATGAGACCTTTTCAGTAAAAAAGAAAAAAGTGTTTTCTACTAAACCTAACAGATGGGGCTGGCAAGCGGAGAAAACAAGTTTGTGGTTAATCACAATTGCCGTCATTGTCAAACTGTGTTTCCTACCAGTAAAAGAAAACTAACGCCATCTATATGTTACGAGGGAACTATTTTTGAAGTTTTTACTTTTTTATGAAAACGCCTCATAGCAGTATAGAGGTATATAATGTACTCTATGGTCAACAGTGGTATGAAAAGGGTCAATGTTCAATAGCTTGCTATAATCGTTGACTGTTCTACTCGCTCGCATCATAAACTAATTTTGCCTGTGTAATGAGGCGTTTTCATTAAGAAGTAAAAACTTCAAAAATAGTTACCTCGAACCATATAGATGGCGTTAGTTTTCTTTAACTGGTAGGCACAATTTGACAATGACAGGATTAATCACAAACTTGCTTACTCCGCTTGCCAGCTCCATCTGTTAGGTTTAGTAGAAAACTCTTTTTCTTTTTTTACTGAAAACGGCTCATTAATGAGGCGTTTTCATTAAAAAGTAAAAATTTCAAAAATAGTTCCCTCAAACCTTATAGATGGCGTTAGTTTTCATTTAGTGGAAGGAAACACAATTTGACAATGACAGTAATCAATCACATACTTGTTTTCTCCGCTTACCAGCTCCATCTGTTTGGTTTAGTAGAAAACACTTTTTTATTTTTTACTGAAAACGGCTCATTCGTGGAGGCACCAATGACATGCAATGGAGGATTATACCTGAGCTGTCTGCGCGGAACATTGGAGTGAAGTTTGCTTAGAAGGCCTGGACAGTCTACATCATTGTCAATGATTTTTAAAATATATCGCTTATGTCACGGCGTATCTTTTAAGGGTAGGAAATGGAATGTCTTGCAGTTATTTTTGTTTATTTATCTCACTAATATTATAAAGCCGAAAGTTTGTTTGTATGGAGGTTTGTTACCTCTTCACGCAAAAACTAGCGTACGCGTCGAGCTGAAATTTTGCAAACGTATAGATGTCGACTATGATTAACACATGGTGCGACGCATGCGAAGCGGCGGACACAAGCTAGTTATATATAAAAGGAACGCCGACAGTACCTATATACAGGGTCAGCAGAGGGTTACCGTAGAAAATGATGCAGGTTATTTTTGAACAGAATTAATCACTTATATTATTAAAAAAAGAACAAGAAAAACGAAACAAAATTTTTACTCAAAATTTAATGTTTTATTCCGATGCTTGGTTGTTAGTGCATGTGTTTAGGTTATGTTGTATGGTAATTGAAACCACAAAATAATTTAGTAGGTTGTTATTTTTATTATGGTATTCTTACAAACGACGGACAAAGCAATGGCACTTTAAGAATCGCTTTTGGATTCCTTCTTAGATTAAACCAACTTTCAATATGAAGGAAAAAACATGAAAAATTTAAAATGTTATATTATCGGTAATACATCAATTCCGACTGTTTCGTAGTTGGTAAAAAAAATTAAATCCCTGACGCCAATTATTATTATGAACATTTGAGATGGCAGTACATTTCCACGTGGTGAGGGCGGGGACCGACGCCAGCGCAGCTCCGAGATTACGCGCGATAACGCCGCGCAATCGCCGCGTCACAGATAACGCGGAGACTGCGCGCAGCACTGTAACCGTAGGTACTCACCCGAACCAACATGTCAAGTGATGTAGTTCTATTTCAGATGATGGAGTACTGGGTACGTACGCACGCACAGAGCGGACCGGGCCGCGCCAGTCGGCAAGCCGGCAGCGCCGCAGTGATTTCGACCGCGTGGCCGAGAAGCCGGGCCAGAGATTACTAGGAGGCCGCTCTGATAAGGCGCGATAAGACGGTGTCCATCACCTCGTGTGATAACGATATTGCGGCGACGTAGAATATAATAGCCCTACCGACCCGCGCTCGCGGTGTTTTGCTCTATCATTACACCCGAAATTGTACAATCCCCGCCAAGGCCCGCCTCGCTAAGTATTTTCACGCTTGATACTGATTGTGGAAGGAACGCCTTCACAGGGTCAGTTCAGCGCGTCGCCACGCCGGCCTCGGCGCGCGACGAGGGATGGACGCACGACGTGGATTGTTTCAAATTACACCAAGAAAACATTCTGCAATTCTTCCTATTCCGTGTTCCACATCGGGTGCGATGGTGAGCTTCCAACGAGCCACCGATGAGTTCGTCGGCGGACAAAAAACGCGAGTACTTAGCTAAATCGGTCCCGCTCTACGTGTGGGCCCGGGCCCCGCCTCTCCAGCAAAAAAAAACTAAGCAAAAAAACGGCAATAAGACACGTTTTTTATTTATTTTATTCTGTTTTTAATATTTTTTGTTATCATTTCAGCCGTAAAACGTCCACTACTGAACACAGGCCTCCTTCATGGATCTCCATAAGGGGCAGTGGCCATACTCACCACGCTTGGCAGGCGGGTTGGTGAGCGCAGTATGGGATGTTGATACACGGAATGACGCTGCTGCCCATCTTCCGGAGATAGCTCTTAGCAGGCTCTTACTGCATCCACGGGCAAGAGAGGAGGGGAAACATTCTACTGCCGGCACCCCACGGCAATTTTTTGTTATAGCAGCAACAGAAATACAGCATGTGTGAAAATTTCAACTCTCTAGCTATCACGGTTCATGAGATACAACCTGGTGACAGACAGACAGACGGACAGCGGAGTTTTCGAGCGGTCAGGCCGCTGCAGTACTTGGGTTATTGATAGATGGATTTAGTCTTGCCCAGCACTTATACAGCCAGCTAAGTCGGCTATTAGTCAGAGGGAAGAACAGGTCAATACGTCTTTAGATGACTAAGCCGCGGGTTCTCTCACGATGTTTTTTTTCACGTGTTAAATGTGAACATACATTTATCAGCAAAAAAGGAAGGTGGGTTTGATACCGGCTGTGAACCAATGGTGTTTACCCATTGCTTCACAGCCGGTATCCTTCGGATCGAAAGTCGGGGGTACATACCACTCCGCCGACACAGCTTTTTTTCAGCTACACTAACCCAGTATTATTACAAGCTTTTATTTAGCTTGCCCTGTATGTATGTATGTAACTATGTTTGTTCGCGGAATCTTGCAACTCAATTTTGAAGCAGATATCTTCAATCAATTGAGCTGAAATTTTGTATACATGTTTTCTCTGGATCCATCAACATTTTTGTAAAAATTGTATGTGTGTGCTGAAGTAGCAAATAAAGAAATTATCTATCTATCTATAAAGATTCCGCGAACAAACATAGTTACATGATAAATAAAAGCTTGTGAAATTTAAGGATCACCGCTGGTGTTTTCAACATAGAGTTTCGTGTTTGTCTTACGCCATCATCTTATTAAGATGATGGCGTAAGACAAACACGAAACTCTTATGTCCGACATGAAGGCACACGACTCCGGAGGCTCGCGAGCTTCCACTTATTGGATTTTAGTACCGGGCCGAATAATCATCAGCTCGTGGATATATGCGAGCACGTTGGAGAGGCGGAAGGCCAAGGGCGAGGGGCGCGCGGGCGTGCACCGCGCGTCACGAGGTGCCACCGACAACGCTGATAACTGTCACGGCCTTGAAGAATTCCCCTTTTTAACCGACTTAAAAAAAAGTAGGAGCTCTCAAGTCGCTGTATATATACAAATATACGAGTATATTTGCCGTGGGGCCGCCGGCACCCAGAATGTTGCCCCTCCTCTCATGCCCGTGGATACAGTAAGAGCCTGCTAACGGATACCTCCGGAAGATGGGCAGCAGCGATTTTCCGTGTATCGTATCGTGTATCAATCTTTTACTGCGCTCGCCAACCCGCCTGCCAAGCGTGGTGAGTATGGCAACTACCCCTCATGGCGATCCATGAGGATCGTTTTACGGCTGAAATGATGACATATTTAATTTCAATAATATCTCTCGCCTGCAAGCAACAATAACAGATTAGTTTATTGGTAAAACCAGTGGGCGTGAGTTGGCATTATTCTTAACACCCAAATCTATGGCATTGTCTTTAAATGTGAAAGACAATGCCACAGATTTGGGTGTCAGGGCACATTTCAATCTTTGACGTTGCACGTTGGACAGTCAACTATTTTTCATGAATTTACCGCGGTGCAGTTTACCGACAGATCGTTTGCCTAGTAAATGCGATAGACGGTATTTCCCAGCGTAATCCGTGCCTACTTGAAGCCATTTGTGGATTGAATTATAGATAGCCTGGCGGGTCGATGCTGGCGCGGTGGCTGGCTGCGACCCGCGGAAAGTGCCGGCGATTCAGTAACGTATACAATTGGAAAGTCTAGACTAGACCATCCATTTTCAGGGTTCCGGACCGAAATGGTAAGAAGGAACCCTTAAAATGAAATAAATGGAAAATACTTATTTGATACAGCCACAAATGGACAGAACTGATGTAGAAAATGGTAGGCTTAAAACAAACATTTTTAAACAACATCGGTACAAAATATTTACACGTACAAAGAATGGATACCCAGTAACCACATGATGGCCTACGTACCCACCCGACCGAACCGTCCAGAGTCGCATCAGAAGGGCTCAACATAATGCTAAGTACGTACTACCATCTCAGCGCTGATTTTCAGCCCCTGTGGTGTGTGACTTTGTCTGTCTGTAGGATACTTTGAAAAAAATCAATCAATCAATCTTGGGAACTACAAATGCTATCGACTTAAAATAGATAAGGCTTAAGGCCCTGTCAAACAGAGAGCGTAATTAGCGCGCGTCAAGGCGCTAAAGCGTCCTGGCCTTAACGTCGTACACTTTGTGTGTGACAGCTTCGACGCTATTCAGTAGTCGTCCCTCACGATAACGAATAGTTACTACTACTTGGTCATGATGTCTTGATTGATTGATTGCACTGTTCCTTGTGTTATACAAAGACGGGTATTTTCTAACACATTCTATTAACTTTTTAGTCATTTTCACTAATAATTTACGAAGAACACACCCGACGCTAACTAATATTCTGTAATAAAATACAACGCGATGTCATGACGCGGCGCTAGAGCGTCGCGTACTGGTACTACCAGTGGTACCACTGGTACTAACAGCGCTAGCGCGCTACCAGTCTGGTAGCGCGCTAGCGCTGTTTGACAGGTTGTAGTCTGTTCAGTACAACACAACGCGACGCTATAACGCGGCGCTAGGCCAGGACGTTTTAGCGCCTTGACGCGCGCTAATTACGCTCTCTGTTTGACAGGGCCTTTATTCACCAATATTGCAAAGATTTATATTTTACTGTAAAGTAGCATCGTTACGGTCCCGCCGAGGCCGGCTGGAGCGCTCCCATTCTCTTAAAATTACTTTTGAAACCCGTAACCGAAACAATGTTGACGAATTAACGACAGGTAGTCGATGCCGCCGTGGGGTACCGGCAGTAGAATGTTGCCCCTCCCCTCTTGCCCGTGGATGCAGTAATAATCTGCAAAAGGATACCTCCGGAAGATGTGTCAAAATCCCGTACTGAGCTCGCCAACCCGCCTGGCGCCTGCCAAGCGTGGTGTGTACGGCAACAACCCCCTACTGATCAGTTGTAGATCTACGCAGGAAGCCTATGTCCAGCAGTGGACATCCTACACTGCCCTTGTAACGAAAAAGGGCACAACTAACATTTTTTTCAAAATTGAGTTATATACATATTTGAAATCAGGAGAAAAAGGCCTATATGCCAATATTTTTTATATAATTTTACAAGCACGATTAACAAAAGTACCATAAGCTCAAAGGGCACAACTGAGCCATTTTTTCTGTGATAGTACGTAAAAAGAGCACAACTAGCTTAGATTACGTCAAAAGGTCACCAACAAGTTTATGTTGTTTTTATGTTTTAATAATTATTAAAATTTTCTTAATTAAAAAGGCATATATGGCAAAAGTGCCCTTTCATTTAAACATTTACCGATACCTCATCATAACATTTAATTTAGAAGAAAAGTCACAACTGGCAGTTATGCCTTTGCTACCAAACATTTTTGAATAGAGGTGAGGTGAGGGGATTGAGGTATCAAACGAAACGCGTCAGTTGTGCCTCATGTGTATCGACGAGTCCACGCTTGTCTAACAAAAAAATACATGATGTGGGTATCTTTCAGAGGGCAGTGTACACGCTTCTTCAATAAAATTTCTATAGAAATGCAGCAATTTTCTATAAGTTTAAAAAAAAATATAAAATCTAATCTTCACAATAAAGCTTACTTCCTACTATTAAAATATCTGATTGATTATCTAGAAGACAAAAATGCTTTGAATTAAATTTACTCCAACTCCGAAACAACAAAAAAATTAACTATTAAAAGGAACTGTGTTTTCTAATCGCTTCTTATCACAGTGCTTAAAACAGGGAAGCGAACAGATTAATTCATTTACCTTATATTTTCCTGTTAACATAACATTAAATACATTTTTTTTATTGTAAGTTGACGTGTCTATGTTTTGTAATTGCAAACTAGGGAAATAAATGAATGTATTTCTGAATTTTTTAAACTTTCTTATTTTATGGTTTGAAGGAATATGCCTTCGTGCCATAACACGACTGTGCCAGATATCTGGCAGAAAAAAAGAGGACATTGTAAGTTGCTACAGAGTTTTATTTATTGAAAACCGATATTTAAAGCACATAATTTTGTAGCATAACTGTGCTGCTTAAAATAAAAATGTAACGCTTTGTTCTTATTTGACATGTTTGAAAGCAATACTTTGCGTTACTTAGAAGTCGGTCACACTTTCATGGCTGCAGATGAGTTCCACCATAGAGTAAGAAACGCATATTATTATACGACTTTGAGGACTTCTGCAAAGCTGTATCTGATATTGGCACTACCGTAAAAAGATGACCGTTCAAGATTTCCATAATTTTGAAGACTATTCTTTGAAGAATGTTGACATTTAAACTAAAAAATCCTCGAGCTTCATGAATGGAATTTCTGAAGCAAATTTTAAAAGAGGACCCAATTCCATTTTTTACAAGAATAGCCATGACACTGAAGAATTAGATTTTCTCAAGTAAAAAAATCTAAAACTGGGTATTGCACCACCATGCTAAAAATTTGCAACGATTGACAGAAAGTCTGCTATACTCACTAAGCTTGGTCCACTGGTGCCTATTAATAGAAGTTTTTTTGGGAAGTATTGCCTGTAAATGATAGCACAGCTGATCTCACGGAAACCTATGAAGATCAAAAACAAGACTGAATTTCATAATACTTAATAATTTTCATTGAAGTTCTAGAATTAGAGTGTCTTGTTGGTTGTGGTATCTACGAGTATGTATAATATACATTATTATGAGACGAAAGGGTAATTTATTTCTTTTGAAAAAGTTTATTTTATTTTGATAAAGTTTTATTTAATTTTTGTATTAATTGTGATAACTGTAAATTTAAGAGAAAGTGCCATTTAGTTACAAACATTTTTTTAGTTCCTATTATTAGAAGTATTTTTTTATTAAATACTTAAAATGATTTTAATAAAATAAGAAGTACCTCAATGAGTGATTATTACAGTTATGTACTTTAATACTTTAAAAATATATGTTAAAATTTTGTTCTTGTTTAAATAAATGTTTTATATTTGCTAGTTGTAATTTTTTTTGAATAAAAAAATAATCTCCTGTTAGGTAGGTAGTTGAAATATTTTTCAATATAATAATAATATGTAATTGTACCTCTTTAAGTAAAATAATTTCTAAAATAAGCTGTTATGATATTACTTGAAAGACACAACTGCGTAGAATGTGACCTGTTATTGTAATATATAAAACAGTATTACATTAAAAAGTCGCATTTGGCTAGTTGTGACTTTTTGATGTAAAATTGATACCTTAATTTAATTTTTTGCAGTAAGTTAAAAGGAAAAATCATGATTTAAAAAATAATGCGATTAGATAAAAAAAATAATAAAACTATGTTTAGGTAGATCTTATGTATATGCAACTAATTGCATTAAAATATTTTATAAATTCATTATTAAAAGAATGTTATGTCAGAAAAACATCAAAAAACTTTAAACCCATTTATCTCGACTTTTACAATTTGTTAGTTGTGCCCTTTTTCGTTACAAGGGCAGTACAGCTGAGGCGAAGTCGATTCTGACCACTTCGGTTAAGCCTGTATTACACTACACGATATTCAGGGCCCGGTAATTAGGGCGCCCTAATCGCCCTAACTACCAAGCAAGGCTTGTCGGGTCCGACCGATCGCTCTAACTCTAATTACACCACTCTTAATTAGGGTAAGGGTCCCTGAATATCGTGTAATGTAATACAGGCTTTAAGTGGTTCAGAACCGCTATCCACCCACCGGTGGGACTGGTTAGGACACGATCCAACCGGTCACACAATGTCGGAGGATGCGCATTGTGTCTGTCGTCGCCATTAAACTTTTGGATGAGTCGAGCAGCACGAGCAGCCCGCCCCGCGCCCCGCCGCCATTGGCGAATGCTACACGCTCGATATGTATCGCGATATTTGGATCGTAATCCAGGATCACGATCCAAATATCGCGATACATATCGAGCGTGTAGCATTCGCCACTGAGAGGTCATTCGGGCCGAGGGGCAACTTAATGTATTGCGTATGCGTCGGACGCGATAACTTCATTGCCAAACTATTGTTTAATTGCTGCCTCTACAACTAATTATTAATAACAAATAGTGACCGAATAGACATATTCGTCTCCTCAAAAATCTAAAAATAATTCTAGACACTTGTTTTAACCAAGAACTTTATAACGGTTAATCTTAGCTTTTTTAGTTTCGGATAAATTTTCGCTCAAATAAGTATGCGGTTTACTAAATATACCGGAATAATTCAAACCGAAAACTCAATTAAACGTATTAATTTGTTTTGGAAAACGTAAAATGACATACACCAACTTCTAATGTCTACGGTTCACTACGGAACCCTACACAGCGCGTGGCCCGACACGCGCCTGGCTTAATTTACTATTAGTGTGATAGCCATATAGGTAAAAAGCCGTAAATAAACCCACTCCTATTCGCTTAATACGTTTATTTTGCCAATTTTAATTTTAGGCGGTAAGTGTGCTCCGGGCTAACTTTCACAGGCAGTATTTTTTTTTTAAATAATCAGGGTTCAGGACAAAAAAATCAGCCAAAGCCGCAAACAACAGCTAGTTGCTATAATAATAAACCTTGCATAATATTGGATGCACTTAGATGAATCGGATCTTTCTTCTGTTACGTGTGGGAAATTTGCCAAAAGTCGTTCGAAATGCCAATTTGTCATTCGTTATATCAGTTACATATATCATTATGTTTATCAAATTATACGAACCGAAAAGGTATAATTGTAATGAAGTGGCCACTAGGTGCTAACCGGATCGGCGACCATACACGCGGAGCGGAGCCACAGCCGTGCGAGAGATAATAATATATTATGTTTGATGCATAGGTAACATTGTGTGCTGGAAATAGATGCTGGTCAAGGCTAGCTTGTTTTTGTGCGATCTCTACGTTAATAAGTTCTAAAAAATGTTTTTCTTAAATATTTGAGTGTGATTTCTGGTTTGCGTCAGCAGAGTCGCGGCTCTGCGACCGCGGGCGGGCTGCGTCACTGCGCGGCGGCGGCCACCGGCGAGGATATTATCAATTACAACCCTAATTGCTTCGGACGCGACCTCGACACCTGAAGCGGGCGCATTCCTCGCCCCACACACTCGCACAGCACAACGCGACACCCGCTCGAGCGAGCCCTCATTAGAAGATCCATTCATTCCATTCGCAGCCGAACATACAATAATTCATCAGAGGCCCGTTCTGCGCAATTTCTATGAATGGCAGCAAGGACAAAAAGTCTTGTTTGACATTCGAGTATTGTTACTCGCTCGCGACATCATTGTACTGCCGGTACCTACTAATGTTGTACGCTAATATTTATTTCTTGGATTATTTACGTGGTTGTAGCCAGCCTATTGTGCGTAGTCTGCGAAAGATACAGATGGTGGCGTTGGAGCCACCACTCGCAGTGCATGGTACAGTACTAATGATGCGGAAACTTGCGTCTTGTCAACTTGCTTGCGTCACCGTGACATGGCGAATATCTCAACTGCAATGGAGCCATATTGACCGATCAAGAGCTCGGTTATACAAAAACCGTCAATTACAAGTCAGTTCGGCCATTTTTAATGCATTGCAATAGCAGATTTTAACCCCAGTTTGATGTGTCCTTTAATACACAAATTAAGCGCATTAGTGGAGATTCTAACAGGTTTGTACAGCATTAGTATGCCACTTATTGCAACACCATTCTAAAGGTGAATCAAGTGCAGAAGTTTTAAAAGATGATCGGTTGAACAAATGTTCGGTTGTCTTATAACTTATAAGTTGATCTTACAACAAACTCCTAAAATAGTAAGGCCTTACTATTATATGTAGTTAGTTTTAACAATTTATTTCACTGTTGTATGTCCGAAAAGGATAGTTTAACAATTTATCCTTTTCGGACATACAACAGTGTTAAAAACATATAAAGTGGTCATTTTAGGTATATTATGACAACTCAAGCTTAACTGAGGAAAAACGTGCCCTTAATAAGCATTTAAGGCTACATTTTGGAATTAAACATTACTTAAGACAGAGAGTGCAAAACAATATTTAGAAATTTTGCTGTTAACTTTAATAATATGCGATTTCTAGTTTAAAAAGGCGTCAATTTTAACACCAAGAAAATTAATTTCGCTAATGTCATCTACCTTGTTTCCATTGTTAATAATATTGAAATAAATTGAAGGGGTTTTATAGTTCTTGAATCTTAAACATTTTGTTTTATCAATATTTACTTTCAAATTTATTTCAACTAACCAATTTACTATAGGTACTGTCAAGGGTTTTATTTATTTCCAATTCAAATCCGCGTGTATTGTAATTGTTTTGCTGTATAAATTCATCATCTGCGAACATGACACAGAGATGTTACGTAAGGTTTGGAATTTTTTTTTACATATGTATATTAAAAACAAAAGTGGGCCCAGTATGCTACCTTGAGGGACACCTTGTAAAGTTACTTCGAAACCTGAATCAGTTGGTTCAATGGTTTTTGTATGGTTATTGTACATTTCTATTTAAGTCGATTGTCTTCTATCTTGTAAGAAAGATCTTATTAATATATAATATAAAATGTTCTATATTCAGATAATAACTCCATATTACACGTTAACACATGAAAATAAAATTAAAACTAATGGCACTAGACAAAAAAAATACAATTAATAACACGTAAATTCCATATAATGTAAATACATACATATAACATAAAAATAATAAGAATAAAAAAATAATTACTAAAATAAAACAACATGCACACAGGACATCGAAGTCCATGTCCGAAAATAATGTGTTCGGAAATTACTCTCTTCACAAACTTTAGTCACATAGAGGACAACGCGCCGCTACGGTTTTAAGGATGTTGTTGGTGCTGACCCGGACTCTGCACATCATAGATGCAGTTTTCTTTCTAGTGATGGCATGGAAACCATCAGTTCGACACTTTGCAAACATCTCTGAGGCACCACAAAAACGGGTCATTCCCAGCAACATCCTTAAGGTATTTTTATTCTGCACGCGTAGGCGATCCAGCGATTTTTTGGTATAGCTGACCCAAAGGTTGCCCGTGTAAAAACTCTGACAGTGCGCCTTGAACAGCGTTATCTTAACTTCGTCAGTACATCGTGTAAACCTACGGGAATTAAAAAGTTAAAGCACGTGCTAAGTGTGCACATACATTTTTCTTACAATAAATTACATTTTTTGACAAACCCCCAAGTGAGTTGCAAAAGTTTCCAATAAAAATAAAAATGAAATGTTTTTATTTTCAGACAACAAGATCCATAAGTGTTAGTATCACCTTAAAAAATATCACCCAATAAATAAATTCAATTCAAAAACGTTGTCAAACGCAATGTTTGTTATAAAACGTATTATAAAGTAGCAGAAACGTCAAACCAATCATATAAAAGTTGTAAACACAATGCCAGAGTTTTTGATGCGAGTGCTAATGGGTCGCCTTGTCTCACCCCATTTTTAATGTTAAATCGGTCTCCTAGGCTTTATGTTCTTATTCTTGCAGTCATGTTCATATTTTTAATTATTCGTACGTATTTTTTGTGAACACCTTGATTTGCCAATGCTTCTCAAATGTTTATGTGTTTCAGAGAATCGAAATCTTTGTTATAGTCCACGAATGCCTACATTGGTCTTTCGTCATTATGGTAGTTCATATTCAAAGTATTTTGCGATAACCTGTTTGATGGTGTTTATGTCGTCTAAAGTTAAAAATCCACTGCGAAATCCTGCATTTTCCTTTGGCTGGTTATCATCCAAAACTTTTATAAATGTGTATAAAATATCAGAATACGATTTTCTATTGCCTATCTTTACAACTTGATACCTGTCTGATAAATACAAATCAAAAATTTTCAGGGATGTATTCTTGATACCTAAATTAGAAAGTTTTTAGTAATATGCTGTGGCTAACTGTATCAAATGCTTTTTAAAAATCAATAATAATTCACAAAAAATAGCGTTTTTCATCAATTACCTTAATTTTAGTGATTAAATCAATGGTTGCAGACAAGGTATTCGACTTCGGTCTAAATCCATACTGACGTTCGTATAAGGTTTAGTTTAGTTAGATGATACTCAAGCCGATTGTACATAATGTTTTCGTATATTTTAGGGGGCGAGCGAATAGCGCTGTCTATCTGTCTGTCTGTGCAAGACACGATTACAATCGAACGCGGTAACCTTTTTTGTTAGCACTGTCTTAGTGAGAGAAGGGTACTGATTGATTTTGGTGATCCTGGGTCACAAGTACCGGAGTTATTGTGACCTCAAAGGTCACCAAAGGTCAAAAATGGCATTTTTCTGAAACCTTCGCCCCCTTTTCTGATACTCCGTACCAATGCTTGTTCGATATAGTGGATAAAACCGATATGGGTCTGTAGTTCCCCGGGTTGGCTTTGCATCCTGGTTTATAGATAGGGGCATTCGCAACTTTTAAACTGTCCGGAAAAAGACATGATAGTAGTAAGTAAACATTGATTTACACAGCTAGTAAATTTAGGGACGGCTATTGCAGCCTTTTATATATTTTGTGCTGATTCCGTCTAGTCCGGTGCTAGAGGTCGAGTCAGGGTTATTTATAATCTTACTAATGTCTTCCTACGAACAAGGTCGTAAAAAATGCAATACCGTCGATAGCTGTTTGTCGTGTGTGTAAGTCATTGTGTAGTAAGTGTTGTTTTGATAGGTTGTCGGGCTTTTGTCGGGATATCTTTAGCTAGTTATCAATCGATGAGTGTTCCAATCGATGAGAAAAATATGTTGAAATCTCATAAGTTGAAATTATCGCAAATGGCGGAATCGGTGAAAGTCGCGTTTTTAATAACAAACTTCGCGGGTTAACTGGTATTTTTGGTTTGATTTGTAACTAATGGATTTATAAGGCTCCAAGACTTATGGTTAGTACATTGGTTAAATTCCTTGCAAAATTATATTTCTTTCGTATTTTTTATTAGCATTATGTACTGTTTACTTTGTTTCGTTCTATTTTAAAATCATTTCTCAATCTAACATTTTCAGAATTGGTTTTTAGTTGTGTCCATAGGGTTATTGCGTTTGTGTATTACGTCCATAATTGATATAATTATCCAGTCATTTCTGGGTCCCTTCTTGGTCCAGTTTCCAGTTTTTTTATTTTGTGTTAGGTTTTAATAATATTTTCTAAATTAGTGTACCTAGTTGCAATCACCTGATAAGGAATCATTACATTGTAATGCTCGGTGTAATTGAAGGTATTCTATGGCTTCGTACTTCTTTGCTTATGTATGACAGTGTTTATTCGTTAAAGAGTTCCAAAGTTAGCTGATTATGATCGGATAAGGAGGAGTTAAAAACCGTTACATTATATTATAAGGAATTGCACATATATCTGTGCAAAAATGGTCGATAATAGTTTTTGAAGGGTTCTCTATTTTGTCTCCGAAATTTTATTTCCTTGATAAAATAATCCATAAAATTTATTTTCATAATCATCGATTGCCCGAATAATCACAATCTATAATATAAAGATAAATAATAATAAGTTTCCACTAATATCGTTATCCGTAACGATTACAATCCATAAGGTGATTCGCAATAAGTAAAGAAATCCATAACATTATTAACTCATAAACATTATTCTCATAATTATTTATTTGAATAAATAAATAAATAAATAAATAATGCTGGACAATTCACACAGCATCACCTAGCCCCAAGATAAGCAGAGCTTGTGTTATGGGTACTAGATGACTGATATACTTAATACAATATACTACATAGATAGATATTTTTATTATATATAGAAAACATCCAGAACACCCTGAACAAATATCTGCAGGTCATACAGACATTTGTTCCGAGGCGGGATTCGAACCCGCAACCTCTTGCGTAGCAGGCGGACCTTCGCCCGCTGCGCCACAGAGGTCGTCAAATTTCGAATAATTTTCATGTTCCATAATATTTTGGTGGCGGCCGCTGCAGTTGTCGTGTAGTTTTTTTAGTGAGGGGGAGGGGGGCTAGCAGGTAAATGAGGGGGTTTAGCGGGGAAGTGGGGGGGGGGCAGCTGTAGCTTCTGTGGCAGTTCCGGCGCTGCGGGATGACCAGTCCCTCCGTCCTAGCGTAGCAAAACGCGGCACCTGCGCTCGCCTTCACACCTTCGGCTCTTGGTGCCTGCGCTTTGCTACAGCAGCGGGCGGAGACTGGTCTCCCTCCGCGCCTCCGAGCTCTTGTATACACAATCAATAGGTATCAAATGAAAGGACTTGCTGAGAATAACTCAAAAAATTAAATGTCAGTATTAATCCTACATGGCGGAACACCCAAGATGGCGGACTAATTATTTTTAATGGACTTCTACAATATGAGTATCAAATGAAAGGGCTTGCTGAGAATAATTCTAAAATGAAATGACGATACTCTGAATCCAACATGGCGGAACATCCAAGATGGCGGACTAGTTATTCTTAATGCACTCCTATTATATTATGGGTATCAAATGAAAGGCCTTGCTGAGAGTTACTCGAAAAATTAAATGACATCACTAAATCCAACATGGCGGTATACTCAAGATGGCGGACTAGTTATTTTTAATGCACTCTTACAATATGAGTATCAAATGAAGGGCCTGGCTGAGAGTTACTCGAAAAATTAAATGACATCACTCAAAATCCAACATGGCGGTATACTCAAGATGGCGAACTAATTCGAAAGATGAAAATATAATGTCACTCTAAATCCAATATGGCAGAATACCCAAGATGGCGGACTAGTTATTTTATTAATGCACTTTTACAATATGTATATCAAAAAAGGGCTTGCTGAGAGTTACTCGAAAAATTATATGACATCACTCTAAATCCAACATGGTGGGCATGAGATGTACAGACAAGAAACCAACTGTCCAGTGATAACTAAAAGGTACTTGAAAAATAAATTAAAAGTAAAATAACTTTTTAACAAACAAGCTTTTATTTAAACGTACTAAAAAAAATAAAATAAACATTTTCTATTAAAGTTTAATGTCAACCTTAAACGTCTTTGAATATTTTATGTTATAGATAAAAAAGCTTATCGCGAGATTTAAACAGGTACTCGTATTTACATTGTTTGAAAAAAAAAAATTAAATCAATTATGTCTAGTTACAGGTACACAGGTTAATATCGACAAGCTTTTTTACCATGGCGCTTCTAAACGGGCAATATTTTTCTGCAATATGTGGTTGCAATACAATGGCCGGCCACATTGCTAGCAATACCAGCCAGACTATGCAATATTGCAGTAATGTCCCGGCAATAATTGCTAAACATTTTAGGTGTGGCTATGTATGGCCGATATTGTTCGATAGATGGCCGGGCGATCGCTGACCGATCGATTTAACTGCAATATTGCCCAGCCAGCTCTATTGTTGTTTAAGTCGCTCCCTATTGTAATGGCATAGTGCATCTTTTTCTACCGACATGAAGTTTGTTATGTATGCGTGATGCTTTGACTAATTGCTTGCTCTATGCTAAGTTTGTAAATAATTTTTCATCGAGGCTTATTTCCAGACTTAAATTGTCTTAAGTTTCACGCCTATTTAGGTAAGGTCGAATCCATAGTCTCTCTTTTTTCTCTTTTGATTTTAAAATAATGTAAGCCGCTGCGACAAGTGTGATTTCGTCAGCCATTGTTGCCGATTTGTGCCACCCTATAGCCGACATATCGCAACACATGGCCCGGCCATAGATTGCTCGGACATCAGTGGCCGAGCAATATTTTTGTAATGGCCGGGCATTTAGTTGCCAATAGTGCAGCCACAAATTGCAGAAAAGTGTAGCTCGTTTAGTTTGTTTAATTTATAAACAAAGTGTAAAGACGTTTTAAGTTGACATTAAACTTTAATGGAAAATGTTTATTTTATTATTTTTAGTACGTTTAAATAAAAGCTTGTTTGTTAAAAAGTTTTTATTTACTTTTAATTTTATATAAGGATGATATTATCATAAACGATGTAGCTAATCTTAAGGTATACAAGTAAATAAGACCATAGCTATAATAAAAACATAATAAAGTACGTAATCTTCGTTGCATTCACCAACCGCCAACTTGTGGGTCTAGTGGACGCTTGGTGGACGCGGCTGCACTGCCTGCAGGTGCAGTCTCTACCAATCAATGCCCAGTGCCGACTCTATGGGAAGCTAATAGAACAGGACAACTAGGAAGCGAGCCGAGCGCCAGACGCCACCCCCCTGCCTACCTACCCAGCTACTTGACTCCGAAACTTTCTTCAGCTTCTGGGCTTAAGGTCAACATGTATCGATCCGCGGCAGCTGGGGAGCGCACCGTGCCACCCATCTCGCTTTATCCGCATCGGCACCGACCGCGCCGCAGACACCACCTACTCACGCACGCGACACTCGTTCCTCAGACCTGCTGGCTGAGCCACCACCCTAACACTACACGCTTGCGTCCAGATCGCAAAGGTAACGCCATAACTACAAGATAACGTTTAATAAGCAGCCTCTCTTCTACCAAATCACACTACACTACCGGACGGAACCGGACATGACCTATCCTATCCTAAAAAAGCTTTTAGTAGGTTAGTAAACAATTAATGGAGCTCGAATCCAATAATTAGCTTTTAGGACTACCTACCTATCATGGAAGGGAGCGAGACAGGCAGGTCTCCGCATTAAGGCAGTGTGAGGGTGTGGGCGCGCGGAGATCAGCCGGGGCTACCGGCGGGACACGGACACGGGACCCTGACTGACAGGCGGTGAGCTCGGGAAGGCTCGTGAGCCGCGAGCGGGTCGATCGCGGAGGGTTAGCGGAAGCCTCACTGCGGCAAAGTGTTATCGGAATCAGCTGTCCGCCGCGGCACGCTGACCTAGTGCCGCGAGCGCGTGACTCGCGGCGCTCCGCGCGCTGCTGCGGCGAGCGGGCGGCCAGGGGACCGGTCAACTCACCGTTTCCGTTTATGAGGGGGTAATCGTCGTCGTGCCGGCCGATGTATGTCTTCAGCGGAGTGTCCGTGAGGGAAGGCGACGACCTGTCCCTGTCGCTCATAATAGTCACTGTCACAGAACGCAGAGAATAAACGTAACACCGGGACGGCAGACCGCCGGCCCTGCACTCACTCGCACGGACCAGCACGAGCGACCTCCGGCCCGCGGCTCGCGCGGCGATTCACAAAGTGTGACTGAGTCGGGCTCGCGTCGCGTCGCGCGCCTCCAGCACTGCGCTCGACTCGACTAGACTAGACTCGCGCGCGCCGCGCTCTCCGCTCGCGCCCGCGCCCGTGGCGCCGCCTCGCTCGCGGCGCCTCTGCGCGACGCCTAGTGCGCCAGTCACTATACCGACTTCCACGTCCAAGTGACAGATGGCGTTGTCCACCTAACATTCAAATGGTTTCACAAAATCCAAGAATTAAAATTGGTAAAGTAAAAAATGCCTGTTGTGTGTTACTGTCAATCGAATTTTACTATGGATCTGATAAGTTTATGTTATTTTTGTAAGCTTTATTGAGGTACGACTTGGGAAACCATTTTTTATGGTATTTTTTCCTAACATTGTCGCTCTAACTTTGTACATGCTGTAACGTCCTGTAATTACGGGAGCACCAGGCTATTAACATTTTAGTCCTTAGTATTATGTGTATTATGTGTAACCCTGTGTTGGATGTCCTATTTAAATAAATAAATAAATAAACATTAAAAGGCTGAAGAGCTTCTGAAGAGTTTGTTTGTTTGACGCGCTCATCTCAGTAACTACTAGTTCGAATTAAAACATATTTCGCTGTTAGTAAAGCCAATTATCGGAGAAAGAAACCAATGTGAATATCATGGTAATATCACGCTATGACCAATATGAGCGGGACATTATTGAAACATTTTGCACGGACGGGAAAAATATCCTTTTGAGCATTGATATAGTTCGCGCAAAACTTCTTGAGCTCTGTGAACATTGCGGCAAATGCAAAGTTGCGCATGTTGACATGTTCATTCAATATTGCCAACTAGGTTATAAATAATCTTGCCACATAGTAGAAATTTTGTATTAAAAAATTGGCTTCTTGCGATAAGTAAGGTAAATTTGTTCTAGCATTTAAGTTTTTATTAATCCTTAATTTAATATAATAATTGATTTTTAAATATGTTTGTTTTAATAATTGAAAAATAAATAAATGCATAGTAAAATGTGTGCTAGATAAAACGAAAATACACCAAAACTCGCCCTCCTTCCACTTAGATCCACAGTCTTGATCCACATGTAGATCCGAGGATACTTTTTTTTCCTCTTTAATCCACCTATGAGGGGATCTAAAATTACTATTTCTTTTCTATTCCACTTGAATCCACAATCAAGAGGATCTAAAATTACAATTTTTTTTCTGTTCCACTTGAATCCACAATGAAGGGGATCTAAAAATATTTAATATATTTCTATGCCACTTCGATCCACAGTGGGATCTAGGTGGAAGGAGGGCTAAAAAAGAATAAAAAAAATATATTGTTCATTAAAAAATTCGCTCCTTGCCCGTGGTCCCGTTGACTGGACCACGGAAAAACTTTTTTTCCGTAGTCCAGTTAACTGTACCACGGAAGATTCTTTCATTCCGTGGTCCAGTTCATTGGATAACTGGACCACCGATAAAAAATATCTTCGCTGGTACAGTTAACTGGACCACTCATTTTGTGTGATTATGTGTAAGGAATTGCATAAGATAAGAACAAATGGACACTTATATCAAATTTGACACCTAATGTTAAAATTGACAGTTAATGTCAAAATGACAGCTAATGTCAAAAATTTTGAAAAGTCGGAGTACTAAGTAATTCATTAATAAATTAAAAACCTCAGCTACTTGTCCAAATTGACAGCTTACATCAAAATTGACAGTTATTGTCAAAAATTGGTATATATATATAAATAAAAAAGAATTGAATTGACAGCAAATCACAAAAATCTTGGCTCAAGTTAAAGGCAATAACAGAATTTTCATTTTTTGACAGCTGTCAAAACTAAAACTGTCATATCTCGCAAACTACTCATGCCAATTCTAGTATTGTATATGTGCGCGAGCTGCAAGCAGCTCGCGTCTTTTGTTTTTAGTTGTATTTCATAATTCATTTATTTATTTTTTATTTTTAAATTTATAGTTTTCCTTTTCATATCCTACGTGTTTGATTTAGTCGAAATTGATATCCAAGAGAGAATTTTGCGATTAGAAAATGTCAGCCATCTTGGATTTGGAAATTGACATCTTTTTTGTAACCTACGAGTTTGAGTTAATCGAAAACGATACCCATATAATTAAATAATAAATAAATATAAATAAATAATGCTGGACAATTCACACAGCATTATCTAGCCCCAAGTTAAGCAGAGCTTGTGTTATGGGTAGGGTACTAGATAACTGATATACATAATATAGCACAATACATAGATAGATTTTTTTATTATACATAGAAAACGACCAGAACACCCTGAACAAATGTCTGCAGATCGTACACACATTTGTCCCGAGGCGGGAATCGAACCCGCAACCTCCTGCGTCGCAGGCAGACCTTCGCCCACCGCGCCACAGAGGTCGTCAAAAATTAGTGTGTGCAGTCACACAGCAAGGCTCGCTTCGCTCGCCTTTCAGTGTGATGGTGGTTGCATTGCGTTGCAATACGACCCCACTCGTGCTGTCACACAAGTCTTTTTGAATAATACCTTTCCAAATTTTGACATTTAGTGTCACATTTAACGTTTGGTGACAAGTAGACGCACGTGAAATATATTTTCCGTGGTCCCGTTGACTGGACCACTTAAAATTTTATTTTTTCATTCCGTGGTCCAGTCAACGGGACCACCGAAAAAATAATTCTTCCGTGGTACAGTTGACTGGACCACCGAAAAAATATTTTTCCGTGGTCCAGTCAACGGGACCAGCTCAACTGGACCACGGGCAAGGAGCGAAAAAATTAAACATAAATCAAACAAAAAAATTTAATTATTAAAATTATAAATTACAAAAATAAACGTAAAGTTCTCTTCTCTTCACTTAAATGTAAACAACTTAATTGTTAAATAAAAATAAAAATAGATAAACGAAATTTTCACTGTTAAGTTTATCCTGACAAAGCTTAGATATATGAATAGACCAAAATACACAACTTTTAATTCCGTACTTGATAAACAGAAGTGTAATTTTGTATTAAAATTTTAAAATAAATAATAATTCTTCTGTTAAATAAAAATGAAAAAAAATCATTAATCAACAAAAATAAACAAAAAAAAATATTTTTACTTCACTTGTTCTAAGAAGTGTGCAACTGTGATTTCTCCTGATATTAACTGGTTTTGACATTCTAAAATAAAATTATCATTATCAATGTTTGATTTTTTTCTCTTATTTACAATATTTTCTTTTATGCGCAAAAAGTTATATTTTGCCTCCTGTTTTAATATGCATAAAAAATTTACTAAGTTACAATATTTTTTTCCCAATTTCTTGTTTAGTTTTCTATTAAAACCTTCGATACAGTTATTGGTACGATGCCGTTCTTTTGCGATTGCCCACATCTGTGTGAAAAATTTGCTTTTGAACCAAAACCTTTTCATATACTTTTGAAATTGTATGAGTTTTGGGCAATCATTTCTTGCGATTTCTGTACATATATATATCCATCCGTCAGCTAGATAAGATTCTGGTGTTAGTGGTAAGGAGGCACAGAGTGCAACTATTCGTTTTCCACGTTTTGTTTTCAAAAGTTTCATCTCTTTTCCATGTTTCCATATATTTTTAACAAAATGGTAATAGCAACCTTTTATTTCGGCACAAGGAAAGACTTCACTTATTGCTGTGATAGTTGCTTGTTCAAAATCTAAAGTGAATTTATTTGGTTTAAATAGAGGTACTTGGCTTTTAATCATTTCAAATAAAGTGAAATATGAATCCTTTTTTTTGTTCGTCATTAACGCAAATAATAGCGGAACGACATTATTTGTATCTGTAGTGCTATCTATATCAGAACATAATACATACAATTGTCCGAAGGGCGGAGGGCAACTCATAAATGTTCCGTCACAGAAAATGTGTTTCATTTTAGGTAGGATAGTTAAAGTTTCTGGCAAACAAAAGATTATTATACGATTATCGTTGCAGAAATAATCTGCAAGAACAAAATCCGACAAAGATGGTGGTATTTCAACTTCTGAAATGTTCGTAAAACATGTCTTATTAACATTCCATTTTTTGTTTCGTAATTTATATAACCCTGATTTAATAGAATCAAGTTTTGGTAAAGTGCAAACTAAATTTATCCCTTTGTCTTCGGCGTTTGTTAGACATTCTTGATAAATGCTGGGTATAGGACGACATTCTTCATTTATAACTTTTTCTCTTAGCTCGTGTAATATAATTTTTTTCTCGATCTCATTCTGGTTTTCAGTGCAGTGTGATACGTGTTTTGTTTGTTTAATAATGGCGCCATCCTGTAAATGTAATTAATAATAATAAACTATTTATTTCTCAAAACGAGTAGGTACGAGATAAGTATCAATGAGTGATATGACTTACTTTGAGATTCAATGTTCCATTGCATTTAAATTTTCTCCATTTTGAACATCGCCATATTACTGAACCATTTTTAAAACTCCTTTTTTTATGGTACTGATATCCAGAATGCAGCATAACCACTCCTCTGTTATTAATATATTTAATTTCATTCATTTTTAAGTTAATATATATGTATATTTTAATATTTTTATTAAAATAAATCAATTTTAAGACCAAATTGACAAAGACTGTGTCAATATGACAAGCAACTTCAAGTAGTAGCACTACAGATTGTCGTCGAGTAGAAAGAAGGATTGATCATTATTATGAGTATAAGAACTCATTAGATAAAATAGAAAAATGTAAAGATATAATATACCTACTTCCAACCGTTTTTATCTTCGAGCATTAAACCAGTGCTCGAAGGTTTTTATTATTGGGAATAAGAATTAGACGACCTCCGTGGCGCGGTGGACGAAGGTCCGCCTGCGTCGCAGGAGGTTGCGGGTTCGATTCCCGCCTCGGGACAAATGTGTGTACGATCTGCAGACATTTGTTCAGGGTGTTCTGGTCGTTTATATGTATAATAAAAAATATCTATCTATGTATTGTATTATATTATGTATATCAGTTATCTAGCACCCATAACACAAGCTCTGCTTAGCTTGGGGCTAGATAATGCTGTGTGAATTGTCCAGCATTATTTATTTATTATTTTAATTAGGGGGAAAAGTATCCAATGATCCACCAGTGGATTTAAGAGGAAACAAAAGTATCCAATGATCCACCAGTAGATTTAAGAGGAAACCAAAGTATCCAATGATCCACCAGTGGATTTAAGGGGAAACAAAAGTATCTAATGATCCACCAGTGGATTAAAGAGGAAAAAAAAGTATCCTCGGATCTATATGTGGATCAAGACTGTGGATCTAAGTGGAAGGAGGGAAACTCGCGCTGGCAACCCTAGTTTCACTGACTGAGCCCCTCTCGCACCCCTTTTATCATTCCTTCCCCTCAACGCCCTAAAAACTGTGTACTGCGCAGTCACTGAAGCTAAATTCACAGAGCTCAAGAAGTTTTGCGCGAACTCTACCTATGCATTTCAGAGCTTCCGTTGCGTGATAATAAATACAATACAATACAATCTGTATTATCTATCTACCTATCTTCGCCTGTCTTTCGATGTCGTCACCCGTGAATTTTATAATTTTGAAGTTTTGATATTAGAGTGTGGTCTTCTTCATCAGTTCCACTTCACCAACTCATACAATTCTGAATGCAAATGCTCGATATTGAGCTAAATATGGCTATTTTGCCATATTTAGCTCAAGGATTCATCAAGCATTAGCACCTACATTATTTGAGGAGTTTCCTCGATTCCTCATGGATCCCATTATCAAAACTGAGATGAAGTATGTAAGTATCTCTATTTGAACTTAAAAATAATTTTCCAAATCGGTTCGTTAACGACGTAATCTGATGTACCAGAAAATTAAAAAAAATACAGACGACTTGAGAAGCTCCTTTTTTGAAGTCGTTAAATAGAGTAGTTTCTCAAGACGCATGTATTTTTGATGTTTTAAAAATCTTTTACCTCAGAACTCCGTCGCTTATGAATCGATTAGGATTTTTTAGGGAAGGAATAGAAACCTATACTTCCAGATACTAGTAGTTTGTAAGACTTATCTTGAACGCGGTGACAGTTGTCATTCTTGAAATCGTGCCTATAATGTTCTGAATTTCGTAACGGTATACGCGGGGCGCACTAGTTTCCGGAATGAATAAGGAAAAAAATACTATCAAAAATTAAATACGGTCAAAAATGAATTTATTGTTTCTCAAAATCTCTTTGCGTAAATGCACTTTTTGCGATTAAATCAATTTTGAAAACTTTTGTACCACTCCTCCGTGGTGACCTCAGAAACGTGTTTTTCATACTCTTCAAGCAAAGTCTTCGACAGCCTCTTCTGGTGATGAAAATCGTTGACTGCGTAATTGGTTCTTAATTTTTGGGAACAAAAAAGTCACAAGGTGCCAAGTCGGGGCTGTATGCAGCATGGCCCATAAGTTCTACGTTTTTCACCTTCAAAAATTCGTTTGTTTGTCTGGCCGTGTGGGAACTAGCATTTTCGTGGTGCAAGATGATACGGCGTTTCCGGTTATTTTTACGGAGTTCGTCAATAATTTCCGGCAAACAAATGGTCTTGTACCAGTCACTATTCACGGTGCGACGATTCTCTAAAGCAATAGTAGACACGTGTCCAGTTTTATTTAAAAAAAAAGCAATCATCCGCTTAGATGCACTTTTCAAGCGCGCCGTTTTGGTTGGCTTCGGCTCATCTTGAAAGACCCATACGCTCGATTGCTGCTTTGTTTTGGGATCGTAGCAATAAATCCATGTTTCGTCACCTGTTACTATGTCCCACACCAAATTTGAAGTACCTTCGTTGAATCTGGTAAGCATGGCACTGCACCAAGTGACGCGGTCCGTTTTTTGAGCCTCGGTCAAATTTTAATGGTGTGAGATCCACCGCGAGCAGAGCTTTCTCACACCCAAATATTTGTGTAGGATTGATTATATTTGACTCATGCCTATGTCTAAGGATGCGCGAATCTCGTGGTAGGTCACATGCCTGTCTGTTTCAATCATACGGCGCACAGCATCAATGTTTTTGGTGTTCTCAACGGTGGACGGGCGACCATCACGAGATTCGTCACTGAGATTGACACGACCGCGCTTGAATTCTGCAAACCAGCTATAAATAGTCGTCTTGCATGGTGCTTCATCGCCAAAAGCAGATTGAAGCCAAGCGATGCTCTGTTGAGCTGTCAAATACACTTAAAATCGTAGAAAACCATACTACCTACGAAAATTTTCCCGAGTTAAATCCATGTTAATGTAGACACGCAATTTTTAAAATGGCGCCACAATGTAAAAACAATTGGCAGTCAGATGAAACAAACTGCATTCTACACCTACAGCCAAAGAGTTCCATTTTCAAATGTTGTAATTACTTTTTAAATGTTGTTTATGTAAGTGGCCAGTTCCGGAAACTTTTAGTGTGACCTATGTATTTATTTATAGGTACTGTTACAAAATTTAAAACTTGACCTGTGGCAGCGTCCGTCGCGTCACACTACATGGGTGGGCCTGGTCCTGCACGAATAGCGACGTGCGATGAGCAGGTAGTCCACTAATTAAAGACATTAAAACTCGATTACAATCGTGCGCGTGCGTGGACTCAGACGAATGTACATAAAAATGTCGCTATATCTTTGTAAAAAGTTTATTACTAAGAAGGGCACATAAAAATAATGGGGTATGTTATCAGGATGCCCTTGGGAGGTTGCTTCATCGATAACGAACGAATTCCATTCCGCGTGGAGGTGGGGGTCGAGCGCGCGCGACGGGAGGGTGGGCGCGCGCGGGCTGCGCGCGGGGGTAGCGGGGGTGCGCGGGGGGCGCGCCAGCATCGCCGCCAGCCTGCGCTCAGCCGCGCTGCCCGGTGTGGCCGCTTGCGCACCTGCACACCACACATGCTTTTATACAACATCATCATTACCTTTATTTCATTCTCCCAAGCTTCATTGAAGCGGTTGACTTCTGTAGGCATTCGGAACCAGCCGTGCCATGTACGATCCCTTTATTCTATCACGGGTCTGGTGGCGCCCGGCTCGGCCAGTGAGCAACCATCAAATTATGGAGGTGACTCTCTTTTAGGGTTCCGTACCCAAAGGGTTAAAACGGGATCCTAAGACTTAGTTTGTCTGTCTGTCTGTCTGTCTGTCACCAGGCTGTATCTCATGAACCATGGTAGCTAGACAGTTGAAATTTTTACAGATTATGTATGTCTGATGCCGCTTTATCAGCAAAATACTAAAAACAGAATATGGCATTAGAGGTAGAGCAAATGAATGGCTTCAAAGCTACTTAAACGAACGTCAGCAATGCGTTGAAGTTGCTATATTCCACAAAAAAGTTAAAAAAGTGGTTAGATCGAGCTTTAAATACAATAAATTTGGAGTGCCACAGGGTAGTATCCAAGAACCATTTTTATTTCTCTTATACATTAATGACATCCCGAATATAAGTGGAAATAATACTATTTTATTTGCTGACGACACTACAATTATAATAAGGGCTGATGAAAAGATGACATTTGAAAAATAAATTAATAATACTTTATCGAATAGTACCATTGAATGGCTGACTAAAAATAATTTGAGAATTAATTTGACTAAAACTAACATAATACAATTTGGGACATATGTATAAACAAAAAAAAATTAAGCTTGCAATTGAAAATAATAAAACTTCGATTACTGAAGTGAATACGGCAAAATTTTTAGGAATTACGCTAGATCAGCATCGTAACTGGAAAGCACATATTATGTCTATCTGTGATAAGTCAAACAAATTCGTCTTTGCAATAAGAAGCCTTAGGCACCGCGTTTCAACAGACGCAACACGCAAGGCCTACCACGGATATGTCTCGTCAACTTTGATGTACGGTGTAACATTGTGGGGAAACTCTACAGACTTTGAAAAGGCCTTCATAGTTCAAAAAAGTGCGTCCGGGCCACCTGTAGCGCTTGCAGTACGGATAGCTGTAAACCTTTGTTCAGGAAGTTCAAAATTCTTCCATTACCATGCGTGTACATAAGGGAAATATTCTTCTTTGTCAAACAATATCCTCATTATTTTAGGACAAACACGGATATGAGAGAGATCCGAACCAGGCATAGAGAGCGACTATATTTCCACCATACAGGGTGAAATTAGTAAGGAAAAATGTATATCACCAAGCAATACAAATATATAATAAACTACCAAATGACATAAAAGCTGTAGGTACCTGTAAATTTGTTCAAGCGAAAATGTAAAACTTGGTTATTTGATATATGATTATTCGTAAATGAATTCTTGAATTTTAAACCTTAATTATAACAAACTTTGTGACGTTTATTTTGTAATGTGTAATTCTTTAATTTTAAAGCTTAATTTAATGTTATTTTTTGACCTATTATTTTTTAATGTAATGGTGATTTTATTTGACGATTGTTTTAGTTATGCAGTTTAATTTATACATTTTTAATATTATTACATCAGTTATACAATTTATTTAAATAGATATTTTGATAATTTATACCCCATACTAATTTTTAAATAATTTTAAGACTCCTTTATAATATTTGCACGCTTGTATAAGGCAAAATGTATTGGATTTACTTTTTATTGACATTATTTAAGATTTCTTGTACCTACATTTCAGCAAATAAATGATTTCTTTTCTATTCTAATAAAATAAATATATTTGAGGAGGGCTCCCATACAACAAACATGATTGTCTTGCCATTTTTTGCTCGATATTAATAACGGCAACAGGTAGACGCTTGAAACATTCACAGATTAATGGCACGGAACCCTTCGTGAGCGTATCTGACTCGCACTTGGCCGATTTTTTACTTATCTATCTTACTATCTTATCATAATTCTATTACCTTTGCCCAGCAGTGGGACACAGTACCTATAGGTTAAAATAAATATCTATTAGGTACTAAAGAACATTTTTAGAGTATTTCCATTCTTTAACATTATTTCTCTATCTGTAAAAATTATTCAAATTCAAATACTTTCAAATAGTTTATTCAAGTAATAATCAATGTAACATTACAGATTAATCAAAACGTTACACGTTAAATCTCAAACTAATAATATACACACACATAAGTAATAATAAAACAGCACACACAGTTTACACAAAACATAAAAAACAAAAGAAAAACAGAAAAATCTAATTAAAACAGGTAGCTAGGAACAATTATTTACAACTAGGTGACTCGGCGAACTTCGTATCGCACCTATAACTACAACCATCACTTACAACTTATTCTACAACTACCTAACAACTACCCTACAACTACCCTAAAGCTACCCTACTACTACCCTACAACTACCATACTACTACCCCACAACTACCCTACTACTAACCTACAACTAACCTACTACTACCCTACAACTAACGCTGAAACATGTGTTTTATATTTTTTTAATACAAACTTTCATCCCCTATTTTAACTCCTTCTGATTTAATTTACGCAACGAAAAGTAGCCTATGTCCGTCTCCATGGTCTAATCTACTTCTATACTAAAATTCATATAAATCGGTTTAACGGTTTTGACGTGAAAAGAGAACGTACATACATACGTTCTTACTTTCACTTTTATATATTAGTAGGAAGTAGGATTCTATACTTTCACAGTAGCTTTGACATACTCTAGCAATTTTATTTATACTATCATCAAATAAATCTAAATCTGGCTCGATTTTCATAATTGCGTTTGCGTTGAAATGGTTTTGAGCGCGGCAGATGGGGGATTGTTGGCGTGCAACAGTGCGTGGAGGTAGGGTAGGTATAGAGGCGTATAGTGGGACTAGTCTGGGGCGGAATCTGGTGCGCTGCTCAGGTACCTACCCAGAGCCGGCTCGCTTCCCTAGCTAAGTCAGGACTGTCTACTATTCCCCTTAGTATGCGAAAATCTGTGGAAAGCTGAGCACACAATCTGCGTGTCTGAAGAGAATAAAAACCAAGTGTCCCTTGTAGGTATTTAGTAGGGTACAAAATTACAAGTAAAATTACGTGTAATATCCATGAGAGTTCCTGTACGAGAAACGAAAAAAGCGTTTCTGGACTTTTTCCAGCATTAATGCATAATATGTCATCTCGTGGGGATTCCATATGCATGAGCTGAGTAGCATGATTACTAGTTGCTGACGCTGTATAAATCATCTATACTTAATAGATGCAAAAGGCCTTACTTTTTTTTAGTACGCTCCAAAATAGAGAGCTCTCTACAGCATGATTACCAGTTGCTGAAAAAAAAAATGCTGTACGGGACGCTGCAGTGCCTGGGACATTGTTAGATGGATTAGGCTTGCCCAGCACCTATACCATCTTCTCAGCTTAGTCAGCTATTATTCAGAGGAAAGAACAGGTCAATACGTCTGAAGCTAACTAAGCCGCGGGTTTCCTCACGATGTTTCCTTCACCGTTAAAGCACGTGTTAAGTGTGCACATACATTTTTCAAGAAAGAAAAATCCATTGGTGCACTGCTGGTATCGAACCCACGACCTTCGCATTGAAAGTCGGGGGTACATACCACTCGGCCAACACGGCTTAGGAGCGTACTAATGCGGTGTATAATGCCTTTACAGCGGGGGCAGATACCCTACAGTTTCGTGTAACGAACTCAAGACGTTTGAAGCAAGTTGTTGTTATCCCCGGACGTGCTCGTGAAATGTGAGTTTGGGATCGAACACTACACCGAGGTCCTTCACAGTTTGACACCCCGTTATTGATTTACCATTAAGCTCATAGCTCCATGTCATCATATGATGTGCACGTGGATAGCTCAGCACTTGAAATTTCGTGAAGTTCAGATAAAGTTATTTAAACCCTAAGAGCTCAGTGTCCTCAGTACTCAAATATATTACTCACTCACCCACAGCAGTTCACACGCTCACTCATTTATACTCTATGGTCTGTAATTTATTGTATTTTGTTGTTAGGTATTAGATTTTTTTAGATTTTATTTTCTAAGCTTTTTAGCACCAACCTGTACCTAAGTCATACATAACCGTTCTAGTTTTAACCTCTAACCACTTATACCCGTTGCCAATTTGATTATATTTGTATTCACTTACCTGCACTATCATAATTTCAAATGGATCACTCTCACTAGATCAAGTCAACAGATCCAGCCTGGATCTAGTGAGAGTTTTCATTTTGGAAAACTCTCACTAGATCCAGTATTTAAAGTTTTTCGAATACTGGATCTAGTGAGAGTTTTTTATTTGTTTGTACTCTCAGTAGATCCAGTTTCGAAATTTACAAAAAAAATTAAGTGTATCTATTTAATGTAAATTATAACTTGAATCTTCAATTTCCATATCGGTT
This sequence comes from Pasiphila rectangulata, assembly GCA_963082625.1. Lineage (NCBI taxonomy): Eukaryota > Metazoa > Arthropoda > Insecta > Lepidoptera > Geometridae > Pasiphila > Pasiphila rectangulata. The sequence goes on along the minus strand of OY720236.1, from coordinate 8,098,058 downwards.
TTTTTGACAGGTGTCAAAAATTACAGATGTCAAAATTGACAGAACTTGTCATACATGACAGATGTCAAAAGTGACAAAATAAAAAAAATGACAGATAACAGCTGTAAAACTTCAAATGGCCGTAACTCGACAGCTACTCAGCCTAGACATTCCGTTTAGGGCTCAAATAAAAGGCATTGCTGTTACCTACTTTTTCGATGACAGCTGTCAAACTTCAAATGGCCGTAACTCGACAGCTACTTAGCCTAGACATTCCGTTTAGGGCTCAAATAAAAGGCATTGATGATACCTACTTTTTCGATGACAGCTGTCAAACTTCAAATGGCCGTAACGCCTTTCATTTGAGCCCTAAACGGAATGTCTAGGCTGAGTAGCTGTTGAGTTATGGCTATTTGAAGTTTGACAGCTGTCATCTAAAAAGTAGGTATCATCAATGCCTTTCATTTGAGCCCTAAACGGAATGTCTAGGCTGAGTATCTGTCGAGTTACGGCCATTTGAACTTTGACAGCTGTCATCGAAAAAGTAGGTATCATCAATGCCTTTCATTTGAGCCCTAAACGGAATGTCTAGGATGAGTAGTTGTCGAGTTATGGCTATTTGAAGTTTGACAGCTGTCATCGAAAAAGTAGGTAACAGCAATGCCTTTCATTTGAGCCCTAAACGAAAAGTCTAGGCTGAGTAGCTGTCAAGTTACGGCCATTTGAAGTTTGACAGCTGTCATCGAAAAAGTAGGTAACAGCAATGCCTTTCATTTGAGCCCTAAACGGAATGTCTGGGCTGAGTAGTTGTCGAGTTATGGCCATTTGAAGTTTGACAGCTGTCATCTGTAATCTTTTTTATTTTGTCACTTTTGACATCTGTCATGTATGACAAGTTCTGTCTGTCAATTTTGACATCTGTAATTTTTGACACCTGTCAAAAAAACCGATATGGAAATTGAAGATTCAAGTTATAATTTACATTAAATAGATACACTTAATTTTTTTTGTAAATTTCGAAACTGGATCTACTGAGAGTACAAGCAAATAAAAAACTCTCACTAGATCCAGTATTCGAAAAACTTTAAATACTGGATCTAGTGAGAGTTTTCTTAAATGAAAACTCTCACTAGATCCAGGCTGGATCTGTTGACTTGATCTAGTGAGAGTGATCCTTTCAAATTAGTGAACCGTGGAGTGGAGCACTGGTGACCTGCAGCCACAGGTTTTTACAAACCTATCACAGGCACCAGCCTCTCACTCTTGGTTAGAAATATAAAATTGAAAGCATCAGTGTGTACGTAGGATAAATAACCTATTGTGTGAGAGGAAATAAATAAATATTCATTCATTCATTCATTCAAAGTTCGTTCTTTTCACACCACCTTTTCATTACAGAGTTTAGGTCAGACTGTAGTGTAATTCAGTCCTGTAAACATGTTATTGCCTTGAATAGCAACTGCTGTTGACGCAGAAAGACAGTTTGGGAGGTCGTTAATCATAACGGAAAATAGAAGTGGGCCAAGAGAAGACCCTTGGCTGAGGCTAGAACGCGTATAAAACGGTTTTGAGTCATTACAGCCTAAGCGCACGAATTGACTGCGGTCACGAAGATAGTCTGCGAAAAGCTTTAAAAAGAATATCATTATACTAACCCTGTCGAACGCTTTTTTAAAGTCTGGATAGATCACGTTTTGTTTGTTGTCTAATTGTTGTGAGATGTTATCCACAAGGGTAAGCAGGTTCGTATTAACTGATCGTCTCTTCCTGAAAGCATGTTGGGCGACGCTAAGGTGTGGTTCGATCCCTTCTTTCCCGTGGTTCACCTATTTTGTCCACCTGGTGGACCACGGGTAAACATATTCTTCCGTGGTCCACCAGGTGAACTAAGGTGAACCATAGGAAATTATTATTTAACCGTGGTCCACCTTTGAGCACACAATCTTTTTGGTCTTTCGTTGACGTGCTTCACTGTAATTGAATCTTTTCAAGTGCACCTCTTTTTCAAGAACTTACAACGTATTGTTTCTTTATCGTTTGACAATTAATCTTTGAGTATTTCTTGACAATTAATCTTTGAGTATTTCCTGACCATCTAACAGAATTAGATGTGTTCTGTTTAATGAAATAGTGCTCCGTCCCTGATCGCTTGTGAGTAAAATTAAATCTTATTAAAATGGGAGATACGCAAGACGAAGAAAGCGATTTGCACTATATTACCAGAAAGGGGGGCACTGTATTGGTGCATGATGTATATTTTTTCTACAGAGTCAAAACCTTTAAAAAAACCTCAGCGGTTTTATGGAGATGTGCGGAGTACAAAAAAAAGAAATGTACCGGAAATATTATCGTTAAGGTAAGTCAACATTCACGGAAGTCCTGTTTCGTAAACCTCCACGCTCCTAGAACTTTTCAAATACAAATTAACATTTTTAAAATCTTTCAGGATGGAAAGGTGACAAGTAAAAAAAATCATTCATGTGCATCTGATTTTTCCAAAATTGTGGTTGCAAATGAAATTGAATCTTTGAAAAACAAAGTCAAAAACACTGATTTGCCTTTAACACAACTTTATAAGGATAGTGTTGATATTTTAGAAAGTAAAGGATTGAACATGGTTACGCAAATACCGTCGTTTTCGAGCATACAACACAACTTATATACAATAAGAAATAAATCTTTAGGAGTTAAAAAAACTATTTATAGCGATTTTGAAGAAGTGGAAGTTCCCATCAAATTTGCACAATTGGTTTTGGCAAACTATTTTTATGAAGGATCGCGAATCATTGTCTTTTGTTCAAAAAGAGCTAGAGAGCTGATGTTACTGAATATTTCGGTGATGCCACTTTTTCTTGTTGTCCGAAACCATTCCAACAATTGTACATATTACATGGAGATATCGGGAGTACTATAACGACTACAAAAGTTGTACCGCTTATATACGTATTGATGCCGAACAAAAAACAGGAATCATATTCGATTGTGTTCGATTTAATTAAATCACAGTTACCAAATTTCAATCCTAAAACAATGCATCTTGATTTCGAGAAAGCCGCAATAAATGCTATTTTATGCGCTTTTCCACATGTAACATTGCGCGGTTGTTTTTATCATTGGAAGAGGGCGATTTGGAAGAAGGCCAAAAAGTTAGGCTTAAAATCGAAAGGAGAAAAGCGGATCGCTGCATTAATTGCTGCTCTACCTTTGATACCCCATGAAAGCATTAAAGAAGGATTGGAGTATGTTAAATCTGAAAGCAGTGATAGCAAAAAAATGTTACTCTTCTTAAAGTACGTTGAAAGTTTTTGGCTGTCTGATAAATTCAGTGAAATTTTGTGCGTATTTGGTGAAAGACACCGCACCAATAACACTGCAGAGTCTTATCATTCGAAATTGAATAAAGAAATAAATAAAAGAAATGCAACGGTAATAAATCTATTAAAAGGTTTAACAAAACTAGAAACATCAAGTTTCAAGACAACATCGAAGAGAAGAAAAATATATATAGATAACGACGATGATATTATGGGGATACAATTACAGTTACTAAATGGTGAAATTCCAATCAATTTCGCATTGGAGAAACTACGTTGATAGAGCAATTTTAGTTTTAAGTAATCATCATTTTAATTGAAGTAAATTATTTCAATAAATGAATTTAAAAAAAAAATGCCATTCGGTGTACTTTTTAATTTGTCGGGATCAATGTTGCATAGATTTAATCTAGCCAATGAAAAGAGGTGGACAATAGGCAATATATTTCAATAAAAATAATTTACGCGATTATCAGGTGGACCACGGAAGAATATGTTTACCCGTGGTCCACCAGGTGGACAAAATAGGTGAACCACGGGAAAGAAGGGGGTTCGATCTGCTCGTAAATCTTAGTGTGAATAATGCTTTCAAAGAGCTTCCCAAAATAAGACTATTTGTTTCCCAAATAAAATAAAATAAACTGGATACCATAAACTATTGGATACCAACCTCCAAATTTAAATATAAAATTGAAATAAAACGGAATAAGATTATATCTGTTTTTATTATAATTATAAATAATGGTTATAAAACTAAAAAAAACACGCATTAAGCACGCAGCACACAAGCAGAGCGGTGGCTAGAGGCAGGTTCCGCGACGTGGTGGGGGCGCGAAGGGCGCGGTCGGCAGCCGGGTCGTCCACGAGCGCCGTGTCGATGTAGTCGCATACCATGTCGTCCCAGTTGTCGGCGAGGTCCTGCACGCTGCGCGCGCCCGCCACCAGCTTGCGTCGCATGAGGCGCTTCACGCGCTGCAGCTGGCGCGCCGAGTGCGCGGGCGCAACGCGCGCGCGCAGCCAGGGCGCGGCGGTGGGCGGCTCCACCATCACCACGGTCGGCACCTTGCTGGTCACCTGCAGCAGCACTGGCGGCTTGCTCGCCGCCCTGTCATCCGAGCCCTCCTTCTTCTGCGCCTTCTTCAGGATCGACAGGCGGGATCGCTCTGCCAGGGACGGCTCGGAGCTGGACTGCGAGCTCGTATGGGAGGCTGGGACGACGGTCAGCGTCGGCCCAGGGGTCGGCTCGGGCGGGGTCGCAGTGGTGGAGGGAGGGGAGGACGCGGCGGGCCCCGCGCGGCGCGCTCCGTACAGCAGCTCGACCAGCTCACCGGGCGGAGAGAGAGGGGGCGCGGGCGGCGTGCTCGCTGATGACTTGCCACTCGTTGCCACTGGACACACACACAACACTCGCGTTAGCCACTCTTACTCGTATCTTTTTACCACGGAATTCACGTGCCCTTTTGGGTCAAAGATATTTACATATTTACCAAATCTGAGAGTCTTTCACATGCTATGCTAACCATACGTAGGCTGAGGCTTATCCCGCTGCTAGCGGAGTTCCTCGGGGTGTACAATAAAGGCACAATACTTTTTTTGACATTAATTGATGAGGCAATAAAATATTCCAAAATTTTATTTTTTTGAGATGATCTAAAATTGTATAAAACTGTTTTTAATTCTACACAACACCCAACAACCGATCACGTACTAATTTACAAATTCTAAGAGGCCTGACTGATTGTCCTGCACTCGTTTCCATGATTAAATTTAGTTTCATAAATAAAAAAAATCTAACAAATTTTGGCACACACATCAATCTTACCAGAATGTGTCGGGAACATAATTGATAAGTGTTCCCGATTAATAAGCTTTTTAAAGTTAAGCAAGTCGATCGATAAATACTTAATTAATTGTTCACTGCTCTATCTCATGTTCAAGTAAAAAAAGTTGTACGTACCTAAGGGTTCTTGTCATAAGCATGATATTTTTTCATGAACTTAGTTTTGCACATAATTTATATGTGTCGTATGCTATGCATTGTAATCGTCTTAGTTGAAGTCTTTATTAGCATAATGATGAGACTAAATCGTATTCCTACTTTAATTTCTTAAGTTTTCGATTTCGATAACGGCGACCGTAAATTAGCCCTGATAAGGCTCGTTAGACCAAACTTGGTTATAAATAATGTACCCTAAATGTAAATACCCTATGACCCTAGCTATTCGTGGTACGTACATGGTAACTAGAGTTAAGATCCCTACACTAACAAAAAAAAGTATTCGTCTCACCAAATCGCATAGCTCGTAATTGCCAGTAATTGTGCTTATGTCTGCACTTATTTACCTTTCGCGTACCTACACCAAAAAGCATCTCGCTGCCACATAACCTACACATTCGCAGTTCTCTAACAAATCAAAAAGTACACATACAGTAAACTAATGACCTAGGTATGAACTCTTCCTACCCGTATGAAGGACGGGATCCCAACTACACTGATCTGGTTCAGGCGCTCGCGTAACGACGTCCGATAGCCGTCCATCGAGCTTAGAAACCTACTACACCTACAAGCGCAATAAGTTGTACTCACGGGCGGGCCTCCGCAGCAGGGAGGGCAGCTTGTTCTTGATGCTGAGGACCCGCTTCATGTCGTAGTAGTTGCCGTCGCGGTAGTCGTCGTAGATGCGCTCCGGCGCAGCGGACGTGGCGCGCGGCTGCAGCTGCGAGCTCAACTCGTCGACATCCCTGCCGAGCAGGCGTGCGTCCGCGCTCGTGATGCGCCTGTCTCTGCCGCCGTCGCGCTCTCCGTCTCGCGGTGGCTCCGGCACCAACCCGGTCCCGGCCCGCGGTCGTGCGGTTCGAGACGAATCTTCATCCCATTCCCGTCGCCCCAAACCAGCGTAGTCAATCGGCGCATGGTCTCCCGAATTCTTGTCCGTGTCCGTACCTTCGTCCGGATCGATCTCGTCGCTCTTCAGCGGCCTTACATATCTATCTCTAGGTTTCCTACGAATAATTCTCTCGGTAGTCCGTCTCTCGGTAAACGGAACGATGTCATCTTCAAGGATTTTATCCTTATGGTCGCGATAGCTTGGCTTGTCTCCGTAGTCTACGAGAGGAGGCGAAGCCTCAGCATCAAGGCCCCGTCGGCGGCCGCGGCGGGTGTGGCGCCGCGGGGCCGGCTCGTCGTGCTGGCGCGAGCGGTGATATTTGGGATTCGAATTCACCTCCTCGGCATCTTCGCTTCCTCGTCGTCTCGATACATATCTGTATTTTCTAGCAGGGTTTTTCCAGATATCAGAATCGATATCGTTCCTGGGTAAATCTATGTTACCTGTGAACAAAGGTAGTTGTTTTTCACCAGGGCAATTTAAAGAATTAGGTAAGTTCCAGATGAGGTAAGGAGAGTAGAGAGGAGACTGTCTTGACAGGAGACGTTGAGAAGAGGTACGAGGAGTGACCTTGTGTATCGTCGTGGTAGTTGTAGCCAGGCGCGTCGTCGGGCAGCGCGTAGTCGGGCGCGCCGTAATGCGGCATGGGCGCGCCGTACTCGGCGGCGGCCGCAGCCACCAGCAGCCCCGCCAGCACCAGCCGCATGCTCGCCCCCGCCCCCGCGCCCCCCTCTCCTTCGCTGTAGCTGCCTATGTTGACTACTTCCGACACCTAAATAATACTGTGTAAACCAGCTGCATATTTTAAATGACTAGGAACCAAGAATTTTAAGATAGACTACCATGTCACATAAGACCGAACTTGACTTCGATGTCGCCTTTGGTCGCCGTCAAAGAGTGTCACCGTATAGTATAACTCTATGGTGCCGCACGGAGTGTTATATTCTCTTTGGGTGTAGCCATGACAATGAACCTTCTATAAAATATTAGTTTAAATAAAACCAACGCAAAAGATAGGTATCTATTTGCATCATAGATTTACGTTAACTTCTATGTCTCTGATCTGCATGGTAAAGGGGGGCAAGATGGTGCAAGCCTTACTCAGGCGAGGTAAAACCGTCTAAGAAGCCTTAGATATTTATCTTGTCCAAGGTGCAAGGAGGTGTGTATGTACCTGTACCTTTGACTGCCACTTGTAAGTTTACCATGGGTTTTACCCTGGAACTTAGACAAGATTTAACTCGTCTAAGCACTGGAAGAATAAAATGGAAATATGATAGATGATATAATTGAGGAAACACACAGTCAACAATATTTTTAGAACCTATTATTAACTCATGTTATGTGATTTTCTTGTTGGATGCCCTTTAATAAATAAATAAATAAATAAATTTGAGGTTGTAAACTCCAGTAAAATCCATAAAACTAGATTTTTTTACTGACGTAAAATCTATGGAGGATCCTCATTCTCAATGTCCTAATGACCAAAAAGTAAAGAAAATTAATAATGTCATAATGACTAAAAATGACATTTAAAATTTAAAAAACCATACATAAATTTTCGTTAGTATATTTTTTATAAAAAAACTGTAATATCTAAGTCCGTTCAATCCTTCCATAACGATGCCAAATTAGAACCGTTTAAAAGTTATGACTGGGAATACGAAGGAGGATAGCAGCAGCTGCTATGCGAATTCTGGAGCAGAGAGGGCCTGCCCGCCCATCCGCAACGTGACGCACCCCCTGGTGAGATTAACATACTAGTTACCTTCTTTACTTTATGGACGCCCAATGGCCATAACCATAATTGTAAAATGTATAGTTGTCTGTACCTGTAAAAGCTGTATAACGATATATATATATATATATAACGAATAGGTGTAAAAACCTACAGAAAATATAGCCGTAGCTATTGAGAGCTACCGCGACCGCCGCCGCGCCCCTGCGGACACTCACCACCCCGTTGTTTTCCAGCGCTACTACGAGTTCACGCAGGACGAGCTTAAGGCGCTCGAGGAATGCGACTCGGAGAGCTTCTACCAGCGATGCCTGCCCTTCAGCACACTGCTCGGCACTGCGACCTACGCCGCCGTAAAATACGGTGAGTCCAAATTGACCATAATTATTATTATTTTCAGCCGTAACTGACCCACTGCTGCCCAAAAGGCCTCCTTTTCCTGCTTCCACTCCTCGCGACTTAGCGCAGTTACAGGCCAAGATGGTAAATAAGCGTCAAGCTCGTCCCGCCATCAAACTGACCATAGATAATTTATTTATTTATCATACATAATTATAACATTACTGAGCATATTCTATTATGAATTAATATGATAAGTTAAACATCTAAATATACAAAAAGAAACTCTAAATATTGAAATATATATACATATATACCTATATTCTGGTCACTAGTCATAATATATTAGATCCCCATTGAAGAATCCAGCATTATTGTCATCGGCGGCAAGGACGCCACGAAAATCTTCATAGAAGTAAACGCCGGAGTCTCGTTTGTAGCTGTACCCGTACGTACATCCTTATGTTAGAGTGACGTTCCTCCCGAGCGAAGGTTTACTTCTATGAATGTTTTCTTGTAGGGTACCTGAAGCGGAACCCTCACTTCGGCGCAGTGCCGAAGGTGCTGGTGGCTGTTTTAGTGGGGCACGCGGCGGGCCGGCTGGCGGCCGTGCCGCGCTGCGAGCGCCGCCTCCGCCGCCTGCCGGGCCATCTCGGCGACGTCATGCGCAACTACCACAAAATCAACAAGGAACCTGTTGCTGTTGGAAAGAAATAGCCATGCCTAGGCCGCCATACCTCTGATTCTAATAAAGACCCCCTTAAAATAAAAATAAACAGTACTCTAATACATTCATAAACAATTCAAAATATTTTAATAATTGTATCCCTGTGTACCCTTTACCAATCACTATTGCACTTATCTGTCCCTGGTGAGCGTTAACAGGGTGCCATCATCATCTCTGTGTAACGCATTATAATATTTATGAGATGAAGCTGAAGGATGGGTTCCCATCCTGTAACTTACCCACCTCTACCACTAAAATCTTGTAACACTGTTACAAGATGGCAACTTCAAAAAATGACTTCCCACCGTATAATATATTTTTGTATAGGTACCTATTTCCACAGTGTCTGTCATACCCAACCGAAACGGTTTATGAATTTTATTCTTCTTGTTTGATGTATGGATTAGTTTGTGAATCAGAATGGCGATTGTACTTTTTCAAAAAATCAACATGTACGATAATGTTATACATAAAAGGAATGTACCAGCAATGTACCTGAATGTACCTTTAATGAATTTCAATGTACCTCCATGAAACAATAATAATTTCAATATGAGCCGCGGTCCTGACGGTCAGAACAGAACCACGGGTGTACTCTGATAATGATGGTTATAGATATCTCATGGTTATCTGATACCGGATGAATGTACCATCATGTACCTCATAAAAATATAATCAGAAATAAAATGGGGCCAGTAGTTAAAATAGCTCACACTGTACAGAAGCAATATATCTATAAAATATATAAATAAAACTAAGGATAAAAACAAATTTAACCCGTAAGAGCACGCTGTCGTGTTTTTTGGGTCAATGAGCCGTTTTCATTAAAAAGTATAAACTTCAAAAATAGTACCCTCGAATCATATAGATGGCGTTAGTGTTTTTTAGGGTTCCGGACCAAAATGGTAAAAAGGAACCCTTATAGAATCACTCTGTCTGTCTGTCTGTCTGTCTGTCACACATGGATATCTCGAGAACTACTGATGTTATTGTCTTGAAATTTAAAATGGTAAAAGGCAACTCTTTTTTACTAATATAGCGTATATAAAAATGTTAAAAAATATTCTTATTTTGATTGCAGGGGGGCGGATAGGGGATCTCAAAAATTTTAAGTGAAGTTACTAGGCCGTGTGGGGTATCATATGAAAGGTATTCATTCGCACATTAATAAACAGTTTTTAGTTTTCCTTTAAACCATATCGTTTTTGAGTAATTTACAAAAATGTTGAAAAAACGACCATTCCGCCCCCCTTATCTCCGAAGTTTGCAGAGATAAACCCGTGATACTTTTATAGCTAATAGAAGTATATGTAAACTTTATAGAAAAATTATAGCGAACTCTCTAATTTGCATAGTTTTTTAGACAAGGGGGGTGGAAAGGGGGTTTTCAAAAATTTTGTGATGTTAATAGGTGATGTGGGGTATCATATGAAAGGTATTTATTTGCACATAAACAAACAGTTTTTAGTTTTCCTTTAAATCATATAGTTTTTGAGTTATTTACAAAAATGTCGAAAAAACGACCGTTCCCCCCCCCCCCCCCTTATCTCCGACGTTTGCAAAGATAAACCCGTGATTTTTTTATAGGTATTAGAAGTAAATGTAAACTTTATAGGAAAGTTATAGCGAACTCTCTAATTTGCATAGTTTTTTAGACAATGGGGGTGGAAGGGGCGTTTTCAAAATTTTTGGAAAGTTACTAGGTGATGTGGGGTATTATATGAAAGGTATTCATTTGCACATTAATAAACAGTTTTTAGTTTTCCTTTAAGTCATATAGTTTTTGAGTTATGTACAAAAATATTGAAAAAAATAGCGTTCCCTCCCCCTTATCTCCGAAGTTTGCGGAGATAAACCTCTGAAACTTTTATTGCTATTAGAAGTGTATGTAAAGATTAGAGGAAATTTATTACAATCTCTCTACATAGCATACTTTTTTAGAAATCATCGAAAGTGTAAAGAATCTATATAAGTTCCGCTATCAGACAAGAGATGGCGCTGTCAAGGTTCTCCAACAAATATAAAACCGCCTTTGTCATATATTATATTGTATGATGGCACGGAACCCTCGGTGCGCGAGTCCGACTCGCTCTTGCCCGGTTTTATTTACTGGTTGGAAACACTATTTGACAATGACAGAATTAGGGATCAACAACAAACTGTTTTCTTCGCTTGCCAGCTCCATCTGTTAGGTTTAGGAGAAAACTCTTTTTTCTTTTTTACTGAAAACTACTCATTTAATTATTTAGGCTTTTTATATACATAGAATCAATCCTTATTCAAATATGGATTAAAGAACAGTTTTTTTTACCGTATCTTTAAATTATTATAAAACCAAAGATATTATAGGTAACATTTCGCACACCTAATATTAAAGTGACTTAACTGAAAAATGTTTTTTTTTGTCAAACTGAATAATTCTGTTTTGTAGGAAATGCGAATAAACTGTTTTACGATCCCATGATTTAATCAAAATTTGGTTAAATGATGATAATATGAATCATTTATGGTTTCGTCTATTTATAAAGTTTAAAATAGTTATTAAATATGCATCTTTTTAATTAATTAATTTAAAAATTCTGTTTCAGTTTCCTCAAGTTGAGTCAAATTTTTACCTTAAACATTGAATTTTTAAAATTAAAAGTCTCCTTAGTTTTTAATATGGAATAAAATAAATGGTTTGCGTTTTGTTAACTACGTTGCGAACTATCACAGTTATATCACATACTGAAACCATGATTGGAGTCCTATCTCACTCTTTGGAAACATGTGTAAATGTTTGTCCTTTCGCTTACTAGCACAGTTCACAACACAACACTTCGACATAATAAAATGCTTAATATTGCAGCTTCAGAAATTGAGAGATGTTACGGAAATTAATCAACGCAAAACTTTACTCGATCAACTACAAAACTGCAATGTCGGCCACTGACCGGTATTTATTTTTTAAGTTTTGTTTTGACTATTGGCAAATAATCATTCGAGTAAAAAGGTAGCATAGCTTGTGCGAGTCAAAATGGTGGGCGGGGCTCATTTTATTATAATATCTCTGTACTCAATGAGGTACTTCTATTTTAATTATTATTGGTAGATTTAGGTAGGATTAAGGTAGATTTGACCCACATTTATTCTATGCTGATTCGCAACATTACACCCGCTAACCAAACGTCAAGTTGGCGGCTCATTTTATTTTTGTAATATCTCTGTATTCAAAGAGTTACTTTTATTTTAATTATTGGTATATTTAGGTAAAATTAAGGTAGATTTGACCCACATTTATTCTATGCTGATTCACAACATTACACCCGCCATCCTGACGTCAGGTTGGCTATCAGTTAGATAACATGTATTAGTACTGACGACCTCCATGGTACGGTTAGTTTAAAGCTGGCAGAGACTCAGGAGGTTGCGGATTCGTATCCCGCCGCGGGAAAAATGTTTGTAGTTTTCCGGCAGATATTTATCATTGCTCTGGGTATTTTTCCTTGTATTGGAATGTAATTAGAAAAATATACTAAAGTATTCTACTAATCACAAGCTCTTCTTACTTTGGGACTAGGTGTGTGAATTTCCAGAATTATTTATTAATTCAGTTATCATCACAGCACCACCTTGCCCTTAAGTATGACTGACTATGTAGCCACGCTTGGCAGGCGGTTAAAGGTTAAAAACGCTGCTGTCTACCTTTCGGAGGTATCCCTTGGCAGATTCTTACTACATTTACAGGTAAAAGACGATGGGCCACATTCTTCTGCCGGCGCCCCACGGCAAATTATTAACATAATTTTGAGTTACTCTCTTTTTTTATAGAAAAAAAAACCTTTAGAAACCTACCTATGTATGTTTTCTTTTACAGAAAGATTGCACTAAGTAGCTACGTACCTGCTACCTATTTTATTTGATCATACGCAACTGTTATCATTATCAGGCCAATCATAAACCAAAACACAAATATCTTTAACAGTGAACAAAGTTTATGCAAAGAAATGTCTAATTTTACTGGTGAGAATAACCAACTATGAATCATACGAAACATAGAAGGGGTTCCACTGTAATACAGAGTTAATTAAATTGACCCAAAAAACACGACAGCGTGCTCTAACGTGTTAAAATATTTTTGTGTCCGTAGTTTTATTTATATAAAGATATATTGATCTTGTACAGTCTGAGCTATTTTTTAATACTTTTAGTTTTTTTTAACTTATCTAGATTCCGATATATTATATTTTTTATTAAATGGAATCAACGCTACCGCCAAACGCCTGACGAAGAACGGGTAATTATTCGATCAGTAATATTGCTATAGAATAAATAGTAGGCATTCAAATTTGTTTTTAGATTTTCTCTATATCTACTGGCCGCATTTTATTTCTGATTATATTTTTGGTACATTGATTGAAGGTACATTCATCTGGTAAAATATCAGGTAACCATGAGCTATCTATAACCATCATTATCAGAGTAGGTACACCCGTAGTTCTGACCGTCAGGACCGCGGCTCATTTTATTATTTAAATTATTCTTGTTTCATGGAGGTACATTGAAATTCGTTAAAGGTAGGTGGTACATTCAGCAGGTACGTTCTTTAATGTTATAGCATTATCATTATCACCATACATGTTGTTTTTTGAAAAACTACACCCGTCATTCTGACTCACATTGGTTTGTATTGCATTCTGTGAGGTTCTGTGCCATAAACTTGTACTGTAGATAGAGAATGAACTATTTTCTATCTATGTGTGTGGGGTCCCCACCTCAGGGTCCCCATTAGTGTCAAGTCAGTACTCGGTGTCAACTGCTATGTTATGCAAATGTCACTGTCATTGTCATGAAAAGTATGATGCACTTGTCTTTCTCTCTCTAATTGCACTGCTAGAGGCCCTTAACCGCAGTGTCAAGAAGAAGCTGCAGACGACGATTGATTGAAACTGATTGACTTTGATTCTGTCAAACTCACCTCATTCATTTCAAATAATTTCAATTCAATTTCATTTCACTTTATTTCTTCTATTACGCATAGACAAGTAAAACAGATTTTCAGGGTTATTCTTGGAAAATAATTTATAAAGATTTTAATAAGCAGTTTCTATAATTTTAATTATTAATTTTGGCGTTGGTCAATTGCCGAAGAAGTATGAACGATCCGAACTCGTTCGGGTATCAGGAGATGAGGCCGGCTAGCGGGGAGGCAGCGCCGGGCGCGCGCCCCGAGCCCAACTTGGTAAGGTCGAGCGCCATGCAGCCTGCAGCGCCGCGGGCGTGCGGCTTTCAGCTGGCGAGGTGCTAAGCGGCGGTTGGTGTGTGCAGGCGCAGTACAAGTTCTCGCCGGAGGAGTTGCACGTGCTGGCGGAGTGCAACCGAGAGAGCTTCTTTAGGCGCTCGTTGCCGCTAGGCGCCGCGCTGGGGCTGGGCACAGCCGCCGCCGTGCAGTTCGGTGAGTGCGCCCCCTCCACGTCCCACGTCCCACCGCCACACACAATAACATCCATCCCGCTGGGGCAAGCTCCACAAATGTGTTATTATAAGAACTTGTGCAGTTCTCCACTATGTGTTGTTGTTGTGTTGGCACTCAGGTACTCGGGAAAGAACAAGTATGATGTAAAGTATTTTTCATACATCAGGACATTTATGTGTATCATTATAATAACTTTAAAGAGACCAAAGAGGTTGTTGCCGGCTCAAGTAGAAATGGAACCTTGTATAAATACCATAGTGGTTGTATATTCTCTAAGTTACATAACAGATCAGATCTAATTGAGTGAAGATATTACTAACATTTTGAATAAAGTCATGACCATGATGAGGTAAGAAAACATGAATAAAGTTGGGGTCTGTGCTTGACGGCGTCTGTTTTGTAATTAAGAAATAAAATCCATAAACTAATTAACCAAAATTTTGTTTTAACCATAATCTTGACATGTTCCATGAATAAGTTTAATAACCTAGTAATTATTCATAACATTACTGCTTTTTGTGTCTGATGAATGTGTGTGTATGAGATACTTGAACATCAGAGGGACTCAGTTCATTTTGATTGTATTTAACCTGAAAAACAAACAGCTGCTTACTTAAAAGTTACAAATAATTTGCTAAAACATAGCTTGGCGGCACACAAAACCGTGCTGTGCTCGTCAGCTTAGTTTAGTTTTGGTAGTCTGTAAGAAATTGTAGTAAGTGATAAGACTACCTTTTGTAAAATGTAATTTGTTACATTAAAGTATCTAATATCCTTGCAAACTTATTAAATTAAGCATAATATTAAGACAAAAATTGTAATAATAAATAGAAGTGCAAGAAGGAAGGTTTCTTGTTTGCTTCGTTTCGAAAAAAAGTTGCTCAAGCAATTCAATTCAATTATGTGCTTTACTCAATTTAAATGTGTCATGTTCTTCTTTTGGAAATTGACTATTCTATCACAATTATGCTTTTTGCTCTATTGAATAAACACTTATTGACTTTGATCTGGCACCCCACAGTAGAATTAGTGTTCAATGTTTCAAACTAGCTTAATCCTTTTCCCTGCATATTAATTTAGTCAATATTTTTGTGTTTTATGTGTTTGTTGAGATTCTGAGTATCACATGTGGGCAAGATTGATAAACTGTGAATACAAATACATTTATTGCTAAAAAGAGAACACAGTTTCAATAGGAAAAGAGAGTAGACTCAGCACTGGACTGAGTTAAAGCTGTATAAGCTGGGTATATAAGCTACACGGTATTCAGGGCCCGGTAGTTAGAGTGCTTAGGGAGCAAGGCTTGCCTCTGGACGCTCTAACTCTTATTACACCACTCTTAGTTAGGGTAAGGGTCCCTGAATACCGTGTAATGTAATACAGGCTTTAAGCCTGTATAACATTAACTAAGAGTGGTGTAATAAGAGTTAGAGCGTAAGGGAGCCTAACTAGGGCGACCGGTCGGACCCGGCCAGCCTTGCTCCCTAATCGCCCTAACTACCGGGCCCTGAATACCGTGTAGTGTAATACAGCTTTAAACTACAGTCTACTCAGGGCTGGTCTAGTCTATCCCAGGATTCGTATTTTGGTGAGATCATTCATCGATGGATAATTGTAATATCCCATCGCATGAATGATGTGGTGTGTGTGGTTGCAGGGCACCTGAAGGCGAACCCGCGGTTCGGCGCCGTGCCCAAGGTGACGCTGGCGGTGGTGGCGGGCTACTTCCTGGGCAAGCTGTCGTACCAGCAGGCCTGCGCCGACAAGCTGATGGCGCTGCCGGGCTCCTACGTGGGCCAGCTGTTGCGTGACCGCCGCGACGGCCGGTCCTCCAGGTTAGTACCCACCCCATTGTATCCGCTCTCTTATGAAGCAGCACTTCGAGATCAATGAGGGAGGCCTATGTCTAGCCGTGCACATCCAGCAGCGAGATGCTGCTGGTAAGGTTTTCTAGCAGTGGTACTTAAACATGTTTTATCAAATCATTAAGACATGTATATTATGTGAAAGAGGGGTACCTATACCCCCTTTTATCTCCGTAGTTTGTAAAGATAAACCCCTGAAACTTTTATAGCTAATAGAAGTGTATGTAAAGATTGCAGTATAAAAACAAACTTTCTTATTAATATAGTTTTTTAAAAATCATAGAAGGTTTAAAAAAATTACACAAGTTCCACTATTGGACAAGAGGTGGCGCTGTCAAGGTTCTCCAATAAATATAAACCTTATAAATCTTTAACCATTTCAAGTCGATAACATCAGTAGTTCTCGAGATATCCATCTGTGACAGATAGTGCGATTCTATAAGGGTTCCTTTTTGCCATTTTGGTCCGGAGCCCTAAAAAGATTAGATTAATAAAATGATATGCGCTGCCAACATGGCTAGCCAAATAACTTACGAATTTATAAATTAACTTGTCAATGGCGGAATCGTGTTAAACCAAACACAAAAAGCCATAAAATAAAGAGATAAGACAAAATGATATGCAATATTGTATATATTTATACCACAAAAAATCCTGCTTTGAAATGTTTGTTTATTTTTTATTTATATTTATTTCTGTTACTGCCAGGCATTCATATCTTCTGTTTAATTTAACTTTAATATATATCCTAAGTTTTATACTTGAGTGAAAACTGTATAAGGCTTAATTTGTTCTATTCCACTTACCATTTCTTTGTTGTAATTGTAATTTATTTATTCCATAAAGATACAACTGTACACTTGGAAAAGTCAGTTTTCACAACATAATAAATATATTTTATAATAAAATTAAACGGTACAAATAGAGTACACCAATTAAATATTACTTAGGTCATCAGCAAAAGCTTCATCAAGGGTGTAATATGACTTTTCAATTAACATTTTTCTTAAGGCAGTGCCAAACAAATTAATATCTACATTGCGCAAGTCAATAGATAGTTTATTAAATAATTTAATGCATAAACATAAAAAAACTTTTACCTACTTTGGCAAGCCTATGGGCTGGTGTTACATAGTTGTTTCTTAACATAGTGTTATATTATAATATTATATTATAACACTATGTTATTATGAGCTGTTTGTTTTCCAAGCATCAATAAAATGAAATATATGTCGGCAGCGTGGGGCGGGGCGCTGCGGGCGCGAGCGACATGCTGGGCGCGCGCGCGGGCGACGTGTACTCGGACGCGGGCCCGGGCCGCGCGCTGCTCATGGACGAGGACCGCGCCGGCCGCGTCTTCAGCGAGGACCTCACGCGCCCCGACCACACAGGTGACCAACGAAATAAATCATCATTTCAGCCATGAAACGTCCACTGATGAACACAGGCCTCCCTCATGGATCTCCATGAGGGGCAGTTGCCATACTCACCACCCCCTGCCTGCCGTCCCATGCTGTGCTGGCATTGGGGCACAATAGTACCTGCCTCATATTTCAATATAAAACGGTCACTTCATTCGGCAATACTGACATATCATCATTTCAGCCGTAAAACGTCCACTGATGAACACAGGCCTCCCTCATGGATCTCCATGAGGGGCAGTTGCCATACTCACCACCCCCTGCCTGCCGTCCCATGCTGTGCTGGCATTGGGGCACAATAGTACCTGCCTCATATTTCAATATAAAACGGTCACTTCATTCGGCAATACTGACATATCATCATTTCAGCCGTAAAACGTCCACTGATGAACACAGGCCTCCCTCATGGATCTCCATGAGGGGCAGTTGCCATACTCACCACCCCCTGCCTGCCGTCCCATGCTGTGCTGGCATTGGGGCACAATAGTACCTGCCTTATATTTCAATATAAAACGGTCACTTCATTCGGCAATACTGACATATCATCATTTCAGCCGTAAAACGTCCACTGATGAACACAGGCCTCCCTCATGGATCTCCATGAGGGGCAGTTGCCATGCTCACCACCCCCTGCCTGCCGTCCCATGCTGTGCTGGCATTGGGGCACAATAGTACCTGCCTCATATTTCAATATAAAACGGTCACTTCATTCGGTAACACTGACATATCATCATCATCATTTCAGCCGTAAAACGTCCACTGATGAACACAGGCCTCCCTCATGGATCTCCATGAAGGGTAGTTGCCATACTCACCACGCTTGGCAGGCGGGTTGGTGAGCGCAGTATGGAATGTTGATACACGGATGGACGCTGCTGCTCATCTTCCGAAGGTGTCCCTTAGCAGGCTCTTACTGCATCCACGGGTAGGAGAGGAAGGGGTATCGTTCTACTGCCGGCACCCCACAGCGGGAGTAATCAACGTAATAAATAAAATAAATAATGCTGGACAATTCACACAGCATCATCTAGCCCCAAACTAAGCAGAGCTTGTGTTATGGGTACTAGATGTTCCGGGTACATATTTGTTCCGGGTGTGTGTGTGTATGTACATATATATAATAAAAAAAGATCTATCTATGTAGTATAATGTATTAAATTAAGTATATCAGTCATCTAGTACACATAACACCGGAATAACATATAGGCTACATCGTGAAAGTACATAGAAATAATAATTACAATGTAACTAAATTTTCACATGAATAATGATGACATTTTTTGGTTTTTATATATTTATATAGGTACGTTTATTTTTTTGTTTTGTGACTTGAACGCAAGCTGTTTATATTGTTGGCACGGTAGTAAGGACAGCAGTTATTCTGAGGCGTTACGAAGTTGCGCAGGACAGCTATAGGAATGAAGAAACGTGTGGTGGTTTCAGGAGTGGCGGAGGCGGAGGGTGCGCCGGCGCCGGCGGCGCCCTCGTACGAGGAGCTGCGCCTGCGCAACCGCAAGCAGCACGCCGCAGAGCAACACGACCCCTACAGGTACCCCCCCACCGCTGAACACGGCCTCCTCGCGGATCTCCAACATCACGAACGGGCTAATGCCATACTCGCCGCATGCGCAGGCGGAATGTACGGAATGTTGATACACGGAGATTCTGCTCTCCAAGGCAGCCCTTGGCAGATACTGCTTCTACGGGCAAGAGAAGAGGGACAACATTCTACTGCCGGCACCGCACGGCATTATGACGAACTGTATGATCTCAAACTCTGTACTAAAAGGCGAATCTATTAAAGGTAAAGTTGGCCATTAGTGAGCAAATTAAATTAATTGTTGACGATGGCCATTTACGGACTGCTGTGGCTATGGATTGACAAAGCGACGAGACAAGCCCGGGGCCCACCCGGTGTGACGCGGCCGCGTCTCCTGGTACCAGTGCCATATCTACCGCTGACCACGTTCCACGCGCTCGCACGCTGGCACAGAGATGTCTCACGTTCCCGCAAGGTGCCCGGCCCCGGAACACAGCAATGCAGACATTACTGCTCGGCGGCAGAAATAGTTAATTATACTACTACGAAATGCCTCTTGGAATTAGGGTTTTGGTTTTTATTTAGATTTTTTTTTACTATTACTATTATTATTATTATAAGTGCCATTCAATTTTAGATTCTCTAACATAGCCAAGTTATTCATGTTTCTACGGTGAAATAAATGAGTCATCATCATCATTTCAGCCGTAAAACGTCCACTACTGAACAAAGGCCTTCCGCCTGGATCTCCGCGAGGGGTAGTTGCCATACTCACCACGCTTGGCAGGCGGGTAGGCGAGCGCAGTACGGGATGTTGTTACACGAAAGGACTGCTGCCCATCTACCTAAGGTATCTCTTAGCAGGCTCTTACTGCATCCGCGGGCATGAGAGGAGCGGTAACATTCCACTGCCGGCACCCCACGGCAAATTAATGCGTATGAGTAAAGATCACATAACAAGGAGTCGAGTTTCTGGCACAGGTAAATACGTGGTATAGCGGCTCGGTGGACGGCCGAGACCAGCAGTCCGGCGGGCGTCGCCCGCGACCCACACGTAACTACCACTGACTCCATCCAGTACATAGAAACGACATAGCACGTAGTTACTGCATTCTCGACGTCTCAGCTCACTGTAGCTAAAGTCGCGCTCATTGTAAAGGATGCCACTAAGGCTTAGTCATGTAAGTACATAGGACAACTAGATTTGCTCTTAGAAAAGTAATTGTGGATGCATTCGTATTTGCACCAATCATAAACCCTTGTAATTTATTGTCATGTAGTGCGCGCATCGATCGCTATAGATAAATGAAGAGCCATTCATTGTTATTCTTAGGGCTGCCTTCTTCTTCCCTTGGACGAGGAACGCGTGCTTTAGTAAAACCTGGGTGAAAAGCTTAATATTATAATGTTGTAGGTTGTAGAGCGTTAAATTGACCAAGTCATCAAGTTGTTCAGGTTTCCGGTTTGTAACTTTTTTCACACACAATTGATAAAAAGTTATTATTTTGTGTTAAAGGTCCCGCTTATTACGTTTAAATAAGATGGCCTTGAGGTATTTAAATATAAATAATTCAGTTTTGGCCTTCTTTCAAGACATTTACTATAAATTTTAACTATGTAGGACAAACATTTTTAAGGGGTGTCGTAAGCTAGTTTAGTCTTATTTTACAATTGTTTAAAAATAGTCAAAATAAACAGTTTTTTTAACGTAAATAAATCTATAAACCTAAAAAAAACTTTGTTAATATCTAGAAATAGACTGGTTTCAAAGAAAATTATTAATCAACTTGTGTGACACAATAAAATGCAATAAACAATATCTAGTTTTAATTCCGCTTATGCTGAGATGCAGGAGCACCGCCCTCCCGCCCGCTAATTATGCACATGCAGGGAGAACTAGCTTGTCAGTGCAGCATGCATACCCAAACCTATACGAGACACGAAAATTTCGTTCCAGCGGCCGACCAGTCAACATCTCAGCGGTCACCTGATGATGCCTCGCGGAGAGGCGAAACACGTGTCTCGTATAGGTTTGGGTATGCATGCTGCACTGACAAGCTAGTTCTCCCTGCATGTGCATAATTAGCGGGCGGGAGGGCGGTGCTCCTGCATCTCAGCATAAGCGGAATTAAAACTAGATATTGTTTATTGCATTTTATTGTCATGGATTTCCGCAAAGTAACGCCTGATTCCATTAATTATATTGTGTGACACATAAAAATCTACATGGACGTTTTTTAAAAAAAATGCCCAGTTTGTTCCACTCTAGAGCAGTGCGCATTTTGATTTCAGCCGCATGACAAGAGGTCACGGCATGAAATATGCTTAGGGAGCAAACGCTGCCATAGCACGATACTATTATGTGTACCTTAGTTAACTGAACTGTGTTGTCATCGCAGGGCGGACGCGGCCAGCGCGCCCGCTGTGCGCCGCCCGCCCGCGCCGCGCGCCGCCGCGCCGCACACCAACGCGTACGGCGACGTCGTCGAGTAGCCCCCCCACCCTCTCCCCCCTCCCCAGCACACTGACGCGCTACCACGAGAACTCAAACAATCCAGTGTCGGTGTCAGCCAAAACTAGAGTAGACAGTAAATCCCACGAAACGGTATCAGCATCATGGGGGATCAAGCGATCTATGCCCATCGGACCTACGACGCGCCCGCAGCACTGCGGGGTCAAACACGAAAGTGTCTCGCAGCAGCGCCCGCGCGGATGGAGCAGCGGAGTAGAGGATAGCAATTATTGTATGTAATTGAATACGTTTCGAAGAAATATTACAATGACTCGTAAACTTTATGGATTAAAGATGTTACATATTATTATCATGTTTTTTTTTATTAGATACATCCCCTAAAATATACAGCCCCAAACACATGAATCACAAGAGAAATAGCAAACCACAAAACAAGATAGGTAGGTAGTAGGTACCTACTTAGAAAATAACTTATTAGTAAAGTCAAAGTGCCGACCTGAGGTCTTAATCAAATCGTCTGCCCATCCAAGGTGTGGAGACGTCCTATGCTGCGCTTGCCGGTCCGTGGCCTCCAACTCATAAACTTTTCAGCCCTTATACCCTCAGTTCTGCGAACTACGTGACTTGCTCATTGTTACTTCAACGTGTTAATCCATTTGGCTATGATGTCATTCCTTACTGATTCGATTCTTATGATTTCTGATTCGATCCCGTAGACTACGCGACTACGGCGTAGGGAAACCCCGAGCATAAGGTAACCCTCCCGCAGCTCGGTGACCGACTGCGCTTTTATTATAGATAAGCCTACCTAGTGAAGAACGGCATCTCGGTCCCATACCTGTCATCACTGGTAACATAGTTCGGTAGTACTACCTACGTAGTAGGTACTGATTATTCTAATTCTAGGGGGGGGGGGGGGGGGTTACCAGATCTGCACTGACGTCCCGCATTGGGGTGTATTGTGCATTGTCCCCCGAGGTGCTGCCTCGACCCTAACCTTACCAGCCCGACTCCTTGAAATACCGGAGAAGGACTCGGGGTCGCCGGCAGCATTCCATGAGCATCCCCGAAGGGTATGCAAATGTTGTGGAAGAAAAAGGGCATGACTCCATGCGCTCCTGCAGCCCTGTCTCTAAGTACTGATTATTTTTGTACAAAAACATTGCGTAGGTTTCCCAAATCCTAGTTGGATTCTACTTTTGACCCCTTTCCCGCAGATGAAGAATGGAAGAATTGATTGCCGCGCCATTGTGCTTAGTTTATACATCCACTTTGCCATGACCACAAACTCAACATCCACCATCCATCGTGACAAGATATGATGTACCTACTGTTCGATCTTCTACTTCTGCAGCAAGCTTGTAATGTGGTCTAAGGAACCTTTTCGGAACTTGGCTTGTTCGGGAGGTGGAAGTCATCAAACCTGCTACCGGGACGATTGATGATGATGATGTCGAAAACAGCCCAGAGACACGGCTCAAAAGCGAGATGGGTGGGTGTGTTGTTCTTAAGCAAGACATCATGTTTCCACTCATAGACGAAATTGAAGATTTTTTTTGATGTATCGAAAGTGAAGACTCGTAAGACAGTGCCTACCTACCTACATACGAGAAAACCTAAAGTCAGCCAATCGTGTACTACGTAAGGTACAGAAGGAAAGTAGCACATAGTAGAGTGATAAGAGTGAAACATAAAATTAGTGCTATGCTATAAGTGTGCGCCGCATAGAACACATATTTTCTATCTTGTGGTTTTCGAAAAAAAACTATTCCTGCCAGTGTAACGTTGTTCCAATAGGAAAATTCATAATTCATGGTCAGAGAGAGGAGATATAGTGCATGGGCAGAAAGGCTTGTACAAGAATGTGCGCCGAAAATATAAATTGGTAGGTCCTTAGTTTTTCTTTGTGCTTTTGCATTTTTTTAGCATGCAAGGATAACTGCCTTACGCAAACACACCATTGCTGAGCTTCCGTTAAGACTATGGACCGCCGTTTTTGGCAGGAAGTAGGTCAATCAATCTATATGGTAGGTATACTATTACTACGTAGACTTACTTTCAAAATAAGTTATGAAGTACCTAAATCAATTAAAGCTTGCATAATACCATCATGAGCAGTCATTAAAATAGCAAAAATGGGTTTTTTGACCGAGTTATTAGTAAAGGGAGAGTATTGACAGTTTGTTTACAAACGTTCTACATCGAATTTGGCTAAAGTCCCTTTAATATCTTACTACAGTGTGAAGGCAAAGCTAGGAGTAAGTATGCTGATTCAGTTTCATTTTAAATATTTATTTACCTTTGGGATGATCTGAACTTGGCTTCAGCTAATTATCTTAGATATAGGTAGACAGTACAGGAAATACTAAGTTGAACCTATACTATGGGCCTATCAATCTGATAAGTACATAATCTTCAATGTGTGATACAAACATTCTTGGGAGTACCCATGCATTTAAATACAAGACTATGCCATTTATTACAATGTCTCGTACAAATAGATATTTGAATTGCCAGCATTGTGGCATCTACTAAAATGCTAAATATAACTAAGTAGGTACACGTTCTAGAATAAATAAAGCAGTAGACTATAATTATATCTTAATATAAGGTTCGAAAAGACAAACATCTAAAGGTTTACAAAGATAGAGAGGTATGCGCGGCTAGTCGTCGCTGTCGGCGGCGGCGGGGGCGCGCGCCTCTTCCAGCAGGCGCTGCTGCGCGTCGCGGATGAGCGCGCGCAGCAGCGGGACGAGGCGCGCGCCCTGGCTGCGCGCGTCGTGCATGCACAGGTTGAGCACCGACGTCGTCATCTCCTCGTTTGGCATCTTCTGCAGGAACACCTTCATCTGGTCCTCGTTAGGATCCGGCTCCGGCAGCTCCTCCAGAGCAAAGATCAGTCGTTTTGCAGCTGCTATCTGATGCCTGCTCTCTGTGCACATAGTCAATGTGCTGCCCCAGCTGGCCAAAGACAGATATCTATCAGACCTTGATTTATCGTAAAATGTCTCCTTACAATCTATTTCCTTGCGGAGAATACAGATTGCAGTCTTTAATTCACTCCTTGTTTTCCAGGGAAAATATGACTGTATACGCAAAAGATCATATGGCCCATAAGTTTCTATAGCCACAATGAGACCATACTTTTCATCCTTGGACCAGCCGCTGGGCAGAGTACCGACTTGGGGCATCAGCCATTCCTTTAGTACAAACTGAGCTCGAGCCATATCTGGATCTGTGTTTGGAGGTATTTTAAATTTCTTCAGTTTTTCATCATCGTTTAGAGCGGCCACTATACACTGGAGATAAATGTAGCCAGGCTTGAGATCTTCATAGGTGGGCACACGGTGGCCTCGCTTCATGGCATGGTTCCGGGCATCACATATAATAGAGTAAGCATCTATGGCTCCAGTGATCTCCAGTTCAGTTTTGGTGGGGATGTGCTGCGGGATGTTGGTGATAACGGGGTGCAGCTCCATAGCGGCCAGGAAGTCCTTGACCTCGGCGCGGCGCCAGCCGGGGAAGGCGAGCTCGGCGGCGCGCCGCAGCGACCCGTCTAGCAGCGCCTCCAGCGCCGCCGCGGGCAGGCCCTCGCCGCGCTGCGCCTGCGACGCCATGTAGAAGTACAGCCAGGTCTTGTAGTCCTCGTCAGTGATGCCCGCCTCCTCGATCTGCCTCTCCAAGTCCATCGTCAGCTCGCGGTTGCGCACTTCCTTCTTATAAAGCTCTGTGGCGATTCTGACATCCTCCTGGGTCTTTGTACCGATGTGGCGTTGGATCTTTTTCAGTTTCTTCAGTCCGTGGATTTTAATTCCTTCAAAGAAGGCTTCGCGCTGAGTTTTATTCCACCCGGGAAGATGCATGTCGGACTCGGAGAGCGGGCACAGCGATCGCTTCTTCGTTTGACTCATCCTGAAGGTTTTCACCAAACCGTTAATGGATACGGACGCCACGATACGAGTCTTTGTGTACCTTTCTAACAAAATCTGAGTCTTCCTGGCGACACAATACGCCAGCCACCGGTCGCTCGCACAATGCAAGGTGCAGTCGAAAAATCGATATTTACAAAACAAACACTGCCTTTGCTGCAGGTGAAGCAAAGCAACGTTTTATTAATTTTAGAACTTCAACTTGCGGGTTATTTAATCACAAAATACCCTATATCATTTTTAATTTTATGATCTTTTGAAGTGAATAACTTGATTTCAAAACATATCCATAGCAAAGATCCTAGGTACCTAGGCCATTCGAAACAAACAAAAACAATCCAGTTTCTTCGCAGCATCTGACTGACAGTCAGTCAGTCAGTCAGCAAGACTACTTACAGTACAGTCAGTCAGTAAAGCAAAGAGTTACAGATAACTAATCTGTGAGAGTCTGTGGAAAAGTAAAAAAAACAGTCATGTGCTGCCAAGGACGTTTTATTGTTTATGCAAATAAATAAAACGTCCTTGTGTGCTGCCAACTGGACTCCATTACCTTTATATACATACATAGAGTCTGCTAATATTGGTCGTCCTGCCCGGTGAAAAATTTCACCCTAGTCGCTATATGTTACAAATGTCATCAGTATGGACATGCAGCCAAGACATGCAGAGAGGTTTGCTGCACGTGCGGCCACTGTGGTGAACAAGGACGCACTTTACAGTAATGCCCTAAAAGGAACGATTAGGTACCCCAAATGTGCAACTTGCTTGTGCTTTAAAAAGCCTAGTACCACGCATTTTACCGGTGCCGCTGACTGTCCAGCAAAAATAATGGCAGAAAATATGTTGATTAATTCTATTGAATAAGGTGCCTAAGAGCGCCTTTAATTCATTTAATTTTGAACTAAACCTTTTGTGAGTTTTCTTTTTGCTATGGATAGCCTTATTTTAATTAATGATTTAGATAACTTCTACTTAACAGACTCTCGGTTCTGTGAGGTAGAAAAATGTAAACAATATTTGTAGGTATTTAAAAACTTTGATATCTTTAGCATATTTTTTCAAAGATTGGGTATCTTTTGTGACCTTATTGCATTAACAGAATGTTAGCTCGCAAAAAATTTTAGTATTACTCAAACGTCAGGTTATACGATGTGTCATAGATAAGAGTTTGTAACACTTCGTTTTAGAGACGAGACTCTCATACAAAAAAAACGATCTTGAAATAATTGTGGTCAGGACCAATACCACCTTGACAGAACCACAATCAATTCTACCAACATAAGGACATCAAAATTAGTGATGGAGGTCGACTCGTGAAATTTTATCGATATTGTTTATACATTTTTGACTGGTCTCAAGCTCACATGGTAGGTAAAAAGTCCTTCTTCAGCTTGTTTCTTTTTATATAAAAGAGTTTAATATTAACTCAGCAATTTTAATAAATCAAAATTAGCTATTAAACACAAAGAAAAATAAGTCTTATTTATTTACAGCATGTAATACTTCGCTAGATCACATAATCAGCTAATTTCGCCGTAATTTGACATAATTGCAACACACACATAGGTAGGTATATTGCTTAGCCAGGTAACTATTTAGTTACGTTACCATTTTTAATTGTTTATATCTGACTTTTAATCAGTTTCTTCAGTAACTTTCTTTTCCGGGGTGTTATAACTTCAGCAAGCTTTTTTGATGTTGATGGTTTTGCAACATACATAAAAATGGCTTTAAATCAATTATGATATTTAGTACCTACATACCGCAAGTAAAAGTGGGACTACACAATATTCTATTTTTGATACATTACTGTTAGGAGTGGAGGTTGATGTGGAGGGTACTGTATATTCCACAACAATAATATCGTTTGGCCAATGCACTTATTATTTAATTTAATTTAAGCTTAAAACAAAGCAACGGTTGAGAAAACTAAATAAATTCACTTTCATAAAACAAAATATCGATATCGATAAATGTACGTTGATGTGGTAAGCACTACCTACAGTTTATCTACATGATACTTTTGGGCTATTTTTTTAATAAAAGCAATAAAATTTTCACGAAACGTTTCATAATGATGTGGAATAATAATAGGTCTGTGGTCATTCTAATGACAACTTTGACTTGACTTGACAAGAAGACTTGAAAGAATAAGTCACAGGAATTGACAAGTTTGACACAAGACTCGATTCAAGTTTCAACTTTCGTTGGACACTGTTTCGTATTGTTTAGAAGAAGTTTTGTACAAGATTTTACTAGTTTTCGTAAACTTTTTAAGTTGACTTAAGTGCCATGAACTCTTGTTTAGATACTCGAAAGAATATCGATGTCTCACGGAGTACCTGCAAAGTAAAAGTGAACTTTGTCACAGTCGAATTGGACTACGTAACTAACCAAAGGAGTTATAGTTTCGTTTAAGTTTCCATGCCGTCAATCGAGAAATGGAAGAGTCTGGCAAAAGTTGCAACAAATCCCCGAGCTGCCAGTGAGTATTACACCTTTTACTCAGGTACTTATCGCTAACATTGGCATTCTGGTAGTAGTATCCTACTGGCTAAAACATTTTGAAATTATTGAAGTCACCACAATTTTCACTACATCTGTAAACACAACAGTAGCCGCTTACCTTTGGCAGGTTCGAGTAAGCCCCAATAGTGATGGCAGAATCACAATTGTGGTCTATTGTTAAGATCATAAAGGGATTTAAGTTTTGGGTAGATATAGACATATTAGTTAATTTTGCCTTGGCAACTTAACAACTACAGCCCTATCTAGATCTATTATTATTAATACAGTAGAATCCGGATTATCTGAACATCCAATTGTCCGGACTCATTTGTCTTTGCTCTAATTTTAAAATATATTGCGATAAGTTTATTCCCATCTCTATAGTGTTAGTTATTGTTTCATTATCTTTGATAAAGTGTAAGGAAATTGATTTAAAAGATTTTTGTTATACATGCATTTTTTTTTTGTATATATGCTAGTAGAAGCGTGGAACTCTGTGGAATCGCAAACATTAAAAAAGGCCATGGAATAAACCATAAAAATTAACTCTATCTACTTATTTCTTCAATTAAACCACACAACTCTTTAAAATTAATAAAGAAATAATAGAAGCAATAAAAAAATAAATTGTTCATAGATTGGTTAACAAAAGTATTTGGTTTAGGTTGTGGACAGCCGATAACAGCTTTTTTTTTTTGAGAACTGATCGGGCATCTAAATCTTATTTTATTTACATATATGTATGGCATATCTATGTATACACTGCCGGCCAAAAGTTTGAGACCACCTACATCTAAGTAGCAAAATGAAATAAAACTCAAAATATAAATCAAGAGGTTTAGATATTAATTAAAATGCTTATTTACTAATACACATTCATCAAGAAGAAAAAAAAAATCAAGAAATATCAACCATTTACGTTAAAAATGACGTTCATATTTAAAAAAATCATTAAACGGATTTTTCGTCAAAAAAGCCTCCCTTGCATTTTATAACTTTTTTCACTAGTCTCGGCATACGAGCAATCAATTTATCAATTGTATCTTGTGAGATATTGTTCCAGCTTTCTTGTAAAGCCTTCCACATGTCTTCTTGTGAGGAGGGACAACAACTGCGCACATTTCTGTCAAGCTCTTCCCACAATAGCTCAATGTGGTTGAGATCCGGACTCTGAGGGGGCCACACCATGTTTTTTAACACCCTTTCTGTTTCTTTATGTTCCAAATAACCCCTGCATAATTTTGAACTATGTTTAGGATCATTATCTTGTTGGAAAAAAAATCCATTTCCAATTAATCTTAAACCAGACGGAACGGCATTTTGCTGTAGTATTCGTTTATAATGCTCCTTTTTCATGATTCCTTCGACTCGTACCAAATCTCCGGTTCCATGGCCCGAGAAGCATCCCCAGACCATAATGGAACCACCACCATGCTTAACTGTTGGCACCACACAATCTGGCATCATCTTTTCCTCGGCGGTACGTCGAACAAAAATTCGTCGTTTTGAACCAAATATTTCAAACTTGGATTCATCTGTCCAAAGAACTTCTTTAAAGTCTTCTTCAGTCCAGTCTCGATGGGTAAAGGCCCACTGCATCCGTTTCTTTTTGTTTTGTGGCCTTAGTAGTGGTTTTCGAACGGCGACGCGACCAAATAACTTAGCATCTCACAATCGTCTTTTTACTGTAGTCAATGACACAGGTTCTGATCGGGATTTGTTCACTTCTGCGCGGATTTCTGGTGCGGTTAGGCGTCTATTCCGCTTGCTGGTAACGACGATGAAATTATCCTCGCTAGAAGTGGTAGCTCTCGGTCTCCCCGATCGCGAACGATCTTGATTACTGCCAGTCTCCTTGTATCGGGTTATTGCGTTATGAACACAAGTCTTCGACAACTTAAGTTGAGAGGCAATCGCACGTTCAGATTTGCCTTCGCCGTGTAAAACAACTATGGCAGAACGAGTTTCAGTGCTAATTTCGCGCACTTTTCCCATTTTAAGATGTCTTCACTGTAACAACGACGAGCTCAGACTAGTTAAGATAATGAAAAATTTACTCCATCAAAACTCAGGTAAAAAATATGTTTAAGGAAGCTAAAATAATCCGGAAGTACGGTTACCGCAAAACAAAACCAAAATAATTAGAAATGAGCAGGCCATAAAAAATATAACAATGACTCTATCACCTGGTAAGCGCGCGGTACTCATTTATGTTTTGAAACAATAGACCTTTAAAGGATGATAACTTAAAAATATACAATAAAAATGTCTCTCAGAAATTCTTTGATAACAATAGAATACGCAGGTGTTCAAATTAGCTCTTTATCATGTGTACTTTTGAAATATTTTGGTGGTTACAAAGATTTTTACAAGTGGTCTCAAACTTTTGGCCGGCAGTGTATGTCCATTTATGACTTCATATAGAAATGTTTGATCAAGTTCAGTTCTTCTTTCATGCAACCAAGCTAAAGAAGGTAAGCATAACTTATTTATGGCACATCTATATTCTAAATGTTTGTAAAATTTGTTTTGCAATTTCTGAATTTGTTCAAAGTATATGTTGTATTATCTTGTTTTGAATTCTCATTCGAAACAACAGAGGCATATTCAAGAGTCAATCTTACAAAACTATTGTGTAACATAATTAAAGGAAGAGTATGTTTGAAATCTTTACTCTTACTCTTAAAACAAAACCTAGCATATGCTAGGTTTTGTTTTTCAATTTACAACCAATTAATGTAAATACTATTGTTAAAAAAGCAAAAGCTTTTTTAACAATAATATTTACATGGATGTCAAGTATAAGTTTGGAGTCCAGGCACACACCCAAGTCCCTCGCTTCATAAACTCTGTCAATTGGTTGTAAATTGAAATAATAAGTGTACTCTATAGGCTTCTTTTTACCAGAAAATGTGATGATGTTACACTGTTTTTTATTTAGATACTGCCTATTATCCTTACAATAGGCGTATAAATTCTAGGGTGTTCTGGATGTTTTCTATATATAATAAAAAATATCTATCTATGTAGTATATTGTATTAAGTATATCAGTCATCTAGTACCCATAACACAAGCTCTGCTTAGCTTGGGGCTAGGTGATGCTGTGTGAATTGTCCAGCATTATTTATTATTTATTATTATATTATTAAATCATTTATATCGTTTTAAAGTTCTCATATGCCTAAATTTTTGTTTTCTTTATTTTATTTTGGGTAGTGATTATCTCATTCCTTTTTTTACGCTTTTTGTATAACACGACAATCGATTTGTATTAATGTAATCTCAAGTTTTAAATCTCATCAAATTCCGATCATCCGGTTAAGTTATCCTCGGACATAAAAAAACGATTAAACCCCCATTTCTCAAAAACTACCCCATATACCAAAATTCCCTCACGACAATCGACTTGCATTAATGTAATCTCCTTAAGTTTTAAATTTCATCAAAATTCGATCAGCCATTCAAGACTTATCCTGGGATAAAAATTCCTGACATACATTAAGATGCCACTAAGAACTTCGCTTTAGTTAGCTTCGCTCACTTGTTCAATAAAACAAAGTCGGGTTAGTTACACCACAGATTACAGAAACACCACTTATAATTCGAGAATGGTTGGACCAATTTCATTGATCCAAGATTTTTTGTTTTTGTTTGGGCCTGGAATGACTTGAGGCTATTTAAACATTGTTGTCTTGTCTTTTTATTTTATGGCTTTTTGTGTTTAGTTTTACAAAATTCCGCCAGTGTCAAGTTAATTAATAATATTAAAATATATTTTATTAAAATTTTACAACAAATCAGTCATGACATGATGACGAGATCTTAAACATTGTTAAAGTTCACATAAATAATAATTTCACATAAATTCAAGACAATGACATTTGTTGGTTGTCAAATATTTATTGGTGCATTCAGAAATTTATGACAAAACTTACTCTGTTTATTTATTTGGCTAAATAAGGTAGTAGTGGTAGTAGTATAAATAAATAAATAAATAATGCTGGACAACTCACACAGCATCATCTAGCCCCAAGCTAAGCAGGGCTTGTGTTATGGGTACTAGATGACTGATATACATAATACATTATAATACATAGATAGATATTTTTTGTTATATATAGAAAATCATCCAGAACACCCTGAACAAATATCTGCAGATTGTACATTGTCCCGAGGCGGGAATCGAACCCGCTGCGCCACAGAGATCGTCAAGTATAGTAGTTATATAATATTTGTAGAGTAGTAGTTAGTAGAAGTAGGTGTTATACAAAGTTCACCAGGACAGCTAGTAAATATAAAAAAACGGCCAAGTGCGAGTCGGACTCGCGCACCGCGGGTTCCGTACAAACCTGTAGTTTATGTATAAGTTATGTGTATAAGTAAAAGTTCTCCCATCACGACAATCGAGTGATAGTTACGGTATTTTTATTGCAAAATGAAATCCATAACATTACAATATGGAGAGCTGGAGGAGCATAAATTAAAGACAAAGGTCTCTGTTTCAGTAATCCTTTATTTTATATATATACAGTGTATCCCTCGATAAAGTGCAACCCCGAAAGGGGGTGAAACTAGATCGAAAATTATCAACAAAAAAATAGAAAAAAAAAATTAAAAAAAATTCGTATATACTTTATTGATGAATTAAAATTTGTATTACTCACTAATGAGTCTATTTAATAAAAAAATGATTTCTTCCAAAGTAGTGGGTCTATTTTGTTAAAATAAAAACCATAATCATGTCAGATATGTGACGATGACGATAAAATAACAAGTAACTCACAAACGAGTGGCTATCGTGACTTAAAGTTTAATTTTTGTATTAAAATTACATTTTTTATGCTGTTTTTTTCAAATAATTTCCAAAAATCTTAAAATTAAGCCTATAATACTAGATATTTTTATGACTTTTTATTATTGTCTATCATAATAGCTTTTAAATAAAAAAAAAACCTACGGTCTAACTTAAAAAATGCGCTGGCTAGGAGCTTTTAAAGTTGACCACTGATTACGTCACCACTCAGGTAGAGACACTTGTTTTTACTGCTCAGGTAGTATTAAAAATCAAATTTTAGTTACAACATTTTTATTTAACTTATTACATGTGAGTATGAAATAAGGGTTTTATTTAATGCATTAAATGCTCAAAATGGCTTCCTTGTTGTTGTAGGCACATTGCCACACGAAGAGCGATTTGTTGTGTGGCTCTAAGCACCATCTCTGGGTCACTTCTTATCTCATCGGCACATCGCATGATTTGATCTTGTAACTCTGCCTCGGTGTTTACGGTCGTTCTGTAGACTCTTTGTTTCATAACACCCCACAGAAAATAGTCTAGGGGTGTCAGGTCAGGTGAACGTGCCGGCCACCCGACTGGTCCATCCCGGCCGATCCACCTATTAGCGTAGTTTTCGTTTAAAAAACTTCGCACATTGCGCCCGTAGTGCGCAGGGCATCCGTCCATCTGCAAATACATCTGTTGCCTTGTAGCCAGCGGAACATCTTCCAGTAGTAGTGGCAGATCGTCTCTTAATAAGCTTAAAAAACTTTCGGCATTTAATGTTGCGGGTAAAATAACTGGCCCAATCAGCGTGTCGTCTATTAGAGCTGCCCATACATTAACTGAAAATTGCACTTGAAAAGTAGACGCCCTCTTTAGGTGTGGATTTTCCTCGGACCATACATGTAAGTTTCTGCAATTTGTGATTCCATTCCGGGTGAATTTCGCTTCATCCATACATAAAATTTTTTTTAGGAATTGTGGATTATTTATAATTTTTTGTTGAATCCACGTAGACATTACGCATCTTGCACGATTGTCTACATTTTCATGCAAATGCTGTACTCGCTGATAATGGTATGGATGCAATCCCTTCTTTTTCAAAATTCGCCATACGGATGTTTTTGATATACCGTGACGCAAAGCTAAGCGTCTAATGCTGGTTGTGGGATCAGCAAACAAATCGTTTAAAACGGCCTCTTCTATGGAATGGTCAATAATGGTAGCTTGTTGCTCACGGCGATCTCTTGCTAATCCAAGTCCGATGTTGGATAACTTTCGGTGAACTTCTTGGAAATTTCGTGCTGACGGTACAAGTCTGCTCGGAAACGCATTTATGTATGCAGAACGAGCGACTGTTGTGTGTCCACGTGACATACCATAATAATAATGGATGTCAGCGATTTCACGCGGAGAGAACTCAGTCAATCGCGGCATCTCCACAACACAACAAAGTACAGTCAAAAACGTAACAAAAAAGTCAAAAACGTAACAAAAAGTCAATAACAAAACAAAAGCAAAACAACGTAACAAAAACTTGAAGGCGCAGTAAGGTACGGTAGACGGTAGCAGCGGCGAGAATATCGGAGCGACTGGCGAGTGGCGTGCGTGCCTTGTTGTGAATCCTGTTTCGATCCCCACCCTTCATCTTTCATAGAACAGGCCCAGCGACCATAATCTACAACAATAGAAGTTAAAAAAGTGTCTCTACCTGAGTGGTGACGTAATCAGTGGTCAACTTTAAAAGCTCCTAGCCAGCGCATTTTTTATGTTAGACCGTAGGTTTTTTTTTTATTTAAAAGCTATTATGATAGACAAAAATAAAAAGTCATAAAAATATCTAGTATTATAGGCTTAATTTTAAGATTTTTGGAAATTATTTGAAAAAAACAGCATAAAAAATGTAATTTTAATACAAAAATTTAACTTTTAGTCACGATAGCCACTCGTTTGTGAGTTACTTGTTATTTTATCGTCATCGTCACATATCTGACATGATTATGGTTTTTATTTTAACAAAATAGACCCACTACTTTGGAAGAAATCATTTTTTTATTAAATAGAGTCATTAGTGAGTAATAAAAATTTTAATTCATCAATAAAGTATATACGAAATTTTTTTAATTTTTTTTTTCTATTTTTTTGTCGATAATTTTTGATCTAGTTTCACCCCCTTTCG
Organism: Pasiphila rectangulata; assembly: GCA_963082625.1. Taxonomy (NCBI): domain Eukaryota; kingdom Metazoa; phylum Arthropoda; class Insecta; order Lepidoptera; family Geometridae; genus Pasiphila; species Pasiphila rectangulata. The sequence goes on along the minus strand of OY720236.1, from coordinate 8,062,922 downwards.
GGGTTGCACTTTATCCAGGGATACACTGTATTAACACATATAATTTATCTTATAAATTATAATATAACTAAAATACCTACACTAGACTTGCAAAAGTCTGCTGATGAATGATGGCAAGTTTTTTTATCAAAGTTATTTATTTACAAAGTTTTTTATTCACCTGGTACAAAAATATTAATTAAGTATTAAATTAATATACCTCTAGTATGAATAGTACCACATTGAACATTGAAGTTTGAAAAAACGTTATCTATAGTTGTACTACTTCGTGTAGTGCTAGTGTTTATTAACGGAAACATGTTTATGGATGAAAAATATGTTGAATTTTTCGTTTTGGGGATTCATTCTGAAATCGATATTGAAGTCTTCCAGAACAATCAGACGAGAACATGAAGTATACCTATTGAGGTTGCTGCCGTATATTGTTGTATTTATGCGTGTTTTAACCGTGGTACCACGGCTTTTGTACCACTGGGGACCACGGGTAATTATTTACCCCGTAGACCCACTGCACCAAAATGGGACTACGGGTAATTGAAAAGAACTGTGTTTTACCCGTTGACCACCGCTGTCATATTTTGCAAATTAGAAAATTATGGGTTGTGTTATACATACATGTATGTACCTATACATTTATGCATTCTATTGCAATATTAATTGGACATTGTGGTGACCTATATACAGTTATCACACTGACATCAAACATTTCAAATTGCAAGCATTCACAATGGCCGTTTGCAGCGCCTGGGTTATTTAAATAATATTTTTTACATGATCCATCTGTAACGGCATCCTTAAGAATGCGACGTACGTACGCGATAGATCCCCAACCTGGATTTGCATTAGATATAGCTGGACCATCTACTCTGCACACCTCATAAAACTCATCAATTTGTTCAAATGTGTCTCTACGACGCCCCCAGGTTTCAACAAACAATGCTGCATGAGAGGAATGAATAATAGGATCTATTATGACGTCTGAAAAATGTTTTCGCATTGATTGAAAAAACATTTTAATTTCGGTCATTGCGGCAATTACAATTATGTTTATAATCTCAATTTAAATTTAGGTTTTGATTCCCTTGCGAGTAGCTGCGAGTTTCAATATATATATATATGTATGTTGTTCCTTTGTTTTATAAATGGTTGTTCCTTTCCTGTTTTAACCGTGGTACCACGTTTGCGATTTCGCGTTGACATAGAAACTTGTTTTATTATTTATTATTTACAGCTTAAAGGCAGTATTAGACCTAAGTTTCTGATATGAGTTTAAACTTGATATCTCTCTCTACGCGTTCATGAGGAAAATGGTAATAAAGTTTATAATTATTAAAAAAAAAGTGCTGAAAATAAAAATTTAAGGTTTTCGGAATTTTTCCTTTCATCATCATCATTTCAGCCGTGATATGTCCACTACTGAACACAGGCCTCCCTCATGGATCTCCATGAGGGGCAGTTGCCATACTCACCACGCTTGGCAGGCGGGTTGGCGAGCGCAGTACGGAATGTTGATACACGGAATGACGCTGCTACCTATCTTCCGGAGGTATCCCTTAGCAGGCTCTTACTGCATCCACGGGCATGAGAGGAGGGGTAACATTCTAGCGCCGGCACCCCACGGCAATTTTTCCTTTATATGTGCTATAAAACATTGCTTCATGCCAAATTTCAAGATTCTAGGTCAACTGGAAGTTAGTACCCTTAGTATACCTACCTACCTACCTACCTACCTTAGTACCCTTTAGGTTTTGATTCCCTTGCGAATAGTTGCGAGTTTGAAAATATGCGGCTTATGCCTCTGTTTCTTTTGATTACGTTGACATAGAAGTTTGATTTTGTTACACTTAAAGGTATTATAGACTTGAGTATTTGATATGAATTTCAATTTAATACCTTTACGCGTTCATGAGGAAAGGGGTAGTAAATTTAAAATTATTAAAAATGTTTTTATTATATGATGTAACTAAAAATTTACGGTTTTTGCAATTTTTCCTTTATCTGTGCTAAAAAATGTTGCTTCGTAGCAAATTTCAAGATTCTGAGTTCACGGTTTTGATTCCCTTGCGAGTGTCGAAAATTTGCGGCAGAAACGGGCTGTATCTTTTGATTGCGTTGGCTTAGAAATTTTATTTTTTCACAGCTCCAAGGGACAGTATACCTGAGTATTTGATATAAATTCCAGCTAGATACCTCCACGCGTTCCTGAGAAAAAGGGTATTGACAACAGACGGACGGACAACAAAATGATCCTATAAAGGTTCCGTTTTTTTCCTTTCGAGGTACGGAATCCTAAAAGCAGTCTTTGTAATAAGTTGTTGTATCTTTATTCAAAATGAACTTAATTTGAATGTCAAAAGTCATTAAGTGTTTATTCAATAGAGTAAAAAGCTACATAGAATAGTCAGTTTACAAAATAAAAACAGAAAAACATTTAAATTGAATAAAGCATCGAAACTGTTTACAACCGCTTTGGAGGATGCCTCTTAGAATGGAAAGGACTAGGCATCAATATTAACGGTTACAGCGACAAGACGAAGGTTATGACAATTAATGTCCACGTTGTGCATACCCCTGTTATGGTTAAGAACTCGGCTCTTGAAGTTGTCGACGCTTAGGTATACCTAGGACAAACAGTCCAGTTAGGTAGGTCCAACTTCGAGAAAGAGGTCAATCACCGAGTTCAACTCGGATGGGCAGAGCTTGCGAAACTGCAACGTCTTTTCCTCCAATATACCTCAGTGCCTCAAGATGAAATTCTTCAATCAGTATGTGTTACCAGTGATGACATATGGAACCGAGACGTTGTCATTCACTGCTGACCTAGTAAATAAGCTCACAGTCGTTCAACGAGCTATGGAGACGGCTATGCTTGGGGTTTCTCTACGCGATCAATACGAAATGATGACTTGGTGAAGACCAATACCTGGAAACCTATATGGGTCTGTGTCCAGCAGTGGACGTCCTATGGCTGAAATGATCTTCTTACACCACTCGTCTTCCCACTTACACCACTGGCTGAATGAATCTAAGTGGTGCTTGGGCTCCGACCTTGATCTCAGCACTCGGGATGCACGCCTAGACGTGCCGCGGTATGATTGTATCGAAATAAAGTAATATGAATTCCAAAGTCATTGAACTAATGATAAAATTAACTTAATCACAAATAAAATCCTTAACCGCGGCGCCAGTGATCGCCTTCGGTTAAATAATCAAAGTGAGCGCCGCGCGCCAACCGATCTGCGCACCTACTATGCGCCAGGTCATTCGCATATCTGATTACTTGATGACACTGCCGTGATCACATGCCCTCTTCAATGTAACAGTACCAAAACATTTTATGTAATAACATTTGAATCTCTTTACATAAGTTAGTCATAATTAGGTTACAATGTAAATCTATTCTTAAATAAATACTTTTATTATTATTATTCCACATCATTTATTTTTAAACTCGTAAAAATATCATCATGATAGCCGTAAAACGTCCACCACTGAACACAGGCCTGCCTAATGGATCTCCATGAGGGGTAGTTGCCATACTCACCAAGCTTGGCAGGCGGGTTGGCAAGCGCAGTACGGGATGTTAATAAACAGAAAGACGCTGCTGACCATCATCCGGAGGTATCCCTTAGCAGGCTCTTACTGCATTCACAGGCTTGAGATGAGGGGTAACATTCTACTGCCGACACTACACACTGGGACGTCCACGACGGCTGAAATGATGATGTTGTTCGCAAAATGAATGACTCCCAACGCTTGTACACCAGTATTAGTCATTCATCTTGGCAGAGTAGCCACGGCTACGTCATGTAGACATAGACATCCCTTTATTCTCTCATGTCTCAACTCATCTTCCAAACCTCGTCTACCGAACTAACCGAGGTTTTGTGACATGCATACACTGATAGTGAAATACTTCAGCTTTATTTCCTGCATAATTTCTCACTGCCTTTACGTTGAAAGTTAAATTATTTCTAGAAAAGTAGGTACTATATGTTTACAGAGTGCGGACTACTTTGGGTTTTGCGTACCTGACCCCTTACATTTAAAGAGGAAGAGAGGGCTACATTAGTAGATAAACGTTGGTAATTTTTATCATTAACGCCTCATAAAATCGTGCTGTCAAAAATACTCATCATCATACGAGTAGAAAAATACTTAAGTTTACTTAAGTTTTTACGAAAAAAATAAAAATAGGTGCCAAAAAAGAATCAATAAATTTTGAAGTAACTTAGCGATTGCGACTGTACTTGGTCTTCCAGTGTTGAACTGAGGACGAATAAAAATGGTTTACCTAAAAAGCTTATCAGATAACATTGCTAACAACAGAACATTGTGATGGTGCGTGGCGCGCCGGTTGCAGCTAACGAGTCTAATCCCGCCTAACGAGGCTCGTCGCGGATTCATTAGTCCAGGCCTGAGCCTGTTCACGTAGAACGCGGGCGCTCCGGCCTCCGATCGAGCAGACATTATGCGACATGTTTCTAACAATCCTTGAACCATCCAACTATACGTGAGTTCGTCTCCTCTCTGCGTTGCACCGTGGTTAACCATACAGATTTGCCGTGTTCTGTCCACAGGTAGCCGCAGAGGGGGGCGCGCTCGTGGCAACCCCCCATGGCGCGCTACAAGCACAGAAGGTATTTATTTATTCTTTACTGTAGTCGTAGCTGTGGACCCGCTAGTGCGTGTGGCTCAAGTGCGAAATTCAGAGTTTGTCAGTTATATGTATTAGTTTGAAAGTTGAAGCCTGCGAGGGAACATTATCATCATCATACACGGCCCATCGGTAGCCCACTGCTGGCTGTGGGCCTTCCCTTGTGAACGTTACATGATACGAGGAACATCTCGCCGTAAAAGTGTGATGTCGCTGGGCCGTACCGTTACCTACATCTATTTATCTAACTCCCTAGACACAATGAAAACAGATAATTTTTTTGTATTAAATAAATCTGTAGCAGGCTACCAATCACGTTATTCAATTACGGATATTTAAGATTACATTAAACAATCTCTTATTAGTGTCCTAATGTTATTTTTATGTATAAAGCTCTAAAGTAAAAAAATGGAAAATCTTCACAACAGACGAATAAGCGTGCTCAAAGTAGGAAAATGTATTTGAATATTCCACATGTGACATCAATATGCATTCTACTGATAACACGGATAAGACTACTTATTTATTTTTTGGTGTATGCATAGCGCTGCCTGTCTGTCTATCTGTCTGTGCATGACACGATTACAACCGAACGCGTTAACCGATATATATGAAACCTTTTAGTTAGCACTGTCTTAATGAGAGAAGGGTACTGATTGATTTTGGTGACCCTAGGCTCACAGGGACTGGAGTTATTGTGACCTCAAAAGGTCACCAAAGGTCAAAAGTGGCATTTTTCGGAAACCTTCACCCCCTTTTCTGGTACCCCCGTACCAATGCTTATTATTATTATAGTAAAGCAACAAAAACTTAAAGATCTTTCTCACTGAACATGACTGTAAGCCAGTTATTGTGTGCATAGGTTTTGAAATGTTCCTCCAGTCGGGTCCTGTTTCAACATCCGCTGTGAACAAGTTGTCCCAAAGATAATTGGAATGGTTAATAACCAAACATGATTGGTAAACTTGGCAACTCCCCGGCATGCGGCGCGCCGCAGTCCCGCGGGGCAATCGCTCCTATTAAGGTTGCCCTATAATATTATACCATGAAAACTTCTTAAAAATAATTCTATACGTAACCTGCCTGTGAGTCTTTATTTATTTATTTTATTTTTCAGCCGTTATTATTATCCCACTGCAGGGCAAAGGCCTCCTTTCCCCTCTTTTTGGAAGAATCCACTCCTCGCGATTTAACACTGCTACAGGCCAAGATCTTAAATGCGTCTAGTTCATCGCGTTCTAGGTCTTCACGTCTTTGGCTTGCGTTAGGTGGAATCCATTCCGTGGTGAGCTTTGCCCATAAATCGTTTGACATGCGGCAGTCGTGTCCGGCCCAGTTCCACTTCAAGCTAGCGGCTTTATGACCAACATCAACGATTTGTGTTTTGGAGCGCAGTATACCTCGTTGACAAACGCCAAGTACGAATATACTTCTGATACTTCGAAATGACGGAAATACTTCTGATGATCAGTCAAAGACCAAGTCTGGGCACCATAGGCGAAGAGGGGAAGAATGAGTACATCCATGAGTCTCTTTTTGAGGGATAAGTGTAAATTTTTCTTCATCAGGTCTTTCATTGACCATAAGCTTCTCCAGGCATTTTCTGTGCGTCGGTCAACCTCTTTCACTTGTCTTGCCTGCTGGAGAGGAACTATTTGGTCAAGATAAAGATGCTCTTGTACGTACTCAATCCCCACACCCCCATGTTCACTATGTGCTGTGTGCTGTTCGACATAAGCTTGGTCTTCGACATATTCATCTTCAGTCCGATTTTGAGGCTTGCGTTGTTACGTTGGTTGATTATATCGCCCAGCTGCTCTGCTGCAGAAGAGGAGAATAACACGTTGTCGTCTGCAAAGCACAGGTTGGTAAATCTTTTATCGCCGACGACAATTTCTTTCTCTTCCCGGCTATACAATTGTCTGAAAACCTCTTCCAAGGTGGCCGTGAAAAGTTTAGGAGACAGTGGATCGCCCTGCTTTACTCCTTTTTATATAGGAAAAGATGGTCCCGATGTTTTGAATCTTGACTGCAGCGGTACTTTTATGGTAAATGTTTTGAAGGAGGTGTATATAAGTTGGTTCTATTTGTTGGTTATGGAGTGCTTGAAATATAGAACTGTGACTTAGACCATCAAAGGCTTTAGAGTAGTCAATAAAAGCAAGTTATAGAGTAAGCTGGTACTCTATATGCTTCTCTATAATTTGATTCAGCGCGTGCAAATGGTCTGGTGGAGAGGCCACGCCGAAATCCAGCTTGCTCTGCCGGTTGATGAAGGTCTGAAGTTCCCGATATTTTAAATTCTATTACTTTTATGAATAATTTGTAGAGGTGAGAGACAAGGCTAATAGGACGATAATTGCCGATATCCGACTGAAATTTCCTATATAGATTGTTATAATAAATAAATAAATAAATAACAAAACTGTGTACTTGTCATCAAAATATTCTTGCAAATTATAATAGCATTTTTCAACAAGGTGATGTTTGAGTTTCTTTTTAAATTATGTTTTCTGATTCTAAATCTTTTATAAATTTTGGTAGATGATTTAAAATCTTAATTGGCATGACATGTGGACTAGAACTATGCATTATCAATGTAGAATTTGGGAGCGCTAACCGGTTACTGTGTCTTAGATTAATATTTAGATTGTCTGTGTATGTGTCCTTTGCTGTAATAAAAAGTTTGAATATTTTTTAACAAATTTAAACACCTCTAAGATGTAAAGATGCATGCATGCATTTGTTAGTATATTTAATTTTATGAAGTGGGGCCTACAAGTTTCCGTCCTTTCGATGTGTGCTAGGATACGTATGCATCTTTTTGCATTATGAACTGGTCTTCGATATCGGTACTATTGCCGAACAAAATAATGTCGTATTGGATCCAGGCTTGTGCATACGCCTAATAAGATGACAGGGCGATTTTTAAGGAGGTTGTTTTTTTGAGTTCTAGTAAGGCGTAGGTAAAACTACTTAATTTTGATTTGATTTGATTTTATTTTTGATTTGTATTTGACGATTACAACCGAACGCGTTGACCAATTTACATGAAACCTTTTTTGTTAGCACCGTCTTATTGAGAGAAGGGGACTGATTGATTTTGGTGACCCTAGGGTCACAGGGACCAGTCCCTGTGACCCCGTTAGTTATTGTGACCTCAAAAGTCCCAGTAGTTATTGTGACCTCAAAAGGTCACCAAAAAAATAAAAGTCTTCAAATGGCCGAAAACGTCCAAAAACACAAAAATGACATTTTTGACCTTTGGTGACCTTTTGAGGCCTTCGCGCGCCCTTTTCTGGTACACCCGTACCAATGCTTGTGTGTGAAATAAGTGCTGGTTCCCCCAATTTTTAGAGCTTCTGTGGTGATATTATTGTGGCCCGGACTTTTGCTGTACTTCATGCTGAGCAGAGCTCGATGTACTTCCGACTTTATCGGCTCTACGTTTTTGGAACATGAGTACGCAATTGGGGCTTGTAGTCCATCAAAAAAAAATTCTACTTAATCTATAACAATCCAATAATTCTAACAACTTATTGTTTTCTTTCTTATTACATTCCATTTTACTAGAAAAGTCAACATTAAAGTCTCCGCATATAATAATATACTTAGGCACTTTACCTTTGCTAGTATTTCTAAACATTGCTCTAGTTTATCAACAAAGACATTAAGGCATTAGGAGATCTGTAGACTGTAATAACAATCATTTTATTTGTTTCAATGCAGCTAATTTTAAAATCTTTGTCAATATTAAATTTACAAATGTCGGTTCTAGACTTCGCTTTGATATTATTTTTTACTAAAATTGTAGTACCTCCACATTTGTATGACTTTCTACAATTAGCGCTTACTATTCTAAAATTATTGAAAACGTGTCCATCTATTTCTTCTTCCTTCATCCAGGTTTCAGTCACACAAAAAATATCAAAATTTTCGTCTTCTAGAAATAGATTTAAAATAAGATTTTTTTCTTTTAATACCTTGAACTTTTTGATGTCCAATATTGAATGTTATACCCTTCATTATTTTTTGGTTATAGTTATATAAATTCTCACTATCAGCAGTAAATAACGGATTTCCTTTATTTTTAATTGAGAGTCCACCTTTATGTGATTGTCCTTGTTTGCATAGGGTCCTGAAAAAAAATGCTGTGATGGTTCATCCTGGGTCAATACTATTATATTGCATGTTTTCTCTTTATTAAAACATGCAGCTGCAGCGTTTTTGGATACAGTTTCTCTTCCTTGTATATTGTTATCTTCTTTATTTATTTCCACAACATAAATATTCTTATAGTAGTTTGCAAGAGTAAACAATTTGCTGTTTATTTTTCTAATTTTATTATTAATGTGCAAGTATGTTCGTTTTTCATAAGCTATAGTTGTGACTACAATTCTTTTGTTAATTCTAGCTCTTACTTTCAAGTTGTTTTTAAATTAACAAAAGAATTGTAGTCACAACACATGTGGTGTAACTATGTTGATGCCTAGTCCTTTCCATTCCAAGAGCTACAAAGCATCTACCAAAGCGGTTGTAAACAGTTTCGGAGAGATAACGTCTCCCTGTCTTACGCCTCTTTTTAATCGAATGTACTTCGAACTCTGTTCCTGTACTTGGACTGACATATGGCGTTTCTATACAAAGACTTCAACACTTCGATGTACCGATAGTCAATGCGGCATCGCTGGAGAACCTCAAGCACCGCCCATATTTTGATCGAATCGAAGGGTTTCTCATACTTAAAGTCCTTTAGGGTCTTCGCGAGATATCTCTCGCGAACACTTTGGAGCCTTTGTTCCGCTCTATCGTATCTCTAATGCTAGTTGTATTAGGTAATAGATCATATAAAAAATCTAATCTAAATAGCCCATAGGATCCCACTGCTGAGCAAAGGCCTCCCTTCCCTTTCTCCACTCGTCTCGGTCCAGAGAGATAGTCCGCCATTCTGGGCAATAGGCATCAAGTTCATCCCGCCACCTGCGCATGGACCGACAGCGTGGTCTCTGAATTTTTGGGTTCCACTCTGTGGCTATCTTAGCCCACATTTCATCCGACATGCAGCACACGTGTCCGGTCCAGTCCCATTTCAATTTGGTGGATTTATGGACAGCATCGGTGATTTTGGTTTTGGAGCGCAGTGTGGAGTTTCAAATTCGGTCTGAAAAAAATCTATATAAAAATACATTTTAAAAATGTTTAAACAAATCATATAAAATTAAAATATTGCGTTGCGTGTTGCGGTCTTCTAGCAAAGAACTTTGTAATAAATAGGTATCGGTGACTCCGAAGTCAAGATAAGATAGTATGGTTTGAATTGGATACAGATCGAATACCTACATAAAGATATTAAATAAATAATGTTATTTAAGTAATTTATTAAATGACCGCACTATTTATAGACCGTCAAGTAGGTGTGAAAGTCAGTTATCAACGAGCACAGTGTCGACCTGTTTGCTCCAAATATAATCATTTACATACCTACATATTACGGTGTACATTAAACTCTTCAATAGCTGATATACCTAGTCGACGACCTTCGTAGCGCAGTTGCTCGTGTGGCCGGCTGGGACGCAAAAGGTTGCGGGTTCTGAATAAGTAAAGTAAGGTCTCTACATCTATTGAATATGATTTATACAGCGTTAAATTCAAACTCGAATATTATTTTATTCATGGACCTTTTTGATGCCGTCAGCAACTGGTATTCAAGCTGTAGGGAACACTGCAGTGCCTGGGACATTGTTAAATGGACAGGTCAATACGTCTGAAGCTACATATAATTCGCGGGTTTCCTCAGGATGTTTTTTTTCAAGCACGTGTTAATGGTTGAATGGTTTTTCCTTTCTGAAAATATGCACATATATTTTTTTTACCAGTATCTAACCCGCGACCGTCTGATTGAAAGTCGTGGCTGGGTACATAATATAACACTCGGCCAACACGGCTTCTAATAATCGGGTTCTGAATACAGTCGTGTTAAAGTTATATGGTGGCAATCTTAGGGACCTAAGCTGAGGCAGGTGCACTTCTAGATACTCACATACGTAATTAGTACCTACTACAAATAATATAGTGCATCGGGGTAAGAACGGACGCGTTTTTAGAAAACCATTAGGATGTTACAAAATATTTTATTCCGGGCTTAAAAAATGCTTGCCAAAGTTAACATGTAAATGAAGTTGAGAGGAAAATATGGGTCAGTAAAACTAAGTTTTTGGAAATTCTCTAAACGGAAAGATGACGAAGCTAATGACGACTAAAGATATTATACAACTTTGAAAACCGAGGACATAATCGGACGGTGACGGGGTAACATCGGATTACCTTCTAAAACAGCTTCTGTAGCTCTGATTATAAGCGCTATTAGATAAAATTATCTGGTCTTAATCCAGACAAAACGCAAATATCTACCTACTGCATTTTCCACAAAATACCACAAGTTCTTTTGGGCCTAGCGAATACGGTCAATCTATGAAAGAGGATCAACAGAATAGCGTTGCCGACTATGCTACCAAATTTTAAAAATCATCTTAAATTACAGAGATATTAGATTTATCCGTTCTTACCCCGGATCCGAACCTACCCCGATGCACCTTATTATTAACTCATTGTGATTTTCTCTTTTAAACTTTCGCGATCACAACACATTATTAACATACATACATATAACCGGGTATGGGTCAGTCTTCCCGGGACCATGCTTGGTGCATTCCAAGCGAAACGTCGGGAAATAATAAAGGTAATTTACGCGAAAAATACCCGGTTATATGTATGTCATTGCGATTTCCGGTGAAATTAAACTAAATACCCTGTCTGTTGTTCATCATGTTATTGGAGAAGTCATGACTTGTAAATAGTTACTGAGTGCGAGCCACAGCAATGCAACGTCGCTGCGAACCAGGAAATAACTCAAAAGCATTAACGCCTTTATACCTACGAGACTCAAAGTAGTTGCTATCTAATAGGTTCCCAGAACCCTGAAGATACTGATTCAAAATATGTGTATACTTAGTGTTGTTTATTTGCTTAGTCGCGTGAGAAATAAGAGGCTGAGCAGCAGTCGAGTAGTAAGAGTTGAATCACATATTACAGAAACTAAGTTGAATACAAACAAAGGGCGAGCGGGGGGGGGCGGCGGGGCTGCGCGGCGCGCGGCGCAGTCGTCACGCGATCGCAATTGCCAACGCAGATTACCGCATAGTCGGCGAAGCGATGCATTCGTTCCGTTGCATAATCAGTATTTACCTACCGACGACTGGCACGTGTAAGCTAAAGCCAAGGTCACCGTGACCGTGGAACTCCGTCTAGATCGCGGATAGATTGCCGGCTCGGTTGCAGCGCGGCTGCGGCGTGCGGGCGCGAGCGGTAGATGGCCGTGGACCGCGGGCCGCGGCATTGCGCTTGAGCGAGCCAGGTTCAGGGGCGCCGACGTCATCGCACATTCGAGTGAAGCATACATTATTGCAGTCATGAAAACAAAACGATTTTCCAACAACTACGAGACAAAAACTGACTGTTCAGGCGATTGCAAACTTTGCTTTTGGGCATCAAGTCAGCTGACTTAGAACTGATTAGTTGTGTGGTATGAGCCCTCGGGGGAGTTATCTACAGGCACTACATAACATAACAACATTACCATTAACCCTCGCCCCCTGTGGCCTTGAAATTACGAACATCAAAGATTTAAATCGTTTAATCATTGCTGGCCACTACACACACTGTACCACCAGCCCTTAACTTAGCAAAGCTTGTACTTAACAGTGTAACCAATTGATTGATATAAATAATAATACTTAAAAATCGGCTAAGTGCGAGTCGGACTCGCGCACGAAGGGTTCCGTACCATTGTTTGGCAAAACAACTTAAAACGGCAAAAAGTCATGTTTGTTGCTGGATATTAATAACGGCCACAGGTAGACGGTTGAAATACTCACTTATTATTCACTTCACTTCTCATTATTCACTTTAAAAATAAATAATTAAATAAAAATAAAACAAATATTTGAGGGGGCTACCCCATACAACAAACGTGGTTTTAAGAAATTGTTTTGGAAATAATGGTATGAAACCCTTTGTGCGCGAGTCCGACTCGGTCTTGGCCGATTTTTTTTGACATTATGTAATCGATTTTTTCGTTTGTCTAGTCCCAAACTGAACAAATATTTTCCTTTGAAGGAAACCATGGCTGATAGAAGACTGTATCTCTTTATGTATTTACAATACATAGGTACTTTCATACGATGATCCGGTACCGAAAACAAATGTCTGGATTTGATTTGAATTAACAAACATTGAGTATTCAATTCTTATTTCATACAATCGCGAAGAGTGGAGGAAGGGAAGGGAAGCCTTTTCGCTGCAGTGTGACAAAAAAAAACAAAAAATAAAATACCATAAGCTTAAAATAAATTTAAAGTAAAAAAAACTTTTTAACAAACAAGCTTTTATTTAAACCCCATATTATAGGGGTACATTAAAAATAAGTAGTCCGCTATCTTGGGTATTCCGCCATGGATTCAGTGACGTCACATAGCTGACCATGCATTGTCATCCAAAGTAAACATGTATACAAAATTTCAGCTCAATCGGTTGAAGATATCTGCTTCAAAATTGAGTTGCAAGATTCCGCGAACAAACATAGTTACATACATACATACATACATACAGGGCAAGCTAAATAAAAGCTTCTAATAAATGGATGGTACTGACAATGTAAGTACTCGTAATTTGAAGGTGATCCCGATCATTTCCAGAGAAGGTTATCCGCGGCGTGTACTTGAAGTAGACGTTAATACTCTGGTGTAATGGAGGCGGCATTATACAGTACAATGTTCAGGCGGGGCTGCATCCAGGGCGCCCGGCGCAGGGACGCTCACAATGTCTCGGGCTCTGCAGCGTCCCGAACAAATACAAAAGTGAACACCCTGATCAAATATCTGTAGATCGTACAGACATTACGCGCGATTTGAGAGACCTTCATCACCATTTCAGCCATAAAACGTCCACTGATGAACACAGGCCTCCCTCATGGTTCTCCATGAGGGGTAGTTGCCATTCTCACCACGCTTGGCAGGCGGGTTGGTGAGCGCAGTATAGGATGTTGATTCACGGATAGACGCTGCTGCCTCTTCCGGAGGTATCCCTTAGCAGGCTGTTACTGCATCCATGGGCATGAGAGGAGGGGTATCATTTTACTGCCGGCACCCCACGGCGGACCTAACCTTGCCGTAACAGTTTTTTAACTAGCACGGGAGGTACCTACCTAAGGTTTTGACAATTGCGCTATATTATGTAATATTTTTGTTAAGGTTTTATGATTATTTGTCCCGAGGCGGGCAAGTTTTACAGGCGACATAATTAGGCATATATTTATCAATAAAATTAAATTTTACATAATGATTGTACATTTTAATATAATTTTTAAACGTACAATGTGGTACAATACAGCATCAACACCAGTTGCTTCAGTTTATATGACAAATTAACGTAAAAACTTGCGTAAACTCTATTACGAGTATGAGTTAACGCGCACACGTTCAATTGCACATATTACATGGATTCAGTAACGGGGACTGCCTTGATTTGTTACTATTCGTTATTTATTGTCTTACTGAAAATTGTGTTACTAGGCTTAGTAACACACTTTTCAGTGAATTTCTTAAAACTAATTACCTACTACGGGAAAGAAAGAAGTATAGGATAATCGAACGGACAGACACGGTTGGTTAGATTGCAGTGCCCATCAGGGTTTCATTCTGTACAATTTAATTATTTTTAAGAGGGGCCAATCCAACTTACTTTTCATACAACCGCTCGTACGTGGGTGTGGCGTCGTAATAGATCTTTCTATGAAACTTTTGATCTAATAGGTATCTTGTAAACTATATCTAGGTTTCTATCCAAACAAAAAATCAAAATTTGGAGAAACAAATTCAGTATAAAATTTGTTTCTTCAAATTTTGATTTTCTTCTTAAGACCTATGTTTACAATGGAAAGCAATAAACAACTGTATACTGACACACATACAGTCGGCGTAGCAGTAATAAGATATCATATGCACCCTTTGGAAACCCCTAAAATAATTGCTAGGAAGGTATGGCGCTTTTACCCCATACCTAGGTGTGACCCTGCGCGGCTGCCGCTGACAGCGCCCCCTGCCTGCCGTCCCATGCTGTGCTGGAATTGGGGCACAATAGTACCTGCCTTATATTTCAATATAAAACGGTCACTTCATTCGGTAAGACTGACATAATCATCATCATCATTTCAGCCGTATAACGTCCACTACTGAACACATGCCTCCCTCATGGATCTCGATGAGGGGTAGTTGCCACGCTTGGCAGGCGGGTTGGCGAGCGCAGCGCGGGATGTTGATACACGGAAAGACGCTGCTGCCCATCTTCCAGAGGTATCGCTTTGCAGGCTTCTACTGCATCCACGGGCATGAGAGGAGGGGTAACATTCTTCTGCCGGCACCCCACGGCTACTGAAAATACTTTTTGTATGCCGTGGGGTGCCGGCAGTAAAAGGTTGACTCTCCTCCCTTGCCCGTAGATGCAGTAAATATGTGCCAAGGGATACCTCTAGAAGAAGGGCAGCAGCGTCTCTCTGTATATCAACTCGCCTACCGTGGTGAGTATGGCAATAACCTCTTCATGATCAGTACTTGGAGATCCATGAGGAAGGCCTATGTCCAGCAGTGGACGTCCTACGGCTGAGATGATGATGATGATGATATTACTAGTTGGTACCAGCGACTTCGTCATCGAGGTCTCCAGAAATAGCTTCAAATCGGAAAGCCGTTTCGGATATTAGCCGAAACAGATCGACGGACAGACAAATAAAGGCTTTTTGATATAGGTGTGTAAACTTTCATGTGCACTGAGTAAAAAACTGTTACTTTGAGATTACAAACCGACACTTAAATTTTATTGACTTGTAAAGATGTACTTTACTTTTAGCGTGGGCTAAATTAATACATTTCAATAAATCAAACATGAAGTGATGAGGTTCCCTCCTAGAATTATACAACGCCCTCCTAACTTTATGAAGTAAAGTATATATATATTTATTTATTTGCAACAACACAATACAGATTATAATAATAGAGTTAGTAAGATAGTAATATAAGGTTGTTACAAAAAAAAAACTTAAACTTAACTCAGCATACTACTGGCTATGGATAAATAGCCAGCGCTGGTCTTCCGTTATGATGTATTTTCTGGATTTTTTTGTTCGTGTTCAATTATTAATATTACCTATGTATTATTTAAAATATACAAATTATAGACAAATCATCGGCACTTCTACTTCCTCATATAAAACATTCTAGTTTTCCAACATATTCGGAAGCGGCCACTTCACCTTTTTTATTTTGAAAATTCTTTTCCACCGAGGTTTCCTAATACATTATATTATTACCAATTTGTGTTAAAATGAAATTTATATTTATTGGAAACCTTGACAGCGCCATGAGCCCGCGGGCTGAGTTGACCGAGTGGTCCGAGTCGCCCCCAACATAAACAGGAGCGGTCAACTGAGCCCGCGGGATGAGTGGTGTTTGGGCTGAGTTGCCCCCGAAGGGGCCATATCATGTCTGACAGCGGAACTTATGTAGATTTTTTAGACTTTCGATGATAGTTAAAAGCCTATGCTGATTATAGAGTTCGTCTAAATCCGAAACTTATGCAAAAACTACAAGACAGATCAAGTTGAAACTTTGCAAATATATATGTAGATGTAGACCTGGATTAACATATAGGCAATAGACTTGTTATCCGGACGCAATATATGCAAAGCTGCAGGCAGAAACTAGTTTGTTATAAAATTATCATTCCCTCGTACCAAATTGCATCCCCGAGTAGACTTGAAGGGGTCGAGGTCGAACCCTCAAGTTTCAAGGTCTTATCTATGTTTAACTTCATGAGAATCGGTTAAGAATAAACAAACATACAAACTCGTTCTGAAACAAAAATAAAGTTATGAAAAGAAAATTAATTTCATTGTAAAAAAGTGGGCTGCTTTTTACCATTTTTAGGGTTCCGGACCAAAATGGTAAAAAGGAACCCTTATAGAATCACTCTGTCTGTCTGTCTGTCTGTCTGTCTGTCTGTCACAGATGGATATCTCGAGAACTACTAATGCTATCGACTTGCAATTCAAAATGGTAAAAGACAACAGTTTTTTACTTATATAGCATATATAAAAATTTAAAAAAATATTCTTATTTTGATTGCAGGGGGGCGGATAGGGGATCTCAAAACATTTAAGTGAAGTTACTAGGCCGTGTGGGGTATCATATGAAAGGTATTCATTTGTACATTAATAAACAGTTTTTAGTTTTCCTTTAAACCGAATCGTTTTTGAGTTATTTACAAAAATGTTGAAAAAACGACCGTTCCCCCCCCCTTATCTCCGAAGTTTGCAGAGATAAACCCGTGATACTTTTAAAGCTAATAGAAGTGTATGTAAACTTTATAGGAAAATTATAGCAAACTCTCTAATTTGCATAGTTTTTTAGACAAGGGGGGTGGAAGGGGGGTTTTCAAAAATTTTGTGAAGTTAATAGGTGATGTGGGGTATCATATGAAAGGTATACATTTGCACATTAATAAACAGTTTTTAGTTTTCCTTTAAGACGTATTGTTTTTGAATTATTTACAAAAATGTCGAAAAATTGACCGTTCCCCCCCCCTTATCTCCGAAGTTTGCAGAGATAAACCCGTGATACTTTTATAGCTAATAGAAGTGTATGTAAACTTTATAGGAAAATTATAGCGAACTCTCTAATTTGCATAGTTTTTTAAACAATGGGGGTGGAAGGGGTGTTTTCAAAATTTTTGGAAAGTTACTAGGTTATGTTGGGTATCATATGAAAGTTATTCTTTAGCACATTAATAAACAATTTTTAGTTTTCCTTTAAGTCGTATAGTTTTTGAGTTATTTACAAAAATGTTGAAAAAAATAGCGTTCCCCCCCCTTATCTCCGAAGTTTGCGGAGATAGACCTTTGAAACTTTTATTACTATTAAAAGTGTATGTAAAGATTAGAGGAAATTTATTACAATCTCTCTACATAGCATACTTTTTTAGAAATCATCGAAAGTGTAAAAAATCTACATAAGTTCCGCTATCAGACAAGAGATGGCGCTGTCAAGGTTCTCCAACAAATATAAAACCGCCTTTGTAATAAATTATATTGTATGATGGCACGGAACCCTCGGTGCGCGAGTCCAACTCGCTCTTGCCCGGTTTTTTCTATATTAACTCTGTTTACAAATAACCACTAATTATATATTTACAACAATCAATATTGAGCACCCCACGTTTTTAGGGTTCCGGACCAAAATGGTAAAAAGGAACCCTTATAGAATCAGTCTGTCTGTCTGTCTGTCACAACTGGATATCTCGAGAACTACTAATGCTATCGACTTGAAATTTGAAATGGTAAAAGACAACACTTTTTTTACTAATATAGCATATATAAAAATGTTAAAAAATATTCTTATTTTGATTACAGGGGGGAAAGGTGATCTCAAAATTTTTAAGTGAAGTTACTAGGCCGTGTAGGGTATCATATGAAAGGTATTCATTTGCACATTAATAAACAGTTTTTATTTATTCTTTGAACCGTATCGTTTTTGAGTAATTTACAAAAATGTTGAAAAAACGACCGTTCTCCCCCCTTATCTCCGAAGTTTGCAGAGATAAACCCGTGATATTTTTATTGCTAATAGAAGTGTATGTTAACTTTATAGGAAAATTATAGCGAACTCTCTAATTCGCATAGTTTTTTAGACAAGGGGGTTGGAAGGGGGGTTTTCAAAAGTTTTGTGAAGTTACTAGGTGATGTGGGGTATCATATGAAAGGTATTTACTTGCACATTAATAAACAGTTTTTATTTTTCCTTTAAGCCGTATTGTTTTTGAGATATTTACACAAATGTTGAAAAAACGACCGTTCGCCCCCTTATCTCCGAAGTTTGCAGAGATAAACCCGTGATACTTTTATACCTAATAGAAAAGTATGTAAACTTAATAGGAAATTTATTACAAACTCTCTACTTAGCATACTTTTTTAGAAATCATCAAAAGTGTAAAAATCTACATAAGTTCCGCTATCAGACAAGAGATGGCGCTGTCAAGGTTCTCCAACAAATATAAAACCGCCTTTGTCATACGAGTATATTATATTGTATGATGGCACGGAACCCTCGGTGCGCGAGTCCGACTCGCTCTTGCCCGGTTTTATTTTACAAGGAAATTAATTTTCTTTTCATAACTTTATTTTTATTTTAGAATTTTTGAAAATTTTTGAAACATATTGAGTTAGTATACATTTTATAACAGCTGAAAAAAATATAAATTATAAGTTATTATTTCAGATTTTTTTTAAATTTTTGTAGCAGTTGAATAAAATATAAATTAAAAGTTATTTTCTGATTTTGAGTTCGATTTGCTATTAAAGCGTGTTTTTTTTTTAGTTTTTTAAGCTATTTTTTATTGCTTCGTCTTCGGTTTTAATCCAAGTTTCTGTTAGTGCAACTATATGTATTGTTGTTTGGAAAGAGTCCAGAATACATCTTAGCTCATCGAATTTACCTAGTTTTACTTTGATGCTTCGAACGTTAGCATAAAAGCATCTGAGTGTTTTTTTATCCAATGTCAATTTCGTCATATGTATGAGCTATTGGTATTAAATTATTTATATTCTATTAACGCAATTTAAGGACTGAATGGGGACCGTGGGGTACCGGCAGTAGAATTTTCCCTGTCCTCTCTTGCCCACAGATGCAGTAAGAATCTGCCAAGGGATGCCTCTGGAAGATGGGCAGCAGCGCCTTTGCGTGTATCAACATCCCGTAATCCGCTCGCATGGCAACAACCCTTCATGATCAGTACACAGAGATTCATGAGGCACGTTATGATGATGATGATGATGATGTACGACTGAAAATGTTCAAGCAGTTTAGCCTTGACCTCACCCCCCTCAATATAGTTTCACTACGCCCAAAGGAAAATGTTTATTTTATTACATATTTTTATTACGTTTTTTTCTTTTTGGTTATCACAGGAGAGTTGGTTTCTTGTCTGTTCATCTCATGCCCGCCATGTTGGATTTAGAGTTTACAATTTTTCGAGTAACTCTCAGCTAGCCCTTATATTTGAAATTCATATTAAAAGTGCATTAATAAAATAACTAGTCCGCCATCTTGGGTATTCACCCATATTATAGGAGTACATTAAAAATAACTAGTCCGCCATCTTGGGTGTTCCGCCGTGTTGGATTCAGAGTGACGTCACATAGCTGACCATGCATTGTCATCCAAAGAAAACATGTATACAAAATTTCAGCTCCATTGGTTGAAGATATCTGCTTCGAAATTGAGTTGCAAGATTCCACCCAAACAAACATGTTACATACATAAATACATACACAGAGATTCATGAGGCATCACACGGCAAGCTAAATAAAAGTTTGTAAAAAGTATGCAAGTCATAGCGAACGATTCAATAATATAACCCCTGGAATCAGCTACATCGCATACCTTACTATTCATCATCATCATCATCATTTCAGCCGTAAAACGTACTGAACACAAGCCTCTTATGGATCTCCATGAGGGGTAGTTGCCATACTCACCATGCTTGCCAGGCAGGTTGGCGAGCGCGGTACGAGATGTTGATACTCGGAAAGACGCTACTGCCCATCTTCCGGAGCTAGCCCTTAGCAGGCTCTTACTGCATCCACGGGCATGAGAGGAGGGGTAACATTTTACTGCCGGCACCCCACGGCATACCTAACTATTATGTGCGTAATCTGTTGGTAGATATGGGATTCTATACGTATTATTAGACTTGTTATCCGCGTTATATGCCGTTGCATTTTTGTTGCTTATTACAATTTTATCATTATTATCATCTGCGGGCCGATTTTACTCTCTGCTGATGAGGCATGAGTTTGCGCCATTCACCGTGGTCCTGACACCAACACTAGTTGCATCCAGTTACCCGTAGACCTGTTGTAGAAGTTAGTGTGCTTTAACGATTACCGAAACATATTAATGGTTAATAATTGGAGTTTTCCGTATAAAGTATTCGACAGGCTGATTACGTATCTCTCGACAGGTTTGTAACAGGCGCAAAGCTCGCGATCATCGCGGTCCGACGGACAGACAGACAAAGCGAATCTATAAGTTTCCTTTGTTACACTGCAAAACACAAAAAAATAGAGGAAGGATGTTGTGTGAACATTGAGGTTGTATGTCGATGCGTTAGGTTGATGTAAGTATGGGCGGGATGTGTGCGGCGAGGGCGCGCGCGGGCGCTATGTCGCGGGGAGGCGCGGCGCGTCACGGCGCGGGCGGCAGTCGCGCGCGCGCGGAGGGCCGGGCCGGGCCGGCGCCGCAGCGTGCCCGCCGCCGTCGCCGCCGCCGGTCCCTCCGCCATGTCGCGCGACGGCCGCCCGCCGTTGCCGGACTACTACGCGCACATGCAGGAACTGCAGCCGCCCTACCCGCACTATACCGCGCACCATCCGCACGCACTGTAAGTCCCCCAGTAAACATGTCTACTTTCCTCATTTATAGTATACTAATTCATTTTTAAAAAACAAAAATCAAAAGCGACAAATACCTTATTAAAATATGGGATTATCGGGAATTACCTTTATTTTATTCCCGACGTTTCGACCGGATTGCACCTGGTCGTGGTCGCGGGGAGACTGACTGAAAATAAAGGTAATTAAGCGATAAATACCCGATAATCCCATATTTTAATAATGTGTTGTGATCGCGAAAGTTTAAAAAACGACAAATACCTGTTAAAATATCAATGTATATTCCAAAAAGTATGTATCTTTTTTATCACAATATACAGTGGTGGTCATCTAATTAGAAACACCCACCTGGGTTTATATTTTTATTGCGAATTCCCTTTCTAACAAATTTTAACGTATCATTGAGTGTTCCTACGTATTAAAATC
The DNA here is from genome assembly GCA_963082625.1 of Pasiphila rectangulata. NCBI lineage: Eukaryota > Metazoa > Arthropoda > Insecta > Lepidoptera > Geometridae > Pasiphila > Pasiphila rectangulata. The sequence continues at coordinate 8,041,281 of OY720236.1, read as the reverse complement.
GACGTATCGGATATTATATTGCATGGCTATACCATTATAATAATAGAAAACAACGGTTGTTTTTCCAAAACTGAAACTTATACTAACATCAAAACAAAATACGACAAACAAGCCGGACCACTAAATAAAAACACCAAAAAAATATTATGAAATTGAACAAAACCCTAATAGTTATGAAAAATACTAAAAATCAAAAACATCTTTAGACAATTAGTATTTGGTATTGGGTAGCCTCTGTTATCTATCGATCACAGCTCTGCAGCGACGTGTTGATTCAACCAATTTATTACAGGTTCACAGGAATACTTCTTCAAGCGTTTTCAAATGCACTGTAAAGTCCATGAATATTAGTAACATGTTTCTGCGACAGTTTGGTCTTAATAGTGTGCCACAAATTTTCTATGGGATTTAAATCCGGACTATTGGCAGGCCACTCTAACACTATCACCGATTTTTCTGTGAGAAACGCTTTAACGCTGCGTGCTGTGTGCTTTGGGTCGTTGTCGTGCTTATCCAAGTTACTGGCAAATTTTCCTCGGAATATGGAATCATTGTCCCCTCTAAGATATTTTTGTACTGATATTGATCCATCTGCCCTTCGCATGTCTTTTTAGTGTACATGTTATTTAAAGCCTCGTTTATTGGTCGTCTTACGAGTACATAATCGTTAACCATCGGAATTAATCAATTTAACTTTAGTTTCATCTGAAAACAAAACTTTTTTCCATTGATGAATAATCCAACTGCCATATTTGGGAGTTAATGCTAGACGATTTTTTCTATGTTGTCTGATTAGTAGTGGTAGTTTTCTAGCTATCCTTCCTAACAGTTTTTCTCTAACCAACCGTCTACGAACTAGTTTAGTGGACACGTGTCGAGGATCGTCATATGAAAATACCTCTTTTATTATATTATAACATTAGATCCTTTAAAGGGGTCTGCTTTAGCTAATCGAAGCATTCCGGGCCGAAAGTTTCTTGGCACGTTATCTGATGTTCCGTGTAGTTTGAAATGTGCGAGGGCGTTAAATATCATCTTTACGGAGCATTCAAAATAATCGGCGGTTTTTCAGTAACTCCATTTTTGTTTTAAATGAAAATTCACTATAATTTTTCTAGTTGCTACACAGCTCTTATTTTACCCATTTTTAATATAGCAATAAAAATAATTAACTTTTCGTAATGAGTTAGAAACAGCGGCAATATTCACAATGTGATAGCAAATTTTATTGTAAGAACTGTATTTCAGTTTAAAAATTCAAATACGAACTAAGTCACACAATGTTTCTAATGAGTTGTCCATTCTGCCAGTTCTAACAAAATTGATACATTTTGTTTCACTGATATTTATTTTTACTGTCGTTATGGTTGTCAAATAGTATTGCTTGTAATTAAACTAGAGATATTAACGTACATTGTAAAGTAGTGAAAAAAAAATTACCTCCTATTAATCTTATTAGATTATAGAATTTAATAGGAGGTAATTTTTTTTTCACTACTTAACAATTGACGTTGCCGTGGGGTGCCGGCAGTAGAATGTTACCCCTCCTCTCATGCCTGTGGATGCAGTAAGAGCCTGCTAATGCTATAGGGTTACCTCTGGAAGATGGGCAGCAGTGTCTTTCCGTGTATCAACATCCCGTACTGCGCTCGCCAACCCGCCTGCCAAGCGTGGCGAGTATGGCAACTACCCCTCGCATGGAGATCCATGAGGGAGGCCTGTGTTTTGAATGAATTTTTTTTCGCTACTTCGCAATGTACATTAATATGTTAGTTAATTTATAGAAATGTCAAGTGTCTAGGTGTTTCTAAATAGATGACCACCACTGTATATATAATACTCGTAACTTACTTAAATGCTAATTTAATTCATATGTTGATCTTGGATACTTCACGTCAAATATTAAGGGTTCCGGACCAAAATGGTAGTTTTTTGGCATAGTGGCTTTTTCACTAATATAGCTAAATATATAAAATTAGTTTTTATTCTTATCATTATGAAAGGTTTTAATATAGTAACTTTCGTGACTTATTACATTTATATTAAATAGCGGGAATTTTCACGTACTTCTTATTGTTGGTGGAGGCACCAACTGTTTCGACCCTTATCGAGGGCCTTCGTCAGGGTGAACTCGGCTCGCGACCCGCCACCTCCGCGACCCGTCGTGCACTATAGTTGTAGTTGGTGACTCCACCAACAATAACAAGTACGTGAAAAATCCCGCTATTTAATATGAATGAAAGGTTTTATTTGCACATAAATAAACAGTTTTTAGTTTTCTTTTAAGCCTTATAGTTTTCAACTTATTTACAAAAAAGTTGAAAAACATATCGTGTCCTTCCCCGGCCCCTTATATCCGAAGTTTGCGGAGACAAACCTCTGAAACCTTTATAGCTAACTAGCTTGTGCCCGCCGCTTCGCATGCGTTGTACCTGAATAAAAAATAGCCTATGTGTTAATCCTAGTCAACATCTATACGTTTGCGTAATTTCAGCGTGATACGTACGCTAATTTTTGCGTGAAGAGGTAACAAACCTCCAAACAAACAAACTTTCGGCTTTATAATATTAGTGAGATAGAAGTGTATGTAAAGATTGTCTTTTTTAATATCATGTTAATAATGTTTGTAAAGATTACAAGAAAATTATATCGAACTCTCTAATTTGCTTTTTAGACAGGGGTTGCGGAGAGGGGGTCTCCTAAATTTAAGTGATTTTACTAGGTCATATGCAGCCGTATAGTTTCCGACTTATTTACAAAGATGTTGAATAAAATACCGTTGTATAAACTTTACTAATCAGTCTTGTTTTTTAATATCTGAAAAGTAAAGCGGTGATGAATGCGTTGCAAATTAAACGGATTATTGTATGCATGTATTAAATGATTGTCTTGATTTGAAGCGGCGGCGGCGGCGGTGGCGCTGCGCCGCGCGCGGGCCGCGGCGGCTGTTTCGGTGAAGCCACACAATTAGCCACGGCGACCTTTACACTGTAATTAAGTTATGTTATGGTACTATATTTCTAACTTGCCGCAGCTATACGTACGTCATTTAAATCGTAAATATTGTTAATTCTGGCGGGTGCTGTTAAATCCACATTATGTAATCTCTCATTGTATATAAATGTATACTTGTGATAGATAACAAGTTTATAAAATTAAACATTATAAGTAACCCTCGACACTTTACCTAGTCTATGAGTTTACTTAATTTTTGTAAACTTTTTAACCGATTTTGATAAAAAAACATGTTTAAGAACCACCGCCGGAAAACCTGCTTTACAATAAAAAAACTGCATGCAAATCGGTCCACTCGTTTAAGCGCTTTGGTGCCACAGACGGATACACAGACACACAAGAACAGCCACACATAGCGGTCAAACTTTTAACACCTCTCTTTTTTTTGTCGGGGGTAAAAAATAGGAAAAACCTCCTCTTATGCCGTTCTCATCTTGTCATTAGATATTTTTGAGATCAATCATAATCAAGCATCTAACTAAACAAGTTATTACTATATAAGCTGAAACAAAAACCCAACTGCAATGGACCAACACACACTTGGCCGATTTAAAGCCGAAATACGACCATTTAAAAGCATTCATTACAAATTTATTCGAATGATTGAATTAAAATGGTTGAAATTATTTCTGGTTAGATTTAAAAACATAACTTTTATATATATATTTTTACATGTTTTTAAATGTAACAAATAATTACAACTTATTTCTGATTACTTATGGTTTTTTTCGCGTATCGTGTATATTTGTTTGTAAATTTATTTATTCTCACGTATCTTCTAAACAAAAGATGGATTTCGATAATTAAGGTAACGTTAGATTCGTCTCAAAATCCCATGTGTCCATATTCTAAGAAGTTAAAATTTATTTTGTAATCCAACCTATCGGTATGGTATTAAAATACCCAACTAAGATTATCATTGACTACTCATAGGGATACCATAACCACCATAAAGTTTAATGTAAAAAACATGTAAAAAAAAAACCATAAAAACTGTCATCACTTTTAATTTTACTTATTATTATTATTATTATTATTATGAGCCATTTGGGTCCCACTGCTGGGCAAAGGCCTCCCCCAATTCCCTCCATACATCCCGATCCTGAGCTGTTTCCCTCCAGTCAACGATGTACTGATCGAGTTCGTCCCGCCATCTGCGCTTCGGTCTGCCGCGTCGCCTTCTCGCCGGGTCAGGCCGCCACTCCGTGACTATCTTTGCCCACAGCTCACTCGGCATGCGGCAGATGTGGCCAGCCCAGTCCCACTTCAGCTTAGCAGCTTTCAGAGCTACTTCCGCGATCCCAGTCCTGGAGCGCAGTTCGGTGTTTCGGATCCTGTCCGTGCGCTTGACACCCAGGATGCTGCGCTCCATCGCTCGCTGACAAACTTGGAGTTTGGACTTTTGAATGTTGGTCAGAGACCAAGTCTGCGCACCATATGTTAGAACGGGGAGGATGCATACTAATACATACATTATAATTAATCAATAGTATGAAGTATAATTTATTTTCGTGTTTATCCTGAAGCTACCTTTTCATGTAATGTTTCTTAATGTGTATTATGTGTATATTGTTTTCTGTCTGAGCTGTATTCTGAGTAAATTTAAGTACATTAATTGAAAGACAACAATATCCATTTAAACTTCGATTATATTCAGTTAGGGGATGATTTTTGCGAAACACGTATTTATTATTACTTTCCAATATTTGAGCGAAATTTCAGTTAAATCACGCGTATAAATATATCCATACAAACTCTCAACCCCCATATTTTTACTTAGGAAATGATTTTTGAAAAACACCGAGACGCGTGTTTAAGTTTGTATGTAGTCGGCGCCGACGGTGAGCTGATGAGTCGGTCAGGACAGCATCTGTTTATAATATTAGTTTAGATTTTTGGACATCCACACAGCAGCAAAGTTTGTAGCACACAGAGCTCTTGTCAAGTTCGCGAGTTACATCGGCTTGTTGACCACTCCACCTTTATTGCATCCGGACAAGTATGCTGTGTGCTTTGTAAAGTGGACCGGAGAAGCGCAATTTTATGGAAATCTTTCATGTTTTCAAATAGGTACATGTAAATAATATCTCTATAGTATTGAAACAGAGTAACAGCCATTCTAAATGATAAACACATTGCGTTCTTTATATGAGTTTAAAGTTAAATAATATCTCTATAGTATTGAAACAGAGTACCAGCCATTCTAAATGATAAACACATTGCATTCTTTATATGAGTTTAAAGTTAAATAATATCTCTATAGTATTGAACCAGAGTACCACCCATTCTAAACGATAAACACATTGCATTCTCTAAATGGGTTTAAAGTTAAATCTCTACATTATGTTATACATCTATACTTGATCCAGACTCTTAGTTTCCAAGGAAATCGTATCACGTGTTAAAAAGAAACATTAATTCCCTTATGTCACTTTTAGGGGAGGGTTTAAGAGAAACATCGAGACAAATTAATGTGCTTGATTTATATAAAAAATGTGATTTTCCAATATATTTGCAAAGTTTCTAGGTTCAAGCGAAAAAATGTTTGTATGCAGACTATAAATAAATAAAGAATTATTTTGTGTCACAAATTCACAATACAAAGAATACAATAAAAAAAAATATGAAGTAAAATGACAACAAAAACGGTCGTCACTGCTGAGTAACGACCGTTTTTGTTGTCATTTGTATCTTGTAGTGTTAGAATTTCTGAATAACGCTTTAATCCCCTCGCTACTACAGCGCTGGTCTTCCGCGGCGCCAACCGCGTGCAAAGCAGCATCCATGACATGTTAGCGTTATGTATGAGTTAAATTCAAAGTAACACTATTGTAACAGGTCAGTAACAGGTTACAAGATAAAATATTTATATATAACAAATAAAAATAGCATAATTTAAAATACTATTCGTAAAAATAATGTAGACAGACAAGGTTTATGCAAAATTGTTAAGTGCACAGGGATTGGGAAGTGAATAAGGGGATGAAAGTTCTCAGAGTTTACCTACGTTGAAAACTGTTGTAAATTTAAAATAATTTTATTAGAGATTTCTTAAAATTTTCTTCTGGACTCTGAGAACTTTCATCTCCTTATTCACATATCCTTGATAATCTGTGTCGTAATCTAAAAATCTATCTGATCAATATTCTTTAAAGACTAACGATTATCGAAGGAATTGTGAGCAGCGTTCAATTAAAAAGTTCATGCCCTCGATACCTTCCTCTAAAACAGTTCTCCAGACGAGAGAGGGTGCGATGAGCCTCTTGAAGATTTAATTGATCCCATTATTACCTCAGAACACCCCGACCGATTATATTACGTTTATGCTTTACGCCAGTTCCGATACGCATGCTCGCATAGTTAAGAGTTGATAACTGAGATCCGCCGAGATCAACAAGTTGCCGTTTTCACGTAAGGGCCACTTGATGGACCTGTGTACTTTCGCCATATCCGTCATTTATAAACAAGAATTGGTACGGGGGTACCAGAAAAGGCCTCAAAAGATCACCAAAGGTCATAAATGTCATTTTTCAGTTATGGACGTTTTCGGCCATTTGAAGACTTATTTTTTTGGTGACCTTTTGAGGTCGCAATAACCCTGCCCTGACCGGCCCTGTGACCCTAGGGTCACCAAAATCAATCAGTCTCCTTCTCTCAATAAGACGGTGCTAACAAAAAAGGTTTCATGTAAATCGATCAACCCGTTCGGTTGTAATCGTCAAATACACAGAAGAACAGACAGACGGACTGACAGATAGGCAGACAGACAGCACTATGCATATTAGGGGGCTAGAATACATAGTTACTAATTTCCCATGCCAGAGCATGGAACAATTATATAGCTTAAGGCATTTATAATGTTGACCGAAATAGAGTAACCGAAATAGTCTATAAGAAAGTGACGTAGTTCTGTTTGTTATTAAAGAGCTGTAGGAGCCGTAACGAGCTCGAGCGAACAGTCGCCGACTTTTAATTGCCGCCGCATTGTCCACCTTCCCCATTCAAAACAATATTTTTCACCTTTTGCAACACGGGACAATGTCGAAATCGGACAAGGTTTGTCGGGAAAATATTACGAAAACATTGAAACATGTTTTGAAACTGTTTTGTAAGGCATTGAATCAGTCTTTATATTAATTTTAAAAAGTTTAAAAGTTACAGCGCTACGTCGTGAACAGTGGAAGCAGAAAAGGGAGGTCTTTGCCCTGCAGTGGAAGTTGGGACACGACTGTGGGGGCTCATAATAATAAGTCAAAACACCCCTCTTTATTGTCGGGGGTTAACAATGGGGTATCACTACAGTCTCAAAGGCAAATAAGCGCCTTTTTTAAATTAATGAACTCGTAACAGATTACATAACTACAATATAATATCATTTTGTTTTACCACCAACAGATTTAAACACTTAAACAAAACCAAAATGATTCAACAATATATAATAGCATTACATTTCCAAACCTATTTCAGATTTGGAATTGTAATGCTATAGGGAAATGTAGGCCACGAATGGTCTCGACTTATCCTGTTAGAATACGCGGAGCTGCGGCCGCGTCCATTCAAACGATCCCCTGCACTTCAAACCGAGTGAAACTGAATGATACAAGCATTGCTGAGCTGATAGTTCTGTTTCACTTTTAAATGATAAGGCGTTACACGGATGCAGTGTTTTCTTTGTTTGTAGGGTTCCGTACCGCAAAATAAAAACCAGAACCCTATCATTTGTTCGTCTGTCTGTCTGTCAAGACCCTTTTTAACCGACTTCAAAAAAAGTAGGACATTTTCAAGTCGTCTGTATTTAAAAAAAAATCGTAGTTACCTCAGAACTACGTCGTTTATGGACCGATTTGAAGAAAAAACATTGGGCTCGAACAGATACACATAAAATTAGGTCCCATTTTAAAACTTAGTGGTACTTGAGGAATCTAGGGAACTCCTTAAATGTTGTAGGTAAAAATATAGCTTAAGTCAAGCAATTGCATTCAGAAAGGATCACAGATGATTATCAAAACTATATATATATATAATAAATAAATATTACAAAATTCACGGGTGTATAGTTATTACAAAAACACTTTGAAAGATGGCTAAAAAAATATACCCCCGCGCTTACCTACCAAAACATCATCGTCAGAATCAGGGTTATTAGAACACAGTTCTGATGATGGGATCCATGATGAATCAAGTATTATTCAAATGTAATAAGCCTACATATAACGGGTTGGGTATTTTCAGCAACAATTTAGATTTTGTCATTGAGGTCGGTTTGTTTTCTTGACAAATTAAAGAGTTATCTCCGAAACGGCTGATGGCTTATACCAAACAACAGGTGGGCAGATGATGCACTTCAAGAGTCGAGGCTCTACGCAGGACATTCAGAAGTAATAGCAAAGAGTCTGAAGTTTTTGTATGATAATGGCAAAAATAGATAACCTCTAGGGCACTTACTTCCACAAGTCTCACGAGTCTAGAATTAGGAATGGTGGAAGCTTATATGGCACAAGTACCGGCAAAATCTGAAATTCGGAAACCATTTTTGTAGGGTTCCGTAACCAAAGGGTAAAAACGGGACCCTATTAATAAGACTCAGCTGTGCGTCTGTCTATCTGTCTACAGGCTGTATCTCGTGAACTGGTTTTCACAGATGATGTTGTTCTGTTGCCACTTTAACAACAAATACTAAAAACAGAATAAATATTTAAGGGGGGCATACCTACATCAAACCATACCATACAACAAAATTGTTTTTTTTCCCGCTATTTTTTCTCGATATTAATAACGGAAACGGAAACAGGCTTGAAATATTAACAGAATATTTGTTGTATATTAATTTTTAAAATAAAATAATGACCCTTCGTGCGCGAGTCCGACTCGCACTTGGGTGATTTTTCTAAAAACCTTATTTAAGTTTTGAGAAAAAAGCGTTTGAAATTCGTTCAGGCCGTGATTATTTGAAGATTGAAGGTATATATATAATATATATATATATATATATATATATATATATATATATATATGTATATGTATATACCTTCAATCTTCAAATTATATATAAATCGGATTGGAGTAGTTATTTTAAATTAAAATTATGCGTATTTTTAATAAAGTTTCTAACTGATAGCGCCATCTACCATAAATTCAATACAAAGTAGTTGAAAGATTGTTTTTAATAAGTACTGCTGAACACAAAAAAAATATATATCAGCAAATTTAGACATTTTAGACATTTATTTATTGAATAAAGATGGAGCTTACAGCAATATAACCAAAACACTTACTATCTACACACACGTCTAACTGCCTAGCACAATTATTACATCAATTAATATAATATTCTAGTTTCGGACCCCTTAGGGCGCGAGGCTCGCTCGCACTTGTTCGTTCTATTTTTTGTCGATTTCTGTTATTATTCCGATGTCACGAAATACGTTTATGTACTTGATTTGAAATTATTGTCAACGACTTTACCTTGGTTTACCTTTGATATGCCCAAGTATGGAACATTCGTTACTCAAAACCATTCGGTTAATCCGCGGGGTGAGGGAGGGATAGTTGATTGCGCCATTGTAAAGTTAATTAGTGTGTTGCTTATGCCGCCGAAGCCGGAGCGCTGCCATGTATCCGGGATACAAATAAATCCATTTCTGTTTTAGGAATATTTACTTGAGGCAGTCCCTATTTACTGTTATGTATGATAGACGGGGTTTCTACTCACGTTAATTATTCGTTGAACATATTTTTCCAACGTGTTCAGTTCCACCCAGGGGAACTTTCTGCCAGTGCAACGCGAGCGCGTGAGAGGGATAGAGCCGGTGCAGCGTAAAATCTCTATGTCCTGACGTAAGTTCCCCTAGAATGAACACGTTGGAAACCTATCTTCAACGAAAAATTTACGTGAGTAGAAAACACGTCTAACATAACAATGAAACTCACAAGTCTTCTAAAAGTTCTAATTTAAATGTAGATTTATTGACATCATTTCGTTCTAAGCAATCAGAACACAGTAATTTTTTTCTTAATATTTATCTGCGTTTATAGGTAAGGAAGTTAGAATAAATAAATAAATAAATCACACACCATCATCTAGCCCAAAGCTAAGCAGAGCTTGTGTTATGGGTACTAGATGACTGATATACTTAATACATTATACTACATAGATAGATATTTTTTGTTATATATAGAAAAACATCCAGAACACCCTGAACAAATATCTGCAGATCGTACAGAATAAATAAATGCTTACTTATACCTACTCGTGTAATTCGAACTAGATGACTTGAATACATTTTATCCAAATAATATTCCAAACGCACTGAACCGTCACAATATCATACAACTTACAGACGTTTGCCTCGTGGCAGGAACCCAAGCGAAGACTGGTTTAATCTAGTGTTTAATCGGTAACAGTCATGTCATTCAAGAGATCAATTCGATTGTATTAATTATCCCAGTTAGGATCAGCCTTATTGACAACGTTTTCTTCCACACGAAAAGTACATTTTTACTTGTCGCTAACGAAAATGTTCTTTGTTGGGTAGGCGGCGCCGCCCGCCGCCCGCCCACCTCGCGTCCCGCCCACTCACTTAATTACTTTATTAGAGGAGGTAATCCACACCTATTTTTACATAATATTATATTTGGTGCATCGTCTGAAGCAGCCACAAGGGGGCTGTACCTTCAGCTACAATAAGTTTTCTTTGCTCGATTTATTTATTCTCAAGTAAAATTGAGGAGGTTCTCAAGTAGTCTGTATTTTTTTAAATGTTTGTTACTCCGTTGTTTATGAACCAATTTGGAAAATTACGTCTACGAAGTGCACTTTCAATTAGGTACCATTAATAAATACCAATACTTTCAAAACTCGAATCTTGAGATATTAAATTTATGGTATAATTATAATATATTTTAGATATGGATCCGATTTTGTAAGGAAGTGTATGTATGTATGTACACCGATATCTTAATCGTGGTACGGTATAACCGGTGAAGGCACTACTAGTATAGTACCTACCAACGGCGATATAAATGGGTGTCGATTTTAATGCATAGCGTAGTGCAACTGAAAGATAACCGGCACGTACTCGTAACAGGGGTTGCATGTTCACCTTGTTGATATGTTAAATGGGTTTTTATTTAATAAAGGCACCCTGAGGATGGGCGACCATGTAATATGGCTGGCTCGATGACGAGTGTTCTATGTGCCGGCACTGCGGCGCTTAGGCTGGTTTGTTGCTGCGGTCTCGACAGAAGGCCATGATGCCCTATGCAGGCTTGTGAGCCGTCGTGCGCGGCTGACGAGCCTGCGGTTATTTAATGCTCCTCGGTAGGGAATGGCGGTAATGGACGTATTGACAATACCGGTAATTTTTCGGTATCAATAGTTTTAAAACCGGGATCCCGGTATTTCGGTAATTTTTCGGTATTTTACTATAAATATTAAAATAGTTGAAAAAAATATTTTCTTCTGCGTGTTTTATTGTTTTAGACTGAATAAGTATATCTAAATTGTAATAAAAAAGGGTTCTTAAAAAAAGCAATACTTTTAAATCAACTTGAACTTGAATTGGGATTTTGGTACGTGCGTAGTAACAATAACAATTGATAGAGAACTGGCCTACCGAGCGAGAGCGCATTATGCAATTGAAAATGTGCGTGACAAAGAAAGAGGCACCGCACGGGTTCGACGGTTTTTTTCCAAGAAATTACAGGAACAATACTTGTTTTGCACTCGCACGTGCATTCGTCGTTAATTTCGCCAATCAGTTTTGAGCTTTATGGAGGCAGAAATAATGTCCCTGACGCTATGCTCGCTACTAGGTGGCTTGCTCAAAGCCACCCGCGTCCGTCTATCTGCTTGCTCGTATACATTGACTAATTTGCAGTTTAAAAATATACTATTTATAGATATTTTAAAACTTTTATAAAAGTAAAGATTTAAATTAAAAAAACAGTCCAACACTATCCTACGGGCATTTGTTCGTTTATTTATTTTGAAGTCGGTTTGTGACCACGTGAAGACATGCCGAAGCGAAAACGTAGACTGTCCATCAATTTTACAATAATTATAAATTTAAAATAAGTTGTAAGTGTAATCTAGAGCTGCCTTATGAGTTTTTTCATTTATTTTAACGTTTAATTCAAAATACCGAATTACCGGTATTTGTAATTTCAATACCGGTATTCCGAAGTGCCTTAAATAACTCGGTATTACCGGTTTTTCGGTAATACCGAATACCGGTGTCCATTCCCTACTCCTCGGGTATATAATTCTCCAGAAAAGTCTCTCATATTGTTTGCGTAAATTACGTCTATAACGATATCAAGTTCTAGTGGACAGTCAGACGAGAGTTCTAGTCAGACGAAACCAGACAAAATCTAATCCTATTACCTAGTACCATGCTACACAGGCCATGTTCACTCGGTGTACCTCCTCAGGCCACTTCTATATACGGCGGTGGGGCTCTGATGGTGGCGGAGGGGGCGAGGCCAACGTGGTGCTTCCGCGTGCGTCACGCCAGTACCAACTGTAGCACTACCTATATACATCTTGCACCATTTGTAATATCCTGTATTGTTTACCTACGATAATAGAACAGTTTCATCGCCTCTGGTGTTTGCAGATGTTTATGAACGACGCGACCACTTTCCATCAGGTTGTATATGTGTAAGGCCTCTACCTCGAATCTTGCGGGCAGCGGGGCGGCGGCGGCGGGGGAGCGGCCGGAGTTTTCTTGCCACCGCGCCGCTGCCGCGCCGCTGTTTTCGAGGGCCCCGGTCTATTTGATCTTACGCATAAGGTCCTGCCGCTCCCGCCGCCCCGCTGCCCGCAAGATTCGAGGCAGAGGCCTAAAACCCAATCTAAGCGGCGGCGTAGCTTTTTCTTTTTGATTACTCACATTTTACTTATTTGAGGAAAAATATATCTACCTCGGGCAAGCAATCGGACTATGGGAAAGAAACGAAAGAATCAAGTCCCCTTTCAGCTAATTAATACTCTTGGTGTGGGAGGCGCGATCGCGAAATTCGATATAGATCGCCACGCCGGCCGCCGGCAACTGGTATCAATTTCAGTTTTTCCCAAAATGTTTTTGTATGATTAGGTGCAGAGATTTGTGAAAATCCTATTCTCAGGACATACGTTGTATCTCATAAATCATAATGTAGTTTTATTTTGCACTGCCCCATATTTCAACTTTCGATTTCGCATTGGTTTAACCCTAGAAAAATAATCTGCGTAAAATTCACGCATCCTCGCTCGAAATATTGATGTATCTTTCTAAATAATGGGATTTCATGGACACGCGTCACGGATATTTCATTCGTTGGCCGGACCTATCGATGGGAAAACGCATTATTTATGTAAGTATCGCCAATTTTTAAATATCGATACCTAGTGAGTCAAAATTACGCATGATTATCTTTTACGTGATTTTTACAACATAATATGGGATGGGAATGAGTTATGTGTTTGTGTGTTTTCTGTTTTAGTGGCTGTTTTTCTGTATTGTAAGTAAACGTTTTATCTTATTGTTTTATATTTTATGTATCCTGATGCAACAATGACTAGACCAAACATGGATGAGAGAGATAATATTTGGTCTGCTCTTCTTCAGAGTGATGACATGGTTTCGAACGATCCTGCGAGCGAACAAGATAATCACGACAGCAACTATGATTATACAGAGTGACACAGAAGAGGCGATTGTAGATAAACAACAAGCGAAAGTGCCGTCTCGAAGCAAAAAACAGAAATTATTATGTGTTTCAAAAGGCGGAGTCGATAAACTGGACCAAATGTGTTCCTTGATGTCTTGCAACTTGCAACAGAAAGATGGACAGGTGGCCTATGGCGTTATTTTACGGCATATTTAACGTGGCCTGCATAAGCTGCATAAATGCTTTTATAATATACCACTATGTTGTAAGGGCGAGAAGCCTCTAAGCCGCAAACAATTTATAAAAAAACCTAAGTACGGCTGTAACTTTGCCCTATAAGACCAAACGCTTAGATATTGAAAATATATTTGCGGGATGATATCACTGATATGTATCCTCTAGTTCAACATAAAACTATACAGAGCCTTCAGAATCAAATAAACTATGTATTGCCGTTCAAAAATGAGGCGTAAAGCTAATCCTTCCTGAAAAAGGGTTATTTGCAGAGAGCATAATATAGATGTGTTCCAAAGCTATATTATGTATGACTGAATATACGACTGTTATGGAAAGATGGAGTGGAAGCTATGGTCTATGTTGATTTTAATTTCAATTTAAATTTTCTGATTACTATTTGCTAAAAAATATATTCATAGAAAATAAAAATTGTTATCTAAGTTTGAACGTTTATGTATAAGTTATGATTAATCGTCCCTCTTTTAGTAAATATACAAAAAATACAATATTTTTGGTGTTTATTGTATATTTTAAACCCAATAAATCTATTACTAAACCTTTTATCTAATTATATTGGCTAAATTCGGAATAAGAAGGTTTTAAAACGCATGCGTGAAAATTACGCATGATTATCTTTACCGTAGTATAAAATATGATTATCTTTCTAGGGCAAGTGCGTAGTGGATTGTATAACGAACTTTTTATGATGACGATCGATCCTGTTTCTCATGAAGGTCAAAAATCACGTTCGCACCAATAAGGATTCTATAAATGTCAGTATACATTACTGACAAGTTGATTTAGAAAATTACAGCTTGTATTATATAACTGCGTCGTTAATCAATCTCGCAGCAAGCTGACGTGTAGGTAATAATTACGCAGATGCTTCCGCCACTGCGGCGAGAATCGTAAGTCCGACGTAAGCATTTTGTACTGCTGCCATGAATGCTGAATCTGATAACTGAATGTTAAATTCATATATTGTATATAGTTTTTATGAATTTGTAAAAAGTAGTTTATTTGATAAATTTATAATATAATATACCTACATGACACATAATTATTACATTATAAAAATAAGTTTTTGTTTTCATTAGAAATGAATATAAATTTAACTAATCTATTAATTCACTTTATACTGTGAGAAAAAACTGTCTCCTGACACACAGCTGACGCTAGTTCGGGAGCCAGGGCTTCATACTAAACTGTACCAATGATTTGATCAGTAAACGTTATTTGTAATGTAATGATAGGTAATGCAATGTAAACGGTGCAACCGCGTGTATCAAGAGCTCGCCTCTTACACGTGGAGCACGGCTGCGGGCGATCGGCTTGACATGTCGAGGTCAACGCATTTTGTCTGCCCACTGCACTTACACATACAAAGCCGATCATTTCTGAACTGGATCTACTGGAACTCTCACTAGATCCATCATAAAATGCTGTTCAAAATACAGGATCTGTGAGAGTGACCCCGCCGGGGGACTAAATTACTTATCATACATGAAAAATCGGCTAAGTGCGAGTCGGACTCGCACACGAAGGGTTCCGTACCATCGAGAAAAAAACGGCAAAAAAATCACGTCTGTTGTATGCCCCTATAATTTATACTATAATCAAATTAATAAAATGCAATGAAAATATCTAGTTTTAATTCCGCTAATGCTGAGATGCATATGCACCACCCTCCCGCCCGCTAATTATGCACATGCAGGGAGAACTAGGTTGTTAGTGCAACATGCATACCAAAAACAGGTGGAACAGGAGTTCCGGCCGCCGACCAGTCAACACCTCGGCGTTTCACCTGAAGATGCCTCGCGGAGAGGCGAAACACGTATCGTCGTGTGGGTTTCGGTATGCATGTTCTAGTTCTCCCTGCATGTGCATAATTAGCGGGCGAGAGGGTGGTGCATATGCATCTCAGCTTTCGCGGAATTAAAACTAGATATTTTCATTGCATTTTATTGTCATGGATTTCCGCAAAGTAACGCCTGATTCTATTAATTATACTAATCAAATTATTATTTTTTTCAACTTCAACTTAAAGTCTCGCGACAAGCTTTTTTATCTCTTAAATTGTGTAGATGTTTTAAGTTGACATTAAACTTTAATGGAAAATGTTTATTTTCTTATTTTTAGTACGATACAATTTTGAGATCCCCTATCCGCACCCTGCAATCATAATAAGAATATTTTTAACATTTTCATATATGCTAAGTATATTAGTAAAAAAGCGTTATCTTTAACCATTTCAAATTTCATGTCGATAGCATCAGTAGTTCTCGAGATATCCATTTGTGACAGACAGACAGACAAAGTGATACCATAAGGGTTCCTTTTTACCATTTTGGTCCGGAATCTTAACTAGCAACAACCATTCAGTTGTGTCACCATATGGATTGGTACTTGAAAGAGGGGAGTATCGATGACGCGAACTGTACATTCCAATGCTATGATTGACTCGCCATCGCTAAGCACTTAAATAATGTATATGTATGCCTATTATGTCACAATCGCCATAATTATTTTATACAGCCTGGTACCTAGAGTTGACATTTATAGTAGTGTCCGACCGAAATGGTTTTTCAGCCGAAACATAAACCGAACCTTCGGTCTAACAGGCTTCCCTCATAGATATGAGGGAAGCGTGTTCAGTAGTGGACTTTTTATGGCTGGAATGATGATCGGACTAGGTATTCAATAATACACAAGCTTTGTACTTTAAATTGTACGCAGGCTACACGTCCGCTCGCCTCGACGATCGGCTCAAGAGCCTCCCCGGGGGAAGGGGAGCGGGTGGTTAGCCTGCCAATGGCTTATTTTACTAGTACATCACATGGAGTATTGCAGATTAGTACGAAATGTCAACTTCCTCATTATTCATCATTAACAGTCCGATTCCACCCACTGCTGTAAAAAGCAATACTAATAATAATATATAGGCCAGTAATAATAATAATCTAATAATCCTAGTACTTAATCTTAACTTAGCTATCAGAAAATATATGCCATAAAATACCACATTATGATTAGGTAATTAGGCATAAATAAATTAAATTTATTTCAGACATTGTACAGGTAACGAAGAACAGATACATAGCCCATATAAGAGACAAAGAACAATTATATTGAAACACGCACGACATTACACAAACAACACTAACCAGGCACAATGTTTGCCTTCGTCCAGTGCTCCATGAAGGGACAGGCACGATCTAGCTATAACTTATATATAAATAACATTATGTCAAACATTTTCGACCAAATTAAATAAAGAACCCAAAAGTTATGCGAACCAATGCGCACCTATTTAAGACTCATACAAAAATCAAGCTTGGTAGGAATGAATGCAAACTAAAATGAGTATTTTAACAGGACTAGTCTATATAGCCCCCACATAAAAGGCTCAGTTTCGGAACTGGGGCCATTAGGGACTCGGCCTGAGTTTGAGTTTTGAGTTCAAATCAGATGTTTCATAAAAACAAAGTACAGAAATAAAGAAGAAAACAAAAAGCCAACACTGTAGTAAGTATATAAAGACGCACTGCATGCTCGTGCGATAGCGCCGATAAATCCAATAATAATGGCGGCCTTGCACTTGAACCTGCAGTCGCCCCGCGCCCGCGCCGCGCGCCGAGTGTGCTCGGATTACATAGTTTTCCAATCTGAAAGCCTGTTGCATAATATGCAGTAACTGTTGCTATTACTGCTGAAATACGCTTTTAATGCTTGGAAAATCAACACTATTTAATCCGCCAGTATAATAAAAATTGAGCCGCAAATTCTTTAATTTGTCAACAAAAAAAACCCATTTCAATAAGAAAATCTAAAATGTAAATATAAAACGTATACTAGGTATATACCCAAAAAGCTATATTTATGAACTGGGTTTAAAAGTAAGCAAAAATTATTAAGTGAAACAAAAAACCCCACCGCAAGTTAAAATTTAGGGTTTCATACATATGTAAAGTTTCTTCCCTACCTTTTGCTTTTGCAATGCTTTAATCTCTTCCGAAAATGATTCTTGCTGTACGCTTTTTATTAGTTTTATTTTTACTAGTTTGATTTCTTGCACTGTTAGATATTTTATAGTTTATTTTCTATACCCCTCTGCAACATCTGTTTTTCTATGTTTATTCGTTGATTCCCAGTGTTTGTTTATCCATGTGAGCTGTCGTTAGTGGTGATTGAGTTCATCGTCATCATCTCAAAGCTGTAGGACGTCCACTGCTGATATGCAGGGCGGTTGCGTTTATAACTTGATACACGCACGTAACATCCACGCGATAATGCGCGTCACGCGAGTGAGACAGCTGTGTTTTTGTATTTACTCACGGAAGACGTCATCGCCTTGACACTGTGTGATAGCGTTCGATTGTTATTTTTTTTTCTTGATTAGTGTCGTAAACCACTGCTTGATCTACTTTCTTTCAGTGGCGATAATAGCAACGATGGTCCGTTCCACCAAAGTTTATGCTCTTTCAGTTGGGTTGCAGTTATTCCAAGACTCGAGCAGTCAGCTGGGTTTTCAGCTGATTTAATGTACTGCCAATTTTTCGCTGGTATGATAACATTCATTTTTTGGATTCCATTCGCTACGAATGGCTTCCAACGGTTAGGATCGCCGTTAATTTATTTATTTATTTGATCACCAACATAATGCACACTAACAACTACAAAATATATAAAAAGTACTTAAAACTAATCTAGTGCCATTATAATTAGAGGTGAAGACGGCATGCAAGAAAATGAGATAAGGCTGCTAACAAAATAACTTAAATTATGTACAATTACTGGTAAAAATAGATGTAAAAACTAAAATTATATAAAATTAATTGGGATCCATTAATAGGTAAAATTATATAATGAATAATAAGTATTAATGATTAAAAGAAATACAAATGTCAAATGTCAACTTAAAATAAATTAAAATGAAAACTAAAATTACAATTAAAAATGAATAATAACATAATTAAGAATTAAAATAAAAAATTACAAATTACAATTTAAAAAATTCGTTTTAAATTTGTTTTTAATTTTCGTCACAGTATCGGCAAATAAATCGACCTTTCCTGATTTTGATAATGCATTGCAATATCTTGCGATTCTAACTAAAGGCGCGTTGTACCCGAGATTAGTTTTGGAGCAAGCAAGCTGGATCAAATTTAATCTAGATGCTCTAGGAAGATTGAAGGGTAAAGAAAATGAAAGTGAGGCTAACAGATCAGGAGTATCAATAATACTATTTACTAACTTGAATAGGAACACGGTGTCGAGCATTCGTCTTCGATCCACAAGCGATGACATTTTGAAATGAGCGAGTCTGTCCTCGTAGCT
This sequence comes from Pasiphila rectangulata, assembly GCA_963082625.1. Taxonomy (NCBI): domain Eukaryota; kingdom Metazoa; phylum Arthropoda; class Insecta; order Lepidoptera; family Geometridae; genus Pasiphila; species Pasiphila rectangulata. The sequence goes on along the minus strand of OY720236.1, from coordinate 8,022,039 downwards.
AAACAATTGCTTACCCAAGTAGCAAGAATAAGTCAGGTGCCATAGGAAGCGCTTTTGCACACTTTCAACGCGTTTTTTATGTACTTCGTAAAATGGACTCCAAGACACGCTCCCGTACTCCAACCCACTGCGCACCAATGAATTATAAAGAATAATTTTCGTTGATGGGGATTTAAACTCTCTGCAATTACGTAGAAGGAAGCCGAGGCATTTAAAACCTTGGTTAGTTATGTTGTCCACATGAACATTGAAACGGAGATTACTATCCAATGTAACTCCCAAATCACGCAGCTCGTCTACATTTTGCAATTTGATACCCCTTATATAATATTCAGGAAGTAGCATAACTTTGCGACGCGTAAACAGTATCGAGTGACATTTGGAAACATTCAAAAGCATATCGTTAATGTTACACCAATTGTCAAGTCTTTTCAGATCTTCTTGTAACATTACTACATCAGACTCATTATGTATCGGACGAAATAATTTAAGGTCGTCCGCAAAAAGATAATATTTGGAATTCCTAAAGCAATGCACAATATCATTTATATAAACATTAAAGAATAAAGGACCAAGGTGGGAGCCCTGGGGAACCCCAGAGCACGCCGGAAATGGATCAGACAAATGGCCACGCATGACCACTGATGATTTTCTGTCATGCAAGTACGATCTACACCAACTCAGCAAAGGCTCAGATATACCATTCTCCGAAAGCTTGCAAATAAGGATTTTATGGTTAACTTTGTCAAATGCCTTGCTAAAATCGGTATAGATCGCACTCACTGAAGAACGCTTGTCAAGGTAGGAAGACACTTCGTTTACAAAAGACACAAGGTTGGTGGTAGTAGATCTGTTCTTCATGAACCCGTGTTGTTCCACTATGATAATGTTTTTGAAGTGCCAAGACAGTAAGGGATGCAGTACCTTCTCAAAAACTTTAGCGAAAGTGGGCAATATTGAAATTGGTCTATAGTTCTGAATGAGAGTTGTGTCACCAGCTTTGTGGAGTGGAACGACCAGAGCCTTCTTCCAGATATTTGGAAAAGTCCCAGTACGCAGCGAATAGTTAAATATAAGGCATAACGGGTTCGCTAATACTGATGCACACTTAGTTACGAAGATGGGTGGAATACCATCAGAGCCGGCGCTTTTGTTATGATCAAGTCTTTTTAAAACGTTAAAGATTTGCATATCTTCGAACTGTACAAGTGTCAAATAATTATTTGGGGCATCAGTTTTGACATTGGAATGCTGTAATCCAACCTAAAACCGCTGTCAAGTCTGACCATCCAAATGTTTTTATGTTGTGCTCTGCTAAGTTTTGCTGGACGATTTTCATGAGATTTGATAGCAGGAGTGCCGCGCAAAGCTCAAGTCTCGGGAGTGATACACTTTTCTTATTGGGCACTAATCTTGATTTTGCTGCTATTGATCACAGGTTTCTCTATGAAGAATCGCAGAATCCGTGTAGCTCTATGTTATCGTTTTCTATCCTAGCCACCTTTAGATTTGAAGCGTGTTGATTACTCCAAGATTGATATGACTTGAGAGACTTGATATTCGACCATTCGTCGTTCAATGATGCGGGAATCTGTTCATCCCATTGAATGTTTTGTTGCCATACTGACTGAAATAGTAATTTTAGTCTGGTTGTTACGGGACACAGCCATCCGAGAGGATCGAATATATTTCTGATAAAAGTGATCGTTTGGTGGCTGGCTTTGATGATAATGATGATAAAATTTTTAGTTGGAATGAAAACACGTCTTCTCGGGGTCCCATCGAAGTCCAAGTACTTTCGTTGATTCTTGATGTTTGAAGTCAAATAATGATGATCTTGTTTGCTCGTCTTGCTGATCCAATAATGCCCTCTCATTCGATGACCATTTTCTTAGATTGAAACCTCCCGATTTTAAGAGTACAGTCAAGTAGGATATGATTTGCTTTGCTGATTGGATGCTGTGTGCTCCAGCTGATAAGATCATCCACGTAGAAGTCTCTATCCAAGATTTTTGCTGCTGCTGAATATTTTTCTCCTTCATCAAGTGTTAGTTGCTTGAGGGTCATCATGGCCAAGAAGGGGCTGCCTTGGTTCTATATGTTACCGTGGGCGTGGTAATGTATGATAGGGGTTGATTCACTCTCTCTGATGAGGCCGCATAGTGTTTACCAACTATGATGTTTGAGTACATTTCGACACCTAATAAAATGTCCACCGGACGACTAATATTGAAATCTGGGTCGGCCAATTGAATTCCTTCAAGGTTATAGACCAGGTCGGTTTTAGCAATGTTTTCTTTGGCAAATTGTTGATCTAATTTTTCAGTCAGTGCAGTAAATCCCCACTTCTGAAACTTTTATAGCTAATAGAAGTGTATGTAAAGATTACAGGAAAGTTATAGCGAAATCTCTAATTAGCATAGTTTTTTAGACAATTAGCATGGTCTCAAAAAAAACTAGGTCATGTGGGGTATCATTGAAAGGTTTTTATTTGCACATTAATGAACAGTTTTTAGTTTTGCTTTAAGTAGTATAGTTTTCGACTTATACAAAAACAATGAAAAAATAGCGTTCACGAGCTCTCTGCCGGGTTCCGCATTTACAATTACCTTGTGTGAGGATGATGCTTTTCACGACGTAGGTACTCACATTTTATGGCGCAGTGGTCGAAGATCCGCCTGCGACGCAAGAGGTTGCGGGTTTGATTTCCGCCTCATCTGTGTCTGTATTATAAAAGTTGCAGTTCGGGGGTTTTATGGGCGTTTTTCTATTTAAAAAAGCTCTGCTTAGATTGGGGCTGGATAATACTGTGAGAATTGTCCAACATTATTTGTTTATGTATTAGTCATCAACGTGGCAGTAATATATCACTTACTACACCCGAGTCCAAGTTCTACTTGCGCAGCTGGAGTCATTGATGCATGATGTATGCCAGTAGATGTATGTGAAGTGGAACTCACCAGGACATATGTGTCGCGTGAGTGCGAAATGACATGTGGCCCATATTTACCACACAGTGGAATCCACCAAACGCAGGAGGTTTCGTGGTCGGCCCAGACCAAGATGGCGGGACGAGCTGTATGCGCATTGCGCAGCTTTGTCATTGGCAGACAGAAGAGGCTTCTGTCTTGATAGGTGTAAAACCGAATAAGCGCGAGCTGGACGCCTACCGAGGGTTCCGTAAAAGTTTTTAAAATGCACAAAAAGATTCGGTCACCCATGCAATTTATGACCGCGCGTAGGGTTGCTTAACCTCGATGATTGATTCTGTAAATTTTTAAAACTGACTGAAAGTTACATAGAAATCGATTTAGACGAAAGTGGGGATGAACAATCGATTGTTTTCAACTAAAGCCAAGTGTGGTATCAAATGAAAGGGCATGGTGGGTAGATTGCAAAACTGATGGTACACATTACCAAAAAAATAGATAACCTCCGAGACTTCTTCCGAGACTGCGCACGATCACTACCTCGCTTCAATACTGTAGTGATAAGGTCGATGAGTTTGTAGAGGCCATGGACGCGATAACCGGGAAGGTAAAGGATGTCGAAAAAAAAATTAGTCATCTAGACAATCAAAACCGGTCATGTATGCTCAAGCTGGAATACTTAGAACAACGTAATATGGAGCTTGAACAGCAGTTACTGTGCGACCACGTTGAAATCTCAGGGATTCCAGACTCTAGTGACCAAGACCTATCTAGACTTGTGGAAAGTGTAATGGTGAAGCTTGGAGCACCAACAGACAATGTAATTTCTGTCAAACGTCTTCCGCACCGCCAGGTTGGAGCCGGAGCTGTTCTTGTCCGAGTACGGCAGGAATCCACCCGTCAACATCTGATGTCTTCGGCTCGGGAAACCAATATAGCTGCAAAGGACCTTATGCCTAATTTAACGGGACCACCAGCTACAGCGAGGATATATGTTCGAGAGGCGCTGACTCCGTACCTCAAAAACCTCCTATGGATGGCCAAACAGGAAATGAAGAACGTATTTAAGTATATATGGGTTCGAGATGGTAAAATTCTAGTGCGTAAAAATGATAATGGAAAGGTTTATAAAATAAGGTCTAAGAACGACATCCAAAATGTTATAACTAACTGTAGTTAAATCACTTTTTGTCGGATTTCCTAACACATTTAATTAGTAAGTAGAACTAACCTATTGATTTAAGTATTGTTTTATAATCATGGATTGCATAAAAGATAATAGTAATATTATAGAACTTTTTGATTGTCAAGACTACTCCTACTACAAAAAAGCTATTCCTAGTAATCGTCATAACCTAACATTTATTCACGTCAATATAAGATCGCTCATTAAAAACTTCTCCAAAATTGAACAGCTAGTAAAAGTCTCAGATTTATCAATTGACTGCATAATACTCACAGAGGTAAACATTTCGGATAACATTAAACCCTTATTTAACTTGCCGGGTTACGAAATGTATACTAAACTGCGAATAAATCAAAGAGGTGGCGGGATAATTGTATATCTAAAGCATTGTTACAAGTTCACGCAAAGTAAAATAGTTACAACTAAGTGTGAATCTGTCATTGGCACTATTACTTCCACCCTTTACTCTGTTACACTGTTTGCCATGTATAGGCCACCTAAGATGGATAAACAACACTTCCTTGTTGAACTAGACCGATTGCTCGATCGATTTGCAAACACTGACCTTATTTTACTTGGCGACATAAACATTAACTTGAAGATAGAAAACCCTGTTAAAAAATCATACATAAACATCACGAGCGGGCACGGTCTATCATGCGGTATCACGGATTACACTCGTATAGAACATTTAAATGAAATAATAACTAAAAGTTGTATTGATCACATCTTTGTTCGATCTCGCATGAGAGACGTTTACGCCGCCGCGCTCTGCACTGTACTGGCTGACCATAGAATTACCGCAGCAACACTGATAAATAGCTGTCATATACAGGATGCTCCAGTTTATGTAACTCGACTAAACAATAAAAGGCTTAGTAATTTATTAGAGCAAGTAGATTGGGATTCTACAGCAAATATGAATTGTCCGGAGAAAATATATCAGTTCATTAATAATAGTTTTAAAAAATGTTATGATGAATCAAAATATACACAAAAACAGATTAACTCAAAGCGTGGTATACATAATTGGGTCAATAAAAATATTATTAACCTTACTGAGAAACGAGACCAGTTATATCTAGAGTGGACTAAAGATACCAGTAATAAAGAACTCCGCCTAAAATACAATAAACTAAGAAATAAAACCAATAAAGCTGTTTATAAAAGTAAAAATAACTATATAAGATCAGAAATTAATAAATGTAGAAATGATACTAAAAAACTATGGAAATTAATAAATAATATATCAGGGAAAATTACGAATTCATTAGATACTATAATAACAAAAGCTTTTAGTGCCGAAAAATCTTTAAAAAATATTGCCAATAACTTTGCTAAACAGTTTAAATATAATGTTAAATCAATAGTCCCCAGTTGCACTACTGAATTACTAAATAAGGATAATTACTCCATACAAACAGATAAATCAATGTTTTACCCCAAAGCTACTGACTTAGAAATACTTAAGATCCTAAAGAATATAAATCCATTTAAAGCTCCAGGTGTGGATGGTATAAGAGCGATTGACGTAATCAAGATATCTAATAAAATAGTAGGGGCGGTTACGAGGTTGGTTAATGTTAGCGTTGCCACTGGACGCTATCCCAAAGAGCTGAAAACTGGAATAGTTCGACCAATTCATAAAGCGGGAAGTACGAAAGACTACTCTAAGTATCGACCGATCACTATCCTACCAGTTCTTGATAAGGTTGTGGAAAAACATATTTGTGGTAAGATTCATAATTTTTTCTCGGCACATAACATCTTATCGTCACAGCAGTACGGCTTTCAGCCTAATAAAAGTACGTCAATGTTGTTGTCTCGTTTTACGGATGATATTAACGGTCATTTAAACGCAAAGAATCATATAGCTCTAGTCTTTATTGATTATGGGAAAGCCTTCGATACTTTGCGTCATGACTTATTAATTGAAAGGTTGGAGAACAGTGGGGTAAGAGGTAACTTGTTGGATTGGTGCAAAGACTACTTAAGTAACCGCAGCTATCAGGTTAAAATAGGAGATATGTTCAGTGATAGTGTAAATGTTACTGAGGGGACTGCGCAGGGCTCAGTACTCGGTCCTTTGCATTACCTGACATATGTAAATGACCTCAATAATGTTATCAAACACTGCACCGTCTTTCAATTTGCTGATGACACCTGCTTGCTAGCAGCTAATCGGGATCCCTCTGCTATACAAAACATGATACAATCCGATTTTAATGCAATATGCAAGTGGTCACATGACTCAGGCCTAGTATTAAACGCAGATAAGACCAAAGTTATGCACGTTAGGTCTAGCCACAATTACTATCCAGGTAAAGAAGACGTCAAAATTATAGCTCATAGTCATAAGTGCCTTCATTCACCTTTTTTAAATTGCACAAACAGTTGTCTGGCAATTGAACAGGTCACTGAGTATACCTACTTAGGCTTAGTTATTGATAATAGGTTTAATTGGGCAAGGCATATAGATAAAGTAAGTAATAAACTCAGGGCAATTCTAGCTAAGTTTTATGTAATAAAATGTAAAGTACCTTATGATATACTATTAACAATGTATAAAACCCTGGTCGAAAGCATCGTATCGTATGGCCTTAGTAGCTATGGCCGTACTTATAAAACCTACCTGGACCAAATCTTTCAACTGCAACACAGACTACTTAAACTTATTGTACCTACTAAGATTAAAAACAAATATGGAGAAGATAAAGCGGGCCTTTTTATGCATTGTGGGGTTTTACCAATACATAAAAAAGTTACATATAATCTGCTTGTCGAGCAATATTTTCGTACAGAATTACAAACACCTTTAGACAATTATATAATAACTAGGAGTATCACAAATAAAAAATTAAAAACATTCAAATTTAAAAACGAATATGGCAAGAGAACCTCACAGTACCTTATTCCTCGGCTTATTAATAATATACCGTTAGACTTGAAAAATAAAATCACCCATAAAAATTATAAATATATACTCAAAAAACATTTTCTTACCGTAGAAGTAGGTAGGTAAATACTCATAATTATTACACTTTTTTTAATTAATCATCGCGAATCAACACTAAAATGGAGCATCCTATGCAGTTGAGCGCACGCACACCAGCGAGGCGGTTATCTACATGCTACGTACGCTACTACGACTACGCTCACTTGATGTCTGTGTGTGCATCAATATTGTATTACCATTTTAACGCTGTGCGCGGGCGCTCGATTATTATCATTGTCTTGTTATTGTTTGATACCGTTTCGTGTTAGATTTTAAGAATTGCGATTTACTCATGTTGTCACCATTATTATAAAGAGAACATCTAAGTGTTTAGACAAACCTTGTATAGGCTTAAAAACACTATTAATTATATTTGTTAAATTATAAGTCAATAAATAAATAAAAAAAAAAAAAAAAAAAAAAAAAAAAAAAAAAAAAAAAAAAAAACTTAGATAAAGTGTAGGGGTTTACTTAAAATTGTTAATTTTATAAACTTGTAGATGATGGCGTTGTTTCCTAGCTGATTTCAGCCATGGCGCCTGAGTCTGAATGAGATAGGAATTCTCTTAAGAGGATTTTGGTTTTCTACCCTTTTATGTGCTCTAAGGTGACTCGTGTACCCAATCTAATGAGAGAGGTTACGAGAGCACACGTTAATATCTTGCAGATGTATGCGTATGTGTCTGTAAGTATATACATACATGTAAACACGACATAGACCTCGATGCCAATTTCAGACGGAGGAAATCCTAGGAAAACTAGTACAGAGTTCAGCTGTGGCCTGTACTTCTGCTTTTACTCAGAACAAGACTGTAACAAACAGTTTTGTTATAAAATTTAGAAAAGATAATTACCTATTACAAAACGAAACGGAGTTGTTTCCAAAACTACAATGACTTCCCGCCCTTTTTCACTTCTCCAACTATAGACAGTGATACGACTTCCTTTAGTATATGACATACCTCTATCATGGTATTCTGACTTTGACATTTGAATGTGTTGCTAACACGAAACCTCGTCCTGGCGGTTGGCAAAGAATTTGGAGTCAACCCAAGCAAATAGTTTTTAAGTATCTACTTCGTCATGCATTATTGGTTTTATTACGATTTAAATCCTAAAGATACGACATACATATATATACTCATTGATTGATGACGGCGACCTTTTTTACTCTTTTTTATGAGTAACGTGACCATTTATATTTGGACCCAAAACGGGACATTGCTTTATTTAGGTCAATTAAGAGGTAGTTAAAAAATAAAACTTTTTAAAGGTCTAAAATTCAGAATAAGTTAGTTAAAAATAATTAATTTGGGGTACTTCCCATACAAGTAAAGTGGGGATGAACTTTGTTATCTTAATTTTCCCATCATGTGGGATTCGTTGAATGGGTATATTTAAATCATTTATGGGTTGCGAAGACAATTTAATCATTTATGGGTTGCGAAGATAATTTAATCATTTATGGGTTGCGAAGACAATTTAGGGTTCACTAATTTAATTTGTTTATATGTTTTTGTAAACGAAACATATACCAATTTCTAACTACAGGTCTACGATTAACTACGGAACCCTACATAGCGCGTGTACCCGACACGCACCTGGTCTAATTTATTTTAACTGGGTTTTCTCAGATGTGCACAATTTGTTCATCATAGAAAATACTCTTACTACTGGTGCAGGTTGTAGCAGGGAAACATAAAATATATTCAATAAAATAGATGGTGTGAAAGCGTTTGGAAGTATTCAGTACCAGTAAACCGCCACTAATATCGGTCTCCGAATAAAATGTCACAGACTGTTCTATAATGATTATCATTCATAAAGTCATTCGCAATAAATAATAAAATCCATAACATTATGAACTTAAGTATTATCTTCCTAATTATTTATTAGAATTATTTTAATATTCATAACATTGTATGTTGATGCATTTAACACCTCAACAAGCCAGTTAAAACGTTTGTTTAGACAAAAGTAATTATTACATTTATATATAATTGAGACTCACTACGCTCGCTCGTATTTAGTAGTTTGGAGTTTAACTTAAAGATATACCTACTACCTACTTTATATAGACAGTAGCGCCGTGTTGGCCCACGGAAATTGACCCCCAACGAAAAGATATAAATAAATAATAACTAAGTTACGGTTTGGCAAAGTAGAGTTTTTTATTAAAAAAACTAATAACTTACTGTCTCTCCATCTCGGTTCCGTCACAGGCAGTGTTTTTCGGATGGTTATAAAAAAAACCTTATAACCTACTGTCTCTCCATTTCGGTTCTGTCACAGGCAGTGTTCTCGGATCGTTATAAAAAAAAACATGACAACCTACTGTCTCTCCATCTCGGTTCTGCCACAGGCAGTTTTTTCGGATACTTATAAAAAAACCTATTAACTTACTGTCTCTCCATCTCGATTCTGTCACAGACAGTGTTTTCGGATGGGTATAAAAAACCGAATAACCCACTGTCTCTTCATCTCGGTTCTGTCACAGGCAGTGTTTTCGAATATTTATAAAAAAAAACTAATAAATAACCTACTGTCTTTCCGTCTCGGTTCTGCCATTGGAAGGTTTCATAATCGTTCGAAAATATTCGGAAGAATAAGTTTTATGATTCGCTATTATTATGTATGACACATATGTTTATAACGATGAAAATTATGGAAATAATATATAAGGTAAAATAACATTATGCGTAGATAGCATTAGGATGAACAATATCTTATTGTAAATGATAGTTATGGGACCATAATAATGAGATGAAATATTGAGGAGAAATGTTTTTTCCATATGTGTAGGAGACACTTGTTATTGGACAGTCGATTTTGGAAGATAAAATGGGCACCCCCTATGCAATTAATACATCCAGAGATTTTTGAACGTCTTCCCATGTGGGACCTTTTTTATAGATGCCCAATAAAATATATCCATTTCTGTGGTAAGAAAGCAAGTCCAGATATTCACGGCCCGTTTCACGCGGTTTCCGAAAACGGGTCAATTTTGCGTCCCAGAGTTAATTTCGTGGACACCGCGACTCGTAATTACAAGAAGGGACAGTCCCATTGGACGTCTGGTCACGTTAGTTATGAGCCAAAATATGGCTTGCCAGAGAGCTATGTAGATACCAAACGCCAACTCAACAAAGATAGACTTGGGTCTATCTTTGTTGAGTTCCCTCCTACGCATATACTTACAACGCCGCCGGTCTCTACTGTCACTCTTGCAGAAGGGCTTTTAAATGGGTTCGTGGCTTAGGCTCCCAGTGGTCGACGCACCTGTGGTCGACGCTCCCGGTCAGTTTAATTTTAGTATAATCAAAAATTAATGATAAATGTATCATTACAGATTAACTAAAGCGTTATACATTAAATCTCGAACTAATAATATAGAGGTACACACACATTGAATAAGTAATAATAAAACAGCACACACAAAAGAAATACAGTTTAATCAAAAACAAAAAGAGAAATAATAAAATACGTTTATATAGAAAAACATAAAACTTACACACATAGGAAAATCTAATTAAAACAGGTAGCTAGGATCAATTATTACCAATATTATACTTTCACAGTAGCATCGACATACTCTAGCAATTATACCGAATTTATAGTAGCACCAAATAAATTTTAATCTGGCTCGATTTTTATAATTGCGTTGAAATTGTTTTGAGCGCGGCAGAGAGAGGGGAAACTAAGTTAAATCTGAGTTTGGTTTGTAAGTTTGTAATGGGAAGGTGCTCCCCTGCAGGAGCGGCTCGAGCCCCGGCCCGGGCTGCGAGGTGACGGCGACCCCGGGCGCCTCCGCGCCGCCGCTCCTCGCGCACGACCCGCGCAAGAGGAACAACTCTTACTAGTGAGTCAACCATCCATCCATATTCATCATTTCAGCCGTAAAACGTCCACTACCGAACACGGGCCTCCCTCATGGATCTCCATGAGGGGTAGTTGCCAATGTAAATTAATGTAGTAGCATGAGAGGAGGGGTAATATTCTATTGCCGGCACCCCACGGCATTCATATGAAAGGATACTAGCGACCCGCCCCTGCTTCGCACATTTGTATGCACGTACCAATCATTTTATTTTATTTGTTTGACAAAATCCAAGCCCTTAGTAACATTTAAAAAATACTTAATTTCAAGACTTAAGGCTCAGCAAGTCGCGGAGGCAAAGTCGTTAGTGGGCGCGTCCTAAATGTATGCTATCTCACCTGATATAGTATGTCTACTCGCGCGCTAGAATGAAATGCAGAATGATTCATTCCTAAAACGACCGCGCAAAAATATGTGAATAGACTTTTAGCACAAGGGTTAATAAAGACAAACTTGTTTTTCAAAATAACATTTATTTCAACTTTTGAATAATTAAACTAAGTCGGAACGGCGTTAATTTTTGAGTTTTTTTTCTCCGTATATTATTTAGTTTCGTCCAAATTGTCAAAATCAGTGTTGAAATACGAAATATTTCAAAAGTACAAGTTTCTAAACTTAACTTGTATTTTTGAAATAAATACTTTTATTACGGTTTGAGGTGTATACAAACATAGATTATGACGAGATAAATTGATATAATCCTTAGTGTTGGATGGTCAACGTCAAACAGTGGAGTAGTTACCCTTCCACGTTAAAGATGGGCGACTCGTTCAGCCTTAAGGCCAATACAGGACTTACATTTTATACATGGGCATATTAAATTAGACATACATACATTAAACTTATTCACTAATAGTTAAAGATATCTAAAGTGCAAAAGGTTTATATATTATACATGATTATAAGTAGCTTTTAGCTAGCTTGTTTAGCCGTGGGGTGCCGGCAGTAGAATGTTACCCCTCTTATGCCCGTGCATGCAGTAAGAGCCTGCTAAGGGATATCTCCGGAAGATGGGCAGCAGCGTCTTTCCGTGTATCAACATCCCATACTGCACTCGCCTACCCGCCTGCCAAGCGTGGTGAGTATGGCAACTACCCCTCATGGAGATCCACGAGGGAGGCCTGTGTTCAGTAGTGGACGTTTTACGGCTGAAATGATAAGTAGCTACATAACAATTGTGTGTGTTCTACCTACAACAAAATTTGTCAAAACGTAGATATATTTTCTGTACCAGCCACCACTTTAAAGAGGCTGCTCAGTCTGTAACTATAGTTCTTGTAAATTCATATTTTATAAGTATTAATTTTATATTCATTTAAACATTACAGTTATTTAAGTTGATTTCATATATAAATAGTTCCTTTTATAACCGTTATTGTGTGATTCTGCTAGATATATAAATATATTGTTGATGATTTCAGCAGCGACTATGAGCTGAGCGACGCTCAGTGCTCTGGCTCCGAGCGCTCGTCGCACGCCCCCAGCTTTACGCGCAAGCGCAGGAGTTCCTCCTAGTAAGTATAATGCACAGTGACCACTACACGTGTACGAGACGCATGTAGCTCTTATAGAAACTTGTCTCCTGAAGCCGAGCTGAGCAGTTTGCCACGGCCGCAGACAGCTACACTGCACATAATAATCTAATTGCTATAATTAGATTATTATGTGAAATGGTAGCTGTCCTGCTCATTAGGTTTTCAAATCTGCCTAATTTGATTATCATACCCTGTAAACATGTCTATTATATCTACTTATACAGACATTGAAAGAGTTCTCGATAATGATTTATGTTTATTGTATAATAAATATGTCCGAAGCTTAAAAACACCTGATCCCGGTGGCAGTGGCTCGAGGGGCTAGGTCGCGCGACAATGCGACCAATTTGTCGGTTGCCTGGCGACCAGCTCCGCAAGAAGGGGTTGCTTACTGCTAATTGACTTGTCCTCTGTAAGTTTACCCGTTAGTTTGTATGGCCTCCATCAAAGGCCGCTAAGGTCGTTGCCTACCTAGTTGATCAAATTTGCGCAAATATTTAAAAAAAAGTAAAACATAAGTGTCCTTTGTTTTGTATTGTAACGGACTAAATACAACTTTGATTTTAAACCCTGTCAACATATTCTGTTGTACTTCTCGCCATGTGAGAAACGAGTTAGTCTTATAATTAGCACAAGCCGGATAATTATGGGTTCTTAACCGTAAATTATTCTTCACATTTTCTGCATATGCTATATGTGCTATGCCGACTCGAACCCCGACCATGAATCAGACAGTATAATAACAATATTAAATAACAAAATATATTGTGGGTTTCTGTTTTCTTAGGGTTTCGGACCAAAATGGTAAAAAGGAACCCTTATGGTGTGACTTTGTCTGTCTGTCTGTAACAGATCTTGAGAACTACTTATGCTATCGAAATTTGTTTTAAGTTTTTCTTTAAGTCGTATAATTTTTGACTTATTTACAAAAATGCTGAAAAAATACATTTCCCCCCTTATCTCCAAAGTTTGCGGAGATACACACTTGAAACTTTTAAGTGATAGTGATAGTTTAGAAGTGCACGTTAAGATTACAGACAAATTATAACGAACTCTCTTACCAGAATATTTTTTTTAAATCAGAAAGATTAAAAAGACTTCATAAGTTCTGACAAATTAACAAATTATAGGTACAACCCGCCTTTAACACTAACCGCCTACAACTAGCTCGTTACTGCGGATGCCTTAAGGAGGAATTTCTGTATGACAGTTGATGTACTGAATGTTTAAAGTTTGTAATTGAGAAGGTGCGCTTCTGTTGGGTTTGGGGTGGTCTGAAGCGGCGCCGGCGCGCGCAGGCTCGCGGGGCAGGCACTGACGGCGCGCTTGTTGCAGCGGCACGGCCAGCGCCTACGAGGATGACGGCTGCGACGAGTCCGTCTCCTCGCGCGCCACCTCCTGCAGCACGCAGCCCGACAGGAAGTAAGCACTCCCGATACTTATGTAGACCACCTCGCCAGGGTGGTTACGTAACTCGCGACAGGCGTTAATCTCGTGATCATCGCAGTCAATGGTCAGTATTGTAGTATCATCATTCCAGCCGTAAAAAGTCCACTACTGAACAGGCCTCCCTCATGGATCTCCATGAGGTGTAGTTGCCATACTCACCACGCTTGGCAGGCGGGTTGGCGAGCGCAGTACGGGATGTTGATACACGGAAAGACGCTGCTGCCCATCTTCCGGAGGTATCCCTTTGCAGGCTCTTACTGCATCCACGGGCATGAGAGGAGGGATAACATTCTACTGCCGGCACCCCACGGCAAATATATAAATAAATAAGTCATGCTGGGCAACTCACACAGCATCATCTAGCTCCCAAGCTAAGTAGAGTTTATCGGTACTAGATGACTGATATACATACTTATTACACTATACCTACTACATAGATAAAGAATTTTTATTACATATAGAAAAAAGATCCAGAACACTCTTACATATATACAGGTTAGTTTTGCAAATGTCTGCAGATCGTAAAGACATTTGTTCCGAGGCGGGAATCGAACCCTATTGAGGGTTCGATTCCCGCCGTCGTCATTACTCCTCAGTCGCCTCAGTTGTCAATGGTCGTCAATTGAATTTCATGATCGTAAGATATGTATCGTAATGATAACGTGCGCGCGCAGACAGAACCACAGCGAGATCGAGAAGCGGCGGCGCGACAAGATGAACACGTACATCTCGGAGCTGTCGGGCATGATCCCCATGTGCGGCGCCATGGCGCGCAAGCTGGACAAGCTCAGCGTGCTGCGCATGGCGGTGGCGCACCTGCGCGGCGTGCGCGGCGCGCTGGCGGCCGGCGCGCTGGCGCAGCGCCCGCGGCCCGCGCTGCTGCCCGAGCGCGACCTCAACGCGCTGCTGCTGCACGCCGCCGCCGCGCGCCACGCCTTCCTCCTCGTGGTGGGCTGCGACCGCGGCCGCCTGCTCTTCGTCTCGCACGGCGTCTCGCGCACGCTGCACTACCAGCAGGTAACGAGCTCGCTCACACCACGCCGCGCCTGCTCGTGGTGGGCGGCGACCGCCAACACGCCTGCCAAGCGTGGAGAGTATGGCAACTACCCCTCGTGAAGATCCATGAGCGAGGCCTGTGTTCAGTAGTGGACGTTTTACGACTGATGTTATGGATAACTAAAACATTTGCGTTATTATAATATGAAGAAGTAACACGATACTTTATGCATATTGCGAAATCGCGATAGAGGTCATTGGATAGCCTCTGCGGTGCCGTGATTGTACTTATATAAATATATAAAAGTCAAGCGTTGACATTTTTTACCTGTTTAAAGTTTTTACATTTATAAAGTGGTAAAACCATTCAACAGAACAGCTAGCATTTGAATTAGACTCATCCTTGACATGTTATTTCATATAAACCTTACTTGTATAATGGCGAAAGGGGTTTACAATTGCGGGATAATAACTATTTAATCAAACTTAAACAATATAACTTACGAGTACATTTTGCAATTCAACAATTAAGTACTTACTATCATATTGTGGGGAAACGCAAAAACGGGTCATCAGGGTTTCATGAAGAAACCCTGGCCAAAAATGGCCGGTTTTGCATTCCTTACTATAATCAACCTGCCGTGCGTATTGAGGCGTAGGGCACACAATGGTATGCCATTGTAAATCAGGACTTATTATGGCAACCAGTATGGACTTTGGCTAGATTATAGTTAGGTGTTTAGAGCCTCTGGTCTCCTTACAGTCGGAGCTGGTGGGGCAGAGCCTGTTCGACATCCTGCACCCCAAGGACGTGGCGAAGGTCAAGGAGCAGCTCTCCTCGTCCGACCTCAACCCGCGCGAGCGCCTCATCGACGCCAAGAGTGAGTGCACCACACACCGCGCACTCGCCGACACTAAGGAGTCACACAAACAAACAGAACTCATTTATTTCTGACCACAAACAAAAGATACAGTAGAGGTTACTTAAAGTAAAACTTTCACATCCATTATAGATGATTTGTGCAACGCCAGCAACTGGAATTTATGGTAGAGTAACTTTCGTGACTTATTACATTCATATTAAGTAGCGGGGATGTTCACGTACTTGTTATTGTTGGTTGGGTGTTGGTTGGCTGACGAAGGCCCTCGATAAGGGTCGAAACAGTTGGTGCCTCCACCAACAATAACAAGTACGTGAACATTCCCGCTATTTAATATGAATGGCATTCATGCTGTTCAAGACGCTACAGGGCTTGGGACATTGTTAGATGGATTAAGCTTCCCCAGCACCTATACCATCCTCCCTAGTCAAATATTAGTCAGAGGTAAGAATAGGTCAATACGTCGGAAGCTAACTAAGCCGCAAGTTGAGCTTGTTTCTCCTTCAAAGCAACAAATGAACATGTTGCTGTGAAGGAGAAGATAGTATAACACAATTACAAACCAAAATAAACTGTTTAATGGGACCTTATCGCGTACTTACCTCTTTTTATTATTTCCATACGATTCGACTGTACTCGGTTTACCCGTGATCTCGAGGGCAGAAGTGCACTCGAATCGTCGGGAAATAATAAAACGAGGTAATGGCGTTTAACAGTTTCAAATTGTATCTTCGATAGACATAATTTTAAACTGCGAATGTTTACAAAGTAAAATAACATAGGAGTAAGACATAAAACATGGTAAGTAATAAATAATTTACAATCTTCAAATTAGCTCTGACATAACTTGGCGATGATGTTTGAAGTGTCATCAAACAAATCCATTTCTAGGCATATGGGGGATGGCCGGCGTGCAACCTTGCGTCGGGGAAAGGTCCAGGCTCCGATCCTCGCCGTATGGACTAGCGGGATTACTTAACACGTGCCCAAGCGCTGACGCTGTATAAATCGTGTACACTTCATTTCAAATTCCATTTTACTATTTTGTATATGTTCAGACCAATTAAGCTTTATTTATTTAATCAGCATATAGTCAAGGTGAAATACATAAGAAGGGCGCTTGTATTGTATTGCTTTTTACTCTTCTTCAATACTTACACGAAGGTCTTAAACACCACGACCAAACCTGGTTTGTCTCATTAGCCGAGAAACGAGCGAGACGACAACAACAGGCAGATACATCCAATCCACCAACTGCAATGGACACCCACGTCTGCCAAAACTGCGGTCGCGCAGTGAGGTCAAAGATAGGACTGTTTAGTCATTTAAAAAAATGCAACACCCAAACCACAGGCATTACCTGAATCGTCTGTAATAGACAAAAAGGCCGATGATGAGTCAAGGTGGAGTTATAAGAAGCTAACTTAACGACAAACGCAGTGGCGCCGTCTTGCGTTCTATGTGCTTCACCTCTTTTCCCTTCGCCTCTTTCTATGCCTTTAACGGAGTATCTCGAGGCTCACTTTGCTAACCATTAATAATTTTTGCGTCTAAAAGAACGCGTTTGCGCTGTATTCCTTCCTATACAGTCAGTAAGTAAAGTGTCGTTTGCTTTTAGCGCAGCATTATGTTTTATTATTTAACTGAAACTCGTACCATTGCGATATCATCAGCTTATGCTTAGCTTCATTGTAGCTACTACAATAACGTGACCTGTACTCGGTGGCCCCACTAGAATGTTGACAAGTCCAACCAGGACAACTGCTGAAAGTCACGGTCCATGTTATCGTAGCGGTCGGTCGTCAATGTCCTCATCGCAGCACGTTTTCAGGTAACCCCGGGTGGCTCCCGGCTCATCTCTCATCCTCATTCGCCTAAACAGTCCTTGTTGGGACCCTACATCTACAACCATACACAAGGCCGGTTCAAACCACCCGCGTGACCGCTGGCCACTCATATCGCTAACGTGAGTACACCTTTCACTGAGCGAAAGCTGAATCATCACTAACTTATCCTCATATTGGTCATTTCATCCGACACTCGTATGTTACCAAACGCTTTAAATAACTTTGAATTCGAAACCAGTCTCGCGTGACACGAGAATGCGCAATGAACATCATGAAAATACAGGTTAGTTTTGAATAAAACATTGTTTTCGTATGATCGAAACGTTCGTTTTTATAACGACAGACACATGACAGACCTCGTGACTGCTATTATTATCATATTTATCATGTGCTTCTTAGTAAACATTATTCAAATAATATCATAGACGAGATAAATCAGGACAAGCCACGCGCCTATTTCTCTTTTTGGGATGGGCAAAAGTGATTGACTGATTATCATTTTGATGACTAGCATCATCATTCACATATTCACCCTCATATATTATTATTAACTTAACAGATATGGGCTTCGTTGTGAAATGTTTACTAATCTTCCAAGAATAATATACAACTCTGGAAAGCTCCGACATTGAATTCATTTATAAAAGACAACATGCGCTCTTGTTTATGGAAACTACAGTAATCAGCTTTTCGGACGTCAGCTTCCCTTGGATACAAACTTAAGCTGCCATGTTCACAAATTAAAACAATCCTTTTGTTTTTGTCCTCAAGGTAATCTGATATTTTATAATAAGCTTTATTGAAAAGATTGCGTTTGATAACGTTTTTGAATTTATTCAAAGATAACTTCTGCAAGTCTCTTGAGAGTTTTTTGTAAAACCGTAAACATTGCTCTTTAAGAAATATTTTAACCTTATAGAGCCCAGCAGTGGGCACAGCGAGGTAATAATTTATTTCTTGTATTTACTTTGTGATTGTCGTTGTTCTTCTTATACGAAGCAATATTTTTATGGGTGTACAATAGGTTCTTATAAATATATATACAAGATACTGTCATTATATTTTTAGTGCGAAGTGATTCCCTGGGACCCATATTGTAGATAGAACGAATAGCCCTCATCTGCAGCACAAATACGGTGTATATATCTGCAGCACATCCCCACAGCAGTAAGCAATAAGACATAATGCTGTGGAAATAGCTAAAGTAAACAAGTCTAGCGGTATCTGTGTCTGTAAGAAGGCGGATTTTTTTGACTGCATATGCTACAGAACTAAGCCTACCCGTTATGCCTAAAAATACTGTTTTCTCTACAAGATTTAAAACTTTCATCTTTCAATTTGATGTTGGCATCAGCATGTTTTACATTAGGGAGAGTAAATCTAATACATTTTGTTTTATTTTTATTAAACCAATTAACAACTTTTGAGATTGCATTATTCACCTCATATTAATCGGTGTTTTGTCGTTTCATTAAACAAAAGTGAACTGTTATCAGCAAACAATACAATCTCATGATTATTTTTGATAAGACGGGGTAGATCAATAATGTAAATTAAAAATATAGAAAAGAGAAAGCAGTTACTGTATGTATTGACTGATGACAATAACTGTATCTTTCATACTCATAACTTGCAACCTGTGAGAGACGAACGGGTGCCAGCTTCAGTCACCAACTTACGAGTAGGCGCATGAAAGGAACTTGTTCTGCTTAAAAAGTCTACATGTTTTCTAATTAGTCACTAAAAGCACTAGGCACCAGTGCTTATAAAATATGTGTTCAACGCGAGAGTTATTCAACCAAATCGATTTCTACAAAATGTTAACAAACAGCATCACATATACAAAAAAAAATCATCTATTGTGTATTTTTGTAAATCAATGCTACTAAGCAAGGTAAGCAAACAAGTTTTAAGTGTGTAATTAGCAGCATTGATTTTTTGACAGAATTGATTTTAATTTTAGTGGTAAAAATAAAAGCAGAAAGTAGCTTTAAGGTGAAACATTGGCAGTTTGTTTCCATTTTGTATACATCAAAGGCGGAAGTGAAGTTAGTCGAATCGCGTGTATCCTGCGCAAGCGCGTAGTCGTCCCACGAGTGAGCGCAACGGCTGTAGCCGCGGGTGCGCGGGCGTGTTGCAGCCATGCTGCCGGTGCGGCCGGACGTGGTGGCGGGCGCGCAGCGGCTGTGCCCCGGCGCGCGCCGCTCCTTCTTCTGCCGTATCAAGAGCAAGCAGGCGCCCGAGCCCGCGCCGCCGCAGCCCCCGCCCGTCAAGCAGGAGCGCGCCGACCCCGCCGCCCCGCCCAAGCACCGCAAGAAGGCCGACAAGAAGTACTGCGTAGTGCAGTGCACAGGTAACTAATTAACTCCGTTGGCTCAGGGAACCCCAAAGTTAGTTTTATTTGTAATTGTTCTTCTCATGTTAGCTCCCCATTACTGGAGATAATCTTATAGTAGCTTTCGCCAAGTAAACTCTTTCACTTGGTGTTCGACGCTGGCGATTTCTTGTCCATCATAATGATAGTAAAATGGGTGACAACTTTACATTAATGTTCTTGGTTTTCCGACAGCGAGATGGGCGATCATGATAACGTCGCGGGATGATGAATCGGACTGAGCCTCGATGGTGGTTGTGTTGCAGGGTACCTGAAGTCGTGGACGCAGGCGGCGCTGGAGAGCGGCGCGGACGCGGACGAGGAGCAGACGCTGCTGTCGTGTCTGGTGGCCATCGGGCGCGCGCTGCCAGAGCCGGCGCCGCCGCCTGCGCCGCCCGCGCCGCCCGCGCGCCGCCTGCAGTACGTGTCGCGCCACGCCGTCGACGGCAAGTTCCTCTTCGTGGACCAGAGGTAACGAAAACCACTAACAAACTACCTCATGTCGGAGACGCATTGCTATCACCTCTCAGCTCATTTATCTATAGTATGAATAGCAGGGGTTCTAAAACACTCCCTTGTGGCACACCATATTTGTCTTAGGTCTGACTTCTTCCAGAGTCTCAGGGCACAAACATGTTCTTTGCCATTTCTCTTTAAGGTAACTCATTAAATGCAGTATATAATCACGGATCGGATAGTTTGTCGAGTAATGTAGATCGTGATGTAATGTGTAGTAAAACGCTTCAGTTGTGTCCGTGTACAGTACATCTCTATGTATGTGTATGTCGTTCGGATGGCAGGGTGCGACTGGCACTGGGGTTCCTGCCGCAGGAGCTGCTGGGCACGTCGCTGTACGAGTACGTGGGTGGCGGCGGCGGCGTGGCCGGCGTGGCGCGCGCGCACCAGCATGCGCTGCGTACGCGCCGCGCGCTCACCACGCCGCCCTACCGCGTGCGCCGCAAGGACGGCTCGCTCGCCACCCTGCAGACGCACTTCAAGCCCTTCAGGTGAGCATCCCACCCGGCTATTATGCTAACTGAGACATGGAACTCGTCAAGTTATGTTTAACATTTTTTAACCTGTGTCGTCCCACTGCTGGGCAAAGGTCTCCCCCAAATCTCTCCAGTCATCCCTCTCCCTAGAGATCTTCCACGAATCTCCGTCAAATGCGTCGAGGTCTTCCCGCCATCGCTTCCTCGGTCTTGCCCCTATGACGCCTACCGTCTGCAGGCTGCCATTCAGAATTTTTAAGTGCCCACTTTTCAGGTTTCATCATTCAGGTTCAGGTTTCAGATTTTTCAGGGTTCAATTTTTTATTGAACAAAAATATGTGCCCATCAACATTTTCCCGTTTATATCATAGTTTCGCTTTGTCTATGTGTCCGTCTGTCTTCGGATTTACTGAATTAATAAATAATTGAACGAGTGAGCGAAGCGAACGAAGTTCTTAGTGGCAGGCAACTAGGCGTTTCGGCAATGTATGTATATAATGCCGGAATTTTCGTCCGAGGGTAACTTGAACTTGAACGGATGATCGGATTTTGATGAAATTTAAAACTTTAGAAGATTACATAAATACAAATCGATTGTCGTGGGAGAATTTTGATATATGGGGTAGTTTTTGAGGTATGGTGGTTTATTCGTTTTTTTGTGTCCGAGGATAACTGTTGAATGGATGATCGAATTTTGATGAAATTTAAAACTTAAGGACATTACCTTAATACAAATCGATTGCCGTAGGAAAATTTTGATTTATGGGGTACTTTTTAGATATCGGGGTTTTATCGTTTTTTTTTGTCCAAGGATAACTCTTGACCGGATGATCGGAATTTTCCGAGATTAAAAACTTGAGGAGATTACCTTAATACAAATCGATTGCCGTAGGAAAATTTTGATTTATGGGGTACTTTTTAGATATCGGGGTTTGATCGTTTTTTTTTGTCCAAGGATAAATCTTGACCGGATGATCAGAATTTTATGAGATTAAAACCTTGAGGAGATTACATCAATACAAACCAATTGTCGAACAAATCGAGAAATTGCAGAATTTCTATTATTTTAAGAATATAGATGTGCCATAAATAAATTACGCTTACTTCTTCAACTTCGCTGCTTGAAAGAAGAACTGAACTTGACCAAACATTTCTATATAAAGTCATAAATGGACATATAGATACGACATACCTTTAAATAAAATAAGATTTAGATAGCCGCGAATCAGTTCTCGAAAAAGATATCTGTTATCGGCTGTCCACAACCCGAACCAATACTTTTGTTAACCGATCTATGAACATTTTTTTTATTTCATCATCATAAAACGTCTACTACTGAACACAGGCCTCCCTCTTGGATCTCCATGAGGGGTCGTTGCCATACTCACCGCGCTTGTACCTTTCTTCTTTAGTCACACATTTGTTAAACACTTTTAGTATTTAAATTTTTGCTTCGATACGTAATTGTAATAAATTCTTCATAATTTCTACCAATTTTTCGTTTATAAGTTATTTAAATCAATGGAAACTTTATTGTTTTGCGTAATATTTAAGATTAAGATTGTATTATTGTTATGTGTGCTTTCCCAAATAAACTAAAATAAATTTAAAATAAAATATTGTTGACTCTTTATGACACGTTTATGTAGCAATGAGTTTGTGGTTTTTGGCTTGTTTCAGCCTGTCTATCGTTAGTCAAGTCCAAATCGCTACGTAAAATCAGGTTTGGATGCAATGCGACCTCATTGAAAGAAGTCGCTCGCTCGTACTATGTTTGTGGCGAGCAACTAGTTATTAATATTAGAACCTCCGTTTATTTTATGTACTTGTACATTACTTTGCAAGCTGATCAATCAGTGAAGTATGTGAAGCTGACTTACTGGTCCTAACACCTTTGTGCCATAGTTACGGCGAACATGAATGGAATTCCAGGAACCCGTGGACCAAGGACGTGGAATGCCTGGTCGCCAACAACACGGTGGTAACGGACGCCGCCGCACCGCCCGCCTACGACGCCTGCGAGCAGAGTGAGTGCCACGCGCCTTTGACATTTCTTATTTTACTCAAAATATTACACATCAATATAGCCCTTCAGCATACAAACCTATATTTAGTAGGTTTAAAATCAAAATGAGTCGTCTTAATAAGCTGTTTTCAAGGATCATCACGAACCGGCTCGAACGCAGGTTTGATGACTTCCAGCCTCCCGAACAAGCCGGGTTCCGTAAAGGCTACAGTACCATAGACCACATACATACGCTGCGGCAAGTCATACAGAAGACCGAAGAGTATAACTTGCCGCTATGTCTCGCGTTTGTGGACTATGAGAAAGCCTTCGATTCGATCGAAACATGGGCAGTGCTTGAGTCTCTCCAACGATGCCGTATTGACTATCGGTACATGGAAGCGTTGAAGTGTTTGTATAAAAACGCCACTATGTCAGTTCGAGTACAAGAACAGAGCTCGAAGGCGATTCCCTTTAAAAGAGGCGTAAGACAGGGAGATGTCATCTCTCCGAAACTGTATACGACCGCTTTGGAAGATGCCTTCAAGCTCCTGGAATGGAAAGGGCTGGGCATCAATATTAACGGTAAATACATCACTCACCTTCGGTTTGCCGACGATATTGTGGTCATGGCAAAGTCGATGGAAGAGCTCAGCACGATGCTCGAAGGCCTCAACCGAGTCTCTCAACGGGTAGGGCTTAAAATTATCATGGACAAGACGAAAATTATGTCGAATGTCCATGTCGTGCCTGCCCCAGTTATGGTTGAGAACTCGGCTCTTGAAGTTGTAGACGCGTACGTATACCTAGGACAAACAGTCCAATTAGGTAGGTCCAACTTCGAGAAAGAGGTCAATCGTCGAATTTAACTCGGATGGGCAGCGTTTGGGAAACTTCGCAACGTCTTTTCGTCCAACATACCTAAGACGAAAGTCTTCAATCAATGTGTGTTACCAGTGATGACATATGGAACCGAGACGTGGTACTTCACGATTGGCCTTATGAATAAGCTTAGAGTCGCTCAACGAGCTATGGAGAGGGCTATGCTCGGGGTTTCTCTACGGGATTGAATCAGAAATGAGGAGATACGTAGGAGAACTGGGGTCACCGACATAGCCGGACGGATTAGCACGTTAAAGTGGCAATGGGCAGGCCATATAGCGCGCAGATGGCCGATGGGGCCGTAAAGTTCTCGAATGGAGGCCACGGACCGGCAAGCGTAGCGGAGGACGTCCACCTACAAGATGGGCAGACGACTTGGTAAGAACCGCAGGTCGGCGTTGGATGCAGGCCGCTTCCAACCGCAGTACCTGGAGATTAATGAGGGATGCCCTTGTCCAGCAGTGGACGTCCTACGACTGATATGATGATGATGACGATGATTCGTCTTAATTTTAGAAAAGTGCTTGCCAGTAAGTTCTGAACAGCGAACGACGCCAACATGCTCCGGCCGATTGGAAGTTTAAAGCATCTGTCCGCAGCAGCACGCGTGGGCCATACTACGCACAGCTGTCACGTGACGAGACGGGTGACATATCCGTCCGCAGCGTGGCCCACGCGTGCTGCTGTGGACAGACGGCTTAGTTCATGCCATAGAGCCCAGTGCTCGCGGCTCAGATTGACCTCTTAATGCCGAGGAACTTAGTTGCGTAATGGCCATAACAGTTAGTTAACTTGATAACGAGTTCGATTTATCGCAATTTGCATTCAAAGGATCATCTTTAAAGGAGAAGTGAAGTGTATAAGCTCTGCTAGTTGAAAACTTAGTGTGCGTGCGTGTGGGTCCATCGTTAGATGCATCCAGCGCGCAGCGGATAGCGCGCGCCGCGGGTGGACGGGCACTGGCTAAAACATCATGCATCGCCTCCCCACACTCATGTAGAGATGTAGACAAACGATCGGAATCAAACAAGTTAAACAATATATTGTCTTTACGTTTCATTGCTGTGATGTGTTGTTTTAGTTTAAAAATATATATCATCTTAACCATGAGGTTCGCTTATTTAAGGCGACGCATTGATGAACGAACATCTAAATGTAATTCATGAACTCACTGGTCGACCGCGGGCTGCGGGGCGCGCGCCTGCGTCCAAGCTGACGCGAGAGCCAGCTTTAAATTAACGTCGTAAGCGTTAACAGTAACTCTCATCTAAAATAAAAACTACGTATTGGTTATTATCTAAAATCAAACCACCATTTCGAAAAAAGTGTAAAAGACTTATATGTACAGAAAATTAAGAGGCATAAGTAAATCGGTTTTGTTAACCTGTAAAGTGAAAAACAATGTTTTTATGGAGCTGTTTATGCGTTTTTTTTCTCTTGAAATAGTTATGTATACCAACTGCCAATTTGAAGTAAAAACATGACAAATTAAAAACATAAAATATCAGCTCCGAATGTTCTGTTATTACTGTAAAAAATCCTGCCGCCGACATCGACAATGCGTCGTCTTAAAAGAACCAAACTACAGCGATGCCGCTAGCTCAGTGTTCACTGTCGCACCTCGGCCATGTTCGTAACTTGCGCGATGCGATCAGCCGGCACCTCCCCGGCGCGGGCGGGACCCCACCCCCCCGCGCGCGTGGCGCGGCCGGGCGCGGTGCGGCAGTACGCTGTAGCGTGCGTGTGTGCGCAGACGGCGCCGGCGGCGAGGCGGACGCGGAGGTGCAGCGGCTGATCGCGGCGCAGGTGGAGTCGCACAAGATCGGCGCCGCCATCGCCGAGGAGGCGCGCCGCCGCCCGCCGCCCCCGCTCGCCTCCCCGCAGCACGACCCCATCTTCGGCGTGGTAACTATTCACCCCTCCCCATACCTAGCGCGCTAATTTTCCAGTCCCTACATCGACATGCCGAGGAAGTGCGCTAACTCCCCATTCCGTACATCGTATCTTCCACCTTACTGTAAACACTTCGTCTCATCATTATGATTTAGAGCGAATTCATGAATGTTATAAAAACTTCTGCTTTCCCGCAATGCTTTTAATTTTTTCACTTTCAAAATTAACGTGAGATATACTATTCATTTTGTAAAAACGGGAATTACTCACGTAGTATTGTAACGTCGAAGATTATTCCGACACGTTTCGATTTTTCAAGAAAATCATCATCATGGGATTGAATGCATTTAATTTTGCTTCGATTTCATTTTTTGATAACGAAAGATACAATTTATTAATTCAGTTTACTCTCGGCCGACTGCATGACCGTCTATCAGTTTCGATTCGGCCATCCAAGCTCCCATGAAAATACTCACCATGTTTTTCACATAATGTGAGTATGAATGTATATAAGTAATTGGAAAATGAAATAAACCCTAATGCGGCTCCAGGATCACTACTCGTCAGGTTAACCGTTAACGCCTTCTAGCAGAAATCTCAAAATATATTCGGTAAATTCAGTAAAATTAAATTTATTCACCATAACGTTACACAATAACATTGGCATGTCAATATAATACAATACAGGTACACATCATTCAAATAACATTTATCATAATAATAATTGTTAATTGCATACTTAATGTCAACTTAGTTATAATACCGGCAAAACAATTTAATTCATAATTTAATTTCAGAAGATGAGGAACTAAGATATTCTCTTAGGTTATAGAAAGGGTTACATTCGAAAAATGATATTACTATAGGTAGTCTTAAATATTTGCAACGGAAGTCTTGTGATTACTAACGGCAACTTATTGTACCTGATGGCAAGCTTCAGGCTAAATCCGTGTTTGTAAATTTTTACAAGTCCAGTTCTAGGAACATGTAGTTTTTCTTTATTTCTAGCGTTGAAGTGGCGAATATTCATTTTCATACTAGGTAAACTGTCTTTAATTTTATGGATTTCTAGCAGATAATTATCAATGAAATAACAGTTAGAATTTTTGTTTTACTCTTTTGACCGACGAGAACTGTTTCTATTTGAGCAGCATTTCCCCAAACAGTCAAGGCCTAACTAATTATGGAGTGACAGTACGCATAGTATACAAATAACATACTATTTTAGTAAAGATAAAAAACCCTAAGGTTTTTTTTATCTTTAGTTTGAACAGAACATAGTTTGCGCTAGCCAGTCTCTTGCATACGTTCCTCATGTGACTTTCAAAGCACAATGCTGAATCTAATGCGCAACCCAGAAATTTAACCATTTTATTTTCATTTCTTTTATTGTTCTTTTTGGTAGAAAAAGATCGTATTGTTTTTTCGTCTGCGTTCAAAACTCACTTTGCGTTTTAAGTATTACTGAGTACTAATTTAAAGCATTGGTTCGCGGCAAATGGAATCATTTTTAACGCAGACAAAACAACAGTACTCGTAATCGGCCTACTGTCTGACACAGCCAGTAATTAATCCCGTCAGAATCGAATTTTTTTATTGTATTTTCCAATTCTATACAGGTGAAAAATATAACGATGGCGAGCCAAATAACATAAGAATTTATGATTTACTTGACACTGGCGGAATTGTGTAAAACCAAACACGAAAAGACATAAAATAAAAAAACAATTCCATACACGTCTCTGCGTTAAATATCGGGAAATTCAAAAAGTCTCAAATCGTGGTAAATATCCCATAAATATTGCATTACATGATATCCCTGTTCTTCACTGCCTATATCATTCTATATTTCCTGTCGATCCCAAGTTTTCCTGGAAGAGATTGCGCATAGCGATAAGGCCGCCCTTTGTACTCCTGTGTGGTTTTGTATATAGGGTTCTTATTTGTTTGTAAATTTTTTAATGTGGTGTACAACAAAGAGTTATCTATCTATCTATTGCACATAATTTTAACAAGCATGATAGTGTCAAAAGTTATATTCATGATATCCGAAAATCATGTGATCTTAGATGAATGGAGAGGGCCATTATAAATCAAGAATATTGTTGTGTTGTTTTGAATGCGGTGGTTACATGGAGGCGTGTGGTGTGTTCGCAGTCACTGATGGACAACGTGCTCGGCATGGACCCGTTCTGCGCGCGCAACAACGCGCTGGCGTCGGCGCCGGCGCCGGCGGGCGCGGCGTCCCC
The DNA here is from genome assembly GCA_963082625.1 of Pasiphila rectangulata. Classification (NCBI taxonomy): domain Eukaryota; kingdom Metazoa; phylum Arthropoda; class Insecta; order Lepidoptera; family Geometridae; genus Pasiphila; species Pasiphila rectangulata. The sequence goes on along the minus strand of OY720236.1, from coordinate 7,993,948 downwards.
CCCCGGCGCCGGCTCCGCCAGCCCGCCGCCGCTGGCGCTGGACGGCAACGGCGAGGCCGCCATGGCCGTCATCATGAGCCTGCTGGAGGCCGACGCCGGCCTCGGCGGGCCCGTCAACTTCTCCGGCCTGCCGTGGCCGCTGCCCTGAGCACCCCGGCGCCCCCGCTACCAGCCCTATCTCTCATACCCATGGATGCACTTAGAGCATGCTAAGGGATACCTTCGAAAGATGGGCAGCAGCGTCTTTCCGTGTATCAACATCCAGCACTGCGCTCGCCAACTCGCCTGGAAGCGGCCTGCACCTATCGCCGATCTTAGCAAGGTCCTACCAAGTCCTTAGAAGACCACAGACCGGCAAGCGCAGCGCGGCCGTCAACCTACGAGATAGCCAGAGTAAACAATTGTGTGAATGTTTATATTACGGTTAAACACGGACTGACACGACACCGCAGGCCCGCAACGGGTTCAACGGGTTTGCCTTGCTTTGCTTTCAATGCGGGCGGCGCGGATAGTGGACGCAGCGCTATGTAAAATCATACAAATCAAACTTAAATCCGCTGCGGGCCGTGCGTGTGGTGGACGCGTACCTTTACAGGATCTTGTTATAGCAATGCTAAAGTCAAAGAGTCAGAGAGAGGATCTACAGGTCACGGTAAAACGACCATTTGCAAAAGAAAAAAAAATCGCAAGGGTTTTGGATTACAAAATGACATAATTTATAATTGCCACCCGATAAAGATGTAAATCGACAGAAATTTGTGTAGTTGTCTAAGGGACTGTCTCCACGAGCGAGAGAATCGCGGCGATGTTATCGTCGTGCCACGTATTTCTATACACTCTCTTAGCATGTGTCTCCACACGGCGATGATATCGCGGCGATGCGACGAGTGGTTAAGTGCGCGCGAACGCCATTACATCGCGGCGAGTCCGTCGCGCGCTCGCCGCGGAACGTGGCGCTCTCGCAAAATATAAAAATAACAGCAGAAAGATAAACACAAAGTGACAATTGGCGGTCTTATCGCTAAATAGCGACCTCGACCAGACAACCTTGGGATGGATTGAATTATAAATTAATTATTATTAATAATCGCTTGTTTGTGGAGATTACACGACGATAAAAGCGCAGACTCGTCGCGATTCTCTCGCCCGTTGAGACGGCCCCTTAAGGTCGGCCGATTTATCGCGTTGTGGGGCAACAGAGCATGGAGGGGACACGGATAGGGCAGGGTATCACCGGATATTTTTATGAAGGATTAATTCCTCAGTTATCCAGTTATCGCAATTAGTTTTTTTCGTTTGTAGTTAAGTACCTAAAAATGTACTTACATTTTTATATTATTAAAAGATTGAATTGTTACTTGTTATTACGTTTACCTATGTAACATTTGAATTTTATTATTGTTTTTATGAATTTATTTGTCTAGTTTTATATTGTTTTTCGGGAATAAAAAAGGGGTCGGTCGCTACCATAACGACATTGTCCCGCTATACTATACGTACGTACCTACACTACAAGGTACCTGCCATGGAAATGTGCTTATCTATTTTTATACGACATAAAACTAAGTATTCATTTGTACTTGAATAGCCTATGACATTGGTAGAAATTATACTTTTACGTGATTATTAAAAAAAACTATACATTATTATTATATGTCGTCGGCGGTCGATCGAAGAATGCGGCAGGTGGCGAAGTGCTGCCCCGCGGTGCTTGCGGAATGGCGGTGTTGTGTCAGACGCCTTTTTGTAACTGTTTTTCTGGTTTTTTCATTTGCTTAATTTAATATATTCTCAATTTGTTCTCTGATCTTAAGATTATTATTTTGTTATGCATAACATTAGAGTTACAAATAAACGTGACTCTACCTGCCGCATCGTACGGTCGCGACGTTCGCCGAAGGGCGGCTGAGATACGGATATGCCATTAGATCTATACCTACAGCTATCAGCCCCTTACGATGTAGAATGTTTGTAAACAAACTGTGTACCTACCTAACTTAAAATTGAATTTCTTTCTAAAGTATATATTTTTAAAACGAGTTAATAATAAAATATATTGAAGTACTGAGTGGTCACAAATCCCTAATAATTGAGAAATATAAGTATGTAAAAACCACCGGAAAGAAAGTTATTTTTAGATTAAGTAGTATCTACTGACAGTTTGTTGACAAACTTTCTACATCGAAAGCGATACAGTAATACATTGCTTTCTTGATAAATAATACGTTGAAACACGTAAACATTGTACAATAACTAGGCTATTAAAAGCATTTTAATAAAATAAACATGGGAAATGGTTTGTTTCAATTCTACTTCATGATTACCTCCATACCCGGCTACTATAAGTATTTAGACTTGTAAGGATTTTCTTAAATAAAGATTTTTAACGTCTTAGGGTGCATATCCTGTAATGTTTCAAATCTACTGTGTAAATAAATAAATAAATAACGTCACATTAATTTGTGTCATGAATCATGATACCTACACCTGCCATTCTGACCCACACGAGAGAACCCAGTACTAGTAGGTACACGAGAAAAACATTTGTTGAAACATTTTAAAAAAAATCTGGGGCGTAAATCGAACCTCCATTCCGTTTAGGACTCAATTTCTTTCATTAAACCACAGAAAGTCTAGTCTAGACTGAGTAGTTGTAGAATTATGGTCATTTGAAATTTGACAGCTATCATCGAAAAAGTAGGATCATCAATGCCTTTCATTTGAGCCCTAAACGGAATATCTAGGCTAAGTAGTTATCTAGTTATGGCCATTCGAAGTTTGACAGCTGTCATCGAAAAAGTAGGATCATCAATGCCCTTCATTTGAGCCCTAAACGGAATGTCTAGGCTAAGTAGTTATCAAGTTATGGCCATTAGAAGTTTGACAGCTGTCATCTAAAATTAGGATCATCAATGCCTTTCTTTTGAGCCCTAAACGGAGAGTAGGCTGAGTAGTTGTCGAGCTATGGTCATTTGAAGTTAGACAGCTGTTGTGTATTTTTTTTTAATTCTGTCACTTATGACATCTGTAATATTTTACAAAATCTTTCATTTTTGACATCTAAACCTTTTTGACATTTGTTATTCTATTCTAACTAAGCCTATGATTCTAACCATATCATAATCTAGGAAATAATGAAATACAACAATGGAAACAGAAAGAATATGTGAATTCAATTATAATATTGGATACTAGCTAGACCGAGATCTTCAGACTCAGATAGCATATAAAACAAATAAGCCCAAACTCGAACTTGTTTTGTTTACCTTCAAATTCCTATGGTCGCCTTCAAATCAGACCAGCTCCATATTATTGTATTGTCTCCGAAGACACGTAAGTTTACCAAATTCCAGTCCAATCGAACGACAGGAAGTCCTAGATTCGACCCACACTACAGGGTAAGATAAATAAAAGCTTGTAAATACTATTAAATAAATTTTATACACAAAAAGAACTAAACAAATCGAAGAAAAAAAATAAAATTAGACTACCTATATAATACAAAAAAGTTACATGATATAAATATTATCGCAATAGACATCTCGCACCACGCCCGCACATTGCGCCACGTGGGCCGCCTGGATTGCAAAACGGGGCGCCAAGCGCAGGCAGCCCGCTGACAGCAAGTGACCGAGGAACGGGTGCTGTCTCGAGGGCGCCGCGATGAATGTCCCCGCGGCGTCCATGGAGAGCAAGTGCGACATAGAACGCCTCGCATCTCCCACGTTACCGCTCGTCACCCCGACAGATTCTAACACTGGAGCAGGCGCCGCGGCAACCAAGGACGACGGACCTAAGGAAACCGACACGATCGGAAAGTCGTAGATCAGAACCACCGCCGCTTCAGTCTTGTTCTCTGAGCCATTTTTCGCATGAGCTGGGACTCCGAATGCTCGGCTCAACAGGTACAAAGGCAGATCAAATGAGCTGGAGTTATTCTGTTCCGCATCATCGACGGTAGAGTTAATTTCCTTACTTGGAGTAATAGTTGTCTCTATGGCAGAGGCGTTGGAGTCGATTTCTCGCTTGGCTCTGTGCGTTCTGACCAACAACTCAGATTTCGGTTCTGAAGTCAGCGGGTTGGGGCTAGTAGGAATCAGAAACGAACGAGTCTCATTTAGGAATCGATCCATGAGACTGAAAAACAAGGCTAAAACAGCCGTGTCTTCAAAGCCTTCCTTATCAATCGTGTTGAGTTCGTCGTCGTACGCTTCAGCTATCATACCATCATTGTGTTGCTTTAAGATGGCTAACTTTCTGCCGGAAGTGAGGTCGCGGTCGAAGACGCTATGGTAGGCCCAATCGATCGCAATGCCTCCATTCTCCCAGACGGAGTGCACTCGAATGTAGAATGGAAGGTAAGGGAGAGGGATGGCTCTCCATTTGAAGCGCAAGGTCGTGCCCGCCATATACTTGCTGAGCGACATGATGGTCACATTCACGTTTCGGAAACTCTTCTGGAAATCTTTCAGAGCTTGAATATTGTTATCGTCCGAATAAACGTTCAAAGGTCCATAGTAGGGGAGCAATTTGTTGATTAATCGGTGGGATCTCTGCGCACGCTCGGCGTACTTGTCCTCGATGAGGAAGAGCACGTTGAACTGCAGATGACGGTGTTGGGTCGCCATGCTTGCCAGGTACTCCGAATGTCTCAGGAATGGAATCTGCGCAAAAAACACAAGGTATAGGTACGCATCAAACGAACCAACATGAGTAGCCATCGTTAAACCGTCGATTTATCTGCACCCAGTTTCGGCGGCGTCGCGCCATGCGGTGGCACGGGGAAACCCGCTGCTTAGTCTTAGCTTCATGCTGACTTGTTTTTTAAGGTACACTAAATATTGCCGACAAAGCTAAGAGGACGCTGATGTTGCTTATAATATCACTATGTGGTATGATTTAGCCATAAGCCCTATAAGCCAAAGGCGTCGCGTGTATTAATGTTCTTCCTCGATTTCTTAATACGTCGCATGTGTACCTACGTACTGTACAAGTTAATGAGCGCGCTCTGATCTGGCTCAATGCGACGTGCGTCACAGGTACCCGGGCGCCGGCGGAAGTTTCTATTGCGTTTCATCAACGCGAACCGCTGGTACAGTCGGCATCAAAAGTATCTCAGCGTGCAGGGCAGCCTAAACGATCTTGCTTTCAGAAATAAAAGTTTTATACGCTCAGACTATCCATATATTATATCTAAGAAACCAAACTGAGATACCTAGATGGGTTCTTGCCATCTTTCTACATGGAAGAGAAAATGCTTAGAAGTAAATAGGAATGATGAACCTTAAATTCGAATCGAAAACGTGAAGTCAGTAAACTTCAAAAAAAAGGAGGAGGTTCTCAAGACGTCTGTATTTTTTTAAATTATTGTTATTCTACTCTTGTTTGAGTCAGGTCCCTTTTTTTTCAAAATTCAGGTCTGATGATGCGATCCATAAGGAATCGAAGGCACTTCTCAAATGTTGTAGGTATATTCCATTTTTGCGGCATATTTTGCTCAAGGTCAAGCATTTCCATTTAGAAAGTATTGTTTGCTGATGAAGAAGACCACAGATGTTTAACAAAACTCTTAAACATTACAAAATTCACGGGTGACGGACGACAGTTCTGATGATGGGGATATTTTTGGTCAGTTTGTAGGCTGAGATAGTGACTGTACTCTCGATGCCCATACTGGGTGCAAGCAATCTCCCCTAGCGGATACACATACCCTGCGATACTCAGGAGGACCACTGTCGTCCAACATGAAGGGATGCTATCTGGGTCGCCTGCCTACACATAGTGGTCAAACTACAAAACACCCCTTTTTTGTCGGGGGTTAAAAAGGTCGCGTATATCGTACCTATGGCTTAAGTAAAAAATAAAATTAAACTACCTATATAATACATAAAAGTTACATGATATAATAGTAAATTGCCCCCCCCAACCAATACGCCCCCTGACCCGCCGAGAAAGCGACGTGGCAGAACGAGAACCGGATCAATACCTGGTTGACTGGAGGAAGTAGCTTAAAACCGAGGTGCACGAAGATAATGGAAGACTTTGCCAATCATTGGAACCCAAATGGCTCATTTCAATAATAAAGTTATACCTGAGCGCCCATGGGCACGACCTGGTGATAGTACACGTCGCCGGCTGGGGAGCAAGCGTTGCGTTTCGCGAAGGCGGCCCGCTGCTCGTGGTAGCTGCTCAAGCAGAGGGCGAACGACACCAGGCCAGATATACCCAGGAGGGCCAGCGTCGTCATCCAGCAGGTGGACAAGCATTCTGCAATGTAAAGGCAAAGTCAATAAGTGTTTATTCAATGGAGCAAAACGCTACTTAGAATAAATTAATGGTTTGTTCCGGTTTGAAGGGCAAGGAGGCCGGTGAAATTACGGGCACATGAGACCTTACAACTCTGTCTCAGGGTGACGGGCGCATTGCAGTGCAGCGTTGGTCACGTACTTAGTGAACGTGATCACCGTGGCATTGCAATTGTTAAAGGTTACCGCTTAACATCAGGTGGGCCTTCGGCTTGTCTCGTCATTTAGTAGTATGAAAAAAAATTGAAAATTTCTAAGATTTTGATATAAGCCATGCATGTGGAACGGAATCGTACGCTTACTTATAGTCTATAGATTGTGTACAAGCCTTGTTTCGTATTCTGTATGCCTGTATTTTGTGTGTATTCCAATTCATACTGTAGGTAATATAATCCTATATATGGATATAAATTGTTATGTTTGAACATGTGATCAGTTACAACCACAGATTACGTTGTTCTAACGATACAGAAAAGGGCATACGTGTCATAAGGGTGTCGACTACGACTACGCATAATGCATAAAGTTACGTTTGAACAAGTGATAAGATCTATTTTACTAACAAATATATTTAACCGGGTATTTATCGCGTTATATGCCTAACTAATGCCAGGTAAATAACGCAATATAATACCCAGTTAGATATGCGCTAGTAATGATGAGATTCTCTCATTATTTATTAATCAAAGTCCAATTACAGTTACACCATCTCAAGAACGGCTGGAACGATAACGATTTCCATGATCAATGCTTGGTCAGATTTGCCTCCGCCACCAATAATAGAATTATTGTATACAAAAATATATTTTCTGGGTGCCCATTTTGTCTCCGAAAAACGATTGTCCGAAAATCATAATCAATAACAAGTGTCTCCGAAACATCTATTAAACAAAATCGAAACAATATCATCGTTATAAATATGTGTCATAATTATAACGAATCATAAAACTTACTATCCCGAATACTTTCGAACGATTATAAAACCTTCCAGTGGCAGAATCGAGACGGAAGGACAGTAACTAGGTTATTAGGTTATTTTTTACAACTATCTGAAAACACTGCCTGGGACAGAACCGAGATAGAGAGACAGTAGGTTATTAGGTTTTTTTTATGCCTAACCATCCGAAAACCATGCCTGTGACAGAACCGAGAAGGAGAGACAGGTAGGATAGTAGGTTTTTTTATAATTATCCGAAAACACTGCCTGTGACAGAACCGAGATGGCGAAACCGTAGGTTATTAGGTTTTTTATTTATAACCATCGGAAAACACTGCCTGTGACAGAACCCCGCCGCCAACATAATATTAAGGAACATGAAAATTATTCAAATAAATAATTATGAGAATTAGGTTTATGAGTTAATAATGTTATGGATTTCTTTACTTATTGCGAATCACTTTAAGGGTTGTAATCGTTATGGATACCGATATTAGTGAAAACTATATTAGTAGGGATCGTTATATTATAGATTGTGATGACCTATTCGGGCAATCGATGATTATGAAAATAAATAGGAAAATAAAATTTCGGAGACAAAATAGAGAACAATATTTTTTTATACATTTTGTACCGGACCAGCTTTTTTAGTAATATCTCGAGAACAGATCTGATGTCGATGTTTTAGAGTTCCGTAGTAAAACGGTAAAAGTTTCGCTTTGTCTGTCTGTCTGTCGCCGGCTTTACGAAGATACTATTAATCGTAGAAAGCTGTAATTTTGCATAGACATAAAATAATGACACCCACGGTATAAAAATTGCTGAACAAATAATTTGGGGTTCCTCCCCATACACTTAAAATCATAAATGTCGTTTTAATCTTGAACTTTCTAGAAAAACCTATAACGGTTAAGCTTATTTATTTACGGATAAATTGTCGCTTAAATAAGTTATACTGTTTACCAAACATACCGGAATACTTTAAACCGATAACTCAATTGATATCTACCTGTTTGACCTGTTAATTTGCTATGGTAAAGAAACATACATCAACATCTAACAACTAACTATGGAACCTTACATAACTCGTGGCCCGACATGCACCTAGCCAATTTTTTTTAGTAGTCTATTAGTGACAAAGTAGTACCAGAGTTTTTATTAGTCTGTCGCCCGCTTTACGAAGATACTATTAGTCGTAGAAAGCTGTTATTTTGCATAGACATAAAATCATGACACCAACGGTATAAAAATTGCTGAACAAATAATTAAAAACAAATAAAGTGGTAGAGTAGTTGTCAGTAAAGAAGCATATGTAGGTAATTTAGAACTGTGTTACGGCAAGGCAAGGTCTAATTACTTGGATATATAAAATGGTTGAGGGGTACGAGCGAGACATGTTTAAGATACTGAACTAGGTACATAGCTCAGGATAGAGAAGTGTGAAAGAGAGAAATAAGGCCTTCGCCCGGAGGTGATACAAAACAGTGCTTACCAGGCCATCGAGAGAACCAGGGACTCTGGGAACACTTCACCCCCCAGCCCGGCGCGGGGGCCGCCAGCGAGGGGTCCCCTCCCCCGTCTACCTTCAGTAGAGGAAACTGCTCCTCCACTTTGAATTCAGGATTACACTCCCCCATTTTGTTCTGTAGGTAAATTTGAGAACGATTTGTAAAGATATTTTTTATAGTTTGGTAGAACATGGAAAATACTATAACAAATCGAAGTTGTTTTATAGTTATTGTAGTCATCATATGCAGACTAATGAGCTGTTTATAGTCAGTCTGGTCATGTATTGTAACTTTATGGGAAATGGCGTCGCTGGTTCGGAAAATGATTCGGTAGTTGATAAATACACCAGGGTACATTATCAACTTCCGAAAAAATAAATTATCATAAAAACCTGTTGTATTTGATGACATCATTTCCTCAACAGGTTGTAAGAAAGAAGGTACGTTGATAAATTGCTGGACTAAGATGGATCGGACTAGCTTAATTTTAGTGGATGGTCAAAACTAAGTTCCGTACCCAGTAGCGGTCAGTCTCGACGGTGCTGAAGATTAAGGAGGAAGGGGGACTTAAATGAACACGAGTTGGATACGTATATTAGCAAGGGTACATACATACGTAGGGCAAATTCACAGGCCCTGCATTCATGTACCTAATACAGCCAAGCGGCTTATTAGATTACTTAGAAACTGCTTTGTATGAGTAATCTACGTTCATTTTACAACACATGACGATGAAAATGTTCAGTATTGTTCCTACATAGTGCCTCAAGAAGAAGTTAACCCGTTTCGCCACTCAACCTTCATAGAATACGCAGTTCACCGCAGCAAGTGGGTCTGACTTTCTTAATTATTAGTAACTATGTATATTAAAAGCACAAAATAATAACCTATGATCACGGCAAATCTACGAATCTAAAGGTTTATAATTTTATTTATTTTTTTACTGAAACAGACAGTTTTGGACGTTTGCAATGAATTTTGACAATATTCCAAGTTCAAAACAATGTAGCATGTTCTTTTGACTTCAAGGCTTGTCTTCACCAAAAAGTTTAGAATTGAGAACACTTATTTTTTATCCTTTGATTAAATAAAATAAAAATAATGCTGGACAATGAGGCGTTTTCATTAAAAAGTAAAAATTTCAAAAATAGTTCCCTCAAACCTTATAGATGGCGTTAGTTTCCATTTAATGGAAGGAAACACAATTTGACAATGACAGCATTTGTAATCAATCACATACTTGTTTTCTCCGCTTACCAGCTCCATCTGTTTGGTTTAGTAGAAAACACGTTTTTATTTTTTACTGAAAACGGCTCATTCACACAGCGTCATATAGCCCCAAGCTAAGCAGAGCTTGTATTATGGGTACTAGATGACTGATAGGTATGCTTAATACATTTATTGGTGATGATGATGATTTTTATTGCTTTTACTTTTGTATTTTTTTCTTTGTGTATCTTCTGTTGGTGGATCAAATAAATAAATACAGGTACAGAAAAACATCCAGAACACCCTGAACAAATCTGCACATCTGCAGATCGTACAGATATTTGTTCCGAGGCGGGAATCGAACCCGAAACCTCTTACGTGGCAGGCGGACCTTCGCCCGCTGCGCCACAAAGTTCGGTCGGGGATTATAATAAACAACTAGAAAAGAGCTGATAATCTTCAAAGAAGGTCAGATTTTCTTTACAAATCTACTTTTTGTCGGTGCGGTCAAATTAGATTTAAAATTGTGGTAAGTAACATCACTATGTGCTATGTCGACGACTTTCGTCTTTGGTACACGGATAACCTCGTTTCGGATTTTATCATTCAGAGAGACTCCGAGTATGGCACGCTCCATTGCTCGCTGAGCGACTTTAAACGTTGGCGACATGACTCAGCAAATTAGCAAGCTGAAGTGCCAGTAGGCAGGTCACATATAAATAAAATAAATAATTCTGTACAAATCACACAGCATCATATATCTAGCCCCAAGCTAAGCAGAGCTTGTGTTATGGGTACTAGATGACTGATATGCTGCAGAACTGATGGCCGTTGGGCAGACTGGTTCTTGAGTGGAGACCGCGTGTCGGCAAACTTAGTGGAGGGCGCCCTGTAGCCAGGTAGGGCAATAATATACGTTAGGCAGCGGGCAGGAATTTCAGTGCCTTTCAGTTCTCAGTGTCGTGTCATGGGAGAGACCTATCCAGCAGTGAACGGGCTGATGACGACGATGATGATGATGACTTGTTCGCTGAAATACCTATATTGTACTTTTCACATAGGAACGGTTTAGTGACAGAATAGGATGGATATTAGAGAAAATTACGAGTCGAAAAAAGACAAAACTGTTTTCATCTACCTAATGATTCATCTAGTATCTATTCTGCTGTCACCGAGCTGTTCCAATGTGAAAAATACTATTTATTGCGATAATTTGACGCTACAAAAATATTTTTCACATCATACACATCGCAGGTATTCTTCACAACACACTAAATGTGTGTTGTGCCCTTATGACAACGTAAACATTTTGCAAATACGGTCTGGCTAAAGTGCTTGAAATCACGACAAAATCGATTACTATAACTACCAATCAAAATAATCAAATTGGCATCAGAATAAGTTCGTAAAGATCACTTCCGACTGGCTCTGGTTAGGGGACATTTCTATCTGCAGTCCATTCTACGATGGAATACTGTCGTCGTGTTACAGAAAGCTATAGATTTATAAATATACATTTACATGTATATTTATAAATCTATAGCTTTCTGTAACACGACGACCATTGTCCGGGCAATTATCGTGGAAATTATCTTTATTAATTCCCGAACATTCGACTGGATGGCTGGTGCAAAATAGTCCCGGTAAAACTGACATTTATAATGCATAGTGATGGCAAAGGCTCTATATATTTTTTTCATGAAATTAAAATAATGCTGAATATTTCACAAGTCATTAGAGTCTCACTAAGCAACGCTTGTGCTAAATCAACGGGCTGTGAAAATACGTCATGCATTCTGCAAACACAATTTTACTAACGTTAACTCTATGAGCATCACACATATGTGGTGGTGGTACCTACAGAACTGCATGAGACGCGAGCCGTACTCGCACTTTGCCAGTTTATTTTCATACATAAGCCGATGCCACACATGTGTCCTCTGCTAGTCTGCCGTCGACTTGTTTGATTATTGTCTTTAATAACGTTCGCGATCACAACACATTATAAATATATGTACCGGGGATTTCTTAGGTAAATTACCTTTTAATACGAGTATTCTCGCGTAAACTACCAGCGTTCCCGGAGTCATGGCTGGTGCAATCCAGTCGAAACGTCGAAAAGTAATAAAGGTAAGTAACACATCCATTTTTATGAAAAGTTGTTTGTATTAGGTTTATTCCAGTGTTATTATGTTGAAGGCTACAATCCTGTGCCTGTGCTTGTCTGTCGCGTGCGCGGGCGCCGGGCCCGAGACGAGGCTGGTGCACACTCTCCAAGGACCTGTCCGAGGGTACAAGGATCCGGATCATGATATCTTCGCCTTCCAAAGCATTCCTTACGCTACCGCACCTACCGGAGAAAATAAATACCATGTAAGTCACCCTTAATCTCGTAATATATACTTACCGTATCTTCTGTAGTTCTTAAAGTCCTAAATGATAAAAGCTTACAAATTATAATAAAGATTTTTTATGCAACAGTGTTTCGTTTGCCTATAAAGTTACTTATATTCATTTATTTCTTACTAGCTGACCCGCGGGGTTTCACCCGCATTAAGACAACGTTAATTGGGAAGGATCATGATTGTAGCAGTCTATGTATGTAGGTTTATTTACGGTTACCGTATTTTGATGAATGAAGTGTCAAAAGGTTCGTTAACATGTGTAGGCTACATTTTAACCAGTCATTTAATCTCGTAGGTACATATTTCAAGTAAAACAAGTATATATATTTCATCTTAAGCATTTGAGATATGCTTCAGCACGTATTTAATTATTTTACTTCCCAACGTTCGCACATATCATCTCAGTCGTAGGACTGCTGTGCGCGTCCCCCCGTAGAGGCCTCCCTCCCCACTCCCTCATGGATCTCCAAGGTCATGAGGGGGATGTTGCCATACTCGCCACGCTTGGCAGGCGGGTTGGCGAGCGCAGACCGGGATGTGAATACGGAAAGACACTGCTGCTCATCTCCCGAAGGTATCCTTTAGCAGATTCTTCCTGATTTTTGAAATATTCTGAAATACTTACATTAAAAAAATCAAAATTCATAAAAATTCAAAATTCTTGTAAATCAAGTATGAATTTCCAACCTTACAAACATTCATCCCCTAATTTTTGAGGAACGCTGAAATATGTGTTTTATAATTATGGTGTCTTACTATTTATGTCAAATTTCAAGTAAATCAAGTGATAAAAAAATATTCCCAAACACATTTTTATCCCTCATATTTTCACTTAGGTGATAATTTTTGAGGAATTCTGAAACACATGTTCATAAAGTTAAAATTAATAATTATATTATGTGCAAACTTTAAGCTTTTAAGTTTCATCCCCTATTTTAACCTCTTCTGATTTAATTTACGCAAAGAAATGTAGCCTATGTCCTACATGGTCTTATCTACACCTACTTATACTAAAATTTATCCAAATCGGTTGAGCGGTTTTGACGTGAAAAAGGAACATACATACATCCACACTTTCACTTTTATACATTAGGAAATATATTAGCATGGATAGAAAAATAAAACATGGCAAACTAAACAAAAACATAATTAACAATAAATAATACAGTACAAGAACAAAAATTCATTAAAATATTAGTAACTAGCTATCCCGGAGAACGTCGTATCGCACCAAACACTACTTACAACTACCTTACAACTACTAATTTACGCAACGAAAAGTAGCCTATGTCTATCTCCATGGTCTAATCTACTCCTATACTAAAATTCATCCAAATCGGTTCAGCGGTTTTGACGTGAAAAGGGAACACACATACATACATTCTTACTTTCACTTTTATATATTAGTAGCATAGCATAGGATTACAAGAAATACACAAATGTCTAATTAGATGATAAAAATGTTATAATAAGTCTAGCATCAGGTACAGCCAAGAAGAGTTTAGCAATCGGTTTATCTCAGAAATAATGTCGGGATTGGTTGCGGACAAACTTATTTATAAGGTCGAGCGCTCGAGGTCTGTCGAGTGCCGACTGCTTGGACGCGCAAACAGTGCAGACGACGCCGTGGGTCTACTGCTCCCTCTCCAACCGCCATGTGACGCCGAGGCCTCACAAGTCCAATCTGCTGCAGTACCGCTGGATTGACCACCTTTCCACGCAAAAGCATAAGGTAATGTGTCAGCGTGAGTAGGTGTCGCCTCGACTGGAGACTGTTTATGCGCACCATACCTGATCAATACCCAATCAGACGTTTATAGGCACACCGTGAAAACTTGCTTTAGACTAGCTCAACCGTTAGGTTGAGCGAGTCTAAAGCAAGTTAAAGTTTGGAGTTTTTCGCCTGTTCGTCGAACCTCTAAGAGGCGTATGAGATCCTATCTTATACGTTCCGTCTCACATTGAAATTCAAGAAATCGTTTGTCCGTGCGAATCTTCCTGGCGTTGTAACACTCCAGGGTTAAGATCGTGGTATTTTGGCTGCTGGGCAACTTCCAGCGATTGTTAGCACCCTCTGCCCCGCCGGAACCGTGGCCGCTGCCAGAGCCCGGAATAGCGGGGCTGCTGGGGACTGAGGGCCGAAGCTTTTTGGCCCTTGAACAACACGATAAATAATATTATTGTGTTGTTTATAGGTATAAGAGCAGTTCATTTTTCATAATTATTAAAAAATAACTATAGTATGGCTTTAAAAGATAATAAACTGTTTTATTATGTGCCAATAAAGCTCAATAACATGATACTTATGTATATCTAGTCCACTTGAAATAGTCACCAAACTAAAAAAAATTTACCCTTTTTCAGCTCCCTTCACAATTACAATAGGTATGAGTATGTTTTTTAATGCGTTATGATAAACTGTTCCAAAACAAATCGATGGTATCAGTCACTTCTAGATATCTTAGTAACTACTAATCCTACTACTAAGATATCTAGAAGTGACTGACAAACAAATTCACACCAAAAGGGTTCCGCCGTTTTAGGTACCATTTTGGTCTTGAACCTCAAATAGGTATAGGTAAAGTTATAAATATCCTAGGTCCTTATTGTTTTAAACTCAGTAGGTGCTGATGATATCCATGATTATTATGAGAAATCCTCAATTCATAACAATTTTCATATTTTTAGCAACACGTCAAGTTGGTGAAGTAGAACTGGTGGAGGAGACTACAGACGGATATAGTTTCATTGACATCACCAGTGACTCGTGGTCCCTCCAAGATGACATCGGTTTTTTGTAGAAATGAAAATTGAAGCATTATCTTTTCAGGGTCCTTTACCTCCACCAACATGGCAGGAGCCATTCGATGCTGTCGATAAGGGGATCGTGTGCCACCAGAATCCCATCGCCACTGCCGGCAAAAATGTACAAGAAGATTGTCTGATAGTTAACGTTTACGTTCCTGCTACAAAACAAAATAATCAGCCCGTTATAGTCCGCCTACACGGAGGAGCATTTCAAATATTTTGGGGAGACCAGTATATTCCGAAGTTACTCGTCTCCGAACACCCTATAATTCTTGTCGACTGCAACTACCGCCTCGGTGTTGTCGGCTTCGTAAGTCTTAAGACTGAGGGTATCCCTGGCAACGCGGGCTTGAAAGACCAGGTGGCTTGCTTGCGCTGGGTCAAAAACAATATCGCTTGCTTTGGTGGAGACCCTGACAATGTAACTGTGTCAGGGTACAGTGCCGGTGCCGCTTGCGCAGATCTAATGATATTCTCAAAATTAGCTAGAGGACTTTTCCATAGGGTCATACCAGAGAGCGGAGTCAGCACTTCAGTTTTTACTATCCAAATGGACCCACTTGGAAACGCAAAAAAATTTGCAAAAAGTAATAACGTTAGTAATGTGGATGATATCAAAGCTTTAGAACATTTTTACAAAACAGCTAGCTACGAAATACTTACTAATGATGCCTTCTTAAGTGAGAAGGATTTAACTTTTGTGATGTCACCGAGTATTGAGCGAGATTCGACGGATGCTTTTCTCACGGAACATCCATTAGATATGCTGAAGAAGGGAACCTACACGACAGTGCCTGTGCTACATGGTTTCTCAAGTCTGGAAGGATATCTAGAAGTAATTAACTTTGATTCCTGGAAAAGTCCTATGAATACACGCTTCTCTGACTTTCTTCCAGCTGATCTGATATTTGAGAATAAGGTTAACAGAGAAGATGTTGCAAATAAGATTAAGGAATTCTATTTTGGTGATAATGCAGTGGACAATAACAGTATTCTACAATTCTGTGAGTACTTTTCTGCCCCAATGTTTACGTATCCTGCTCTTCTATTAGTCAAGTTATTGGTAGAAAGTGGACACAAGGAAGTTTATATGTACGAATATACGTTTATCGACAAAAACACGCCGGTGACACCTTACACTAATCAACCAGCCGTAGGCCATGGCTCTCAAACCTTTGCGCTGATGGGCGTCTCGCCCATTCAGCCGGATCCAACGAAACTGACTCCGGAATACATAGCTTTGTCTGATGCAATGCGGACTTATTGGGCAAATTTTATCAAAACAGGGTAAGTTTTTCTTTTCCTAATATCTAAATAATTTGATTTTGCTTCACACAACAAGTAACTGACTGGTAGATTTTAAAATATTAGTAGCGATTGTGATTTCTTTAAGTTGTTCATTCATCTGGTTTAAATAAATAAATAAAGTGGGGTATCGTTGAATATGTGTTTTAAAAATCATCTAAAATTTCTCTTCTGTTGCGAAGACAAATTTTAGATTTGGGGTTCCCTTTTTAAAAAAAATGTAGTTGTATTCTTTTCCTCGTCGAGCATCCGCGCACAGTTATATATTCATTCTGTATTTTTCAGCAAGCCAACGAATTCCTCGTCGGAGCTACCAGCGTGGCCCCCCGCAGGGGTTGACGGGGCCCCTCACATGATCCTGGATCGAGAGCTGGCGCTGGGCGGCCCCTTGCTGCGGGAGACCTTCTGCTTCTGGGATGGAATCTATAAGCAGTACCGCCGGGTGCCGAAGCCGGCTGATCCACAGAACTGCGGATAGTTGCCCAACACTTAGCTTGTCGTCTATAATACAGATTATATTTTATAAGTACTTTATTTTAACACGACCACTTCACGTTTTCCCCGCAGCGCAACACTTGTCCATAATGTCAAAGAATAAAGCCATCGAGTTAGAATCCTATAGAGTCCCAAACAGAGAAATGAAATGTCCAAAACTCGGCGCACGGTATGCTGTGCGCCGAGTTTTGGCGCAAATTGTGCTCTAGTGAAAAGCTATGGAGTGGATTGATACACTTAATATGTTTACATTACTTTAAATTAATTACACATAAAAATAATATTACCATGTTGTTAATTAATAATATTATAGCCAACGCTTAAAATCAGCGTTGGGCTGTGTCAACGCACCTAGCATTTATGCTGAGCTGAACGCCTTCTTAGCGCAAAAGTAAATTTGTTTATAATATACTTAATTAATTATTTCTTGGTTAACTATCTGTGTAGCACCTAAGTTGTGAGAAATTGTGTGTTAAATAAATGCATTCTTTATCCTTAAATGCTTTAATTTTTAGATGAGGAAAAAACGTTTGATTATTATAATGAGTTTTTTTGGAAATATTCGATTATTCATTACCAACCCAACATGGCACAACCGATTTTTATGTTACTTACAATTTTTTTCTACACACCATTTCCTATTATTTCATAGTTCATAGTACTTTATTAATAACAATATGTTACAGGTCACATAATATTGGTACTCACACTTATAATAACATCAAAATAATTAAATATAAATCATTAAATAATAAAACGCAAACTATTGAAATCATTAAATAAGAATAAATATTAATTAAACGTAAAAAAAAAATTCATTAGATTAAAATTAATAGAATAAAAATAAAAATTAAGTACAATTTAACAACATAAATTGATCATCAACATTATTTGATATCGATATGCGTCATGATTTATCTTGTCTTTTCAAAATTGTTCACTTCCATATTGACTCCCCAACTCTATTGACCCTTATTAATTTCAACACAAAACTATGCTCTCGAAATCCCTTTGTCAACACGTTTGCTTTTCAAGTTTATACGAATAACACTTATTTTTATAATCCATGGGTTAGAATGTCCCGCCAGTATAACTTAACTGACCATAGGTTAGATATAATTTATTTAGGTTTAGAAACGCTTTGCTTAGAGCTTTTTTAGGAGATCTAGTTATTTTATTTAGGTTGCTTTATTGATTTATTTGTAAGTTTAAGACCCCTAAACACTTCTCATGCCCTGTGGATTTTTTTCATCGACTTTATTGTTTTATTAAAAAAGTATGAATTTTTATTTTATTTAAATGTGTATTGTATTGCTTTTAAATTAGTACTTTTAAATTCAAAATTAGTGACATTAGCCATCTAGGTTTTTTTTTAATTTAGTCGCAAAGTTTCGGACTTCGATTAAAGCTGTCCTTGTTACAGCTAAACAAGCTACAAAAATCCACAGGGCATGAGAAGTGTTTAGGGGTCTGAAAGGATAGCAGACCCCCCAGCCGACCATTTCATTTTGGCACACGACGCACCAAACACCCTGTCATCATCATCATTTCAGCCATAAAACGTCCACTGATGAACACAGGCCTGCCTCATGGATCTCCATGAGGGGTAGTTGCCATTCTCACCACGCTTGGCAGGCGGGTTGGTGAGCGCAGTATGGGATGTTGATACACGGATAGACGCTGCTGCCCATCTTCCGGAGGTGTCCCTTAGCAGGCTCTTACTGCATCCACGGGTAGGAGAGGAGGGGTAACATTCTACTGCCGGCACCCCATGGCAAACACCCTGTAGTTCTTTTTAATGTTAATGGACCTATGAGATGGCAAAAGTGCATAGATAGCAATGGTATATTACTTTGGTTAATAAAATATTTTATATAAAAAAAATCGACTTTATGTTCCTCTCATACAAAACGCCAATTTCATATGTAACGACCTAATATAATGAACTTAATGATAGTAGTATTAAAATTAAATTAAAAAAATCTGTTGACCTCAAAATGCTATTATACCATTGGCGAATTTTTAAATGACAAATTGTAATATGTTATTTCATGTGCATGTGTTTATACACGCAATACGCAATATTATTACCTTGTTTTAAATGTCCCTACTTACTTTAGTTTTGTAAATATTTTATATATTATGCACTAACGTGTCTGTACTTAACCAGATATTAGTAACTAATAATTGAAGAGCAAGATCCTCTAAGACAGGTATTTTTTATACTTAAAAGAGGGTCCCAAACCCATGAAATGTATTTTTTAGTATAAGTTACAGAAATAAAAAAATATTTGTATTTGTATTGTATTTGTATGTGATTATTTACTAACAAAAATGTCATCCAGTGACATCATATTGTAGTTAATTAATATTTTAATTGTTATGGACATGTTTTGTAGCATGCCACACTTTAATTTTGTACGCCTGCGAAGGTAAAACATGTTGTTACAAATTACTATTAATTACATGTTTATGCAAATAAATGATCTTTATCTTTATCTTTTAGTGACCCTAGAGTCAGGGACCGGAGTTATTGTGACCTCAAAAGGTCACCAAAGGTAAAAAATGGCATTTTTCGGAAACCTTCGCCACTCTTCTGGTACCCCCGTACCAATGCTTGTTAGCATTAAGCACTAGGTTGTTCGCAGTGAACCAATCGTGTACTTGTGGCAGTAAATTATTTACGTCGGCGTAATTATCTCTATTCTTATCAACTTTTAAGATTAACGAAGTATCGTCGGCGGTAAAACGATATCACACAAGTTTTTGCAAAGAGCGGGGAGGTCATTAACATAAAAAAAGATGCTAAAATGTGGTACGCCTAATTCAGTTCTTGATCGTTCTGATCTGTGACCACAGACCTCAACCTTGTGTACTCTATAAGATATTCTTTTCTGGCGTGTCTGTCAATATTGCTGATTTTCTTATTCTTCGTCAAGTTGTTGCAGACAGCGATGGCGGCGCTTTCGGTAGGGGCTTCACCACTTCAGGCGAAAATGTGGCCTGTATGTGAACGTTGTTTAGTAAAATATTTGAGGGTCCTGGCAGTGAAATGTTGGAAGATCCTGGCAGTGAAATGTTCGAGGGCCCTGGCTGTGAAATGTTTGTAGGCCCTTACAGCAAACTATTTGAGGGTCCTGGCAGTGAAATGTTTAAGGGCCCTAGCTGTGAAATGTACATTTTTATGCCATAATGCTGGAATGTTCGGCATATCATATTTGACAGCATACTTGTAGGTCAACTTCCTCACTTCTTCTGGAAGCAGACCAAAATAAATGGATGAAAATTTCAAAACATATTAAACCAATGTCTTCTCATGGTCTGGGTTGAACACCTGTCTTGAGTAATAACCCACAGTCGGAGATATACCAGCTTTAAACTTTTTGACGAAGCGATATAATGTCATATGGCATATTTCTAGTTCTCGGACTTCGGTTTTGAGCTTCCGACCGTCTTCGATTACAGCATTAGCTGCCCGCCGCAATAGTTGTGCCGAAGTCTTGCCCCGATCCGTTTTCCTTTTGTAGTTTCGCATCCTAAAACAATTTTGTTTCAATATAATTTACTACATTGTCATGGGGTTCAAAGTTCCGCGGAACAACTAGCCCCAGCGGACCAGCGGAACTTAGAGCCCCAATTTTAGTTTTTAAGGTTATCCAAAAAATTCTAAAATAGTTAACATTACGTTAATAATGACATTAATAAAACATCTCTTACAGTTTTTCCAAAAAATAATGCAACTCACACACTAATAGCACAGATTACAGAAACTAATAGCTATAAAACTGTTCGAAACAGACCAAAAAGTTTCAACACGAAAATATTTACTCACGTGACAATTATGCACCTCCATTCGAATACCACACTTACCGGTTGCCCAGGCGTCACTAAATGGCTGATGCAATGGCGCTATAGTATGACGTCTTCACTTCACGCATATTTCTATCGCTTTTCCTTTCAAAGTGTTGTGCATCGGAACAACGTACCCCCGGCACTTTGAACCCCGCTCTCCCCTACAATCCCTACTAATACTAATATATGAAAATTAAAGAGTGGATGTATGTTAGTATGTATGTATGTATGTTCCCTTTTCACATCAAAACTGTTGAACCGATTTGGATGAATTTTAGTATAGGAATAGATTAGACCAACATACCTCAGTGCCTGAAGACGAAAGTCTTCAATCAGTGTGTGTGATGACATATGGCACCGAGAAGTGGTCCTTCACTATTGGCCTTATGAATAAGCTTAGAGTCGCTCAACGAGCTATGGAGAGGGCTATACTCGGGGTGTCTCTACGGCATCAGAAATGAAGAGATACGTAGAAGAACTCGGGTCACCGACATAGCCAGATGGATTAGCACGTTGAAGTGGCAATGGGCAGGCCATATAGCGCGCAGAACGGAGAGCCGATGGGGCCGCAAAGTTCTAGAATGGAGGCCACGGACCGGCAAGCGCAGCGTTGGACGTCCACAAGTTCAGACGTGAATCGTACAAGATGGGCAGACGACTTGGTAAGAACCGCAGGTCGGCGTTGGATGCAGGCCGCTTAACCGCAGTACCTGGAGATCAATGAGGGAGGCCTTTGTCCATCAGTGGACGTCCTATGGCTGATATGACTATGAGATTAGACCATGGAGACAGACATAGGTTACTTTTGCATATATCCTATGGCGTTATTATGGCTAAGAAATTGCACAGCAATAAAAAAAAAGACTCGACCACTACAAAATGAATAGACTAACCGCAGAACATATCTAGACCTTAGTTTTAGTTTTTTTGGTTTTCCTTCACAAACTTTTCAACTGAAATAAAGATTGTCCCGAAATAATTCATAAATTACCAATAGGTATCATCAACTTGTTTACCCAGAAAAAATCATACAACCTATTCACCACTCATCCATCACTGCAAAACCAACCTTGGGAAACACAGTTCGTTGCCAAGACTTTTTAGGCAATATAGGCATAATATAAGGCGCTCTCGGAAAGGGACGATCATGATCTTGATCTAACTGATCCACTACCTAAATTTAAGAGAGCCTTCGTTACGTTTTGTTTGCTAAAATTGATAATTCTTAAGTTTTGCAATTACGAGTAAAAATGTTAATTGCTACTTCTGTTGGGCGTCCTTATAAATAAATAAATAAATAAATAAATATATTTTGGAGATGAGATGACTTTGGTTAAAATGTAGCCTAGACATATAGCGCGGCAAACGCGCCCTTAGCCCGTGTGTTTGAACGTGTTCGTAAGACATGCGATTGGCAAACTCACACGCCAACGACCGCGAGAGGGGCGCGGGAGGAGGACACTTTCAGACAGTCTCGAAGGGTTCACCCGAAACTGCCCGAAAGGACTCAACCGGCAGGATATACCGCCGTGATAATAATTGTTTCAACCTGTTTTCCTTGTGAATTGTGTATGTTTACCGTGTTTCTTTGAATTAAACTTTACCTGTGTTATCGTGCATCAGACTGTTTCAATCAAAGCCCCAAACCCCTGAGATACGAAAAGAGCTAGCCTACAAGAATCTAATAACAATATATTCATCGCAATACGGTAACCGTAATTATGCCTACTTATCATAGACTGCTACAATCACGATCCTTCCCAATTAACGTAGTATTAATGCGCGTTCCTAGCTAGCTGGTTCTCTAGCTTTACATGATTTTAGTTTGAATATGAGATCGTGTACAACGTGTTTCTGATTTATAATATTTGAGAGTTTAGAGTAGGTATGCTCTATCCGCGACTCGTAGTCACACCGCATAAACTCTCAATTTATGCGGTGTGACCACGAGTCTTTTAATAGGAATATGTTACTAGCTTATGTTACTAGATTATGTTGCTAGCATGTTATGTTAGCTTATTTAAGATTTATGGTATCTTGGAATATCCTGATGCCTAAGCCTTCTGTAATGGGTCGGTAGGTATATTCATCTAATTTATCAGAGTGAGTGGAATAAGCAACAAGCAAACATATAGCGCTATGACCGTAGTGGTCGGATTTCAATTGTTTCATTACTGTTTTACTAATAGAGGGCTGACTGCCTGTAGAAGATAATTATTTTAAGTACAAAACACTTTATCTGACACTAGTAACTTATAGCTCTTCTGATTTTACACAACAGTTCCCGTTCTCGTCTAAGTAGCCTATGTTATATGGGAATCAATATAAATAGCCTATGTTACTCGCTGAAAATTTAGGTTTCTATTTGTAAAAAAAACTCAGCCTATACCACCAGCTTTAGGCGTGAAATCGTAACAAACAAACAATTTCGTTTAAATAAGATAGCTAAACAAAGCATTAAAATAAGCTTTTGTAGGTACACCAACAAAAAAAAAATCTTTAGAACTTGGAAAATAACTTAGCTTACGAGTAGGTAGGTATTTAACTAGAATATACATAGTAGAAGATAAAAGACATATCAAAAGTATGTATTCTACTCTCCCCTGAAATCCAGTGCTACACATTATTCCAGTGGCATTCCAGCGCTGAACGAGACTACTGGACTGGAATAATGTGAACCTGGCAGCACTATATTTTTTATAAATTACAGGATTTTATCGCGTACCTTTTTTATTATTTTCCCGACGTTGGCAGTACTAACTATCGACCAATTAAAATGTCAAATTGGCAGTTAGCAAGGGCCAATTAGGGCTTTCCACCTACCTATCGCCGAGGCGCGCCACGGCCAGCAGACATGGCGTCCTGGGTTACCTATCGCCGAGGCGCGCCGCGGCCAGCAGACATGGCGTCCTGGGTCCTAGTGGTGGTCACGTCATGGGCCCTCCCGGTGAGTGGGCAGCCGCCCCGTCTCACATCCCTATCCCTAACTTGAATTTTCCTTAATTAATATATAAACGCGAAAGTGTGGATGTAATTTACGTAAATACGGCTAAATCGATTTTGATTTTAGCAGAGGGATAGATTAAACCTTGAAGGCTACAGTCATAGTATAGGCATAGGCTACTTTTTGTTACAAAAATTAAACTTGAAAGGGTGAAAATCATAGACGAATTTATCTTGTCTAAGGTTAAAATAGGAAGTGAAAGTTTCAATTTATTTTAATTCAAGCTCGTTATTTTTATTTATTTCATAATTAGAAGGAGTCAAAACTAAATTAACCCGTACTATAGAATAGACCTTGACAAGATCTACTTTTTCAATGACGGCTAATAAAATTTCAACGGCCGTATCTAAAAGGCCCTATGGTACCTACTCTGAAACTACAAAAAAACTCTTCAATTTTAATAATTAAGTAGTTAAAGGTCTTCATTTGAGTCCACCACAGAAGGTCTAAGACGAGCAGTTCTCGAGATAAGTATGGCTATTTCAAGTTTACCAGCTGTCATCAAAAAATTAAATTATAATGCATTCCAATAGCTAGGTATTATAAAGCATTAAGTATTCATTCATCAGTGTAATATCCATAATTTTTCTTTCATAATCATCGATTGCCCGAATAATCACAATCTGTATCTATACTAATAGTAAGTATAAAGAGGTACAGTTTGTGAGGTTGTAAGGGGTAATCTCTGGATCTACTGATCCGATTTTCAAAATTGTTTGACTAATAGAAAGTCATAGGCTATAAATTACCGCCCAGCGAAGTGGGAAAATATTCGGGATAATAAGTTTTATGATTCGTTTTTATTATGCCACATATGTTTATAACAATAAAACTTATGGAAATTATATATTAAGTAAAATAATTTAATAATTCTTCCTTCCTTACGGGACACCGCGCACGGCATAAACACGCGGGATGCCATCACTGTCCAACATCGCTCATCTTTGCGATGGTAAACTTACCGGAACAGGGCCTCGGGTAGTCCAGGTGATAGTTGACTGAGAGTTACGTCTTTTTCTGATGGAACAAGACCAATAACGGGGGTGCATCCGCGTGAAGGAAAATCTCTCAGTCTTACCCTAGGGATCGGCGACTGTTGCGCTGCACTCTCCTAAGGTCAGTCGCACCCTACCCCTCTTGAAGAGAAGAGTAGGTGTGTATTCATACAGGACTCAGGCTTTCAGAGATACCGAAGAGCAAAAATGAGCTAGGCATTGCAACTATTAGGACATGAATCCTCCTATGACCTCCCCCTACCACAACCGATGCAGTATATTCCTTCTGCTCTTCAGGGACTCCATGGATCAGATGGATCTTCCTTCTACTTTGTGTCTCTAGATGATCAATGGAACGTGTTGTGAGCTCAATTTGATTCATAACTGAACGCATTGCCGACAAAGTGAATGCCTTGAAACTTGTGAACTCAAAGGCCTGAGTAGAGAGGCTGGGTGTCTGTGCCTGGTCAAGACCTTTACGGAGTTCATCTTCAAAGTACTCCATTCGCTGGCTGAAATCACTCATCATCTACTGGGCCGGAGAGGAAATCTCGATGTTGTCCATGGTGAAAGTGCGGTTATGATTGTGAATTTACAAATCGATGTATTGATGAATGTGCTTGATATAAAAAGGAAATAACACTTAGTGGTGGGTGATTTGTGTTAGTGATGCATTTGAGGCATATTTTTTTTTTTACATTTTCCATAAAACTTTAATGTCAACTAATAACGTCTTTACACAATTTATGTGATATAAAAGCTTGTCGCGAGATTTTCGTGTGTACATAAATAAGTAAATTAAATAACTTGATTTAATTGATTTTAATTATTTTTCAAACCAAGTAGATTAGATACGAGTACCTGACCTGCTTAAATCTCGCGACAAGCTATTATATCACATAAATTGTGTAAGACGTTATAAGTTGACATTAAACTTTTATGGAAAATGTTTATTATATTCTTTTTAGTACCTACCTACGTTTAAATAAAAGCTTGTTTGTTTTTTAGTTTTAATTTATTACTTTTACACTTACTATAATTCGCTTCGTCATATGAATCCCTTGTGAAGGCATGCGGCATCCGCGCGCACTACGACAACATGACTGCGCGCGCGTTCCGGCCGCCAGCCGACGAGATCGGGCCCGCGCTCCCTGATGAGAACTTCCAGGAGTCCGCCGTCACGTCCGGACTCATGCCTGACTCCTTCGGGGAGATGTTTAACTTCCTCGATGGGGAAAGCTTTGGCATCGGTAAGTCTAAATTCGTATTTAGGTTTAAGAGTTTTTATTTCTCATAAGAACTACAAGGTCCACTTATAATGAGATTCACAGAAGTAAAATTACTAGTTACCGATAGCCTCTGTAACCTTAATCACCTTAATAACTAACACAACCTTATATTATTCTAGTTCTTGAAAACTATTACAATATTATTTATTCTAATAAATACAAATTTCAAACTTAAATTATAACAAAACATCTAGTCACAAGACAAAAAAAAATAACATCATTTTTAGGGTTCCGGACCAAAATGGTAAAAAGGAACCCTTATGGTGTGATATTGTCTATCTGATTTTGACTTTTTAAATTTCGACATGAAATTTGAAATGGTTTTATCTAATCTAATCTAATCAGCCTGTAAGATCCCACTGCTGGGCAAATGCTTCCCTTCCCTTTCTCCATACTTCCCGGTGCAAGGCGATGGTCGACCAGTCAGCACAGTAGGTACATGTCCAGCTCATCCCGCCATCTGCGCCTGCGCCGGTATGGATTAATGGTATTAGAGAATGCTTATTCACTAATCATCATTTCAGCCGTAAAACGTCCACTACTGAACCCTTATGATCTTCATGAGGGGTAGTTGCCATACTCACCAAGCTTGGCAGGCGGGTTGGCGAGCGCAGTACGATGTTGATACACGGAATGACGCTGCTGCTATCTTCCGGAGGTATCTCTTAGCAGGCATCTTATTGAATGAAAGGCATGATAGGAATAACATTCTACTGCTGGCACCCCGCGGCTATTCTACTGCCGGCACCCCACGGCAATTCACTAATACCTAATGCATATGCATATCGCGTGTATATATTTTTTTTTACATAATTTATAAACAAAAATACTTTTTTAAAATAAAGACAATTTTGAATTATCAATGACCGAATAAAAAAAAGAAAGTTTTCAACCAGTGATGAAACCGAAACCTTCACTGCTGGCCTAATAAATAAGCTCAGAGTCGCTCAACGAGCTATGGAGAGGGCTATGCTCGGGGTTTCTCTATGGGATCGAATCAGAAATGAGCAGATACGTAGAACAACTCGGGTTCCGACATAGCCAGACGGATTAGCACGTTGAAGTGGCAATGGGCAGGCCATGTAGCTCGCAGAACTGGCCGATGGGGCCGAAAAGGTCTAGAGTGATGAATAAAAAATAATATATTTTAACTAATTCTTAATTTTTGTTAAAATAAGTGACTAAAAATCAAATTGTGTAAAACTTTACTTAAAGTTAAATATATTTTTTTTTATTCTTTACTTTAACTTTACTTTTTTTTACCGAATCGCGCCACAGAAGTCGCAAACTTTACTTAAAGTTTATGACTTCTGTGGCGCGATTCGGTTCGATTCTCGCCTCGGGACAAAGTTTGTACGATCTGCGGACATTTGTTTAGGGTGTTTAAAAATAAAAAAACCGGTTAAGTGCGAGTCGGACTCGCGCACCGAGGGTTCCCTACAAAGGCTAGTAGGTATATAAGACCTGAGTAATTGATATGAATTTAAATTTAATACCTCTACGCGTTCATGAGGAAACGGGTAGTAAGTTTAAAATTATTAAAAATATTCTTATTACTTATAATATAAAACTTTTCCGTTACTGACTGAGTGATTAAGTGACTGACAGACAACGCACAGCCTAAACTACTGGACCTAGAGACTTGAAATTCGGCACACATATACCTTGAGTATCCTAGAGGTGCATTAAGGAGGAATTTTTCGAAATTCCCACGGGAACGGAAACTCCGCGGGTGAAACTGCGGGGTGCAGCTAGTCAAGCTATAAAACTTTTATCTAGAACTCAAACATTATAATGACACTTACAAATATTTAGGTTTTCTATTAGTAAAAGAATTTTCAAAATCGGTTGAGTAGGTCCAGAGATTACCCCCTACACCCTCACAAACTCGCAACATCACAAACTTTACCATAATATTAGTATAGATAGATAAGTATTTCAGGATTACTCAAAAATTATCCCTATAGTAAAAATATACGGGAATTATTTTTGGGATGAAAGTTTGTACTCATATTATGTAACTGAATTGTTTTTCACTTGATCAATTTGAAATTTTGCTTCAACGTTTTAAAAAAATCAAACATGTTACAGCGTTCTTCGAAAATAGTCCCCTAAGAATGTAAGTTAGGGTATGAAAGTTTGTATGAAAAATCGTTGTTTTTTTATCAAAATGTCTAAGGACTACTACTACTATCGGTTGTAACCTCCGTGACTTTCCCAGGTCCAATGCACGACTTCGTGTACGGCTGGCAGGCGATAGTGAACACTATGAGCATGAAGAATAACGTCGAGGTTCGCAAGCGCGCCGGGCTCCAGCGCTTCGCCCTGGCCGGGATCAACGGGATCACCCTCATCAGCCACATCGGTGTCACCGAGATCATGATCAACGGTACCCGGAGCTACTGCTTCGGCGGCGTGTCCCGCCCGCCTGGCAGGCGGAGCGTCATTTGCAAGGTGGCTTATTCAAACGTCTTTTCTTCAGGTTTCAGAACATTTATTTCTCAAAATAAAACAAAAAATTTCACTTACATGAGAAATTATTCACTAAGTTTAACATAATTCGTCGTACCTACTAATCTATTAACGTTATTCATACAAAACTATTATACTTACACAATCTAAAATACTTCCTAGTTACTATCATAAGTTCATAAACTAACTTTTATTTACCGACACCGCGGCGCGGCGGGTAGGACTCGGAATGCGCATGAGAGTCAACGTCAATTCAATCAAACGTCTTTTCTTTATCTTGTCATTCCATTTTTAGGGTTCAAGACCAAAATGGTTGTGCTATCGACTTGAAATTTGAATTAGTATTAGATAACGCTTATAGAAATGTTGAAAAATATTCTTATTATGATTGCAAAGGGGCGCAAGGTCTCAAAGATAACGAAAAACAAAGAAAGTCTTAAAGTAACTCCACCTAAAAAATGTAAGACCCCTTTTAAATTTTTCAGGTGGAGTTACTTGTTCATGTGGGGTATCATATGAAAAGGCTTCATTTGCACATTAATAAACAATTTTTAGTTTTTCTTTATGCAAAGCCGTATAGTTTTCGACTTATTTACAAAAATGCTGAAAAAAAATACCGTTCCCCTCGCCTTATCTCCGAAGTTTGCAGAGATAACCACCTGACATTTTAATAGAAGTGTATGTAAAGATTACAGGAAAATTTAAACGAACTCCATAATTTGCATAGTAAGTACATATATTAGAAATAAGCTAAATTTTAAATAATATAACGTAGGTAGGTGCCGTAGATACCTACTATCCGTTTATATGTAATTAATTAATGTCATACTACATATAGTATCTATGACATTACATAATACATAATGGAACTAATGGGATATAATTTTCCCACCAACGGAAGAAATGGGACTACGGGGCGCTTGTTCCACTCATCAGATACACACTTGCCCTCAACGACGAGGATGCCACCATCATCCACGGATCCAAGATGAATTTTTGCTGCCAGTATCTATAAAATATTATGATACTTCTAGGTACTTATGAACATCCTAAAATTGTTGTCTCCTAGTCCATGTATGATACTTTTATGTTACTTATAAGATTTTTATGTTACAACATGTTTACAATAAATATTCTTAACTTTGAAATTTGGCAGCAAAAATTCATCTTGGATCCGAAAACGTCCATTTCCAATCATTTCAGCCATAAAACGTCCACTGATGACAACAGGCCTCCCTCATGGATCTCCATGAGGGGTAGTTGCCATACTCACCACGCTTGGCAGGCGGGTTGGTGAGCGCAGTATGGGATGTGGATACACGGATAGACGCTGCTGCCCATCTTCCGGAGGTATCCCTTAGCAGGCTCTTACTGCATCCATGGGTATGAGAGGAGGGGTATCATTCTACTGCCGGCACCCCACGGCGGTTTCCAATACCCGTTGTGTAAATACTTGCCTATACCTACTCAAGCTCAGGCTGTGGTTAAAGCAGTTTTAACCTACCTTCTATCATTATCTTCGGGTACATAAGTCATATCAGAGCTCTCAGGTCACGGTATGAATACATCCGTAAAGCCAAGGCACTGAAGCCGAAAATAAATTGACACAAATTATTTCTTTCTTCCTTTCTACTCGCAAAATTAAATTGATCGCATTCAATTTGAATAATTCGTCATCTTGAACCATAACCAATATTTTTTAGATCCTTACTTACGAAAAATCTATTAATAACTAAGCAAGGCACACATACTTGAACCTTTCTGTCGGAAAAGCTAAATAATTAACTATCGCTGCATTTCTTAGGGATTGCTCCCTAAGGAATGCAGCGATAGTTAGAAAAGAAAAGAAATCAAGGAAAACTGTTTTCCTTGAACTGACAAGCCGCTCGGCGCTCTTTGCAGGGCGCCATGTACCAGGAGGGCCGGTTCACCTGCAAGGTGCCGTACCTGCGGTACCCTACAGTCCTGGGCTACCGGTACTGCATCGATAAGAACGCAGCGGTCCACTCGGTCGATGGAACGCACAAGAGTAAGTTCTGGCCTCGTTTCGGATTTCTTCAGAGAGACTCCGAGCATGCACGCTGCATAGCTCGCTGAGCTTAAAACTAGTGTGCCAGCCATACCATGAGTGTCCACGTTTCGGATCTGTACCTACTGCATGGCGGGAAGGTCTTACAACTTTAGTTGTAAGCACTGAGGGTTACGAGAAAACAGATATTGTTTTCCAAATGCTTCCAGCTTGGCTGGATCATCCTCCTGACCACCTTTTTAAAGTTGCTTATATCTAATTGCAAAAGCTACTCAAGCTATCTAATTTACCAACACGTCAGGTCTTGGATTAATGTATGCATTGACATTTTTTTTATTTTGTTGAAATTCTAGTCGCGTTCAGTCATCTCCGACACTTGTTGCAGCTCCTCCGTCGCGCTGCTAACAAGACCTCAACGTATTCAATTAAACCTTTACCATCTCTTTCAGAAACGTATTGCTCCAGAGGAGACTCGATCCCTAAATTCCACTACGACTACATTTGCGAGAGAAGAGACATAAAGATCAAACGCATCAACCTCACGGACCCCAACGAGCGGTTCAACATTAGGAACCCTGTCGTCCGAAGGGCCGAGTACTACAGGGCACCGTACGATATCCTCAAAGCGTGCCCTGACTGGTAAGATCACATCACGTTGGATCGTTTCGTGGGATGCCTTGTTTCTTTTGAAGGACTCCTAGCGTGTCCAAACTAAAACGAGATACTCTGTGACTTGATTTGCCTAGACAATTTAATTTTATAATTTATAATTAATAGTTGTAATTGTTCTTTACTCTCTGTATCGCTACTTATAGCTTAGAGCAGGGGTCTCCAATTAGTTTCGCTCGGGGTCCGTTTTAAGAAATGAAATGACCATCGTGGTCCGCACCTTTTATTTATAAGAAAAAATATTTATAAACAAATGTAATTAAGGAAATAACAAAGGTATTTTTTTACATATGTAGGTATCAATGCGAAGAATGACATTTTTTGTTGCGAATTATCTATCTGAAGTTTGGAGTAAAATTGGTGCAAGCTATTGACATTAAATCCTGGAGATGTTCAGTAGTAAGTCGAGATCGAAATTTATTCTTAATGAACTTCATCTTCGAAAATACTGCTTCACAAATATGTACATATATGTCGATCCAAACAAAGTAAGAAGTTTCAAAGCTAGTTTTTGTAATTCTGGATATTTATTACCACACACAAATTTTATCCAGAACTCTTCACTGGAAACTTCCGCATGTTTGTGTTTTAAAACTGTGTTTTCTTGGAAAACGATCATTTCCATCTGCAGAGTAGCTTTATCACTTCCGAAAACAATTGCAGCTTCATTGCTCCATTCACCGTCAGGATGCAGAGAGTAAATGCTGCTGAGGATTTCTACAACATTTTACATTACATACTTCGCCCGACCGTTTTCGAATTGACGTCAACAAAAATAATGCGGGGGATACATTTTTATTAAATTACGTACAGCTCGCGTCAATCTTTTTGGCGCCACGGAAGTTATTTATATCGGAAGTAGTCTTTAGTGTAAGGTACTGTGTTCTCGTGATTCGCACAAAATGGGTCGGCGGTCCGAATGCGGACCGCGGTCCGCCATTTGGCGACCCCTGGCTTAGAGGATGGTGTAGGAGCTATCAGCTAGGTCAGGTCAGCTTACTAGGTAACTTAACTAGCCGTACTCTAGAATCAATACGGGGATAAAATATAGCCTATGTTACTCCCCTGAGTACTACATTATGATTATCCCTATAATGTAGCATTCTTATGGTGAAATAATTTTGAAAATCGGTCCTGAAGTTTTTGAATTTATTCCTTACAAACATACAATTATTATTTCCTCTTTATAATATTAATATAGATAACAATGTCTCAGGTTGGTATTTACAGTTTCGTCGTTTTGTCGCTTGAGGAGATAGTTAACGTTTGTTGCAGGTACGGCTGCAACTTCCGCATCTCGCCGGACCTGCAACACCAGGAGCTGCCGGGCGCCCTGGTGGACAGCAACGACACCGCCTTCATCGGCCACGGCGGGAAGTATTGGCTGTCACTGTATTATACCCAGGTTTGGTTTGCACCGTTATATACAATAATAAATTTCGTTTGAATTTTGAAATGTCATACTTACATATTTTTAAAGCGAGTAGCCAAAATTACGACATAAAACCGGGCAAGAGCGAGTCGGACTCGCGCACCGAGGGTTCCGTGCCATCATACAATATAACAAGCATCGGTACGGGGGTACAAGAAAAGGGGGCGAAGGCCTCATAAGTACACCGAAGGTCAAAAATGGAATTTTTGGGTTTTTGGACGTTTTCGGCCATTTGAAGACTTTTTTTTTTGGTGACCTTTTGAGGTCACAATAACTCCGGTCCCTGTGACCCTAGGGTTACCAAAATCAATCAATCACCTTCTCTCGTAAAGACGGTGTTAACAAAAAAGGTTTCATGTAAATCGGTCAACGCGTTCGGTTGTAATCGTCGAATACACAGACAGACGGACAGACAGACAGACAGACAGCGCCTTTTAATAATGAAAAAATCTTTAACCATTTCAAATTTCAAGTCGTTAGCATCAGTAGTTCTCGAGATATCCACTTGTGACGGACAGACAGACAGACAGAGTGATTCTATAAGGGTTCCTTTTTACCATTTTGGTCCGGATCCCTAAAATACGAATTCACTTTTTTCCCTTCCATAATATCATGACGCCTATACGTATAGGGTACGGCGTTGTACAATGAACCGGGTAAATTTTGGGGGCCTGTAGTTCTTACATTTTTTACCTTTTGTGATTGTTTTTTTTTCTATCTTATGCAGAATTTATCCGAGTATTATTGTGCATACTAGTTTTTTGACTTTTGGTTCTAGTTTGAGTAGGTGTAAAAGTTTTTTTAAAAACTCAGCTTTGGTTCATTGTGTCCACTAGGTAGTACAGATTGAGCCGGGGTATTTTCCAGATTGAACCACCCTGTACCACCTACTTTAATATTGGTATTTCTCAATTTCAAAGCATGGCAAATAAAACAATGGTTAATTTTATGATTCGCTTTATTATCTAAAGGTCCAGTCTTATAAAATTAGGTATCTACACTTCTGAAGTGTAATTTTATCTTTTAATTAAAAACTTACTAGGTACTTACGTATATTAAGTTAAATGATATTATTAAGAGATTAATAAGTTACTTTTGAACATAAACACTATAATTTTACTTAGTTTTAACGAATTATTTTAACAGTATTTTCCATATCAGAAATGCAAACATGCATCAGTGCTTACACTTCAGTGCAAAAAAATGGAATTACTATGACAATATCACAAGTTGTTTGGCAGTTTTTATTTAACCCTGTGCTATGACTGGATTTAATGCTTGCATACTAAGTAATTAAATTGTTAATTCATAAGTTTATTATTCATCAATTTCCAATATAATATGCAGTTTTTTTGTGCCTTGAATAAATCACACAATATAGTAAAATTTCACGGAAGTGTAATAGTACACAGTGAACCATGGTTCAATCTGTACTTCATGTATGTGGTTCAAAGAGAGACACCGCACTTGCTTCGAAATATTCTCTAAATTCCACCGGTTAGACCACGGCATATCAAGACCAAATATCATGCATTAGAAAGGTAAATATGTGCACTATTACACGTAGTTATTTAGATACTGACTTTCAACACCGAAATCAAATGAAAAATCAAAGAAAACTGATCAAAATACTTACTTTTCCGATCGTTTTTAATAAAAGTCCTCGACAAATCTCCGTCCTTCACGGGATCGCCGTGCAAACTGAGCGGTGGGTGGGAGGGTTGTCCGGACTTAATTTACCAGCACAAGCGCGAATCGGCAACGTCGCATATTCGAGATCTTTCGATGGTTCAATGTAGCTGTCTGGTTCAATGTACGACTACCGACCCTACATAATGATATTATATAAAACACCCAGTGAGTAGGTATGTTAAGAATACATATAAACGTATAAAATAATTAAGTATAACCAAAAGACGCCTATAAGTATCTATTTCAAACCATTCGTTTTAAGTTTACATTTATAAAACAAATATCAAGTAACCGTACAAGAGTTCTCGAAGTCTTACTACAAGCACTCTCAAAACCTAGAATAAATGTTTTCAGTTGTCCACGTATGCGATCTACTTCCAAGCCCACGGAGAGTACCCTTGGCAGTCCAACAGGCCCATAGTATCCATGGACAAAGGTAACTATTGAACCCGATGCCAACGTGACACGATGAGGTAGGTATAACACCTTAGCGATGAACGAGTACACGTTATCTACAGAGGAAGAATAGATGTAGGTATACTTGATTATATCTACCAACCGCCCATGTTGTTTTATTTCATAAAACAGCGTCCATAGTCGTGATGCCAAATAATCGCAGCCTTCTTATCTCACAATTACTAAACGCCCCGTTATGAAACTTATTTCGTCGATCAGTACCTACCTAATTCTTCTCTAAGAGCTTATTATACTTGTGATAAGTTTGTCCATTATTAAATAAATAAATATGACATCTAGGTGGAATCTGGGAGCAGCTGCTGAAAGCCAACATCGGTCCGGACATGAACCTGCACTACAATCTGAACGGGATCTACAACCGCTTCTCCAGCGGCAGCGTCTTCCCTGATCTCCTGAGGAACGACGGACAGGTGCCGCCCTACTTTATAAATTGGTTTACTTGCTGACTACCGCGATTTCACTTGCGCTTAGCTAAAGCCGTATACGGACTGTAGCGTTTGTATTAGTACCCAACTAATACAACACAGTCTCGTGCCACTCGTGCGACGATGTGCAGGGCGACGGTGCTGTGGCGACGCGGTACTTACGATGGCGACGCGGGATCGGGGGCGATAGTAGACGCGAGCGCTTGTGTCCATCGGTCGTGGTCAAGCCTGTGTGTGTACCAATCATTATTTCTCCCCCATCCACTAATACCACATGGACGAACGAACTAAACATGCAGAGAATAACCAAATTGGACCGCCACGAACATTTTTGACGACAGTGTTTGATTCTCGTTCGTTAGTAGTACCAGTAGTACGCACGTGCGAACCGTTCGTGTTGACTATGATTTGGTTCGTCGGTACACGGCTTAAGACAAACAAGAACAGTCTGTCAAAATAGTACCTACATAGGTCCATTCCATTCAGTTTAGCCAGAACAAAGACAAGCTAATAAAAATAA
This sequence comes from Pasiphila rectangulata, assembly GCA_963082625.1. Classification (NCBI taxonomy): domain Eukaryota; kingdom Metazoa; phylum Arthropoda; class Insecta; order Lepidoptera; family Geometridae; genus Pasiphila; species Pasiphila rectangulata. The sequence continues at coordinate 7,958,120 of OY720236.1, read as the reverse complement.
AAGTTCAAGGAAACCCTGACACTTTACCTATGTAGTTTACGAGGTTAACTATTTTATTTGCAATGTAGGTATAACTTCAATTTTGCAATCTTCACATCATGCCCTATCATTTGATACCCAACTGGGGTATATCTATACTTCTATAAGTACTAACTAATATTATAAACAGGTTTGTGAGGTTGTAGGGGTAATTTATACGATGAAGGTGGTTGATTTAAACGTTTCTGGTGCAGGTGCAGCCAGCCAACTTTAGGTCGGACGCACACGACGGCGCCTCCGAAGACCTCATCATGGGCAATGCGCACAGCATGCTCGGGACTGGTAATTATATCAATATTAGTATGTGTAAGACAGCGGGCTGTGATTGGAGAAGAAAAGCTGAAGATCAAGCTCAGTGGCCTATGTGCAGTGGACTGACATGAGTGAGGGCTGATGATGAGTATGTGTAATAGTCCGTTGCCATTTTAGGCGATTGGTATGTATCCCCGACATTCGATCCGAAGGTCTAGGGGTTCGATGCCGACCGTTCACAACATTTAAATACGTGCTCTAACAGTGATTTAGGTTTATTTTATATTATCACTCCATACTCGGTGCCTTCTAAAATAAAACGAATAAACTTTAATTACTTTAATTTTTTTGTATGAAAAGTATTCATTTGCAAATTATTAAACAGTTTATATTTTTCCTTTAAGCCGTATGGTTTAGGAGTTATTTACAAAAATGTTGAAAAACGACCGTTCCCCTCCCCCCTATCTCCAAAGTTTGCAGAGTTAAACCCGTGAAACTTGTATAGCTAATAGAAGTATAATAGGAAAATTATAACGAACTCTCTAATTTGCATAGTGGGGTAACGTATGAAAGGTATTCATTTGCACATTATTAAACAGTTTTATTTTTTCCTTAAAGCCGTATCGTTTCCAAGTTATTTACAAAAATGTTAAAAAAACGACCGTTCCCCCCCCCCCCCTTATCTCCGAAGTTTGCGGTGATAAACCCGTGAAACTTTTATAGCTAACAGAAGTGTATACTTTATAGGAAAATTATAGCGAACTCTCTAATTTGCATAGTTTTTTAGACAAGGGGAATCTGGAATGGGGTTTCCAAAATTTTTGTAAAGTTACTACATTTTATGGAATATCATATGAAAGGTATTCATTTGTGCATTAATAATCCGGTTTTAGTATTGCTTTAAGCCGTATAGTTTTCGACTTATTCACAAAAACGATGAAAAAATAGTGTTGCCCCCCCCTTATCTCCGAAGTTTTTAGGAGATAAACCTCTGAAACTTTTTTTGCTATTAGGAGTGTATGTAAAGATTACAGGAAATTTATTACAAACTCTCTAATTAGCACACTTTTTATGTAAAAAATCTACATAAGTTCCGCTATCAGACAAGAGATGGCGCTGTCAAGGTTCTCCAACAAAATATAAATCTGACTTTGTCATAGATACTGTATGATGGCAAGGAACCCTCGGTGCGTGAGTCCGACTCGCTCTTGTCCGGTTTTATTTTAAAGTATAGATAAAGGACGCCCAACATAAGGAACTCACATAATTCTCACATACCTACCTTAGTTATCACAAAACTTTAGATAAGAATTTAAGTAATCAATACGTATGAAGATGCGGTGTTTATAAGATATTTCCTTTCACCGAAAAAGCCCTTGGTGGTAGGGAGGTCCATACTTGTAACCACCGATGAACCGTTCTTTTGTAAAATTGCAGGCGCTGGGATGCTGCACGATGCCCAGGTGCAGGCCTCCTTCGAGCACAACCAAAACCTCTCCTAACCTTCTTCTCTACAATGTCCCGTTTGGGTCGTGTTTTAATAAAAAATGCAGTAGCAATTATATTATTGCTTTTAATTTTCTCGAAAAACTATTACCTACTGTAAGTACTACTTTAAAATAAATACTATTAATTTTTGTACGAGGATAACTTTCCAACGGATGATCAAATTTTGAAATCAAATCGGATGATCAAATTTAAAACGTAAGGAGATTCTTCCTTTTTTTTCATTCATTTCAGCCGTAAAACGTCCGCTCCTGAACACAGGCCTCCCTAATGATTTTGTAGTTGCCATACACACCACGCTTGGCAGTCGGGTTGGGTTGGCGAGCGCCGGCTCTTCTTATCATACAATGTTAAGATAAGATAAGAAAAAGTTTATTTTGTTTCACATATAGAAGATATCCTTTATGTTATATGAAACAAACAGATTTTAAATGATTGACAACAAAATTTGGTCGTCACTCAGCATAGGCAATAATAGAGAACCTATAATGATTATAAGAACCCTACCATGGCGCTGGTTTTCAGTGACGCCAGCTTAAACTACTGTGCGGCATGACGCATAAATACAACTTACTAAGCTAGATTAAAAACAAAACAAATAATTATTATTACAATTTCAATGCTAAGGAGGAATTACTTAAAAAGAAGAACAATAAAACACAATAATAATAACAATGGTAAAACGCTGAAGCCTCTAAAAACCGTAGCTCAGAACGACTGCCTACATTGGATAAATTTATTCGAGAGTTTAGTAGGAATATTTTTAAGCGTTTTTTGAGAGCACAAATAGATCCAGAGTTTCTTATTGGCGGAGGCAAATTATTCCAACATTTCGTGGCAGCATATTTAAAGCTACTCGAATGGGCAGCGTTTGGGAAACTTCGCAACGTCTTTTCGTCCAATATACTCGTACCTCAGTGCCTTAAGACGAAAGTCTTTAGACAGTGTGTTACCAGTGATGACATATGGAACCGAAACGTGGTCCTTCACTGCTGGCCTAATAAATAAGCTCAGAGTCGCTCAACGAGCTATGGAGAGGGCTATGCTCGGGGTTTCTCTTCGTGATCGAATCAGTAATGAGGAGATACGTAGAAGAACTCTTGTCACCGACATAGCCAAACGGCACGTTGCACGTTGTCGCAAGCACGTTGAAGTGGCAATGGGCAGGCCATGTAGCTCGAAGAACAGATGGCCGATGGGGCCGAAAAGTTCTCGAGTGGAGGCCACGGACCGGCAAGCGCAGCGTAGGACGTCCACCAACAAGATGGGCTGATGACCTTGTGAAGACCGCAAGTCGACGGCGGATGCAGATCGCTTCCAACCGCAATAACTGGAAATCCATGAGGGCGGCCTATGTCCAGCAGTGGACGTCCTACGGCTGAAATGATGATGATGATGATATTTAAAGCTGCCACGAAATGCAGCCGTTCTGTGGCGGGGACACACTAATCGGATAGCTGTTCGTATATGGCGGTCCGAAAAGTGGAGTTTCTCATAAAGGTACAGGACGCTGGTTCTTAATGATGCCAAAGAGCAGTGTAGCAAAGTGGAGAGTACGACGTGATGATATATTTAGAAGGCTGTTATTGTTTATATAAGGAGAAATATGGGCTCGGCGCGGGATAGGGAAACAGAATCGTACACAAGCGTTTTGTATGCGTTGAATAGGGCATGCAGAATCGGATTTTGCCGATCTTCACCATTTTGACTTTAAATTTGAAACGACGTAGAACAGCCATCTCCAACAACCTGAAGTGACGCAACTATCGTACCAGGTGCGTAGAATTATCGTACATGGACCAAAATTATCGTACTCATCAAAATAATATCCTTAATGAATAAATTTATCATATTAAACGTGATATTGATATTCTTGTAAATGCTTATAGTTTATCACTTGCAAACTACCCTTTCGATTTAAAAAAAAAACCTTTTTTAACTGTATGTTTTACACGTATGGCACAGACCTGAACGAATTTCCCCTCCACTTTTAACAATGGCGCCAATATTTAAAAATCGTTCAGAAAACTGTTCTTACTGTACTCAAGATCCAGCGAGCTAACATTTCGTATTTATACATGAGTCGGCAAGACAGTGTTACATAATGAAGAAATGAGCCAATAGACAGTACTGTGAGCAAAAAGAAAGAATCATCCCGCTATTGGCTATCAGGGTAGGACGTAGGAATAAAGTGAACTTTCGAAATTTGCATCATAATGGAAATTATCGTACAATCTGCGTACGATATCAATATGCTATCGTACATCGTACGTAGGCATGAAATTATCGTACATGTACGATAATTATCGTACGGTTCCGAACACTGCTTTAGTCTAAAATACCTACGGTTTTGCTAGTCTAGAAATACGGTAGTTCTCAGAAAATAACGACAGACTATAAAATAAAACTACGGTAATATTTTACTATACAAATTCTGTAAATACGACTCGTATTTTGAACTATATTCCAGTGAGATGTGATTTAAACTTAGGTAGGTACCTAAATGTCGCGTCAAATAGGTATGCATTAATTGTTTTCATACGTCGAAATATTCATTTTCTAAATCATCTCAGGAGTAGGATGGTAATCCACGCAGTTTTTATCATTCCTCTTAACAACCTGCTGTGTCAATAGGTTTCCAGCAATACTTAATAGACCTAATTGACAATTTATTCCTTTTTTGGTTTTTAAGTCTATAAGTTACACGAATTCAGTCTTAAAAAGTAGGGCTAGAAAGGACTAAAAAAGAAAATAGTTTTGTTCGATGTTAAATTTTAATCCTTGATATGAAATTCAGTAACAAGTAATATATTAATTTTAATAAAGTACCGCCGTGTGTAGTTGCCGTGGGGTGCTGGCAGTAGAATGTTGCCCATCCTCTCATGCCCGTGGATGCAGTAAGAGCCTGCTAAGGGATACCTCTGGAAGATGGGCAGCAGCATCTTTCCGTGTAATAACATCCCGTACTGCGCTCACCAACCCGCCTGCCAAGCGTGGTGAATATGGCAACTACCCCTCATGGAGATCCATGAGGGGAGGCCTGTGTTCAGTAGTGGACGTTTTACGGCTGGAATGATGAATAAAGTACCACAAGACTAGCAATATCTTTCAGTCAAATCAATAAGTATGCTAAGAGAAGTTTTCGTACAACGTTCATAGTTAGGGCTAAATAGTGAAATGTAGAGAAATCGATTCGTCTAAAAGGCCAGATCTAGCGCGAAAGGGTAAGGCGGCAACACTGCTTTCAATTTGACAGCGCTACCAGTGAAATACTCGTAAAACTTTTCAACTTTTGTGTAGGTATTTTATGTTGCCATGCAATAAGATATGAATTACGTTAGAAGGCACCGTCATGACATGTACGATAGGTGGTAGATTGACATGTACGGTAGGTGGTAGATTGACAGGGATTACGGTGGGTCTAGGTGTTGTTGGAGACACTGATGGACATTGACAATTTGACAGTTGACAGATTAAAACAGAACTATTAATTTTACTATGTAGTTAGTAAAATAATTTATGTCACTGTTGTAACAAGTTTTACTAAAATGGCGAGCTACACAGCCCTCTGAGAATAAAAACACAATAGAAACCAAGTCCGCGCGTCCATTTTGAAGCACTTTCATTGGAGCCAGAAATGGCTCCAAACGCCGAATGGCGCCGTACGTAGCCACGTTAAAAAACGCCGAACGTGACTGGCGCAAAAAAAAAATATGACGGTTCGTGCAATGAGGCGTTTTCATTAAGAAGTAAAAACTTCAAAAATAGTTACATTGAACTATATAGATGGCGTTAGTTTTCTTTTACTGGTAGGCACAATACGACAATGGCAGGATTAATCACAAGCTTGCTTACTCCGCTTGCCAGCTCCATCTGTTAGGTTTAGTAGAAAACCCGTTTTCTTTTTTTACTGAAAACGGCTCACTAAATTGTGTCACAACACATCTGTGGTTCCCTAGAAGATGTACAACACGTGTTGACGGAATGTGTGCGGAACGCCAGTGAAAGAAAAAGATACTTTGATTTTTCTAAGATTCCTAATGTCGGCCAGTGCAACGTAATCTTAGCGCCGCCTCTGTCCGACAAAGCTGAACAATTGTATGAACTAGCTGCTAGGTGTTTTTCTCTAAGAAGTTAATTTTTTGTGTTTTATTTACCTATAAGTTTATTTTGTTTCTCTAGTGATTTGTAATTTTGTAATAATGTGTATTACCTGGTGTTTTTGTTTGTAATATAGGGTGATATGATCGCTTAGCGACAAAACCCTCTTTTCTATAAATAAAAAAAAACACATCTGAAAAACAAAAGATGTGTTGTGGTGTGTGATACCTTCATAGACGCGTACCTATTTGATAGAAAGTTTTCAAATTAGATAGCCGTCTGACTTGTGTCATTCACTGCAAAATTATCTTTGTAATTAAACCAAATATTCATTGGTAAAGTGTATTATTACTACAATTAATTACAAAGACTAAAGAAAGCGTGATGAACGATGGCTTCAATAACTAGACTACTAAGACCAGATAAATTTGACACCGATCCAGGGTCTCCAGCTGCAGAACTCAAATACCGGCATTGGAAAGAAACGTTCGAAAATTATCTTGCTGTGGAAACGGAGTCAAGTAAGGATTTATCAGAATCTAATAAATTGATAATAATAATAATATAATTAATCGCCTTGGACCGGGAAGTATGGAGAGAGGGAAGGGAGGCCTTTGCCCAGCAGTGGGATCCTACAGGCTGATTAGATTAGATTAGATTATAATAAATTGAAGATACTTTTAAACAATGTCTCACCAAACATTTACTCATATATACGGGAATCGACGGATTATGCGAATGCTGTAAGCCTACTTGACAAGATTTATATACAATTTCAAAATGAAATTCACACCAGATATATGCTCACCTCGTCTAAGCAGAAACCTGATGAGTCTGTTGCAGATTATTTACGCAAATTTCAACAGCTTGCATTTGAACGCAATTTCAAATCTGTCAGTGCGGAGCAATATAATAAAACCGGGCAAGAGCGAGTCGGACTCGCGCACCGAGGGTTCCGTGCCATCATACAATATAATTTATGACAAAGGCGGTTTTATATTTGTTGGAGAACCTTGACAGCGCCATCTCTTGTCTGATAGCGAAACTTATGTAGACTTTTTAGACTTTCGATGATTTCTAAAAAAGTATGCTATGTAGAGAGATTGTAATAAATTTCCTCTAATCTTTACATACACTTCTAATAGTAATAAAAGTTTCAAAGCTTTATCTCCGCAAACTTCGGAGATAAGGGGGGGGAACGCTATTTTTTTCAACATTTTTGTAAATAACTCAAAAACTATACGACTTAAAGGAAAACTAAAAATTGTTTATTAATGTGCTAAAGAATACCTTTCATATGATACCCCACATAACCTAGTAACTTTCCAAAAATTTTGAAAACACCCCTTCCACCCCCATTGTCTAAAAAACTATGCAAATTAGAGAGTTTGCTATAATTTTCCTATGAAGTTTACATACACTTCTATAAGCTATAAAAGTATCACGGGTTTATCTCTGCAAACTTCGGAGATAAGGGGGGGGGAACGGTCGTTTTTTCAACATTTTTGTAAATAACTCAAAAACAATACGGCTTAAAGGAAAACTAAAAACTGTTTATTAATGTGCAAATGAATACCTTTCATATGATACCCCACATAACCTATTTACTTTACAAAATTTTTGAAAACCCCCCTTCAACCCCCCTTATCTAAAAAACTATGCATATTAGAGAGTATGCTACAATTTTTCTATTAAGTTTACATACACTTCTATGAGCTATAAAAGTATCACGGGTTTATCTCTGCAAACTTCGGAGATAAGGGGGGGGGGGGGGAACGGTCGGTTTTTCGACATTTTTGTAAATAATTCAAAAACAATACGGCTTAAAGAAAAACTAAAAACTGTTTATTAATGTGCAAATGAATACCTTTCATATGATACCCCACATCACCTATTAACTTCACAAAATTTTTGAAAACCCCCCTTCCACCCCCCTTGTCTAAAAAACTATGCAAATTAGAGAGTTCGCTATAATTTTCCTATAAAGTTTACATACACTTCTATTAGCTTTAAAAGTATCACGGGTTTATCTCTGCAAACTTCGGAGATAAGGGGGGGGGGAACGGTCGTTTTTTCAACATTTTTGTAAATAACTCAAAAAAAAATACGGTTTAAAGGAAAACTAAAAACTGTTTATTAATTTACAAATGAATACCTTTCATATGATACCCCACACGGCCTAGTAACTTCACTTAAAATTTTTGAGATCCCCTATCCGCCCCCCTGCAATCAAAATAAGAATTTTTTTTAAATTTTTATATATGCTATATGAGTAAAAAACTGTTGTCTTTTACCATTTTAAATTGCAAGTCGATAGCATCAGTAGTTCTCGAGATATCCATCTGTGACAGACAGACAGACAGACAGACAGACAGACAGAGTGATTCTATAAGGGTTCCTTTTTACCATTTTGGTCCGGAACCCTAAAAATGAATATGTTCGTGATGCTTTTAGTGCGGACTTTCACTCAATAAAAATTTAACAAAGGTTGCTGGAAAACCTCAGCATAACTTTAGAACAGGCAAGTAATCAGGCTATAGCCCTTGAAATGGCAGAACGTAATTCATAAGATTATATCGCTCATAATACACATTTAATGGTACTAAATCAAATAGAAGGTAATGAGAATGACAACTTAGCTGCTGCATCGTTGACCTGCTGCTTTTTCTGTTGAGGAAACATACACAAACGGACAAAATGCCCTGCATTTAACTCTACCTGCACAACATGTGAAAAAAGGGTAATTTTGCTAAAGTATGCAGGAGTGGAAGACTATTTAATTATCAATATGCAGCTATAACTGGATTAGACAAGTTACATTAAATAATCACAACATTGCAAAGTGAAGAAATAAAATATTGGTAAAAACCCTCAGTACATTCATTGTACACAGTCAGAACATTTTCTTATGAGTGACAGATTTCAATACTTTATTTTTTTTAACATAATAAGAAGAAGTATCTAGACTAAACTAAATAGTTTTCTAACACTGCCCCTTACTCGTGCAACAACAGCAAATAATTAATAAACACGGTTAAGTTTGCTGAGTGACAGAGTACAACAAAACAAAAAATTATATAGGTATGCTACAAAACCTTATACTAACCCTAAAGATTTAACAAATAAAATGTGTTCGGCTTTTGGCAGTGCTTTGGTAAAAAGATCTGCCAAGTTCAGTCAAGGGTTTATAAAGTAAATTAATTAACTTATTTTCAACACATTGTTGTATAAAATGATGTTTAACGTCAATGTGTTTGGTTCGCCTGTAGCACTGATTTTCTACTATTCGAAGTTGTTTAAAAACTTTGCTTCTTTGACTGAAGTCCCAAGAGCGTAATACCAGGCGTCCGTCACTCGCTCAAGGGCACGCGATAAATGCCTACCGCTTTGCGAGCAGTCCACGATACATACGCCAGTAGTAGGCTGCCACACGCCGGCTTGAGCGCACGCACGTTAAATGTTAAAACTTTCCTTTAGATGTCGAGACCGCGTAACTATTGTGCAGTGGATGGATGCCAAAGTAAAAAAACGAATGAAAAAATTGTCATTATTTTCTTTGCCGAAAGACGAACAAAGGTAAAGTAAAAGATATTTTAAATCTTAAGTTTTTAGAATTATTTTTTCCCTTTCCTCTAAAAATGGACGTAGGAAGGTACTATGTAAAATAAAATAAATAAAAAATAAAAAGAGCTTTATTTTCCAAAACACTATAAAATTACTGTACATATAAACGAAATAAAATGAAACTAAACTATTTGGTGTACTAAAATATAACACTAAAAGTTCATTTTCACAAAAGGTCAGTTATTGTAGTATTTGGACCGCCTGCAGCGGTAAAAGCCTCCTCCAAGATATGCCAGTTTTCTCTTTCTCTTGCTTTTCTCGACCAGTGCTTTCCAGCCACATTTATAATGTCGTCTTCCCATCTCTTATTTGGTCGTCCTCTTTTTCTTTTTTCGTTTCGGGGTATAGAGTGTCTAGGAGCTAAAGAGGGACGGGTTGACGTCACCTCCGGGTTAGCGGCGGTGAGCTCGTCAACGGGCAGGCCGAGAACATGTCTCGGTCGACGGAGGAAAGAACTCGTGGGCAATGGCTCTATCGGGTAGTCGGAGGGTAATCCCGAGATTAGGGGATTGGAGTGTTTCGCCGCCACTTCATAAAAACGCTTTGAAGCAGTTTTAATAAAGTGTTCGATGGACTCGAGTTTGAGATCTCGGTGGAGGTCTACATTGCGCATGTACCATGGGCAACCCGTGGCCCTGCGCAAGAAGTTATTTTGGACTACCTGAAGGCATCTAACATGACGGGACTGGCCAAAGACGACAGAGGAATATATCATTATTGGCCGTACAACTGTCTTGTAAAGTGTCACTTTATTTCTAAAGGACATTTTACTTTTCGAGTTGAAAAGGCTGTTTAACCGGCTAAGCACGAACTTCGCACGATTAGTGACAGACCTTATGTGGGGATAGAAGGTGAGACGTCTATCTAGGATTACTCCTAGGTAGCGAGCTGACCTAACCCAAGGGATGGGTTTATCGAAGAGGAGGAGAGGCTGGGGCAAGAAGGGACTCCGAGTGAAGTACACTGCTGCACTTTTCGTCGGGTTCACCTCTATGCGCCACTTTCTGAACCAGGCACCTACGGTGTCTAGAGCAGCCTGCAGCCTTATGCGTACGCGACTCTTGTTCCTATCGGACGCGTACAAAGCCGTGTCATCGGCGAAGAGGGCAAGTTCGACTTGCGGGTGTCGGGGAATATCGCTGGTGTACAGCGTGAAAAGAAGGGGAGCAAGGACTGAGCCTTGAGGAACTCCAGCTCGGACGGGTTTGGGGTCTGAGAGCGTGCCTTCCACGCGGTAGCGAAAGCAGCGGTTCGACAAGTAGTCTCGTAAGATGAGTACGAGTCTGTCTGGCACTCCAAGCAGGAAAAGCTTGTAAACCAAGCCGTTGTGCCAGACTTTGTCGAAGGCTTTCGCCACATCGAGGAAGACAGCGCCCGTATCTGCTGGCCAAGTGTGATGCCACTTGGACAGGATGTGCTCCGTGATGCGGAGCACCTGCTGGGGACAGGAGTGATGGGCTCGGAAGCCAAACTGTTCGTCAGGCAAGAGACTATGCTCATTGACGTGACGCCAGAGACGTCTCAGAAGGAGACGCTCGTAGATCTTCCCCAGGGAGCTGAGGAGACTGATGGGACGGTAGGAGGAAGGCTCGTTTGCCTTTTTGCCCGGCTTGTGGATGCCAATTACATTGGCTTCCTTCCAGACATCAGGGAAAGAGCAGTTAGCCATGGCAGCATTGAAGATGCTGACCAGGAGATGTATGAGGGCAACAGGGAACTTCTTGAGTACTCTGTTGCTGATGCCGTCCGAGCCAGGGGACTTCTTAGGGCGAAGATCTTTAATGATCTGGGCAACCTCTGCTGCTCTAATGAGGTCCAAAGGAGGAGCAGAGGGGGGAAGGGAAACTAGGCGGTCGACTTCACTGTTCACCATGTTAAGGTGATCAGGGTCGACGGGTTCAAGACTAGGAGAGCATTGGGATTCAAGACTCTCAGCTAGCGCGTCTGCTTTTTCCTTGTCATCAAACGCAGGCGTTTGGTGATTCGGGCGAAGCAGAGGAGGCAAGATTGAGATACCATCTGATTTCATAGATCTAGCCAGGCTCCAGTAAGCTAGATGCCCGGGTTCGATATTAGAAAGCAGATTGTCCCAAGAAGTGTTACGGTGCTCCTGAATGGCCATCTTCACCTTGCGACGAAGCGAGTTCATTCGGAAGCGATTTAGTTCGGAGGGCCAAGAACTAAAGCGACGAGTTGCTGCGTTCTTCTTTGTGATCAGTCGTCTTATCTCATCAGGCAGAACACAGTTACGATCAGGCGTAGCTGGGACCTGTCTAGACAAGTCGCGAACGGCGGATTGGACATGACTGGTCAGAGAGTCGACCGCAATAGCAATGTCGTCAGGGGACCTAATGTCGTCGGGGATTTTATCCAAGTCGGGAGAATGGATAACCTTGAGGGCTTTCTCAAGTTTATACCATTGCACCACAGTCTTGGTCGGGGGAGTAGGGTCCGGCAGAGGGCCAAGTCTTTATATGACGGGACGGTGGTCAGAGTCTAGTTCCTGCATCACTACTATGGAGCTCATCCGGAGGGATACGTTCCGCAGCAGGGGCGGAGTGAAGCTCCTGGGAACGCGGGGGAGGGGATACACCAGTTGATGCCTGAAGGGCGCGGCTGGTGTAGCCCAAGGGTCTCGCCCAAGCTGACACAGCAGGAGGGGCGGGGGGCAACAAGGACACCTTCGGAGGTGTCCTCGCGTGTTGGGGTGGGGCGGGGCGGAAGCGCTCCGGAGCCCTAGCATGCGCTCTCCTAGCGCTTGCCTTTGGGGCTCTGGGGCAGACGCGATAGTTCGCGGTGTGCCCCTCGGTCCCGCAGAGCACGCAGCTAGGCGGCATGGGATCATTGGGGACGCGCTTGCAGTCAGCGGTGCCGTGGTCACCCAGGCACTTGACGCAGCGGGGGCGGGCAAAACAGTTGCGCGTAGAGTGGCCATATAACTGGCACCTGTGGCACTGTCTAGGGGGGCCCTTCCTGAAGGGAGCCTCTACGTAGAGGCCGGAAAGGCGACACACGGTTTTGACGCCGAATATCGCCTTTCCTTCGGGCGAAAGATCTAAGATGACTAGTACGAGGTCGAACGGGGTCTTGTCCCGTCCGCTGTACATGCGATGGACTTCCCTGACGGGGAAGCCCTGATCGCAGAGGTCGGGCTTAATGACCTCAGAGTCGAACTCCGCGGGGAAGCCGCGGATGACTACGCGCAGAAGGCGCTCGCTCTCGAGAGCATAGGTATGAAAACCTATGTTCTCAGCGCGGAGGACAGACGTCAGACGTCGGTGATCGTCCGATGTCTGGACGTGAATCTTAATAGAGTCCTTGATGGACTGGGCCTTGGTGAAATTAACCTTTTTCAAGGTTAGAAATGAATATATTTTTCCTAAAAATTTAACATATAAGTATTTTTAATGCATTTCGTTTCGGCACTGAAAGACGGAGCGTCTTCTTGCCGCGTCGACCAATAGGGCGCGAGCGCGCCGTCGAGTGTAGCCCGTGAAAACCGTTTCACACCGCTCTTCTATAAATATAGGTTTTTCACGGGCGACGCCCGCCCCTTTCGCCTTCAGGCCGCCGTGAAGTGAAGACGTGTCGAGAGCTGTGCGCGGCGTGACGACTCGGAGCTGTACGCGGTGCGAAGACTGAACACGCAGGACCTGGAGCTGATGTCGTTCTGCATGATCACCTCGTTCTTATCAGGGCGAAGGATGATTATTGTTTCTATGGCTTGGCTAGTCAAACTGTGTTTCTTTCGTCTTGCAGTCTGCGTGCTATTAAATATGTGATGTGATGTGATGGTTCTGTGTTTTATTTATTCTGGTAATCCATGGTAAAGGTATGTTGTTTAACTTCTGGTAACGGTAATCTGGTAAAAGGTATTCAAGGTAGGTAATCTGGTAAAGGGGGTGGTAAGGTAGGTACGTAGTAGATACGTAGCTACAATATGGAAGTCTTGAATCAATTGCGCCTTTGGTGGAATTAGGGTTCCGGACCAAAATGGTAAAAAGGAACCCTTATAGAATCACTCTGTCTGTCTGTCTGTCTGTCTGTCTGTCACAGATGGATATCTCGAGAACTACTGATGCTATCGACTTGCAATTTAAAATGGTAAAAGACAACAGTTTTTTACTCATATAGCATATATAAAAATTTAAAAAAAATTCTTATTTTGATTGCAGGGGGGCGGATAGGGGATCTCAAAAATTTTAAGTGAAGTTACTAGGCCGTGTGGGGTATCATATGAAAGGTATTCATTTGTAAATTAATAAACAGTTTTTAGTTTTCCTTTAAACCGTATTTTTTTTTTGAGTTATTTACAAAAATGTTGAAAAAACGACCGTTCCCCCCCCCTTATCTCCGAAGTTTGCAGAGATAAACCCGTGATACTTTTAAAGCTAATAGAAGTGTATGTAAACTTTATAGGAAAATTATAGCGAACTCTCTAATTTGCATAGTTTTTTAGACAAGGGGGGTGGAAGGGGGGTTTTCAAAAATTTTGTGAAGTTAATAGGTGATGTGGGGTATCATATGAAAGGTATTCATTTGCACATTAATAAACAGTTTTTAGTTTTTCTTTAAGCCGTATTGTTTTTGAATTATTTACAAAAATGTCGAAAAACCGACCGTTCCCCCCCCCTTATCTCCGAAGTTTGCAGAGATAAACCCGTGATACTTTTATAGCTCATAGAAGTGTATGTAAACTTAATAGGAAAATTGTATCATACTCTCTAATATGCATAGTTTTTTAGATAAGGGGGGTTGAAGGGGGGTTTTCAAAAATTTTGTAAAGTAAATAGGTTATGTGGGGTATCATATGAAAGGTATTCATTTGCACATTAATAAACAGTTTTTAGTTTTCCTTTAAGCCGTATTGTTTTTGAGTTATTTACAAAAATGTTGAAAAAACGACCGTTCCCCCCCCTTATCTCCGAAGTTTGCAGAGATAAACCCGTGATACTTTTATAGCTTATAGAAGTGTATGTATGTAAACTTCATAGGAAAATTATAGCGAACTCTCTAATTTGCATAGTTTTTTAGACAATGGGGGTGGAAGGGGTGTTTTCAAAATTTTTGGAAAGTTACTAGGTTATGTGGGGTATCATATGAAAGGTATTCTTTAGCACATTAATAAACAATTTTTAGTTTTCCTTTAAGTCGTATAGTTTTTGAGTTATTTACAAAAATGTTGAAAAAAATAGCGTTCCCCCCCCCTTATCTCCGAAGTTTGCGGAGATAAAGCTTTGAAACTTTTATTACTATTAGAAGTGTATGTAAAGATTAGAGGAAATTTATTACAATCTCTCTACATAGCATACTTTTTTAGAAATCATCGAAAGTCTAAAAAGTCTACATAAGTTTCGCTATCAGACAAGAGATGGCGCTGTCAAGGTTCTCCAACAAATATAAAACCGCCTTTGTCATAAATTATATTGTATGATGGCACGGAACCCTCGGTGCGCGAGTCCGACTCGCTCTTGCCCGGTTTTATTTTAACATAACATTACTTAAATTATACTAAATTCGTACTATAAAATGGTAAGATTATTTATTATTTCACTAGGCAGGCAACACTCAAATTTAAAATGGATGGTTGTTTTTTTCTTTTCTTGTTTGTTTTTGTTTTCGATGCTATTTTGTTATTACCGGCCGGTGTATGTTGTGAATTTATCTGGCTAACTGCGAAAAAGAAAGCCGAATATACAAATATTGTGTGTGTATTACGAGACATAGACTTATTTGCGATAGTGACGATTTTGTGTTGTGATTTTTGTGTTCGAAGATTTTGCGAATTGGCGATATTGACGCTTCTGTGATAATCTACCCGCCCGTTTTTTGTAAAAAGTTTGTGCTATAGTGAACGCTTCACAACAACGTGATTAGGTGATTATGGCCGGAAAACGAAACTATAAGTGTGCTAAGTACGCTATAACTTCAAATGAAGATTCTTCCTTGACCTTTCATCGATGAAAACGGTTTTGCACCCTTAAAAATAGAGGGTTCATTGAAGAAGCCAGCAAGGAAGCTTTGTCAAGAAAAATAAAAATATTAAAACATGTTTAAAACATTTGTTTTATTTATGTGAATAAAGAATACATGTTACAGAACAATATTACATACATGTAGGTACAAAAAAAAATTCTAGCATTACCTATTATACAATTTTATTAAATAGGTAGGTACCTATAGGTAGAACCCATTTTGAAATTCCCGCGCTACTGATTAGTTTCGTTGCTCGAAAACTGAAGCGCTAGTGGGCGCGCTGTAAGCATTTCCAATGTATGGACTTGTAGTTCTTCTCGTAAAGGGCGCTCCACATTCTCAAGAGAATCTCGCGAGAACGAACGCGAGAAACATGCGAGAAACGTGAATGATTCATTCATGTTTCTCGCATGTTTCATGTTTTTTTTCTCTTGAGAATGTGGAGCGCCCTTTAGAGTATATTGTTCTGTGGTTCAGTGTCTCCAACACTCAGAGCAAGTATCAAATGGTCTGAGCTCCAACAACACCGTAATTACGGTAAAAAGTAAGGCCTTTGCATCTAATAGATGATTTATACAGCGTCAGCAACTGGTAATCATGCTGTACGGGACGCTGCAGTGCCTGGGACATTGTTACACAATATAATGTAATAAAAAAGCTTGTCGCGAGATTAACCTGTGTGCCTGTAACTTGATCTAATTGATTAATTTTTTTTTTCAAACATTGTAAATACGAATACCTGCTTAAATCTCGCGACAAGCTTTTTTATTACATAGGTAATTATATTGTGTAAAGACGTTTTAGGTAAGTTGACATTAAAGTTTAATGGAAAATGTTTATTTTACTATTTTTAGTGGGTTCGTTTAAATAAAAGCTTGTTTGTTAAAATTTATTTTTTACTTTTTAGCTATCACTGCACAGTTGGTTTCTTGTCTGTTCATCTCATGACTGCCATGTTGGATTGAGAGTGATGTCATATAATTTTTCAAGTAACTCTATTGTAAGAGTGCATTAAGAATAACTAGTCCGCCATCTTGAGTAGGTATACCGTCATGTTGGATTTCGAGTAATGTTCTTTAATTTTTCGAGTAACTCTCAGCAAGGCCTTTCATTTGATACCCATATTATAGGAGTGCATTAAGAATAACTAGTCCGCCATCTTGGATTTTCCGCCATATTGGATTCAGAGTATCGTCACTTCATTTTCGAACTATTTCCAGCAAGCCCTTTCATTTGATACCCATATTGTAGGACTTACACATAACAACATTACTTAAAAATAACTTGTCCGCCATCTTCGGTGTTCCGCCGTTGGATTCAGAGTGAAGCCATATAATTTTTTGCATTATTCTCAGCAAGCTCTTTCATTTGATACCCATATTATAGGAGTACATTAAAAAAATAAGTAGTTCGCCAGGACAGTACAGAATAGTACATGACAGTACAGTCCGGTCCAGTTCACTCCAGTCCAGTCCAGTTCACTCCAGTCCAGTGCAGTGCAGTCCAGTCCAAGTCCAGTCCAGTCCAGTCCTGGGTGTTCCGCCATGTTGGATTCAGAATGACGTCATTTCATTTTTTTTTTATTATTCTCAGCAAGTCCTTTCATTTGATTCCCACAATAAAGGAGTAGATTAAAAGTAAGTAGTCCGCCATCTTGGGTGTTCTGTCATGTTGGATTCAGAGTGACGTCATTTCAGTTTTTGAGTTATTCTCAGCAAGACCTTTCATTTGATACCCATTATTATAGGGGTACATTTAAATTTGAAAAGTTTTAGGAGTATTTCACTATGGCAGCACTGTCAAATTGAAATCAGTGTTGCCGCCTTAGCCTTTCGCGCTAGATCTGGCCTTTTATACGAATCGATTTCTCTACATTTCATTATTTAGTCCTAATTAATGTACGTTGTACGAAAACTTCTCTTAGCATACTTATTGATTTGACTGAAAGATATTGCTAGTCTTGTGGTACTTTATTAAAATTAATATATTACATGTTACTGAATTTCATATCAAGGATTAAAATTTATCATCGAACAAAACTATTTTCTTTTTTAGTCCTTTCTAGCCCTACTTTTTAAGACTTAATTCGTGTAACTTAGAGACTTAAAAACCAAAAAATGGAATAAATTGTCAACTATAGTCAAATTTTTAATTAGACGAAGCCTATTGCTGGAAACCTATTGACACAGCAGGTTATTATGAGGAACGGTAAAAACTGCGTAGATTTTCATCCTACTCTTGAGATGATTAAGAAAATGAATATTTCGTTATATAAAAACAATTAATGCATACCTATTTGACGCGACATTTAGTTTAAATCACATTTCACTGGAACATAGTTCAATATACGAATCGTATTTCAAGAATTTGTATAGTAAAATATTACCGTATTTATATTGTATGTTATAGTCTGTCGTAATGAGGCGTTTTCATTAAAAAGTAAAAATTTCAAAAATAGTTCCCTCAAACCTTATAGATGGCGTTAGTTTTCATTTAATGGAAGGAAACACAATTTGACAATGACAGCATTTGTAATCAATCACAAACTTGTTTTCTCCGCTTACCAGCTCCATCTGTTTGGTGTAGTAGAAAACACTTTTTTATTTTTTACTGAAAACGGCTCATTTTCTGAGAACTACCGTATTTTTAGACAAGCAACACCGTAGTTATTATAGACTCAGGTTGTTTGTTGGAGACACATTGACTATAGCCTGCTCTGAAAGGAGCGAAAAAAAAAAATTGGAGACACTGGTTTACAGTACATTCACAGTTATTTTACCTTTACCTCTGACAGATGTTTTCTGAGTGTTGGTAGTACTGTCGAGTTGTCTTGAAGAGCTTTTAGCGTTTTTCTTTATTAGTTGTGATATTTCATGTGATATAATGCCGAAAAGGATTCAAAGTAGCGGAAGAAAGATTGTATTAGCAGTGCGTGATTTTTGTGAAAGAGAAAAAGACAATAATGCTCCTTTAATTCCATTTGGCAATGTTCGTCAACGAGTAGCCGCCATTACAGGTATGTAAAAAAAAGGGTTACCCGTCTTTAACATTTTACCCAATTAAACTGGAAACTAGAATGTCATACCGTAAGCACCATATTTAGAACATATATTAGGATTGTCAAGGTACTTTTGTGAAATTACTTACACGAGGGCAATGATTAATCTGTGAAGTTTTATTATTGTTATTATTTAAGATCATGTCGATTATTTTTGTATTCTGTTGCTATTAATTTAGGTATAGTTCATTTTGATGTCATTTCCATTTGTGTTTTAAATATAATATATGATGTTATTCGTTCTTACAATAATGTTTGTCAAATAGTGTAAGTTGCCATATGAATAAATAAATAATAAAAAATAGCGATATATTTAGGCTATCAATTAAAGTTGTTTGTTATTTCAGGCATATCTGAAAAAACCGTCAGCACCATTACCAAAGAAGGTGAAGTAGCTGCTTCCACATCTCAAAAAATTTCCACGCCAAGAAAGAAACGAATGCAGGAAAAGAAAATTAAATTGGATGATTTTGATTTGTGTGCAATTCGAAATAAAATACATCAAATGTATACCGTCAGAAAGGAGGTACCGACTTTGGGAAAACTCTTAGCAGAATTGAAGATTGAGATAAATTTTCGTGGAGGGCGTACTACATTGTGGAAAATTATCCGACAAATTGGATTCCGTTTTAAAAAATGTGGGTCAAAAAGGAAGCTACTGATGGAAAGGCCTGATATTGTGGCCTGGAGATACAGATACCTAACTATTTTGAAGCAAAATCGCGATGAAGGCAGGCCTGTTGTGTTCCTAGACGAGACTGATATTAAAGATAAAGATAAAGAAACGTTTATTTTGTCACATTTTTACAATCACATAAGAAAAATCATCAATTCGGTTTTAAAACTAGTGACAAAAATGGTCACTACTCAGCATGTGCTGTGGCAGAACGAGTCGTACCACAGCGCTGGTCTTCCGTAGTAACCATGATGTGCGGTTGGTGTTACCGCAATGCACGGTAATTGTATATTTATTAGGTACACATTAAAATCGAATGAAAAAGAAATACAAAATAAATAAATATAACAGTTTCACAAAAAGGAATATAAAATTACATGGATAATGTAAGACACAAAATAATTAAACAAGAACAATTTGCATGCAATATAATATACAAAAAATAAAAAAGATATCACGGATCTATACTAAACATGAAAACTAAAGGTAAGGCACAAAACGACTACTTATTTTGTTCTATCTTTTGAGTATGTAAAAGGTACTTCTTTAATGAATTTCTAAAAGACCAAATTGAAGAGGAGTTCCTAATTGATAATATATAATGATAATAGATTTCCTAATTGATAATAGATAATATATATAATATTCACGCGTCCTACACAGTAAATAAATGCTGGCAAATAGAAAATGAAGGTGTCCTCAAAAACGATTCTGCTGGTGCACGATGGATAATTGTTCATGCGGGTGGTGAAATGGGGTTTATACCTAATGCTCTGTTAATATTTAAATCGCAGTCGAAATCAGGTGACTACCATGATGACATAAATAAAACAAATTTCATGAAATGGCTTCAGGAAAAACTTATTCCTAACTTGCCGGCTAATAGCTTAGTAGTTATGGATAACGCCCCTTACCACACAGTAAAGTTAAACAAGGCACCAACATTAAGCTCTACTAAAGTACAAATGCAAAACTGGATAACAAATAAGGGCTTATCTTATCTGCCTACCATGGTTAAAGCTCAACTATATGAGATTATAAAAGAGCATAAAGAAGCTCCAGTATATGAAGCTGATCAAATGCTTGAAGCTCATGGTCACAAAGTGGTCAGATTACCGCCATACCACTGTGAGCTAAACGCAATTGAATTTATGTGGAGTCTCGTCAAAAGACGTGTTGCAGATAAAAACGTAGGACAAGAAGCAAATAACATTGTTAATTTAACCAAAGAAGCGTTTCAAACTATAACTGCAGAAGATTGGCAAAAACAATGCGAACATGTGCGCCACATTGAAGACAAGCTTTGTGAAAGAGATGGGTGTATGGACACTGAAATAGACAGGTTCATAATAGAATTAAATGACGTCTGATACCGACAGCAGTTCCGACGACGAAGATTCATCTGATTGTGATGATTCATCATTGGCAATCCGCCTGGAACATGCATATTCAAAATAAATATTTTTATTGCAGTTTGATCTGTTGTTTATTATTATTAATGTAATATTATTGGTACCTACATAGTGTTAATCGAATATTGGTATAACTGTACTGATTTTGTATAGAGATAAATATTTTATTAAAAACATTACTTTCAAAATACCTGGGAGACCAAACTTAATTTTTCTTTTGGTATTTCGCGTTTTCTTGGGAAAAGTTCTTATCTAAATGACCTTATAATGGTAAACCCTAAGTATAAAATTTCATTCAAACTGTTAAGGCCGTTTCCGATAAAGCCGATATATATGAATAAATAAATATACATATATATATACAAGATTACCTTGTTTAAATATCGTATTATATGTAAAGCGGCCTATACATGCTGGCCGAGCTAAGACCAACGCGAGCGTAGGCAAATCGTTACAAGGCAAGTGCTACCGTCTAGACGTTTGTCAAGTCTACGCAAACTATTGCAAGCGGCCAATGTAGACGAGTTTTGTGTGAAGCTGCCCACACGTTGGGCGCTGTCAGTTCTTGTTGTGCATCCGAACTACGTGGTCGTGGTTATTTGATTTAATATAATATAATAATGCTGGACAAATCACACAGCATCATCTAGCCCCAAGCTAAGCAGAGCTTGTGTTATGGGTACTAGATGACTGATATACTTAATACATTATACTACATAGATAGATATTTTTATTATATATAGAAGAACACCCAGAACAAATATCTGCAGATCGTACAGACATTTGTCCCGAGGCGGGAATCGAACCCGCAACCCCTTGCGACGCAGGTGGACCTTGACACAATGGGCGGCCTTATCACTATAAGCGATCTCTTACAGGCAACCTTTGGATGGACAAAAACAACAAGAAAGTAAAAGCGCGGTTTCGTCATAGTATAATTAAACTAGAGTACCTATGTAATAGCTATAAATATATACTTAGCTAGTATTATTACATATTTAATAATAATAAACAAATAAATAATCGAATATTTATAAACTACATATATAAATAATAGTAAGTAGGTAGGTAGGTAACTACCTAGTAATTTTGTTTGTTTATTCAGTCTACGAAGTCGAAGTCCTATATAACATACTTACTTTATTTTTAATAAATAAATAATGCTGGACAATTCACACAGCATCATCTAGCCCCAAGCTAAGCGGAGCTTGTGTTATGGGTACTAGATGACTGATATACTTAATACATTACACTACATAAATAGATATTTTTTATTATATATAGAAAAACATCCAGAACACCCTGAACAAATATCTGCAGGTCGTACAGACATTTGTTCCGAGGCGGGATTCGAACCCGCAACCTCTTGCATAGCAGGCGGACCTTCGCCCGCTGCGCCACAGAGGTCGTCATCTTATCTTTATGCTTTACGTCTTTTGGGTTCCAAATTACCGGTTCGTTCTGGTAATACTCCAAAAACTTGATAATATCATCATTTGTATCGAACGACATTACCACAGACAGATACGTGCGACGGTGACCAACGCCAAGTGCGTAATGGCGGGCAGACAAACATGTGGACACGGTTGGCCGAACGCAGGCAAGCGCCTTTGATTTGTGCAGAAAAACCGACACGGCTCCGAAGTGAGGCGAGTCAGCGCAAGCGATCGCGAGCGGTGACAAGTCACTGCAAATGTGCTCTATACACGTTGGCGCTTGTAAAAACTCGGCCAGCTAGGCGAGCGACACCGAGCGATGGCAAGGCAAGGCAAACATGCCGTCTACACGTTGGGATTGGCGTTCACTCGGCAACGTTGGCCCAACATGTATAGGCCGCTTAACATTATCACACAAAGTGTAATACTAAATCGGCATAGTTAGGTAATATTAGCAATACTGTTTTTTACATTTCGTTTAAGGGAGTCATAGAAGCTAGATATGGCAACATAACGCTCAGATTGCCAACCTAACAGCTAGAGGTAAAATAACTGTGAATGTGAGTGAATGCACTGTAGAGTATATTGTTCTGTGCACTGGTCAATACGATTTGAAATAACGTTTCGAGTTGGAATCTTGATAAAAATCAATTTTAATTTAAAATCTAATACATTTGCTTGGCGTAAACTAAAACAATAATTATCGTGGACTGAAAAGTAATCTGTACCTTAGCATTAATAAGTAAGACAGGCTGATAATTTGGAACATGGAAGAAAAATGGAACATGGAACCCACTTTGGAAAAGCAGCTAAAAGGTCATCGCAAGGCGATAACTTCACTATTCTTTAGCCCGGATGAACAGCAAATAGCTAGTAGCTCGTTAGACAACAGTGTTTTGGTAATATTCAATGCAATTTTTAATATTTGTTCACTTTTAACGTCTTTTCTTACGCCTACCTTCAAATATTTTCAGCTATGGGATGTTCGAGGCACTAAGCGGAGTAATAGATACCAGGGACACAAAGAAGCTGTATTAGACGTAACGTTTTCACCATCCGGAAATCACATGGCCTCTGCTTCTCGAGACCAAACTGTCAGGCTCTGGGTGCCCACTGAGACTGGCAGCACAGGCTTGATTAAAGCACACTTACAGGCAGTACGATCTGTTCAGTTTAACAATGATGGATCAAAAGTAAGAAAAACTATAAGACATTTTTTTATTCTTTACCTTAGTCTTAGAGCATTCCACAATAATTTTGTAATTTTTATGGGATTCAGACCCACATCCGTTAAAATGATCCCTGATGCATCCTAAACTAAAGCTGGAAGTGGTCTGACCACTATGCTATGGGACCCATGTTAATTTTTGAGTAGGTGATATCAGTTAAGCACCAATTAGAGCGCCGTTTAAAGATAAATAATAGTGTTTGTAAAAAAAATAATTGGTAAAGATTTTTTCATGTTCATTCTACAATACTTTTTAAATTGGTACAAAAGTATCCTTGTTTATCTATACTAATATATAAAGCTAAAGAGTTTGTTTGTTTGCTTGAACGCACTAATCTCAGGAACTACTGGTCTGATATGAAAAGTTCTTTCAGTGTTAGATAGCCCATTTATCGAGGAAGGCTATAGGCTATATAACATCACACTACGACCTATGGGAGCAGAGCAGTAACCAAAGAAGCGGGTGAAACAGCAGGCGACTTCTAGTTTTATATAAATAGATCCCATATCTAATGTTGTTTGACTTTTCCAGATTATAACAGCATCAGATGACAAAACAGTCAAGCTATGGTCTATTAATAACCTTAAACTCATATCATCATTTGTTGGCCACACAAACTGCGTTTGCTGTGCTCGCATGTCGGTTGATGGATCACTGATTGCCTCCTGTTCTGATGACAAGACCGCAAAGCTCTGGAACCCAGAAAGTAGTCAATGCATTCACACATATAAGAACCAGAAAGGCCTTTGCCTGGCCTGGCACCCTTCAAGTTGCTACATTGCACTAGGTACTTCGGATGGAATTGTTAAGCTTTATGATGTAAGAACACACAAATTAGGACAATGTTATATGTAAGTGAATTAATCATCCATGCCCAGGCAAGTCAAAAGCTATCCTAAATTAATTCTTATATCAAGGAACAAATGATTCACTTCAATTTTGATTTCAGCATTCACAATGATGCAATAACACAACTGGCCTTTCATCCCAGTGGAAACTACATCCTTACTGGCAGCAAGGATGGCAAAATAAAGGTGTGTTAAAAGTAGAAGAAAACTACAACATTTTTACTATACCTCAGTGGAATCTGTCATCTTTTAGACCGCCTTAAAGGTACCTACAAATAAGCTTCATATCTTTATTAAGTTTATATAATGTTACAGATATTGGACTTATTAGAAGGAAATACACTATTCACTCTAGATGGTCATAATGGAGCTGTAAATACTGTAAATTTTTCACAATGTGGAAATCTCTTTGCTTCTGCTGCGGAAGACAAACTGGTATGTACTTAGTGCCTATAGCACAAATACATAGCTACAATTCTTTAGTCTAAGAAACATGCTACTTGTTCCTTGTTTTTCCAGGTTTTTATATGGAAAACCAACTTTAGTGAACTATCAAGTTAGTGACATGAAGAAAAATGTGTCTCAAAATCCAACACCAACATAGCAGGAGGCAAATCACACTTCGGGAATGAAATAGGTCAATAAAAGATGATCCTGTTTTGTCTTAATTACATTAGCATGTACATTATAGCATAGATTTTTTATTTCTGTATTTGTTAAAAAATATGTGAACAATAATATCAGTATGAAAAATCAGTAGTATATGAAGGATAAGCGAGAAGAAAGATCAAGGTCATAGTTACAGTTTTCAGAAAATGTATTAAAATAATAATATAATAAATCATCATCATTATCATCCACAGCCCAACTTCACCCACTGCTGGGTATAGGTCTCCCATAGTTTGTGCCATTTGTTGTATAATAAATAATTAACATAGGTATTTATTTTGTACAAGTAATCATTTATTTATTAAAAGTATTGTTATAAATAGTTGTCTTATAGTCTTTCATTATGCTTATAAAAGCACGGTGGAAAGTTTTCTAATTTTACAAAATTGAAAGGTAGGTAATGTATAAAAACACAAGTAAGGATTATTGTTTAGCTTAACTAACTAGTAAATTAAACCTGTAACTGTTAAAATTAAAAGAAAATAATAAACTGCTTAAAAACGATCAAAGTCATCCCGTTAAATATTTTTTTCAAGTTTAATTAAGTTAAGAATCAATATTAGGGTTCCGAACCAAAATGCTAAAAAAGGAACCCTTATAGAATCACTCTGTCTGTCTGTCTGTCTGTCTGTCACAGATGGATATCTCGAGAACTACTAATACTATCGACTTGAAATTTGAAATGGTAAAAGACAACACTTTTTTACTAATATAGCATATATGAAAATGTTAAAAAATATTCTTATTTTGATTGCAGGGGGGCGGATAGGGGGGCTCAAAATTTTTAAATAAAGTTACTAGGCCGTGTGGGGTATCATATGAAAGGTATTCATTTGCACATTAATAAACAGTTTATTTATTCTTTAAGCCAAATCGTTTTTGAGTTATTTACAAAAATGTTGAAAAAACGACCGTTCCCCCCCCCTTATCTCCGAAGATTGCAGAGATAAACCCGTGATATTTTTAAAGCTACTAGAAGTGTATGTAAACTTTATAGGAAAATTATAGCGAACTCTCTAAATTGCATAGTTTTTTAGACAAGAGGGGTGGAAGGGGGGTTTTCAAAAATTTTGTGAAGTTAATAGGTGATGTGGGGTATCATATGAAAGGTATTCATTTGCACAATAATAAACAGTTTTTAGTTTTCCTTTAAGCCGTACTGTTTTTGAGTTATTTACAAAAATGTCGAAAAAACGACCGTTCCCCCCCCCCTTATCTCCGAAGTTTGCAGAGATAAACCCGTGATACTTTTATGGCATATATATATATTTTATGTATATGTAAACTTTATAGGAAAATTATAGCGAACTCTCTAATTTGCATAGATTTTTAGACAATGGGGGTGGAAGAGGCGTTTTCAAAATTTTTGGAAAGTTACTAGGTAATGTGGGGTATCATATAAAAGGTATTCTTTTGCACATTAATAAACAGTTTTTAGTTTTTCTTTAAGTCTTATAGTTTTTGAGTTATTTACAAAAATGTTGAAAAAAATAGCGGTCCCCCCCTTATCTCCGAAGTTTGCGGAGATAAACCTCTGAAACTTTTATTGCTATTAGAAGTGTATGTAAAGATTACAGGAAATTTATTACAATCTCTCTACATAGCATAGGTACTTTTTTAGAAATCATCGAAAGTGTAAAAAATCTACATAAGTTCCGCTATCAGACAAGAGATGGCGCTGTCAAGGTTCTCCAACAAATATAAAACCGCCTTTATCATATATTATATTGTATGATGGCACGGAACCCTCGGTGCGCGAGTCCGACTCGCTCTTGCCCGGTTTTATTTTTTATTGATTAGAATCAAGTTATTTGATCACATACAAATGTAGGATGAGTGGCTTCGGAACATGCCCTTCAATGAGAAGAGGCCATTATAAACTCATGGGTTAATCTGGAAATAATCCTCTGGTCCATACAATAACTTAACCCTTAATTGCATAGATTTTTTTTAACGTAAGGATTTTAAAATAAAAAAAATGTGAATCATGCGGAGAAATAGTCTTCATTTAATGAAAAAACATAAGAGTGGGTGATGGCACCAATCATGGACATTTTAAGGAAGCTGATTTGGTAAACATTTTTTAACCGGCATTTTTTTTTACTTATATATACAATGGGATTTTTTTTCGACAGTGAAATATATAAGAAACGCTTAGATATAGCTAAAACATCTAAAAATTATATGTAATCTGTAAAGGATACAAATTGTTGATACTTATAATTTTTTAAGACCTGTACATGTTTGCACACAATTTTTACAATAAATATATCTTTATCTTTATCTTTAAAAAAAGTAAAAATAAACAGAATACCAAAAACACCAGTAATGTACAACAGAAATGCAGTAATAGACCCCCATTCATGGACATTACCAATTATGGACACCCATTTATAGACATGTCATCACCATTATTAGATATCCATTGGTGGACAGTGTAAATTGTCACATGAATTGCATGCTCATGTCTTTCAAGTATTAACAAATTCGATTTGCTTTGGGTCTACTTCTTCGTCATCTTGGCGTTTTTTTTATCTTGGTCATGTCAATGAAGTCTGGCCCAGACCTGCTCTGAACCCATTGCGAACGAATTCTTCAGATATTGAGCAAATTGCATGTTTGAGCACTGGAGCAAAATGTTATTTTTTCGGAACTTGGCCAAGATGGTCCAGTTGCCTTTTAGAAACTTTTTTTTCCAAGCCAATTTTAAATGGACGAAACACTGCTAAATCTGCAGTATATGAGTTGAGTTGGTGTACAGAGCAAAGAGCTCTATTTCATTAAACTCTTTAACCATTTGCCTCTAGAAATTAAGGAGCTGGATGGCAATTTGTTTAAAATAAAGTTAAGAAGTTGGCTTGTTAATAAAGTTCACTACAATATAAAAGAATTTTATGAGAATTGATTGTACATCTAAAAAAATATTATGTCATACCTTTGTTTGTTGTATACAAAACCTTAATTATTGTATGTCCTAATAAGGATACAAATTGTTGATACTTATAATTTTTTAAGACCTGTACATGTTTGCACACAATTTTACAATAAATATATCTTTATCTTTTATCTTTATCTTTCAAAAGGCGCTAGTAGATTTTGGCGGCCCATGGCGGCCATTTTGTTTTGGTGAAATATGTATTTTTTTGTTATTATTCATTTAACTATGCCAAATCACCATGGCAAGTAATACGATTGAACAACACGTTCAAATGATAAATCTTTATTTTCAAAATCAGTGTAAGTGCAAACGTTGCGCGCATTGCGCCCATTTTACGGTAGGTACCAACCACGGCCCTTCACAGTCGACTCTTCAACGTTTTGATCAGCCAAAACCCATATCTTCTTCCAGATCTTGCGTTCAAGAAACGCAAGTTCGGCCGAGAACATCGCCGCGATCCATGAAAGTGTACAGCAGAACCAGAGGCTGTCGAGTCGATTCCTCGCCGTGCACAAGAAACTCTTTGACTTTTTTACAAGGCTTTGGCGTTGTTTTTTCGGTTTCGGTACAGTTGGGAGCCCGCACTCCAAAGCTTGTTGACTAGTTTACATATCAAACTCGTAAACCCACGTCTCGTCATCAGTAACAATGCGTTTCATGAATGTTGGGTCGGATTTGACACATTTTAGCAAGTCCTCAGCGGCTCTTATGCAACTGAGTTTATGGTGAAAATTCAGGTCTTTTCGGACTAGGCGAGCGGCAACATGTTTCATACCCAAGTGATTATTTAAAATGGTGCGGATCGACTCGTGAGACAATGAAAGTTCAGCGAATATCTCTCTCAAATTTGAATGAGATTTTTCAGTCACTAATTTCCTTCACTTTTGCGAAGTTAACTTCAGTTGTAGACGTTGATGGCCTACCAGAGCGAAACAAATCTTCTATCACATTTCGCCCGCTTTTAAAACCTTTGTACCACTCATAAGAATGTTTTTGATACTTATATTCGATTCACCGTAAGCCTTCTGTAACATTTTCAGTTACTCCGAACACGAAAGTTCATTGGCGATGCAAAATCTAGGAAAAACTCTTTCTTCGATATTTTTGATCCAACTAAAAACAGCACTGTTCAATCAATCAATCAAATCAAATTAAATCAAATCAAATTAAATCAATCAAATCATCATCATCATCATTTCAGTCGTAAAACGTCCACTACTGAACACAGGCCTCCCTCATGGATCTCCATTAGGGGTAGTTGCCATACTCACCACGCTTGGCAGGCGAGTTGATGAGCGCAGTAGGTACGGGATGTTGATATACGGAAAGACGCTGCTGCCCATCTTCCTGCCCTTAGCAGGCTCTTACTGCATCCACGGGTAGGAGAGGAGGGGTAACATTCTACTGCCGGTACCCCACGGCGAATACACGCACTGGCAAGGCGCTGTTATAAATATAAATAACAGATGCAACTCAAACTCCGCGCCAAAATAGAAAACAGTTGTGCCAGTCTAACAGCAGTAAAATAAACATGAAATATAATTTAGAACCGTAGACAAACTATCCGTAACTGATATTTTTTTGACTGAATGTATATCCCTAGATTACTTACATACTAGTAATTTAAAATAGTTGCGCCCTGCTGGTCAGCTGAGCGCAGTGCAGTTAGGTCACGGATAGTTTGTGAAGTTAATTCCACGGATGCACCGTAATCAGGCTATCCTCCTTTAAATGCAAAGGGAACTCTTAAAACATTCCGTTACGTCATTATGTAGGTACCTACGTTAAATTGGATTTTATAATCGACTACATTGTTGCTTTGATTGGAGTGGGGATAAGGTAATATAAGAACATTAATCTCGTGAATTCCTATTGAATCACTTTTCAAACATGGTTGTAATACCTTTATTACACCCATATTTCAAAAGTTATTTCAGCCATCCATACCCATAATAGGTACACACATTTTTGAAATGTGATTTAATAGGGATTCATGAGCGCAATATCCTAATTGTTTTCTTATCTCCACACTAATCAAAATGTCAATTCTATTCTATAGTGCTAATAAACCACTAAAAACCACTCAATTTTTATTCAATCTACAGGGTGTATATAGTATGTATACTAAACCGAAAGGGGGTGATTCTGACCATCCCAAGGAACAACTTTTGTTTTTCAACAACTTGTCAACTTTTTTGACTTTTCAGAATTCAGTGATTTTCATTCAAGAAAAGACCGCGAAAGTTTTAACTTAAACAGCTGATTATAGAATAATAACAACCTAAATTCCAAGCGTTGCCGTATAGGTACTTACAAATAATAAATAAAAAGTAAAAAAAAAACTTTTAACAAACAAGGTTTTATTTAAACGTACTAAATAAAAATAATAAAATAAACATTTTCCATTAAAGTTTAATGTCAACTTAAAACGTCTTTACACAATTTATGTGATGAAAAAGCTTGTCGCGAGATTAACTTGCGTACCTGTAACTTGATCTAATTGTTTTTTTTTTCAAACAATGTAAATACGAGTTTCTGCTTAAATTGTATTTACATTGTTTGAAAAAAATAATAATATAATAATAAACTTTAACTTAGTTTAGTACAACATTTGATTATACGTAAACTACGGCCCAAATTATAAATATATACCTTATAGACTAACATACATAAAAATAAATCTTAATTACTACACTTGTTGGGATTGTAAAACTACAAAGCAGCAGCTATCGCAGGTACGATCTCTGGTCGGGGTATTTTACTATGTAAGTTAAGCATTAATTAAAAAAAAATGTATTCAAGTGTTCTATTAACCATCGGGCTCTGCTTACTTTGGTAATGGATGTGAATCATCATCATCATGATTTCAGCCATAAAACGTCCACTGATGAACACAGGCCTCCCTCATGGATCTCCATGAGGGGTAGTTGCCATTCTCACCACGCTTGGCAGACGTGTTGGTGAGCGCAGTATGGGATGTTGATACACGGATAGACGCTGCTGCCCATCTTCCGGAGGTATCCCTTAGCAGGCTCTTACTGCATCCATAGGCATGAGAGGAGGGGTATCATTCTACTGCCGGCACCCCACGGCGGATGTGAATGATCCAGTGCTATTCATTTATTTCCTGTGGGGTGCCGGCAGTAGTATGTTGCCCCTCCTTTCTTGTTCGTTGATGCGGTAAAAATCTGACAAGGGGTCCCTCTAGAAGATGGCAGCAGGGTCTTTCCGTATATCAACATCCGAGCCAAGCGTGGTGATTATGGCAACAACCTCTAATGTCTTGGAGATTCATGAGGCAGGCCTTTATCCAACAGTGGACGTCCTACGGCTGAGATGATGATGATGATTATATATTTATTTATTCTGTACTAGGTTTTTGTCCAAAATGTAGTTAACCCTATCAAAAAGGCGCGGTCCACCCCACCGCGCATTCCCGTCGCGCAACTCGCCAGACGCCCTGTACATCGTTGATATCAATCACTTAGGCTTTCGTTATCCCAAAAACATCGAATAACACTTACAAAATATATATCTACACTTCATTATTAACGTTTAACACCAATTAGATTTACCGTACTGTCATATTGGAAGTTAATCCCTAATGATTTTAACGAGACACCCAAAGATTAATTTGGGTCAAGTGAGCGTCGCTTTTAATTGCAACACGCATCAAACAGATGGCATTGGAATGCAATTTTGATTGAAAAGCGTTAAGAGGTCTGTTAAAGCCCGATTTTACTTAAAAACAAAAGTTTCGTTGCATGAAAAGTTTACTTAGTTATTATATTTCGATATACAAGAACGTCATCCCAAAATTTTGTATCTCGTAAATCTTAAACAGCCATTTACTTAGGTCAGAGCTTCCTAGTACACAATGCAAAGAACAGATGGCATTGGGGTGAAGTTAGAATTTATTAAAAAACTTAAACATTCTAAAACAAATTCAACTTATGCAATAAGAACTATTGTATCACACGTTTAATTTTCTTTATTGATTATCTATTCTGTATATAAGCAAAAAGAAGTCACCGCGGGACGTTTTTAATGCTATCAGAGAAAGTTTCGGAATATCCTAGATCGCGCAAGCGACTTTTTTCCTGAGATTGGCATAAGTCCAAGTTCCAGCTTAACATATTCGGGGAGTCCGTATCTACATACGGGGAAGTTTGTAATAAGGTTTGCCGGAGAGCCCTTCACCCACAATTCTCCGATGGTGGAAAAAGATCAAAACCAGAAAAAAAGTGGACAACTGAAGTTAGATATTTAGGACTCCCTTTTTGCTGTTTCCAAGTCTTCAGAAATTTTCGTAAATTATATAAAGCTACTCACTGACTGACATCATTGTTCTCCCAGTTCTCCTTGGAATTTGGGGAATCCGAAGGTGGGGTTGCGTGTGTAGAGGGTGCAGGGGTGAGTCCGAGAAAAATTGTTAACTACCCCATTTCCACACCCTTCACCCACCAAAAAAAAATAATTAAAATCAACCTGCCAACCTAATCAAGCTGCAAGCAGCTCGCGCACAACCTACCCTCTATTATTTTAAAAATCAACCGCGAGCTGCTTGTACTCGCGTAATAATACTTTCAGATGCATACTGATGACAGCATTCACTAATATGTGATGTGGTTGGGAACTAATGTACGAACATTTTCTATTCCGAGAAAATTGGATTGGATGTGGTGGGAAGTGGCCAACTAATGCACCGTTGGCGCTTTTAGGTGAAATATTGTTCTCAACTTCAATTTATTTCTTCACACACATGTAACATTGCCACTGCCGTAGGGCGCCGGCAGTAGAATGTTACCCCTCCTCTCTTGCCCATGGATGCAGTAAGAGGCTGCTAAGGGATACCTCCGGAAGATGGGCAGCGGCGTTTTTCCGTGTATAAACATCATGTACTGCGCTCGCCAACCCGCCTGCCAAGCGTGGTGAGTATGGCAACTACTCCTCATGGAGATCCACGAGAGAGGCCTGTGTTCAGTAGTGGACGTTTTGCGGCTGAAATTATGATGATGATGATGATGATGTAACATTACAGGGACTATATTATCATCTAGAGATAAAGATAAAGAATTCATTTATTTACCAAAAAATATAATTACAAAGAACAACTTAGCCGTTACACAGATACTTATCCAAGAAAAAAATAATTAAGTACCTACAAATTTAACCTTACATACTTTATTATAACATACAAATTGACGATGACCATGACGAGGTAGTTACCACACTCGCCACTAGTAGCCACGCTTAGCAGGCGGGTATGGCGAGCTCAGTCCGGGATAATAATACACGGAAAGACGCTGCTGCCCATTTTCCTGAAGTGTCACCTAGTGAATTCACGGACAAGAGATTAAAGGCAGTATTCTGCTGCCGGCACCTCGCGGCTATTATATACTTATAATATAAAGTATCTCTAGCCATATTCTATGTGTATAAAATGTAAACAAACTGCCAGTACTTATCCTAAAAATGACTTTCTTCTTGTTGGTTTTTAGGGTTCCGCATGACTCAAAGGGTAAAAACGGGACCCTTTTACTAAGACTCCGCTGTACGTCTGTATGTCTATCTGTCTGTCACCAGGCTGTATCTCATTAACCGTGATAGCTAGACATTGAAATTTTCACAGATGATGTACTTATTGCTATATAAGTACTACCGCTATAACTAAAAATACTAAAAACAGAATAAAATATATATTTAAGGGGGCTCCCATACAACAAACGTGATTGTTTTATTTTCTATACGACTAAATGACGGGACATGCCGAAGGCCCACTTATGTAAAGTGGTAACCCCCACCTATTACAAATGCAATACCGCGGTGATCCCGTTCACAAAGCACGTGACCAACGCTGCATTGCGTCCGCCACCCTGAGACAGAGTTGTAAGGTCTCATGTGCCCGTAATTGACAACCTCTGTGGCGCAGCGGGCGACGATCCGCCTGCTACGCAAGTGGTTGCGGGTTCAATTCCCGCTAAGCGGAATTAAAACTCAATATTTTTATTGCATTTTATTAATAAAATGTGCTTCAGTACATCCACCCTGATTCGGACTTCCCTATGCCCCAATGATCAGGGACTGTGGGAGATATGTGATCCGGCACTCTTTTATATTTAAAAACGATCAATGGAGGTGCCAGTTGACCAGCAGCAGTAAAATTATACAATATATCTAGGCCAAAATAAAGATCACCCATTATGGACACCTCCAAAATCCCAGTCATGGACACGTTGTCCATTATTGGAAAATAAATAGCAATTGCAAAATCATAACGGTACATTTATTTAGAACCACAAATTAAATACTTTAAAATAATAAAATAGAAAAACATGAAAAACGATAACTTTCGACACATGTCCATTAAAGGATTTCATGAGATATCACAACCAGTCATGAACAAGGTGCGTAAAAAAAAACGACCCAGCCTTAACATATAAGAATTAGCTCAATTTTGTTTTATTCTATTGTATTTCGATAAAATAATAATACATTTCATTATATCATGATACCAAGAAAACAAAATGCAAAAATGTCTACTTTATCTTCTTAACGATTTTAGCAATAAAACTGGATTTTGTAGTAACACGCCGAACAGCTACATTTCACTCGGCGACCATTTTAAAACGAAATGGCCGATTCATGCGACGTTATCAATATGTCAGCTCCAGGGTATATGGATTATGATTCAGTGTTGCTCATTAAAAAAATAAATGACAGTTGCTTAATATTTTGGCTAACAGAAAAATATGTCCATAACTGGTTCAATGTCCATTATTGGTGTCATCACCCTAGTTGCTTATTTTTATATAATAAATTAAAAAAAACATGTTATGGTTATTTCCAACACAATGCGCTCACAGGTAATATAAGTACTTATAGGTAAACTCCTCTCATCTCAATTGCTAAGGTGGAACTTTAAAACAATTATTTTGTTTAGGCATAAATTCATATCACATTTGGAACAGCTAATGGTGGTGTATTCAGTACAATGTGAATACTTACAACGAAGCAACAAACCAACGTAAAACCAAACACTAAAAGCCATAAAATAATAAAAAGACAAGATCAAGAAAATTTATTTATTTATTTATTAAGGACTCCCAACATAAGTAACACAATAGAAACAAGGTAACAAGCTTAACATTAAAATGTCTAGTGCACTTATAATTACAGGGTGTCACTGCATGTACTGTAAATTATTATTCGACTAAACTAAACAACAAACAATATTCATGTGCGCCACGGTAGGTGGGTAATAGTTACAAACAGTACCGTAAAACGGGGTGAATAGAATCGCAGGGGTGAAAAGATACAAAACAAAAAATGGTTTTCAACAGACTATAGCCAAACATTTTCTTTTGTTCTCTCTTTCTTGATGTTAATGGAAAACGTTCTTCGGGATCTGTAGTTACAATGGGTGTACCGCAGGGATCGATTCTTGGGCCTTTTCTATTTTTAATTTACATTAATGATCTACCTCATCTTGTCAAAAACAATCATGAGATTGTATTGTTTGCTGATGACACTTCACTTTTATTCAAAATGAAACGACGTACCACCGATTATGACGAGGTGAATAATGCAATCTCAAAAGTTGTTAATTGGTTTAATGTCAATAACCTATTACTTAATGAAAATAAAACGAAATGCATTAGATTTACTCTCCCGAATGTAAAACAGGCTGATGCCAAGATTAAATTAAAAGGTGAAAGTTTAAACCTTGTAGAAAAAACTGTATTTTTAGGCATAACGTTAGACAATAAGCTTCAATGGGGCCCACACATAGAACAACTATCGGGTAGGCTTAGTTCTGCAGCATATGCAGTCAAAAAAATCCGCCTTCTTACAGACGTTGATACCGCTAGACTTGTTTACTTCAGCTATTTCCACAGCATTATGTCTTATGGCTTACTACTGTGGGGATGTGCTGCAGATATAGACACCGTATTTGTGCTGCAGAAGAGGGCTATTCGTTCTATCTACAATATGGGTCCCAGAGAATCACTTCGCACTAAATTTAAAGAAATAAATATAATGACAGTAGCTTGTCAATATATTTATGAGAACCTGTTGTACACCCATAAAAATATTGCTTCGTTTAAGAAAAACAGCGACAATC
Source organism: Pasiphila rectangulata (assembly GCA_963082625.1). NCBI lineage: Eukaryota > Metazoa > Arthropoda > Insecta > Lepidoptera > Geometridae > Pasiphila > Pasiphila rectangulata. The sequence continues at coordinate 7,922,231 of OY720236.1, read as the reverse complement.
ACAATGTAAATACAAGAAATAAGAATAAACTCGCTGTGCCCACTACTAGGCTCCATAAGGTGAAAATATCTTTTAAAGGGCAATGTATACGCTTCTACAACAAACTCCCAAGTGAGTTGCAGAAGTTATCATTGAATAAATTCAAAAACATTATTAAACGCAATCTATGCAATAAAGCTTATTATAAAATATCAGATTACCTAGAGGACAAAACCACTTGGGACGGAATCTGCTCCAACTCCGTCAAACGTAACATAAGACAAAATCAAATTGTTAAATGATGACTATAACGACAGAGTTAGGTTCTTCTGTTCGCTTCTTTTCCTAACTCGCGTGTCATCTGAAGTGAACAGATTCAATTATGTGCTTTATTCTATTTATTTGTGTTGTTTTATTTTGTAAGTTGTGACGCGTCAATAAGGTCCATGCGGCCGCACTGAATAAAGTATTTTTTGAATTTTGAATTGAATTTTTCAAAGAAAAAAGATCCGAATTTTATGTTTTTTTAAAACTGCAGTATTTTTTTTCTTGAAAGAACAACACTGGATTGACTTGAGGTGTGGCCAACACAATAAATAAAACCGGGCAAGAGCGAGTCGGACTCGCACACCGAGGGTTCCGTGCCATCATACAATATCATCATCATCATTACAGCGGTAAGATATCCACTGCTGGACATAGGTCTCCCTCATTGACTTAGAGATCCAAGTGCTTGAGGGGTTGTTGCCATACTCACCACGCTTGGCAGGCGGGTTGGTGAGCGCAGTTCGGGATGTTATTGCACGGAAAGACGCTGCTGCCCATCTTCCGGAGATATCCCTTAGCAGATTCTTACTGCATCCACGGGCAGGTGAGGAGCATACAATATAATATATGACAAAGGCGGTTTTATATTTGTAGGAGATACTTGACAGCGCCATCTCTTGTCTGATAGCGGAACTTATGTAGATTTTTTACACTTTCGATAAAAAAGTATGCTATGTAGAGAGATTGTAATAAATTTCCTCTAATCTTTACATACATGTCTAATAGCAATAAAAGTTTTAGAGGTTTATCTTCGCAAACTTCGGAGATAAGGGGGGGGAACGCTATTTTTTTCAACATTTTTGTAAATAACTCAAAAACTATACAATTTAAAGGAAAACTAAAAACTGTTTAATAATGTGCTAATAATTACCTTTCATATGATACCCCACATTACCTAGTAACTTTCCAAAAAATTTAAAAACGCCCCTTCCACCCCCATTGTCTAAAAAACTATGCAAATTAGAGTGTTCGCTATAATTTTCCTATAAAGTTTACATACACTTCTATGAGCTATAAAAGTATCACGGGTTTATCTTTGCAAACTTCGGAGATAAGGGGGGGGGGGGGGAATGGTCGATTTTTCAACATTTTTGTAAATAACTCAAAAACAATACGGCCTAAAGAAAAACTAAAAACTGTTTATTAATGCGCAAATGAATACCTTTCATATGATACCCCACATTAACTATTTACTTTACAAAAATTTTGAAACCCCCCTTCCGCCCCCCTTGTCTAAAAAATTACGCAAATTAGAGAGTTCCCTATAATTTTCCTATAAAGTTTACATACACTTCTATTAGCTTTAAAAGTATCACGGGTTTATCTCTGCAAACTTCGGAGATAAGGGGGGGGGAACGGTCGTTTTTTCAACATTTTTGTAAATAACTCAAAAACGATACGTTTTAAAGAAAAACTAAAAACTGTTTATTAATGTGCAAATGAATACCTTTCATATGATACCCCACACGGCCTAGTAACTTCACTTAAAATTTTTGAGATCCCCTATCCGCCCCCCTGCAATCAAAAGAAGAATATTTTTTAACATTTTTATATATGCTATATTAGTAAAAAAATGTTGTCTTTTACCATTTTAAATTTCAAGTCGATAGCATCAGTAGTTCTCGAGATATCCATTTGTGACAGACAGACAGACAGACAGACAGACAGACAGAGTGATTCTATAAGGGTTCCTTTTTACCATTTTGGTCCGGAACCCTAAAAAAGATCTTGAAGTGAGTCCCTTGAATGCCGGTTAAACGAGGTCCTGTAAACTTTACAATTTTCATTGTGAAAGGAAGTGTTTTGTGCCATTACAACTTGTTAAATATATTCGTTGGTTCCTTGTGACCCTGATTAATAAAAAGCTAAGTGCGTTTGTGATGTAAATTTCGAAATATTTTAAAAATTGTAAACCAAGTCATTTTTAGGGTTCCGGACCAAAATGGTAAAAAGGAACCCTTATAGAATCACTCTGTCTGTCTGTCTGTCTGTCTGTCTGTCTGTCTGTCTGTCTGTCACAGATGGATATCTCGAGAACTACTGATGCTATCGACTTGCAATTTAAAATGGTAAAAGATAACAGTTTTTTACTAATATAGCATATATAACAATGTTAAAAAATATTCTTATTTTGATTGCAGGGGGGCGGATAGGGGATCTCAAAAATTTTAAGTGAAGTTACTAGGCCGTGTGGGGTATCATATGAAAGGTATTCATTTGTACATTAACAAACAGTTTTTAGTTTTCCTTTAAACCGTAGCGTTTTTGAGTTATTTACAAAAATGTTGCAAAAACGACCGTTCCCCCCCCCTTATCTCCGAAGTTTGCAGAGATAAACCCATGATACTTTTATGGCTAATAGAAGTGTATGTAAACTTTATAGGAAAATTATAGCGAACTCTCTAATTTGCATAGTTTTTTAGACAAGGGGGGTGGAAGAGGGGTTTTCAAAAATTTTGTGAAGTTAATAGGTGATGTGGGGTATCATATGAAAGGTATTCATTTGCACATTAATAAACAGTTTTTAGTTTTCCTTTAAGTCGTATAGTTTTTGAGTTATTTACAAAAATGTTGAAAAAAATAGCGTTCCCCCCCCCTTATCTCCGAAGTTTGCGGAGATAAACCTTTGAAACTTTTATTACTATTATTATATTATAAGTGTATGTAAAGATTAGAGGAAATTTATTACAATCTCTCTACATAGCATACTTTTTTAGAAATCATCGAAAGTGTAAAAAATCTACATAAGTTCCGCTATCAGACAAGAGATGGCGCTGTCAAGGTTCTCCAACAAATAAAAAACCGCCTTTGTCATAAATTATATTGTATGATGGCACGGAACCCTCGGTGCGCGAGTCCGACTCGCTCTTGCCCGGTTTTATTTATTTTTGATTGAGGTGAATAGACGGGGAAGGGGCGGATAGATACGTAGTATGGGGTCAATAGATACGTAGTATGGATTCAATAGACACGAGAAAGGGTTCAATAGAAACGAGTAAGAGGTGAATAGAAAAATATGTGTTAGGGCTGCTACCTACTGAAATAATATATATATATATATATATATATATATATACATATATATATAATATAAAGTTTTTAATGTTCATTATTGAAAAGTTAATTATTTTAAATGTTTACTACATACCTAGGTAGGTCATCATCATCATTTCGGCCGTAATACGTCCACTACTGAACACAGGCCTCCCTCATGGATCTCCATGAGGGGTAGTTGCCATACTCACCACGCTTGGCAGGCGGCTTGACGAGCGCAGTACGGATGTTGATACACGGGAAGACGCTGCTGCCCATCTTCCGGAGGTATCCCTTAGCAGGCTCTTACTGCATCCACGGGGATGAAAGGAAGGGTAACATTCTACTGCCGGCACCCCACGGCACTAGGTAGATACCTAAAAATAATTATAATTTGTTTTTTTTGCAATTAATAAATTATTAATATTAAGTAAAAATAAGGTATTAAAAAGTTTCTTAATTTTTACTTAATGTTTTATTTTAACCATTAGTTAACATTTACTGGGTATCTACTTAACTACCTACCTACCCACTTTTCACACTTACATTAGGCTTTGAAAATCGCCAACCCTAGCATTTTTTTCTATTCACCCCATACCTCGTCTCTATTGAACCCATGTGCGGGTCAATAGAAACGACAAATACTTTTGAATTTTGTGCTGTTATTAAGGAATAAATGCCAATTAAGATGACTGAAAACTATTAAAACAGGTAAGAAACATGATATAAGCACAATATAATGTTCTCTTGACTGTTGAAAACACATATAAAAATGAAGTCAAAGTTCAAAATTGTGTCTATCCACCCCGTTTTACGGTAGGTAAATTATTTTAAACAATTCAGCATAGGTTGATTATATCTAAAAAAAAAAGAGAAAACAAAGAAGATAAACTGAAGGTAGAAAAATCTAGATTATTTTTTATTTTTTTTTGGCAAAAGAATCTTACTTATACAATTTTTAAACTTTGCTAGCCTGTCAGAAATGTCGAGGTCATCGCTCTTTGAAAGAGTGTTATAGCACAGATTACAGAAACTAAGTTATAGTGCCTAAAGAGTCTTGGGAGAGTGCAGTGTCTACCAAGGTTAGTCCTAGAATATTGGGTGGTAAAAAGATTATACGAGCATTTCCTAGGTAATCGAGTTGGTGCATAGATAGACAATTGTTCAATAAGCTCAGGAGAGTCAATGTTTCCATTGAACAATTTGTGAAGGAACACCAGATCTAGGTATGTTCTGCGACTCGATAATTCATGCATGTTATAGTGTTGAAGTCTGTCTTTATAGCTGGGCAATTTTTTGCATTGTTGTCACCATATGAAACGTGGTATAGGAAACGTCTTTGTACACTTTCGATTCTCTTCGTGTAAATGTCATAATGTGGGTTCCAAATTTGGCTGCAATATTCAAGAATAGGTCTTACAAGGTTGTGATATAGCTTTATTTTTGTAGATGAGCGTTTAAAGTCTTTACTATTCCTAATGACAAAGCCAAGCGCTTTAAAGGCCTTGGTAGTAATCTTAAGGATGTGCTTGTCAAATTTAAGATATGGATCAAAGACAACACCCAAGTCTCTGATTTCGCTAACTGTTGAAAGTTCGAGATTATTCAGATGGTACTTGATGGGAGTAGGTGTTATGCTACGGCTGAAGTGTATGTGATAGCATTTTGAGACATTAAGAGGCATACTGTTTAGTTCAGACCAAATTGAGAGCCTGTTTAAATCCTCTTGCAGCGCGACTGTGTCCTGTGATGAGTACATTGACTTCACTACTTTCATGTCATCAGCATATAAAATTATTTTACTATGATGAAAGCATTCTGTTATGTCATTGATAAAAGCGTTGAACAGGATAGGTCCAAGATGTGGCCCTGAGGGACTCCATTGAATAGGTACGGAATATCGTCGATACTAAGAGCCCCGTATCAGTTGCATAAGATAAAACACCTTTTAGCTCATGTATTGAAAAAGGAGTATCAAGACCCGGACATGTTGAGATTGTTGTAGGGATTTCGGTTATAAACAATACTTCAGGTGGGACTGTCAGTGGAGCCAAAAGATCCAAGAATTTGTTACGAAGAGAAGGAAGCATGGTTGTAAACTTAGTGGTACTAACGGCGCATGTTTGATACTCCTATATTATTTTAAGACCTTGTAACTCAACATGCTTGCAATAAATGACTATGAACTGAACACCGGCTCTGCAGCGCTTAATATTCCTCCAAACTTCCGATGGTTTTGTATTGGGAGATATGGTGGAGCAAAAACTCCTCCACCCTTGGAGTTTCTTTTCTTTCTAGTTGAAGCAATGATGGCAATTATAATATATATTTTTGTTGTCATTGTGTCAGTCTGTCATCAGTTGGGTTGGCTTTAGAATTTTCGGAAGATCCGGTGGGAGCCCGCCTATTCAACTCCTCTCCGCTGACGGTTCGCATGCTGTGACAGTGACACCCAGCGTCAGCTCCAGGTATGCTCCGGCGATCGACCCCGGACAGCGGCCCTATACGTTTACTTCGCGCCAGAACTACTATTTTCACGTGTCTGCCCCCCCCCCCCCCCCTCGTGAATCTGATGTTCGATTCGGACGTATGGTTGGTTTTGGGAAGCTTGGTAAAGAGGTAAAGTTTGTGTCGTTGTGAGTTTGTGAAGTTGTAGGGGGTAATCTCTGGATCTACTGAAACGAATTTAAATAAAAACACTAGAATCTTGAAAGTGGCCAGTACGACAAAACGCCAATTTCATATGTATAACGACCTAATATTATAATCAATTTATATTAGTTTACACATAAAAATGATTTGTGTTGAATTATGCAATCCGAGATGTATCACATATCAAAAATTAGTTATTTTATATTTAGGTACCTACATAACTTTAGATTCGAATTAGTAGGTACATGTTGAGTTGTACCTTAATCAATAATCAAATCAGTTGTTCCGGACGGACATAGCAATTAAATGAATAGATTAGATTAGCTAAATAAAACACCTACCACCATGTAGCTCTAAGGCCTAGCATAGATAGTCATAGCATAGATAAATATTATAAATAAAATATTAATAGTACTTGTAGGCACCGGCAACGGGCTACAATAATATAGAGGTAGGCTGTTTTGTAAATACATAGACCAAAGAATGTAAGATAATGTAAGGTAACACAGAAACAGATAAACAATGTACCTACACCAATAAACGCAACCGGCAATAGTCGCTCGCTGCGCGCGGCAGAGTGAGAGAACAGGAAAAAATATAAATATAGACGAGAACCGTTCACTGCATGTGCTCAGTCCACAAGTCGCCAGCCTCGGAACACACCCACGCGCTAACAAAAGGAAACAAGGAACGGACCTCTCGCTCACTCTCGCCGCCCGCAACCCGCACCCGCCGCCGTTGTACCTGAATTCACGCTATTGTTTCAATCTCAGTCCTCCATAGAACCCCAGCGATCAACGTACACTCAGGACGACGGTCCACTATACTCGGAATCGGAAGGCTCATCAGCACAACCAACAGTTACAGTCCACTGAATAGGTGCTGAGCCGACCGAACCGTTTATAGTCCGGTCCCGTACATTGGTCCTTCGAGCCGGATCTATTTGGATTGAGATTGAGCAATGGTGTTGACAAGGTCAAACTGCGGGTCTCGTTGCGAAGAGCCAGGTCCGGCACCTACGCCGACTGCTACCGCGGTGACGGCGGAGCGGCCTCAACCCCCGTCACAGCAGTCGGTGCCGCGCAAAACAGTGCCCGAGCAACCACACGCGTCCGGAGCTCCCGGTATGGAGCCGACAACATCGACCAGCTTCGGATCAAACATCCTCACCTCCAACTCGTCCGCGACCTGCACAGGAAGTACGCAGCCGACGTCGACGGACACCTTGGCCACAGCCACAGGAAACACCGGCGGGAGCCCCGTGGAGGACACAGAAGACACAGAGCCCCGCACGGAGAGAACACAGAAGACCGCGGCGTCGAGGAAATCAACAAGACGATCTAAGAAGAGCAGAATAGCGCAGGCAAAATTGGAGCTGTTGCGCATACAGGCTCAGATCGCCGAAGCGGAGCTGGAACAACTCTACGAAGAAGAGGAGGACTCAGAAAGTGACGCGAGGTCCGAAGTCACTGAACGAGAAAATACCGGACGGGTAGAGCACTGGGTACAGAACACCACCCTGCTGGCGATAACAGATCAACCACGCGGCGAGAATAACAGTCTCGCCGTACAGGTGCCGGGCGGAAGGAAGATTCCCCTCGCACAACCGGGCGAGAATAACAGTCTCGCCGCACAGGAGCCGGGCGGAAGGAGGATTCCCCTCGCACAACCGGGCGAGAACAACAGTCTCGCCGCACAGGAGCCGGGAGGAAGGAGGATTCCCCTCGCACAACCGGGCGAGAATAACAGTCTCGCCGCACAGGAGCCGGGCGGAACGAGGAACCCCCCCGGACGCCTTCAGGTCGGGAATAACAGTCCCGCCACACAGAAGATGACGGACGGCACAGTACAGGCCGCCCCCACCATCATACAGCAAGCGCCGCCGGGGACGACGGCCGACGCCCCCAACACACAGCCGCCGCTGGGGACGCCGAGGGCCGCGCCCCCCACGGAGACGCCGGAGCACCGGCACGCAGTGGGTGCACAGCCAGCCCCGCTACACCAAGGACAGTTTTATAGTGCAACAGAACAATATAACATAGTGAACAGTGACAGTACAGTTAACAACGCCCGCGGGGCAAACATGAATAGAGACAGTGCGAATAATGGATACAGTGAGTTCCAGGGAGCAAACCGGTATGTACACAACTTTAATGACAGGGATATTGTGAGGCCGGGAGCTTCCGCACCGGCGGGAGTCATAGCAGGTCCGCCCCGAACTGAAATGGGAGAGCTGGCCTCTGCTATAGCGCAAGCTATAAGATCGGGAACACAGTCGACTGCCCGCCGGTTCTCGGAACTGCCAATATACAGCGGTGCCTATCAAGAATGGCTAGCATTCAAGGCAGCATATGAGGAATCCGCCTATTCCTACATAGAAACTGAGAATGTAGGCAGATTAAGGAAATGCTTGAAAGGTCGTGCTAGAGAGTCGGTAGAAAGCTTGTTAATTTACAACGTCCAGCCAGATACGGTCATGAAATCGCTTGAAGCTAGATTCGGCAGACCAAACGCAATAGCCCTAGCCGAACTAGATAGATTACGTTCTCTAGCCCGACCTACAGATTCGCCTAAAGACTTATGTGTGTTCGCAAGTCGGGTAGCAAACGTCGTTGCTACATTACAGGCCTTACAACGAGTCTACTACCTCTATAACCCAGAGCTAACAAGATCACGATAGAAAAGCTCTCGCCGACGCTCAAATACAGATGGTACGATTTCGCTACAGAACAAGCTACCGACGAGCCCGATCTTCTCAAACTGGCGAGATTCCTCAACAGAGAAGCTGAGAGATGCGGCCCATACGCGCAGCCCGAGACAGAAGCGCCTACCGCTGCGAACAAAAAACAAGGCAGGGCCTATACCGTAAATAGTAGTCAAGAAGACAAGAAGCCCAAGTGCCTGGTTTGTCAACAGAATCACAATATCGTGAAGTGCGAAAAACTGACAGAAGCCTCCACCGATGAAAGATGGGACATAGCCAAAAGGTTCAAACTCTGCTTCCTATGCCTCAAGCTCAGAACACAGAATCACAGATGCCCCAAGAAGGCTTGCGCTACCGACGGATGTCCGAAATGGCATCACCCACTTCTCCATTTCCAACGAATCCAAGAGGAAGAAACCGAGAAGGTCGCATCATCAAGAACCATAGCAGAGAGCAGGACGTTTCTGAAGATAGTACCGGTCACAGCTTCGGGCCCCAGCGGCGAAGTGAAGACATACGCCCTGCTCGATGATGGATCAACGGTTACGTTGGTGGACGAAGACATCGCCGACACAATAGGCGCCCCTGGGCCAAATGATCCGCTGCGGATAGAATCCATAGCGAACGCAACGGTCAAAGAAATGAAGTCGAGGCGCATAACATTCAATTTAACAGGCGCCGATGGAACGCACGAAATACAGGCCAGAACCGTCAAAAGCTTAAAACTTTCTCCACAATCTATCACACACAACGACGTACGGAACGTGGAACATCTGAAAAGCATCAAGAATTATGTACTACATGGAAACGCCAAACCGAGGATCCTCATAGGCCAAGACAATTGGCACCTGCTGGTCACTTACAACATGAAGACAGGTCACATCTCTCAACCAGTGGCCTCCCTGACCCCGCTCGGCTGGGTACTTCACGGATCCCGAACTCGGTCTCTCGGACAGCGCGTTCAGTACATAAATCACCTATCTATCGAAGACGACATGAACAACGAGCTACGCCACCATTTCGCTATAGAATCGCTAATGATAACGCCGAAATGTCCTATCAACGATCCCGAGCAACGAGCACTGAAAATACTTCGAGAAAACACCACTCAAAGACCGGACGGACATTACGAGACGGCGCTACTGTGGAAAGAGGGAGATGTCGTCATGCCGAACAATAGAGATAACACGTTACGAAGAATGTACAGCACAGAGAAGAAGATAGATAAAGATAGCGATATAAGAAGAAAGTATGAAGCACAGATGACGAACCTTATAGTTAAAGGCTACGCGGAACGTGCGCCCCAGCCGGCTGATTCAAAGAAGAAATGGTACTTGCCTCACTTCGCAGTGATCAACGCAATGAAACCGGACAAGCTCAGAGTAGTGCTGGACACAGCAGCAAAGACAGCGGGAACATCATTGAACGATAAACTTCTAACAGGACCCGACTTACTCCAGTCACTACCCGGGGTATTGATGCGTTTCCGCCAACACAAAATAGCGGTTTCAGCGGACATCGCCGAGATGTTCATGCAAGTTAAAATAAAGGAAGCCGATCGGGATGCGCTCCGATATTTGTGGAGGGACCACAAGAGAGGTGACGCACCTCCCGAAGAATATAGAATGACCTCCCTGATATTCGGAGCAACATCTTCACCAGCCGCGGCGATATTTGTAAAGGACCTCAACGCAGAAAAGCACAGTGCGGAGTATCCGGCCGCTGCTAAAGCCATAGTAAGAAATCACTATATGGATGACTACTTGCAGAGCTTCCCGACTACAGACGAAGCGATACTTGTAGCAAGTCAAGTGAAACATATACAGTCAAAAGCCCGATTCAACCTAAGACAATGGACATCGAACAGTACGGAGGTCCTGAGAACGCTCGAGCCCGGACAGCTACAGACGCCGCGCCCACTGGACGACGGCACTAGAGCCGAGCGTACCCTGGGCATAATGTGGAATCCGGCTACAGACAGAATAGCATTCAACCTTGACATGACGCGCCTGCCACAGAACATAGCAACTAAGAAGCAGCCGACAAAGAGAGAGATGCTGAAGATTATGATGTCCGTTTTTGATCCTCTAGGTTTTGCTTCACCAGTCACCACACGAGCCAAACAGTTCCTACAGGAGATATGGCGCAGAGGAACAGGATGGGATGAGCCCATCCCTGAGGACCTAGCACAGCCATGGGAAGAGTGGCTGACTGAACTAAAAAACCTAAAAAGGGTAAGCATACCTAGAAGTTATAGAGGCTACAGCGAAGCTACGAGATTAGAACTTCACACCTTCGTGGACGCGTCAGAAGCGGCATACGCAGCGGTACTGTACTGGAGAGCAGTGACCGCCACAGGCATCGAGGTATCCCTCATAACAGCAAAGGCTAGAGTTGCCCCACTAAAGCTATTATCCGTGCCCCGCCTCGAGCTGCAAGCAGCGGTAACAGGAACCAGAATGGCGGAAGCAGTAGTAGCGGAACATGATAAAAAACCCGACCAAAGGTACTTTTGGACAGACAGCAAGACAGTACTTACGTGGCTAAGAACGGGAGCACGGTCGTATAAGCCCTTCGTAGCGCACAGGATCGCAGAAATTGAAGAACTTAGTGAACAGACAGAATGGCGCTGGATACCCACCAAACTCAACGTCGCGGACGACGCCACCAGGGACATACCGACAAATTTCAACGAACAACATAGATGGTACGTCGGCCCAGATTTCCTGAAAACAGATCCCGCTACTTGGCCTACGGAAGAACCCGCCTCGATCCAGGAAACAGGTGAGGAGCGCACGCTCGCCCTCGATACGGAGCCAAGAAAGAAGTCACCCACGATAGCTACAGCACTTCCCGATCCAAGCAGGTTTTCCCAATACAAAAGACTTGTTCGAACAACAGCGCGGATCTTACAGTTCATAGACATCCTCCGACGCAGAGTAGAAAGGGTAGAGTTCAAAAGAACAGTTAAAAACACCGAGAGCGATCCCGACTGGCGCACGAAAAAGAAAAAGGCACAGAAACAGCGGCGGGAGATTCGCCCCACCACCGATAAGTACCTACCTATAGAAGGTGACTTATTAAGACGCGCCGAACTCAACATCGTCATGGCAAGACAGGAAGATAGCTTTCCCGAAGAGTTAAAAGCCCTGAAGGCAGGGAAAGCCTTACAGAAAAACAGCCGCTTGAGCAAGCTAGCCATAGAGATGAAGGACGGCGTCATAGTAATCAAAAGTAGAATCGGCCTAACTATAGATATAGGTGAACGAACAAAATCACCTCCCATCCTAGATGGAAACGATAGGGTGACTAAACTTTATATTGAAAGTATCCACAGACAGATGATGCACGCCGGTGTTGAAGCAACAATAAACGAATGCCGTCAGCACTTCTGGATCCTGCGTCAGGCATCAGCCTGTTTTACATTCGGGAGAGTAAATCTAATGCATTTCGTTTTATTTCCATTAAGTAATAGGTTATTGACATTAAACCAATTAACAACTTTTGAGATTGCATTATTCACCTCGTCATAATCGGTGGTACGTTGTTTCATTTTGAATAAAAGTGAAGTGTCATCAGCAAACAATACAATCTCATGATTGTTTTTGACAAGATGAGGTAGATCATTAATGTAAATTAAAAATAGAAAAGGCCCAAGAATCGATCCCTGCGGTACACCCATTGTAACTACAGATCCCGAAGAACGTTTTCCATTAACATCAAGAAAGAGAGAACAAAAGAAAATGTTTGGCTATAGTCTGTTGAAAACCATTTTTAGTTTTGTATCTTTTCACCCCTGCGATTCTATTCATCCCGTTTTACGGTACTGTTTGTAACTATTACCCACCTACCGTGGCGCACATGAATATTGTTTGTTGTTTAGTTTAGTCGAATAATAATTTACAGTACATGCAGTGACACCCTGTAATTATAAGTGCACTAGACATTTTAATGTTAAGCTTGTTACCTTGTTTCTATTGTGTTACTTATGTTGGGAGTCCTTAATAAATAAATAAATTAATTTTCTTGATCTTGTCTTCTTATTATTTTATGGCTTTTAGCTCAGGACGACGGTCCACTATACTCGGAATCGGAAGGCTCATCAGCACAACCAACAGTTACAGTCCACTGAATAGGTGCTGAGCCGACCGAACCGTTTATAGTCCGGTCCCGTACATCAGTATTGAGTAAAAATCGGTTCAAAGTGATATATATAACTCTAAATGTATTGATAATCGCGATCAACACTACTGAAAATTAATATAATCGATCTTATACCACGAGGGACGGAAAAAATGCGTGAAGCAAATTACTAAAGGGGTTACAACTATTTAGTACATATCTAAATTCACGATATATTTGCCAAAATCCGGTCAGTTACATCACTTTGCACTAAATTATATCCTCTAGAAACCATAGCAGAAGAACGCGAGTTAGACCAAAAAAATCTTTTTAGGAATTTTTTCTGATCATTTCTATGTAAAAATCACAAAAAGGGTACAATTCAAGCTATGTATAACACATTTCACAGGAGGCACATTATTATTATTATTTAAGTTCATGAAATGGGCCATGTTGCTGTCCCCTAGAAAGTGTTTATGTTTGAAACATTTTTGTACTCTAAACGAATTTAAAGAAAATTTATTAATCATCATCATTGCAGCCGTAAGATATCTACTGTTGGACATAGGTCATTGACTTAGAGATCCAAGTACATGAGGGGTTGTTGCCATACTCACCACGCTTGGCAGGCGGGTAGGTGAGCGCAGTTCGGGATGTTCTTACACGGAAAGACGCTGCTGCCCATCTTCCGGAGATATCCCTTAGCAGATTCTTACTGCATCCACGGGCAGGAGAGGAGGGGTGACATTCTACTGCCGGCACCCCACGGCACAATATAATAAACTTTTATTTAAATTGTGTTTTAATTTAAACATTACGAGGCCTTTTCCCTGCAGTGGAAAGAATCAGGCTCATAAATAAAAAATAAACGATTTTGATTTGATTTAAGCATCAAGTTCTGCAGTTTAACAGCTAGGAAAATGAGACATTTAATTATTATAGCTAGCAACACTGAAGTTTGCCATCACTCAGTCAGTCAGTCAGATTTATTTATCATCTGTGCTGTATGTATTTTGTATTCTGTGGCTGTGATCTTTCTGACATCTTTCTTTGTGCAATTTCTTTCGGGTCGTTCATGAAAATTCCCGTTATTTCGCTTTCGTAATTCATCTAACAAAGGTATTTTGAGCTAGAGTGTGACGACCGCGAACGGTGAACCAATACCAGACTACTGTCCAGCGCTCAGTGACACCGCGCTATCTAGTTATTTTCGTTACAATTATCGATTTTAGTCATCGTTCCGGGAAAAATTGTTTTCATGCTGTTTATTTATCAGTGAGATCGGGTGACAGGCGTGCGAGCGAGAATTTTCGGGTCACGGTAAACGCCAAGGTAAGTACCTATATTGTGTTGAAAGTGCAAGAGGACGGTGGCAGCGGCGGCATCGCCCGTTACGCACGGCCACGGCGGGTGAGCGCGCTGCAGCTCCGCGCCGACTTCTTTGATTCTCTATCGATCATGCGTATCTATTTATAGCGGACTAGGCGCCTGCTGTTGTGACAAGTGATGGATACGCTCTCGCGGCTGATGCTTTGGCTATTCCTTGTGCGCCAGAACAGGTGGTTACAACATTGCACTAGCTAAATCGTTGTCGCAATTACTGATGCTAGCCACTTGTGACTGTCAGTGCATGTGGTCTGTTTTGATCTGCCGCTGTTGCACCTGTCCTTGACTGCACATTACCTTAAATGATTTCCTTATTTGTTAGGAGACATTCAATTTGGTTGAGGCACTCAACTATTTACTTATACTGTTCTGTCTGGAGACAATAAAGTGACATTGAGATTACTTAAACATGTCTATAAATTAAGTGTTTCTGTTTTTTATCATTTAAATTAATACCATAATAAGAAATGACAGGAAAAAATATTTATTTACAGCGAAAACAATGTAGGTATATGTTTTGAATATTGCTGTAGTTTTTACTAATATAATCAGATAGGTACATAGTTCTTTGAATCTAATTGTTTGCCAAAATGGATGTAAGTATTGATTGTTTTTGAGTTACGTCCTTATCTGATTGTGTTGTACCAAAGCACATTTCTAAACTGACTTATTGTTTCATTGCAAAAATTGGAATCAAAAGCAGGAATAAATTATATGTTGTTGAAGTGGGCCTTCATCCATTACTGAAAAGGTAATGTTAATGTGAGAATAATAAATATAAGTAAAATTAAAAACCTTTATAGGACTAATCTAATTCTTGACTGTGCTGTAAGAATTATTTTAATGATATGGTTGTTTTTTGGTATAATGTTTATCAATCAGCCTAAAGGGATATTTAAAACCAGATATTGTTTGTAAATTTTTCAAAGTTCATAATTTATTGTAATAAGTACATTACGCATATATTATTCAACACATGCTTATTAAAACTGAATTTGATACATACTCGTTTTCATGGGATACCCCATACTTTGGGGTCTATATTACCTACGCCTTTTGTGTAAGTCTGGACAGAGTCAATATTTATAGTAAATATTATGTTTTAGCAACACTCTAGACCTTTGCCCTGTAGTATGATAGTGGGGGGAAATATTAATAATAACATTTAACTCAGTACTATTTGCTAGTTTTTATAAGGAAAACAGATATAAACAGGGAAATTAATTAGAATGCCATGTGATAAAATCAGAATTGAAACATTAAAAGTTGACATCTTGTATCATTTTAGAAGAGGTAAACATGCAAGAAAGAGTCTTTCATTAATTTGAATCCTGTCAGTTTCAAGATATTTACTTCCTCATCTCCACCTCATCCTGCAAATCTACTTTAACTCAAGCCATATTCAGTGATAAACTAGTCAGAATACAAAATTAAATGTTATAATTTGAAATAGAGTAAGCCGGTTTTAGATCTTTTAATTCAATTATTCCAAACTTCATGCTAGCCACAACAACATTGTTTCATGTAATCCCATGTAGCCCGTCTGAGAGCACCAAGTCCCTGATGGGGGATAAAAAGACAAGCAGATACGATAAACCCCCAGAACCTAACATCAGCCAAATTCAATGTAGAATGTTCCTAAACAAATGATCACACTTAAAAATTAAGGGTTGGTTTTTGACTGAGTTAATAGTAATTTATATTGAAGGGAGTGGTCACAAATCCCACTGTCTACGACAACTATAATGGAACATAATCTCGTCATTACCATGTGCAGAAAGAAGGTGAAAATAATCGAGCCATTTACAGTAGAAATTAGAGAGTAGCGAATTAAAGTTGGCTCAATTTTCGCAATTAGAAATTTACAGCTGCAAAGCAGCTTATTGGGTAACCTACCTTCAGTAAGATTGACTCCTGGTTTTCCTTTTGAAATCACAGGGACAGATTACGCTGGACCTTTTTTAATTATAAACAAAAAAGGCCGTGGCGGAAGGCTAATAAAATGTTATCTCTGTGTAGTCATTTGTTTTAAAGTAAAGGCAGTTTATTTGGTATTAGTGACTGACCTAACTACAGAAGCATTTATATTAGCTTTGCGGCATTTCATGTCTCGTCGAGGGAAGCCTCGCGAGATATTTTGCGACAACGGCACCAATTTTGTCGGCGCTAGCCGAAAAATCGCTGCCCTTGTCATGAATTGGGATATACTTTCCAAGGCCGACTGGCGAGTTGAAAGTCCATATTTTTTTTGTAGATAGTACTCACCAAAAGAAAGCGTTTTGCAAAGTCTCAGGTTAAGCAAATTTACGGTTCACGAGATATATTTATTTTTAGTTTTCATACAAACTGGGAAATAACACACAATCACCACTTCAATTTGACAACTAATTGTCATGTCAGACGAGAAAGTCGACACTTTACGTTTCGTTAACACAGTCGAGTTGTATTTTATTCCATTTTAAGTCATGTTCTTTTACTTAAATATTTTTAAATTTTCACAATTATCATTGGTGTATAATAAATACGCAATATTACGCTTTACACTGCTCTGAACGGAATGCGAAGCGACGCCATTATGTTTCTTCTTCTTCTTTTTTGGCTTGAGGCAAACTAGTTTTGCCAAGGCTAAACTAGTTCTTCCTAAATACAACTCCGAAGCTATTTAGGAAATGTATAAAATAAAAACACTGCCTGTGACAGAACCGAGATGGAGAAACAGTAGGTTATTAGGTTTTTTTTTTTATAACCACCCAAAAACACTGCTGTGGCAGAACCGAGATGGCGAAACAGTAGGTTATTAGGTTTTTTTTTTATAACCACCCAAAAACACTGCTGTGGCAGAACCGAGATGGAGAAACAGTAGGTTATTAGGTTTTTTTTTTATAACCACCCAAAAACACTGCTGTGGCAGAACCGAGATGGAGAAACAGTAGGTTATTAGGTTTTTTTTTTATAACCACCCAAAAACACTGCTGTGGCAGAACCGAGATGGCGAAACAGTAGGTTATTAGGTTTTTTTTTATAACCACCCAAAAACACTGCTGCGGCAGAACCGAGGTGGAGAAACAGTAGGTTATTAGGTTTTTTTTTTATAACCACCCAAAAACACTGCTGCGGCAGAACCGATATGGAGAAACAGTAGGTTATTAGGTTTTTTTTATAACCACCCAAAAACACTGCTGCGGCAGAACCGAGATGGTGAAACAGTAGGTTATTAGGTTTTTTTTTATAACCACCCAAAAACACTGCTGCGGCAGAACCGAGATAGAGAAACAGTAGGTTATTAGGTTTTTTTTTATAACCACCCAAAAACACTGCTGCGGCAGAACCGATGTGGAGAAACAGTAGGTTATTAGGTTTTTTTTTATAACCACCCAAAACCACTGCTGCGGCAGAACCGAGATGGAGAAACAGTAGGTTATTAGGTTTTTTTTTTATAACCACCCAAAAACACTGCTGCGGCAGAACCGATGTGGAGAAACAGTAGGTTATTAGGTTTTTTTTTATAACCACCCAAAAACACTGCTGCGGCAGAACCGAGATGGAGAAACAGTAGGTTATTAGGTTTTTTTTTTTTATAACCACCCAAAAACACTGCTGCGGCAGAACCGATATGGAGAAACAGTAGGTTATTAGGTTTTTTTATAACTCCGCGGGGTGGGGATGTAACAGGGGGTAGCCCCTCCCCCCTTCCCCGTCTCCGCCCCCTCCCCATCCTTAAATCCATAATGGAAATCGTTATTCTAACCTAAAAACTTTGACCATGGTTATCTCATAACCATGGGTTTGCTTGGGGGGGGGGTGGTACAGGGGGGTATCTCCCTCCCCCCCCACTTCCCCCCCTCCCCCCTCCCCCCCCCCCAAATCGCCAGTCGGCTTTGGAAATTATAACCCATTTTGGTGGCCTTTACGAATCAGCTGTCCGTTCTGCGAAAATTCATTTAAAAAGGGTAGCAGGTTTTTTTTTTTTTTTTTTTATGTTAGATAGGTTAGCTCTTGATTTCATCCTTGCTATCGCAAGAATGAGATCGACGATGGAGCGAGCTTCCCTAGAAAATGCCTAATAATGACAGCTTCTCGCACTCTACAAAGGTCAAGTCCGATCTTGCATGGAGTATTGCAGCCACCTCTGGGATGGTTCAGCTAAATACCAACTGGCTGCACTCGATTCGGTGGAACGCAGAGCTAGGAGGCTCATTGGTGAGGAATATCTTGTGACGTCAAAGCTTGATAGCCTAAGTCACCGTCGCAAGGTAGCATGTTTATCAGTTTTCTACAGATTGTACTACGGAGAGTGCTCGCAGGAACTACACGACTTAATTCCATCATCACCCTTTTTCCATAGAAACTACAGACACACTGCACACTATCATCCTCATTTGGTTGAAATCCCAAAGCTGAGAACTAAACGCTTCCAATCGTCTTTTATAATGCGCACTGCTCTCGGTAATGCGCATTTCACATCCGAGGAACTTATGCGTGCATAAGTTCTTCGGATGCCTACGCAACCCATGCGTAGTAAACTAGTCCCCAATAATTAAGAAAAACCTATAGAAAGAAAGCTAATTTTAGGTAAAGTATTGAAAGTTGGTTGACAAATATTCTACATGGAATTTGACTTAAGTATAGTAAAATTGACAATACATACCTAATTATATAATTGATAAGATGTGGTCTGTTCTGTGTGCAGAGTGAGCCGTGTCTTGGGGGAAAAGCAGCCCGGGCACTACGGTGGCCCCAGACACACCGGCCCCGGCGCCCCTGCCTCCGGGTGAGTCATCTTCTTCTTCTTATTAATTCATTTATTTCAGACACAAAATTGATCCGTAATATTTAAATTGAAACAATCTATTAAAAATCTAATAAATTGAAGAAATCCTGTCGAAACGTCAAATAAATAAATTATTTGACGTTTCGACAGGATTGCACCCATCGTGGTCCCGGGAAGTCTTCCCGAAAATACCCGGTTAAATATGTGTTAATAATGTGTCGTGATCGCGAAAGTTTAAAAAAGACTATGGGCTAAACAGTTTTTGATCAATGCAGGTTGTTGAGCAACTTAAAGAGGACAAGAGCCTTAGCGCCATTATTCAGTGTCTGATAATTGATAAAGCTGGATTTGTGAAAGTAGAAATTATTATCAAAATTTTCGATTCCGGCGGGGTTTGAATCTGCATTGGTCAAAATTGATTGATGACCCTTCCACCGGAAGTGTTTTAACCAACTTAGTTACGGAACCCTATTGGGTCGACTCGAAGATCATTATTGTCACGATGACGCTCTTATCAGAGTATCCGCTGTCACCATGGTTGAATATTTGCTAGTTCGAGGCTGGTTTGATTTGCCATACGTTATTTCGCTATCCTTCTTGAGTGGGTTCCCTGGCGCACTTAATAGAGGACTGCGTACTACCAATTTGCTTTGTTTGGTCTATTGCATTGACTCTTCTTCCGAAAGTCTTTGTTTTACTAACCAATTAATTAATAAATACTGATTATTTCACACCGCATCAACTAGACCTAAACTGAGCACAGCTTATAACTCTTATAAGTATTGGGAGCTAGTGTGTCAATAAGTTCACATCATATAATAGAACAATAAAACTATGTATTTAAGTCTTCCTGAAAGTGCTTTTTGTTTGATTTTGGTGTGTCAAAGTTTACTCGCGCCAATGTGAAACTACCGTTCTATTTGAATATGGTCAAAACTTAAGTAGACAGATACACAGACAGATAGGATACATACATAAATCTGGGGGCACAGCATTGCCCCCACCAAGTCAAAGCGCAACGAATCAAAAAATAGTAGAGGTAGTAGTTGTACATACAAGCAGTTCATGCAAACATTTGTCCCGCGGCGGGAATCGAACCCGCAACCATCTACGTCTAGTCTCAGCCGGCAATTAGACCGACCAGCGCCTCGGAGGCCGCGATACGACGTATACCTAAACATCTTATATAAGTTATGCTTTGCCACTTAGCGTAATTATAATCTTAGATACAAGATTGTTCATTGTACATATTATTGTCGTGTTCAAACCGGGTCCATGTTTGGAACTTTATAAATTTTGTAACATCTTTTTTTTATTTACAACGTGGTTGCAATAAATAATTTGATTTGATTTTACGAGTACAACTGCCTCGTACAATGTTTTTTGTTATACTTATTTTACGCTACTCGATAATTTGATAGCTAAGTAACAATAGACATAACAATAACAGTCTGAAGATCACAGAGTTCAAGTTGATTTGTTTATATCTTTGAATTAGCGCTCAGTGTAGCTCCCTGTCTTTCCTGTCATGTCCCTGTTTTTTAAGTTGTTCTAGTTGAGAGCATTTGAGGCTCCCTATATAGCCCCCTCTGGTTGTGCTTGTATACAGTAATTCAGATTGATGGTGACAATCTTGGCAAACGTCATCATCTGAGCCGTAGAACTTGCTGTCTATGTCCACTGCTGGACATTGGCCTCCCTCCAAGATAATGTCTATGGTAACTCTCGACAACAAATTCCACTATCTATATATATTATTATGTTATCGACGTCTAATCGGCTTTATAAAATCGCTTTATTAATAACGTACATATATAGACGTGAAAGGGCGTTTATTATATTACTAGCTGTGCCCGCAACTTCGTCCGCGTGAACTAATATGTAGTAATCCTGCTTAGGACCGTAAAGCCGTATAATACTCGTATAGTGACTGTAATAATAAGAAGGTTATATTAGAAAATTCAAAGAATGTATAAAGCGAGAGTCAAGTCTGTATTTTTATTTTGTTAATTTCCAAAACAGCATGTACGTGGGATACTCTGAAAATTTTACGAAAATAAAATAAAGCGCTCGATGGGTATATTATATATTTTCGATTACGTTAACGTAACCATTTTTCGAAACACTTTCCAGTCCACCGCTGACACCTTGTTTAAAGCCTGCTGTAAAGCTGACATCTTCCGGCGACGTAAATTGTATCCCTTTATGCTAATAATAGCATTCGAAATTGTTTGGGTGCACTGCATATACTCTTATGATGATAAGTTCTTTGATAATACTTCAATTTAAAAAAAAAAACCTACTTTAATAATTAAATCATAAATGTTGCTGAAAATACCCAAACCACTATATATGTGAATATTTCCCTTGATTTATCATGGATCCCATCATCAGAACTGGGTCTATAAGCCAGCAAACATTACTAAGTGAAACAACTCACTATCACTTACATTATTTAAACTTAGGGCATAACACTATTGAAGAACTCCGGTACACTCTATCACTTACATTATTTAATTCTATTAAAGTTAATTCCAATGACCCTGAGTTTTGTAATTACAAACTATGGAACTAAATGAATGAGTTTCTGATGCTGATGATGGTGATGATAATAATTATTTATGATGATTAGTGAATAGAGATATATTCTCATATTATCTTGCGATGTCGTCACCCATGAAATTTGTTATATTAAAGAGTTTTGATAACAATCTGTGGTCTTTTTCATCAGTTCCACTTCATCAAATCATACCTTCTGAATTCAATTATTGACTTTGAGCTAAATATGCCGAAAACGCTATGTATCTACAGCATTTAAGGAGATCCCTCGATTCCTCATGGATCCCATCATCAGCACTGAGTTTTGAAATGGGACCTAATTGTACGAGTATATATTCGATAATTTACCAAATTGCTTCATAGACGACGAAGTTCTCGAGGTAACAAATTTGTTACCTCGAGAATTTTGTCGACTTCGTACCTTTATATAAAAAAATACAAACTACTTGAGAACCTCCTTCTTTTTGTGAAGTCGGTTTAAATAAATATCAGGCCTATTTCGGGAACAAATATCTTAATATGTTTTGAGTAAGGTTGGTATTCATGCTGTATGGCACACTGCAGTGCCCTGTGTGGTCTTCTTCAGTATCACTTCATCAAATCTTAATTTCTGATTGCCTTTGAGCTAAATATGCCAAAATATGTATATGTTAACATATAGCGATCTTCGGATTTTTGCATGGATTGAGGAGTTTCATTTCCTCATGGATCCCGTCATTACCTCTACAACTGAGTTCTGAAAAAAATTGGACCTAATTGAAAGTGTATCCATTTGAACTCAAAAAGAATTGGTAACAAATAAAATATAGGCCAAGTGCGAGTCTGACTCGGGCATGAAGGGTTCCGTATCATTATTTGCAAAACATAAATTGTTGTATAGGTAAAAAAAAATAAAATGCAATGAAAATATTTAGTTTTAATTTCGCTTATGCGCAAAGCGGAATTAAAACTGAATATTTTCATTGCATTCTATTGTCATGGATTTCCGCAAAGTAACGCCTGATTACATTAATTATATTGTTGTATAGGTGCCCACCTCAAATATTTTGTTTTATTTTAATTTAATTATTCTAAGTGAATATACAAAATCACGTTTGTTGGTATTATGGCCCCTTTAATATTTATTTTATTATGTTTTTAGTATTGTTTGTTTTGTACAGAAATACATCATCTGTCAAAATTTCAACTGTCTAGCTATGACGGTTCATGAGATACAGCCTGGTGACAGACATACAGACAGATGGACAGCGGAGTCTTAGTAATAGGGTGCCGTTTTCACCCCTTTGGATACGGAACCCTGAACAAAAGACTCAAGTTGATCTAAACTTTGCCTTTTTAAAGTTGGTTAAAAATACCAGTTTCACAATATACAGCTGTACCACGTCTTCTACGGTTGAAAGGACCTTGTTGTTCTCCCCCAACATCCCCCCCGCCTGAACCCGTGAAGTGACGCGAGGCACAGGCTTCGCGGCGGTATAGTGATATGAGATTTCGAACTAAACGTAAAAGCTAAATAACTTTGGATTCTTTAAGTCGATTTTGATGAAATAAACACTAAATGTTACGAAAAAAAATGTTTAGACATTTTTCAATACCTAATATATTGGACTCAAATTAGTGGCTTTTGCGTGATGCCCTCACAAACAAACAAACAGATAAACAGACAAAAGTTTCAAAAATAGTTTTTTACCTTTTATTATCTTTACCTCATGTATCCCACTTATTTATTTGCAAAAATATTGAATGTACAGACGCGAAAGGTTTACGATTTTATTATATGTATAGATTGCCTGTAAGCTTAATAATTCGAAAACTCATCATCATCCACAAATCTATTTTCCTCTATGCTGGGTCCCCCATGTTGCCTTCCACACGCCTATGCTAGTCTCATCCATTGACGCACCATAACCACAATGTCATCGACCCGCCTCGCAACCGGCTGCCCGGGGCTTGTCTGCCCCATCCTTCGAATTCGTCATCGTTTCAGCTGCAGTGTTAGACATAGGCCTTCCCCATTTATTTCCACGTATTTCTGTTTGTTGGAAGCGGACTGCATCCACTGTCGAACGCAGAACAGATGCCTGATGGCGCCGCATGGCGGTTGTTGGTTGACATGACACCAACACGAAGGACAGACGTTCGACGGACCTGTTCCTTTTTCTATATTTATTCATCATCATCATAGAAGCCGTAGGACATCCACTGCTGGACAAGCCTCCCTCATAGACTTGGAGATCCAAGTATAGAAGGGGTTGTTACCATTCTCACTACGCTTGGCAGACGGGTTGGCGAGCGCAGTATGGGATGTTGCTACACGGAAAGACGCTGCTGCCATCTTCCGTAGGTATCTCTTGGCAGATTCTTACTGCATCCACGGGCAAGAGAGGAGGGGCAACATTCTTCTGCCGTAATAAAAATGGCACCCCACAGCATCTATTTTTATTACTAAGTTAAAATTCACAATTACTTGAAAGTTGTTAACCTGAGTCATTTAAGTACTCGCAGCGTTAAAATTCGTGCTTTGTTTAATTACACGCGCCAATAATTATTGCACTTATAATATTCTTTAGCACGTGTGCCTGCAAACATCTTGCGGCCGGACAGTCTTACTGTTTTGTTTTGTGTAACAGTAATCTGATAACCTTGTCAGCTTCCGTCGAATTAGCCGACTAAGTTGAGAGAGTAGTATAACATAATATAAGCATTCCCAGCATCTTATACCGTGTAAGGTGCTAGTCATTCGCCTAAGCCTAATCCGTCTAAGAATGCATTTGTCCAATTTGTAAGTGACGAGTACCTACTCTGTGGAAGATGGCGTTCCCCAGGGAAGTATTTTAGGCTCCACGTTGTTTTTAATTTATTTAAACGATCTTTGCAACATGGAACTTCACCGTGGCAAAATAATAACGTTTGCTGATGACACACGGCTCTAGTGTTAAGTGGTAACTCTTGGCCTGAGGTTTTTGTAGGCTTCGGTAGGGAATGTTCATGGCTTAGACAAAGCTCCTTACACTCAATGTGTCTTAAGTCAAATTATGTTCCATTTGCTCTAAGAAAATATTCCGTACCTTCGTCGGCTACATATTCTGGTGACCAGTAATACAGACATTAGCCTATCTCTGTCACCAGTCTCTCATAAACAGCTTGAACTAAGCTGATGTACATAATACTATGGCAATCAAATTGTAACCGTTTTTGATAGAAATAAATAATATACATATATTCATAAATTAATTCCTAACAGACTAGTTACTACTAAAACTAAAGCACGTTATGGCAAACATAACAAAGAGCTTTTTTAGCTAAGTGGACACATTTTTGCAGTTGGCCGGAATCAAATGAGAACAACAATATTATTTAATTCTGTCTTTTTACATAATCGCGATCAGTAAACATAATAAACACACACGTAGGTAACCGGGTATTTCTCGTTATTACCCGTCAGTCTCTCCGTGACCTGCTGGCCGGTGCAATGCAGTTGACACAAGTAATGTTAAAGGTAGTTTTCGCTAGAATACTCGCCGTGAGGTGCCGGCAGTAGAATGTTACCTCTACTCTCATGCCTGTAGATGCAGTAGGAGCTAAGGGATACCTCCGAAAGATGGGTAGCAGCGTCTTTCCGTATATCAACATCCCGTACTGCGCTTGCCAACCCGCCTGCCAAGCGTGGTGAGTATGGCAACTACTCTTGGACAACCATGAGGGAGGCCTGTGTTCAGTAGTGGACGTTTTACGGCTGAAACGACGACGCTAGAATTACCCGATCTCATGTGTATTGTAACAATACTGCTCTGCAATGGGTACATTATGTGGCTATGTGGTCTCGAAATCCTATACCGTCTAACACGATGATTGCCCGTTTAAACTTTGTTGCAAGGGGGAAGGTAACTGGTTCATTTTCTACACTGTTTGTGATTATGTCGACTATTAACTGCGCTGACTTCGTGTTAACAAATGATTCATATTCATTTATTTTTTACAAGCTTTTATTTAGCTTGCCCTGTATGTATGTAACTAACATGTTCGCGGAATCTTGCAACTCAATTTTGAAGTAAATATCTT
This sequence comes from Pasiphila rectangulata, assembly GCA_963082625.1. Taxonomy (NCBI): domain Eukaryota; kingdom Metazoa; phylum Arthropoda; class Insecta; order Lepidoptera; family Geometridae; genus Pasiphila; species Pasiphila rectangulata. The sequence goes on along the minus strand of OY720236.1, from coordinate 7,896,636 downwards.
CAACCAATCGAACTGAAATTTTCCTTTAGCTTTTTTACTACATATAGATTAGGTCTAGGGTGCTATATAGGTCCTTACTAGAATAAAGCACAGAACGAACCTGATATGTTGCCTTTTTAGGGTTCCGGACCAAAATGGTAAAAAGGAACCCTTATAGAATCACTCTGTCAGTCTGTCTGTCTGTCTGTCCGTCCGTCACAAGTGGATATCTCGAGAACTACTGATGCTAACGACTTGAAATGGTTAAAGATAACACTTTTTTTACTATATAGCTTAAATGAAAATGCTAAACAATATTCTTATTATGATTGCAAGGGGGCGGATAGGGGATCTCAAAATTTTTAAGTTAAGTTACTAGGTCGTGTGGAGTATAATATGAAAGGTAATTATTTGCATATTATCAAACAGTTTTTATTTTTCCTTTAAGATGTACCATTTTTAGGGTTCCGGACCAAAATGGTAAAAAGGAACCCTTATAGAATCACTCTGTCTGTCTGTCTGTCTGTCTGTCACAAGCGGGTATCTCGAGAACTACTGATGCTATCGACTTGAAATTTAAAATGGTAAAAGACAACACTTTTTTACTAATATAGCATTATATGAAAATGTTAAAAAATATTCTTATTTTGATTGCAGGGGGGCGGATAGGGGATCTCAAAAATTTTAAGTGAAGTTACTAGACCGTGTGGGGTATCATATGAAAGGTATTAGTTTGCACATCAATAAACAGTATTTAGTTTTCCTTTAAACCGTATTGTTTTTGAGTTATTTACAAAAATGTTGAAAAAACGACCGTTCCCCCCCCCTTATCTCCGAAGTTTGCAGAGATAAACCCTTGATACTTTTATAGCTAATAGAAGTGTATGTAAACTTTATAGGAAAATTATAGCGAACTCCCTAATTTGCATAGTTTTTTAGACAATGGGGGTGGAAGGGGCGTTTTCAAAATTTTTGGAAAGTTACTTGGTGATGTGGGATATTATATGAAAGATATACATTTGCACATTAATAAACAGTTTTTAGTTTTCCTTTAAGTTGTATAGTTTTTGAGTTATTTACAAAAATGTTGAAAAAAATAGCGTTCCCCCCCCCTTATCTCCGTAGTTTGCGGAGATAAACCTCTGAAACTTTTATTGCTATTAGAAGTGTATGTAAAGATTAGAGGAATTTTATTACAATCTCTCTACATAGCATACTTTTTTAGAAATCATCAAAAGTGTAAAAAACCTACATTAGTTCCACTATCAGACAAGAGATGGCGCTGTCAAGGTTCTCCTACAAATATAAAACCGCCTTTGTCATATATTATATTGTATGATGGCACGGAACCCTCGGTGCGCGAGTCCGACTCGCTCTGGCCCGGTTTTATTGTGTTATTAACAAAAATGTTGAAAAAACGACCGTCCCCTCCCCTTATCTCCGAAGTTTGCAGAGATAAACCCGTGAAACTTTTATAGCTAATAGAAGTTTATGTAAAAATTATAGGAAAATTATAGCGAACTCTCTAATTTGCATAGTTTTTTAGACAAGGGGGGTGGAAGGGTTTCCAAAATTTTTGTGAAGTTACTTGGTTATGTGGAATATCATATGAATGGTATTCATTTGCACATTAGTAAACAGGTTTTAGTTTTGCTTTAAGCCGTATAGTTTTCGACTTATTCACAAAAATGTTGATAAAAAATAGCGTTCCCCCCCCCCTTATCTCCGAAGTTTGCAGAGATAAACCCTTGATACTTTTATAGCTAATAGAAGTGTATGTAAACTTTATAGGAAAATTATAGCGAACTCCCTAATTTGCATAGTTTTTTAGACAATGGGGGTGGAAGGGGCGTTTTCAAAATTTTTGGAAAGTTACTAGGTGATGTGGGATATTATATGAAAGATATACATTTGCACATTAATAAACAGTTTTTAGTTTTCCTTTAAGTTGTATAGTTTTTGAGTTATTTACAAAAATGTTGAAAAAAATAGCGTTCCCCCCCCCTTATCTCCGTAGTTTGCGGAGATAAACCTCTGAAACTTTTATTGCTATTAGAAGTGTATGTAAAGATTAGAGGAATTTTATTACAATCTCTCTACATATCATACTTTTTTAGAAATCATCGAAAGTGTAAAAAACCTACATTAGTTCCACTATCAGACAAGAGATGGCGCTGTCAAGGTTCTCCTACAAATATAAAACCGCCTTTGTCATATATTATATTGTATGATGGCACGGAACCCTCGGTGCGCGAGTCCGACTCGCTCTGGCCCGGTTTTATTGTGTTATTAACAAAAATGTTGAAAAAACGACCGTCCCCTCCCCTTATCTCCGAAGTTTGCGGAGATAAACCCGTGAAACTTTTATAGCTAATAGAAGTTTATGTAAAAATTATAGGAAAATTATAGCGAACTCTCTAATTTGCATAGTTTTTTAGACAAGGGGGGTGGAAGGGGGGTTTCCAAAATTTTTGTGAAGTTACTTGGTTATGTGGAATATCATATGAATGGTATTCATTTGCACATTAGTAAACAGGTTTTAGTTTTGCTTTAAGCCGTATAGTTTTCGACTTATTCACAAAAATGTTGATAAAAAATAGCGTTCCACCCTTATCTCTGAAGTTTGCGGAGATAAACCTCTGAAACTTTTATTGCTATTGTTACGTGGCGAATGACACAATTAATTTAAAAAATAATTTTATTAGAATTTGAACTTAAACTTAGGTACAATGAGAATTTAGAGATTTAGGATTACGAGACGTGACGAGTTTGAATTATGAACTAGGAGTGTCACGTTTGAGTTTAGAAATAGAAGTGAAGTGTTAAATGAAATACAGAGCTTTTATACATGGGACCGTGGGATAAGTAAACATAATTAAGGGTTGTTGTGAAGTGGAAGAATACTTGAAAATAGTCGTAAACAAAAATAAGGTCCTTAAGACTAATGAGTTATTTACAATACAATTTGGGAATGAACCTATTGATAACAAAGAATGTATTAGCTAATTAGGGGAATTACAGAGTTAAGGTATTATCTTATTTACTAGTGTAAAGGGCGATATGTAACATCTCCCCCCTTAGAATAAAGATCCGGCATTAGTGCCTGATCTTTGGGAATGTGGCGAAGATGGAGTGTTCTCGATGTCGTCGTCTTCGTCGTCCGTTACGCAGGAATTTGGTTGATTGAAGGATCGCAACGGGATCGCAACTTGAGTTGTACGTTGTCTTCGTGAGTTGTCGAAACAATTGTTGAAAATTTGGATACAACCTTCGCTGGATGGTCTTCTTCTTCTTCTTCTGATAAAACCGTTCGGACATCTATTACATAGTTTTATTAAGATGTAGGATAGAAGTATGATGCCCGTCGTAAAATAAAATATGGATAAAATTGGATTATGTTGCTCGATGAATGATTTTGATTTTGACGTCGCTTGGATTTTCTTTAGTTCTTCTGAATATTTGTCGAGATGAGCTTTAATTTTATTCAGAGAATCAAGTGGCATCTCGTTAATAGCGATTGGCAGAAGATGTGGGATTTCGATCTTCGTCTGGATCTCGAAACAGTCGTCCGTCCTTATATCGGGAATGATGATAGGATTTGTGATATTTTTCTCTGTTGATTTGTAGGCTGTTAGTGTGCTATAGCCCGTGTGTAGTTTGCATCCTTGAGGTAGAGTTAGGATTCCTGAGCCTTGAAGTTTATAGTTGGAGACTTCATTTCCGCAGTTTAGAAAGCAGTTGGTCTCGTTGTTGAGGATGTAAAGCCATCTGTTGTCGTCGAGTGGTTGAAATGTTTGAACTGCCGCAGGGAATGTTGTTATTATGCAGGAATCTGGAATTTTCGTCTCTTGGCTGAATAGGATTTGCATTTCGCAGATGGGGCGTTCTTTGGAGTCATATACCACGAGGTCCTTGCAGATTCTTGATTTTGTCGAGAAGGTTTTGCAGTTATCCAGCGAACTTGTAGACGCATAATATTGTCCACTATGATCAGTGGCCAGATAGATATGCTCTGGGAGAATGGTGGAATGGAAAGAGGAATTAGAATGTTGGATTGGGACTGAATATATATGATATAGGGTCAGAGGATCATTCATGACTAGTGGGAATTCTAAAATATAAACTAAACGATTTGAATATACATATGCTGTTAGAGTGGAAGAGTCTATAAGGGTGTGCAAGTTTTCAGTTGTTACTGAGGTTACAAGTTTTTTATTTGTTCGAATTTTGTTGGAACGCAGAAGTTCTTCGAATAATCTTTCAGAGTTTATGATTGAAGGATGTAAGATATTAGATTTAGCAAAAAGAATGCTTGATAGGCAATCATCAATTTCATTTTCGAGACTTGTAACTAGTTCTAGAATTTGTAGGGATATAGTAGAAATATCTTCGCTAATTTTTAAATCAAATATGAGATTTTTAGTTTTGTTGAGATGAGTATTTAAGCGATTTATGTTTTCATTAATGATCTGTTCATCAAATGAGATTTTAAAGATAGTTTCGTTAAAATTTTTAATTGTTGAAGAAGTGATCTGTAATTGCTTTGACATTAAATCCGTTAAATCGATTTCTTGTTTTTCAAGTTTATCTATACATTCGTCGTAGCGCTTGGCATCCTTTGCATCGGGTGTTCCTATCAGCCATTTTAATACGGAACCAAAACCGTCTAGGAGTTCTCTTTTGCTACGCGAGTTTTTGCCTAAGTACATGTTTAGTTCGCTAAGTCTGGATTCAATTTTCTTAAGATTTACATTTAGGAAAGATTTTGTTGATTGGACATTGGGAAAGTTGAGATATTGCGTTGACATTGTTTGAAAATTGTTTGAAAGACGTAGTAAGGATTCATGGGAAATGAAGAGGGGTTTCAAATCGCGATATATTATTAATTTCCATGACTCTTCAGTCACGAATAATTTGCCTTCCTCGTTATATAAGATACCCGCATTGGAGTTGAGGGGTTGAGTTAAATTTAGATTGGCAACGATTCCTGTGGTTGACCTGTAATAGAAGAAAGTGTCGAGTTAGTCTTAGTTTTAGCGCTACTTAAGTTAGATTTAAAATAGTTTCTTATATACGTATAGAGTTTGTAAATAATCATACAGGCTAAGAGTTTGATTAAGGAACAAATTAAGAAATTGTAAATATAGCTGCTGTATAGCGGCAAGTCCTGTAAATAAAATAATTGGAAATTACTCTAGACTAAACCTACGAGTTAGAACTTAATTTTGAGACTTAAATATTTAAACCTAACCTAACTTAAATAAGGTCGCAGTCTGTTTGAATGTACCAATATACTTTTACCTGCGCCTTTGATAACGTAATTTGCATTAAAACCTACACGTATTACTTCATAAGGGCCTTCCCATTTTGCATCTAGATTGTTTGGATTAGGGACCCTTAACATAACTTTATTTCCTACTTTGTATTCAACATAGTTTTTAATTTTACTATCATAGCGTTCTTTAGCTTTTTCTTTCATGCTTTCTAAGTTTTTAAGAGCGGTATCCCGCGATACTCTGAGACGTTCATTTAGATCTTTTAAGTAATCGCATGCTGTGTAATCAGGAATTGGTTTAATGGAATAAAATGGACGAGGCTTATACCCAAAAAGAAGTTCGTGAGGTGTATAGCCCGTGGAACTGTTAGTCGATGTATTATGACACATGATTGCAAATGGAATTATTTGATCCCAATTTTTGAGACGGCGATTGTGGTACATGCGAATGTGATCGCGTAGAGTAGCATGAAATCGTTCAAGAGCACCATTAGTTTGAGGATGATAAGTCGTGTTAAATGAGTGATTTGAACCGAAAAATTTCATGAGTTGTTTCATGACGTTGTTCATGAATTCGGTGCCTTGATCTGAATGGAATCTCTTTGGAACTCCATAATGTTGGCAAAAGTGAAGTAGTTGTTGAGCTACTGTTATTGCTTCTTTATCAGGGATTGGATAAGCTTGAACATATCGTGTTAGTTCATCTTGAAGAGTTAAGACATATTTATTATTATTTTCACTGATATCTGAATAAGAGACTAGGTCCATTGAAACTCGTTCGAAAGGTTCTGTTGATTGGGAAGTTATAATCATAGGAGCTTGAAATGTTTTTCTTTGAATTTTATTACGCTGGCATATAACGCAAGATTCGACGTAAGTTTTTATGTCATTTGTCATTCCTTTCCAAAAGTATAGATCTCTAATTTTCTTCGTAGTTTCGACTATACCTCGATGTCCTGAAAGAGGTTCATCGTGATAGGTTTTTAGGATGTTCGGGATTTCTTCAGGTTTAGGATAACTGACTTTGTTTTCGCATATGGTGATTTCACAGTCATAGCTTTCAGCTAAATATGCAGAGATTTGTAATTGTTCATTGTTGGCTAATTTGCAAGTGTGGTCATGTTTAAGATCAGGGACGTAGAGATGGGAAATTGTATTTCGTTGAAGACAAGAAAGGAGGGCTTTGAAATAACTTTCTGAATCCCATGGATCGAAGTGATTTGGTCTTGTACAGCAGAATATAAGATTTTGTTTTTCATTTGAAATAAGGAGATCTGTATCGTATAGGTTTTTGGTTTTTTGAATGTAGGGTTCTATCCCGGAACAAAGGCTTAGGGCTTCTTTAGATATATCATTTTGATCTGAGAGATTGCAAGATGTCGGAATGAAGACATTTTTATGTCTTGGATCTAGGAGTCTATCAGGAGAGAATTTGATTTTGGAAGATTCGAAGCATTTGAGTTGATCTTTATCTAGAGTAGTGAAGTGTTCGAAGTTAATTTGAAGATATTCATCTGTTGTGGATTCGCGAGGGGAATTAGGTGGTGAATCTGTTAAATCGATGATGTTAGAATTCATTATTGGTGGACGAGAAAGGGCATCGGCGTTGGTGTTGCTTTTACCTGATTTATGTTTCATTTCGTAGTCGTATTCTTCAAGTTTTAATCTCCATCGTACTAAGCGACTACCTGGATCTTTAACATTCATGAGCCATATAAGTGGTTTATGATCCGTAAGGATTTTAAACCTTCGACCAAAGAGGTAAGGTCGGAAATGCTTTACTGCCCAAACTATGGCTAGTAATTCACGCTCGATAGTGGAATAGTTCGATTCTGCTTTGTTTAAAGTACGTGAAGCGTATGCTATTGGTAAATCTTTACCGATTTCGCCTTGTGAGAGAATTGCGCCGATGGCGTATTTTGAAGCATCTGTTGTTAAGTTGAATTCTTTAGTAAAGTCGGGGTATTGTAAGATAGGGGTCGTTGTAAGTATGTCTTTGCAACTATCTAAAGCACGTTGTTGTTCTTCGCCCCAAATAAAGGGAACGTCCTTTTTAAGAAGGCTTGTCATAGGTTTTGTGAGTTTGCTGAAATTTGGGATGAATCTACGGTAGTAACCGGCAAGGCCTAGGAATGATTTTATATCTTTGCACGATTTAGGAATTGGAAAATCTCGAACAGCTTTGACTTTGTCTGGATTTGGTTTAACACCTTCGCTTGAAATTATGTGACCTAAATAGGCAACTTCTCTTCTCATGAATTCGCATTTATCAGGTTGGATTTTTAGACCATGTTTTCTAAGGCGATCGAAAACTTCAGTGAGTTTTTGTTCGTGTTCTTGGAGGCTAGAAGCGAAAATAACGATATCATCTAGGTAAACAAAGCAGCGTTCACCTTGAAGTCCATGGAGAACATTGTCCATGGCGCGTTGGAATGTCGCTGGTGCATTTTTTAGACCAAATGGCATTCTTAAAAATTCATAGTGACCATAAGGTGTGTTGAAAGCTGTCTTAGGAATATCTTTAGCGTCCATTTCGATTTGATGAAACCCAGAAGCTAGATCTAGAGTTGTGAAATAGATTGAGTGACCTAGTTTATCTAAAATGTCCGTTATGTTGGGTAAAGGATAGCTATCTCCGATTGTAACATCATTTAGTTTGCGATAGTCTATGACTACGCGCCATTTTTGTTTGCCTGTCGCATCTAATTTCTTTGGGACAACCCAGATGGGACTACTCCAAGGAGAGGTGCTAGGTTGAATGATGTTTTGGTCTAACATTTTCTGAACTTGAGTTTTGACTTCTTGTTGGTGAACGAAAGGAAATCTATAAGTTTTTGTATGGATTGGTGTTTCTGATGTAGTAGGTATCGAATGTTTCGTATGATTCGTAAACGTCAGAGGCTGTCCTTCAGTATAGAATATATCGGAATAGTCACTGACAGTTTTAATAAGAGAGTCCTTTTCTTCAGCGTTAAGATGTTCTTGACGAATGAGATCGTTGATCGAGTTGATGTTGTTAACCGCGTTTGTTAAATTTATTTGGTATGTAAAGTTTTTAGTTAATTCGTCTGATGTTATTATGGTCGCTCGGACCTTTGGAATTGACATGATTTTATCGTTATTGCTTGAGTTTACACAAGTGATTAGAAATTTATTATCTTTGACTGTTACTAACGCATTAGGAATAGAGATATCATCATTAATTTGTTGTTTTTCAATCACCGCGTATCCGTCTTGGATATCTTCGGTGTAGCATGTAATAACGGTTTCAGATCGCTGGCCTATGAATTGTTCGTCTTTGTTGTTTGTCGATACCTTATCACCGATGTAGAATAATTTATATGTTCGATCTCGAATTTTCATGGATTTTGATTGGACGTAGATGTTGACATTGAATTTGGACATGAAATCGTTTCCAAGAATACCGTCAACTTCGATGTTGAGGTTAGCTACATGGAATTTGAATTTAGGAAAGTTGTCTAATGATATTGGAGCTGTGCCGAAGCTTTTGATCGAGGATTGGTTGCCTGAAATACCAAAGATTGATACGATGTTCGATACATCTAGAGGTGCCGACCCTATTTTCGCCTTGTTTATGACCGAAATAGCGGCTCCTGTATCAATAAGAAGTATGACTGGCCTACCTTCAATGTGGAATTTGCAATGCAAAAGATTTTCTGGAGGCACATTGAGCGAGGAAATAGTAATCGAGTTAGGAATTTTTGTGTCGTGAGATTTAGGTTTTGATTTAGATTTAGAGTTTGATTTGGAGTTTGATTTAGAGTTTGATTTAGATTTTGATTTCGCGTTTGAATTAGAGTTCGATTTTGAGTTAGAGTTTGATTGAATCGATTTAGTAGATTCGGAAATTGAATTTGATTGGCTTGGTAGATCAGTTTGAGTGCTAGCATCACAAAATTGTCTCCGATAGACTGGTCTGTTTTGTGGTACTGGACGACTCTCGCTGAAAGGAGGCATGGTCACTTGTCCCCGATGGACTGAATGAAATGACTCATGGTCCTTTGACTTTTTAGGTGTTGGTTTTACCAATCTTGTTGGAGCGCTTCTGTCTCGAGGCTCGTAATTTGGTTCGAGTTGGGGTTCGACATCTGTGTCTGGGCATTGGTATAGGGTGCTAAAGCGGTTTCCGAAGGAATGCCCATCTCTTCGGCCGCCTGTGAGTTTAAATGATTTACTTTTGTAGGTAATGTCTGACGTGGCTGTGTATTGGGGTTCGAAATGGGAATAGGATTTGATTGTTTTGAATTGTTGTATTCCCGTTTGCGGCATTCTACGATTAAATGCCCTGGCTTTTTGCAGTATTTGCAAAATTTATTGTTTAGCGGTCGCTGAGGAATGTTTGTTGGCATATTTGATTGAATGTTATTTGGGCGCGGGGTGCTGTTACGGTAGAGCATTTGCCTTGCGTTATTCATGTTTCTAATTTTTTCTTCTTGAATAGCAAAGTTTCCTGCTTCTGTTAGGGTAGAGACAGATCGTACTCGCAGCATTATTCCGATGTCGGAACTTAGACCGTTTACGAAAACGTTCAGGGCTGTTTCTTCGGCGGTCGTTATTCTGCCTTCAAGAGAATTGTCGTGGATTTCCGTTGTTAGTTTTTCGACTAATTTACTGCGACAAATGTCTACTCTATGGAAGTATTCAGTTATAGATTCGTTGGGTTTTTGAAATAATGACTGTAGCTCTAAATGGAGGTGTCCAATTGTTTTTGTCTGCGAGTATTTTTGAATTAGAAAACTCTTTACGTCCGTCCACTGTGTAAAATTCCTTATGTGGACGTCCGACGAACCTGGTCCCGTTATTTTATTAAGTAGATACGTTAGCAGTATTTGTTCTTGGTTAATTGATGAAAGTTTAAATGCTGAATCGCACGATCGAATGAATTTATAAACTTGTTGGGAATGATTCGTGTCGAATTCCGGAATTAGTGTAAGCAATACATTTAAATCGATATCCATGGTGGATGATTCTTGCTTCATAACCTTAGAGTCGAATGACATTTTGGTTGGGATAATATTTGGAGTAAGATTAATTGCAATTTTTATAGTACAAGGGTGCAATTGAGATTAATGAATGATCTTGGATTTCAGGAGTTGGATGTTGAGACAGGAGTTAGGAACAGAGCATAAAAATTGAGCCACTTACCACATTAACAATATAAAAATGCGGATGCACATTTAGTTTTCGGTTCGGCAGGGAGTCTCAAAACCTTTCAGGTACCGTTGCTTGCGTCTTCTGTTTTGACCGTAGAAACGTTGTCCCTGTCTTCCGCAACTTGCGTGTATCCTACCGGCTGCGCCAAATTTGTTACGTGGCGAATGACACAATTAATTTAAAAAATAATTTTATTAGAATTTGAACTTAAACTTAGGTACAATGAGAATTTAGAGATTTAGGATTACGAGACGTGACGAGTTTGAATTATGAACTAGGAGTGTCACGTTTGAGTTTAGAAATAGAAGTGAAGTGTTAAATGAAATACAGAGCTTTTATACATGGGACCGTGGGATAAGTAAACATAATTAAGGGTTGTTGTGAAGTGGAAGAATACTTGAAAATAGTCGTAAACAAAAATAAGGTCCTTAAGACTAATGAGTTATTTACAATACAATTTGGGAATGAACCTATTGATAACAAAGAATGTATTAGCTAATTAGGGGAATTACAGAGTTAAGGTATTATCTTATTTACTAGTGTAAAGGGCGATAATGTAACACTATTAGAAGATGTAAAGATTACAGGAAATTTATTACAAGCTCTCTAATTCGCATACTTTTTTATAAATCATCGAAAGTATTAAAAATTTACATTAGTTCCGTTATCAGACAAGAGATGGCGCTGTCAAGGTTCTCCAACAAATATAAATCAGCTTGTGTCATTACTATATTGTATGATGGCACGGAACCCTCGGTGCGCGAGTCCGACTCGCTCTTGCCTGGTTTTTTTATTATGATTTAGCGCATCAATTTGAACAGGTCATTCTTCAAAACAACGTTTATTGGCTGAGATAACTCAATCACGTCTAATTGGGCGCTGGGCTCGATGCCGCTAGGCGTCACAACGTGACGTCATCGTCACGGCGTGAACGGACCAGTGTTACCCGATGACTCATTCTTTGCTTCACGGGGACCAATACTTGCTTACTTGCTATAATAAAACTAAGTACAATACTCCATAAATTGTTAGCTCTCAAATCGAGAAAAATGTTTAGACGCCGATCTGAATGAACTGTACATTTTATAAACCTGACAATTTGACCTACTGATTTTTTATATCATTACAACGACAACGATATTGTATATGTCGTAGGATGATTGGACATGTGATTATGTAACCAACCGAAAACACTGACACTGTGACAGAACAGGTAGGTTATTTATTAGGTTTAAATTTAATCACAATAATCACTAAATTGTACTCGGCCAACACGGTTCTGAGAAATAAACTTCTAGGGATTAAAATATCCGCAATTTTTTTTATTATTAATAAAACCTGCATGTTCAATGGTATTATTTTATCGTAGTGTAATCAGCTAATCACTTATATATTTAGAGTAAGGATTGTTCAGGCATTAACTACATATATTTTATATTTCATTTCAACTGTTTGGAATAACAAGTATTTTTAACGAACGAACGAATTGAGAATCAAAGTAACCTGCATTTCCCAGAAAAACCGGACAAGTGCGTTATTCCAGCGCCCCGTGAGTAGGCTTGAAGCGCTACTTCGCTCGGTGCGGGTGCGGCGTACTTATATTCTATAAATATTTTCGTTTTACAAAATTTGAAATAGGCTTTGCACAAGCAGGCGTTCCGTGGTCGACACACCCGCGCTGGTAAACTAAGAACACTGCCCGCAACCGCAAATCGGTAGCGCCCCGCCCCGCTCTTCCTCCCGATAACTTTTTGAGCGCAGCCTAAGAATTGTACATTGCTATACTTATACATTTGTTTCTTAAAGTTCATTTTGAGAGTATACTATTTTTTTAAATCTATTCTTGGTACTTTCGTCATAATTAAAAGTGTACTTCACTAGTGTTACGACATTAAATTGAAAATTGTTGGTTTTTATTGTATATTGATTAACATCAAATAGATAGATAATTATAATATTTATTTCATAAAAACAGATTGAAGTACCTATATAAAAATCATAATTCACAATAACATTACATATTTAGACACAAAAAATTTTTTGCGGCTTCACCCCAGCAAGAAATGCAATAAGTAATAATAGATAGACATAAGGCAAAATAAACATGAAATAAGTATACAAAATAAAAACAATATACGGACTCTGCTAGTAAGTAAATCAATATGAGATTTAAAATTAAGGTGCCTGTCCAAAGTTATTCCCAGGTACTTTATATGGTTAGTTGAGGATATGAGGGTACAGTTGCATGGAATTTGGGATGGTTGGTTGCATGTATGAGATTTGAGTGATATCGGTGGGTTTGGTTGGGTGGCAGAACTGTTAGAAAAGGTTATGTAATTGGTTTTGGATGTTAATTGATAATTAGAGTGAGCTTATCGGAGTTAAGCCACTTTAGGGCTACATCAAAGCCATGCTGTGCGTTGTGCTGAAGTTCGGACCATGAGTCAGCAACAAAAATTATAGCTGTATCGTCTGCTAATGATGTGATTTTAGCTTTGGTGATATTAAGATTGCATAGATCATTTATAAAAACTAGGATCAATGTTGGACCCAAAATGCTTCCTTGTGGAACGCCGTAGTAAATGGGAAGCTCATGGCAAGTGTTTCCTCAGGTGCACGGTGTAGGAAGTTGATTCAGAAAGTTCATCAATGTTGTCAATTAAATCATTAATGGTAGAAATCATTTTTACGTAAACACGGGAATTTATCGCGTAATACCTTTGATTATTCCCGACGTTTCGACAGTGTTTTAACAATCATGGTCAGTTGGAAAAAAATAACTGATTCATGTAAAAAATTATTTAACTTTTATTAAGGAAAAAAGCTGGTACTTAGTAACGATTGTCATGCCAAAAAAATTACGAAGTTAAAAGGTTCATTATTTTTTATTGCAAAAGTTGATTTTGGAAAACATAGTATGATTTCGTTTAGCAATTGTATGTACAGTAAAAATATTAAGTATTTTGAGAATTTTATGTTTTTTAGTAAATAATATACATATATATATATAAATACTTAATAACAACAAGCATTGGTACGGTAGGTTACAAGAAAAAGGCGCGAAGCCCTTAAAAGGTCACCAAAGGTCAAAAATGACATTTTTGGGTTTTTGGACGTTTTCGGTCATTTGAAGACTTATTTTTTTGGTGACCTTTTGAGTTCACAATAACCTGTGACCCTAGGGTCACCAAAATCCATCAGTCCCCTTCTCTCAACAAGACGGTGCTAACAAAAAAGGTTTCATGTAAATTGGTCAACGTATTTTTCAATGTTCCATTTTTTAGACCATAAAAAACATCATAGTGATTGGTTATGAAAGCTTTTAGGTACCTGTTTTTATGTAACGACGTAAGTCTGATTGTCTGTGTTATAATAATTTACTGTAAGTAACTAAACGGGAAACGTTTGGTTTGGTTTACCACACTTTAATTTGTTTGATAAGACTGATTTTCATTAAATTGATAGTGTTTACCAAATATCACATTAAAAAGCATTTTGACTGACTGTACCTCAAAAAAAAAATACTTGTTGTGGTATTCGTTCGTGAGTGGTACTTGTTAGGAATAGTTTAATACGATAATAAATAAATACGATTTCTCGATTTAGGGTTCCGTTTGCGAAATATGTTTTAAACATTTTATCGAGCGTCCCCCGCCCCCCACTAAAATCTAAACTTTCTCAACAGGTCGACGGTTAACTACGGAACCCTACATAGCGCGTGGCCCGACACGAACCTGGCCTAATTTATTAATGTAAATAATGTAAATGAATCGATAAAAAAGTAGCTATTGTGTTTTAGTGTAATTATTGACTACTTATACCACCGAGAACATAGCCAATAGAGAGGGAATGTCATTTATTTTGTCTATACAAGAATTCCGCCAAGAATATTTCTTAATTGTATGGAAAAGTACACAGGTCGGCTGTCATTCGGCACTAATGTGTTTTGTAATTCTTATGACCTTATTTTCCTTCTATTGGATATGTGCTCGATAACTTATACTGACGCACACTATCAGATCAGGTCATAAATAAAAAAATAAAAATAAATAAGAGATATATTTATGAGAGAGATATACTTAGTGATGTATTTTAAATAGGTTGAATGCTACCGTTAATTCCTAATAACAGCATACAGTGCCTTTTGCGTGCTAGTATGCGTAGCTCCAAAATCAGATAAATTAGTGAATGCCTTATAAAGACTAAACATCAAGTCCCCATAGTCATCGGTTTAAATGATTCGGAGGTTAAGTCGTGTCACTGTTTATGAAATTAATTCACTAGTACTTCGTTGAGTTCTTCACAGTTTTTATCCATTATAAGGTCACGGTGGACGGAAACCACAGCGGCACCGTCATATTATACTCTACCACAACACAGTCTAAACAAAACATTAAGGACACTATGAAAATGCAACAAATCTTGATAGAGATATCAAGATCTGAATATATAAATAAAAATATACATATAACGGCACATTTCATTTTCTGTTAAAGACAAACCAAAGTGATCGAGGTCAACGAGATTTCAAGTTCGAAGCGCGTAACTTATTGGCAATCAAAACCATGCATAATTTGAAAGTACTGACGTAAATGCAGAGCGGAACAAAAGGGTAGCGAAGCGTGTGATTTGGACTATTACTGGTTGTTATTCATATAACGATATTTAGGTATACTGATACCTAAAGGGCGTTGTATGAACAATAACCCTCAAAAGTTACTTATCTATTGTTGCCTGAAATAAAGCCTTACATTTCTGAAGTCCCTTTACGCAATGTGTAGCGGGGAAGCAGCTGTTCTGTGGAAGCTGCGCTGACACGCCGACTGGACGACCGACGCGATAGGCTCCAGTGAGTGGCGCACCGTTTTTTGTGAACTTCGTGCTTTATTGTGTACTCTCGACAGATCATAAGTACCAGATTTTGTCTTCTTTGACGACCGAAATTTGGCTAGAGGCATTATTATCTGTGTTAGAGGTCACGGACTCGATTCACTTAATAATTTAAGTACTGACTAATTATTTCTGTTACGAACAGCGATAATTCAAATCTTATGAATCAACTCACCGCAGTGACCCTGACCCAGTTATAGTAACTGAGCGCCAGCATTGTTCAAATGATGAAAACTAAACTATACCGTTGAATTCCCGTTTCCCAAAGTAAATAGTAGTAATGAGCAGAGTAGACTAGTGGAAGGTTGAGGGCACGGGTGGATTGTGTCGGCGCGGGAGCTGAGTAGCGCGGTGTGTGGTGCGCGGTGCGAGTGGTGAGCGAGGCCGAGGCTGCGTCGCCGCCGACCGGTGCAGTAGAGCCCGGGCGTCGGAGGCAGAGCGAGCGCCGTCGACCGCTCCTGCCGCCTCCGGCCGCTGCCCGCCGCGTGTCTACCAGTGCCGCGGTATTGTTCGCGCATCTAAACACGGCCGTGGACATGATGTCATTGCTGTAAAAATACCGATTTCGAATCGTGCTCGCCGATCGCTGACGTAATTGTCACAAGGCTTAATCATCAGCTTATTTTGAGACCAAAAGTACCCGCGTAGATCACAAATGGTGCCAGACCTTTATCCACGTGCGAACGGAATTGGTCATATTTTTAAAAACAGGTCCATTTTTGTAGGTCCGAGAAAAGCGATTGCGACGAGGTCTAAAATATGATGCTTGATGCCACCTAGTGTGATTATATCCAAACTTCATCTCGACGTAGATTCTTAATATAGCTCCACCGCGGTTAAATCGATACCCAATTAAGCTTACGGCTCGGCAACAGTGCAGCCTCCCGCCGGCCCAGGGGCACAGGAGCGGTAGAGAACGTGCCGCAGCCGAGCTGACATGGACTTGCGAAAACTCCGCTGACTACGTCATCGCGCTACGTGCGAACTATCGCAACATTTCAACACAACATTTCGTAATGACCGAGGAGACGGCATATCAAAAGTTGAAAAAGTGTTTTCCAAACTGCAAAAGGACAAGTTCCGGTAATACATTGTTTTATAAGAATTCGCGCTTGTTGGGCCGTGGGAATCCAGACTTTGTTGTTATGTGAACGGCACGATTTTCGTTCGGTTTCAGCCCGGGGCGACCCTTCATTTTGTCATGGGAACGAGAATTACAATGATCTCGATCGAAGACAAAGTATTACCACATCTCTGAACAAACTTTTTGTGCGATCCTTGACGATAGATTTTCTACAATGACGTTATTGATGCCGGCTCCTTATTCATTAGCAATACCATAGCGCAGCCTGTCCACTGCGAAATTAGAGCGGGAATAAACCTTACATTGCTGCCTTGTATTGTATTTTTATTTTATGCCTTTTTGTGTTAGGTTTTACATTGCTGCCGTTGATTGTTTTCGAATCAATGCGAAAAATGTCAATCAATGCCAACTCAATAAACTAGCTAGTCCTTTGAAGGATACGTCAAAGTGAATAACATTTTGTTCGCAAACATAAACACAAGGCATTATGCTTTGTTAGAAGTTGTATGTTTATGGGAAATCCGTAGGCGTTTTGATAGTATCGTACTACTGACAATAAATAATTATATATCACGCACTACTCACCCGTTTACACTGTTGTGGGCTGGCGAAGAGGCCGTCTCCACGAGCGAGGGAATCGCGGCGATTCTATAGCGCGGACTCGTCGCGATTCTCTCTCTCGTGGAGACGGCCTCTGAGAGAGTGCATAGAAAATACGTGGCAACGACGATAACATCGCCGCGATTCCCTAGCTCGTGGAGACGGCCCCTAAAGGTAACGCTATAATAAAGATAATAAAAGTAAAATAATAAAAGTTCTCGTAATTGATCCGGGAATACCAAGACACTTGGAATTTCCAACTTCATTAAATATTACTAAGTCTGGAAACCGCACGTCAATTTGAGAGGTGAATAAATGTGAATCAGGATTTCTAAAGCAGCTAGTACTGCTCGATGCAATTTATCAAAAGGACTGAAGAACTTTAAATACTGATAAATATTTTGCATGCTTTTGAGCTGACCATGACTGTACTTAATTATGACACGACATGTTTTGCAACTCTCTGGTTCGCTAAAACATGAGCAGCATTTGCAGTAGCGTTAAAGCTAATATCAATAATGTGCCTCGACGTATAGGAGTCAGGCGGTTCACACACTGCCACGCACTACGCTGCATGTTGCGTGATGGATGACGCACCTACGCGCGTACTCGCGGGAGCGCAGATCTGCATCATCGTGCGGTTTTTTCACGCACTCACGCGCGTGGTTGCGTTTCGGCGGTTTTGACTCATTTCATTCAAAGCTGTTCGCTAGGGCAGTGCAGAGCGTCGCGTCAGTTTTTATATTAAAATGGTTATTAGTGTAGAACTCATTCAGAATGCTGCAGTTATAGTGACTGTTTGGTTTTTGTAAAGTCAAATTAATAGAAATCGTGCCTATAGAAGTACATCCTTATTTACAAACAAGATCGTTGAATGGGTCATTTGTTCAAAATTACTGGGACTTGAGAAAATATCACGAGAAATTCTTGCAACTACACGCGTATGTCGACGGCATCTTTTGATTATTTGCTAGCCAAAATTCGAACAGGCATTACTGAAATGAATACAAATTTTCGTATTTGCCAGAGGAGAAACTATGGGTAACATTGAGGTAAGTAAACAATTTTAACATTAAATAAAACCGGCCAGGTGCGAGTTGGACTCGCGCAATAAGGGTTCCGTACCATTATCTATAAAAACGGCAAAAATCACGTTTTTTGTATGGGAGCCCATTAAATATTTATTGTATTCTGTTTTTGAGTATTTGTTTTTATAGCGGCAACAGAAATACATTATCTGTTAAAATGTCAACTATCTAACTATCACGCTTCATGAGATACAGCCTGGTGACAGAGGGACAGACAGACAAATAGACAGCGGAGTCTTAGTAATAGGGTCCCGTTTTACCCTTTGGGTACGGAACCCTAAAAAATATAGGGTCAGCACAAGCTTACTGGAAATAATCTATTCCAAATAGCTGGGTGATTTTCGATTTCGAATATAAATAGATCGATATCGAGATCCATTTTCATAGACACGTCAAGCCGTTACAAATTCACTGACGGCACTGCGCTCGGTGTGCCATACCTTTGATACCTTGCGTCTCGCCCCACACCTACGCGCGTGATTGCGTGTTTCTCCGCAACTACGCGCGTGATCTGCATGAACGCGCGTAGGTGCATTTTCGGTGTGTTGGACTGTGCGTGTTTTCTATACAAACGGAGATACCTACAAGCAACGTTAGTTGACGCATTCTCGCAACATGCAGCGTGATGCGTAGCAGTGTGTGAACCGCCTTAATGTCGAATTGTAGCGCACTCGCTTGTTTATTGATGAAATTGAAATAAAGGTCCGTCCCAACTTCTTCGCGCCTTGGTCACCAAATAAACCGACCCGCATTAGTTTGTGCGTGGTGCCAAGCACGTTCAACGCTAGCGTAAAGGAATATATTTTATTTCGGCGCCGGCTGTAGTGAAAACTGGCATAACTCGCGCTGAACTAAATTACAACATTACAAAGGTGAATTAAAGTGTTGCTATAATTGGGGCTTCGAGGTCCTCTTGATATGATGACCGATGTGCTCGCCGACATGCCCGGGTTTTAAAGGGCAATAACTTACACCTGATGGTGTAAGTTCGTGCACAATAAACTGCGTCGCACTTATCATATTCTCGGTTATTAGCTTCACATAATTGGAATATGTACGTATCCGCAGAAAACTATTAAACTTTTTCTTTCAATTTGCCACTTGTTCCGTTACAAAGTTAATGCTGCAATCGGAATAAAAACTTAACAGAAATGAAATTGAAATGAATAAATCATCGACAAACATAACAATAAAAATAACTGTTGGTTGGTGTTGTTGATGATCCGTTTGTATGAACGGAGTCTGTGACGCTGACTTGATTATCAAATATTACGTATTCCATTCTATGCATGTTTGGTAATAATTTAACGGGCGGCTCTTAAACATGTTTCCTAATCTCAGTAATGTGTTCATTTAGAATTGTCGCAACAGCGCGATGTGAATTCATATTTCACGGCGCGTGGAGATGTACCTTCAAGGTTGAGACCACGTGACAGTGCTTCTTGCAAGCTGAGTCAACAGTACACTTCGCGTTTCCTGAGATTCCCTTGCGGAATATAGTGAGGCCTTTACATCTTTCATAGATAATTCTGCTAAATAACAGGAATTGACTTATGAGATAATGCTTTATTCACTTCATTATTATCTCTATTACTTCAGAGATAATGTTGGAATATTAGTATTAGAGCATAGAGGTATAATAGCAGTAAACAAGCTGAAGCCGTTTCAACCTTGACAAATGGTCAACCTTCCAAACGAATTGTGATTACAGCATGGCAGTGCTTAGCGTCAATATTTTGTGTAATGACACTCTCTGTCTGTAGCTGTTATAGCAGCTTCTCTGTTTATCGTATTTAGCGTCAGATATTTACCTTATTTTCCTGTTAATTAGTTTAAATTTAAATCTCTGCTCGCGTTAGTCCACTGTTAAATTTATGTCTACTGATCGCCAATATGTTAAAAGGACAGCATGCAACCCTCGGGCCAGGGCTGCTATGAACGTCTTGCAAAGGATCGGGGGCAGTTGGAGGACTTTGATGGGACTTTTCTCTTTGCTCTTAAAAAATAACTTAAGTCTAGTCTTAGAAGAGAAACGTCTCGATCACCGCATCCGCATCTAACAATAATAAGAATATTATCTGTAACGCGAATGCAAGCAGCCGGCCTCACTCTCGTCACCCGCCTCATTGTTCCCGTCGGTCGCAATTATTGTTATAAAACTGTTTGCAAGGCAATTGTATTGTTTCATTTAAAATGTTGGTCTTGATTTATTATATCGATTGTTGCGTTGGCCAATTTGTTGTACTCACGAGTGTGGCTCTCGAGAAACTTAGGTAATTTAAGTCGACTGCGGTTCTCGTCCACTGCTGGACATAGGCCTCCCTCATCTCCAAGATCATGATGGGGTGGTTTCTATACTCGCTATTCTTGGCAGGCGGGTTGGCGAGCGCAGTACTTGATGTTGGTACACGGTAGGCCCAGCTGCCCAATTTCCGGAGGTATCCCTTGCAACAACAGGGAGGAGGGGCGACATTCTACTGCCGGCACTCCACGGCATATAATATGTTACAATATTGGGACAATATATTATCTAAAAATAGATGTCATATCGATATATACCTATTGCGTGCAGTGAGGATGTTTTTGACCTGTTCTTTCCTCTAACTCATAGCCGCCGAGGCTGAGAAAATGGTACAGTACAGATGTTACTAGCTGAAAATGTAGCTTTCCATTGGTAAAATACTTCTTGAAGACGGCTTAGTGGTTTAGGCGTGCTGCTGGCATTCCGCACGGATCTGCAATTACCGATCATGAAGGGTTTTTGTCATACCCACCACGCTTGGCAGGCGGGTTGGCGAGCGCGGTGCGGTAACTCACACTTAAATGGAATCTGAAATGGATCTTGACCTCCGACACTAAAGACCGCCAGGCTTCTCTGTATGCTGCCGTTTCAGTCTGATTGACGCATTTAAAATATATTATAATATTGGTAAGTTAGTATAATATAGCATTGCCCGGTGTCAGGTGTTATTCTCAACTAAATTAGTACCACCATGAGTAGTTTAAATGGGTTCCTCAAGGGGTAACCCACTCAAACCAATACAAACCCTGTTTCGAAATCATCATCTATCCCTCACACGATTAGGTTACAAGTCCTATTGGAAATCTGTGTCGGGCATGACATTTGTAATTAGTATAAATGTTGTACAGCTCGGTAGCCATCAAATTGATGGGTCATATCTCGCTTTGTGTTCTTGAGGACATTACGTCAGGCGTCGACGTTGAGTAGGTTTAGGTAGTGTGTTTGCATCTCGCATAGAATAGAGTACGTTGTGGGTTTTTTTTAGTTTTAAGTTTTTTAAGTTTCGCTTTCGGTTGCACGTTGAAAACTTGCAATGTACATGCAACAATGTACAATTGATTCCGACAATCGGAATCTGAATGTTAGAAATGATACCTGCGGCTCAGGTTCCGCTTTATGTAAACACCATTTTAGCATTGTCAGCCAACTCGTTTTTCCATGCTTAGGCGCTAATTACGACAGGTATTTCAACCGGCTTGGAGTACCTTATCTGAGAGTCAGATTCCACTATCTATTTAGCATAGCCACCTCTTCTCTATTTTGAAACTTCGCTTAACCCCTTTAATTATAAACAAAACTTAAAACTTAAGCTGCTGCTTAGTAAGTAGCAGATTAGTAAGGTCTTTTTGAATGAGTTCCATTCACAAACCGGTATCAAACAGCTGCTTACCCGCTTGCCCCTACTGCGCAGATTGTAGGAGGCCTACGAGGGGCGTTCAATGTGTTCTCGGTATAGGTATGAAATATTAGGCAGAAAATTCTAAAAAAAATATATTTAAATATATGTAGTCTCCCATAGCCTCGATACACTTATTTGATCGGGTAAATAACTTTTCGATGCCCTCTAAAAAATATTTTTCCTCTATGCCTGAAAAATGTTCATTAATTCTTCAACTCTTCATCGTCGGAAAAATGGTTTGGATTTAATGGTTGTGGAAAGGTTAGATGAGTGATTTCTTCAAATCCACAATCCCTCACAGCAGCCTTGGCAACGCGCTCTGTGTGAACCGGCGCGTTGTCGTGCAGAAGCAAGACACCAGCGGTCAATTTTCCACGTCTTTTTTCTTTTATAGCGTCCTTCAAATTGCGTAGGCTGTTTGCGTAAGCTGCGGCAGTAATACTTTGACCCTTTTTTGTGTATTCGATCAGTAAAGTTTCCTTAAAATACTGTGGCCATGAGTTTTCCGGCGGATGGGCAGACTTTAAACTTCTTGGTGGGTCTGTTCCTTTTTTATGCCACTGCATGGACTTTTGCTTACCCTCAGGATCATAGTGATGAACCCACGTTTCATCACCGGTGACAATGCGTTCAAAATACGTTGTAGTTGTCTTCTCGCATTGATAACTTGAATAATAATGATGACAATTACATGAAATTTTATATTTATACCCTCAAAGAGTGTCTTTAACTCTTGCTCTTATCATTAGTTAATCACCCCGATACCGAGAATACATTGAACGCCTCTCGTATGTTTGGATATTGACTAATATAGGCCGGTGATGAAGAAGGAAGGTTGGAAGTTGTTAGAGCTGTAGTGTTATCACACTAGGTTAATTCCCGAGCGATTTGCGAGCGCGCTACGTAAACGTTTTTATTATTCTCATACTGACTGTCAAATGGACACAGCTTCGCATCGTTGATGCTGCTGCCTTTCAGTGGCCAGATAATTTAGCTGTGCCATATGAGCTGGGTTATACTGTCTTCAGCTGGCGTAAAACTAGCATAATGACGGCTTGTAAGTAGCCCTCGATAGGGCCATTACAAGCCGGTGAGGTTGGCTTGGGCAGAAAGACCTGACAAAATAGCTTCCTCGCCCCTCCCCTTACTCCATAAACTACCCTTACGCACTCATTATTGTTGTCAATTATGTATACATACAATTATGTTGACATACTTGGTTATTGGATCATTGGAGAAATGAAATACGAGCTGACCGCGCCATTGCATTATCAAATACAAAGTAAGAGGACGCCTTAATGTCTATCGTCCATCACACATATTAACACCAGGCCGTACTGCTATGAAGGATAGTAATTTTTCGCGAAACATTCGAAGATAACTTTCTAGGAGTCGAGTAGGTGGTACCTTCAGCATCCGAGGCATTTAGTCTGATGCCGGCTAAGACGGGACGGGACCCAACCGGTGGACAAACGTTTGCTTGTTTGTGCATATTTGTCGCAATTCTGGGTGTTCATAATGTATTCAAAAATATAATAAGTGTATTATCAAATCATCTGGTTTCCATAGCTTTGATTAGTTTACGACTGGGTGATGCTGTGTTTAGTGTCCAGAATTATTTATTTATTAATTCGTTCTAAATGAACTTTGTAACGAAATCGCGTTCATACGTT
Source organism: Pasiphila rectangulata (assembly GCA_963082625.1). Classification (NCBI taxonomy): domain Eukaryota; kingdom Metazoa; phylum Arthropoda; class Insecta; order Lepidoptera; family Geometridae; genus Pasiphila; species Pasiphila rectangulata. The sequence goes on along the minus strand of OY720236.1, from coordinate 7,873,171 downwards.
CAGAAAAATAGTCAAAGCGTCCGACTATTTTTCTGAACGTATGAACGCGATTTCTTTACAAAGTTTTCGGTTGCATAATAGAGTGAACATCGTTTTAGATCATACAATATTCCACTTTAAGTTTATGTATTTAAGTGTTTGTTTCATTCACAGGGGTGCTGGAAATGACAGGGACGGACAACATTCGGTTCAGCGGGCACACGCTCGACAAGGCCACCAAGGCGAAGGTCACCCTCGAGAACTTCTACACCAACCTCATCTCACAGCACCTTGAGAGGAAGCAGAGGTTTGTACCATTAATATTCTACCTAATAGAATAACGCTTTGAGCTGGTCCAGAAGATTCGTAGAAAACCTTTGTTTCCCGGCGGGGATGTACCCGCCACCTCCTGCGTCTCACGCGGCTGTCAACCAAATAAGCCACGGAGGTCGTCAATATATAAAACAAAAGCCCCTGTTTGTATACTTCCTATTTGCGCATCAGCTCAGTTGTTCCTGATTGCATAACGTATCCCTCTCTGTGCACTTTGTAACTGTGTCAATTGTAAAATGTCCATGTAATAGACGTGAGGGATACATGCGCTGAGATTTAATGGACCTGGGCCTTGATAATATTGACTAGACTAGTTCTGCGACATCGTTCTTGAAGTTTCGAGTAAAATTTGCAAGTAATCTGCGGCTCAATTAGGTTCAGACGTATCGGCATCTGCTTTTCTCTAAATGACCTGATAGGTGCTTGGCAAGCCTATAATCCATCTAACAATGATCCATGAGGGAGGCCTGTGTTCAGTAGTGGACGTTTTACGGCCGAAATGATGATATGGGTTGTTTTTGTGCGTGTTGTAAAAAAATATTTTGCTTTCTCTTATATCATCATCATCATCCACATCCCGATTTCCCCTGCTGGGTATAGGCCTCACTAAGTTTGTGCCATCCACCACGACCCTGTGCCAGTCGCATCCATTGACGCCCTGCGATGTGTACCAGGTCTTCGACCCACCTCGCCGCCGGTCGCCCTCTTATATATCTACATTACAATTTCAGGTTGGAGAAGTTGGAAGAGTCTCTCAAAGACGAGAGCCTCTCCGAGAGCCAAAAGCAGGAGAAGAGGCAGCAGCATGCGCAGAAGGAGACGGAGTTCCTCAGGCTCAAGCGCTCCAGGCTCGGCGTCGAGGACTTCGAACCACTCAAAGTACGTAAACCACTACTAGCTGACATGCATATTTCCATAGTAACGCTCTGCTTAGTTTGGGACTAGATGGTGTTGTGTGTAGTGAACTGCATCACTAAGTACTACTATAAAGCCGAATTCGTATAGATCTATGGAGGTTTGTTACCTCTTCACGCAAAGACTAGCCTACGGATTGAGCAGAAATTTTGCACACGTATATTGGCCAGGATTGAGATATAGGCATAGACATTTTATCCGCGTACAACGCATGCGGAGCTGCGGGCATAAGCTAGCATTACATAAATCCATAGTACAGGCTGTGCTTAGTTTGGGACTAGAGATGGTGTTGTGGGTACACAATACAATACAATACAATACAAAATATTTTATTGCACACCTTAAGAAATTACAGAAATAAAAACTTACAATAAACATTTGGTACAATGGGCGGTCTTATCGCTTGGAAGCGATTTCTTCCAGACAACCTTTGGATGGAGAGAAATATGGAAGCAAGACAGGCAGGGGTGTACTGTACATACAATAAATACATAAACCTACGAAAAAATATAAACCAATAAAATAAATATTTCTATGATATAAATATAATATATATATATATACATATACCTATAATAAATTCTCTGAGAAATAGAAATTCTTTACGCGAGTTTTGAATACTGGCAAGGACAATGTTTTCCTTATAGATTCGGGCATAGATTGGGTAGTGAACTGCATTATTTATTATATATTTATTTATATACTTCTTACTTTCACGTCGTGGGTTGCCGGTTAGAATGATGCCTCTCCTCTCTTGCCTGCGGATGCAGAATCTGCCAAGGGATACCTCGGGAAGATGGGCAGCAGCATCTTTTCGCGTATCAACATCCCTTACTGGGCTCACCAACCCGCCTGCCAAGCCTGGCCTTTGTTTACAACTTTAGCTATGACAACTTAATAACTTATAATAATCGGTAACTAGCAGATGTAGCTGCATGTAATTTGGGGACCACTAGGCCCTGCTATTTCATTGTTCTTACATTTTTGTAAATGCTCTGTTGGTGGCTCAAAAAAATACTTTATATTGTTTACAATGTGTTTAACATAAGTAACTTTTGTTTATTGTTTGTTATAATGTATTTTGCAGGTTATCGGGCGGGGCGCGTTCGGGGAGGTTCGCCTGGTGCAGAAGAAGGACACGGGACACGTGTACGCCATGAAGATACTCCGGAAGGCGGACATGCTGGAGAAAGAACAGGTAATATACATTCTTTTATAGGACAAAATGACGAGTCAAGCCGAAGGCCCACACGATGTTAAGCGGTGGTGTTACAACCACAATACCGCGATGATCATGTCCACTAAGCACTTGACCAACGCTGCCCTGCGTTGCCCCTGAGACGAAGAAAAATCAACACGAACAAAGTGGCGAACGGAAGATATACCTCGTGTGTTCATAAGTCTTGAGACACAGTAAAACTAAAATATTTTTGGAGCTAAGTTGAGTATTCATTTATTGGATATTAAAATTAAAACTACTGACATCTAGATCTGTATTTAAAAATAAATCATTCAAAATGGCCGCCTTTGCATTCAATGCAGGCCTTCAAACGCGTGCGCCATTCATCTATGGCGGCACGAATCTTTTCAATGGGAATCCGTTTCGATTCTTTAATAAGGGCTCGCTTGAGAGAATCCAGGTTTGGGTGAGACTTTCTGCATGCCCTCAGCTCCAATTCCGTCCATAAAGAATAATCCAAAGGATTCAAGTCAGGGCTTGACGAGGGCCAATCTTCGCTCCGAATGAAGCCTGGCAAATTGGCCTCCAGCCAACGTTGGGTAGTCTTAGCTTTATGGGAGGGAGCAGAGTCCTGTTGGAAAACCCAGTATTTTCCAGCGAATAGCGTATCATTTAATGGTTTAACCACCGCTTCCAATATGTCGGTTTGGTAATTTTGTGCCCTCACCTTGACGCCTTGCTGGCAAAAATGAAGCGAAGTGACCCCCTCGTAGGAAACACCCCACCAAACCATCACACTTGCTGGATGATGAGTGCGCTGGACATTGCGTACAGATGGCTGGACGTCCTTTGAACTTCTGGCGTAAACCTTACTGTTCTGCCGGTTAAACTTTTCTTCCACCGTGAAGATCTTTTCATCGGTAAACAGGATATTTTTTGGATCGTGTCTCTTCAATAGGTTCCGACATCGTTCCAGTCGCAATTTACGAAGACGCTCGTTTAAATAATGCACTTTCCTTCGACTGTAGGCCTTTAGTTTAAGATCATATTTAAGTATCCTGTTCACCGATATTCGCGAAATGTTGGTCTGCAGAGCTAATTTCTTTTGAGTCCGGCAAGGGTTGCGACGAATTCGCTCTCTGATTACTTTGATGTTGGCGGGCGTCCTTACAGACCGCAGGCGGCCACATCTTCCACGGTCTTCTAAAGAGCCGGTCTCCTTGTACCTCTTTATGGTATAATACACAAAGTTCCGACTACATCCCAAACTTTGGATTTCACTAAAAACTTGCATTGGTTTTTTTCCTGCTTGAAACAGTGAAATTACAGTCGCACGCAAATCTTTTGTGGGCGCCATTTTCATGGAGAATGAAACAAATATTCAAATGTATATTTTTTCTGATTTAAAACATTCGAAATTTAAATTTTAAAAGTTTAAAAAAGGTTGCATGAATTACTTTCTTTTTAAATTAATTAAATAAGTTCGTCTCAGAACTTATGAACACACGAGGTAGATGGCGCTATACGGTGCTCAAACGATATGATCTTATCAAAAATGTCGACTCAGTCCGTTCCATAGCTTAGTTGGTTGAATCACTTCCGGCCTTAAGAAGGGTCAAGAATCGATCTGACCGAGGTGGGTTCGAACATCACTGGGATAAAATATTTTTGATAAGGTTTTTAATTTCCTTGAAATGCTTTACTTAAGAATAGACTAACACTTTACAAATTACACAGTAAAGAAATAAGTATTTTTTAGGTTAGGTACTGGGAGTTTGTTTACATTTTACATATAATCAATATGGCTGAAGTATAAAATGCACGGCAATAAACACATTTCCACCAGCTACCTGGAACAGCCGCGTGCAATGCTCTGCAGCAAATGCCAGCACTCCAGTAGTTCTACGATGAGTTTACACAATATATACTCGCTAGCGACTGCAGTTAAAAACATGGATGAAAACTTGTACAGCGCCTCTAGCGGATAGTTTGGTACCAAAATACGAAGTAAACTATACTACAGCGACTGTAGTTTGGGCTTTATTTGCTTAGATTTTGGTAATGAGTTACAAATATGACAGATGTCATAGTAACGTAATATTACCATGGACCAAATAAATACTGGACTGCTGATGTTCAAATTCAAATTCTTGCGTATTTCTAGATGGCGCTTTACCTTGAGCTACTTATACGTTGCCAATAATTTCCGTTTGGAGCGCTAGCCGCTGACAAAAAGTACGAAGTTCAAAAAAATGCAATACATTTTTTGTTAAGTAGGTACAATCATTTATGTTAGCGCCATGTATATTTTTGACTGCTGTATCTTTGCGATCACTAAATCGTGTTATGGTTCGTTTCGGTGTCGGGGAATGACCAATTGATTAAAATTTGTTAAATCGTTACTCCTCGTGCTGTCAATATGTTGAGACAGTAACTAATTTTCGAAATACGTTTTGATGTATGGAATTAGCGGTCCTCTATTTATTTGGTGTATGATATTACTGCTGTAGTGACGGCAGGCGTTCTCACAGTGACAACTCATGGTAGTCACACAGCAAACTTCATTATTCGTCGCGAGTGTTCGAGTTAACCTAACTATTTCGAGAGGCACTACATTGAAGGTAAACAATCCGTGGGATACCTCTCAGGTAACTGCACTTTGTAGCTAAACGAAGTTATAACTTGCACTCGCGTTGTCCTAATCAATATTGAGTTCTCATGCTAACCGGGCCGCTTTCTGGTCTAACTCAATAACTGAAGGATACGACAATGTAGGTAAACTCCTCGGGACCTCACAACGATGTCTGCATTCATTCATTATTGCCTACAGTCACAAAATTAATACCTATATTTTTTAACATCCTAAAACTGTCATGTCAAAGTGAATAAGTGTTTAGTCAATAGAGCAGAAAGCTACAAAAGAATAGTTAATTTACAAAATAAAAGCAAAACACATTTAAATTGAATAAAGCACAATTGCTTCAGGATACTTTTTTCCAAGTGCTCTTACTAAAGAACCGAAGAAAAAACCAAATGGTTGTTATCACAGACAAACCATATAAATTTACCATGATTTGAGTGTTTTTGCGTTTTCCAATATTTCGATGCAGTAGCACTCACTCCATGGATCAACGGATGCACTGGGTGAAAGACGCAATTCATTGTAAATCTCCCTTAAATATTTGTAATCTGCCGTGGAGTGCTCGCAGTAGAATGTTACCCCTCTTCTCATGCCCGTGGATGCAGTAAGAGCCTGCTAAGGTGTAACTCCGGAAGATGAGCAGCAGCGTCTTTCCTAGTATCAACATACCGTACTGCGCCCGCCAACCCGCCTGCGTGGTAAGTATAGCAACTACACCTCATGGAGATCCATGGGGGAGGCCTGAAACGTTTTACGGCTGAACCGTCTCTACATTCCTCCTTGACCTAACACGTGTGGAGTGCTCGACCTGACCAGGCGGGTTACTGACCTAACTCAATAACATACAAGCACGGGTAATACTATGTAATTAGACGTTGTGTGCGCGCCGCCTCGCCTTGCCTCGCACGAGCGGGCGCGCGCCGCGGGCGAACGCACCTATCATTGCCTCATTGTAACACTGGTAACACGCACACTATGAATGAGCTCGCTCAACGAGCTATGGAGAGGGCTATGCTCGGGGTTTCTCTACGGGATCGAATCAGAAATGAGGAGATACGTAGAACAACTCGGGTCATCGACATAGCCAGACGGATTAGCACGTTGAAGTGGCAATGGGCAGGCCATCTAGCTCGAAGAACAGATGGCGAATGGGACCTAAACGTTTTCGAGTGGAGGGAAGTGCAGCGTAGGACGTCCACCAACAAGATGGGCGGACGACCTGGTAAGGTGGGTGCAGGCCATTTCCAGTCGCAATGCTTGGAAGTCCATGAGGGAGGCCTATGTCCAACAGTGGACGTTTCTATGTTTGAAATTATGATGACGGAACACGGACAATAATGCTAATTGTTGCTCTTGTAGTGACAATACATTGAGCAGGAGAGAAGGCCTGAATAAGACCAAAAACAATAGAGGTAAAAGCAGACTTACAAACATCCTCGACGAAAATAATAATCATCATCTCCGCCGTACCTCGTCCTCTGCTGGACATAGGCCTCATTGATCTGCAATAAAGATTATGAGGGGGTGTCGCCATACTCGCCACGCTTGGCAGGCGGTGCTGTGATCTCACGGCGTGCGCTGAGTTGGTGACCAATTTACGTCTCAAGAGTTTTATTTTGTTTAGCCCATGGCAGCTTCTTACTGCATCCACGGGTAAGAGTAGTACTTTATTTTGTATGTCTGTCTGTCTGTCTCAGGTCGCGCACGTGCGGGCGGAGCGAGACATCTTGGTGGAGGCCGACCACCAGTGGGTCGTCAAGATGTACTACAGTTTCCAGGTAACAATCACCAACAACAAAAAAATCTCTTAAACTAGTGTACAGATTTACGCACCTTGTGAATGTTACTTAAGGTAAATGTTATACATAATGATTTTTTGCAAAGGTTACCTTGGCTAGGCTCTGTCCCTCGCACGGTGTCTCGGTACAGCCTGTATAGCGAGGTTACAGTGATTCGCTTTGGACACTCGCATTATTAGAAAATTAAACTCTTTATTGCATAGCACTATATATACAGAAAGTAGATCATCACTAAATAAACTGAAACTACAAAGAACAGAAACACTCAAGAGGCGGCCGACATAACCTTTTTAAAATTAAAAAAGAAACGTTGCGTCTGTGTCGCGGAATCCAAACAAAAAAATAACAAGTTTATAAAGTTCAAAATTTAAGTAAACCCCAACACTTTAGTCTCGGAGGTTACCTAATTTTTCTTTGTCAGAAATTCAATTCTCTCATTAATTTCCACAGTTTGCAATTACAATTTTTAATGCACATCCTCAGTTTTGTAATCTTCACACCATGTCCTTTCATGTGATACACACTTGTGTATATTTGAAAATATTTGATTATCCGTCCTCTCTTTCACCCCCATATCTTGTAAACATCTTAACCGATTTTGAAGAAAAACATGTTTAGAACCACCGCCAGATAGCCTGCTTTTAAATAACAAAAGTGCATGCAAATCGGTCCACTCGTTTAAGAGCTAAGGTGCCTAAGGTAAATAAGGCGATAAATACCTGGTTAAATGTTTAAAACCCGTCATTGAAGAAAATATTGTTTTGTGGTTCATGTCTACCCCCACGTTTCTGTGTATATTTTGTCTGTCGTAAAGTACGCCTATTGTAAGTACTAACGAATATATAATAATAAAGGTATATAACGCGATAAAAGCCCAGTTAATTGTGTCGATAATGGTGTCGATAAAACTGATTATAATTAGGGATATGACGTTTCTTAATTTTGAACTGTTAGCGTAAAATTGAGTGTAATTATTGCGTTTTAATTTTAGAACGGCATTAACCAAATCTATAATTTTGCAAAACAATAAAATGCTTAAAAAATAACATAAAATGTATACCCATACTTATTTTTGATTTGGTTTTGTGTTAACACTAATCCAGCGCTTCTGTTCTGGCCATCTCCAGGACCCGATGAACCTGTACCTCATAATGGAGTTCCTGCCGGGCGGGGACATGATGACGCTGCTCATGAAGAAGGACACGCTGAGCGAGGACTGCGCGCAGTTCTACGTGGCGGAGACGGCGCTCGCCATCGACAGCATACACAAGCTCGGCTTCATACACAGGTGCGCGCGGGACGCACGCCCTATACCTACACGGCAAAGCTAAAGCTACAACACCGAATTAAAATTTTGAGATCGCCGCATTATCATCACCGCTGCTGGACATCTACCTGCCTTGTGGATCCCTACGTACTGATTAATGCATGCGTTCTTTTCATTTAACGCTAAGATGAAACGAAGGCACTGCAACTGGAGTGATCATTATTACCTGGTGTTATGTATACTAATATGATAAAGCTGAAGAGTTTAATTGTTTGTTTGGTTGAACGAGCTAATCTCAGAAACTACAAGTTCGAATGTTGGATAGCCCATCTATAGATATATCTGTAAGCCCAACTCGTGTGTGTGTTTTCAATAAATAAATCAAATAAATAAATAGAGGAATCCTATGCTACGACTTACTGGTCGTACTTCCCATAATGTAAGCCGGAATGGTTCCCCTTTAACCGTACTTAAAAAGGTCTGAGATAGCACATGTCTATCTTTTGAGGTTGACTCACTATAACCTTTCTATGGTAATTAAATTTGTTCTAAAATAATAAATTATTTGACAGAAGTTACGCAGACAAGGACACGCGGGACAGCTAGTATTGTTATAATAACAACAATTGCATTCTGTTTGCAGAGACATAAAGCCGGACAACCTCCTACTGGACGCGCGCGGCCACATCAAGCTGAGCGACTTCGGGCTCTGCACCGGCCTCAAGAAGAGCCACCGCACCGACTTCTACCGCGACCTGTCCCGCGCCACGCCCTCCGACTTTAGTGAGTACGCTACTCCGTTCACGCAGCCTGGACCTGGCGATCTCAGCACTAGGAGCTCTGCACCGGCCTCGGATTTCTACCGTCCACTCGATACAAGATCTTTTACAATGCTACAATAAACAGTTCTGTAGGTCGGCGGTGGATGGACGGCCGCTTCCAGCCGCGATTCTTGGAGGTCCATGAGGGAGGCCTATGTCTAACAGTGGACGCCCTACGGCTGAAATGATGATGATGATGAATTAACAGTCGTATCCCTTTGTTAAGGCAGCCATCTCTTCGTGCATTTTAACCCGCCGTCAGTTGGACGCACGCGCTAAGAAGTCTTGACCGTCACACATGGCTTTTTTGGTCTGCCACGGCTCCTTTTACTGTGGTCAAAGATCACAGGCTTCCGGTCTTCCGGCATTCGACAAATTTGAAAAGATTTGTGCCACAAGCTTTTAAATGTTATGCTAGACAAAAATTACACATTGCAGCGGCGGTATTTCACTCAGTGGTACATAAAAATTCTGTACTAACGATCAACCTGTGGGAAAGGAATGAAGAATTGCCTACTGTAATCAAGATATTTGTTTATCTTTCTGTAAATTCTTTTTTTAGCTATTTCATCTATTCAAGGTGTTTGTATAGTCGAGGTAGCCGGACGACAGTGGTTGAGGCTAGCACAGACTGTTAAAGTTGGCGTGTTTAAGAATAGGCTATCACCCAGCAGTAAGCGTCAACATGATGATGATTCTACCAAAAAAATAAGCCTCTATAAAGCATCTCTTTTCCCTTGAGACAAACTGTAGTACTATATTATCCACAAGTACCCTTTATGTGTAAACCAAAGAGCAGCCTCACAGTAAAATGAAGTTTTATACAACCTTTCAGTGTCGACGTCGTCGTCGGCGATGGACTCGAAGCGGCGCGCGGAGTCGTGGAAGCGCAACCGGCGCGCGCTCGCCTACTCCACCGTCGGCACGCCCGACTACATCGCGCCCGAGGTGTTCCTGCAGACCGGCTACGGCCCGCAGGCGGACTGGTGGAGCCTCGGCGTCATCATGTCAGTACCGCTCACATTCTAATTCAATCAACAATCAAATAATACTTTGTTCAGTGCGGCCGCATGGACGTTATTGACGCGGGATTAGCGGGAATGCTCACGTACCTACTTGTTATTGTTGGTGGAGGCACCGACTGTTTCGAGCCTTATAGAAGGCCTTCGTCAGGGTGAACCGCCACCTCCGCGTCTCGTCGTGCACTAATCATTTATTAATTTCCATAGATTGCAATTGCGAAACATAGACACGTGCACTAACAATAAAAAAACATACTCTTATGTTAGCAGACATTCAAATTCATTAGCGGGAATGCTCAAGTACCTACTTGTTATTGTTGGTGCAGGCACTAACTGTTTCGACCCTTAACTCGGCTCGCGACCGCCACCTCCGCGTCCCGTCGTGCACTAATCATTTATTAATTTTGCAATTATGAAACATAGACACGTGCACTTACAATAAAAAGAACATACTTAATCTTATGTTGGCAGGAAATAATAAGATGCATACATAGATAGACTGAGATTGACCTCCTTTGCGGCGCGGACGTCTGTATGATCTGCAGATATTTGTTTCGGGTGTTCTGGATGTATCTATATAATGTATTAAGTATATTAGTCATCTAAGCTAAGCTAAACAGAGCGTGTGTTATGGGTACCATACATAACACACGCTCTGTTTTGCACCCGTGTTATTGTGCACTTTAATTTTAAGGACAACGTTGTATTAACGTTAACTTTTAATAGCCTGTGCCATCGCATCGTTAGGCTATGAAGACTTGAATCGTTCTACGATTCAAGTCTTCATAGTCATAAGTAATGTGCCTGCAGCCGAAAGATCTACATAAACGCGAAAACAGTGCAACTCTTGTTTTAGATATGACTGACTCGCTCGCTCGCACGTCATTGACGTTGAAATAAAGTGTTATTTGTCTCGCTCGCGCGCACGTCGTTGACGTTGAAATAAAGTGTTATTTGTCTCGCTTGCACGCACGTTATTGACGTTGAAATATCGTCTTATATGTCTCGCTCGCACGCACGTCAATGACGTTCAAGTATCGGGCGATTTGCCTCAGCATTACTATGTTACGACAAAATTAATCGCAACTGAAGCCAGGATTATGCAAGTTACAAAGATAAATTAACTAGATGATACTAACAATATCTTCTAAAGCCTGTTTGTGAACCGTGCTTCCTACTGAACTAACCTAAACTAACGATGCAGAATAACTAACAGCATATAGCGACTTTCATTGTTATGCCCTGACAAATCTCGCCACGAGTTTTGAAGGTTTGTAGCGACTGGAAACTTTAGACTTAGAATGTGATAAACCTAACATTTACAAACGTACCGTGATGTGTGTTTTCAACAAACGTTTAGTTTATAGATATTTACTGGTTGAAACTGCGTAGCGCTGCTAGTAACAAATAGAACCAATCGCTGCTAGTAACTCGCCGCATTCGGCTCCAGTGACTACTGATCTTCATTACGATCACTTCAGAGGTTGATGTTGCTAATACGTTCATAATTTTAAGCGACTGTTGTTTATGTTTTTTGTTGCATTGCCTATTACTTACACCTTAGTTATAATCCCCGATGGAACTTAGCAGCAGTGGTTTGAATTAGAAACGTAAATTAAGTGCTGTTTAAATTGAATCGACGTTAATATGTGTGTGGGTGAATTTTTTCAGCTATGTTCTCCATGATTATAAATAACGTCATAGACTAATGATTCTAATATTGGTTCAGATGTCATCATCATCATCTCAGCTGTTAGACTGGCTGTCCACGTCCACTGCTGGGCACAGGCCTCCCTCATGGATCTCCATGAGGGGTTGCTGTCTCACTCACCACGCTTGGCAGGCGGGTTGGCGAGCGCAGTATGGGATGTTGATACACGGAAAGACGCTGCTGCCCATCTTCCGGAGGTATCCCTGAGCAGGCTCTTACTGCATCCATGGGTATGAGAGGAGGGGTAACATTCTACTGCCGGCACCACACGGCCCAACATAGGGTAGAGTGCCGCAAATTGAGCGACACCGATGACTAGTAGTGGACGATCTTGACCTAGATGGTGACGTGGCTTCATAGAGAGACTGCTCAGCCGTGGCTTCTATAATTTATTTTTTCATTGTTTAGAAGTAAGGCCTTTGCATCTATTATAGATGATTTATACAGCGTCAGCAACTGGTAATCATGCTGCAGGGGACGCTACAGTGCCTGGGACATTGTTAGATGGATTAGGCTTGCCCAGCACCTATACCATCCTCTCAGCTTAGTCAGCTATTATTCAGAGGAAAGAACAGGCCAATACGTCTGAAGCTAACTAAGCCGCGGTTTTCCTCACGATGTTTCCTTCACCGTTATAGCACGTGTTAAGTCTGCACATACACTTGTCAAGAAAGAAAAATCCATTGGTGCCCGGCCGGTATCGAACCCACGACCTTCGGATTGAAAGTCGAGGGTACCTACATACCACTCGGCCAACACGGCTTTTTTTAATGTTTACGCTTCTACAATTAACATATAAGCGAGATGCAGAAATTATCATAGAAAAAAATATCAAACGTGGTCAAACGAAATCTTTGCAAAGAGAATAAACAGGGCCTTATAAAGTTGAACTTGTAATAGAGGTTAAAGGCCGCTTTTGCAAACTCTCTTGCACTTAGCTGTTTGGATGTACGTGTCGGGATCAGATCCCTGTGTACGTGTCGGGATCAGATCCCTGCCGTAGGGTGGCCACTGCTGCGCGCACGCCTCGCTCATGGACCTCCAAGTGATCGTGAGGTGTTGCCGTACTCACCACGCTAGGCAGGCGGGTTCGCGAGCGCAGTACGGGATGTTCATACACGGAAAGACGCTGCTGCCCATCTTCCGGAGGTAGCTCTTGGCAGTACCTTACAGCATCCACGGGCAGGAGAGGAGCGTCATTCTGTTGCCGGCACCACGCGGCAAACAATGCATAACGTTGCACAACCTGTAGTTATTAATGTTTAAAAGTTTGAGCACACGTGTGCGCATTTAATCGAAATGAAAATTCTTAATTTCGAGATTTTCGAGCCGACCTCTTAGGATCCAGGAGCTCAACTGGTTAGAGCATAGCCCGCTTTAGTGGGATCGGTTTGATCTAGGCTGGTTCGGATCCCGTCGTGGCTTTGCGCAGAAGTGGGATCTAGCAGGCTGTTTAGATAGGACGTCACACAGTGCTATTTATCTCTGAACTGAACCCTTATGGATAGCCCATAACTATTCGCATACCTACATACTTTTAATGCAGAATACATAGAAAACCCTAAAAATATAACCTGTCATCTTGTATCATGACTGGAAGTAGAATCACTGTTTCGAATATTTTCTCTTTCTCACCTCCGAACATGTAGCGAATTCATATTTCTGCTAGCTTTTGCCAACTGTATGCATGGGAGCCTATGTGTATCAAGATAACTTTTTACTATTTTCTACATAGTTCTTAGACTCCTCCGTCGTGACGTCAACGAGTACTGTTTTAATTGATTTAAGAACCGATCTCGCCCCCGCGGCGCTGCCTTAGAATACACTTACCTTGGCCCCATTAGCCCCAGCTATAATGAACCTCATTAGGAAAAGTTTAGTAGCTTAGAGCAGCGCTCAACTAAACAATTATATAGTAACCATATCTAACGAGCCCAGCCATTTATTTTGATATTGTGAATAACATAAATACAAGACTGATTTCTAACCGCGACTGCGCCGCCTGCTTGCTTAACATTTTTTGGTACGTTTTGGGTTCTAAATTACTAGTTAATGTGCGTGCAATTACTCGATGTTACGGTACAACGCAATTTTTATTGTTTAACTTTAGTTACTAGCGAGTTTACCTAATTACTAACACATATATGTATATATATATATATTGTAAAATAATAAAAAATCAACTAAAATTACTAATGCCATCTATTTTGTATATTATTCTATAACAAACTATTAGGGTTAAAAGGCAAAAAAAAATGAAATCGCGAATTTTAATACTTTGTTACATATGATGACAACATTATAATCTAGGAATTGTAGGAAATTTCATCGATACACTTGGGATTATTCTATAAACTCCAAAAAATTTCCGTCTCCACGAGCGAGGGAATCGCGGCGATTCTATAGCGCAGACTCGTCGCGATTCTTTCGCTCGTGGAGACGGCCTCTAAGAAAGTGTATAGAAATACGTGGCAACGACGATAACATCGCAGCGATTCCCTCGCTCGTGGAGACGGCCCCTTAGAGGGAAAGTGGAAAAAAGCCGCGTCATACTCGTACAGGCAAAATACTTGGAGATGGTAGGCAGGACTGAAGATAAAATAATATAGTCTTGGATTTTTATTTGTATTGGTTCCTATTATGAGTTCCGAACTCAAATGATGCTTTTATAATAAGTATTACTAAGCCTCAGGTTTACTTTGTCAGTTGAATCTGTTTTTATTATATTTTTTAATTTATCTTCTTTGCCCTAATGCGGGGCGCTCTCAAAGTACTATTACATGCCTTATGCGATGGGAATGCATTGTCGTCCAAGCCATAAATAAAAAGACGAAGAAAACATTGTTCCCTAAATACATAAACTTCTTGTCATGTGTTATAAAGTCAGCTAGATGATTTAAAGAATAACAGGGAGTGTTTTATTGACGATACACGTGGATTAGAACAGTCCCCAGCTGGCTTACTGTGTAGAATCGACCACCCTATGTTTTAAAAGTGTAAACAGATTATTGTCGTGTTTTTGTTTCAACGTGTCTATTATTTCGCACAATATAATACACTTTACTTTAACTGTAAAATGAAGATTCAGCATGAAACTAGTTTGATCAGTTCTTTTCTCGAATTATGGCTGACTAATCTGAGATGCATCAACATCCCATACTGCGCTCACCAACCCGCCTGCCAAGCGTGGTGAGTATGGCAACTACCCCTCATGGAGATCCATGAGGGAGGCCTGTGTTCATCAGTGGACGTTTTATGGCTAAAATGATGATGATGATGAATCTGAGATGGAGTCAATGGATGCGACTGGCACAGGATCGGCGTGGATACAAACTTATGGAGGCCCATACCCAGCGGGTAGGTGAAATCGGGCTGTGGATGATGATGAATCTGAGATGACGGTATAACTGCTGGGCAGGCCGAATCCATTCAACGATGTCCCAGTCAAGGAGCCGTTGCGTACTGCATGAATGAAAAGTTACTGGCATTGTGTAAAGGCCCTGTCAAACAGAGAGCGTAATTAGCGCACGTCAAGGCGCTAAAGCGTCCTATATCGCGTCGCGTTATAGCATCGCGTTGTGCTGTACTGAACAGGCTATAACCTGTCAAACAGCGCTACCAGTACGCGACGCTCTAGCGCTGCGTCATGACGTCGCGTTGTATTTTATTACAGAATATTAGTTAGCGCCGGGTGTGTTCTTCGTAAATTATTAGTGAAAATTACTGAAAAGCGTCGAAGCTGTCACACACAAAGTGTACGACGTTAAGGCCAGGACGCTTTAGCGCCTTGACGCGCTCGCTGTTTGACAGGGCCTTAAAAATTATGTGTCACATATAGTGAAAGGCCATACAACTTAACTCATGATAATCCACAGTCCGACATCACCCACGGCTGGGTTTATGCCTTTCTTAGTTTGTGCCATTCGCTACGACTGCGCCATATTCCACTAACCAAACCCACATACCCGCAGTAATAATAAGTAGATAATAAATTATCTTACTTCTGTAAAAAGTTGTGTCTTTCTAAATAGTGTAATCTCTAAGAAGGTAGTTATCATGCCTAATTCAGTAACGGTTACCTAGAACTCGTAATAAACTCACCATCATCTCAGCCATAGGACACCATGGATCTTTAAGTGCTGATTATCTAGCGGGGTGGCCGCCATACTCAGCACGCTTGGCAGGCGGGTTGGCGAGCGCAGTATAGATGGAAAACAAACCCACTAGGTTTTAAAGAGTTCTCTCTTGAGTCAATTGTGTTTTGTTTTTTGTAAAGATCAAATGTAGAAAATTAGCGAAAGGTAGAAGCTGAAGGTTCGTTGCACACGTTGCAGGTACGAGATGCTGATCGGATACCCGCCGTTCTGCTCGGAGTCGCCGCAGGAGACGTACCGCAAGGTGATGTCGTGGCGCGAGTCGCTCACGTTCCCGCCCGAGATCCCCATCAGCGAGGAGGCGCGCGACACCATCCTGCGCTTCTGCTCCGAGCCCGACCGCAGGTACTGCCCTCGCGGCGCTTGCGCTTCTAGCGTGTGTGATGCTCATTGTCAACAACATCATCAACATCATTGTCAACAACAACATCATCATCATCAACAACAACATCATCAACATCATTGTCAACATCATCAACAACAACATCATCATCATCAACATCATCAACAACAACAACATCATCATCATCAACAACAACATCAACATCATTGTCAACAACATCACCTCAGCAGTAGGACGACCACTGTGATATATTTTGAGCCATGTTTGCGAATAAACGATTTCATAATAGTTCGGTCGGGTTCGGCCACCAGGATCCCCCAGGGGATCCCAGTAAACTTATCAGTTCACCAGAATCCCTTTGGAAAAAAATAAGTTTAAAGATGTTTGCACAATGTTTTAAAAAAAAATTAACAATTTCTAAGAAAAGACCTACGCTTATGTCATTGTATAATAATTCCAATTGCGTTTCTTGTATAAACTTATCAATTGCTATTTAATCTGCAACCCTCATCACGGTCTTACATTTGAGCCCACAACGGAAAGTCTACGACGAGTAGTTTCCGAGATATGGCCGTTGGAAGTTTGACAGCTATGAACGAAAAAGTATATCTGATGGAAGGCAGTTAGTTATTGGCGAATGCTACACGCTCGATATGTATCGCGATATTTGGATCGTAATCCAGGATCACGATATTTATCGAGTGTGTAGTTTAGCGTATCACGTATCGTGATACGGCTCGCTGGATTTCTAGAAATCCAAAAATCCACGATCTGTATCTAGTAGGTATCGTCGATAAATATCGAGCGTCTAGTCTCTAATCGATATTTATCGCGTCAGTGTTCATTCTTTTCTCTCACAGTAATAGCCTTTCTCATTAATATATCTTTTTTAGTCAAGTATGGTGTAATCAACTCCAGCAAATGTTCAAAGCGAGCACCGGGCATGCGAAACAAATTTTCATAGTCATCCATTTCTTGGTATTCTCGAATATGAGTAAATAAATTCAGATGTCTATATTTTTCTCTATCTTGAATCCAATATTTCGCCCATTTTTTCGGTTCATACGTCTTTCCAATGCTATCGCTAATATAATAGCAACGCAAGCTTTATTTATAGTGTCACTCATAGTTTTATTTATTGTAATACGAAACGTACGAGTGTACTCAATGAAATTTACCGTCGTACTGACGCGATTCGTATCGTATGTGTAGTATACCAACCTATTACTACATAAATATCACGTTGAATATCGCAATACATTACAAAGGACGCCAGATCGGAGACGCGACTACAGGAACTCATAGAGTCATGCCCTTCTTCTTCTACAACATCTGCATATCCTTCGGGAATGCTCAGGGAATGCTGCCAGCGGCCCAGAGTCCTTCTCCGGTACTTTAAGGAGTTGGGCTGGCTAGGGTCGGGCTAGCATCACAATACACCCCTATGCGGGACGTCAGTGCAGATCTAGTTACCCCCACAAGAATAAGAATCGCGATACATTTGAATATGCGTGTAGCATTCGCAATTGTGATGTTGTTTGCGTGCGCGCGCAGGCTGGGGTCGGCGCGCGGCATCGAGGACGTGAAGTCGGTGCAGTTCTTCCGCGGCGTGGACTGGTCGCACGTGCGCGAGCGCCCCGCCGCCATCTGCGTGGAGGTGCGCTCCATCGACGACACCTCCAACTTCGACGACTTCCCCGACGTCAAGCTGGAGATACGTGAGTACAATTGTAGCCAAATCTGCCAAGAGCGGTGAGTATGGCAGCTACCCCTTATGGAGATCCAAGAGGGAGGCCTGTGTTCAGTAGTGGACGTTTTACGGCTGAAATGAAGATGACTATATTCGACTATAGGGTATTTATCGCGTTATTACCTTTGTTTTAATCCAGACGTTTAAATAATGTTATTAATAGAATGTGTTGTGATCGCGAAAGTTTAAAAAGACTAATAATATGTATCACGGGAGCGTGCCGCCGGCACCCGCCGGCGGTAGCATGTCGCCTCTCCTATCTTGCCCTCTATCGACCTCAATCTATAAAGGGATAGCTCCAGAAGATGGGCATCAGCATCGTCTTTCCGTGTATCAACATCCCTGCCTGCCAAGCGTGACGTGTGTGTGTGATGGTGATGTTTTACGGGGCAACTAAGAACTCTCTCTCAGATATCTGTGAAAGGTATGCGGATGCCCATGGTCTTAGATACAATCGAAGCAAAAGTGGGCTTATGGTTTTTAAATCAGGCACTAAAACCTGTAATACTAGTACCATCCCGCCAGTTAAACTCACGGCTGTTAGCTGAGGCAGGTAACTTGCTTCATTGGATCACCGAGGCTCTTGCCGACGATAAGGAAATGGACCGAACCTGCTGCCCCGTAGGCTTGCGCGGTGCACGAAGCCAGTAAAAGCTACGCTTTTTAGAGCATGCTGCCAGTCATTTATACACGTGGGGCCTATGGGTCTAATATTGAAAGAAGTCTTGGGATGCGGTACAATAACGCGTGCAGGCGGCACCCTGAACGCTTATTATACCGCCTGAGGCCGCTGCGCTTCTGCAGTGCGTCAGAAATGTACACTGACGCACGAGTAGACGGGTTCGCGGCGATAATGCGCAAAAGAACCTACGTCCAGCAGCGGACGTTCTTAGGGTGAGATGGTGAAAGACTTAGGACCAAGAACAGTAGCAGTTTACATAGCATACGCAGACACTATGATTAACAATCGTGTGTTGTAGCTTTTCAAACGGGTGTGGTGTGTGTGGGAGTGTGAATACATGTATGTGTGAGTGTGATTGTGTGTTGATGTGTGTTGTAGGTTAATTTTAAGTTTTCCTAATAACTTTTAGAAGTGCTTCGGCATAGGAAAACGCCTAGCGCATTTCAGCTATTCCCTGTGGGTGTTTCTCACCCCAACCCTTCCAGTTTCACGTACCATAAACCTTGTGGTTTTTCACCTTGTGGTGACCACATCCTATAAAACAGCAACGGATACCTCTTAATTGACTTGTATCAATGACAAGGCAAAGCTAACTAGCATTGGTTCTTTTCAGCCGCGGCCCCCATAGCGCAGGACGGCGAGGTGGCCTACAAGGACTGGGTGTTCATCAACTACACGTTCAAGCGGTTCGAGGGGCTCACACAGCGCGGCACGCCCACCAAGAAATGAGCGCGCCGCGAGGCACAGCCTCGGGCGACCTCACACATGCATCTCACGTTCGTAACTTCGACTCGACGATTCTTCATTTAAATATAGACTACACTTTTAACTGTGACATATCATTTCAAATTGACAGGTGACACTGACAGTTTTAAATTATATGCTACCTGGTGATATGTAATTTGGGATTTGGAATGGAAGGAGGGTTTCGATTGTAAAGTTTAATTGTAACGTTGGAACAAAGCTTGTATTATGACTCCTGTCAATATGTACCGAAACGAGGCATTGTCGTTAATGTCGTGAGCTGACCAATCGATAAACAGAGCTTATAACGAAGCGCCTCTGCAATGGCTTAATGCAGTGCTGCTTAATGGTTGTTCTGAGCACTTAACTATTATTTATTATTAAAAATAATTGACTATGGGTCTAATGGCGTCTGGCCTCGGTTCTGAATGTATTATAGCTGATGTCAATACGAGCCAAGTTACTTTTGAAAGCTCATGAAGCACTGAGAATACGCTTTGTTAATTATTCAGATTATGCTTAGTTAATGATAATGTTGTTCGGTATTATGTCGATGTACTTTATTAATTATTCCCTATATTCTAAATTAATGTTCAAAAATGAATTGTTGTTAGACCTAAGTTAATGAACTCAAATTAATTTATATCACTATTATTACGCTGGCTATAACTATTATGAGTTTTCTCCGTGGACACAACAAGATCACGAACAAACATAATGTTTGGCTGTAACTGGATATACATAGCTATAAGACTAAAATAAAGTTACTCGTACGTTTTCATTATTTTCAACTCGGTTTCGGTTTAATACCTACTATTCAGTTAACATGTTAAAAATTAAACCTGTTAACATGTTATCTTGAAAGTATTGATATTTTCCACAAGAACCATTTTCTCATTACGATAGTGTGCGTCAAATGATTTTTATATACATAATTCATTACATCTCAATTCCGGTTTACTGTCGAGCATCCTCATTATTATTAATTATCTCAGCCACTCTCGACATAGGCCTCCCTCATGGATCTCTAAGATCTTGAGAGGGTGGTTGCCGTGCTCACCACGCTCAGCAGGCGGGTGCGTGTCGAGCGTCCTTGATATGTTCGATTGTGGAAATAGGTCTGCCGGCGACCTGAGATGAAGTCCCCCACGTGTGGCTAAACGTATTCTGAAGGCGCGATTGGGGACGGCGGATGATCCAATATTAATCCGTTAAAAATACACACTCAACTTAACACAAATCTCGATTCGTTTCCCTTTAGCACTAAGAGTTTTCCGTTACAAATATTCTCCAACTAAACACTATCTTTTACAGATTCATTTGACAAGAATTTTTAAGTATGCTGTTAGAATTATTCTTACTATAACATCTCTTGTCTTTTTTACTTGTGTCTCGTATGGTAGCGTCATTTCCCTCTCTTGAATTCTCTCAACTTGAGTCGAGTGTCTATTGTAGTTGTAGTACTATTTACTGTCCCGTGCCTTCTCAATGTAAAAAGGCAAGCAAGAAAGACGTTATGTCAAATAATAAACCAGTGGCCTTGTACGAACGAACCGCATGCGTGCGTTTCTATGTGTAAAAACAATCATCCTCTCATTCAGGCGTAGAATACTTTCAAGTTTTATTGTCATCTCAGCTTCAGATAATATACCAAGGAATGCTTGCAGCGGTCTCAAAGACTGGCGAAACTAAGTTCGATGACTTTCAAGAGACGTCAGTCTAGAACGGCCCTGCGACAGCTGCAACTTCTTTGGCCCCTTTTAGTAGACTTTCAGTTTACACGCCCCCGGAACAGAGATGTCACGGTCAGTGTCGTGGCATCTCATTGTATAAAACGAGCACATTTTATTTGGAACTACCAAATTGGAGTATCAATCAATAGAAGCACGCAGTAAAAGAAACACGGCATTATAGCTGATATTATTTTGTCTACACATCTACTAAAGTAAATAAAGTATTGATAACTATCAAAGCCAAATATCGCAAATTGTTTGATCAAATTTGAGCATTCTCACTGCATTCGTTACCTCTCAAGTCTTCCACTTATAAGATTCATGACCATAAAATATTTTCTAAAATCATATCACGTAGGGATTAATCTTCGTAATTTAGAGTGGGGTAGGCGTTCAAGTTATTGTACAATATATGTACAATCCCGAATCATACTATTTATCTGGATAATGTGTCTACAAGAGAAACTGTGCAGTAAGATCTTACTATAGATCAACATGCGTCAGAATTGACATACATAGCGTGTTGTACAATACTTACTTTGTTGACAAAGATCTAAATCGTTATGTGTCCTGACACCACAAACTGTGGCATATTCTTTATTACGAACAATAAAATAAGAACTTCTTGTTACCATTTATTGCGCAGTTATATTGCCAAACATTCGTAAAAAAATATCACACACCAGTCCGATTAACGCGGTGTTTATAGGTACACTGATTCCAAACGTGCTAGCTATCTCATTTTACGGTAAAGTAAGGTCGTATCTAACGATTTAAATCTTTGCTGTATGGATGTTGTGCGGCTCGAACATTAAGTTTGGACTGCCTGTGACGTTTCTGAATCTGGCCTGACACCCTGGCTAGCGAGCATAGTGCGCCCCGGCCAGTGGTAATATATCTGGGAACTCGTTTTGTCATGTTGCATTGACATAGGAAGTTTTAACATGCAATCGAAGTGGTAAAACACATTAGATACAAATAAGCACTACAAATGCAGCGGCATAAACGTCACAGTTTCCAGTTCCCTACCTCTGTGTAGAAGCAATGACTTGAGTTGAAACTTCAGGAGGACTTTGTATACGGCGTCAGCAACTGGTGTTCATGCTGCGCGGACGCCGCGGTGCCCGGCGCATTGCTGGACGGATGTAGGACTTCAGTGGGCATAATAATGAAATGTGAAACTGACAGACTGTCGGTACAATATCATGGTCCACGACGTTGCCTTGTAAATGTTACAAATTCGGTTATCCTGGTGCGTTCACACAATCAAATGTAATTAAAATTGATTTTGATTAGATTTGTAATCGATGTATTTGCCCATATATCTTTCCGCTCGTGGCCCAGCGCCCTCCCTAGCCGTCTTACGTATAGTGTATAAACGTTTTATTTATTCTTTAAATTGTATAAATGTAACATCGAAAATTGTTATTGGACAATTGTTATTTTAAACTTTCGTCGTACTATCGACACATGCGATATATTGCTATCTTGCGCCAGATATCTATAACTTTTCAATGGATTTATTTTTCTACTAACAATTTGACATCTAATTATACAAAAATGGTCATACACCAAAAAAAAAATGAAAAAGTAACACTTTTCATAGTAAATTATACAGTATTTGTGTCAAAACTGAATTGAAAGGCAAAACAATCCATTGATTGTATATAGAAATCGAGCGTTGAACTATTAATATAAATTAATGCATTAGTATTCGTTAGTTCGTTCGTTGTTTTAGAACGAAATATGATTTCCTAAATTAACATGAATTATGTTGTCCTTAGCAATAGGAACTAGATGTTTTAGCTGCATTTTTTAGATAAGTCAGTAACTCCTTCGTTCTTGATAACTTCAATTTGCATAATATTTAAGTAGTTTTCGTTGAGTACTCGCCCCTGAACGTTCTGCGGTCCCAGAGCGCACTGGCCTGCCGCGGCGTATCGAAACAAATAACACGGCGCTGGAAGATGTCTATTCATTTTAGCTGTAAAGTTTATTTATGACACATCTGTTCAAAATGGTCCGATTTTATAGGATACATACACCTTCGAGGTCATGTATATTTTATTTACAAAGCATATTTTATTACTTATTAAACATTACTTGCCCAAATAACGTTATTTACCGTCTTTTTAAATGAGAATATAGCCCCAAAAATTATAAAGCAAAAAAAAGTATACCAATCCAAATAGAAATGAAAATACAAAAGTATTCCGTCCAAAATTATGTTACCAAGGCGTGTATTTATTTAATCCTTTGCACATATGATTCTTATGAGTGAGTAGCGGGGGCGAGTGAATCACTGTTCTTAACGCGTTGTGGTGCCAAATGCTTCACAGCACTCAGAACTGTTCATATCCGCGGCGATGAAGGGGCTTCAAGGGCTCTGCCCCAATCAGCTCGTGACACCTCTAAAGGTACCCTCCATGAGTTGCCACTGGCGCAAGGTCCTTGAAACCCCGTGAATAAGTTCACATCTCGCAGTTAAGTTCACATACTATTTTTCTCTATGGATAATATTATAATAGGTTTAATGGAATAATGTGCTTTTTTCATTACATTTTGGAATAAATAGTTTTGCTATAATAATTTAAACATATTTTATTATTCGCAGACGCAACGATGTGCAAAAATGTATTGTATTTAAAAAGATTTATATTTTAGGGTAAGATCTCAAGATGTATGTTTGCTGTTGTTTACGCGTAGACTTGCTTCAGTTCCTTGGCCGAGAACCGCGGCGCGAGCCAACTTGACGTATTGAGCTCAATCTGCGACTTGCCTTGCAGCGACCGCTTTGGGAGCTGGGTTTTCCCATGTCATTTACTTATTCCCTAAAGATACAATGTTGTACACTTGAAAAAACACTCAGAAAGATCATCAGATATTGACAATAACCTGTCAACAAGTTCTGATTGCCGTTTGAGTAGTTTCTTAGTTTAGAAAACTACTCAACTGTCAACAGTAGCTAAATTTCTGGCAGCTAGCGGTTTGAGGAAAATCTGCACTGTTTAAGTGTTAAAAAGATTCGGTTACATATACTGTTGTTAGTGCCTTCTCATTTTTTCTTGCACGCCCAGGTTGACCGGTAGAAAATGCTATTAGCATTAAGTCCTCCTCTGTACATTGTTTTTGTGCACAAAGTATTAAATAAATAAATAAATAAATGAACCTGATGTGCTTGCCTCGACGTTACATAATACAGTATTTCAATAAGCTCCATGCGGCCGCACTGAATAAAGTATTTATTTGATATTGAGTTCCCATCAGTCGCTTGAAGCTCTGTCCAAGAAGCCCTTCGCTCAATACACAAGTTTTATGCATTTTGTAATCTTGCCATCAAAACTACGGCGTCTCTTGACGACACACTGAAATGAAACTGTGACGAGACAATAAATTAGAAGCTGAAATTTAAGTGTGTTCGGCTCGCGTCGCAGCGGCCCGCTTGTCTTGCCGGTAGGATAAGTACAAGGTCATTTGTATCATGTTTATATCCACACATCGACCAGCGGCTCACTCCTGACTCCATGTCCACCACCAGTACCATATTGAATACTAGCTGCACCGTGCCCACTTTGGTGGACGGTAAAAATCTGTCTACCACCAACAAGTATTATAATTTTTCGGGTTAATATATAGCCTATGACATTCACAAATAATGTGGCTTTATATTAGTAAAATAATTTTCAAAATCGGTTCAGCAGATCCAGAGATTACCCCCTAAAACCTGACAAACTCCACAAACTTTACCGCTCTATAATATTAGTATAGATATGAATATGCCAGTTAAAAAGTGAATGAGGCTTTTTCATAAAACAATTATTTCTTCTCTATGGAGATCCATTGCAAATTTTCCTTTACTATTAAAACAACTGCCATCTATTGATGGCAGTTGTTTTATTGTTTGTAAACACAGTTGAAAATTGGCTCCATCTAATAATGAACGTTCAGTAGTAAAAACTTATTTTCTCTTGTACTGAAAATTCTTGTTTAATAAAAAAAACGCGACAGGCTGATGGTTTGGTTCAGAGTGCTGCTAGGTGACTGGTCAGGTAGTGGAGGTAGTTGCTGCGCATGTAAATGTCAGGATGCATACTAGACTTTCAGACTTCATGCGAAGGTTGGCACTTGCCAGTAAGGAAGCACTTTTCGTATGGACAGTTAGTGGATACACTTGTTCTGCATCGCGTGTGGCAAATGTGTATCTAGCGTGGGAAAATTTATTAGCAAGTACTCTTTTGTATCCACCGATGACGTTGGTCGAAATTGAGCTGAAGATTTGAACCTGAGAGGCGTTTTACGAGCAAAACATTAAATTAACTTAAAATTGTTGTCGAATTGATTCGCAGAGGTGCAAGAAAGCTAGCTAGCACGGAGGTGTATTATGCGCCTGCCATTATACTCTATCAAGATACGTAACACTACGAAAATCTCTGAGTAACACTAATATTTTTGAATGTTAAAATAATATTTTTGCACTATTTTAAGATACACACATAGTTAATGTCATTACGTACCTAACGATATGTACAAACTGATAAATTCTCTATAACTTTGAGTACGACCTGTGCGGAGCCGCACGCTCTGAGCGCTCCTCTGGGGTACTCTAGGATGGCCGTGTTGTATAATTTTGATCTTAGCGTTTTAGTTAATGTATTATTACGTTATGGTGTAATTAGTATAGGTACATACTAAAACAATTTTAGTTAAATTATTTTTTTTTAATATTATATGGCTGTATGTTTTGTTCGCGCCATGCTTGGCGACCGGGCTAGCCACAGAGTATATACAGCATGGGTCGGCCTGCTCTGTCGGGAAGCAGAGCGCGGCGAACCTGTTCATATATAACTTTTGATGTTCTTTAGTTGAATCATTCTCATAGGATTCTTTATTTTTTTTATATAAACCTTTGTTAGCAACAAAAGGTTTATATAAAAAAATAAAGATAATACTTGCATATTAATATCCGGAGAAACCTTTATGAAATCATGGCTTGTTCTCCCCAAATTGGTTGTTAGCGTAATTCCCTTCAAAGTTATATTAGTTTATAATAATTGTACAGTTGCCGCTTGAACTAAAGCTTAGCTATTCGCTTCGTTATTGTTATTCTAAATAATAATAAAACACTATTATTTAATTTTTTTATGGATAGGTCTCAGAAGTATTTTGTGTATAACTTTGTTTCTTCCATGTGATTAAGAAGTGGCAATATGAAATAAGCATTAAAGCGATATGAAATTAAAGAGACTTTTATTTTCCTGAACATTATCAATATTACAGGTCAACATTCCGGGAAAAATCTTAAGGTAGAAATTGAGCTGTGCAGTATAGTTAGAAACAAGTAGGTACCTGCTTAACAATGAGTTTGAAGGTGTTTGCAATTATCCTTATCCTAATAAATAATCAACTATCCTACTTCACAGGAAAGGCGACAGAAGAGCTGTTTTCAGTAAAATAATATTTTTTTCTTCTAAACCTGACAGATGGAGCTGGCAAGTGGGGAAGCAAGTTTGTGATTAATACCAATTGATGTCATGGTCAAATTGTGTTTCCTACCAGTAAAAGAAAACTAACGCCAGCTTTATGGTTCAAGGGAACTATTGTACTTTACTTTTTAATGAAAATCTCATTATTGGAATGAGTGACCGAAGCGAACGACGTCCTAGAGACAACTAGGCGTTTCGGCCAGGGGATCCAGCTCCAGACTGGGCAGCGTCAGAGGCCAGAATTGTAGGCGGAGAATTTGCTAGCTTTAAAAATAACAAGTCACGACATATACTTACCTATGCTGCCGAAACGTGGATACTCACTCACTGTACGGCTGGTCCACCAGTTTCAAGTCGCTCAGTGGGCTATGAAGTGTGCTATGCTTGTGGTCCCTCTGATGGATAAAATCCGTAATGTAGGACGCTATGCGGCAAGCTGAAAGCAGCGTGGCTATTGAGGAAGGCCTACGTCCATCGAATAAAAAGTGATTTTGGTCTTTTTATCGTACCTACCTAATTGAAAGGTGCATGATCGCACCATCTTCCTGCAGTACCTAAGCAAGAAACACAAGTAACATTTTCCTGCAGTACCTAAGCAAGTAACACGAGTAACATCTTCCTGCAGTAAGTACCTAAGTAAGTAACACGAGTAACACTTCCTGAAGTACCTAAGCAAGTAACACGAGTAACATCTTCCTGCAGTACCTAAGCAAGTAACACGAGTAACATCTTCCTGCAGTACCTAAGCAAGTAACACGTGTAAGATCTTCCTGCAGTACCTAAGCAAGTAACACGAGTAACATCTTCCTGCAGTACCTACCTAAGCAAGTAACACGAGTAACATCTTCCTGCAGTAGTACCTTAGCAAGTAACACGAGTAACATTTTTATTTCCACTTAGAGCCTGATTAGATTTGTTTATACCTACCTGCCTATTATGAAATACGGTATTTTGGGTGGGGTGTCTAAGAAGTAAAAGACTTTTTTAGACATTTTATAGGTACTATGCTTTATTAATACAATGCTACACAAGAAACTATGCGCTGAATATACGTGAATTTTTGTTAATCGTATTTTATGTTAAAACATAAAATACGATTAACACAAGATAATAATTTCCGATTGATAGTAACTACTTTAATTTTAGCGTAGAATATAACTTCAGCAGTATTGCTTTCGTGGCTAAACATAGACATTAACTAGGTACAACACTCAGTATGCCTATTCATTAACTAAATGCAGAGAAATCACTATAAAACAACGTGAGAACCGGTTACAGATTGTGTTAACATTGCAAAGACAAATATTATGTAAGACTGAAACTTACTTCTAAAAGTGGTTAAATACCATGCAACTAACATTAAAACTTCATAAGTATATATGATTTTAGAATCTACGATATATTATGTTTATGACCTGCGCCATGATCAAATCTCCAATAGGTACACCTACGAAAAAAGTTCAAACAAATTATACCTAGGTACTTACCTACTAACACAAGAAAGTAAAAACACAATGTAAACCCGAATTATAACGAATGTTTTGCACAAATCATTAACAAAAAGTAAAAGAATCAAACAATTTGCACAACTATACTTATCAGACTATCATGATGGGCCAAATGTCTTATTTTTGTTTCAGTAAATATACCTATCTTTTGTCATTTATAACAACTACCTACCTAGTACGTACCAGTATACAGAAAATCAAAAACAAATATTTAAGGTGAGATGACAATAAAGTGCTTAGAAGCTTCTGATCTAGGTACAAAGACTCTGAACGTTTTCACGATCAACCAGGTGGTCTGGTGGCTCTAGCTCTCTGAAGAATCCATGTGAGAGTCAACTATGCTAAACGTTAAACTTAAATATTAACTTATGCGAGAACTCTACAAGCCAACATCGACACAGACGAAATATCTGTTAAATAAACTAGGTTGAAATACAATACTTTTCCAACAGTATGAAATTCAACGAGTTGTTCATTGATTACCATGTGTTCTAATGTGCGATGGACGTACATCGCAGGCTTCATTATGCGCTTACGATGGCACGTTTAAAACGTGCGATGTACGACAATCAACTTGGGTGAGTGAAGTTACCAGAAAGCCTAGACCTGTGATCTAGTACCTACCAGTCGCCTACAATAAATAAGATGTAGTAAACCTTATAAAACAATGTCATATTAAAATATTAGGTCCTAAATTGAAAGAGAACATACATCGTTAGATGAATTAGGTTTCGGGTTTGCCGGCCTCCTCGTTGGGCCTCCTCATGCGACTTGGGAGTGTCGAAGAACTCCGTGAAGAGTGCCAGCTGCTGGCGTTGTATAATCATCAGCTTAGATTGAAACGCCAATTTATTTTACTAAAGAGAACTTAGGTACCTACTGACAGACTGTCATGAATGACACATTTTTTCTACAATAAGTGAGGTCGCAACTATTTCCTCTTTAAACTTTTAACCTTGGATTTAAAACAATATTATGTATTCTAAAAGGTTTATCTACATTTTACGACTTCTTAAAGTTGTTTAAGGCTGCTGGTAGTTCAGATACAGAGCTGTGAAGGGGTCGGGCTGCCCGGCCGATTCGTTGGCCTCTTCATCCGACTTGGGGATGTCGAAGATCTCCGCGAAGAGTGCCGGCAGCGTCAGGCGGTGCCAGTTGGTGCGGCACCACAGCAGGGCGTGCGGGTGACGGGCGCCCAGGGAGCGCGCCTGACCTGAAATATCCATGTGCATATAACAAACGTGTTGTACAAAGTTAACTTTCAAAATGTGAGTTACTTAGACACGCGTTTGATGGAAGTTGTTTAAACTGGTTCGATGACACATTATAATGCCAGCTTTTCTACGAGGGGTTTGCTTGTTGATCAAGGACTTACAAGACCGACTACAGCGTAAAGCCTCGCCTTGGCCGTCAGCTTACCCGGCGAGTTGGCCAGCATGGCCATCTGCAGGGCGCTGTGCAGAGCGATCACATCTCGGGGCGGATACCATCTATGAAGGACTCACCAGCCAGCCCGACTATGGCATGCAGCCTCGCCTCGGCAATGAGTTCCGAAGGCGCGTTGGCTAGCACGGCCAAGCGCAGAGCGTCGCCCAGGGCACAGTGCAGCTCGGTGACCGCCGCCACCGCGCTGAGCCCCGGGCGCACGGGAGACACCAGGAGGAGCCCGGTCAGAGCTCCCAACTCCTCGTCGTTCAACTGCAGCTGCCATAGTGACCACATATACTGCATCATGTCCGTTCCAAACGCCGGCTGTTGAAGGGAATCTCTTTTACTGACTGACGACAGATTAGACGTTAACGCATAGTCTTTTTTTATAAAAGATGTATTTTTTTTCTTGTTGTTATAATAAATCATTGGGAGCATTGGTGCTAGCTATATGATCCTATGTTATAGGAAATACATAACGAAGTCTCTGTGCAGTTAAAAATTAAGAGGACAGACTCATAGATGTAGGAACGAAGTAAAAGTTAAATTCTCAATTGTTTTAAATGCCTATTTATTTATTTAAATCAACCCCGTATTCTAAAACGTTACCCTCGAGAATTTGCTCCACTCAAATCGGGTTGCGCTATGTCAAAAATCAGTGCAGTTTATGTCCTAGAGAAGCATTATCACAGAAACTTACAAGTGGTTACTAATTTTGTGGTGTCATTAATTTGTATTGAGAATTGCCTCAACACTGGAAGGAGTGGCAACTGGAAGGAGGCCCTACACCCAGCAATAGGTTGACAGAAATGATGATGATAATGAAGATCCTTTGAGGTAAGATAGTCAATGTAAGATTGATGATTGCATGGCCCTAAATGGGAAGAAGCGCACTTATTTTGAACCTGCAACAGAGTAGCATGATGTTCACTCACATTGTAGATGAGTCCCAGGTTTCCGGTGGTGACCATGGAGCCGTCCCCGAGCAGCATGTAGTTCTGGGAGGCGGAGCGGTGGGCACGAGTCACGAACACCTCGAAGAAACCGAGCTGAAAGCGCATTTCATTGTTTAAATGTTACGTACGTACGGACGTAGTAAATGATACCACTACTAAGCCGGCCAGCCACAAGTAGGATCCCTTACTATGACGCGTCTGTACCACTATACCTGCAGCATACACCCTGATTGATAAGATTATTTTAGAAAAAAAACATATTCATATAAAGCCTACCTATATGTATATTATATAAGTACTTAGACCTAGAGAGAAGCTGTTTTTAATTCTTGAAGTCATCTGTCCACTAAGTCACCAACTACCGCCATTGTGGGTTGAGAATGAAGCTGATATTTCAGTTTCAGACACCTGGCAGGCTGATTACTTATCTCGCTACTGGTTTACATCTTAAAATATTGTCTACCAAACTGTGCAACAGTTTGTCGGCAGCAGCTCTCGTGAACATAACGAACATATAAATGTACCTACCTTAATAAGTTTATTTATTTTATCTGATATTGGTGGCGAATCGGTTGTTACACTAAAGCTAATCAGATTAGCGTAAAACGGAGTAAAATGACATAAAGCTATTCGGTTAGTGCTGTTCTAAGATTTTAAAATTCAAGCAAGGCCTAACTAATAAGGCACGTGCGTGACCTTTCATGACAAACTGCGCAGAAACAGTTTGAAATGTAGAAAGTAATATGAAATACGGCTTAGTAACGGTTTTATTAATAAATTATTAAGTTGTTAGGCAGCTGTTTACAATTAAGCGTTAATAATTAAGGGGCTTAGTAACCGACGTCCTTCTAGGACTTACCTAGCAATTGCTCTTCATTGAAATCGGATAGCATACCTCCTTGTTGATCCAATAATTGTAATCTGATGTAATATGAAGACGAAGCTTGCTAAATGGACAATACTCAAGCGGACTGTACCATAACTAATGTACCTATTTTTGAATAAAAGCTATTTCAGAGCACAGTCGAGGCGGAACGTATAACTATTCTTACTATTTTAGTCTTTCATCATTATCATACGCGACCTGTACTATTCCTTTCTACGGCATTAGCCCTTCCAAAGTTTGCGCCATTTTCCCCTAAAAGCAGACTGACTTAGAGTATAAAAGTAGCATGTTGTCACACCACAAGGCTTCCTGGAATACTCTTCATATATCTGATACTCCTTGTCGTCACATTTCGAGCGATAAAGATACAAGGTACGAACAGTTATACTTAGTCTGATAACTGCTGTTTTACATAATGCGGACGTTTCAGAAAGGACGGCATCGTGTTAACTCCACTGTGGTTTTAGAACGTTTCATCATCATCATTATCATCTCAGCCGTAGGAGTAAGAGGCCACGGCTAGACCAAAGGCCTTCCTCATGAATGCCAAAGTATTGATTATGGCGGGGTTCTTGCCATATCTCAGCAAGCCTGACAGACGAGTTGGCGAGCGCAGTACGAGATGTTAATACCGGAAAGACACTGTTGCCAATCTTCCGAAGGTTTCGCTTGGCAGATGCATACTGCATCCTCGGGCAAGAGAGGAGGAGTAACATTCTACCGGCACCCCGAACCAGATCTAACAGTTGCCGCCCTTCTATCAAAATACAAATAGCGTCTGTCAGCCGATCGGTGGTGGGCGTGACCCCGTCGCTCTTACTGTCTCCTATAGGGGGAGTTGGCTTGAACTTACTTTGATCAGGATGAGCTGGTCATCCTGAGGCAGGCTGTTGAAACCCGGGAGCCGCTTGGCGAACTCCACCAGGTGCTGCACGCAAGGCGTGACGCGCGCCGCCGAGGCGTTCCACAGCGCGACGCGCGCGTCCGTCAGCCGGTCGGTGGTCGACGTGGCCTCGTTGCTCTCGCAGGAACTTCCACCTACTGGAGGAACATTTACTTTAATCTATGAGATTAATATCTTTCCTTTCGTGGCCGTGTTAGAAAAGTGGTATGCAGCTCCGACTTTCAATCCGAAGGTCGTGGGTTCTATACCGGCCGTGCACCAATAGATTTTTATATCATGAAAAATGTATGTGCACATTCGACACGTGCTTTAACGGTGAAGGAAAACATCGTGAGGAAACCCGCGGCTTAGTTAGATTCGGACGTATTGACCTGTTCTATCTTCTGAATAATAGCCGACTACGCTGAAGGCGCTGGACACGCCTAATCTATCAACAATGTCCCAGGCACTGCAGCGTCCAATACAGCATGAATACCAGTTGCTGACTCTGTATAAATCATCTACAAAGGATGCAAAGACCTTACTTTTTACAATATCCTTCCCCTATTGAGAAGCAGAAATTATATTTCATCCTTTAAGACAAATGACGAATATATATTCAACTTTCCCTAAGTCTTTCAGACATGTCCTTCTTTAACTAGGTGTTTTACCATGTTATTCTTAAGACATTAATTCATTATTTCTTTAATATTCTATGTAGAAGATGTGACTATACCCATATAGAAGTTAAGTCCAATCGTTTTTTAATGCATATAGCGCACGCTGCGTGAACGCGTAATTCATATTATCGTTTTCGGTTTATAAATTCAATTGTATATTATAAATAAATAAAATTCAAGAAGATAGTAGTGGTAAAAAATATTTGAAAATAGTGTTTGTACAGTAAAGTCGCAAGGCAGAAGGAGGCGGAGGTAGGAAGATAGATGAGTATTCATATAATAATGCAGAAAATCCAGAATATGAAAAAGTATATTTCTCTACTTAAGAAAATAAGGTGAACAATAATTGAACGTAAAAAAGGTATAATTTGGAATAAATTGCTGATACATCATTTGGAATTTTCGACAATTTAAATACTCGTTTCGTGCGATTCCCGGTGCCCGGATCTATGCTGAATTCTACGGGTCTACTGAGGACACTACAGCCAGCTCGTCATCACCAGCGTCGGCAGCGCACGACGCGAGACCGAGACAGCTCAGAAGGGAAGGTCTTCAATCTCGACGCTCGGCTCAGTTTTGTATTTTCTGATGAACAGTCAAATAGGTACCTTCAAAATCGGACTCATCGTAATGGACCAGCAGGCCGCGGGATTCTTGATTGCGCAGCGCATGAGTGAAAGTGGAGGTGCAGTGGTGAGCGTGCCCGACCATCTTGGCGAGGTCCTGACCCAGCGCGAGGCGCAGCGCGTCGGCCTCGAGCTCCGCCATGGACGCCAGCGGCAGCGGTAGGCCGGCGGGCGACGTCGGTGGCGGCGCAGGCGCGGCCGCCAGCGCCGGCGCCACCCCCGCGGCCGCCGGCGCAGGCGCAAACGCTCGCAGCATCAGCGGGGGCGGAGGCGTCACGCTTCCCGGCCCTTCGAGCACGTTGTCGTTAGCGCTCTCGCGGGACCTCTTCGGCACGCGGCCGTACCTCACGGCTGGAATGGTGAGCCACATTACAAGGGGCGCAGGCGCGCGAACGAGGCCGTACCTCACGGCTGGAATGGTGAGCCACATTACAAGGGGCGCAGGCGCGCGAACGAGGCCGTACCTCACGGCTGGAATGGTGAGCCACATTACAAGGGGCGCAGGCGCGCGAACGAGGCCGTACCTCACGGCTGGAATGGTGAGCCACATTACAAGGGGCGCAGGCGCGCGAACGAGGCCGGTGCACTCGCTGAACCGTGTCTCGCGTGCATTGTGCGCGTACGCCAATTGGAAAATAGCCGATCGTGCGTTGCTCTATCGCTTGTCTACGAGGGATGCCTAAATGCTCGATAATGTCAGGAAGGCACTTATGCTAGCTTCTCATACAATGTGTTATGTTTAGTATCCATAAAATAATAAAATTACTAGGTAGGTACTTAGTAAGCAATGAATAGTATCACGACTATTACCATAGGAGTGCTTATATTATTTTTTTATTAATAATAATTGTATATGGCTTATTACAAATTTATAATTTTTTCTATATTTTACTCAATTTTTTTCAGCCGATTCGTAGGAGTACTTTTTAGTTTGACATTTTGTAATGGATAAAACTTCTGAGGATATAACTGT
Source organism: Pasiphila rectangulata (assembly GCA_963082625.1). Taxonomy (NCBI): domain Eukaryota; kingdom Metazoa; phylum Arthropoda; class Insecta; order Lepidoptera; family Geometridae; genus Pasiphila; species Pasiphila rectangulata. The sequence continues at coordinate 7,838,674 of OY720236.1, read as the reverse complement.
ACTTTTTGACAGCAAATAGAACCACCTTTTTCATCCTAACAGATTACCTAATACTTACACAGCGTTGTCCAAATTTCTCCAGTAAGCTTTGTAACGTTCATATCCCACTAATATTATAAAGCCGAAAGTTTGTTTGGAGGTTTGTTACATCTTCACGCAAAACCTAGGCTACGGATTGAGCTTAAACTTTTCACACGTATTGATGTTGACCAGGATTAATACATAATACTATTTTTTATTCGGGTACAACGCATGCGAAGAGGCGGCCAGAAGCTAGTTGAGTATACATTTTTTTGGTAATGTGTACATTAGGTACACAACGCGGTGTAGGTAAGTATTAAGAGGGGCCAATCCAACTTACTTTTCATACAACCGCTCGTACGTCGTAATAATCAAAATTTGGAGAAACAAATTTTATACTGAATTTGTTTCTCCAAATTTTGATTTTTTGTTTGGATAGAAACTTAGATATAGTGCACAAGATACCTATTAGATCAAAAGTTTCATAGAAAGATCTATTACGACGCCACACCCACGTACGAGCGGTTGTATGAAAAGTAAGTTGGATTGGCCCCTCTTAATCTGTTAGGATGAAAATGGTGGTGACAAAATGTCTAATATTTTTAACCGTCGAAAAAAATAGAAGGAGCTTTCTCTATTCGACCCCATACACAATATGTATATATATACATATTGTGTTCGCGTATGACTTCGTCGTTTATGATCCGATTTTAATGATTCCTTTTCTAAAAATGCGGCCCCTAATTGGGTCAAAATATGGGTTGAATGAAATAAACAGTTATTCTTAAATCTTGTTGTGATATGCAGGAGTTTTATAACGCTAACACCATTTTAGTGTCCATCATCTTCATCAACATTTAAAACAATCACAAAAACATATGAAATAAGTGCTTTCTACAAAAAAAGTAAACTGACAAATATTAACACAAAACAAACACATTTTTTTTATACTATGTTTGTAATCATACTATTTACTACATGGCACTGATCCGTTTCTGATGCGAAACAACACAACACGACTAAAACGTTTTTTTCTGGCTTTAGTAATTATATTAATAAACCTCATGCTAAATATTATTATACAAAGGTTTTGTTTATATATTCCTTTAGCGCTCATAAAATTCTATAGTTTTACATGCAAAAGAAATATTAATTGGGGTATTTTTCCTTTTTGCAATAACTTTGTATTTTGCTATTATAATACTACTTGACTCAGAATAAACAAAGCCAGTCAATAAAAAAATTGGTTATTTCAGTAGTCAAATATGAAAAAAACCTACAGTTGTTGTAGACATTAAGCTTTTTTTGTGTTATTATTTTACCGACTTATTTATTTGTTTTCTGAGTAAATAAATTCATAGAGCACAGTACTGATAACGATGCACTTTAAATTTTGTTAAATAGATCATGTTTAAACTGGTAAAAAGTATGCCTATGCTACTCGTATTCTCATCATCATCATTCCAGCCGTAAAAAGTCCACTACTGAACAGGCCTCCCTCATGGATCTCCATGAGGGGTGGTTGCCATACTCACCACGCTTGGCAGGTGGGTTGGCGAGCGCAGTACGGGATGTTGATACACGGAAAGACGCTGCTGCCCATCTTCCGGAGGTATCCCTTAACAGGCTCTTACTGCATCCACGGGCATGAGAGGAGGGGTAACATTCTACTGCCGGCACCCCACGGCTTCTCGTATTCTCATTATATTATAATTCTTAGTCAGCAAAGAAGGCCGCATTCAAAGTGCCGGCGCGAAGTAAGTGTGGAAAATGTATTTATATGTATATAATCTATATACATAAATAAAAGAAAGTCGTGTTAGTTGCACTATTTTATAACTTCTTTTAGCTGAACCGATTTGGCTAGGTAGCTTAGAGCCAGGAGACGCGCATAGGCTACTTTTCGTTGCGTAAATTAAATCAGAAGGGGTTAAAATGAAAGTTTGTATGGAAAAATCGTTATTTTCACTTAAAAAGTGAACAAAACTTAAAATTTTGCATGTATATCAGAATTTAAATTTAATGAACCTGTGTATTAGAATTCCTCAAAATTCATCCCCTACGTAAAAATATAGGGGATCAAAATTTGTTGGGGATTATTTCTTTTTCACTTGATTTAGGTGAAATTTCACATAAATAGTTAGTTAGCTACCTAAATTATTAAACATATGTTTCAGCGTTAGTTGTAGTGTAGTTGTAGGGTAGTTGAAGGGTGGTTGCAGGGTAGTTTGAGGGTAGTTGTAGGGTAAGTTGTAAGAAGTGGTTGTAGTAGGTACGAAGTTCGCCGGAACAGCTAGTATATGATATATTCAATCAATTTTTATTCCTAACAGGTATTTTTTACAAGATTTTAGATAATTTTACATGGTAAATACAAACAACTGTACAAAGTTCGATATTTTGTAAATCTGGCGGTTTAAGGCACCGTGCGCCGGAGGAATCTAGAAATTCGCAAACATTTTATTATTGTTTAAGTATCAATTCTTTTGAACTTAGACCGGTATTAGTTAGTACTAGCATCACTTCGTAAGTGGCCCCGAATTCCCGAGCACTGCCGCCATCTTGGCAGAAATAATAAAGTTTCAATATTAGGTACATGAGAAAGTGGCTGAGATAAGAACTACTAATTCGAGGAACTAATCCGGTTTAAAGCGGCTTAGGCCACGAAGACAACATGCAAAGAGGAAGCCTGCATTGCTTCAATCAATCAGTCAAAAAACTATTCGCAAAATTCCTGCGTACTACCATAATTTCGTATTGAATTGGCCCTTCAAAAAAGACTTCATCTCCAGGAATGAACAAAAATACGTAATTAATTAGAACATACTTACTGAGATACATGATTAGCTGTTCTAATAGTGCACTGCGCGGGCGGCGCGGGCGCATCCCGCGCTGGCGACACAGCCGGCTGCTCTCCTGACGCGGCGGCTTGGGTTTCATCGCGATACCACTACTGACTTCGCAAACGTTTCGCGCGAATCCGGTTTATCTCCCGCAGCGTTATATACCAAACTAAATTGGCCAAGTTCACGAGGCGACGGATTATTACGATAATTAGGAGGAGTTTATTGATTATGCAATTGCAGCACGGTTTGGGTTTCATCGCGTGTGGTGTGGCTCTAGAGGCGCGGCACAGTTATGGGAACTGGGAGCTTGCAGGACCGCGGGACCGCGTCACGTAACTGCAAATATTCGAACAATTTAACACAGAACTAAGATTTTGACTGTAACCCCTAGTGAAGACTTTATACTTGTAGGTATCTTCTATATTTAAATGATGTTGTGGGTAGGAAGTGAATAAAGCAGTCATGGCTAGATCACGCTCGTTTCATTGATAAGCTCCTGATAAATAATACATAAACATGGCGCAGCCGGTTAAAATTAACTAAAATACGAAGAAAATAGAAGAATTGTAGTGTACAAGTGTGGACAAGTCAAAGAAAACACAGGAAGAATATCTAAATCTGTCTCAATGGAGTCGTTACGGCCGCCACAACCATTGTCGTACGAAAACAATTTAGCTAATGTGACATCGGGAAACCTGAGCAGGGAATGGGAAAAGTGGAAAAATACGTTTAGAATATATTATGAAGCGTGTGAACTTTCCAAAAAGGAGAAAAAAGTGCAGTTGAACATTTTATTACATTGCTGGGGAGAAATGTCGTGAAGTTTATGACCAGTTGAAGTTAAAGTGTGAGATCAAAACAGTTGAAGACTTATTAGAAAAGCTTGATGCAGTTTTTTTGCCACGAAAAAATTTAACAATTGAACGTCATAAATTTTTCACGAGAGACCAAGGGGAGTTGGAGTCATTGGAACAATACGTGTTCGAATTGAACAAAATGGCGGCAAACTGTGAATTCGAAAATTTATGCAGCGATTTGGTACGAGATCGATTGATATGTGGATTGAGGGATGGAGCACTCAGAGAAAGATTGTTACGGGAAGCTGATTTAAAATTATCAAAAACGATAGATATTTGCCGTTTGGCGGAAATGTCACGAGTACAAGCCGGGAATATTAAAACAGAAATAAATAGTAATCATCACGTTTATGGAGTGAAGACAGGTTACGAGGAAACTCAGATTCAATCGGCTGATGTGCATTGGATAGGAAGAAACCAACGAGGACAATCTCGAAGAATGTTTGCTGGGCAAGGGTCTTCCCGCGGCGGCGGCGGCGGTGCTGGGCCGGCAGCCCGCGCGGAGGGCGGCGGCGACAGCGGCGGCGGTCAGCCACGCCGTGGAACGAATTATCAACACAGTCGTGGGAAGTCTAATTTCGGTGCTCGTGGACGTTCATATCAGAGTGCCGGTCTAAATGTGGTAGAAATCATAGGGACTATGAATGCCCAGCGTATGGTCAACAGTGTTATAAGTGCAATCGGATGAACCATTTTTCGAGGATGTGCAGAGTGTATGCAGTATGTGAGGAGGACCACAGGGAGGCCACCGATCAGGTATGTCATAATAAACAGAATGGAGATGAGTGGTTTGCAGATTTATTAATTAATAATGCATTAATTCAATTTAAACTGGATACTGGAGCTGATGTTAACATAATTCCTAAAAGATTTTTAAAAAATATTGGTGTTTCCGAATGTGATTTAACAAACACATCCATAAAACTGCAGGGTTACTCCGGTACCGGAATAACGGTAATCGGCAAGTGTTATCTAAAAGTGAAATATAAGCAAAATTTTTATTTTTTGAAATTTATAGTAGCTGATGTGAAATCGGTTCCAATATTATGTAAAAATTCCTGTGAGGAATTACAGCTAGTTAAAAGAATTATGTCAGTTAGCTGTAGCTCTAACGACTTATTAAATGATTTTAAGGACGTTTTTGAAGGCATAGGGTAACCTGGGGTACATAAAATTCAGTTGAAGGAGAGTGCTCAGCCGGTCATACATCCACCACGAAAACTACCGATAGCTCTTACGGAACAGGTTAAGAATAAATTATCAGAAATGCAGCATTCTATATGCAGGCATTATAGCAAAAGTGGAAGGTCCAACAGATTGGGTAAATAGTATGACAGTGGTGAAGAAACCGAGTGGTGATATACGGATATGTTTAGATCCACGGGATTTGAATAATGCGATTAGGCGGGAACATTTTAAATTACCAACTTTTGAAGAAGTTACGACTCGCTTATCGGGGGCTAAGGTATTCAGTACATTAGATGCAAAACATTCATTTTGGCAAGTAAAATTAGAGGAAACAGATTTATGTACTTTTAACACTAATTTGGCAGATTTAAATTCTTGAGAATGCCATTTGGCATTTGCTCAGCATCTGAAGTTTTTCATAAGAAATTATACGAACATTTGGATGACCTTGAAGGAGTTATACAATTTATTAATGACATTTTAGTTTTTGGACCAAATAAAGAAATTCATGATCAAAGATTGCGGGCAGTTTTACAAAGATGTAGGGAAATAAACATAAAATTGAATGAACAAAAATGTAAAATAGGATTATCGGAAATATTATATTTAGGTCACAAAATATCAAAAAATGGAATATCTCCTGATGAATCTCGTGTTAATGCAATAAAAGATATGCCGACTCCATCGAATGTAAAAGAAGTGGAGCGATTTCTAGGGTTGGTAACTTATGTTAGTAGTTTTATACCGAATTTATCAGAGCACACAGCTTTATTACGAGAATTGCTTAAAAAGGAAGTAGAATGGCATTGGGTGGAACGGCATCAAAAGAGTTTTAATAATATAAAAAAGTTATTGGTGAGCCCTCCAGTGCTTCAATATTACACATTAGATAAACCAATAACAATTTCTGTAGATGCTAGTAAAAATGGTTTAGGGGCATGTTTATTGCAAGACAATTTACCGGTGTCGTATGCATCAAAATCGTTAACAAAAACTGAACAATCATACGCACAAATAGAAAAAGAACTATACGCCTGTGTGTTTGCCTGTGAAAGATTTTATATGTATATATATGGAAGGTCAGATATTACTATAGAAACAGACCATAAACCTCTATCTAGTAAGTATTATTAATAAACCGTTAGTAAACGCTCCCCCTAGATTGCAAAGAATGTTATTAAGGTTGCAACCATACGCATTCAAACTTGTTTATAAGCCAGGGAAATATTTATACATTGGCGATACATTATCGCGTGCAGTGGCACCCCCAGCCCTAGGAAGTGAGGTCCAAACGCAACCACGTGACTATTTACATTTTCAAGCGCAGGTGTGCGCCTTATCAGCTAGCTATCAGCTGACAGACTCTCATCTATTAAAAATACAGAAATGTACTAAGGATGACAGTGAGTTGCAAAGTTTAATTAAAATAATAAAGTCTGGTTGGCCTGTGCATAAAAAAGAAATAGACAATGTTTTAGCTCCATACTGGGATTACAGGGATGAGCTATGAATTTTGGTATTGTATGGAAGGGATCTAGAATGGTTATTCCAAAATGTCTGCGACCAGGCATGTTAAAAATAATACACACAGGGCATATGGGCTTAGAAAAATGCAAACTCAGAGTACATACGTGAAAGTATATTTTGGCCAAATATTAATTCACAATTAGAAAATTATTTAAGTAATTGTCAAGCATGTCTGACCCATAGAAAACAGAACACAAAGGAACCCTTAGTAAATCATGAAATACCAGATATACCGTGGAATAAGGTAGGTGCCGACATATTTCATTTTAAAAATCGGTCTTACATCATCGTAGTAGACTACTTTAGTAAGTTTGTAGAAATTGAAGAATTATTATCATTGCAATCAAAGGAGGTTATTGAAAAATTAAAGCGAATGTTCGTTAGACATGGAATTCCTCAAAAGATTATGACCGACAATGGCCCAGAGTTTTCATCTAATCATTTTAAGGTTTTTTCTGATGATTGGAATTTTCAGCATAAGACATCTTCACCTGGATACGCTCAGTCAAATGGGCAAGTCGAGCGGACTGTACAAACTATAAAGAATTTAATGAAGAAGACTGATTATGATGAGTCGGAATTTAATTTGGCCTACTTAGAATATTTAAATACACCCATCAGTGCAGATATACCTTCTCCTGCTGAGTTGCTTTACAGTAGAAAACTACGAAGCATGCTACCGAGGTCACATTTGGTTTATAAACCTAGATTAAATAAGGATATACAAAATAAATTGAAAGCTCGGCAAGTAGTTCAAAAACGTTATTTCGATAAAGGATCACGTAATCTTAAACAATTAATCATGGGTCAAAAAGTAAAGGCGTGGCGTACAATAGGTGGGAACCCGGCGTAGTTCAGGATATTGTAGATTTTCGCTCATATTTGATCAGAATGCAATCAGGACGTTTGTTGAGACGCAATCGGAAACATATCATAATCGATTCTATTAATCGTATAGATTTAGCACCATATAATTCATCACAATATGATGACATTTTGAATGAAGATTTACACATTGAAAACTCAACCTCATCAACAATCAGCCCCAGTGTTGTAGTTGAACCAAACGCATCATCTAACCATCGTACTCGTTCTGGCAGGGAAGTGATACCTCCTGATCGGTGGACCTGCCCGGGCACGCTGCGTGTGTGCTCGCGGTGATTGAATCGCGTACCTACCTCATATTACGAGTATTACGACTCTTAAATAGTCTAAAAAAAAAAAAAAGTATGTATGCCGCTTCAGTTAGATATAATAAAATTATTATTTTATTTTAATACAATTTAGAATGCTACCTTTTTATAACAAAAGGAAACAATCAGATGCATGTAGAGTTAGAACTTAACAATACATAATATAGGTAAGTACCTAATGATAGAAGTTATTTTTAAATTTGATAGTCATATTTTTTTTTGTTTGGATAGTAATAAGTACTTAATTTTTTATGTTTATGCAACGATAATGCACCTTTAATGTTGTTAATTTTTCAAGGAGGATGATTAGATAATTCATTGTGTATACATATTTGTTACCGTGTCTTGCATGAATGAATTATTTCTAAATATGTACCTAAGTAAGCAGATGATTTGTTATTAGAAGCCCATCTTCAACACAAGAGAGATTATGTTATGTAATTAATTATTATGATTATGTATCTTAAATTTAAGTGTTAAATTACCACGCTTCACTTATTGTTCTAATAAGGGGGTTGTAGGTATCTTCTATATTTAAATGATGTTGTGGGTAGGAAGTGAATAAAGCAAGTCATGGCTAGATCACGCTCGTTTCATTGATAAGCTCCTGATAAATAATACATAAACAATACTTGTAGGAAGAGTTAAGAGAGAACCTTGAGTTGAAATGTCTAAACATTCCGAATTCTTGATTATGCAGTTTATGACGCGACTTAGCCCATCGACATATTTATGTTCAACTGAAATTTGATTCTTAAGGTTATATGCTGATATAAGTTTAGTATGTTAGTTTGTACAGCAACATATTATTACTCACAATAAAAATGCATAATGCCCAATGTTTGCTTGATCCATATTCTCTACTTACTTGTTTTCGTCCTTATTTGGAGAAGTCCGAAAATATCAAACACCTTGGAGAGATGATTGATAGAAACCTCACATGGCGAAGTCACATTAACTACATAATTTCTGGTCGAACAAAGAAACTGATATAGGGTGATGACACCAATAATGGACATTGAACCAGTTATGGACATATTTTTCTGTTAGCCAAAATATTAAGCAACTGTCATTTATTTTTTTAATGAGCAACACTGAATCATAATCCATAGACCCTGGAGCTGACATATTGATAACGTCGCATGAATCGGCCATTTCGTTTTAAAATGGTCGCCGAGTGAAATGTAGCTGTTCGGCGTGTTACTACAAAATCCAGTTTTATTGCTAAAATCGTTAAGAAGATAAGTAGACATTTTTGCATTTTGTTTTCTTGGTATCATGATATAATGAAATGTATTATTATTTTATCGAAATACAATAGAATAAAACAAAATTGAGCTAATTCTTATATGATAAGGCTGGGTCGTTTTTTTTTACGCACCTTGTTCATGACTGGTTGTGATATCTCATGAAATCCTTTAATGGACATGTGTCGAAAGTTATCGTTTTTCATGTTTTTCTATTTTATTATTTTAAAGTATTTAATTTGTGGTTCTAAATAAATGTACCGTTATGATTTTGCAATTGCTATTTATTTTCCAATAATGGACAACGTGTCCATGACTGGGATTTTGGAGGTGTCCATAATGGGTGATCTTTATTTTGGCCTAGATATATTGTATAATTTTACTGCTGCTGGTCAACTGGCACCTCCATTGATCGTTTTTAAATATAAAAGAGTGCCGGATCACATATCTCCCACAGTCCCTGATCATTGGGGCATAGGGAAGTCCGAATCAGGGTGGATGTACTGAAGCACATTTTATTAATAAAATGCAATAAAAATATTGAGTTTTAATTCCGCTTAGCGGGAATTGAACCCGCAACCACTTGCGTAGCAGGCGGATCGTCGCCCGCTGCGCCACAGAGGTTGTCAATTACGGGCACATGAGACCTTACAACTCTGTCTCAGGGTGGCGGACGCAATGCAGCGTTGGTCACGTGCTTTGTGAACGGGATCACCGCGGTATTGCATTTGTAATAGGTGGGGGTTACCACTTTACATAAGTGGGCCTTCGGCATGTCCCGTCATTTAGTCGTATAGAAAATAAAACAATCACGTTTGTTGTATCGGAGCCCCCTTAAATATATATTTTATTCTGTTTTTAGTATTTTTAGTTATAGCGGTAGTACTTATATAGCAATAAGTACATCATCTGTGAAAATTTCAATGTCTAGCTATCACGGTTAATGAGATACAGCCTGGTGACAGACAGATAGACATACAGACGTACAGCGGAGTCTTAGTAAAAGGGTCCCGTTTTTACCCTTTGAGTCATGCGGAACCCTAAAAACCAACAAGAAGAAAGTCATTTTTAGGATAAGTACTGGCAGTTTGTTTACATTTTATACACATAGAATATGGCTAGAGATACTTTATATTATAAGTATATAATAGCCGCGAGGTGCCGGCAGCAGAATACTGCCTTTAATCTCTTGTCCGTGAATTCACTAGGTGACACTTCAGGAAAATGGGCAGCAGCGTCTTTCCGTGTATTATTATCCCGGACTGAGCTCGCCATACCCGCCTGCTAAGCGTGGCTACTAGTGGCGAGTGTGCTAACTACCTCGTCATGGTCATCGTCAATTTGTATGTTATAATAAAGTATGTAAGGTTAAATTTGTAGGTACTTAATTATTTTTTTCTTGGATAAGTATCTGTGTAACGGCTAAGTTGTTCTTTGTAATTATATTTTTTGGTAAATAAATGAATTCTTTATCTTTATCTCTAGATGATAATATAGTCCCTGTAATGTTACATCATCATCATCATCATCATAATTTCAGCCGCAAAACGTCCACTACTGAACACAGGCCTCTCTCGTGGATCTCCATGAGGGGTAGTTGCCATACTCACCACGCTTGGCAGGCGGGTTGGCGAGCGCAGTACATGATGTTTATACACGGAAAAACGCCGCTGCCCATCTTCCGGAGGTATCCCTTAGCAGCCTCTTACTGCATCCATGGGCAAGAGAGGAGGGGTAACATTCTACTGCCGGCGCCCTACGGCAGTGGCATTGTTACATGTGTGTGAAGAAATAAATTGAAGTTGAGAACAATATTTCACCTAAAAGCGCCAACGGTGCATTAGTTGGCCACTTCCCACCACATCCAATCCAATTTTCTCGGAATAGAAAATGTTCGTACATTAGTTCCCAACCACATCACATATTAGTGAATGCTGTCATCAGTATGCATCTGAAAGTATTATTACGCGAGTACAAGCAGCTCGCGGTTGATTTTTAAAATAATAGAGGGTAGGTTGTGCGCGAGCTGCTTGCAGCTTGATTAGGTTGGCAGGTTGATTTTAATTATTTTTTTTTGGTGGGTGAAGGGTGTGGAAATGGGGTAGTTAACAATTTTTCTCGTACTCACCCCTGCACCCTCTACACACGCAACCCCACCTTCGGATTCCCCAAATTCCAAGGAGAACTGGGAGAACAATGATGTCAGTCAGTGAGTAGCTTTATATAATTTACGAAAATTTCTGAAGACTTGGAAACAGCAAAAAGGGAGTCCTAAATATCTAACTTCAGTTGTCCACTTTTTTTCTGGTTTTGATCTTTTTCCACCATCGGAGAATTGTGGGTGAAGGGCTCTCCGGCAAACCTTATTACTAACTTCCCCGTATGTAGATACGGACTCCCCGAATGTGTTAAGCTGGAACTTGGACTTATGCCAATCTCAGGAAAAAAGTCGCTTGCGCGATCTAGGATATTCCGAAACTTTCTCTGATAGCATTAAAAACGTCCCGCGGTGACTTCTTTTTGCTTATATACAGAATAGATAATCAATAAAGAAAATTAAACGTGTGATACAATAGTTCTTATTGCATAAGTTGAATTTGTTTTAGAATGTTTAAGTTTTTTAATAAATTCTAACTTCACCCCAATGCCATCTGTTCTTTGCATTGTGTACTAGGAAGCTCTGACCTAAGTAAATGGCTGTTTAAGATTTACGAGATATGTACAAAATTTTGGGATGACGTTCTTGTATATCGAAATATAATAACTAAGTAAACTTTTCATGCAACGAAACTTTTGTTCGGGCTTTAACAGACCTCTTAACGCTTTTCAATCAAAATTGCATTCCAATGCCATCTGTTTGATGCGTGTTGCAATTAAAAGCGACGCTCACTTGACCCAAATTAATCTTTGGGTGTCTCGTTAAAATCATTAGGGATTAACTTCCAATATGACAGTACGGTAAATCTAATTGGTGTTAAACGTTAATAATGAAGTGTAGATATATATTTTGTAAGTGTTATTCGATGTTTTTGGGATAACGAAAGCCTAAGTGATTGATATCAACGATGTACAGGGCGTCTGGCGAGTTGCGCGACGGGAATGCGCGGTGGGGTGGACCGCGCCTTTTTGATAGGGTTAACTACATTTTGGACAAAAACCTAGTACAGAATAAATAAATATATAATCATCATCATCATCTCAGTGCCGGATCACATATCTCCCACAGTCCCTGATCATTGGGGCATAGGGAAGTCCGAATCAGGGTGGATGTACTGAAGCACATTTTATTAATAAAATGCAATAAAAATATTGAGTTTTAATTCCGCTTAGCGGGAATTGAACCCGCAACCACTTGCGTAGCAGGCGGATCGTCGCCCGCTGCGCCACGGAGGTTGTCAATTACGGGCACATGAGACCTTACAACTCTGTCTCAGGGTGGCGGACGCAATGCAGCGTTGGTCACGTGCTTTGTGAACGGGATCACCGCGGTATTGCATTTGTAATAGGTGGGGGTTACCACTTTACATAAGTGGGCCTTCGGCATGTCCCGTCATTTAGTCGTATAGAAAATAAAACAATCACGTTTGTTGTATCGGAGCCCCCTTAAATATATATTTTATTCTGTTTTTAGTATTTTTAGTTATAGCGGTAGTACTTATATAGCAATAAGTACATCATCTGTGAAAATTTCAATGTCTAGCTATCACGGTTAATGAGATACAGCCTGGTGACAGACAGATAGACATACAGACGTACAGCGGAGTCTTAGTAAAAGGGTCCCGTTTTTACCCTTTGAGTCATGCGGAACCCTAAAAACCAACAAGAAGAAAGTCATTTTTAGGATAAGTACTGGCAGTTTGTTTACATTTTATACACATAGAATATGGCTAGCGATACTTTATATTATAAGTATATAATAGCCGCGAGGTGCCAGCAGCAGAATACTGCCTTTAATCTCTTGTCCGTGAATTCACTAGGTGACACTTCAGGAAAATGGGCAGCAGCGTCTTTCCGTGTATTATTATCCCGGACTGAGCTCGCCATACCCGCCTGCTAAGCGTGGCTACTAGTGGCGAGTGTGGTAACTACCTCGTCATGGTCATCGTCAATTTGTATGTTATAATAAAGTATGTAAGGTTAAATTTGTAGGTACTTAATTATTTTTTTCTTGGATAAGTATCTGTGTAACGGCTAAGTTGTTCTTTGTAATTATATTTTTTGGTAAATAAATGAATTCTTTATCTTTATCTCTAGATGATAATATAGTCCCTGTAATGTTACATCATCATCATCATCATCATAATTTCAGCCGCAAAACGTCCACTACTGAACACAGGCCTCTCTCGTGGATCTCCATGAGGGGTAGTTGCCATACTCACCACGCTTGGCAGGCGGGTTGGCGAGCGCAGTACATGATGTTTATACACGGAAAAACGCCGCTGCCCATCTTCCGGAGGTATCCCTTAGCAGCCTCTTACTGCATCCATGGGCAAGAGAGGAGGGGTAACATTCTACTGCCGGCGCCCTACGGCAGTGGCAATGTTACATGTGTGTGAAGAAATAAATTGAAGTTGAGAACAATACTGCCCTTCTTACCATAAACAGCGCAAGTGCATCGCGGCATATTTCGAGAAATTCGCACATAAAGTTTTTTTTCCTATTTTTGCTGTCACGACTACACTAACTGAGTTATTTTCAAAATTGTTACTTTTAACTCTAGATAGAAGTGTGTATTTTATAATTACTTACATATTTCTGTTTTCTCTTTTATTTCTGGGTTATTATAAATCAAAAATTATTAATGCTTAGTAAAAAGTATTATCACCTATTTTGACATACTAAACATAAACATCGCAACTGCTGCACAGTTGCGATGTTTATGACTAGGAAAATGGACTTATGCTGTTTATGTCTAGTATGTTCATACAGAGCCAATATAATTTACAAAAAAAAATTAAACTTTAGCAACCACATACGTTGAATATGACTAGTACCAAAGTAAATTCTAATGAGTAAAACGTGCAAGTAAGCTATTATTAGGGTTTGTAACTTCAGAAGAGTCAGAATTTAGATTGGATCTAAGTTAATTCAAATAATATTATAAATGCGAAAGTTTGTAGTTTTATATTTATTACTCATTCTATTTTTAATATTAGTCGCTTGTTTGGTTTTGGTCGAGAGTCGAAAGTACTACAAATCATAAACAACATATGTAAGTGCTTGTATTCTAATTCTAATCAAAACGTAAGTGCTGGTGCGGTACTTATGACAAGGAGATTGAGTAAAATCTCTGAGCGTAGTAGACAATACGTTGTTTATATTTAGGAAAATAAATTAAATCTTGCACATACGATGTTTGTGCTTATGTTTATTTTTATTTCTATCAAACATACAGAAAAATGGATAATTGATCCAGATAGATCTCGTTTAGCTGATTACAAATATGCTAATAACTCATTTTCGCAAAAAATGTCACCTACGCTGTTTATCGTAAGGAGGGCAGAATATTTCACCTAAAAGCGCCAACGGTGCATTAGTTGGCCACTTCCCACCACATCCAATCCAATTTTCTCGGAATAGAAAATGTTCGTACATTAGTTCCCAACCACATCACATATTAGTGAATGCTGTCATCAGTATGCATCTGAAAGTATTATTACGCGAGTACAAGCAGCTCGCGGTTGATTTTTAAAATAATAGAGGGTAGGTTGTGCGCGAGCTGCTTGCAGCTTGATTAGGTTGGCAGGTTGATTTTAATTATTTTTTTTTGGTGGGTGAAGGGTGTGGAAATGGGGTAGTTAACAATTTTTCTCGTACTCACCCCTGCACCCTCTACACACGCAACCCCACCTTCGGATTCCCCATAATTCCAAGGAGAACTGGGAGAACAATGATGTCAGTCAGTGAGTAGCTTTATATAATTTACGAAAATTTCTGAAGACTTGGAAACAGCAAAAAGGGAGTCCTAAATATCTAACTTCAGTTGTCCACTTTTTTTCTGGTTTTGATCTTTTTCCACCATCGGAGAATTGTGGGTGAAGGGCTCTCCGGCAAACCTTATTACTAACTTCCCCGTATGTAGATACGGACTCCCCGAATGTGTTAAGCTGGAACTTGGACTTATGCCAATCTCAGGAAAAAAGTCGCTTGCGCGATCTAGGATATTCCGAAACTTTCTCTGATAGCATTAAAAACGTCCCGCGGTGACTTCTTTTTGCTTATATACAGAATAGATAATCAATAAAGAAAATTAAACGTGTGATACAATAGTTCTTATTGCATAAGTTGAATTTGTTTTAGAATGTTTAAGTTTTTTAATAAATTCTAACTTCACCCCAATGCCATCTGTTCTTTGCATTGTGTACTAGGAAGCTCTGACCTAAGTAAATGGCTGTTTAAGATTTACGAGATATGTACAAAATTTTGGGATGACGTTCTTGTATATCGAAATATAATAACTAAGTAAACTTTTCATGCAACGAAACTTTTGTTTTTAAGTAAAATCGGGCTTTAACAGACCTCTTAACGCTTTTCAATCAAAATTGCATTCCAATGCCATCTGTTTGATGCGTGTTGCAATTAAAAGCGACGCTCACTTGACCCAAATTAATCTTTGGGTGTCTCGTTAAAATCATTAGGGATTAACTTCCAATATGACAGTACGGTAAATCTAATTGGTGTTAAACGTTAATAATGAAGTGTAGATATATATTTTGTAAGTGTTATTCGATGTTTTTGGGATAACGAAAGCCTAAGTGATTGATATCAACGATGTACAGGGCGTCTGGCGAGTTGCGCGACGGGAATGCGCGGTGGGGTGGACCGCGCCTTTTTGATAGGGTTAACTACATTTTGGACAAAAACCTAGTACAGAATAAATAAATATATAATCATCATCATCATCTCAGTGCCGGATCACATATCTCCCACAGTCCCTGATCATTGGGGCATAGGGAAGTCCGAATCAGGGTGGATGTACTGAAGCACATTTTATTAATAAAATGCAATAAAAATATTGAGTTTTAATTCCGCTTAGCGGGAATTGAACCCGCAACCACTTGCGTAGCAGGCGGATCGTCGCCCGCTGCGCCACGGAGGTTGTCAATTACGGGCACATGAGACCTTACAACTCTGTCTCAGGGTGGCGGACGCAATGCAGCGTTGGTCACGTGCTTTGTGAACGGGATCACCGCGGTATTGCATTTGTAATAGGTGGGGGTTACCACTTTACATAAGTGGGCCTTCGGCATGTCCCGTCATTTAGTCGTATAGAAAATAAAACAATCACGTTTGTTGTATCGGAGCCCCCTTAAATATATATTTTATTCTGTTTTTAGTATTTTTAGTTATAGCGGTAGTACTTATATAGCAATAAGTACATCATCTGTGAAAATTTCAATGTCTAGCTATCACGGTTAATGAGATACAGCCTGGTGACAGACAGATAGACATACAGACGTACAGCGGAGTCTTAGTAAAAGGGTCCCGTTTTTACCCTTTGAGTCATGCGGAACCCTAAAAACCAACAAGAAGAAAGTCATTTTTAGGATAAGTACTGGCAGTTTGTTTACATTTTATACACATAGAATATGGCTAGCGATACTTTATATTATAAGTATATAATAGCCGCGAGGTGCCAGCAGCAGAATACTGCCTTTAATCTCTTGTCCGTGAATTCACTAGGTGACACTTCAGGAAAATGGGCAGCAGCGTCTTTCCGTGTATTATTATCCCGGACTGAGCTCGCCATACCCGCCTGCTAAGCGTGGCTACTAGTGGCGAGTGTGGTAACTACCTCGTCATGGTCATCGTCAATTTGTATGTTATAATAAAGTATGTAAGGTTAAATTTGTAGGTACTTAATTATTTTTTTCTTGGATAAGTATCTGTGTAACGGCTAAGTTGTTCTTTGTAATTATATTTTTTGGTAAATAAATGAATTCTTTATCTTTATCTCTAGATGATAATATAGTCCCTGTAATGTTACATCATCATCATCATCATCATAATTTCAGCCGCAAAACGTCCACTACTGAACACAGGCCTCTCTCGTGGATCTCCATGAGGGGTAGTTGCCATACTCACCACGCTTGGCAGGCGGGTTGGCGAGCGCAGTACATGATGTTTATACACGGAAAAACGCCGCTGCCCATCTTCCGGAGGTATCCCTTAGCAGCCTCTTACTGCATCCATGGGCAAGAGAGGAGGGGTAACATTCTACTGCCGGCGCCCTACGGCAGTGGCAATGTTACATGTGTGTGAAGAAATAAATTGAAGTTGAGAACAATATTTCACCTAAAAGCGCCAACGGTGCATTAGTTGGCCACTTCCCACCACATCCAATCCAATTTTCTCGGAATAGAAAATGTTCGTACATTAGTTCCCAACCACATCACATATTAGTGAATGCTGTCATCAGTATGCATCTGAAAGTATTATTACGCGAGTACAAGCAGCTCGCGGTTGATTTTTAAAATAATAGAGGGTAGGTTGTGCGCGAGCTGCTTGCAGCTTGATTAGGTTGGCAGGTTGATTTTAATTATTTTTTTTTGGTGGGTGAAGGGTGTGGAAATGGGGTAGTTAACAATTTTTCTCGTACTCACCCCTGCACCCTCTACACACGCAACCCCACCTTCGGATTCCCCATAATTCCAAGGAGAACTGGGAGAACAATGATGTCAGTCAGTGAGTAGCTTTATATAATTTACGAAAATTTCTGAAGACTTGGAAACAGCAAAAAGGGAGTCCTAAATATCTAACTTCAGTTGTCCACTTTTTTTCTGGTTTTGATCTTTTTCCACCATCGGAGAATTGTGGGTGAAGGGCTCTCCGGCAAACCTTATTACTAACTTCCCCGTATGTAGATACGGACTCCCCGAATGTGTTAAGCTGGAACTTGGACTTATGCCAATCTCAGGAAAAAAGTCGCTTGCGC
The DNA here is from genome assembly GCA_963082625.1 of Pasiphila rectangulata. Taxonomy (NCBI): domain Eukaryota; kingdom Metazoa; phylum Arthropoda; class Insecta; order Lepidoptera; family Geometridae; genus Pasiphila; species Pasiphila rectangulata. Next base: position 7,820,860 of record OY720236.1, on the reverse strand, counting down.
GATCTAGGATATTCCGAAACTTTCTCTGATAGCATTAAAAACGTCCCGCGGTGACTTCTTTTTGCTTATATACAGAATAGATAATCAATAAAGAAAATTAAACGTGTGATACAATAGTTCTTATTGCATAAGTTGAATTTGTTTTAGAATGTTTAAGTTTTTTAATAAATTCTAACTTCACCCCAATGCCATCTGTTCTTTGCATTGTGTACTAGGAAGCTCTGACCTAAGTAAATGGCTGTTTAAGATTTACGAGATATGTACAAAATTTTGGGATGACGTTCTTGTATATCGAAATATAATAACTAAGTAAACTTTTCATGCAACGAAACTTTTGTTTTTAAGTAAAATCGGGCTTTAACAGACCTCTTAACGCTTTTCAATCAAAATTGCATTCCAATGCCATCTGTTTGATGCGTGTTGCAATTAAAAGCGACGCTCACTTGACCCAAATTAATCTTTGGGTGTCTCGTTAAAATCATTAGGGATTAACTTCCAATATGACAGTACGGTAAATCTAATTGGTGTTAAACGTTAATAATGAAGTGTAGATATATATTTTGTAAGTGTTATTCGATGTTTTTGGGATAACGAAAGCCTAAGTGATTGATATCAACGATGTACAGGGCGTCTGGCGAGTTGCGCGACGGGAATGCGCGGTGGGGTGGACCGCGCCTTTTTGATAGGGTTAACTACATTTTGGACAAAAACCTAGTACAGAATAAATAAATATATAATCATCATCATCATCTCAGTGCCGGATCACATATCTCCCACAGTCCCTGATCATTGGGGCATAGGGAAGTCCGAATCAGGGTGGATGTACTGAAGCACATTTTATTAATAAAATGCAATAAAAATATTGAGTTTTAATTCCGCTTAGCGGGAATTGAACCCGCAACCACTTGCGTAGCAGGCGGATCGTCGCCCGCTGCGCCACGGAGGTTGTCAATTACGGGCACATGAGACCTTACAACTCTGTCTCAGGGTGGCGGACGCAATGCAGCGTTGGTCACGTGCTTTGTGAACGGGATCACCGCGGTATTGCATTTGTAATAGGTGGGGGTTACCACTTTACATAAGTGGGCCTTCGGCATGTCCCGTCATTTAGTCGTATAGAAAATAAAACAATCACGTTTGTTGTATCGGAGCCCCCTTAAATATATATTTTATTCTGTTTTTAGTATTTTTAGTTATAGCGGTAGTACTTATATAGCAATAAGTACATCATCTGTGAAAATTTCAATGTCTAGCTATCACGGTTAATGAGATACAGCCTGGTGACAGACAGATAGACATACAGACGTACAGCGGAGTCTTAGTAAAAGGGTCCCGTTTTTACCCTTTGAGTCATGCGGAACCCTAAAAACCAACAAGAAGAAAGTCATTTTTAGGATAAGTACTGGCAGTTTGTTTACATTTTATACACATAGAATATGGCTAGCGATACTTTATATTATAAGTATATAATAGCCGCGAGGTGCCAGCAGCAGAATACTGCCTTTAATCTCTTGTCCGTGAATTCACTAGGTGACACTTCAGGAAAATGGGCAGCAGCGTCTTTCCGTGTATTATTATCCCGGACTGAGCTCGCCATACCCGCCTGCTAAGCGTGGCTACTAGTGGCGAGTGTGGTAACTACCTCGTCATGGTCATCGTCAATTTGTATGTTATAATAAAGTATGTAAGGTTAAATTTGTAGGTACTTAATTATTTTTTTCTTGGATAAGTATCTGTGTAACGGCTAAGTTGTTCTTTGTAATTATATTTTTTGGTAAATAAATGAATTCTTTATCTTTATCTCTAGATGATAATATAGTCCCTGTAATGTTACATCATCATCATCATCATCATAATTTCAGCCGCAAAACGTCCACTACTGAACACAGGCCTCTCTCGTGGATCTCCATGAGGGGTAGTTGCCATACTCACCACGCTTGGCAGGCGGGTTGGCGAGCGCAGTACATGATGTTTATACACGGAAAAACGCCGCTGCCCATCTTCCGGAGGTATCCCTTAGCAGCCTCTTACTGCATCCATGGGCAAGAGAGGAGGGGTAACATTCTACTGCCGGCGCCCTACGGCAGTGGCAATGTTACATGTGTGTGAAGAAATAAATTGAAGTTGAGAACAATATTTCACCTAAAAGCGCCAACGGTGCATTAGTTGGCCACTTCCCACCACATCCAATCCAATTTTCTCGGAATAGAAAATGTTCGTACATTAGTTCCCAACCACATCACATATTAGTGAATGCTGTCATCAGTATGCATCTGAAAGTATTATTACGCGAGTACAAGCAGCTCGCGGTTGATTTTTAAAATAATAGAGGGTAGGTTGTGCGCGAGCTGCTTGCAGCTTGATTAGGTTGGCAGGTTGATTTTAATTATTTTTTTTTGGTGGGTGAAGGGTGTGGAAATGGGGTAGTTAACAATTTTTCTCGTACTCACCCCTGCACCCTCTACACACGCAACCCCACCTTCGGATTCCCCATAATTCCAAGGAGAACTGGGAGAACAATGATGTCAGTCAGTGAGTAGCTTTATATAATTTACGAAAATTTCTGAAGACTTGGAAACAGCAAAAAGGGAGTCCTAAATATCTAACTTCAGTTGTCCACTTTTTTTCTGGTTTTGATCTTTTTCCACCATCGGAGAATTGTGGGTGAAGGGCTCTCCGGCAAACCTTATTACTAACTTCCCCGTATGTAGATACGGACTCCCCGAATGTGTTAAGCTGGAACTTGGACTTATGCCAATCTCAGGAAAAAAGTCGCTTGCGCGATCTAGGATATTCCGAAACTTTCTCTGATAGCATTAAAAACGTCCCGCGGTGACTTCTTTTTGCTTATATACAGAATAGATAATCAATAAAGAAAATTAAACGTGTGATACAATAGTTCTTATTGCATAAGTTGAATTTGTTTTAGAATGTTTAAGTTTTTTAATAAATTCTAACTTCACCCCAATGCCATCTGTTCTTTGCATTGTGTACTAGGAAGCTCTGACCTAAGTAAATGGCTGTTTAAGATTTACGAGATATGTACAAAATTTTGGGATGACGTTCTTGTATATCGAAATATAATAACTAAGTAAACTTTTCATGCAACGAAACTTTTGTTTTTAAGTAAAATCGGGCTTTAACAGACCTCTTAACGCTTTTCAATCAAAATTGCATTCCAATGCCATCTGTTTGATGCGTGTTGCAATTAAAAGCGACGCTCACTTGACCCAAATTAATCTTTGGGTGTCTCGTTAAAATCATTAGGGATTAACTTCCAATATGACAGTACGGTAAATCTAATTGGTGTTAAACGTTAATAATGAAGTGTAGATATATATTTTGTAAGTGTTATTCGATGTTTTTGGGATAACGAAAGCCTAAGTGATTGATATCAACGATGTACAGGGCGTCTGGCGAGTTGCGCGACGGGAATGCGCGGTGGGGTGGACCGCGCCTTTTTGATAGGGTTAACTACATTTTGGACAAAAACCTAGTACAGAATAAATAAATATATAATCATCATCATCATCTCAGTGCCGGATCACATATCTCCCACAGTCCCTGATCATTGGGGCATAGGGAAGTCCGAATCAGGGTGGATGTACTGAAGCACATTTTATTAATAAAATGCAATAAAAATATTGAGTTTTAATTCCGCTTAGCGGGAATTGAACCCGCAACCACTTGCGTAGCAGGCGGATCGTCGCCCGCTGCGCCACGGAGGTTGTCAATTACGGGCACATGAGACCTTACAACTCTGTCTCAGGGTGGCGGACGCAATGCAGCGTTGGTCACGTGCTTTGTGAACGGGATCACCGCGGTATTGCATTTGTAATAGGTGGGGGTTACCACTTTACATAAGTGGGCCTTCGGCATGTCCCGTCATTTAGTCGTATAGAAAATAAAACAATCACGTTTGTTGTATCGGAGCCCCCTTAAATATATATTTTATTCTGTTTTTAGTATTTTTAGTTATAGCGGTAGTACTTATATAGCAATAAGTACATCATCTGTGAAAATTTCAATGTCTAGCTATCACGGTTAATGAGATACAGCCTGGTGACAGACAGATAGACATACAGACGTACAGCGGAGTCTTAGTAAAAGGGTCCCGTTTTTACCCTTTGAGTCATGCGGAACCCTAAAAACCAACAAGAAGAAAGTCATTTTTAGGATAAGTACTGGCAGTTTGTTTACATTTTATACACATAGAATATGGCTAGCGATACTTTATATTATAAGTATATAATAGCCGCGAGGTGCCAGCAGCAGAATACTGCCTTTAATCTCTTGTCCGTGAATTCACTAGGTGACACTTCAGGAAAATGGGCAGCAGCGTCTTTCCGTGTATTATTATCCCGGACTGAGCTCGCCATACCCGCCTGCTAAGCGTGGCTACTAGTGGCGAGTGTGGTAACTACCTCGTCATGGTCATCGTCAATTTGTATGTTATAATAAAGTATGTAAGGTTAAATTTGTAGGTACTTAATTATTTTTTTCTTGGATAAGTATCTGTGTAACGGCTAAGTTGTTCTTTGTAATTATATTTTTTGGTAAATAAATGAATTCTTTATCTTTATCTCTAGATGATAATATAGTCCCTGTAATGTTACATCATCATCATCATCATCATAATTTCAGCCGCAAAACGTCCACTACTGAACACAGGCCTCTCTCGTGGATCTCCATGAGGGGTAGTTGCCATACTCACCACGCTTGGCAGGCGGGTTGGCGAGCGCAGTACATGATGTTTATACACGGAAAAACGCCGCTGCCCATCTTCCGGAGGTATCCCTTAGCAGCCTCTTACTGCATCCATGGGCAAGAGAGGAGGGGTAACATTCTACTGCCGGCGCCCTACGGCAGTGGCAATGTTACATGTGTGTGAAGAAATAAATTGAAGTTGAGAACAATACTGCCCTTCTTACCATAAACAGCGCAAGTGCATCGCGGCATATTTCGAGAAATTCGCACATAAAGTTTTTTTTCCTATTTTTGCTGTCACGACTACACTAACTGAGTTATTTTCAAAATTGTTACTTTTAACTCTAGATAGAAGTGTGTATTTTATAATTACTTACATATTTCTGTTTTCTCTTTTATTTCTGGGTTATTATAAATCAAAAATTATTAATGCTTAGTAAAAAGTATTATCACCTATTTTGACATACTAAACATAAACATCGCAACTGCTGCACAGTTGCGATGTTTATGACTAGGAAAATGGACTTATGCTGTTTATGTCTAGTATGTTCATACAGAGCCAATATAATTTACAAAAAAAAATTAAACTTTAGCAACCACATACGTTGAATATGACTAGTACCAAAGTAAATTCTAATGAGTAAAACGTGCAAGTAAGCTATTATTAGGGTTTGTAACTTCAGAAGAGTCAGAATTTAGATTGGATCTAAGTTAATTCAAATAATATTATAAATGCGAAAGTTTGTAGTTTTATATTTATTACTCATTCTATTTTTAATATTAGTCGCTTGTTTGGTTTTGGTCGAGAGTCGAAAGTACTACAAATCATAAACAACATATGTAAGTGCTTGTATTCTAATTCTAATCAAAACGTAAGTGCTGGTGCGGTACTTATGACAAGGAGATTGAGTAAAATCTCTGAGCGTAGTAGACAATACGTTGTTTATATTTAGGAAAATAAATTAAATCTTGCACATACGATGTTTGTGCTTATGTTTATTTTTATTTCTATCAAACATACAGAAAAATGGATAATTGATCCAGATAGATCTCGTTTAGCTGATTACAAATATGCTAATAACTCATTTTCGCAAAAAATGTCACCTACGCTGTTTATCGTAAGGAGGGCAGAATATTTCACCTAAAAGCGCCAACGGTGCATTAGTTGGCCACTTCCCACCACATCCAATCCAATTTTCTCGGAATAGAAAATGTTCGTACATTAGTTCCCAACCACATCACATATTAGTGAATGCTGTCATCAGTATGCATCTGAAAGTATTATTACGCGAGTACAAGCAGCTCGCGGTTGATTTTTAAAATAATAGAGGGTAGGTTGTGCGCGAGCTGCTTGCAGCTTGATTAGGTTGGCAGGTTGATTTTAATTATTTTTTTTTGGTGGGTGAAGGGTGTGGAAATGGGGTAGTTAACAATTTTTCTCGTACTCACCCCTGCACCCTCTACACACGCAACCCCACCTTCGGATTCCCCATAATTCCAAGGAGAACTGGGAGAACAATGATGTCAGTCAGTGAGTAGCTTTATATAATTTACGAAAATTTCTGAAGACTTGGAAACAGCAAAAAGGGAGTCCTAAATATCTAACTTCAGTTGTCCACTTTTTTTCTGGTTTTGATCTTTTTCCACCATCGGAGAATTGTGGGTGAAGGGCTCTCCGGCAAACCTTATTACTAACTTCCCCGTATGTAGATACGGACTCCCCGAATGTGTTAAGCTGGAACTTGGACTTATGCCAATCTCAGGAAAAAAGTCGCTTGCGCGATCTAGGATATTCCGAAACTTTCTCTGATAGCATTAAAAACGTCCCGCGGTGACTTCTTTTTGCTTATATACAGAATAGATAATCAATAAAGAAAATTAAACGTGTGATACAATAGTTCTTATTGCATAAGTTGAATTTGTTTTAGAATGTTTAAGTTTTTTAATAAATTCTAACTTCACCCCAATGCCATCTGTTCTTTGCATTGTGTACTAGGAAGCTCTGACCTAAGTAAATGGCTGTTTAAGATTTACGAGATATGTACAAAATTTTGGGATGACGTTCTTGTATATCGAAATATAATAACTAAGTAAACTTTTCATGCAACGAAACTTTTGTTTTTAAGTAAAATCGGGCTTTAACAGACCTCTTAACGCTTTTCAATCAAAATTGCATTCCAATGCCATCTGTTTGATGCGTGTTGCAATTAAAAGCGACGCTCACTTGACCCAAATTAATCTTTGGGTGTCTCGTTAAAATCATTAGGGATTAACTTCCAATATGACAGTACGGTAAATCTAATTGGTGTTAAACGTTAATAATGAAGTGTAGATATATATTTTGTAAGTGTTATTCGATGTTTTTGGGATAACGAAAGCCTAAGTGATTGATATCAACGATGTACAGGGCGTCTGGCGAGTTGCGCGACGGGAATGCGCGGTGGGGTGGACCGCGCCTTTTTGATAGGGTTAACTACATTTTGGACAAAAACCTAGTACAGAATAAATAAATATATAATCATCATCATCATCTCAGCCGTAGGACGTCCACTGTTGGATAAAGGCCTGCCTCATGAATCTCCAAGACATTAGAGGTTGTTGCCATAATCACCACGCTTGGCTCGGATGTTGATATACGGAAAGACCCTGCTGCCATCTTCTAGAGGGACCCCTTGTCAGATTTTTACCGCATCAACGAACAAGAAAGGAGGGGCAACATACTACTGCCGGCACCCCACAGGAAATAAATGAATAGCACTGGATCATTCACATCCGCCGTGGGGTGCCGGCAGTAGAATGATACCCCTCCTCTCATGCCTATGGATGCAGTAAGAGCCTGCTAAGGGATACCTCCGGAAGATGGGCAGCAGCGTCTATCCGTGTATCAACATCCCATACTGCGCTCACCAACACGTCTGCCAAGCGTGGTGAGAATGGCAACTACCCCTCATGGAGATCCATGAGGGAGGCCTGTGTTCATCAGTGGACGTTTTATGGCTGAAATCATGATGATGATGATTCACATCCATTACCAAAGTAAGCAGAGCCCGATGGTTAATAGAACACTTGAATACATTTTTTTTAATTAATGCTTAACTTACATAGTAAAATACCCCGACCAGAGATCGTACCTGCGATAGCTGCTGCTTTGTAGTTTTACAATCCCAACAAGTGTAGTAATTAAGATTTATTTTTATGTATGTTAGTCTATAAGGTATATATTTATAATTTGGGCCGTAGTTTACGTATAATCAAATGTTGTACTAAACTAAGTTAAAGTTTATTATTATATTATTATTTTTTTCAAACAATGTAAATACAATTTAAGCAGAAACTCGTATTTACATTGTTTGAAAAAAAAAACAATTAGATCAAGTTACAGGTACGCAAGTTAATCTCGCGACAAGCTTTTTCATCACATAAATTGTGTAAAGACGTTTTAAGTTGACATTAAACTTTAATGGAAAATGTTTATTTTATTATTTTTATTTAGTACGTTTAAATAAAACCTTGTTTGTTAAAAGTTTTTTTTTTACTTTTTATTTATTATTTGTAAGTACCTATACGGCAACGCTTGGAATTTAGGCATTTAGGTTGTTATTATTCTATAATCAGCTGTTTAAGTTAAAACTTTCGCGGTCTTTTCTTGAATGAAAATCACTGAATTCTGAAAAGTCAAAAAAGTTGACAAGTTGTTGAAAAACAAAAGTTGTTCCTTGGGATGGTCAGAATCACCCCCTTTCGGTTTAGTATACATACTATATACACCCTGTAGATTGAATAAAAATTGAGTGGTTTTTAGTGGGTTATTAGCACTATAGAATAGAATTGACATTTTGATTAGTGTGGAGATAAGAAAACAATTAGGATATTGCGCTCATGAATCCCTATTAAATCACATTTCAAAAATGTGTGTACCTATTATGGGTATGGATGGCTGAAATAACTTTTGAAATATGGGTGTAATAAAGGTATTACAACCATGTTTGAAAAGTGATTCAATAGGAATTCACGAGATTAATGTTTTTATATTACCTTATCCCCACTCCAATCAAAGCAACAAGCAACAATGTAGTCGATTATAAAATCCAATTTAACGTAGGTACCTACATAATGACGTAACGGAATGTTTTAAGAGTTCCCTTTGCATTTAAAGGAGGATAGCCTGATTACGGTGCATCCGTGGAATTAACTTCACAAACTATCCGTGACCTAACTGCACTGCGCTCAGCTGACCAGCAGGGCACAACTATTTTAAATTACTAGTATGTAAGTAATCTAGGGATATACATTCAGTCAAAAAAATATCAGTTACGGATAGTTTGTCTACGGTTCTAAATTATATTTCATGTTTATTTTACTGCTGTTAGACTGGCACAACTGTTTTCTATTTTGGCGCGGAGTTTGAGTTGCATCTGTTATTTATATTTATAACAGCGCCTTGCCAGTGCGTGTATTCGCCGTGGGGTACCGGCAGTAGAATGTTACCCCTCCTCTCCTACCCGTGGATGCAGTAAGAGCCTGCTAAGGGCAGGAAGATGGGCAGCAGCGTCTTTCCGTATATCAACATCCCGTACCTACTGCGCTCATCAACCCGCCTGCCAAGCGTGGTGAGTATGGCAACTACCCCTAATGGAGATCCATGAGGGAGGCCTGTGTTCAGTAGTGGACGTTTTACGACTGAAATGATGATGATGATGATTTGATTGATTTAATTTGATTTAATTTGATTTAATTTGATTTAATTTGATTTAATTTGATTTGATTGATTGATTGAACAGTGCTGTTTTTAGTTGGATCAAAAATATCGAAGAAAGAGTTTTTCCTAGATTTTGCATCGCCAATGAACTTTCGTGTTCGGAGTAACTGAAAATGTTACAGAAGGCTTACGGTGAATCGAATATAAGTATCAAAAACATTCTTATGAGTGGTACAAAGGTTTTAAAAGCGGGCGAAATGTGATAGAAGATTTGTTTCGCTCTGGTAGGCCATCAACGTCTACAACTGAAGTTAACTTCGCAAAAGTGAAGGAAATTAGTGACTGAAAAATCTCATTCAAATTTGAGAGAGATATTCGCTGAACTTTCATTGTCTCACGAGTCGATCCGCACCATTTTAAATAATCACTTGGGTATGAAACATGTTGCCGCTCGCCTAGTCCGAAAAGACCTGAATTTTCACCATAAACTCAGTTGCATAAGAGCCGCTGAGGACTTGCTAAAATGTGTCAAATCCGACCCAACATTCATGAAACGCATTGTTACTGATGACGAGACGTGGGTTTACGAGTTTGATATGTAAACTAGTCAACAAGCTTTGGAGTGCGGGCTCCCAACTGTACCGAAACCGAAAAAACAACGCCAAAGCCTTGTAAAAAAGTCAAAGAGTTTCTTGTGCACGGCGAGGAATCGACTCGACAGCCTCTGGTTCTGCTGTACACTTTCATGGATCGCGGCGATGTTCTCGGCCGAACTTGCGTTTCTTGAACGCAAGATCTGGAAGAAGATATGGGTTTTGGCTGATCAAAACGTTGAAGAGTCGACTGTGAAGGGCCGTGGTTGGTACCTACCGTAAAATGGGCGCAATGCGCGCAACGTTTGCACTTACACTGATTTTGAAAATAAAGATTTATCATTTGAACGTGTTGTTCAATCGTATTACTTGCCATGGTGATTTTGCATAGTTAAATGAATAATAACAAAAAAATACATATTTCACCAAAACAAAATGGCCGCCATGGGCCGCCAAAATCTACTAGCGCCTTTTGAAAGATAAAGATAAAAGATAAAGATATATTTATTGTAAAATTGTGTGCAAACATGTACAGGTCTTAAAAAATTATAAGTATCAACAATTTGTATCCTTATTAGGACATACAATAATTAAGGTTTTGTA